>OY757244.1:6050172-7300344 GCA_963583935.1 Diaperis boleti | reverse complement strand
ATCTTTGGGGTCAAATTTAATTTTTTGTTGACAATTTTTATTTTATATATATAATTTATTTTATTGCTGGCAAAATTTCGTTGTTTGCTGAAAAACAATTTTTGTTGTCAAATTTCATGTTTTGCTGACAATTTTTGGTATCAAATTTCCTATTCTATTCTGCTGACAATTTTTGGTGTCAAATTTAATTTTTGCTGACAATTTTTGTGGCAAATTAAATTTTTTGGTGGCAATTTTTGGCGTCAAATTCAATCTTTTGCTGACCATTTTTGGTGTCAAATTTCAAGTTTTGCTGAAAATTTTTGCTGCCAAATTCTTTCTTTTACTGAAATTTTTTTGTCTAATTTCTTTTTTTGGTAATAACTTTTGGGGTCTAATTTAATTTTTTCCTGACAATATGTGGTGTCAAATTTCATTTTTTACTGACTATCTTTGGGGTCAAATTTCAATTTTTGCTGGCAAATTTTATATTTTGCTGACAATTTTTAGTGGATAATTTCAAGTTTTTGTCAATTCTTGGTGACTAATTTAATTTTTTTGCTGTCAAAATTGACAATTTTTGGTGTCTATTTGCATTTTTGGTGACAAATTTTAAGTTTTGCTGACATTTTTTGGTGGGACATTTAATTTTTTGCTGATAACTTTAGGTGTAAGTTTTTTGTTAGCGTGTACTCATGTGCGCATTACTTAAGGCCGCGACTGCACGCGTTATGCTCCCTGTGCGTGCCGTTGCCATGGTTACTGCGTTCGATCGCATCATCGATTGGGACCGAGAGTGTTATTTTTAGGAACAGTGTAGAAGATTATATTGTACTCAAACAGTGGTAGCGACATGTTGTCCTGCCCGTTTTGTATCATTGTGTTTTTGTTGTTTTTGTTAACTTTCATAATATAGTTATTTCACTAAACAAATCGTGTTTATTAAGATTCAGCGTTAAAATTTTTTGCTGGCAAAATTTAATTTTTTGATGACAATTCTTGCTGACATTTTTTTTTATCAAATTTGTTTTTTTCTGGCAAATTTCATTATTTGAAAAGTTTTGGTGACTAATTTATTTTTTTTCTGACAATATTTGGTGTCAAATCTCATTTTCTTACTGACTATTTTTGGGATCAAATTTAATTTTTTGGTAATAACTACTTTTGGGGTCTAATTTAATTTTTTTTTCTGGCAATATTTGGTCTCAATTTTCATTTTTTGTTGACAAATTTTGTGCCAAACTCAGTTTTTTGCTGACCATTTTTGGTGTCAGATTTCAAGTTTTGCTGAAAATTTTTGCTGCCAAATTCTTTTTTTTACTGACTATTTCACTCATGTATATTTTAACCAATCATATGTGATCATTCAACAATGGAATCCAAATTTAAATTGAAAAAATCAACTTGTCAAAATTTTATCGGGGGTTACAGTCGCTACACGAACAGTCGCTATTACACAACGTACCTCATTTTTCAGCGAAAAAATAACAATTGCTGCAGTCACTGTGGCAGCATACTGCATGTCAAATACCTCAATTACCTGTCACCTTCCACCACATTAATAATAATTTGGGCGTTTCCGTGAAATAGTCTGAGGAATATAATTCGAGTTGAGATTTCTCTGGAAAAATTTAGCAATTGTGGACTCGAGTTCTACAATTTTGCTCATGACATTGATTAAAAATCACTCAACTGCGTTTCGTGATTTTTACGACAATGTCATTCGCAAAATTGCTAGGCGAACTCTCATAACAATCGGTAAATTTTTCCGACGAAATCTCAACTCTTATTATATTATAACTGAAAATTTTTGGTCTAATTTAATTTTTAATGCTAACTTCCTTTTTTTTGCTGGCAAAATTTCATTTTTTGATGACAATTCTTGCTGACAATTTTTGGTGTCTAATTTCATTTTTTGCTCACAATTTTTGTGTCAAATTTAGTTTATTGCTGACCATTTTTGGTGTCAAATTTCAAGTTTTGCTGAAAATTTTTGCTGCCAAATTCTTTTTTTTACTGAAATCTTTTTGTGACTAATATAATTTTTTTGCTGGCAAAATTTCATTGTTTGCTGATAATCAATTTTTTGCGCCAAATTTTTACTGTCGATTTTTAGTAACTAATTTAATTTGTTTGTTGGCAAAATTTCATTTTTGCTTACAATTTTTGCAGCCCAATTTATTCTTTTCTGAAATTTTTTGATGCTAATTTCATTTTTTTGCTGGCAAAATTTCATTATTTGCTGACAATTTTTAATGGAAAATTTCATTTTTTGCTCTCAAGCTTCAGTTTTGCTGACAATTTTTGCTGGCAATCTTTGGTGGCAAATTTCAAGCTTTGCTGATAATTTTTGGTCACAAGTTTCAAGCTTTGCTGTCAAGTTTTGCTGGAAATTTCATTTTTTGCTGTCAATTTTTAAATGGCAAATTTCAAGTTTTGCTGGCAGATTTCATTTTCTGCGGACAATTTTTCTGGCAAAGTTCATTTTTTATTTACAAATTTTTGGTGAGAACTTTTGGGGTCTAATTTAATTTTTTGCTGACAATATTTGGTGTCAAATTTCATTCTTTACTGACCATTTTTGGTGTCAAATTTCCTATTCTATTTTGCTGACAATTTTTGGCGTCAAATTTCATTTTTGCTGTCAATTTTTGTGGCAAATTCAGTTTATTGCCGACCATTTTTGGTGTCAAATTTCAAGTTTTGCTGAAAATTTTTGCTGCCAAATTCTTTTTTTTACTTAAAATTTTTGGTGTCTAATTTAATTTTTTTTCTGACAATATTTGGTGTCAAATTTCATTTTTTACTGACTATTTTTGGGGTCAAATTTCATTTTATGGTGATAACTTTTGGGGTCTAATTTAATTTTTTTCTGACAATATTTGGTGTCAAATTTTATTCTTTACTGACCATTTTTGGTGTCAAATTTCCTATTCTATTTTGCTGACAATTTTTGGGGTCAAATTTCATTTTTGCTGTTAATTTTTGTGGAAAATTCAGTTTATCGCTGACCATTTTTGGTGTCAAATTTCAAGTTTTGCTGAAAATTTTTCCTGCCAAATTTTTTTTTTACTTAAAATTTTTGGTGTCTAATTTAATTTTTTTTCTGACAATATTTGGTGTCAAATTTCATTTTTTACTGACTATTTTTGGGGTCAAATTTCATTTTATGGTGATAACTTTTGGGGTCTAATTTAATTTTTTGCTGACAATATTTGGTGTCAAATTTTATTCTTCACTGACTATCTTTGGGATCAAATTTCATTTTTTGTTGACAATTTTTGGGGTCAAATTTAATTTTTTGCTGACTATTTTTAGGGTCAAATTTCAATTTTTTGCTGACAATTTTTGGTAGAAAATTTCAAGTTTTGTTGACAATTTTTGCTGGCAAATTTAATTTTTTCTATTTATTTATTTATTATTGTTTATGTGGGCCGAACGTATGATGACATTAAAATTTATCAAATTGCTTTCTATGTGTACAATTTTCAATGTCATTTAGTATATTATATATATATATATACCTACATATAGCACAAAATGATATTGGGGTCGCTAAATATAAAGAGTTAAATCTGTAACCGAAATCTTAAGACAATTTAAATATTTGAACAAAGAACTAAAACTGCTTTTGGTTGAATAGTTAAATTTTCAAAAGGAGAACATCTGTGAACAATAGATAAAAATAATAGAACCATTCATAGCAATGAGCTCATCAGGTTTCCATTCAAGATCCAGACCCAAGATTTCACCTCCTCCCAAATACTCGAAGTTTTCGGCATCATGCTGATCACTCCCCGAATTGCTAACACATAATTTCACTCAGATAAGTAGTGATAGTTTTCCAACAATGGAACCCCTCTCTTCGTTCCTAAAATAATAACAGCTAATGAGTCGGAACAAGCGTTTAAACCTAACGACACCGAATTCCGAGGCACGCTCCTAATGCTTTTCATATTGTGAGGAGTTGGTAAACAAAATATATTGCGGCGATAATTAAAATAAGCAAACATCTCCGTCTTGTTAAATTTAACTAAGGGGGGCGTGTCGGGCATAAATCCACTCATACACCACTTTTATAATTTATCGGCCCAAGGGCGAATTTATCAAACCACTGAAGAATTACAGTACGACACAACAATGGCGGGTCACGTCATCACGTAACAATAGTCAAGTTAAAAATTATTTATTACGTTTTAGCTCGGACGAAATTGATGACGGAAAAAATGCCTGGATTGTGCTAGCGTTCTGTGTTTGACTTCAAGATTGAGGACCAAGTTCAATGCCGGGACGTGGAAATCCACGAGGTTCGGTAATTTATAATTCATAGCAGATTTGAGGAATTAATTAATTGTGGAGGGAACGATGTGTATAGAAATCTGGATTTAAAGCCAAGTTTGTAATCTAACTCGGTTATTCAAAACTGTGTGTTCTTCGCTATGGAGTTGGGAGTTTTACGTTCTGTTTGAGGTGGATTGCAAAGATGAGGTATTGGGAGTAAGTGCAAAAAGTCAATTTAAAAAAAAAACATTATTTCCTCGGGACAACAAAATGTTTTTTTTTTAATATTAAACTAGTCCATTTGTTTATAAACAAATAACGTAAAAAAAATTACCCACTATTATTAAGCGCCTTTATTGGAATAATGAACAGCTATAGCATAAAATATGTTTAAATCAACATCTTCAACATCTTAAAAAATTACAAACAAAATAAATAACTTTTAAAAATTTTTAGAATGATCTTCTTGAGTACATAATTGATAGATCAAGTGACTTACCTGTAAGGAAGTTTTCTTGCGTTCTTCAGTTTCTTGCGCTCCACCACGAATGTTTAAAATAAATAAAATCCACTTATCGCCTCCACTCAACACGCTGGCCCCAGCTCTTGTCTCGCACGTATTATATTCTCATTGCGAATTTGAGGGTAGTTCTAGTTAAGGACCCAACGGGAGGGAGATGTTTGGGGGGGATTGTAATTCTTCGAACGGCAATACTCATATAATTTCGATCAACTTTCCTTACAGGTAAGTCACTTGATCTATCAATTATATTTCGTATTGCCGTTCTCGAATTACAATGACAACTTGTAGACGTTCAAAGTTAACGCTCTAGGGGTTGTAACAGAGAAGATGAAACTCCCAAATTTAATAACGTTTTGATTTCCATGGTACATAAAACAGAACATTATAGAATAGGTTTAGCCTACTATGCCTCTAGCAAAACTGTTTGCTGTTGACGACAAAGGTGACATTTGAAAGTTAGTGATTCAGCCAGCCAGACTTTCGATTTTTTCAATCGGAACTTGCGTTCTTCATGCGGCTAAAATAGCGGGATGTCTAATGCTGTAGCTTGAAAAACAAATAGTATCAACGCCCGCCGAGGAGAGGGCAAATTTAAAGCATTTACTAATTCTTTGGGGAGAGGCTGGAGAAAGCAGTTTCCTGTAGGTTAATATTAAGACGTGTATAGTTCTGGGTTCGCAAGGCCTGAGCCCTAGATATGGATGATTCAATTAATGATACGAGGCATAAATGTGGTTTTTCAGGGAAAAGCAAAATAATTAATACTGATTAAGAGTTCTTAACCGAAGAGGTTTTCATTCTAGTGGGTATGGTTATCTCTAGGCTTTATCATCACACCTTATGAAATTGTGCAGTCTAACCTTGGACAGAGTCTGTGGTCGATGTGCTGATATTAAAGCTAATAAGGTCCTAATTTGATTATAAGATTATAGAGATTGAGACTGTCTCTAGAGGATAGAACTGTGATAAATAGGAGAGAACTGATGAGGTATCCCAGATTGTTTGGTATTTGGGTTTTGATGGTCTAAGATTTCGAAACCTTTAAAGAAAATTCTGATGTTCTTCAGGAATTGCAAAAATGAAGGAAAGTGCTGACTACGCTGAATTCACAGTTGAATACAATGCGTCAGATGTAAATTGATTATTGAAGGATATGGTAACTGTGTCTATGCAATCTGAATACGAGTTACAGTGTACATCTTAGAAAATATTCATCATTTGTGAAGGTATACACTGTATTGGTTGATTGTCTGTGCGGAGACAAGTTAAGCTTTTTTGCATGTGCCTTTTCAATAATTGAGGTCCTGATAAAATTATAACCTTTAGGATAATCTTTCTCCATAGGGGATGACTGTTCCTAAAAGAAATTAAAAGTGGATTCTTAGTTGGTTGAAGAAGGGGTTGCTGAGTAATAGCTTTCGATAAACCGGGTACAAGAGTTGTGTAACCCAAGTTGGTAGGACTAGTATGCTCGTCGTCCTTTAATCTATTATTTTCCTCAAACTATTTTAAATTAAGGAAACTGGTGGGAAGGCATAAAAAATTTTTTTCAAAAGTTACCGTATATAAATGCGTTATTTGCGATAGAGTCTGGGTCCGGTTTCCACGAAATACATTAAACGCATTTGGCGTTTAATTTGGTTGCAAACAGTTCAATCGAAGTGGTATCAAAATGTCTACAAATTTGTTGAAACGTAGAATTACATAATTCATGTGATTTTTTTTTAAACGGGATTCTTTGTCTGCTTGAACATTATGTTTCGTATGTACTATGCGAGCGAATAAATTTCGAACAATTAGGTTAGTAAAATTATGACAATAAGGCCTAAACTACATTTAACTTTTCAATGACAGTAAATTTGATGTCCGAAATTTATTCGCTGGCATAGTACATATATAGGAAGCAGTAAGGAAAATGTTGCGTTATTCGCACCACTGCCAAAATATATCCCTGGCAACCGTGTTGAACCTGGGGAATCTGACACTGCCTATGTGTTGTATGTATGTCGAAACTAAGAAGAATATGACAGTTGGACCTTCCTTTGGCAAAGGAGTTTTAGGCATTAAAAGCGGCCATTAATTCGAGAACATTGATAACGGCGCCCCAATCAGATTTTGGAGCGTCTTAATAGATTTCTAGGGCAAAATTATTACATAGGTTCGTTCCCCGACTGTGTGAGAGTGACTCACTCCACCAGTCTAAATCGTGTTTTGCTGATGCGGATATGTTCATTATAGGATAATAGTTTTGAAAATATATTCGATCGCTTTCAGCGACTTAAATCGTAAAAGAGAGGCTCCTTGAGTTGATTCGTGTGAAGACAAATTGTTTATAAATTGTCTAACCGGAGATCCAGCTAAATGAGTTACTCAGAAAGTTACTTCCGCATTGGTATCGCCTCCCCTCCTCCTTCTTGATCCGAATATTTATTTGGGCCGGAAGGTAAAACCCGGTCGGTTGAGTGCAGATGGACCGGGAGTTTGGGACCGGTGTAGCCGAAGTCCTGGCTTGAAAGAAGGTAACGTCCGAAGAGGAATTTCTGAAGAAGCTAGGTGGCTTCTTTGTTTCTTGTGCGGCGTTGAAGTGCTCAGGAAAAGCTTGTCCAAAAAATGAAAAGTGCCAAGTGTCAATCGCCACTAATTTCTTTCCCAGCAGGGTCCAATAATGGGACTGAAATTGAAAACTTCCCCGTTAAAGACCGACGGGACTAAGGCGATGTAGTTGGCTAAGGGTGGGTGACCGGTGACAAGATGACAAGACATGATGATAGTGTCGTGACATCTATGGGCACTTCTAGCCCTTTTGACCCAGCTGAATCAGTGCCCAGCAGAGATTCTAGATGGGGAGTTGATGAAGTATTCTGGACAACAATAGAGATTGTAAAAATCCAACTCCGAATGGGGCTGGTAGGTATGGATAACAATAGAGATAATCCAAGCACGCCCTGAACTATAGCGGTCAGAGAATAATCGGAGAATAACTAGGTTCAGGTAATCCAACTCCGGATGGGGCTGTTATGGACAACAACAGAGATTGTAATCTAAGCACGCCCTGAACAATAGCCATCAGAGAATATAACTATGTTCATGTAATCCATCCTGTTGACTCCTACGAAGGGTTGACACCGAACCAGAGAGCTGTTGTGTTTTTTTTAAGGACCTATATTTATCTATATATTAATACGTGAAGCGAAAACTTTGGATCCCTCTTGAAGCTTATTGCAGGTACGGAGGACTTTGAGATTTGGCATAGTTAAAGTTCATATGGAGAAGAAGTGCACAAAGCTAAAATTTATACTTAATATGCGTTGCACATACATTAAATTAATAAAATGTGAGCAACAAAATTCGTCATCGTAGGAGCCTCTGAATCAAAAATTTTTGATACGATTGTGTAAAATGTCATCGAGTTGTCAAATCTGACTTAAAATAAAAATCTGTGCTTTTGCAAAAGTTTACTTGAGTGGAAGCCGTGCCGTACTTGAGTGCCTTTTTCGGGATCGGCTCCGCGAAAACAGCTATTGTAAACCTTTGATTTTCTGGATTTAGTGGACGGTAAAAGTTTCGAAGTGGACATGCGCATTAGGTGACTTTCTGGTGATTGACAGACGACGAGCCGTGAAAGTGTGGTTATTTATTGCATGCAAGTGTCGCATTCGAGTTAATAAGAAGAAATTAAAAAGGTAAAAATTACCCAAATCGCTTTTTCTGTGTACCCACTTACAGAATAGTTTTTGTGTCCAGTCATTATAGTAAGTTCACCTCGGAATTCGAGATACCCAGCTGTAAGTCTGTAAATACTTGTATATTGACACCCACCCTAAAAGTTGTCTCAAAACCTACATATGGTAGGGTGTACGCAACTATTTAATTTCAAGGTTAAAGGTCACAAAAATTGTTTTTTCGCGCTTTTTTTGTAAATATCTCATTTCCTATGCGTTTTTTGCTGTTTGTATTTATTATCAATATTGTAGAATACAAAATTCTCTAAAAATTTTGTTTAAAAAAATTTTCATACTGTGAACCGTTTTCGAGATTTCGATTACTTCAGGTCAAGCGATGCCTCCGGTCAAAAACGCGCCATATATAGTTGATGAACTGTCGATAAATCAATGATTATAAATATTTGTCAATTTTTATTAACTATTATATTATATTTTATCATTGTTTTCCTAACCTATCCACTTTTTATTCAGTATTAATTTATTTGTGTATATTATCAAGTTCAAACTTGGTTAGGGCATGAGCCTAAGACAACAGCTCTGCAGAGGAGATGAGGAACATGTAATGTTTCTAACTTAGCTGATTCTAAAGGTCAGGGATTATTTAAAAGATTATGTTAATGGTATAGGAGCTGCAGTTGCACCATGGCTATGGATTTGTGTTTAATAAAATAAATCTGTTAGTGTTAATGTTAATTAGTCTTAGTTAGATAAAGTTTATATGAAGAAGGAAAGTAAAAAGCTAAAATCTATATAATGTAATATGTGTGTTACAAATACATTAAATAATAAATAATCTGTGGTCAAACAGTTGCATAGGGCACTGAAGGAGTTTCGAGCTGTGAATTTTGTGATTTCAGATGTTTCTTTTTCATAGGTATTGCAGGGATCTAGGGAAAAGAACACATGTTAATGACGTATTTGTACACGCCCGCAGCAAACGTAATAGAACAAAATTCAAAAATTATATGCAATGAGTACAGATGTGTACTCAGTATTTGGAAAAGATTCTCAATAACGTCCAAGCTTACAAATTTAATTAATTACGGTCGAATTTCGACCACTGGGCGACCACTAGTATATTTTATTATGAATAAGTATACAAATGCGCTTTGTTGAGCATCTCAGTCTAAACTGAAGATTTAAACTACAAACTTCAAAAAGGTTCTGATGAAAGTTGAGTCCATTTAAAGGGAAGTCGACACAAAATATCTAAGTGCAATTTCAGAATCCGATCGACACATGTGAGCCGAGAAAAGTCCAAAAACCGAGGGGACTAGTATGGACAACAACAGAGATTGTAATAATCCAAGCACGCCATGAACTATAGCGATCAGAGAATCGACTTACTATGTTCATGGAGTCCAACTGCTGATGGGGCTGTTATGGTTCATGGAATCCAACTCCTCATGGGCCGGCTGTTATGGACAACAACAGAGATTGTATATGGAAGCACGCCCTGAGTTCTGAACTATAGCGACCAGAGAATACAACTATGTTCATGGAATCCAACTGCTGATGGGGCTGGTATGGTTCATGGAATCCAACTCCTGATGGGGGCGGCTGTTATGGACAACAACAGAGATTGTATATCCAAGCCGCCCTGACTCCTGAACTATAGCAACCAGAGAGTACAACTATGTGGAATTCCTGTATTACCGTGCTGACGGTAAACACATGGTAGAGAGGTTAAGTAGCGAAAAATAAGAAGGTGATATAAAGAAAAAATTAGAGAAGATATTGAGAAAAGCGAGAAGTGATATTAGAGAAAGGTAGGGAGGAAAAATTGGGCAGGGAAGAGGAGATATAGTCAGGAAAAACAATAAATCGGCGAAGCCGGAAAATAACGACATCTAGGAGGCGCCACAGGAAGCGGATTAACAAAGACGATAGAAACCGCTCGCTCAGTCAGGGAAGCCTGGACTCTTACCTGGAGGACAAAAAAAGAAAGAGAAAAGGGGAGGACAGAACAGAAAAACAAGAAGAGGAGGAAGAGAAATTTTTTCAAAAAAGTAAAAAGACGGCGAGGTCTCCTGGAGTAAAGAAAACACAGAAGACATCAGAGAAAGAGAAGGAAACGGACACAGAGATGGAGAAAAAAATATTGGAGCTGTTGTAAGAGTTGAAGGAGGTGATGAAAGAAATAAGACGAGAAAACAAGGAACTCAAGAGAGAGATAGAGAGGCAGAGAGAAGAATTTAAAGAGAAGGAGAAGAGATGGGAAGGAGAGAGAGACTGGTGGAAGGAGAGAGTGGAAAAGCTGGAAGAGAGAATGGAAATCGAAGAGAGAAGAAAGAGAAAGAACAACATCGTGATAACAGGATGGGACGGGGAAAGAAAAAATCATGTAAAAAAAGAGGATGTAGAGAAGTTTTTGAAGAAAAATGTAGAGGATAGTAAAGTAAAAGATTGTTACAGGATTAACAAGGATCACGTATTGGTGGAGATGGAGGGATGGGGTGAGAAGGAAAGAATAATAAAGCACAAAGGAAAATTGAGGGAGAAGAGCGAAACAAGGGGGATATACATAGACAACGACCTCACAAAGAAAGAAAGAGATTTACAAAATAATCTAAGAAGTATAGCGAAGGAAAAAAGGGAAGAAGGGAAAGAAGTAAGAGTGGGATACCGGAAATTAATAGTGGACGGGGAGCAATGGAGATGGAATGAAAAGGGAGAGAGACTAGAGGTTTTCCAATAAGAAGAAGAAGGGGGGGAGGGAAAAAGGGGGACAACGGCAAAGTAAAAAGGACAATGAAACGGGAAAAAAGAAACAAAGAAGGAAGTAGGAGGGAAACTAAGGAAGGAAGGGGGAAATCAAAGAAGGTAACGAGATAAACAGGGGTGAGAGCACTATTTTGGAATGTTGCGGGACTAGGGAAAAAAGACGAAGATTGGGACTATGTGAAGGAGTTCGATATTGTTGGATTAACAGAAACATGGTCAGAAAGCTGGGAAAAAATAGAAAAACTGTTACCAAAGGAGTTCAAGTGGGAATGGCAAGGGGCGAGAAGGGGAAAGAAAAAAGGAAGAGCAACAGGGGGAATAATAACAGGGATAAAAAAAGGAATAAAAGAGAATACTAAAAAGAAGGGAGAAGAGGAAGATAACATGGTGACAAACGTTAAAATAGACAGTAAATGGTGGAAAATAGTGACTGTGTACAGCAAACAGATGAAAGAAACAATAAGCAAGATAGAAGAAACATTAAAAGACAACAGGGAAGAATGTCTGCTTCTGGAAGGGGATTTTAACGGGAGAATTGGGGAAAGAGGAAACAGGGATTGGGAAGAAGAGAGGAGAGAGGGAAAAAGAAAATCCAAAGACAAGAAAGAAAACGCGGAAGGGAAGAAGTTGATGGAATGGATAGAAGAAAAAGGATGGGAAGTGCTGAATGGAAACAAACAAGGGGACGAAGAAGGAGAATGGACCTACATAGGCGGTAGAGGAGAGACGGTGATAGACTACGGAATAGTAAACGAAAAAGCATGGGAAGAAGTCGAAGAATTCAGAATAGGGGAAAGAGTAGAGTCAGACCATCTGCCTATGGAGATAAGTATAGGAAGGAGGAGAGATAAGAGAGGAGGAGAAGAAAAGATAGACGAAATGCGGGAGGTGATAAGTAAAGTATGGGACGAGCAAGGGGTGGAAGAGTATAAAAGAAGACTGGAAAAAGCATGATTCAAAGAACAAGAAGTAGGGAAAATGGAGAAAGAATTGGCAGAAATATTGGAAAAAGCAGCGACAAAAAGAGAAATAACAGTAAGAGCTGGAGGAACAAAAAGAAAGAATAAATGGTGGGACAAAGAATGTGAGCAACGTAAAAAGGAAGCAATAAAAGAACTAAGAAAGTGGAGAAAGACTAAAGGGAACAGAAGTGGCTTTTTAGAAGCGAAAAGAAGATACAGAGAGACATGCAGGGAGAAGAAGAGGCAGAAGAAGGAGAGAAAGAAGGAAGAGATAAAACCAATAAGAACAGAGAAGGAGGTATGGAACTATATTAATAGAGAGAGAAAGAAAAAAAATGGGAGCGAGGAGATAACGATGAATGAGTGGGAGAAGTGAATGAAGTACTCATGAGGCTGTTGGAGGGAGAAAAGGAAAAAAAGAAAACGGAAATAGAGACGAAGAGAAACCGAGTAGAACCTGAAGGAGAAGGAGAAGAAAAAAGGGGAGAAAAATAAAGTAGAAAATTACCGAGGGATAACTCTCCTAAACACAGGGTACAAGTTGTATGCATCAATTCTGAATGAAAAGATGAGCAGAGAGATAGAGGAAAAGGGAGCATTACCAGACAGCCAAGCAGGATTTAGAGAGGGGAGGGGAACTATGGATAGTGTATACATCCTGGACCATTTGACGAAGAGTGAGTTAAAGAAGAAAGGGGGGAGGGTGTATGCATTATTCGTAGACTTCAAGGCGGCTTTTGACAAGATGGACAGAGAGAGGATGTTTGAGTGCCTGAGGGAGAAAGGGGTAAATGAATGGCTGGTAAGAAAGGTGGAGGAGATATATGAGAAGACAAAAAGTAAAGTGAAGGTAGGGGAGAGGGAAAGTGAATGGTTTGTGACAACAAAGGGAGTGAGGCAAGGTTGCCCGCTCAGCCCCTTGTTGTTCACGATGTATGTGGCAGATATGGACGGAATGTTAGAGAGAGCACAAGCGGGGGGGGTGTGTGGTAGGTAGAAAAAAAGTGTGGTGCCTGGCGTTTGCGGATGATGTGGTAATGGTGGCAAAGAGTGAAAGAGAAATGAAGGAAATGATAAAGAGTTTAGGAAAATATGTGAAGAAGAAAAGACTAGAAGTGAATGTAGAGAAAACAAAAATGCTGGTGTTCAATAAGAGAAAGAGGAAGAACGAAGAGAGTGATTGGAGGTGGGAGGGAGAAGTAATAGAACAAGTAAAAGAATTCAAATACTTGGGGTATGTGTTCAATGAAAGAGCCACAGATAAGGCACATATTAGAGAACTGGCAAGAAAAGCGAACAAGGTGATAGGATGTGTATTGGGAATAGGAGAGAGAAGGTGGGGAGGCGATTTTAAGAGGAGAATGATGATGTTTGAAAGTCTTATTGAAAGCGTGTTGTTGTACGGAGCAGAGGTCTGGGGATGGAAATAACAAGAGGTGGTAGAAAGGGTGCAAGGGGTGGAGAGAGAAACGCCAGGGTACATAGTGAGAGAAGAATGCAAGAGGAATAGGTTGAGAGTGAAAGCGGGAAAAAGAGCGGTCAAGTTCGAAGACAGGATGGAAGGTAGGAAAGAATGTAGGATACTAAAGGAGTGCTGGAGAGAAAAGAAGAAGAATTCAGAGGAGAATGATAGGGAGAATTACTACAGGAGGAATGGGTATGCAAGCAAAGAAATAGAGAGACTGAGAGAAAGAGGCGTGTGGATGAATGTAGAACTAAGTGAAGGAGATAAGGATTCGGATAGACAAGAGAGGAGAGAAAGAATTAGAGAATCCAGATACAACGGGAAGTACGGAAGATGCATGATCGAGGAAGTACCGAAGTATTTGGGGAGGGAGAGCGAGAAAGAAATAAAGATGATGGCGAGGTTTAGGTGCGGAAATGAAGAGAGGGAAAATAGGTATTGGGCAGAAGATGGAGGAAGAATGTGTAGAATGTGCTATGAGGAAAGAGAGACGATTGAGCATATGTGGAACGAGTGCAGTGAGATGAAACAAAGAGAGAGGAAAGAAAGGGGGGAAATACTGAATGTAGATGGAAGGGAAATTAAATGGATGAAAGAGGTATGGAAGAGGAGGGAGAAGGGACAAGAGGAAGGAGGAGGAAAGAAAGAGAAGAAATAGAGAATTTTATTTAGTTTTTTTTTATTATTATAATTGTTAAGTTTACTTGTATATGTATAGGAATCGTTTTTTCTGTTTTGCAATAATTTGGTCGAATCGAAGATAAACCCAAAACCAAGCCTGCGATGGTTGTAAAGCACTTTTCTCAAATGTAATATAATCCCAAAAGTTTAATGCGTCAATAACCATTTTCGAATGTTTTATAGTGATTTGGACTAATGATTAAAATGTCGTCTAAATAGACACCCTGGGTTCTCAAGTGACCGAGAAGTGGTCTGAATCTTTGTAAAAATAAGGGCGCGATGCAAAGTCCGAAAGGTAAACAATTATGTTCATGTTCAAGTAACTCACAAGCAGGAATGTTGTCGCACCGCCATTGGGTCGCAGGCAGATTCAGTGGGTACTTACTTGAGCTTTCCGGGATTTCCTTTAAAAACCGCTTGAATTTTGCTTTTCGGTTGGAAGGGTTAGCCCTGGGAACTTTCACTTTGTCCATTTTCGGAGCACTTAAAATACGTCCGTGGTGAAAGGGAAAAATTTGCAATGAGAATATAATACGTGCGAGACGAGAACTACTGGGGCCAGCGTGTTGGGTGCAGGCGATAAGTGGATTTTATTTATTTTAAACATTCGTGGTGGAGCGCAAGAAACTGCGACTACAAGTTGTCATTGTAATTCGAGAACGGCAATACGAAATATAATATAAGAAACGCTCCAAGGAGTGCAAAATTTACAGGTCATTTTTTAAATTTTTTTGTTGTATTCAATGAAAGCGGAGGTCCCATAAAATTTTGTTAATTATCAAAAGCCCAACTTATTGAAAAATGAAGGTAAATCTGTTTTTCCAACGGGATCTCATTCCATCAAGTGTTTTAAGAACACATCATAATTGATTCAAATTTTTAAATTAATATTTAATATTTAAAAAAATATTTTTTATCTGACCTACACTCTCATCCCGTTACGGCTACGCGGAGCCCTATTTTCAGCGTTAAACTAAAATTATTAATAATTTATAACTTCACACAACGCCAATTCATGCACTTACACTAGTCCGATGACGCCACAGGTAAAACAAATACTGCACGACGAACTCGTACAGACATGCTCTACTCGTTGTGGGATCAGCCGTTGTTGACGCATTATTAGTCTCGTAATTCAAATCAAAGAAAGCTTGACTGGCTATCACTGTGCTTGACGAGCTAATAGACGTTTTCATGGCAAAAAATTTTGCAGAATTTTGACTCTGTTTAACGTAAGACTTTCACGGCACCATTTCCTTAATCGGAATTTGACTGAACTAGAGTTGATTTCCATGTACCTTCAACGAACACGTCATCTCTAACAAAACCATTATGATTTCGGCTTGTCTAGCCGTGACGTTTTCTGTTAATAGATATTGGCGAGTTCAGGCAAATCAAAATAGAGCGCAATGGCCGCGAAAGTTTATAAATTGAATGGATGGGGGCTAGAAAAGCCTCGGTTAGGAAGTTCGAAGTTGAGTGAAATATTGGCGCTTTACAGGTAAGTTTGCACAACTATTAAAGCAAGAATTTACTTGGAAAATTGTCTTAGAGGCACTTATTATATTGGTTGCGGTTTGCCGCCGATTAATTTCAAGAACGTACATTTAGTAAACGAACTGCGGTGTGTGAAGTTTACTTTAGCGTTATTTTTATATAGAACTCAAGCTAGCACATATGTAAGTTAACAAACATTTAAATTATATCCAATGCGAAGGCAAATATGCTCGATCACAATTAATTCGTTTTATTTACTGATATATTAGCTTTGGGATGTAATCTATTTACTGAACAATGCACAATTAAAAGTGATTTATTTTATAATGTAATTTAGTGAATACTGCTAAAATTTCCAGTAAACGGGACCAGCGATATTTATTTTTAAACTGAACATTTCAAATAAATCAATTGATCCCGAAAAAACAGTACGCGCAGTGCGCAATTAATTTTGCCGGCTAAATTACATGTTTTTGATTGGACTTGTGTAGAAATTATAAAAATTTATTTCATTTGTTGTGAAACTGAAGTATATAAACACAGAGGGCAGTTTTTAAATGATTTGTACAAAAGTCATGTGACATGTTGGGATCTTCCTCCGTTCCACTATCGATAATGCTTAGAGCAAGACTGTTTGTTAATGATAATGATGTATTTATGCAGTTATATGAATGGGTTATAATTACACTCTCCGAATACAATAGCTCCCAAAACAGTGAGATAAAATCCAATCAAATAACAATGGCCCTCTGTGTCCGCATATAACTTCAAACCCGAAACCAGCAGGACGTCCAATAAACACATCCAGCTGGTGGTCCACCCCCATAAAATATTCATCGATTCTTTTACTTCTTAAAATTCATTTTCTTTTCGTTAATCCCAACTTCCGTTCTTGTCATTAAATCGAAAACTGTTTGCCCATTCGTATTCAGCCCGTCCCTTGTGGTAGCATAAATAATTCTCAGATAATTACATTTTCAAAATTGTTGTACTTTAGGAGCTTCAACACTTCAGGCTGAAAGGATTGGATTAGTGCGCGCTTTTTCTTCGTTATCCGTCCTGAATACGATTTCGGCGTTAATTAAGCAAAGAACGATAAAAAAGATTACTCGAGTTGAAAGTTTGTTTTTGAAAGAATGAGCGGGTAGTTAATTAATCGGGGGTGGCAAAAAATATTGTATATGTCTCACCATACGACTCGCGGAATGAATGCAAACGACGGGATTATGTGTGTTTTTCTGTATTTCGTTTTTATCTCATGGGGTGAAATAAATTTACTAGATTTTAAACATTTCGCATATTTTAATACTGATATTAATTTCTCTACGCACAGTTATACAAATAGATGTGTGACACACTATAATTGATGTTGTCTGGGGTAAATAAAATTTACATGCAGGGTGTAACATTAATAGATCTTAACATTTTAATCGGTAATAGAACTCATCATTGTCAACAATTTTTCTTAATAGATTTTTGCCCTAAACCCCGTAGTTATCGAGTTAAAATTAGTTGAAGTTTTGACGTTAATTTAGTTACCCGCCACTGAACGGCTAGGCACCTAAACATAAAGGAGCTTCTCCCATACCCGCTCACTATTCTATGACCCCTGGTGGTAAACATCAACAGTCCTGGTAGCCACTAACACAATCGCTGGTGACCTTCAGAAACAACACTCTTAGCCATGGCTGCTCTAACCAACGTCCCCAAGCCACAAACAACCCACACTGACCCATTCTATCCATTCATCATCCGTACCATGGACTTAATCACCGAGGAATCACTGTGACACCAACACCTTGACCCACGGCATTGCCCCCTTCGGATTTCGGTCCCAAATATCCACGTACAGCCTTAACGCTCTCTCAAACCTTAAAGTGTAGATTTTGAAAGTAACACTTAACAAAATGCCTCTAGTTCGAAGACGCAACAATTATAGGCAAATTATAGACTCCTTTTGGGTTGCAAGCTTATTATAGGCCAAACCAAACACTTCCCTTAACTGCCAGACTTAACTGGTGCCAACAACGAGCAAATTGGGATGAGGAGTCGGATAGTGTGGTCTTCAGCGATGAGTCCTGCTTTTGCTTATGGTGCCACGATGGTCACGAGTTCGAGTACGACGGTTTCGCGGAGAGAGGCCTAATATGGAGTTTGCTGTAAGAATCCATAAAGGCCTAACTGTAGGCGTAATGTTTTGGAGCGCCATCTGAGTTGGGACTAGGTCTTCTTTGGTGTTTGTTCGGGTAGCATGGAATGGTGTTGAATACATTGATGAGATTCCTAAGCCCATTTTGTTAGACTTCTTAGACACTCTTCCTGGTACCATATTCCAACAGGATAATGTTTGACCGCATATTGCGGATATCTTACTCTAGCCTGTACGATCTCCCGATTTATACCCTATCGAACATTAATGGGACTACGTTTAAGGTCTCTACCTGAGCCTCCTGACATTCTGCGAGAGCTTAAAGTGCAGTTAAGAGTAATGTGGAATTAGATCCCACAGCAAGAGATTGATGATCTTATGAGAAGCATGCCACGACATGACAAACTGTTTTTTTATTACGTAATTTGTTTTAATCTCCGAACTTCATTAATTACATCTCTTTGTGAAACCTATCTTCTACAAAAATTTCAGACCTCTAGCTTATCTCTTTGCAAGTGGTGCAATAATTTAGAAAGTCATTGTATAAGTTTTATTTGTACTTCACCTTCAACTTGACACCAGACCATCGAGGCCCCGCCGACGACACCACAATCTGGTCAAGCCACAAAGCAGCCGAAATCCGTCCAAAAGGAGCTCTCCAAGATCGAAAAGTGGACCAGCAAATCGCTTGTGAATCCAAATCCAGCCAAGTGCAAATTTATAATATTATTCACTCACAAACAAATAAGCAAAATTATACACCCAAATCCCACTAACCCTCAATAAACAAACCATACCCAAAATTAACAGTGTAAATTACCTTTCTCGTCGACCGGTTTCCTAATCCCCAACCTCAAAGAAACCATCAACGCACCTAATTGAGCTAATCTCCTATACCTCCTCCAAGGCCCTGCAACCCCAAAACTCTCCAGCACACTTAAAACTCCTTCATCAGACCAATTTTCGAATACCGAGCACAAATCCACCTTCGAGACATAGTTCCTACTAGTCCAAGCAAATTAGACTTTTTAGAAGATATTTTATAAGTATTTGAAATTTAGGTTATGAACTCCCAGCAAGGACCCAAATAAAAATCCAGCAGTCCCCGGGCATCCCGTCATGAAGCTTTTCTGCATATTTCTCGTAAATGGTAACTCCGTCGAGAAAATGTTATATGATTTATTAGATTCTCCATTAAATTCTACATAAAATTGGTCATATGAAGTTTTTGCCTATCTCTCACCCAACGCTCATAAACGACGTCGAAAAATGTTTTCAGCGCGGAGGCAAAAATTAGTCTAGCAAGAACTATACAAACTAGAACCAAATTGTAAAGCAGTTTTTTCTGCACAAGGTCAATTTTGAATAAAACCTTTGCAATAAGTTATTATTGGTCAAAGACAGGGGTGGACTAATTTTTGTCTTCGCGCTGAAAACTATACTCATTTTCCAACGTCATTTATGAGCGTTAGGTGGCAAAAACTTTATGAGATCAATTTTATGCAGAATTGAATGGAGAACATAAGTCCCACAACATTTTCTCGTCGGAGTTACCGTTTAGGAGAAAAATGGGGAAAAGCTACATGAGGTCACGCTCAGGGGCTTCCTAACTTTCTCAGAGATATATTTCAGTCAGGCCTGCTGCGGCGAAATGTGAAAGTTTCTGAATTTTCTATTTTCTTAGTTGTTAAGTTCTTTAGGTTCTCAAATTTTACATTTTCTCTGATATATCAGGTTTATCAAGTTTCTCAGTTATTCCGGCTGATTAGGTGTACAGCTGAATTATGTTTTTAAAGGTCTCTGAAATGGCTAGGGATATCGAGGTGGCAGTTGCATCGTTGGATTCAGGAGGTCGAGTTCTATTAGAAAACATTAGATTTTTTTTCAAAAAACCTCTATAACTCTAAAACGGCTATATTTAGTTGGAAACTGGCGGCACAGGCGGTTTTCTCGTGTCAATTTACATCAGATAGTACTAGTTTAAAAGCGTTTTCAACCAAAAAATTTTTAGACCTTTCAAAATTTACCCCTTTGAGATTCAAAAAAATTTAATTTTTCTTTAATCCTTTTTTACCATTAAACTATTCGACTTATTGCGACGTAGCCCTTAACATAAATAGATTTTGTCGTCGTCTTTCGATTGGCGCCCTTAGAAACATCCCCCCTTGCCAGTTTTCTTACGTGGTATACTCCACGGGACAGCAGGTAGCTATAACGGAGTATGGTACGCCAGGGGTCAGCTGTCTAGTTTCGCGGGAGAGAAAAACCAACTTAACACAACGTAACAATACTTAATGAACACCCTGTATACAATGTATTCTATAACACCACTATCTTCACTGTGCTTGTCGCTTCCTCTTCGCACAATAGCGGGACGCACTCCAAACGGCTGTAGCGACGGTGAAAGGTGTCAAGGGTAGGGAAGGTGCGGTCCGGGTTTCCGGGGGAAAACACGAAACTTGCCTGGATACTACTAGCGCGCGACAGCTGGCTGGCTCGCGAGCAGAGTGCCCGCCGTCAGACAACTGTAAGGTGCCGGAATTTCACACCAGCCTGCGAGGACTAGAAACCGGAAGTAGCGACAGGAAAAACCCGTCCGGATGCCACCAAAGACGCGGACGATTGGCTGGATCCCGAGTAGAGTGCCCCTGTGGGAATCCCGAATTCAGAAATTTTGATTTGTTGCAAAATTGTTGCAAAATTGGGAAATTTTATCCCTTCACATCTTGAAATCCCGCACTTCCCAAATTCTTTATTGTCGAAGTCGTGAATGCATTTGCAAAATTTTAAATCGAGGAAATCTTAAATTTGTAAATTTTGAATTCGCAAATTTAGCAAATTTCAGTCGTGGACATTATGAATTCCCGAAATTGTAACATTTCGACTGAATGAAATCGTGTTTTGATAGACACTTGAAATCGCCAATTGGGAATTTGGAGATTCAGAATTGTGGGAATTCCGAATTCAGAAATTTTGATTCCTGGAATTTCCAAATTGGGAAATTTTATCCCTTCACATCTTGAAATCCTGCACTTACCAATTTTTTATAGTCGAAGTCGTGGATGCATTTGCAAAATTTTAAATAGAGGAAATCCTAAATTTGTAAATTTTGAATTCCCAAATTTTGCAAATTTTAGTCGTGGACATTATGAATTCCCGAAATTGTAACATTTCGACAGAATGAAATCGTGTGTTGATAGACACTTGAAATCGCCAATTGGGAATTTGGAGATTCAGAATTGTGGGAATTCCGAATTTAGAAATTTTGATTCCTGGAATTCCCAAATTGGGAAATTTTATCCCTTCACATCTTGAAATCCCGCACTTCCCAAATTTTTTATTGACGAAGTCGTGAATGCATTTGCAAAATTTTAAATCGAGGAAATCCTAAATTTGTAAATTTTGAATTCCCAATTTTAGCATATTTCAGTCTTGGACATTATGAATTCCCGAAATTGTAACATTTCGACTGAATGAAATCGTGTGTTGATAGACACTTGAAATCGCCAATTGGAAATTTGGAGATTCAGAATTGTGGGAATTCCGAATTTAGAAATGTTGATTCCTGGAATTCCCAAATTGGGAAATTTTATCCCTTCACATCTTGAAATCCTGCACTTCCCAAATTTTTTATTGTCGAAGTCGTGAATGCATTTGCAAAATTTTAAATCGAGGAAATCTTAGATTAGTAAATTTTGAATTCGCAAATTTAGCAAATTTCAGTCGTGGACATTATGAATTCCCGAAATTGTAACATTTTGACTGAATGAAATCGTGTGTTGATAGACACTTGAAATCGCCAATTGGAAATTTGGAGATTCAGAATTGTGGGAATTCCGAATTCAGAAATTTTGATTCCTGGAATTCCCAAATTGGGAAATTTTATCCCTTCACATCTTGAAATCCTGCACTTCCCAAATTTTTTATTGACGAAGTCGTGAATGCATTTGCAAAATTTTAAATCGAGGAAATCTTAAATTTGTAAATTTTAAATTCGCAAATTTAGCAAATTTCAGTCGTGGACATTATGAATTCCCGAAATTGTGAAATTTCGACTAAATGAAATCGTGTGTTGATAGACACTTGAAATCGCCAATTGGGAATTTGGAGATTCAGAATTGTGGGAATTCCGAATTCAGAAATTTTGATTCCTGGAATTCCCAAATTGGGAAATTTTATCCCTTCACATCTTGAAATCCTGCACTTCCCAAATTTTTTATTGACGAAGTCGTGAATGCATTTGCAAAATTTTAAATCGAGGAAATCTTAAATTTGTAAATTTTGAATTCGCAAATTTAGCAAATTTCAGTCGTGGACATTATGAATTCCCGAAATTGTAACATTTCGACTGAATGAAATCGTGTTTTGATAGACACTTGAAATCGCCAATTGGGAATTTGGAGATTCAGAATTGTGGAAATTCCGAATTTAGAAATGTTGATTCCCGGAATTCCCAAATTGGGAAATTTTATCCCTTCACATCTTGAAATCCTGCACTTACCAATTTTTTTATTGTCGAAGTCGTGGATGCATTTGCAAAATTTTAAATAGAGGAAATCCTAAATTTGTAAATTTTGAATTCCCAAATTTAGCAAATTTCAGTCTTGGACATTATGAATTCCCGAAATTGTGAAATTTCGTATGAATGAAATCGTGTGTTGATATACACTTGAAATCGTCAATTGGGAATTTGGAGATTCAGAATTGTGGGAATTCCGAATTCAGAAATTTTGATTCCTGGAATTCCCAAATTGGGAAATTTTATCCCTTCACATCTTGAAATCCTGCACTTTCCAAATTTTTTATTGACGAAGTCGTGAATGCATTTGCAAAATTTTAAATCGAGGAAATCCTAAAGTTGTAAATTTTGAATTCACAATTTTAGCAAATTTCAGTCTTGGACATTATGAATTCCCGAAATTGTAACATTTTGACTGAATGAAATCGTGTTTTGATAAACACTTGAAATCGCCAATTGGGAATTTGGAGATTCAGAATTGTGGGAATTCCGAATTTAGAAATTTTGATTCCTGGAATTCCCAAATTGGGAAATTTTATCCCTTCACATCTTGAAATCCTGCACTTTCCAAATTTTGTATTGTCGAAGTCGTGGATGCATTTGCAAAATTTTAAATAGAGGAAATCCTAAATTTGTAAATTTTGAATTCCCAAATTTAGCAAATTTCAGTCTTGGACATTATGAATTCCCGAAATTGTGAAATTTCTTATGAATGAAATCGTGTGTTGATATACACTTGAAATCGTCAATTGGGAATTTGGAGATTCAGAATTGTGGGAATTCCGAATTCAGAAATTTTGATTCCTGGAATTCCCAAATTGGGAAATTTTATCCCTTCACATCTTGAAATCCTGCACTTTCCAAATTTTTTATTGACGAAGTCGTGAATGCATTTGCAAAATTTTAAATCGAGGAAATCCTAAATTTGTAAATTTTGAATTCACAATTTTAGCAAATTTCAGTCTTGGACATTAAGAATTGCCGAAATTGTAACATTTTGACTGAATGAAATCGTGTTTTGATAAACACTTGAAATCGCCAATTGGGAATTTGGAGATTCAGAATTGTGGGAATTCCGAATTTAGAAATTTTGATTCCTGGAATTCCCAAATTGGGAAATTTTATCCCTTCACATCTTGAAATCCTGCACTTTCCAAATTTTGTATTGTCGAAGTCGTGGATGCATTTGCAAAATTTTAGATCGCGGAAATCCTAAATTTGTAAATTTTGAATTCCCAAATTTAGCAAATTTCAGTCTTGGACATTATGAATTGACGAAATTGTAACATTTCGACTGAATGAAATCGTGTGTTGATAGACACTTGAAATCGCCAATTGGGAATTTGGAGATTCAGAATTGTGGGAATTCCGAATTCAGAAATTTTGATTCCTGGTATTCCTGGTAAATTTCCCAATTTGGGAATTTGCGACTCACATCTCTTTTCTGCGGCTGAGCGGGGCTTCTTTTATTGACACGCTGGAGAGGAGACGATGACGTTAGCAGACGCACGCGGCCTGTTACAATGTAGTAGGGAGAAAATCTTATCACAGCATTCCATTCCGGACGGATCGGCAGCGGCTCCGGGCAAGTTAGCGATTCCAGAGCGGCGAGGTTCGGAGCGCGCTTCCTTGCTGATCAAAATGATGTGAGTCCCATTCCAATCCGATAATGGGAAGCATTTTTCCTGGACACTTTAATGACTCGGTGCGGAGGCCGTAACCTGCGGTGACAAGGGCGGTGGCAAGGGGTGGTCGTAGCGACTTCCGGAAATTAGCATAAGATGCGCGCTATTTTTCCGGTTACAACGGAGCTCAAGAAGTATTTTTAAGAAGCTGTTAAAGACGCCGATTTAACCTTGTCGAACAGTGGGCCAGGGGCCTGCTAGACTGGGGAGAATTTTCTATTCAGAGCGTCGAGTCTTACTTCCGAGGACCTTTTCTTGGAATTCTTAAGTGACTTCGTTACAGTTTATAAACAAATTCTCAAAATTTCTAAAAAATTACCGAAAATTTTCGGTCTGTGGGTCATAGCCTCCTCAAATGGCACGCTAAAGAACATATGACCCACTCATATTAAAGAGAATTTTAAGACTAATACGCTAAATCATTTTGTTCAGCTATAGTTTACGAGATATGAGCGAAAATGTTTTCGGGAGTTCACGGATTTTGTGCAAGTGCCAAAACTTTAAAACGCCATATCTCTGAAAAGGTTAGAGATAAGCCAGGTGGGAGTAGCACCGTTGGATTCAGGAGGTGAAGTTCTATTAGAAAACAATAGAAACGTTTATGGTAGGTGGCCTTGGCGGTGCGGTAAGATGTTTAAAGGTAGTATTTTATTTCTAGTAGCGAAAACGAAACAATGGGAAAAAATTGCTGTAAGAAACTAGAAACTAGAAAAGGTGCGATGAAGAACAGGTAAATAGTTAAATCTTCTTGCGATTGAATACTAATAAAAATCTACAGGGTGTGTCAAAAAATGCGCACCAACTGCTTAGAATCAATTTTTGACGCGCGCTTCAATCGACTGAGTGAACCGTTTGATCAAGCAGCTTGCTAGCCTAGGGCCTACTTTACACAGAAATTTAATAAAGGATAGTTCAAAAACGTATGCCAAAAGAAACAGTAAAACTGAATTTGAGGTCCTGGAAGGTCAAAGAAACTGGTTCTAACCGAAATCGTGCATCAACGTGATAACACCGCCGATATCAGTCTTTTTCATTCCCACGTATTTCACGTCGATAAAACAAAAACACAATTGATCTCAGCAGATTTGTGTCCCTCTAGATCGCCGGACCTCTCCTTTTTGGATTACTTTCTGTTTGTCTATATTAAATATACTGTTTTAAGAGATCATCCGAATGACATGATTTAGGAAATGTAATTACAGAAATTTGTCAAGCCATTCCACTCCAATGTTCAGCAAATGTTTTTGAAAATATGAAGAGACGAGTTCGACTTTGCCTAGAACATAACTGAGGATATTTTGAGTTTTTTTTTTTTTGGTAAACAGAGGAATAAATAGTAACAGTATGTGAATAGTTTTTTGTCAACTGAAACACAAAGTTTAATTTCAAGGTTTCTAACCTATAGGCAACCAATAACACGTGATGATCGTAGGGTGTAAACAATTTTTTGTTTCCAAAAGCTAAGTAAAACAAAATAGTAAACCTTATGCTAAATAAAAATGCAATAAACGTTCCTAAGAAAATTAGCGGGGAACATTAAAAGAGACAAGATTAGAAGCGAGGAATAAAACCTTTTTCGGCCTCCGTCTCAAATTAGTTATTTTCCAATCGTTCAAATCGTCTTGAAAACGATATTTTCCTGCCTAGGCTAGAAAATGGAAACCAGGGATTTGCAAGCTTTTATGTCATTACAGGGAGGGCCTCTTGGTACAGAGTAACGACAGTAACAAAGCCCCCTGGTACAGAGTGCCCCAAGGGGGCCCTTTGACACACGCGGGCCCCCATATGGTTTGAGGGCCTCTTAGTATAGTGTAACGACAGTAACAAAGCCCCCTGGTACAGGGCACCCCAAGGGGGCCCTTAGACACACGCCCATATGGTTTGAGGCTCCCAAGCGACGGGAAGCGCAAGAAGGCCGTTTAGACTTGTGGGGGCCTTTGCGACATGGGGACCCAAGGGGGCTCTTTGATACACGGGGATCCCCATAGGCCATGAGGCCCCCCTGCAACAGTGAACAATGAAAATCTTTTGTCGGGCGAAAAAGTTTTGTTTATCACACGGCTAACGCTTCGCCTCCACAAACTGTGCTCGCACTTGCAAAATGACAGTTTCTTCTCTTGTACTATTGCTCCTTAAAATAGAAGAAAGACAACTACTAGGATGGCGAGAACACACACACACATAATTCCACATGACAAACTTACAAGAGAAGCATTGAGATAAGGATGCAGGGACACAACAGAAAAAAGTTAGGTAACCGCGTGTGTTCAACATTAATTCTCTCCTAAAGCGCATTCTGTTCCCAGAGCGTCCGCATTAGACAGACATTTTACGTAGTAGAATAAGTAGAATTTCGCGCATAACTGTTCGCGCGTGTGTGTACAAAATGCAGATGCACCCGTTTGTTAACGCTTTCGCAGCGCGTTAGTTTCCCTCCGTCGATTTGTTTGCGTTTTTATTCACGACTGGCGTTCGTTGCAAATGAAAACTCCCAGATGACGATTTTTCCGCGTTCCCCCTAAATCAGTTCGAAAATAAGGAATTCAGAGCCCGTTCGACGAACGAGCCATTCCCCTCTAGTGCACGCTAATTACGTTGTACATAATTACGGCCATTTCTAATTAGAACTCCATCCGAAATGGTGCTACAACGAGTGGAGGCAGTGGCGTAGATGGGGTGTTCCAGCAATTGTAACTTGGTGCCTTTAAGGAAGGGCGCCACAGACGTAGATGAATGAAAAATGAATCAGTTAAATACTTTTGGATCTCTCCGTATCTATAAAAGTACAAAATTATTTCCTACGCCCCTGGTTGGCATATTAGAGCATTGCGACTCACCTTCAAATGCTGTGCTAAACGCTACTGTCATCAACGAATTGCCTTCAAGCTTATTATGCGATCTCCTCTTGTGTGAAATTACTTTCTGAAAGTATCCCTCGCTCTCTCGTTTATTTAGCAAAATGCCGTGTATCTGCTTAAACTAAACTAGTTTTCGAATTATGCCAGCATTTTCTTTGTGTTCCCTGCAACTAGTTCGAGGAGGAGTAAGCTCGGGAGCTAATTTGGAGCCGAGTGAGAATTTGTTCTTAGCGCTGTTCGAGAATACTGTCTTTCGATCAAAGAAACTTCGCGGTGAGTGACATCACCAGTGAATTTTTTATGGGTACTTGGCACGAAAAGCACAGGTGGGATGGGAACAACTTTCGTGTAGATGAAAATTACAAATTACAATATCTCTTCACGAAATAAATAATTCTTGTCGAGATTGTAATATCAAAGAAGCAATTCTTAAATATCTCATTCGCAGCGCCGGAAACGAGTTATTCGAGACAGCTTCATATTTCTCCAAAATTTAATCTCGACACCCTTTGATCAATGAAAGTTATTAACTGATGTGCAGCAAAAGCATATTTCGTACTACGGATACTTTGACCTGGTAAACTCCATTTTGACTGGAAGAAGTTGTGTTCTGCGCGAGTGACTTGCTTGATTTGCTCTGTGTCGAACACAAGAAGGAATGCTTCCCTGGAGGATCCGAAAGCCCGCGACTGCCGTATTGAAGACGCCCGCCCCACTTTTTACTATGCATAAAGCTCTAATTTTAGATGTTCGGAGATTGCTTTAATTTGGCAATCGTAGCCAATTTTTCATAACCAGCCACAAGCTTATCTGGCCGACTTCGGAAACCGACGTTTTAAATTGGGGTAATAAAATTGTTATCTATTTTCTGAGAGTTCATACCCTCGACAGTTTAAAACTTTGGAAATTTTCTTTTTATATACCTATTCCCGGTTCGCTTCCTTCACGGAATCGGTTTTAAGCGGTGATGGCATTTATTTAGCTTCCTATTCTAGCGTCAAAGTTTGGGAACAACGGATGGTTCGGTAGGGAACTATTTTTAAAGCGTAATCTGTTCTACATAAGCGAACCATCGACAACTTAAATTTAAGGTTTAGCCTTACACAAATATTCGACCTCCTGTTGGAAATAAGTGATTTCTTGTGCACCGGTTGCCATGCACCCTATTAAACTATTTAAAGGGCACTGGGTCAGAATACCTTTAAAACGATGTATGTATTGAGTAACCCGGTTGTAGAAATACTTCGTAAATAAACAAGTAAAGACGGCTACAGCAATCTCAGCAGCAACAGTATTTTAGACTAAAAGGAACACTAAATATTAAAAAAGACACACGGCCGGCTGCCACATATTACACAAAATCATTTATATCATTAGGAATTGTATATCTAATAAATGTATATCCAAGGTAAGAATGCGATATTCACATCACCACTCCCCTGGATCTATTTCTCACATGACCTTGAAACCTCGAAATGTCATCGGCCCAGCCGAGATTTAAAGTCCAGAACTGTGTTCCCGAACTCTCTTTATGTTAGATTGTAATTCAAAATTTGCAAGCATCATTAATATGAAGAATTCTTTTAGGCCAACTCCTGATCATTTTTTCATGGAATTATAGCATAGAGTTTTTGGTTTCTGACACAGAAACCAGTCCTGGCAAATCCTGATAGATTTTGAGAATTTTTGCAAAATCCCAAAAAGCTCTGAGAACTCCTAAGGAGTCCCGATGAGTCCTCAGGAATCGTACAGAGTACTGAAGAACAACAAAAAGGCCTTGAAGATTTAATTTTAAAGATTTCTACAAGGTCCTGCAGGATTCAAAAATCTTCTGATTGTTTTTCAAGAATTTAAAAAATATGATTGTCTTTTTTCTAAAATCCTAAATACTAAAAAATGTTTATGAATTCTGGGGTATACAAAGAGGCTT
This sequence comes from Diaperis boleti, assembly GCA_963583935.1. Classification (NCBI taxonomy): domain Eukaryota; kingdom Metazoa; phylum Arthropoda; class Insecta; order Coleoptera; family Tenebrionidae; genus Diaperis; species Diaperis boleti. Next base: position 7,271,366 of record OY757244.1, on the reverse strand, counting down.
GAAGTGCATTGAAGAATTTTCACGAGACTTCTCAAGGGTCTTTCAGATGGTTAAAGTGTCTTTGAGGAAATGTAAATAGTCCTGCAGAACTTTGAATGGCCCTGAAAAGTCCTAAAGAATATTGGAGATTCCTGATAGTTCCTGAAGTATCAAAACAATAGATCGAATGATTAGCTTATCAAATTTTATCTAACATTAAGAGAAATAACAATAAGACGTAAAGCATATATTTTATGTGAACTTATGCATATATATATACTGAATTATTCATCCCAAAGTGTCTGAGAAGTTCTAAATTGTCCTGAAAATATAGATCGTCCTATAGATTGTAGAGATGGCTGAAGGATACAAAAATTATGTAAGGAGTTGTAAAAACGTGCTGAACTGCTGAAGAATTCTAACAAAATACAGAAATTGTAGGCATATAGAACTTTTTTATGTTAGATTGTAATTCAAAATTTGCAAGCATCATTAATATGAAGAATTCTTTTAGGCCACCTCCTGATCATTTTTTCATGGAATTATAGCATAGAGTTTTTGGTTTCTGACACAGAATTTACCAGTCCTGGCAAATCCTGATAGATTTTGAGAATTTTTGCAAAATCCCAAAAAGCTCTGAGAACTCCTAAGGAGTCCCGATGAGTCCTCAGGAATCGTACAGAGTACTGAAGAACAACAAAAAGGCCTTGAAGATTTAATTTTAAAGATTTCTACAAGGTCCTGCAGGATTCAAAAAGCTTCTGATTGTTTTTCAAGAATTTAAAAAATATGATTCTTTTTTCTAAAATCCTAAATACTAAAAAATGTTTATGAATTCTGGGGTATACAAAGAGGCTTGAAGTGCATTGAAGAATTTTCACGAGACTTCTCAAGGGTCTTTCAGATGGTTAAAGTGTCTTTGAGGAAATGTAAATAGTCCTGCAGAACTTTGAATGGCCCTGAAAAGTCCTAAAGAATATTGGAGATTCCTGATAGTTCCTGAAGTATCAAAACAATAGATCGAATGATTAGCTTATCAAATTTTATCAAACATTAAGAGAAATAACAATAAGACGTAAAGCATATATTTTATGTGAAGTTATGCATATATATACTGAATTATTCATCCCAAAGTGTCTGAGAAGTTCTAAATTGTCCTGAAAATATAGATCGTCCTATAGATTGTAGAGATCGCTGAAGGATACAAAAATTATGTAAGGAGTTGTAAAAACGTGCTGAACTGCTGAAGAATTCTAACAAAATACAGAAATTGTAGGCATATAGAACTTTTTTATGTTAGATTGTAATTCAAAATTTGCAAGCATCATTAATATGAAGAATTTTTTTAGGCCACCTCCTGATCATTTTTTCATGGAATTATAGCATAGAGTTTTTGGTTTCTGACACAGAATTTACCAGTCCTGGCAAATCCTGATAGATTTTGAGAATTTTTGCGGAATCCCAAAAAGCTCTGAGAACTCCTAAGGAGTCCCGATGAGTCCTCAGGAATCGTACAGAGTACTGAAGAACAACAAAAAGGCCTTGAAGATTTAATTTTAAAGATTTCTACAAGGTCCTGCAGGATTCAAAAATCTACTGATTGTTTTTCAAGGATTTAAAAAATATGATTGTCTTTTTTCTAAAATCCTAAATACTAAAAAATGTTTATGAATTCTGGGGTGTACAAAGAGGCTTGAAGTGCACTGAAGAATCTTGACGAGACTTCTCAAGCGTCTTTCAGATGGTTAAAGTGTCTTTGAGGAAATGTAAATAGTCCTGCAGAACTTTGAATGGCCCTGAAAAGTCCTAAAGAATATTGGAGATTCCTGATAGTTCCTGAAGTATCAAAACAATAGATCGAATGATTAGCTTATCAAATTTTATCAAACATTAAAAGAAATAACAATAAGACGTAAAGCATATATTTTATGTCAAGTTATGCATATATATACTGAATTATTCATCCCAAAGTGTCTGAGAAGTTCTAAATTGTCCTGAAAATATAGATCGTCCTATAGATTGTAGAGATGGCTGAAGCATACAAAAATTATGTAAGGAGTTGTAAAAACGTGCTGAACTGCTGAAGAATTCTAACAAAATACAGAAATTGTAGGCATATAGAACTTTTTTATGTTAGATTGTAATTCAAAATTTGCAAGCATCATTAATATGAAGAATTTTTTTAGGCCACCTCCTGATCATTTTTTCATGGAATTATAGCATAGAGTTTTTGGTTTCTGACACAGAATTTATCAGTCCTGGCAAATCCTGATAGATTTTGAGAATTTTTGCAAAATCCCAAAAAGCTCTGAGAACTCCTAAGGAGTCCCGATGAGTCCTCAGGAATCGTACAGAGTACTGAAGAACACCAAAAAGGCCTTGAAGATTTAATTTTAAAGATTTCTACAAGGTCCTGCAGGATTCAAAAATCTACTGATTGTTTTTCAAGGATTTAAAAAATATGATTGTCTTTTTTCTAAAATCCTAAATACTAAAAAATGTTTATGAATTCTGGGGTGTACAAAAAGGCTTGAAGTGCACTGAAGAATCTTGACGAGACTTCTCAAGCGTCTTTCAGATGGTTAAAGTGTCTTTGAGGAAATGTAAATAGTCCTGCAGAACTTTGAATGGCCCTGAAAAGTCCTAAAGAATATTGGAGATTCCTGATAGTTCCTGAAGTATCAAAACAATAGATCGAATGATTAGCTTATCAAATTTTATCAAACATTAAGAGAAATAACAATAAGACGTAAAGCATATATTTTATGTGAAGTTATGCATATATATACTGAATTATTCATCCCAAAGGGTCTGAGAAGTTCTAAATTGTCCTGAAAATATAGATCGTCCTATAGATTGTAGAGATCGCTGAAGGATACAAAAATTATGTAAGGAGTTGTAAAAACGTGCTGAACTGCTGAAGAATTCTAACAAAATACAGAAATTGTAGGCATATAGAACTTTTTTATGTTAGATTGTAATTCAAAATTTGCAAGCATCATTAATATGAAGAATTTTTTTAGGCCACCTCCTGATCATTTTTTCATGGAATTATAGCATAGAGTTTTTGGTTTCTGACACAGAATTTACCAGTCCTGGCAAATCCTGATAGATTTTGAGAATTTTTGCGGAATCCCAAAAAGCTCTGAGAACTCCTAAGGAGTCCCGATGAGTCCTCAGGAATCGTACAGAGTACTGAAGAACAACAAAAAGGCCTTGAAGATTTAATTTTAAAGATTTCTACAAGGTCCTGCAGGATTCAAAAATCTACTGATTGTTTTTCAAGGATTTAAAAAATATGATTGTCTTTTTTCTAAAATCCTAAATACTAAAAAATGTTTATGAATTCTGGGGTGTACAAAGAGGCTTGAAGTGCACTGAAGAATCTTGACGAGACTTCTCAAGCGTCTTTCAGATGGTTAAAGTGTCTTTGAGGAAATGTAAATAGTCCTGCAGAACTTTGAATGGCCCTGAAAAGTCCTAAAGAATATTGGAGATTCCTGATAGTTCCTGAAGTATCAAAACAATAGATCGAATGATTAGCTTATCAAATTTTATCAAACATTAAAAGAAATAACAATAAGACGTAAAGCATATATTTTATGTCAAGTTATGCATATATATACTGAATTATTCATCCCAAAGTGTCTGAGAAGTTCTAAATTGTCCTGAAAATATAGATCGTCCTATAGATTGTAGAGATGGCTGAAGCATACAAAAATTATGTAAGGAGTTGTAAAAACGTGCTGAACTGCTGAAGAATTCTAACAAAATACAGAAATTGTAGGCATATAGAACTTTTTTATGTTAGATTGTAATTCAAAATTTGCAAGCATCATTAATATGAAGAATTTTTTTAGGCCACCTCCTGATCATTTTTTCATGGAATTATAGCATAGAGTTTTTGGTTTCTGACACAGAATTTATCAGTCCTGGCAAATCCTGATAGATTTTGAGAATTTTTGCAAAATCCCAAAAAGCTCTGAGAACTCCTAAGGAGTCCCGATGAGTCCTCAGGAATCGTACAGAGTACTGAAGAACAACAAAAAGGCCTTGAAGATTTAATTTTAAAGATTTCTACAAGGTCCTGCAGGATTCAAAAATCTACTGATTGTTTTTCAAGGATTTAAAAAATATGATTGTCTTTTTTCTAAAATCCTAAATACTAAAAAATGTTTATGAATTCTGGGGTGTACAAAAAGGCTTGAAGTGCACTGAAGAATCTTGACGAGACTTCTCAAGCGTCTTTCAGATGGTTAAAGTGTCTTTGAGGAAATGTAAATAGTCCTGCAGAACTTTGAATGGCCCTGAAAAGTCCTAAAGAATATTGGAGATTCCTGATAGTTCCTGAAGTATCAAAACAATAGATCGAATGATTAGCTTATCAAATTTTATCAAACATTAAGAGAAATAACAATAAGACGTAAAGCATATATTTTATGTGAAGTTATGCATATATATACTGAATTATTCATCCCAAAGGGTCTGAGAAGTTCTAAATTGTCCTGAAAATATAGATCGTCCTATAGATTGTAGAGATCGCTGAAGGATACAAAAATTATGTAAGGAGTTGTAAAAACGTGCTGAACTGCTGAAGAATTCTAACAAAATACAGAAATTGTAGGCATATAGAACTTTTTTATGTTAGATTGTAATTCAAAATTTGCAAGCATCATTAATATGAAGAATTCTTTTAGGCCACCTCCTGATCATTTTTTCATGGAATTTTTGCATAGAGTTTTTGGTTTCTGACACAAAATTTACCAGTCCTGGCAAATCCTGATAGATCTTGAGAATTTTTGCGAAATCCCAAAAAGATCTGAGAACTCCTAAGAAGTCCCGATGAGTCCTGACGAATCGTACAGAGTACCGAAGAACACCAAAAGGGCCTTGAAGATTTAATTTTAAAGATTTCTACAAGGTCCTGCAGGATTCAAAAATCTACTGATTGTTTTTCAAGGATTTAAAAAATATGATTGTCTTTTTTCTAAAATCCTAAATACTAAAAAATGTTTATGAATTCTGGGGTGTACAAAGAGGCTTGAAGTGCACTGAAGAATCTTGACGAGACTTCTCAAGCGTCTTTCAGATGGTTAAAGTGTCTTTGAGGAAATGTAAATAGTCCTGCAGCACTTTGAATGGCCCTGAAAAGTCCTAAAGAATATTGGAAATTCCTGATAGTTCCTGAAGTATCAAAACAATAGATCCAATGATTAGCTTATCAAATTTTATCAAACATTAAGAGAAATAACAATAAGACGTAAAGCATATATTTTATGTGAAGTTATGCATATATATACTGAATTATTCATCCCAAAGGGTCTGAGAAGTTCTAAATTGTCCTGAAAATATAGATCGTCCTATAGATTGTAGAGATCGCTGAAGGATACAAAAATTATGTAAGGAGTTGTAAAAACGTGATGAATTGCTGAAGAAGTCTAAAAAAAATACAGAAATTGTAGGCATATAGAGCTTTTTTTGTTAGATTGTAATTCAAAATTTGCAAGCATCATTAATCTGAAGAATTTTTTTAGGCCACCTCCTGATCATTTTTTCATGAAATTATAGCATAGAGTTTTTGGTTTCTGACACAGAATTTACCAGTCCTGGCAAATCCTGATAGATTTTGAGAATTTTTGCGGAATCCCAAAAAGCTCTGAGAACTCCTAAGGAGTCCCGATGAGTCCTCAGGAATCGTACAGAGTACTGAAGAACAACAAAAAGGCCTTGAAGATTTAATTTTAAAGATTTCTACAAGGTCCTGCAGGATTCAAAAATCTACTGATTGTTTTTCAAGGATTTAAAAAATATGATTTTCTTTTTTCTAAAATCCTAAATACTAAAAAATGTTTATGAATTCTGGGGTGTACAAAGAGGCTTGAAGTGCACTGAAGAATCTTGACGAGACTTCTCAAGGGTCTTTCAGATGGTTAAAGTGTCTTTGAGGAAATGTAAATAGTCCTGCAGAACTTTGAATGGCCCTGAAAGGTCCTAAAGAATATTGGAGATTCCTGATAGTTCCTGAAGTATCAAAACAATAGATCGAATGATTAGCTTATCAAATTTTATCAAACATTAAGAGAAATAACAATAAGACGTAAAGCATATATTTTATGTGAACTTATGCATATATATATATATACTGAATTATTCATCCCAAAGTGTCTGAGAAGTTCTAAATTGTCCTGAAAATATAGATCGTCCTATAGATTGTAGAGATGGCTGAAGGATACAAAAATTATGTAAGGAGTTGTAAAAACGTGCTGAACTGCTGAAGAATTCTAACAAAATACAGAAATTGTAGGCATATAGAACTTTTTTATGTTAGATTGTAATTCAAAATTTGCAAGCATCATTAATATGAAGAATTCTTTTAGGCCACCTCCTGATCATTTTTTCATGGAATTATAGCATAGAGTTTTTCGTTTCTGACACAGAATTTACCAGTCCTGGCAAATCCTGATAGATCTTGAGAATTTTTGCTAAATCCCAAAAAGATCTGAGTCCTGACGAATCGTACAGAGTACTGAAGAACACCAAAAGGGCCTTGAAGATTTAATTTTAAAGATTTCTACAAGGTCCTGCAGGATTCAAAAATCTACTGATTGTTTTTCAAGGATTTAAAAAATATGATTTTCTTTTTTCTAAAATCCTAAATACTAAAAAATGTTTATGAATTCTGGGGTGTACAAAGAGGCTTGAAGTGCACTGAAGAATCTTGACGAGACTTCTCAAGCGTCTTTCAGATGGTTAAAGTGTCTTTGAGGAAATGTAAATAGTCCTGCAGAACTTTGAATGGCCCTGAAAAGTCCTAAAGAATATTGGAGATTCCTGATAGTTCCTGAAGTATCAAAACAATAGATCGAATGATTAGCTTATCAAATTTTATCAAACATTAAGAGAAATAACAATAAGACGTAAAGCATATATTTTATGTGAAGTTATGCATATATATATACTGAATTATTCATCCCAAAGTGTCTGAGAAGTTCTAAATTGTCCTGAAAATATAGATCGTCCTATAGATTGTAGAGATCGCTGAAGGATACAAAAATTATGTAAGGAGTTGTAAAAACGTGCTGAACTGCTGAAGAATTCTAACAAAATACAGAAATTGTAGGCATATAGAACTTTTTTATGTTAGATTGTAATTAAAAATTTGCAAGCATCATTAATCTGAAGAATTCTTTTAGGCCAACTCCTGATCATTTTTTCATGGAATTATAGCATAGAGTTTTTGGTTTCTGACACAGAATTTACCAGTCCTGGCAAATCCTGATAGATTTTGAGAATTTTTGCGAAATCCCAAAAAGCTCTGAGAACTCCTAAGGAGTCCCGATGAGTCCTCAGGAATCGTACAGAGTACTGAAGAACACCAAAAAGGCCTTGAAGATTTAATTTTAAAGATTTCTACAAGGTCCTGCAGGATTCAAAAATCTTCTGATTGTTTTTCAAGGATTTAAAAAATATGATTGTCTTTTTTCTAAAATCCTAAATACTAAAAAATGTTTATGAATTCTGGGGTATACAAAGAGGCTTGAATGCACTGAAGAATTTTCACGAAACTTCTCAAGGGTCTTTCAGATGGTTAAAGTGTCTTTGAGGAAATGTAAATAGTCCTGCAGAACTTTGAATGGCCCTGAAAAGTCCTAAAGAATATTGGAGATTCCTGATAGTTCCTGAAGTATCAAAACAATAGATCGAATGATTAGCTTATCAAATTTTATCAAACATTAAGAGAAATAACAATAAGACGTAAAGCATATATTTTATGTGAACTTATGCAAATATATATACTGAATTATTCATCCCAAAGTGTCTGAGAAGTCCTAAATTGTCCTGAAAATATAGATCGTCCTATAGATTGTAGAGATGGCTGAAGGATACAAAAATTATGTAAGGAGTTGTAAAAACGTGCTGAACTGCTGAAGAATTCTAACAAAATACAGAAATTGTAGGCATATAGAACTTTTTTATGTTAGATTGTAATTCAAAATTTGCAAGCATCATTAATATGAAGAATTCTTTTAGGCCACCTCCTGATCATTTTTTCATGGAATTATAGCATAGAGTTTTTGGTTTCTGACGCAGAATTTACCAGTCCTGGCAAATCCTGAAAAATCTTGAGAATTTTTGCGAAATCCCAAAAAGATCTGAGAACTCCTAAGAAGTCCCGATGAGTCCTGACGAATCGTACAGAGTACCGAAGAACACCAAAAGGGCCTTGAAGATTTAATTTTAAAGATTTCTACAAGGTCCTGCAGGATTCAAAAATCTACTGATTGTTTTTCAAGGATTTAAAAAATATGATTGTCTTTTTTCTAAAATCCTAAATACTAAAAAATGTTTATGAATTCTGGGGTGTACAAAGAGGCTTGAAGTGCACTGAAGAATCTTGACGAGACTTCTCAAGGGTCTTTCAGATGGTTAAAGTGTCTTTGAGGAAATGTAAATAGTCCTGCAGAACTTTGAATGCCTCTGAAAAGTTCTAAAGAATATTGGAGATTCCTGATAGCTCCTGAAGTATCGAAACATTAGATCGAATGTTTAGCTTATCAAATTTTATCAAACAATAAGAAAAATAACAAGAAGACGTAAAGCATATATTTTATGTGAATTTATGCATATATACTGAATCATTCATTCCAAATTGTCTGAGAAGTTCTAAATCGTCCTGAAAATATAGATCGTCCTATAGAAAAAGTCTAATAAAATACAGAAATTGTAGGCATATAGAACTTTTTTATGTTAGATTGTAATTCAAAATTTGCAAGCATCAATAATCTGAAGATTTTTTATTCCTAGTCTTCATCATTCTTTCATGGAATTATAACACAGAGTTTTTGGTTTCTGACACTGAATTTACTAGTCCTGGATACAAGGATACATAGTCCTGCCAAATCCTGACAGATTTTGACAATTCTTGCGGAATCCCAAAAAGTTCTGAGAACTCCTAAGGAGTCCCGATGAGTCCTGAGGAATCATATAGAGTACTGAAGAACACCAAAAAGCCCTGAAGATTTAATTTTAAACATTTCTACAAACTCCTGCAGAATTAAAAAAATTCTTGATTGTTTTTCGAGGATGTAAAGAATATATTTAATTTTCAACTTCATAATAATTTTGAAAAATTAGATTAGATTAAATGAATAATTCTTAGACATCGGGATTAGTTAGGAGTAGTTTTGCAAAAACTTTAAATGTTCTAAACAATTTTGAGACATTGTAAGGAATCCCGGAGAACGGTTAAGAATTCAAAAATTACTCACAGTGCTAAAGTGACCTAAAGGAATTCTAAATGTTCCTTCAATGTTTTTTTCTAAAAGCCTAAATCCTAAAAGTGCTTATGAATTCTGGGGTATACGAAGAGGCTTGGAGTGCACTGAAGAATCTTGACGAGACTTCTCAAGGGTCTTTCAGATGGTTAAAGTGTCTTTGAGGAAATGTAAACAGTCCTGCAGAACTTTGAATGGCCCTGAAAAGTCCTAAAGAATATTGGAGATTCCTGATAGTTCCTGAAGTATCGAAACAATAGATCGAATGATTAGCTTATCAAATTGTATCAAACAAAACTTACAGAAATTGTAGGCATATAGAACTGTTTTATGTTAGATTGTGATTCAAAATTTGCAAGCATCAATAATCTGAAGATTTTTTTTAGGCCCAGTCTTCATCATTCTTTCATGGAATTAAAGCACAGAGTGTTTGGTTTCTGACACTGAATTTACCAGTCCTGGATACAAGGATACATAGTCCTGCCAAATCCTGATAGATTTTGAGAATTCTTGCTGAATCCCAAAAAGTTCTGAGAATTGCTAAGGAGTCCTGAGGGGTACCGAAAAGCACTAATCCTCCATGCGACTCAACAACCGACCTGAGATATCTTGAAACGACCTAACGATATCCAAAAACTCTTGATTTACATCATTTCCGCTCCCAACCCCGTGACAATTTAAGCCTTGAGGCTACTATATCATATTATGTGAAACCTGTGGGAAATGTCGAATATAGGTAAGGACCACTACAAATGTGAAAAAATTTAACAATAGAATAAAAGCGTGGGATCTAGAGGAGGGAGTATACAAAAAGGGAAATATGAGGGAATATTATGGTGAAGATTGTAACGCTTTAGTTTGGTGGCTCCATAAACGTCAAAATAATTTCCTTGTTGTTGATGTAATTTTTATAAAATTTTATTCTGAATCGATGCAAAAATAAAATTGCCGTTAATGCCAATTTTGAATTTATGTTCTCGTGTGAGTGGTCATAAACCATAAATCTATTGTTTGACGTTGCTTTTAGTACTGAAAAATAGTAATCTCCAGACTTTTTAAATTATGGATGATCGATTTACTGGCAATGACGACCCTTTTATTAAATTATTTACTACAAAACAACTACAAGATTTATTCCACAGTACATAGTTACTAACAAACAATACCATTACTTACAGTTTCTGCAAACGGATATTTTTACTTTTATGTCTTCTTCTTCATGGCTCCGCCTCGTTATTAATTGAGCTGTTTACCAGAAATAATTCAGTGCCTTTCCTGCACAACAATGTCACCGATCATAAGTATTTCTCTTTTAAATTATTTCGCCTAACAATGTAAAATGGGTCACGCTGCTGCTGCAATATTGCCTACTTCAACATGCAGGCCTGGAGCGATTTCTTTGAATTGGCCGGGGTTAATGCAGTCGTTATTGCAACAAATAATTAATAATGAGCTACTTTTTGTTCCGATTAAATAGTATTTGCATCCGGTCGTTGAGGTTAATGCCAGCAATTATCTACTTTCAGAAGAGCACAAGAGCTGTATAAGCAGTATAATGTTTACATCACCTAACATCACTTTGCTTTTTCAAGCCGATTTGTTAAGAAAAATCACCAAAAATATGAAATATGCATGAGGCAAACTTCGGTACGTCTGCATAGAACAACCAGCTAGAAAATATTAAATCGAACACACAAGATAAAGACGAATGTTGGGCAGCAACATGCAGTGTAACGAAGCGTTGGGTTAGAGTATAAGTTGAATTTGAATAGGCGAAATGTGAGCGAGACGTCGAAAAATTCCCACATGTTTCTAAATAATGCCGCGACTGTTCAAAGGGAAGCCGAAGGAATGATTGTATACCAAGCTGTATTTTATTTAGCGCGGAAGTTCAATATAGCATAAAGCAAATCGCAGACCCGGACTCGGAAATGTTATTTATTGCCGTAACAACGAAAAGGCTTCAAATCTTGCCGAATTGTAAATACACACGTTAAACTTTGATGAAGTAAAGAGGTGGAACCGCGTGAAATTGTTTTGTTCTCGAGGCGTTTAATTGTTTTCCGGTAAATATCAAAGGCTTTATTATAGACAAGGTCGTAAATGCTTCAATGGTTGCGCCAGTTTAGACGAAATGGTAAATATTCCGGTTGTTTAACAGCAACAGAGGGATATGCACAATATCGCGCTTTTAGACTAAAATAAAAATGTTAGAAGCGTAAGATCAAAGAAACTAATGATATATTAGACTTGAGTGCATTCTTTTGTAGCAACCGTGTTCTCTTGCACCATTGGTGCCGTTCATTTTACAATGAAACCAAAGAAATATAGTTAAAAATTAAAAACAACGTCATGAATCCGAAATTACAAAATTAATTATTATAAATACCATTTTGAAAATGAATAATTGTTAAGATGTGACGGGTTTTCATGAGTGTGGACTTTTATTATTTTTATTTACTTTAAAACCACATAAATAGTGCTTCTGTATTACAAGATAAATTAGTGGATGATTTATAATGTTCACAAACAAAAATTGTTGAAATTGTAATGTCATACATAATGAAAGTGACTATAATGCAAGCGCGTATTTTATGTTAAAATTGTGACGAAGTTACCAAATTTCCCGATATGCGAGCGACAAACAACCTGAAATAAAATACCTCCCGACATCGTATCAGGACCGTTCTTGCTTCCCGCCACCAAATAATATAGCGCGCTTCGAATGCAGCCGTCGGGAAACACCTACGACCACGGATTTTGAATCTCTCTCTTATAATTACATAGAGGGGTTATGCCTATTCCAATATACGAGCTTGTTATGAAGCCAACATATTATGCAACCGAACAGCAGCCTGTGTTTTGTAAACAAAAACCAAGGGTGTATCGATTTAAACCCTTATAAATAAAAAATTAATTACATACTACCCATGTATAAGAATGTGAGTTTTTTAGTTTACTTTTGAATGGAATGTCCAGGATACATGATTAACTGTCTCACAGTCTTACACACACTATGCCTATGGTTTTTTACAGGATTTTAAGTTCCTACAATTAAATACGAAGCACATCACACACTTTTTCGCCAAAGGTTTTTTTTAAATTACTTATTAAAGTAAAATAAAGAGTTTTTTTTCACCAGATGATCACAACACCGGTTTTTAAAATGTTCGACTCACAACAAAGCCCTTGATGCTCTATCTACAAACAGGCAATTTTTCCAAAGTCCGGGATCCCGTTGTTGGGCTACCTCGCACTTCACCGAAATAAAATAGTTCCCTGCACCGTATCGAGGCCATTCTTGCATCTCTAGGACCAGAAAATTAGCGGGCTCCCGATGCCGTCCTCCCGTACTTTCTACGCCGCCCAGAACTGACACCATTTAGTGGAAAGACAAGCGATAAGACCGAGTCCTCCCCTCAAGGGCTGCGCTTCCCGAGGAGGAAGAAACAAAGTAGAGAACCACCTGCTACCCACCCACCACCAGCTTTGGTATCCAGGAACAGACCGTGCTGCCTGCCTCACTGTTGCATCTTGTCTAGTACTGCACCTCACACATTTGCAGGATGTATAACCACGACCAGACGTTGACCCAGAAACGTGGTCTTCCGGAGCCGAACCCCTTCAGCACCAGAGCGCGGCGGACTGGAAAACTTTAAAAAATGTACTAGTTGGAGAGCTAGTAGGAGTTACGTGAAAACGTGAATTCGTGCCAAAAAAATGTTCACGAGTTCTCAGATGCCTTCTCAATTGGGAGTATTCGTTGAACATTTATAACTCCAAATTCTTCGCATTTTGGTGGAGGTGCGGCACTTTTGAAGAGTTGACTACATTGCTTGTAGAGACAGAAGCGATTTTCAATAACCTCAAATCTCTCATACCTGCTCATTTCCTCGTTGGTCGCTCGCTAACCCATTTACAAATTAACCGCCTATCAGCGTACCAAAAAGTAAAACAGCTTCTTGAAATGTGAAGTGAAGAAGACACAATTATAATCTATCCAACGCCATCTTTAAATTTCGTTTGCATCTTTTTATGTCAAGTTAGATTGTATTTTAAAAGTCGAACCTTTCAAGCTGATGGCTATGTATAATACCCGCATCTGTTGTCTAGTCTGCAGCTATTGGGTTCATGTGATAAGGATTGTGCAATTCGAATGGCTCAACCTAACTAAAAATTTGACAAAAAATACATATTTAATAAAGTTGTTAAATACAGTTAAAAATGGTTATTTATCCACTTTATTAAAAAATATTGTCCCTCGATAAGGTACTACTATCAATAAATCTTTATCAGGAGTAATAAATTTTATTACAGGCACTTACTTTACTAATCTGCAATTTTGACAGGAAAAAGCACTGGTAAATTATCTGAAATTTGTTAAAATGAAATGTCAATAAATTTTTATAACGGCTCAATGGTCTAGGGGTATGATTCTCGCTTTGGGTGCGAGAGGTCCCGGGTTCAAATCCCGGTTGAGCCCTCAACTTTTATGACTGTGTCTCATGGTCACATATTATTAATTTTTGCAAATATATGAAACCACAGGAACTTATTTATGATGAACATAGAGGACGGAAATTCTGTACTCAAGCATCTTGATCTTTATAATAAACTAGCTGACCCGGCGAACTTTGTATCGCCTCAGAATCAATAAATGTTGTGTTAACTTATTAGCTGAACCAGCATACAACGCCATGTGCATTTTTGTTTCTGCCATGTATTCGGATGTTTTAATAGTTATTCGCCCCCGAAAAGAAAAAGAAAAAGAAAAAATGTGTGTGGAGTCCACGCGCAACAAAAGTAAAACCTTGGAGTTTGGATTTTCATTTTTAAATCCCGGACGACAAATTTTGATGTTGTCGTGCCAGGGGGGCTTTGTTATTGTCGTTGCCCTGTACCAAGCTCCCCGCCCCCTGTAATTTTTCCGATGTTTTAATATCTAGTTTGCTATTCTGGGCGGAGGCAAATCCAACAAATTGAAGATCGGTCTAGCCGTTCTTGAGTTATAAACCAACGGAGGCCCCTGAGCCCCCATGTCCATTTATTAAAAGTTATTCTGCTATTCGGGACGGAGACAAACACAACAAATCAAAGATCATAAAAATAGGTCCAGATGTTCTTGAGTTATAAACCCAAGGGTTCCCCCTGAGCCCCCCCTGTCCATGTTTCAATAGTTATTCTGCTATTCGGGGCGGAGGCAAATCCAACAAATCAAAAATCATAATAATCAGTCCAGCCCAAGGGGCCCACCTGGGCCCCATGTCCAATGTGAAAAATAGTTTACGACTTATTCCCATACCTACCAAATATAAAAAAAATACTTCATAAAAATCGGTCAAACCGAAAAATCGGTCCAGATCAAAGGGGCGCCCTGGGCCCCCATATCCATGTAAAAAATACTTAACGACCTATTCCCATACCTATCAAATATACAAAAAAAAATCATAAGAATCGGTCGACCCTAAAAATTGGTCCAGCCCAAGGGGACCCCCTGGGCTCCCATGTCCATGTGAAAAATAGTTTACCACCTATTCTCATACCTACCAAATATACAAAAAAAATAAATTCATAAGAATCGGTCAACCCGAAAAATTGGTCCAGCCCGAGGGCCCCTTCTGGGCCCCCATGTCCATGTGAAAAATAGTTTACCAGCTATTCTCATACCTACCAAATATACAAAAAAAAAAAAAAAAATCATAAGAATCGGTCAACCCGAAAAATCGGTCCAACCCGAGAGCCCCCTCTGGGCCTCCATGTCCATGTGAAAAATAGCTTATCATTTATTCTCATACCTATCAAATATACAAAAAAAAATTATAAGAATCGGTCGAGCCGAAAAATCGGTCTAGCCCAAGAGGCCCCTCTGGGCCCCCATGTCCATGTGAAAAATAGTTTTAAACCATCCTTGGATTATGTCGATCAAAACAAAATAAAAATTATTCAAATCGGTAAAACCGTTCTTGAGTTATAAAATTACAACGAAAAGTGGCATTGATTTTTATATATATATAGATGAAGGATTACTCATAGTTGGTTCGAGAGCCAGCAATGCCAGCTCAACACCTGCCATCAGCTGTGAAATATCACCAAAATAAAAGTCTGAGAATTGCTGTACAGACTGGAGAAAATTACCTTATACCAGAAACACTATTAATGAATGCACATTGTTTGAGACTAATTCCCTCAATATCGGTGGAACCATTGGTATGCGTGGGATGAGCACATCTTTTCCTTACATTTTCCATTGAGGATGGTCGTTAAAATGGACGCTATGCTGTTCAGGTGTTTCAGCAGCTTCTGATCTGAAATCTCTTAAACGCATTTCCTCCAGACGTTCAGTAAACAGCAAATTAGCGTTATAAATTGGTTAGCGTTACTTGCCGATTGCGCGTCCTATCCAGGAAGAACTTGAAGTTGCGGACACATCCAAAATAAATTTTGGCACTTCTTTCTCGACTTCAACACACTTTGTGAAATGATTTTGACAAAAACTGACGAGTGACATTTTATGTCTAAACTGTCACTGTGATAATGTTATCTGACAGAGTACTCAATTTCGTCCGGTTTGAACTTTAAATATATTTTTTACGAAAGAGGGGTGACACATTGGGGTTGTCAACCCCCATATGTTACTCCCCATTGCGCATATTATTTATAGTCAAAATTTCATAAGGATCTATTCACCAGTTTAGGCACGCATAACATACGAACAATCAAACAAATCCCGGTTGAGCCCTGTTACTCAATTAAACATTGTACACAATTTGGCAAAATCTTTTGTCAATATTTATTTATAACGGCTCAATGGTCTAGGGGTATGATTCTCGCTTTGGGTGCGAGAGGTCCCGGGTTCAAATCCCGGTTGAGCCCTTGTTTTTTATAAATAATATTCAATTTATGATCGTTTTGTTGATATTGCATTTCTGATTTTTAACATAATTCAGATTATTTTTAAAATATACACTCCGACGCCTCGGTAGGGTAAAAGAAGCGTCTAAAAGAAGAGGAAGTACAGATCATAGAATTAATAGTACTTATATGTCAGTCAATAACAGTTCATTACATCCAATCTGAAGGATAAAGGATCCAAATCTAAAATCACATTATTTTCTAAATTGAATTTGGTTATAGAACAAGATAATTTCTTTTCACAAAAATAGAAAACAATAATAATTATGGTACATAATTTGTAAGTAAATTGTTGAGTACATAATAATTTTGTAATTTTAATACAAGAAGAATATCGGTGAATTTAAAATAAATTGATATGCAGATAAATTTATCCTTGATAGAAATATAACTGACGGAAATAACACAAATCTATTTTAGCGACAAGTTTACTTGCACCGAATTACATATGTGTAAACTGTCAAATATAGTAAAACTAAAACGTGAATTATGTATCTGTACCTGAAAATAGCCAACAATAAAATTAACAGACAATGCCATAAAATATATCAAACATTAATTTACATCATATAATAAAGTTAGCGATGTGATGAGATTTTAATAAATGGATTATAAATTAAACAATTATTTTTTTTTTTTCGGAAAACCACCTCCAACTATGGGGCCCCGAGGAACGCCCGGTGACCGCTCCTAGACACCGGCAGCCCCCTGCCAAGGCACCGTCATAGTTAGTGTAGTTTATAGTGTATAGTGATTAGTGTTTTAATATAAGTTCTGCTAAAAAAAATGATAGATAAGGGTAGTTTTAGTTTTATTATTTATTTTGTTTCTTTTTTTTTTTAATAAACATCCGGTGGAGGGCTGCCAGATGCGACAAACCGTTCCTTGTGTTGCGAAGGCGGTTGGCCAGTCTCGGAAGATCCTCGAAGCGGAAAACATTCCCAATAAGTTTGTTTTCTCCCTGTGGCCTGGTACTAAGCCCGTTACTCCTGAAATATTAGGACGAAAAAGGAAAGCTCCTCTCACTGAGGCCGTTGGCCAGGGGTGTACAAGGAGCACTCCTGGACATCCCCGTCTTCTCGGTAATACAATCTTAACCAGTTGGTGGGAGTACCGTTGGAGCATCTCGACTATTTCTGAGCTGCCTGAGGCTCTTGGAATTGCGAATTCTTTAAAATGGAAGGCTCAGTCAATTTCTTGCTGTTTTCCCTTAACCGCAAATTTTAGGAATAAAAAATAAATTAAAAATGATAAAAAACTATTAAAGTTTAAGATAAAATATCAAAATACATATCCCCCCACTTATATTATTGGACGTTATGTATTTTCGTGTCGTGACTCATTTTCGTGTAGGACGCGAATTAGGCTTACACCGTGCCACAAGCCACAGTATGCGAAAACAAGTTTCACATCAAAGTATACTTTGTTGGAGATTAGAGTTCAAGCAACTGGACTGACTAACTTTTGTGTATTTTAGTAACTATTGTGAAATAATACGTGTCACGAAATTTTAGTGAAATCTGAAGTACAGAAGACACAATCACGATCCATCCAACTTCATCTCTTATATTTCGTTTGTTTAAAGGTCGGGGCTATGTATGATACCCACTTATGTCGATCTAGGTGCCCGCATTCCCTGAGGTCTGCAGCTATTGGGTTCATGTGATAAGAATTGTGCAGTTTGTATGGCTCAACCAAATAAAAAATTGGACTATTTATAAATTTGCTAAAACACAGTTAACTGACCCTTTTTTGGTCACAAAACAGTTAAAAAGGTTATTTATTCACTTTATTAAAAAATATTTTCACTCGATAAGGTACTACTATCAATAAATCTTTATCAGGAGTAATAAATTTTATTATATGTACTAATCTGCAATTTTGACAGGAAATAGCACTGACTACAGTAAATTATCTCAAATTTGTTAAAATGCTGTGTTAATATTTTTTTATAACGGCTCAATGGTCTAGGGGTATGATTCTCGCTTTGGGTGCGAGAGGTCCCGGGTTCAAATCCCGGTTGAGCCCCCAACTTTTATGACTGTGTCTCATGGTCACATTTTTTTAATTTTTGCAACTATATGAAACCACTGGAATTTATTTATGATCAGCCAGAGAGGACGGTAACTATGTGCTCAAGCACCTTGATCTTTATAATAAATGAAGATTTACTCATACTTGGTATGAGAGCCAGCAATGCCAGGTCAACACCTGCCATCAGCTGTAAAATACCACCAAAATAAAAGTCTGGGAGTTGCTGTACAGACTCTGAAGAAAATTACCTTATCCCAGAAACACTATTGATGAATGCAGATTGTTTGAGACTAATTCCCTCAATATCGGTTGAACCATTGGTATGCGTTGGATGAGCACATCTTTCCCTTACATTTTCCATTGAGGACGGTCGTTTCAATGAACGCTATGTTGTTCAGGTGTTTCAGCAGCTTTTTATCTGAAATCTCTTAACCGCATTTCCTCCAGACGTTTCGTGAACAGCAAATTAGCGTTATAAATTGGTTAGTGTTACTTGCCAATTGCGCGTCCTATCCAGGAAAAACTTGAAGTTGCGGACACATCCAAAATAAATTCGACTTCACCACACGATTCCTCCTTTGTGAAATGATTTTGACGAAAACTGACAACTGACATTTTATGTCTAAACCGTGACTGTGATAATGTTATCTGACAGAGTACTCAATTTCGTCCGGTTTGAACTTTAAATATATTTTTTACGAAAGAGGGGTGACACATTGGGGTTGTCAACCCCCATATGTTACTCCCCATTGCGCATATTATTTATAGTCAAAATTTCATAAGGATCTATTCACCAGTTTAGGCGCGCATAACATACGAACAATCAAACAAATCCCGGTTGAGCCCTGTTACTCAATTAAGCATTGTACACAATTTGGCAAAATCTTTTGTCAATATTTATTTATAACGGCTCAATGGTCTAGGGGTATGATTCTCGCTTTGGGTGCGAGAGGTCCCGGGTTCAAATCCCGGTTGAGCCCTTGTTTTTTATAAATAATATTCAATTTATGATCGTTTTGTTGATATTGCATTTCTGATTTTCAACATAATTCAGATTATTTTTAAAATATACACTCCGACGCCTCGGTAGGGTAAAAGAAGCGTCTAAAAGAAGAGGAAGTACAGATCATAGAATTAATAGTACTTATATGTCAGTCAATAACAGTTCATTACATCCAATCTGAAGGATAAAGGATCCAAATCTAAAATCACATTATTTTCTAAATTGAATTTGGTTATAGAACAAGATAATTTCTTTTCACAAAAATAGAAAACAATAATAATTATGGTACATAATTTGTAAGTCAATTGTTGAGTACATAATAATTTTGTAATTTTAATACAAGAAGAATATCGGTGAATTTAAAATAAATTGATATGCAGATAAATTTATCCTTGATAGAAATATAACTGACGGAAATAACACAAATCTATTTTAGCGACAAGTTTACTTGCACCGAATTACATATAGGTAAGGTGTCAAATATATTACGTAACGTAAATTATGTATCTGTACCTGAAAATAGCCAACAATAAAATTAACAGACAATGCCGTAAAATATGTCAAACATTAATTTACATCATATAATAAAGTTAGCGATGTGATGAGATTTTAATAAATGGATTATAAATTAAACAATTAATTTTTTTTTTCGGAAAACCGCCTCCAACTATGGGGCCACAAGGAACGCCCGGTGACCGCTCCTAGACACCGGCAGCCCCCTGCCAAAGCACCGTCATAGTTAGTGTAGTTTGTAGTGTATAGTGATTAGTGTTTTAATATAAGTTCTGCT
Source organism: Diaperis boleti (assembly GCA_963583935.1). Lineage (NCBI taxonomy): Eukaryota > Metazoa > Arthropoda > Insecta > Coleoptera > Tenebrionidae > Diaperis > Diaperis boleti. The sequence continues at coordinate 7,251,373 of OY757244.1, read as the reverse complement.
AAAAAGATGATAGATAAGGGTAGTTTTAGTTTTATTATTTATTTTGTTTCTTTCAATGGTCTAGGGGTATGATTCTCGCTTTGGGTGCGAGAGGTCCCGGGTTCAAATCCCGGTTGAGCCCTCAACTTTTATGACTGTGTCTCATGGTCACATATTATTAATTTTTGCAAATATATGAAACCACAGGAACTTATTTATGATGAACATAGAGGACGGAAATTCTGTACTCAAGCATCTTGATCTTTATAATAAACTAGCTGACCCGGCGAACTTTGTATCGCCTCAGAATCAATAAATGTTGTGTTAACTTATTAGCTGAACCAGCATACAACGCCATGTGCATTTTTGTTTCTGCCATGTATTCGGATGTTTTAATAGTTATTCGCCCCCGAAAAGAAAAAGAAAAAGAAAAAATGTCTGTGGAGTCCACGCGCAACAAAAGTGAAACCTTGGAGTTTGGATTTTCATTTTTAAATCCCGGACGACAAATTTTGATGGCAGTCGTTATTTGTTATTGTCGTGCCAGGGGGGCTTTGTTATTGTCGTTGCCCTGTACCAAGCTCCCCGCCCCCTGTAATTTTTCCGATGTTTTAATATCTAGTTTTGCTATTCTGGGCGGAGGCAAATCCATCAAATTGAAGATAAGTCTAGCCGTTCTTGAGTAATAAACCAACGGAGGCCCCTGAGCCCCCATGTCCATTTATTAAAAGTTATTCTGCTATTCGGGACGGAGACAAACACAACAAATCAAAGATCATAAAAATCGGTCCAGATGTTTTTGAGTTATAAACCCAAGGGTTCCCCCTGAGCCCCCTGTCCATGTTTCAATAGTTATTCTGCTATTCGGGGCGGAGGCAAATCCGACAAATCAAAAATCATAATAATCAGTCCAGCCCTAGGGGCCCACCTGGGCCCCATGTCCAATGTGAAAAATAGTTTACGACTTATTCCCATACCTACCAAATATAAAAAAAATACTTCATAAAAATCGGTCGAGCCGAAAAATCGGTCCAGCCCAAAGGGGCGCCCTGGGCCCCCATATCCATGTAGAAAATACTTAACGACCTATTCCCATACCTATCAAATATACAAAAAAAAATCATAAGAATCGGTCGACCCGAAAAATCGGTCCAGCCCAAGGGGACCCCCTGGGCCCCCATGTCCATGTGAACAATAGTTTACCACCTATTCTCATACCTACCAAATATACAAAAAAAAATCATAAGTATCGGTCAACCCGAAAAATCGGTCCAGCCCGAGAGCCCCCTCTGGGCCTCCATGTCCATTTGAAAAATAGCTTATCACTTATTCTCATACCTATCAAATATACAAAAAAAAAATCATAAGAATCGGTCGAGCCGAAAAATCGGTCTAGCCCAAGGGGCCCCTCTGGGCCCCCATGTCCATGTGAAAGATAGTTTTAAACCATCCCTGGATTATGTCGATCAAAACAAAATAAAAATTATTCAAATCGGTAAAACCGTTCTTGAGTTATAAAATTACAACGAAAAGTGGCATTGATTTTTATATATATATATAGATGAAGGATTACTCATAGTTGGTTCGAAAGCCAGCAATGCCAGCTCAACACCTGCCATCAGCTGTGAAATATCACCAAAATAAAAGTCTGAGAATTGCTGTACAGACTGGAGAAAATTACCTTATACCAGAAACACTATTAATGAATGCAAATTATTTGAGACTAATTCCCTCAATATCGGTGGAACCATTGGTATGCGTGGGATGAGCACATCTTTTCCTTACATTTTCCATTGAGGATGGTCGTTAAAATGGACGCTATGCTGTTCAGGTGTTTCAGCAGCTTCTGATCTGAAATCTCTTAAACGCATTTCCTCCAGACGTTCAGTGAACAGCAAATTAGCGTTATAAATTGGTTAGCGTTACTTGCCGATTGCGCGTCCTATCCAGGAAGAACTTGAAGTTGCGGACACATCCAAAATAAATTTTGGCACTTCTTTCTCGACTTCCACACACTTTGTGAGATGATTTTGACAAAAACTGACGAGTGACATTTTATGTCTAAACTGTAACTGTGATAATGTTATCTGACAGAGTACTCAATTTCGTCCGGTTTGAACTTTAAATATATTTTTTACGAAAGAAGGGTGACACATTGGGGTTGTCAACCCCCATATGTTACTCCCCATTGCGCATATTATTTATAGTCAAAATTTCATAAGGATCTATTCACCAGTTTAGGCGCGCATAACATACGAACAATCAAACAAATCCCGGTTGAGCCCTGTTACTCAATTAAACATTGTACACAATTTGGCAAAATCTTTTGTCAATATTTATTTATAACGGCTCAATGGTCTAGGGGTATGATTCTCGCTTTGGGTGCGAGAGGTCCCGGGTTCAAATCCCGGTTGAGCCCTTGTTTTTTATAAATAATATTCAATTTATGATCGTTTTGTTGATATTGCATTTCTGCTTTTCAACATAATTCAGATTATTTTTAAAATATACACTCCGACGCCTCGGTAGGGTAAAAGAAGCGTCTAAAAGAAGAGGAAGTACAGATCATAGAATTAATAGTACTTATATGTCATTCAATAACAGTTCATTACATCCAATCTGAAGGATAAAGGATCCAAATCTAAAATCACATTATTTTCTAAATTGAATTTGGTTATAGAACAAGATAATTTCTTTTCACAAAAATAGAAAACAATAATAATTATTACATAATTTGTAAGTCAATTGTTGAGTACATAATAATTTTGTAATTTTAATACAAGAAGAATATCGGTGAATTTAAAATAAATTGATATGCAGATAAATTTACCCTTGATAGAAATATAACTGACGGAAATAACACAAATCTATTTTAGCGACAAGTTTACTTGCACCGAATTACATATATGTAAAGTGTCAAATATATTAAAACTAAAACGTAAATTATGTACCTGAAAATAGCCAACAATAAAATTAACAGACAATGCCGTAAAATATGTCAAACATTAATTTACATCATATAATAAAGTTAGCGATGTGATGAGATTTTAATAAATGGATTATAAATTAAACAATGAATTTTTTTTTTTCGGAAAACCACCTCCAACTATGGGGCCCCGAGGAACGCCCGGTGACCGCTCCTAGACACCGGCAGCCCCCTGCCAAGGCACCGTCATAGTTAGTGTAGTTTATAGTGTATAGTGATTAGTGTTTTAATATAAGTTCTGCTAAAAAAAAATGATAGATAAGGGTAGTTTTAGTTTTATTTTTTATTTTGTTTCTTTTTTTTTTAATAAACATCCGGTGGAGGGCTGCCAGATGCGACAAACCGTTCCTTGTGTTGTGAAGGCGGTTGGCCAGTCTCGGAAGATCCTCGAAGCGGAAAACATTCCCAATAAGTTTGTTTTCTCCCTGTGGCCTGGTACTAAGCCCGTTACTCCTGAAATATTAGGACGAAAAAGGAAAGCCCCTCTCACTGAGGCCGTTGGCCAGGGGTGTACAAGGAGCACTCCTGGACATCCCCGTCTTCTCGGTAATACAATCTTAACCAGTTGGTGGGAGTACCGTTGGAGCATCTCGACTATTTCTGAGCTGCCTGAGGCTCTTGGAATTGCGAATTCTTTAAAATGGAAGGCTCAGTCAATTTCTTGCTGTTTTCCCTTAACCGCAAGTTTTATAGGAATAAAAAATAAATTAAAAATGATAAAAAACTATTAAAGTTTAAGATAAAATATGAAAATACTATCCCCCCACTTATATTATTGGACGTTATGTATTTTCGTGTCGTGACGCATTTTTGTGTAGGACGCGAATTAGGCTTACACCGTGCCACAAGCCACAGTATGCGAAAGCAAGTTTCACATCAAAGTATACTTTGTTGGAGATTAGAGTTCAAGCAACTGGACTGACTAACTTTTGTGTATTTTAGTAACTATTGTGAAATAATACGTGTCACGAAATTTTAGTGAAATCTGAAGTACAGAAGACACAATCACGATCCATCCAACTTCATCTCTTATATTTCGTTTGTTTAAAGGTGGGGGCTATGTATGATGCCCACTTATGTCGATCTAGGTGCCCGCATTCCCTGAGGTCTGCAGCTATTGGGTTCATGTGATAAGAATTGTGCAATTCGTATGGCTCAACCTAACTAAAATTTGGACAAAAAATATATATTTAATAAAGTTGTCAAAATACAGTTAACTGACCCTTGGTAGGTCACAAAACAGTTAAAAATGGTTATTTATCCACTTTATTAAAAAATATTGTCCCTCGATAAGGTACTACTATCAATAAATCTTTATCAGGAGTAATAAATTTTATTACAGGCACTTACTTTACTAATCTGCAATTTTGACAGGAAAAAGCACTGGTAAATTATCTGAAATTTAATAAAATGAAATGTCAATAAATTTTTATAACGGCTCAATGGTCTAGGGGTATGATTCTCGCTTTGGGTGCGAGAGGTCCCGGGTTCAAATCCCGGTTGAGCCCTCAACTTTTATGACTGTGTCTCATGGTCACATATTATTAATTTTTGCAAATATATGAAACGACAGGAACTTATTTATGATGAACATAGAGGACGGAAATTCTTTACTCAAGCATCTTGATCTTTATAATAAACTAGCTGACCCGGCGAACTTTGTATCGCCTCAGAATCAATAAATGTTGTGTTAACTTATTAGCTGAACCAGCATACAACGCCATGTGCATTTTTGTTTCTGCCATGTATTCGGATGTTTTAATAGTTATTCGCCCCCGAAAAGAAAAAGAAAAAGAAAAAATGTGTGTGGAGTCCACGCGCAACAAAAGTGAAACCTTGGAGTTTGGATTTTCATTTTTAAATCCCGGACGACAAATTTTGATGGCAGTCGTTATTTGTTATTGTCGTGCCAGGGGGGCTTTGTTATTGTCGTTGCCCTGTACCAAGCTCCCCCCCCCTGTAATTTTTCCGATGTTTTAATATCTAGTTTGCTATTCTGGGCGGAGACACATCCATCAAATTGAAGATCGGTCTAGCCGTTCTTGAGTTATAAACCAACGGAGGCCCCTGAGCCCCCATGTCCATTTATTAAAAGTTATTCTGCTATTCGGGACGGAGACAAACACAACAAATCAAAGATTATAAAAATCGGTCCAGATGTTCTTGAGTTATAAACCCAAGGGTTCCCCCTGAGCCCCCTGTCCATGTTTCAATAGTTATTTTGCTATTCGGGGCGGAGGCAAATCCAACAAATCAAAAATTATAATAATCAGTCCAGCCCAAGGGGCCCATCTGGGCCCCATGTCCAATGTGAAAAATAGTTTACGACTTATTCCCATACCTACCAAATATAAAAAAAATTCTTCATAAAAATCGGTCGAGCCGAAAAATCGGTCCAGCCCAAAGGGGCGCCCTGGGCCCCCATATCCATGTAAAAAATACTTAACGACCTATTCCCATACCTATCAAATATACAAAAGAAATCATAAGAATCGGTCGACCCGAAAAATCGGTCCAGCCCAAGGGGACCCCCTGGGCTCCCATGTCCATGTGAAAAATAGTTTAACACCTATTCTCATACCTACCAAATATACAAAAAAAATAAATTCATAAGAATCGGTCAACCCGAAAAATTGGTCCAGCCCGAGAGCCCCCTCTGGGCCTCCATGTCCATGTGAAAAATAGCTTATCATTTATTCTCATACCTATCAAATATACAAAAAAAAATTATAAGAATCGGTCGAGCCGAAAAATCGGTCTAGCCCAAGAGGCCCCTCTGGGCCCCCATGTCCATGTGAAAAATAGTTTTAAACCATCCTTGGATTATGTCGATCAAAACAAAATAAAAATTATTTAAATCGGTAAAACCGTTCTTGAGTCATAAAATTACAACGAAAAGTGGCATTGATTTTTATATATATAGATGAAGGATTACTCATAGTTGGTTCGAAAGCCAGCAATGCCAGCTCAACACCTGCCATCAGCTGTGAAATATCACCAAAATAAAAGTCTGAGAATTGCTGTACAGACTGGAGAAAATTACCTTATACCAGAAACACTATTAATGAATGCACATTGTTTGAGACTAATTCCCTCAATATCGGTGGAACCATTGGTATGCGTGGGATGAGCACATCTTTTCCTTACATTTTCCATTGAGGATGGTCGTTAAAATGGACGCTATGCTGTTCAGGTGTTTCAGCAGCTTCTGATCTGAAATCTCTTAAACGCATTTCCTCCAGACGTTCAGTGAACAGCAAATTAGCGTTATAAATTGGTTAACGTTACTTGCCGATTGCGCGTCCTATCCAGGAAGAACTTGAAGTTGCGGACACATCCAAAATAAATTTTGGCACTTCTTTCTCGACTTCAACACACTTTGTGAAATGATTTTGACAAAAACTGACGAGTGACATTTTATGTCTAAACTGTCACTGTGATAATGTTATCTGACAGAGTACTCAATTTCGTCCGGTTTGAACTTTAAATATATTTTTTACGAAAGAGGGGTGACACATTGGGGTTGTCAACCCCCATATGTTACTCCCCATTGCGCATATTATTTATATTAAAAATTTCATAAGGATATATTCACCAGTTTAGGCGCGCATAACATACGAACAATCAAACAAATCCCGGTTGAGCCCTGTTACTCAATTAAACATTGTACACAATTTGGCAAAATCTTTTGTCAATATTTTTTTATAACGGCTCAATGGTCTAGGGGTATGATTCTCGCTTTGGGTGCGAGAGGTCCCGGGTTCAAATCCCGGTTGAGCCCTTGTTTTTTTTATAAATAAGCAATTTACACACGTTTTCTTGATATTGCATTCATATTTTTCAACATAATTCGAATTATTTTTAACACATACACTTCGACGCCTCGGTAGGGCAAAAAAGCGTCGAAAAGAAGAGGAAGTACAGATCATAGAATTAATAGAACTTATATGTCAATCAATGACAGTTCGTTACGTTCAATTTGAAGGATAAAGCATCCAAATCTAAAACCACATTATTGTCTATATAGAAGTTATAGCACAAGATAATTTCTTTTCACAGAAATAGAATACAATACATGTACATAATTTGTAATTCAATTTTTGAATTCATAAAAATTGTGTAATTTTAATGCAAAATGAATTTGGGTCAATTTAAAATAAGTTGGTTGCAGATAAATTTATCCTTGATAGAAATATAACTGACGGAAATAACACAAATCTGTTTTAGCGACAAGTTTACTTGCACCGAATTGTATCTAAATGGTCAAATATATTAAATCGAAAACGTAAATTATGTATCTGTAACTCAAAATAGCAAACAACAAAATTAACTGACGATGCCATAAATATGTCAAACATTTGCATCATATACGTCACAAATGAATTAATAATTAGTGATGCGACAAGATTTTTATAAATGGATTATAAATTAAACAATGATTTTTTTTCGGAAAGCCGCCCCCAACTGTGGGGCCCCGAGCAACGCCCGGTGGCCGCTCCCAGACGCCGGCAGCCCCTTGCCAATCCACCGTCGCCACAGTTAGTGTAGTTTACAGTGTATAGTGATTAGTGTTTTAATCTAAGTTCTGCTAAAAAAAAAATTGTAGATAAGGATAGTTTTAATTTTAGGATTTACTTGTATCTTTTTTTTTTCAATAAACATTCGGTCGAGGGCTGCCCAAAAGTTTTATTGAACAAAAAATAATTGAGAATAATTGAGAATATGATCTCAAATGAAAATTACGCACCACTCTCAACGAAGAGAAGAGGTACAATATAAAATTTATATCTCCCCACTTATATTACTAAACGTTATGTATTTTCGTGTAGGACGCGAATTAGGCTTACACCGTGCCACAAGCTTACACTGTGAGAAAAGAAGTTTCACTTCAAAATATACTTTATTGAAATTTATAGCTCAAGTAACTGAACTGCCAAATTGTTTTCGATGAGTTTATGTGTACTTCAATAACGGCTGTGAAATAATACGTGTCCCGAAATTTTGTTGGGGCGCTAATGGTATTTATCTTTAAGCTAAAAACGCACAGGCTTTTAGAGTATTGTATGTTTTCCAATTACTATGATTGATTAAGCTTCGTGCATGTTCCACGTTGTACGACAACATTAAATTTTTTAATTTGTTTACATATTCATGACGTGCCAGCACAGTCTTGTATTTGGCTAAACACAAATAGCTATTCGTTTAAAATCCACCTATATTATCTTCATGAAAGACAATAAGTAGATTTAAATTTGCATATTTCCTTCACTACAATAATATAAATTTAACGAGTTTTTAACAACCTGTCGACACAACGGGTTAGCTCTTACAATGCCTCAAAGCTCAAAGGACAATTTTGATATACGAGACCGTACTTTTATTTTTAAATATTTTTTGTATAAATCGGTTTATGCAAACAAAATGGTTCAGATAAAGACAACGAAGATCTATTATTTTTTATTGAAAGTACGATTTACCTTAAGTTAAAGTAATAGTTACTGTATATTAACAGATTTGCCACTGTTGTTCTAAAGTTTATTGAAGGAATAGGATTATAATTAGATTTTAAATTAATGAAATTAGAATGACTTGCAAAACTCCGGGAAAGCACGCTGTGAGTGTATAATAATTTTTCCGCTGTGTAATCCTATTGCTGGAACGCAATTCAACACGAGAAGCTCAAGACTAATATTACTCACTTGAATATATATACATATAAAACGTTGGAGTTTTTCAATTTTTCCTTACTTTGAGGTAGATTAAATCAATTTATATTTTAATTGTGCAATACAAGAATGTTCAAATGCAACACCGACTTATCTTGATTGGCATGAGGATTTCAGAACGTGACTGGAGGCGCAGTGTAAATGGAGTTTAATATCTTCAGCGCTTTTTGGTGTCCCGAGTCGGTAAAAACACTGATTGCGGTATTGTGAGGAGTTAATGTAATGAGTCTGAGAGGCAGATATATCTATAAATATATTATATTATATAAATAAACTCGAAAGACAAACTCAGTAATAAAGAAAGAAGAAAAAAATAAATAAAAAATAAATAGACAGCTTCAAGTCGCTACAAGTCTTTTTCAAATATTTCACGTCGCTGCAAGACTCTTCAAGACATTACAAGACTTTTCAAGTCGTTTCAATCCCCTTCAAAACATTTCAAGTTACGTCAAGTGCCTTCAAAACTTCTCAAGTTTTTTTCAACTTGCTTCAAGTCTTTCAAATCTTTTCAAGTCGCCTCAAGGTATTTCAAGTATTTTTAAGTGGCTTCCAGTCCCTTCAATATATTATTTCCCAGATTGCTCCAAGACTCTACAAGTATTTTCCAGGCATTTCAAGTCTTTTACAGTCGCTTCCAATCCCTTCAAGATATAATCAAATCTAAACTCATATTCTAAACTCGAAAGACAAACTCAGTAATAAAGAAAGAAGAAAAAAATAAATAAAAAATAAATTGACAGCTTCAAGTCGCTACAAGTCTTTTTCAAATATTTCACGTCGCTTCACGACATTTCAAGTCCTTTCAAATCGTTTTAAGTTTCTTCAAGTCGTTTCAAGTCCTTTCAAAATATTTCAAGTCGCTTCAAGTCCCTTCAAAATATTTCAAGTCTTTTCAATTCGCTTCAAGTGTTGCAAGTTGTTTCAAAACATTTCAAGTCCTTTCCAGTCGTTTCAAGTTTCTTCAAGCCACTTCATCTCTCTTCAAGTCGCTAAAGGACATTTCAAAATATTTGAAGTCTTCCCAGGGCGCTTCAAGACTCTTCAAGACATTACAAGACTTTTCAAGTCGTTTCAATCCCCTTCAAAACATTTCAAGTCACGTCAAGTGCCTTCAAAACTTCTCAAGTTTTTTTCAACTTGCTTCAAGTCTTTCAAATCTTTTCAAGTCGCCTCAAGGTATTTCAAGTATTTTTAAGTGGCTTCCAGTCCCTTCAATATATTATTTCCCAGATTGCTCCAAGACTCTTCAAGTATTTTCCAGGGATTCGCAGTCTTTTACAGTCGCTTCCAATCCCTTCAAGATATAATCAAATCTTTCCAGGTCGCTTCAAGACATTTCAAGTCTCTTCAATTCCTTTCAAAACTTTTCAAGTCGCCCCAAGTCTTTTATAGTATAGTATAAACTGTTTATTTGAGAAAATACAAACTAATGTTTCTACCTTCATGGGCGAAGTCTAGCTTCAGTTAGCTATTTCAACTTAACCCAATGCTCCTTATAATTAATTACAACAGCATACAAATCGTGCCATATCCTAACTCGATAGACAAACTCAGTAATAAAGAAAGAAGAAAAAATAAATAAAAAATAAATAGACAGCTTCAAGTCGCTACAAGTCTTTTTCAAATATTTCACGTCGCTTCACGACATTTCAAGTCCTTCCAAATCGTTTTAAGTTTCTTCAAGTCCTTTCAAAATATTTCAAGTCGCTTCAAGTCCCTTCAAAATATTTCAAGTCTTTTCAATTCGCTTCAAGTGTTGCAAGTTGTTTCAAAACATTTCAAGTCCTTTCCAGTCGTTTCAAGTTTCTTCAAGCCACTTCATCTCTCTTCAAGTCGCTAAAGGACATTTCAAAATATTTGAAGTCTTCCCAGGGCGCTTCAAGACTCTTCAGGACATTACAACACTTTTCAAGTCGTTTCAATCCCCTTCAAAACATTTCAAGTCACGTCAAGTGCCTTCAAAACATCTCAAGTTTTTTTCCACTTGCTTCAAGTCTTTCAAATCTTTTCAAGTCGCCTCAAGGTATTACAAGTATTTTTAAGTGGCTTCCAGTCCCTTCAATATATTATTTCCCAGATTGCTCCAAGACTCTTCAAGTATTTTCCAGGCATTTCAAGTCTTTTACAGTCGCTTCCAATCCCTTCAAGATATAATCAAATCTTTCCAGGTCGCTTCAAGACATTTTAAGTTTCTTCAATTCCTTTCAAAACTTTTCAAGTCGCCCCAAGTTTTTTATAGTATAGTATAAACTCTTTATTTGAGAAACTACAAACAAATGTTTCTACCTTCATGGGCGAAGTCTCGCTTCAGTTAGCTATTTCAACTTAACCCAATGCTCCTTATAATTAATTACAACAGCATACAAATCTAAACTCATATTCTAAACTCGAAAGACAAACTCAGTAATAAAGAAAAAGAAAAAAATAAATAAAAAATAAATAGACAGCTTCAAGTCGCTACAAGTCTTCTTCAAATATTTCACGTCGCGTCACGACATTTCAAGTCCTTTCAAATCGTTTTAGGTTTCTTCAAGTCGTTTCAAGTCCTTTCAAAATATTTCAAGTCGCTTCAAGTCCCTTCAAAATATTTCAAGTCTTTTCAATTCGCTTCAAGTGTTGCAAGTTGTTTCAAAACATTTCAAGTCCTTTCCAGTCATTTCAAGTTTCTTCAAGCCACTTCATCTCTCTTCAAGTCGCTAAAGGACATTTCAAGTCTTTTCAAATAGCTTCCCGTCATTTCAAAATATTTGAAGTCTTCCCAGGGCGCTTCAAGACTCTTCAGGACACTACAAGACTTTTCAAGTCGTTTCAATCTCCTTCAAAACATTTCAAGTCACGTCAAGTGCCTTCAAAACATCTCAAGTTTTTTTCCACTTGCTTCAAGTCTTTCAAATCTTTTCAAGTCGCCTCAAGGTATTTCAAGTATTTTTAAGTGGCTTCCAGTCCCTTCAATATATTATTTCCCAGATTGCTCCAAGACTCTTCAAGTATTTTCCAGGCATTTCAAGTCTTTTACAGTCGCTTCCAATCCCTTCAAGATACAATCAAATCTTTCCAGGTCGCTTCAAGACATTTCAAGTATCTTCAATTCCTTTCAAAACTTTTCAAGTCGCCCCAAGTTTTTTATAGTATAGTATAAACTCTTTATTTGAGAAACTACAAACAAATGTTTCTACCTTCATGGGCGAAGTCTAGCTTCAGTCAGCTATTTCAATTTAACCCAATGCTCCTTATAATTAATTACAATAGCATACAAATCGTGCCATATTCTAAACTCGAAAGACAAACTCAGTAATAAAGAAAGAAGAAAAAAATAAATAAAAAATAAATAGACAAAAAAATAAATTCTTCAAGTCGTTTCAAGTCCTTTCAAAATATTTTAAGTCGCTTCAAGTCCCTTCAAAATATTTCAAGTCTTTTCAATTCGCTTCAAGTGTTGCAAGTTGTTTCAAAACATTTCAAGTCCTTTCCAGTCATTTCAAGTTTCTTCAAGCCACTTCATCTCTCTTCAAGTCGCTAAAGGACATTTCAAGTCTTTTCAAATAGCTTCCCGTCATTTCAAAATATTTGAAGTCTTCCCAGGGCGCTTCAAGACTCTTCAGGACATTACAACACTTTTCAAGTCGTTTCAATCTCCTTCAAAACATTTCAAGTCACGTCAAGTGCCTTCAAAACATCTCAAGTTTCTTTCAACTTGCTTCAAGTCTTTCAAATCTTTTCAAGTCGCCTCAAGGTATTTCAAGTATTTTTAAGTGGCTTCCAGTCCCTTCAATATATTATTTCAAAGATTGCTCCAAGACTCTTCAAGTATTTTCCAGGGATTCTCAGTCTTTTACAGTCGCTTCCAATCCCTTCAAGATATAATCAAATCTTTCCAGGTCGCTTCAAGACATTTCAAGTCTCTTCAATTCCTTTCAAAACTTTTCACGTCGCCCCAAGTCTTTTATAGTATAGTATAAACTGTTTATTTGAGAAACTACAAACAAATGTTTCTACCTTCATGGGCGAAGTCTAGCTTCAGTTAGCTATTTCAACTTAACCCAATGCTCCTTATAATTAATTACAACAGCATACAAATCGTGCCATATTCTAAACTCGAAAGACAAACTCAGTAATAAAGAAAGAAGAAAAAAATAAATAAAAAATAAATAGACAGCTTCAAGTCGCTACAAGTCTTTTTCAAATATTTCACGTCGCTTCACGACATTTCAAGTCCTTTCAAATCGTTTTAAGTTTCTTCAAGTCGTTTCAAGTCCTTTCAAAATATTTCAAGTCGCTTCAAGTCCCTTCAAAATATTTCAAGTCTTTTCAATTCGCTTCAAGTGTTGCAAGTTGTTTCAAAACATTTCAAGTCCTTTCTAGTCGTTTCAAGTTTCTTCAAGCCACTTCATCTATCTTCAAGTCGCTAAAGGACATTTCAAGTCTTTTCAAATAGCTTCCCAGGTCGCTTCAAGACTCTTCAAGACATTACAAGACTTTTTAAGTCGCTGCAATCCTTTTCATAACATTTCAAGTCACGTCAAGTCCTTTCAAAACATCTCAAGTTTTTTCAACTCGCTTCAAGCCTTTCAAGTCGTTTCAAGACATTTCAAATCTTTTCAAGTCGCTTCAAGGTATTTGAAGTCTTTTCAAATCTTTTACAGTGTTTCCCAATCCCTTCAAAATATCATCAACTCTTTCCAGGTCGCTTCACGACTCTTCAAAACATTTCAAGTCTCTTCAATTATTCCATTCAAAACTTTTCAAGTCGCCCCAAGTATCTTCAAAACATTTCATGCGGTTTCAATTCGCTCCAAATCTTTTATAGTATAGTATAAGATCTTCATTTGAAAAACTACAAACAAATGTTTCTACCTTCATGGGCGAAGTCTAGCTTTAGCCAGCTATTTCAACTTAACCCAATGCTCCTTATAATTAGTTACAACAAGACTCTCTAATTACAACAGCATACAAGTAGTGCCACATTCTAAACTTCAAAAACAAACTTAGTAAAAAAGAAAAGAGAAAAAAAAAATAGATAGGTTCAAGTCGCTGCAAGTCCTTTTAACATATGTCACGTCGCTGCAAGACAAGTCCTTTTAACTCGTTTCAAGACGTTTCAAAATATTTCATATCGCCTCAAGTCCCTTCAAAATATTTCAAGTCTTTTTAATTCGCTTCAAGCCTTTCAGGTCGTTTCAAAATATTTGAAGTCCTTTCCAGTTGTTTCAAGTCGTTTCATTTCTCTTCAAGTCGCTTCAAGACTCTTCAAAACATTTCAATACTTTTCAAGACGCTTCAATTTCCTTCAAAACATTTCAAGTCACCTCAAGTCCTTTCAAAACATCTCAAGTCTTGTCAATATACGTCATATAAGTCAAAATACCTTGTCAAGTCGCGTCCAATGCTTCCAATCCCTTCAAGATTTTCCCAGATCGCTTCAAGACTCTTCAAGACATTTCAAGTCGCTTCAAAGTCCTTTCAAGTCGTTTCAAGTTTCTTCAAATCGCTTCATCTCTCTTCAAGTCGCTTCAAGATTCTTCAAAACATTTCAACACATTTCAAATCGCTCCAATTGCCTTCAAAACATTTTAAGTCACCTCAAGTCCTTTCAAAACATCTTAAGTCTTGTCAATTCGCTTCAAGGTATTTCAAGTCTTTTCAAGTGGCTACCAGTCCCTTCAAGATATTATTTGAAGTCTCCCCAGATCGCTCCAAGGCTGTTCAAGTATTTCTTCAAACATTTCAAGTCGCCTCAAGGCCCTTCGAAACATTTTATGGCGTTTCAAATCGCTTCAAATCTTTCAAGTTTCCTCAAGTTGCTTCAGGACATTTTAAGTTTTTTTCAAGTCGTTTCCAGTCCCTTCAAGATATTTGAAGTCTTCCCAGGTTGCTTCAAGACTCTTCAAGTCTCTTCAAAATATTTCAAGTCGCTTATAATGCTTCCAATCCCTTCAAGATATTTCAAATCTTCCCTGCTCTCTTCAAGACTCTTCAGGACATTTCAAGACTTTTCAAGTCGCTTCAAAGTCCTTTCAAGTCGTTTCAAGTTTCTTCAAGTTGCTTCATCTCTCTTCAAGTCGCTTTAAGACTCCTCAAAACATTTCAAGTCACCTCAAGTTTTTTCAAAACATCTCAAGTCTTGTCAATTCGCTTCATTGTATTTCAAGTCTTCTCAAGTGGCTTCCCGTCCCTTCAAATTATTATTGAAAGTCTCCCCAGATCGCTCCAACACTATTCAAGTATTTCTTCAAACATTTCAAGTCGCCTCAAGACCCATTGAAACATTTCATGTCCTTTGAAATCGCTTCAAATCTTTCAATTTTCCTCAAGTTGCTTCAGGACATTTTAAGTTTTTTTCAAGTCGTTTCCAGTCCCTTCGAGATATTTGAAGTCTTGTTGCCTCAAGACCCTTCAAGTCTCTTCAAGACATTTCAATACTTTTCAATTCGCTTCAATTTCCTTCAAAACATTTCAAGTCACCTCAAGTCCTTTCAAAACATCTCAAGTCTTGTCAATTCCCTTCAAGATATTTCAAGTCTTTTCAAGTGGCTTCCAGTCCCTTCAAAATATTATTTGAAATCTCTCCAGATCGCTCCAAGGCCGTTAAAGTATTTCTTCAAACATTTCAAGTCGTCTTAAGGCCCTTCGAAACATTTCATGTCGTTTCAAGTCGCGTCCAATGCTTCCAATCCCTTCAAGATATTTGAAATCTTCCCGGCTCGCTTCAAGACACTTCAAGTCGCTTCAAAGTCCTTTCAAGTTGTTTCAAGTTTCTTCAAGTCGCTTCATCTCTCTTTTCAATACTTTTCAAGTCGCTTCAATTGCCTTCAAAACATTTCAAGTCACCTCAAGTCCTTCCAAAACATCTCAAGTCTTGTCAATTTGCTTCAAGGTATTTCAAGTCTTTTCAAGTGGCTTCCAGTCCCTTCAAGTATTTCTTCAAACATTTCAAGTCGCCTCAAGGCCCTTCGAAACATTTCATGTCGTTTCAAGTCGCTTCAAATCTTTCGAGTTTCCTCAAGTTGCTTCAGGACATTTTTTTTAAGTCGTTTCCAGTACCTTCAAGTTATTTGAAGTCTTCCCAGGTTGCTTCAAGACTCATCAAGTCTCTTCAAGACATTTCAAGTCTTTTCAAATCGCTTCTGGTCGCTTTATCTCTCTTAAAGTCACTTTCAGTCGCTTTAAAATACTTTCAAGTCATTTCAAGTTTTTTCAAATTTGTTCAATTGCTTTCAAGACATTTAGAGTCGCCTCAAGTCCCTTAAAAACATTCTCTTTAAGTTTATTTGAGATATAATATTGAAAATCCCATGACGTTTATAATTATGAACCAATGGACACAATGGGATTTTAAGATGTTTCCGTGGTAACCGCGATATTATTCCTTTAATTTTTTCTCCTTACCCAACCTAACTGAAATTAGTAAGTGGTAATTTTTTGCAACAATTAAAATTAACATTTGAACGGGAAATTATCTAATTTTAAAAAATCTTCAAATTACAATAAATAAGTAACAAATTATTTAGTAATATGAAACACACACTTGGTATATGTAATGTCTCTCAAACGTCTATGTTGTCCACCCGGAAGGTTCATTCTAAACACGGGTGAAAGAATTTTTGAAATCGGATAAGTAAAAGTTTCGGAATTTACTTGGACACGAACTCCTCGCACACACATGGGAGAAGAGAGCGCGGGCGGCGAGGATGAGGCCTGACGCCGTTTTACGTGACGACATTCGATTCGGTTTTACTCCCATATCGGGACTATAAGTGTTACACATCAAAAGAAAGTGATGAAATTAAAATTAAAAGGAGATAGAAAGAGTAACATCTAAGTGGCATGTGACGAAGAAATGGCGAGAGGCGGTACCGTCGCACGGAAGCACACCGCAGGGGCGGAGTCCCACACTACTCGCACTGATTGAACCAAAATCCGAGCGCCCATGAGGGTTTCCCCTCCCAAGAAAAAAAACACTTCTTGCAACTTTTTAGAAACGATACCTGAGCATTTGACAGACCTTGGCGCTTTTTCACAAAAGTTCTGGGTGACCATAAACTTTCTTGCTGTAATTGGTTGAATTTCTACTCTACAACCCATAATAAGTTTAATGTCGTAGATTTTGTTACTGTCTTCAGAATTGCCCAATGTCAACATGAACATATTGATAATGATTTTGTCTTTCCATGAAAGTTTGTTCTTGTAGCCAAATAATTATGTTTTCGGGAGTGCAAGAATGATGTAATTTATTACATGAATTCGTAATTCCTTCTACCATAATGGCATTTTCATTTTTGTTCTTTTTTGTCTGGAAATTAAAGAATTGTCCATGTTTGCACAATACGATCCCGATGATATTATTGGTTGCCTGTATATTGGAATTAAACTCTGTATTTGTTTTTTTTTGTATTTATTCATTTGTTTACAAAAACTCAATTTGATAGGACTGTTACTGTTGCAGCTCGCACCGTTCTGCTGGATGTATCTATATTGTAACGGACGTGGACCCGAAATGAATCATAGCTGCAGCGCTTGAGATTATGACGTCATCAGTGACTAGAACAGTCCGGATCCACTACTACAATGTACTCGAGATAGTATGACATCATCTTTTGGAATCTCCGGTACACATCGAGAGTGCGATGGAACTCTCTGGAGGCGCCTAGAAGGATTTAGGCGCCGGAATATTTATTGGAGGACGTCCCAGCGGGAGTCTAGTCTAGTCGCATCAAGCAGTCAGCCATTCGTCACAGTTAAAATTGAAGATCAGTGGGTCGAGTCGGACAGTTGCATTTATCTATCCGGATTGCCGCACGATGGATAAATAAATAATACGAGACGTGCTGGTCACGTGGTAATCTGTACATAGTGTTTAAATAAATAAGCGAACCCCGCAAACTCAACAATATTGTGTTTGTTTAAATATGTCTTTTATCTAAAATTAGACTGAAGATAAGATGCTACGAGCAATTTTTATCAAGCCTCATTAAAATTATCTTACATCCTTTTCTAATCCCCGTTACACTAATAGGAATTTATACTAGGTGCAATAAAATTTGTGCACTAGAAATTATCTGTCGATATTTATTTATAACGGCTCAATGGTCTAGGGGTATGATTCTCGCTTTGGGTGCGAGAGGTCCCGGGTTTAAATCCCGGTTGAGCCCTTATTTTACAAAATTTTGGTTCGTCCCTGTTCAAGTGTTCTTAATTTTGCGTCGGCATTCTCGCAAAGCAATTATATAAATCATTTGTATTTTAATTACATGTCATAATGTTAATAGCACAAAACTAGTAAAAACATGTTCTCTAATGTGGGTTTTTTGTCGCTTAATTCAATAAGAAATCAGTATAAAAAGACAAACTCGCAGAACCAAATCATTTTTTACTGAGAACGTCTTTTACAACCATGTTTACTGTAAGTAACATAACATACTTTAATTTTTATTAATGTTAACGACTTTAATCTTTACAGAAATCTCTGGCTCTCTCCGTCTTGGTGGTTGTCGCCAACGCCGGCGTCCTTGTTGTTCCGGACACAAGACTCGGCACAGTTCCGGTCACCAAGACCACCATTACCGGCCCCTCCGGAGAAATCACACAAGAACAGCAAGTTCCGATTGTTTCGCATGACGCTGCCATTGTGGAAGCTCCAGTAGCTCCTCTCGTCGTACCCGAACATGTCGTGGTTCCTCATGAGGTCCCCGTCGAAACTAATTACTTCGTGCAGCCCATTGCCCATGAAGAACCAGTTGTACGCGTGCTGAATCCCGTTGTTCATGGATCACCGCTTGTAGGCCTTGCACAACCCCTTGTGCATTACGCAAGTCCGTTTCAATACGGGAATTTTGTAGTTAGAACTCTGCCACAGACGGTCCCTGTTGTTCAACGATTTTATTAATTCTGTAATTGGTCCTTAACATTATTAAAAGCATAAATTAATCATTTGTTATTAATATTATTATGATAGAATATAAAAGTACTTCAATAGTAGGTACTTTTGACACCAAAGCCGTGGTAAAAAGTGGGATTATTGCATCACCAACTTGTAATAATTTTTTATAATTATTCGTTTCTACAAAAATCGCAAATTTTGTAGATGCACGAACCAAAAGTAGTTACCTTTTGACATGGCCTGATCTGGAACATTTTGTGGAGGCCTGAGAGGGAGAAGAAATTACAGAAAACTTCATTGAGTTAATAGTACAAAACATAAACAATATCGACGCAATAACGTATGAGGAAACCATAATTAAAGGCTATCGCATATGCAAAAATTGAAAAGCCCCAGGCGAAGACGGCATAATGACTATTACACAAAATTATCAATATTCTGTGGAAGAACGGAAGAGTATCGAAACACTGAGAGGTCGCCGTTATAGTTCCAATATTTAAAAATGGAGATTCAGCTAGGAAAGTATAAAAATATGAGCCATAACAAAAGCAGGAAGAACAAAAAGAAAAATTATTGTCAAAATACCGGATTTCAAGGAATGCAATCTTACAAAAATACGTTTGTGGCAAAAACATAAAACCATGAAAATAAGAAGTGACGAGGACAAGAGCTAAAAAAAGAAAAAAGTCGGATTGTGAATATAAAACAAAATCAGAAAAAAAAACAATTCCAAAAAAAAAAATACGCCGTTACAGGATGCCCGACAGATGACCGATGAAACATCGAAATTGATGGTTATTGAAAGAATTTATAAATAAAGTAAAGCAATAAATAAATATGGAGTAAAATAAATAAAAACAGAATAGATATATATTTTTTCAAACGTCAGAAAAACGTAACATTGTATACATCAGACATGCCATGGCAGACAAAGTTGTCTAGCGGCGCATAAACTAACCTTGAAATTACTCTATACGCCCATAGAGTAACCTTGAAATTACTTTATGCGCCGCTGGTGGTGAGTCAAGTTTTATCAAATCAAAGAAATTGTCAGATTTTCGGTATTTCAAGAGAAAAAACAGCATGTTTTATTCGGAGAAAAGTCACTTTTCGTGGCTTGTCTGTATTTGTCAAACCTACAAGGCCGGCAACTACAGACGAGCCACGAAAACTCCCACTTCTAATCCTAATAAAACAATCTACTATTTATTATCGCTGTTATGCGAACGCGAATGTTTCACGTCGCTTCACGGCAGTTCAAGTCCTTTCAAATTGCTTTAAGTTTCTTCAAGTCCTTTCAAAATATTTCAAGTCGCTTCAAGTCCCTACAAAATATTTCAAGTCTTTTCAATTCGCTTCAAGTGTTTCAAGTTGTTTCAAAACATTTCAAGTCTTTTCCAGCCGTTTCAAGTTTCTTCAAGCCACTTTATCTCTTCGCTAAAAAACATTCCAAGTCTTTTCAAATAGCTTCCCGTCTCTTCAAAATATGTCTTCACAGGTCGCTTCAAGACATTACGAAACTTTTCAAGTCGCTCCAATCCCTTGCAAAACATTTCAAGTCACGTCAAGTCCCTTCAAAACATCTAAAGTTTTTTTCAATTCACTTCAAGTCTTTCAAGTCGTTTCAGACATTTCAAATCTTTCCAGGTCGCTTCAAAACTGTTCAAGACATTTCAAGTCTCTTCAATTCCTTTCAAAACTTTTCAAGTAGCCCCAAGTCTCTTCAAAACATTTCATGTTGTTTCAATTCGCCCCAAATCTTTTATAGTATAGTATATGGTCTTTATTTGAAAAACTACAAACAAGCTACAATCAGCTATTTCAACTTAACCCAATGCTCCTTATAATTATTTACAACAGCATACAAATTGTGCCATATTCTAAACTCGAAAGACAAAAAATATTTCACGTCGCCTCAAGGCCCTTCGAAATATTTCATGTCGTTTCAAGTCGCTTCAAATCTTTCAAGTTTCCTCAAGCTGCTTCAGGACATTTTGAGATTTTTTCAACTCGTTTCCAGTCCCTTCAAGATATTTGAAGTCTTCCCAGGTTGCTACAAGACTCTTCAAGTCTCTTCAAGACATTTCAAGTCTTTTCAAGTCGCGTCCAATGCTTCCAATTCCTTCAAGATATTTCAAATCTTCCCAGATCGCTTCAAGACTCTTCAAGACATTTCTAGTATTTTCAAGTCCCTTCAAAGTCCTTTCAAGTCGTTTCAAGTTTCTTCAAGTTGCTTCAAGACTCTTCAAAACATTTCAATACTTTTCAAGTCGCTTCCATTTCTTTCAAAACATTTCAAGTCACCTCAAGTCCTTTCAAAACATCTCAAGTCTTGTCAATTCGCTTTAAGGTATTTCAAGTTTTTTCAAGTGGCTTCCAGTCCCGTCAAGATATTATTTGAAGTCTCCCCAGATCGCTCCAAGACTGTTCAAATATTTCTTCAAACATTTCAAGTCGCCTCAAGGCCCTTTGAAACATTTCATATCGTTTCAAGTCGCTTCAAATCTTTCAAGTTTCCTCAAGTTGCTTCAGGACATTTTAAGTTTTTTTCAAGTCGTTTCCTGTCGTTTCAAGATATTTGAAGTCTTCCCAGGTTGTTTCAAGGCTCTTCAATTCTCTTCAAGACATTTCAAGTCTTTTCAAGTCGCGTCCAATGCTTTTAATCCCTTCACGATATTTCAGATCTTCCCAGATCGCTTCCAGACTCTTCAAGACATTTCAGGTCTTTTCAGGTCGTTTCAAAGTCCTTTCCAGTCATTTCAAGTTTCTTCAAGTCGCTTCATCTCTCTTCAAGTTGCATCAAGACTCTTCAAAACATTTCAATACTTTTCAAGTCGCTTCAATTGCCTTCAAAACATTTCAAGTCACCTAAAGTTCTATCAAAAAATCTCAAGTGTTGTCAATTCGCTTCAAGTTATTTCAAGTCTTTTCAAGTGGCTTACAGTACCTTCAAGATATTATCTGAAGTCTCCCCATATCGCTCCAAGACCATTCAAGTATTTCTTCAAACATTTCAAGTCGCCTCAAGGCCCTCCGAAACATTTCATGTCCTTTCAAGTCGCTTCAAATCTTTCAAGTTTCCTCAAGTTGCTTCAGGATATTTTAAGTTTTTTTTCAAGTCGTTTCCAGTCCTTTCAAGATATTTGAAGTCTTGTTGCTTCAAGACTCTTCAAGTCTCTTCAAAACATTTCAATACTTTTCAAGTCGCTTCAATTTCCTTCAAAACATTTCAAGTCACCTCAAATCCTTTCAAACCAACTCAAGTCTTGTCAATTCCCTTCAAGGTATTTTAAGTCTTTTCAAGTGGCTTCCAGTCCATTCAAAATATTATTTGAAGTCTCCCCAGATCGCTCCAAGGCCGTTAAAGTATTTCTTCAAAGATTTCAAGTCGCCTCAAGGCCCTTTGAAACATTTCATGTCGTTTCAAGTCGCTTCAAATCTTTCAAGTTTCCTCAAGTTGCTTCAGGACATTTTAAGTTTTTTTCAACTCGTTTCCAGTCCCTTCAAGATATTTGAAGTTTTCCCATGTTGCTTCAAAACCCTTCAAGTCTCTTCAAGGCATTGCAAGTCTTTTCAAGTCGTTTCTAATGCTTCCAATCCCTTCAAGATATTTCAAATCTTTCCAGATCGCTTCAAGACTCTTCAAGACATTTCAAGTTTTTTCAAGTCGCTTCAAAGTCCTTTCAAGTCGTTTCCAATTTATTTAAGTCGCTTCATCTCTCTTCAAGTCGCTTCAAGACTCTTCAAAACATTTCAATACTTTTCAAGTTGCTTCAATTTCCTTCAAAACATTTCAAGTCATCTCAAGTCCTTTTAAAACATCTCAAGTCTTGTCAATTCGCTTCAAGGTATTTCAAGTCTTTTCAAGCGGCTTCCAGTTCTTTCAAGTATTTCTTCAAATATTTCAAGTCGCCTCAAGGCCCTTTGAAACATTTCAAGTCACCTCAAGTTCCTTCAAAATATCGCAAGTCTTTTCAATTCGCTTCTAGATATTTCAAGTCTTTTCAAGTGGCTTCCAGTCCCTTCAAGTATTTCTTCAAACATTTCAAGTCGCCTCAAGGCCCTTCGAAACATTTTATGGCGTTTCAAATAGCTTCAAATCTTTCAAGTTTCCTCAAGTTGCTTCAGGACATTTTAAGTTTTTTTCAAGTCGTTTCCAGTCCTTTCAAGATATTTGAAGTCTTGTTGCTTCAAGACTCTTCAAGTCTCTTCAAAACATTTCAATACTTTTCAAGTCGCTTCAATTTCCTTCAAAACATTTCAAGTCACCTCAAGTCCTTTCAAACCAACTCAAGTCTTGTCAATTCCCTTCAAGGTATTTTAAGTCTTTTCAAGTGGCTTCCAGTCCATTCAAAATATTATTTGAAGTCTCCCCAGATCGCTCCAAGGCCGTTAAAGTATTTCTTTAAAGATTTCAAGTCGCCTCAAGGCCCTTTGAAACATTTCATGTCGTTTCAAGTCGCTTCAAATCTTTCAAGTTTCCTCAAGTTGCTTCAGGACATTTTAAGTTTTTTTCAACTCGTTTCCAGTCCCTTCAAGATATTTGAAGTCTTCCCATGTTGCTTCAAGACCCTTCAAGTCTCTTCAAGGCATTGCAAGTCTTTTCAAGTCGTTTCTAATGCTTCCAATCCCTTCAAGATATTTCAAATCTTTCCAGATCGCTTCAAGACTCTTCAAGACATTTCAAGTTTTTTCAAGTCGCTTCAAAGTCCTTTCAAGTCGTTTCCAATTTATTTAAGTCGCTTCATCTCTCTTCAAGTCGCTTCAAGACTCTTCAAAACATTTCAATACTTTTCAAGTTGCTTCAATTTCCTTCAAAACATTTCAAGTCATCTCAAGTCCTTTTAAAACATCTCAAGTCTTGTCAATTCGCTTCAAGGTATTTCAAGTCTTTTCAAGCGGCTTCCAGTTCTTTCAAGTATTTCTTCAAATATTTCAAGTCGCCTCAAGGCCCTTTGAAACATTTCAAGTCACCTCAAGTTCTTTCAAAATATCGCAAGTCTTTTCAATTCGCTTCTAGGTATTTCAAGTCTTTTCAAGTGGCTTCCAGTCCCTTCAACTATTTCTTCAAACATTTCAAGTCGCCCCAAGGCCCTTCGAAACATTTTATGGCGTTTCAAATCGCTTCAAATCTTTCAAGTTTCCTCAAGTTGCTTCAGGACATTTTAAGTTTTTTTCAAGTCGTTTCCAGTCCCTTCAAGATATTTGAAGTCTTCCCAGGTTGCTACAAGACCCTTCAAGTCTCTTCAAGATATTTCAAGTCTTTTCAAATCGCTTCCAGTGATTCAAATCTTCCCAAGACTCTTCAAGACATTTCAAGTTTTTTGAAGTCATTTCAAGTTTTTTCAAATTTGTTCAATTGCTTTCAAGACATTTAGAGTCGCCTCAAGTCCCTTAAAAACATTCTCTTTAAGTTTCTTTGAAATATAATATTGAGAATCCCATGACGTTTATAATTATGAAAAAATCGACACAATGGGATTTTAAGACGTTTCCGTGGTAACCGTGAGATTATTCCTTTAATTTTTTCTCCTTACCCAACCTAACTGAAATTAGTAAGTGGTAATTTTTTGCAACAATTAAAATCAACATTTGAACGGGAACTTATCTAATTTTAAAAAATCTTCAATTTAAAATCAATAAGTAACAAATTATTTTGTAATATGAAACACAGAGTTGGTATATGTAATGTCTCTCAAACGTCCATGTTGTCCACCCTGAAGGTCCATTCTAAATACTAGTGAAAGAACTTTTGAAATCGGATAAGTAAAAATTTCGGAAATTACTTAGACACGAACTCCTCGCACACACATGGGAGAAGAGCGCGCGGGCGGCGAGGAGGCCTGACGCCGTTTTCCGTGACGATATTCGATTCGGTTTTACTCACATATCGGGACTAAAGGTGTTACACATCAAAATAAAGTGATGAAATTAAAAGAAAAAGGAGACAGAAAGAGTAACATCTAAGTGGCCTGTGCCGAAGAGTTTTAGTCTGTTAATGTCCCACACTACTCGGACTGATTGAACCAAGGTCCAAGCGCCCATGAGGGTTTCCCCTCTCAAGAAAAAAAAATGTTTTCGGGAGTGCAAGAATGATGTAATTTACTAAACGAATTCGTAATTGCCTTGACCATAATGGCTTATTCATTTTTGTTCTTTTTTTATCTGCAAATTAAAGAATTGTCTATGTTTGCACCATACGATTCCGATGATATTATTCGTTGCCTGTATGTTGGAAATAAACTCTGTATTTGTTCTTTTGTATATATTCTTTTGTTTACAAAAACTCAATTTGATAGTAGTTACTGTTGCATGTTCTGCTGTATGTATCCATATTGTAACGGACGTGGACCCGAAATGAATCATAGCTGCATTCACTACTACAATATATTAGAGATAGTATGCCATCATCTTTTGGAATATCCGGGACACATCGAGAGCTCGATGGAACTCTCTGGAGGCGCCTAGAAGGATCTAGGCACATGTATATTTATTGGACTACGTTCTAGCAGGAGTATAGTCTGGTCGCATCAACCAGTCAGCCAATTAGTCGCATCGCAGTTCGTCACGGTTAAAATTGAAGATCAGTGGGTCGAGTCGGACAGTTGCATTTGCAAGTAGTAATTTGTACATAGTGTAAATAATGTATACGTTGTACACAAGAAGTGTAAATAAATTGTACATAGTGTTTGAATAAATAAGCGAACCCCGGTAACGCAACAATATTGTGTTTGTTTAAATACGTCTTTTATCTAAAATTAGAGTGGTAACTAATCTTTAAGATAAGACCCTACGAGCAATTTTTATCAAGCGCCATAAAAATGTATACTAGGTGCAATAAAATTTGTGGAATTGGTAGAAATTATCTCTCGATATTTATTTATAACGGCTCAATGGTCTAGGGGTATGATTCTCGCTTTGGGTGCGAGAGGTCCCGGGTTCAAATCCCGGTTGAGCCCTTACTTTTACAAAATTTTGTTTCGGCCCTGTTCAAGTGTTCTTAATTTTGCGTCGGCATTCTCGCAAAGCAATTATATAAATCATTTGTATTTTAATTACGTGTCATAACGTTAATGGCACAAAACTAAATTGGTTTTCAAGTTAAATTTGCCTTGAGACATTTAGTAATGTAGTGTATGGTGGGAAGAGGGTTTATTTGCCCCTGTCAATTAATAATGCTCCAGATGAAGGCAAATGAATTTTTTTTCTACGCCCACATCGATCGGTGTTTAGCCTTGTGTATATCAAAATGATAAATTTGTAATGAGATTAAAATTTAGTATCATCCGAGAAATGTCCTGTTTTTTTAATCTGTACAAACAGAACAAGTCCGATTATAAAAAAATTGGAAAAAAAGAGCATTGCATAGTTCTTATGCCGTTTATTATCCACCGTCATTTTACACCTTCGAAATTACAAAATTGTTTGAACCAACGGAATTGTGTGCGGTACGGTCCTAACCACCAGATTACTGTACTGAAGAGGGCTTGCGTACTGCACAAGAGGTTGTACAAAGGGTACAAACGGGGAGTGGACAACAGGATCTACCACGCGTACAATTGGTTCTTCATGGACAATGGGCTGCACCAAACGGACGGTAGACTCGACTTCTTGAGGAACCACAACAGTCTCGGGTACCACAGCTAGTGGAGCTTGCACGAGAGTAGTCTCATGGGACACGACAGGGACTTGCTCTTCTTGCGTGATTTCTCCGGAAGGACCAGTGATGGTGGTCTTGCTAATAGGGACGGTGCCGATGTTTGCTTCCGGAACCACAATCACGCCGGCATTGGCGGCCGCCGCGATGGCGAGGAGAGCGAAGAATTTCTGTGACATTTTTAAAGTTAGTTATTAATATCAGAAAAAGAATTTTACTTACAGTGAACATTGTTGTGGAAGATGTTCTGACCGAAGAATGATTTCCTCTTGCCGGTTTGTCGTTTTATACGGATTTTTTAATGTGGCCCCATTTACTTAATTTTTATTTAATTGTGCCACAAAAAACTCACATTAGGGAGGAGAGTAATGGGAGAATAATTTGGTTTACATGGACCGATTGGATTTATTGTTTACGTTAAAAAATAAATGATGTTTACGGTTTTTTTTATCCATAAATTTTGTCATTAAATATGTGGGCCCACGACGATTAACATAATTTGTTTCTCAAATTGTTATTCACCCAGAGGTATGTTTGTTTGAGTTGTAAATGAGTTTGGTTTGTTTAATATTTTGGAATGTATTTTGTAATTTCGTAGTTCCTAAACCCAATTATGGCAAACATGTCCTTTATTTTGCATCGTCGTGATTCCTTACGTCGATAAATACTTAATAAAGCGATTAACTGTGCGGAAAGTGAGTGCCAATGCAATTACAATGCAATTAGAGATACCATCATAATCCTTAGGTATTACAATGCAATCGATACACATATTGACGCTTAAGTTGCTCTAATTGCCCTTATTAAATTATTATTATCACGAACAACATTCGCATGTGCGGTAACAATATTCCGCTAAATGAAAGATAACGACAGAATGTTGAAATAGAACGACACATCACAAAATGCTCATTTTAAACAACTTTTCCAGGGATTGCAACATGAAAAGGTAATAAGGCGACGGCATACCAACTGCACTATTAAAACATAAAAATTAATAGAAATATGGAGCTTTTCAAAGCTTACAAATATAGCGACCCGTTGAAATTAAAATGTTAATTGCGTTGGTGCTATTCAAAACAAAGAAGACTAAAAAATTAACGTAATTCACGTTAAACTGTGAGAAGTACAATAATTAAAAATGAATTAGGTATAAAATATGCTTAGTGTCTTTTGGTGTTATTCCAGCAGAACATTAATTTCCTCGATCCCTGCAGAACCATCAATAGGGTCAAACACAATCTAAAAAATTGAATCGTCCACTGGTCCGATAGCACAAATGGCACGAACAAAACGCCGGTAGTGGTCGTCGATAAACAGTTGGACGAAGATAATGAGCTAATTCCACTGAACCAAAGGGTTATGGCCAGTACCGCGTCAGCGAATTTCAGCCTACGTTTCCGTTCCGAAGACAACAGTTCAACTTTCACCAGAAAAGATTTATTTGCCACTATTCGTGGTATCTAGATTTCCTAATGATGTTTACTTGTTAACACGACAGGTCATCGACAACGCCCACGAAATGTCTCAATTTTGTTGTAAATGATAAAACGGTCGTATCAGATTTTATGTGTGGATTTTCTTTCTTATCCGGGAGGTTAGTTTTCGGTCCACACCCACGCGACGTAAAATAAAATGTTGCTTTTAAAGGACAAACATCGGATGCGACATAATCGAGTCATCTCGATTTAACTGCTGTGAAAAATATTTGTGTCAGACAATGTAAAGGTATACAAAGTGCGAGTCATATATTTTTGTTACCCTATACGTTAGCCACATAAAAGTAGCGGAAAACTGCATTTTACTGCTTTGATTTGACGGCAATATATAGAAATTGCTAGTGGGTCATCCATCAAATATTTCTGTATATTTCACGACGCTGTCAAATTCTTCTAGTTCACAAATTAGTTTTTACAAATTTTCAAGCGTGGTGAGTTCCACAAGTCTTCAGTCTTCTCAGGTGTCTAAGCTTACAAAAGTTCTTAGACTTCTCAATTTTTTTCATCCTTAAACTCTTCAAGTTATACAATTTTTAGACTGCTTCAAATTGTCAAAATACATTTCCCAAGACCCCAGTTCTGCTGATTTTCTCTAACCTCCCGAGGGTCTCAGATATCCAAAGTTTTCCTGAAATTTTCTGATTTCTCTAGATTTTTAAAATTCTCAAGTTCTTAGCTCTGCTCGAATTCTCGGGTTCCTTCTATATTGCTCAAATTTTAGACGCCCTCCTTCTAGGCCTAGGTCTCATATTCTAAGCTACTTAATTTATTAGATTCTCAGTTTCTCAATTTTTAAGCTCTTCACTTTCTCAGGTGGTTAGTTTCTCAATTTCCCAATTTCAGAGGATCTTATTGTCTTAGCATTAGTTGTAAAGGCTCTAAAGTCTTAATTTAATTTAATTTTTTTGTTTCTCAATTTTAATGTTCTTAATTGTCACATTCTTCTTTAGCTTTTAGTTTTCAGCGTTTGAATTCCCCAATTTACAGATTTTCAGTGGTTTCAGTGCCTCGTTTGCTCAGGTTTTCATTATCTTAATATCTTAATTCTCAGATCTTCAGCTTCCAATTTTCTCGGTTTATCAGCTCTAAGGGTCCCTTTCTCACATGTTTCCAGTTTCAACTTATTATGGACTCTTAGTTTCTTAAATTTCCAGTTTTCAGTTTCTCAGTTTCAGTAGTTCTGAATTTCGCACTTTCTCAGGATGTCGCAAAATATTTAAGTCCCCAGTTTCCTCATGAGCACATTCTCATTTTCCAACTCTCCCACTTTACGTTTCTCAGGTTATGTGAGATACACAGGTTCTCATGTTTTCAGATTGGCGAATTTTTGGTTTCGTTTTACAGGGTCTGGGTGTGAAAACAGATTCCCAAATTATTAATTTTTCAGATTTTTAAGATGAAAGTTTTATAGGTTTTCAGGTTTTCATTTTCTCAGGTATTTAGCTTTTCAGGTTTTTAGTCCAGAATCCTGAAAATTTATGCGGACTTCTGAAGGATCCTAAAAACTGTCAGAAGTCCACAAATTTGTGTTTTGGGTGGGAGTTTTTTGATTCGTTTTTGATCGTTCCTCTGAACATATATGTAGACAAAAAAACAGGACAAAGCTTCTCCCCTTAGTGCACGCATAGTGTCAAAGTTAGATAATAATTTACAGAAAAAGTGGATTGGAATTTATTTTTAATTGCACAAAGTACACTGAAGAATGCCGAAGTGCCCTACAAAGTCCTGAGAACATCAGAAAAATTCGAAGAAAATCTTGTAAAAAAGTTCTGAAATTCTGGTGAACTTTTGAGAGAATTTTAGGATCCTTATTAAATCAGCGATCTGTTAAATTTCGGAAATCATGATGTGTTTCAGAAACTTGACAACTTGGGGAGGCTTGAATAAATTGAGGAATCTTGATGGAACTTGAGGCACTTGGTGAAACTCAGGGAAGATTAAAAGCCCGAAGTTCTAAACTCCCGAACAATTCTGCAAAATGTAGGAATTCTGAACAGACCAAAAATGTTGTGAAGGATCCTGAAATTATTATTTAACTTCATGCTAAAAAATCGATGTTCCTGAAATCCTGTCCCGAAGAGCTTTGAAGAGTTCTGAAAAATTCTAAAACATTTTGAAAAGCTATGAAGGTTTCTGAACAACCCTGAGAAAATCAAAAACCCCAGAGTCAAAATTATTGGTCAACTTTGATCACACGGATAGACACTCTTTACTGAGTTTTATAATTTTATATTTAATTTTTATTTTTTTAATTTTAATTTGTTTATTAATTAATTAAATCAAAATTATCTGAACTTGAATTATTTATTATTAACTTGTTTTTCATTACTTTGACTTTAATCTCGAAATTTCGACTTTAATCTTGAAATTTAGAGTTTAATTTCAAAATTTTGTCTTGAATCTTGAAATTTCGACTTTAATTTCTAAATTTCGATATTAATCTAGAAATTATGCGCGCACACACCCATTAACACATTTCGAGTTTCACGTACAGGGAAATGAAATGAAATGACCTTCTTGTAGTATGTTTCTTTAAGGGGTCGAGCGCGTAGCACGAGGCACCAATTTCAATGATCTACGGAAAAGCAAATTTTCACAAACTTTCTTCTTCATCCGCTTTTCTATTTCATTCTAACTCAGAAAAAGCCTCTCTGAGTTGGAATTCTTATTGTCGTTTCGATGGGGTAGTAATCGTAACCGTCGCCTAAAATTTGTATCAGAAAATAATAAAATAAACTCGATTCCCACCATCGTTCTACCCCTGTCCCAAGGGGGCTCTAACGTCTAGCCCCTGAACGGTCACTCAATCTTTCCTGTGCGCGCGCGTTTCCATTTAGTCTTGGGATTTTGAAAATTGAAAGTAGTAAAATTAAGTTAAGTTTTTTTCATTATTTTCTGATACAAATGTTAACTTCAAGTGGCTTATGGTAACTGTTGTGAGGTTGCCGTTTGTGAAAAATAGCTTTTCCGTACATCATTGAAATTGGTGCCTTGCGCTACGCACTCGACCCCTTTAAGAAACATACTCCAAGAAGGTCATATTTGCCTGTACGTGAAACTCGAAATATGTACGCGGGAATAATTTCGAGATTAAAGTCAAAATTTCGAGATTAAAGACGAAATAATGAAAAAAAAAAGTTATATGTCCTGTCTGCGGCTTCGTATGAAATAGAGTTGAAAACCAATTAGAGAGATAAACTGCCATGTTTTGTGAATGGATGGGCCGTTGTTTCATTGATAAGTTTGGATAGAGTTTGTGTGGCGACCTTTGATTCTGAACAGGCTGTTGAACAGGACTTCAAAGAAATTAAACTTCAACGCATGTTTTATGACATCATAAAATTGGCAGCCATATTGTGTCTACAAAATCATCCTATCGACAATACAGTAGTTTGTGTTCAATAAAATAGTTTACAAATTTTAAAAAAATTAAGTTTTAAAAAAGTTCTCAGGTTATCCAAGGCAACAAGTTTCTTAGGATTTTTGTAGAGACCGAAACCAGAGATAAAAGTTCGTCCAACAGTACTGAGTTTAAAGGTAGACTATTGATATAGCAAAACGGAAGCAATAAATTGTTTTTCTGACAATTTATATCACAATGAAGCCGTCAGACCGATAACAATATTCCACGAAAGTAATATCCAACTTCAATATAATTGGTTCTGCAACATTTTAGAGACACTCGTGAACATGATGGAAGACCTGGCGAAGGTCGTAGAAGAGCGATTTCTGAAAAAAAAAACGAGACATTACACTCACAAATGCTTCAGTCTGAGCTTCTGAATGCACGTGACGTAGTAATCTCTCTATAAAGGATTATCCGCATCAAGTTCCTGCTCGTTCGTTACTTCTCACCAAGGAACATCGAGTTGCCAGATCACAGTTGGCTAGAACTCGTTAGATAAACGCGTCCCTGTTTGTGGGCACCCTTTATTGACTTTGCTCAAACTTTAATTTAGACCTGTTTCATTTTAATCTCATACTTAGTAACTTAACGGTGATGGTGTCTGTTGTGCCTTGAGGTGACGAAGTAATGACGAATATTCAAGTAAGGCGATGGGATGGCATTTCGCGGATGTCTCTTTCTATGAGGGATGAGCGCCTTTTAAGTTTCCTCGAATGTTGATCCGTTCTTGTTCAACAGGTTCTTCCTTGGACGCTTGGATCAGCTGAACGGGTCTTGATTAGTTGAACGGGTCTTGAATTGGACGCCTGGATCTGTGTTGATCGGGTGTCTTGAATTGATGATAACGCTTGGTGGACTAAAATGCATGGAGAACTTTAATGTATTTTTCTAAGGACCAGTTTTGATAAACAGGAGTTTTTCTATTATGAATAATGTGATTAACAAAATTGCGAATGAGTTACTAGCACCAGCGTACGATAGCGGCAGCGGAGAAGACCTGCGTGTACTGTAAGGCATGTAAATGTCCTAGACGGACTCGAGAAAGATCAACGTTAGAAAGCAAGGTGATGGTGGAGATCTAGAAGACGTGGGGACGTCCAGATCTAAGTGCAAAAAATAATGCAGGAAAAAGAGTTAGACCAACGGTTTAGACAAGAAGAGGAATTGGCCCGCATGGAGGATGAGTCCCACACTCCCTAGACAACAAATTGTCTGCCCACTCTGAGGGAGCATGAGCTCTCACTTCGGCGAAAAAAAGGGCTGGGAGCCAGCACGTCTAGAATTAGCGGCGGCGTAAGTAATTGCGCCGACAATATTGTTGTGTAGAGGTTGATGTTGTAACGAAATTACCGAATTTAAACCGCGTCTTT
This sequence comes from Diaperis boleti, assembly GCA_963583935.1. Taxonomy (NCBI): domain Eukaryota; kingdom Metazoa; phylum Arthropoda; class Insecta; order Coleoptera; family Tenebrionidae; genus Diaperis; species Diaperis boleti. Next base: position 7,218,873 of record OY757244.1, on the reverse strand, counting down.
CAACTTGTCTAAAAACGTTGGACTGGGATAATTTAATTTTGCGCTTCGAATGAAACTGTCCTGGAGTCGATACGACCACTCCCAGTTTCCGCTCTTGTCACCCCGGACCTTCTCATTGCACCGTTCAAATGTAGAAATAAAATGGTTAATGTTGACGTATCGGGATGGCTCTTTCACTCCGATAATCAGAAGGAGACCGCGCTCCGGGTCCCGCTATTGCGGAGTTTGTACCCTGCCCGGGTTTACCGCCGTTCCGGGAGAACAGGACGCCGCAAAGTCTAGCGATGCAGACCTTGGGTGAGTCGCCCACGCGCTGCCGTTCACTCAAGGGAATAACGTCACTATTCCGTCACAAGCACCCTATAAAGAAGCCACCAGAAGCCAGCGGAAGGCAGTTGGTGACACCGACCATTCCAGTGCTGACCGTTCCGGTAGGGTGGTGAGTTGCAGTGCCAAGTGAATATAAGTTCCTGCCCTCCCGTCTACTAGAAGCAGACCAGAAGGACCGGACCAACCAACCGAGGGACAAAGTAAGGTAGAGGACCTCCCGCTGTTAGCTCGTCGTTTCCTTAGCACCGACCTAGAGGGGCCAGCCCTGGTATGTTTGGTGCCGACCTGGTGCAATGGTAGGGCGCCTGTTGTGGCTTTTTTATAAAGACCATCCAGTTGTCTGGTTTACGGTGCACCTGTAGGTTGACTACCGAGATATCCGGACGGGTCCTCCTGGGGATCCTTCCAACCAACCAGAAGGGGCCAGCCATGGTATCCTTGGTGACGACCTAATGCAACGGGGGTAGGGCGCCTGTGGTGGCTTTTGCACAGATGCCGTCCAGGTGTCTAGTTTACGGCTTATGGCTTATGGTAACTAAGACAAGGGGGCCCCCTTGTGCAGGGGCAGGACTATGGGAGGAATCCAGTTTATTTCATTATTTTCTGATACAAATGTTAACTTAGTGCCTTATGACCAATGGGCCTCCCTTGGAGCCTGTTGTGAAGTTGCCGCTTGTGAAAATTAGCTTTTCCGTGGATCATTGAAATTGGTGCCTCGCGCTACGTGCTCTACCCCTTTAAGAAACGTACTCCAAGAAGGTCATATTTCCCTGTACGTGAAACTTGAAATGTGCGCGCGCGAATAATTTCGAGATTAAAGTCGAAATTGTCAGGTTCCCTCTAATTTCAGATTCTCTAAGACCGGTTCTTTAAACTCTCAGGTGTCTTCAGTTTCTCTCAAGTTCGTTCTTCGGTTCTTAGGTTCTTAGGTTCCTCAAGATTTCTTTACATTCGGGTTTTTTATTTCAGGTTCAGGAGATTAAAGTAAAAATTTCGAGATTAAGGTCCTCTCTGCGCCTTCGTATTAAATTCAAAACCAATTAGAGAGATAAACTGTTTTGTGAACGGATGGGCCGTTGTTTCATTGATAATTTCGGATAGGGGTTGTGTCGCGACCTTTGATTCCGAATAGGCGGTTGAACGGGATTTCAAAGAAATTAAATTTCAACGCATGTTTTATGATATAAAATTGGCAGCCATATTGTGTCTACAAAATTATCCTATTGATAATACGCTAGTTTTCGCTACATCAGACAAATTTAATATTTGTTACAACTTGTTTAATTGGGCTATTCATTATTGCAAGGAGTAAATTGTCAATTATTATTTGTTCCAATTCGTAAAATCGAGATAACTCATACAAAAAGGGGAGAAATCTCTGGATACCAATAAATTTTCGAAATAAATGTCAGTTAACGTGCTTTCTATACGGTTAAATAAATTAGTTTACAAATTGGAAAAAAAGTGTATTTTAAAAAAGTTCTCAAATATTTAGGTGTCCCAAGGTAACAAGATTCTTATATAGGGTCTCATTTCTTCAAGATCTCAAATTCCTCAAATTATCAGGTTCTCTCTAATTTCAGGTTCTTTAAATTCTCAGGTGTCTACAGTTTCTCTCAAGTTCGTTTCTCGGGTTCTTAGGTTTTAAGGTTCCTCAAGATATTTTTACATTCAAGTTTTTCATTTCAGGTTCATCTAATAGGTTCCTCAAGTTGTCATCAAAAAATTCACGCGCCGCGAACGAAACTATCCCAGAGTCGGTACGCCCACTCCCAGTTTCCGCTTTTGTCACCCCGGACCTTCTTATTGCTCAAATGTAAAAATAAGATGCTTAATGCTGACGTTTCGGGATGGTTCTTTCACTCCGATAATCAGAAGGAGACGGCGTTCCGGATCCCGCTATTCCGGAGTTTGTACCCTGCCCGGATTCACCGCCATTCCGGGAGAACAGGACGCCGCATCGTCCAGCGATGAAGACCTTGTCGACCTTGTCGTTCACGCACGAGAATAACGTCACTATTCCGTCACAAGCACCCTATAAGGGAGCCACCAGAAGCCAGCGGAAGGCAGTTGGTGACACCGACCATTCCAGTGCTGACCGTTCCGGTTGGGTGATGAGTTCCAGTGCCAAGTGAGTATAAGTTCCTGCCCTCCCGTCTACTAGAAGCAGACCAGAAAGACCGGACCAACCAACCGAGGGACAAAGTAAGGTAGAGGACCTCCCGCTGCCAGCTCGTCCTTTCCTTAGCACCGACCTAGAGGGGCTAGCCCTGGTATGTTTGGTGCCGACCTGGTGCAATGGTAGAGCGTCTGTTGTGGCTTTTTTATAGAGACCATCCAGTCGTCTGGTTTACGGTGCACCTGTAGGTTGACTACCGAGATATCCGGACGGGTCCTCCTGTGGATCCTTCCAACCACCCAGAAGGGGCCAGCCATGGTATCCTTGGTGACGACCTAATGCAACGGGGGTAGGGCGCCTGTGGTGGCTTATGGTAACTAAGACAAGGGGGCCCCCTTGTGCAGTGGTTGGACGATGGGAGGAATCCAGTTTATTTTATTATTTTCTGATACAAATGTTAACTTAGTGCCTTATGGCCAATGGGCCTCCTTTGGAGCCTGTTGTGAAGTTGCCGTTTGTGAAAAATCGCTTTTCCGTGGATCATTGAAATTGGTGCCTCGCGCTAGCGCTTTAAGAAACGTACTCCAAGGAGGTCATATTTCCCTGTACGTGAAACTCGAAATGTGCGCGCGCGAATAATTTCGAGATTAAAGTCGAAATTGTCAGGTTCCCTCTAATTTCAGATTCTCTAAGACCGGTTCTTTAAACTCTCAGGTGTCTTCAGTTTCTCTCAAGTTCGTTCTTCGGTTCTTAGGTTCTTAGGTTCCTCAAGATTTCTTTACATTCAGGTTTTTTATTTCAGGTTCAGGAGATTAAAGTAAAAATTTCGAGATTAAGGTCCTCTCTGCGCCTTCGTATTAAATTCAAAACCAATTAGAGAGATAAACTGTTTTGTGAACGGATGGGCCGTTGTTTCATTGATAATTTCGGATAGGGGTTGTGTCGCGACCTTTGATTCCGAATAGGCGGTTGAACGGGATTTCAAAGAAATTAAATTTCAACGCATGTTTTATGATATAAAATTGGCAGCCATATTGTGCCTACAAAATTATCCTATTGATAATACGCTAGTTTTCGCTACATCAGACAAATTTAATATTTGTTACAACTTGTTTAATTGGGCTATTCATTATTGCAAGGAGTAAATTGTCAATTATTATTTGTTCCAATTCATAAAATCGAGATAACTCATACAAAAAGGGGAGAAATCTCTGGATACCAATAAATTTTCGAAATAAATGTCAGTTAACGTGCTTTCTATACGGTTAAATAAATTAGTTTACAAATTGTAAAAAAAGTGTATTTTAAAAAAGTTCTCAAATATTTAGGTGTCCCAAGGTTACAAGATTCTTATATAGGGTCTCATTTCTTCAAGATCTCAAATTCCTCAAATTATCAGCTTCTCTCTAATTTCAGGTTCTTTAAATTCTCAGGTGTCTACAGTTTCTCTCAAGTTCGTTTTTCGGGTTCTTAGGTTTTTAGGTTCCTCAAGATATTTTTACATTCAGGTTTTTCATTTCAGGTTCATCTAATAGGTTCCTCAAGTTGTCATCAAAAAAATTCACGCGCCGCGAACGAAACTATCCCAGAGTCGGTACGCCCACTCCCAGTTTCCGCTTTTGTCACCCCGGACCTTCTTATTGCTCAAATGTAAAAATAAAATGCTTAATGCTGACGTTTCGGGATGGTTCTTTCACTCCGATAATCAGAAGGAGACGGCGTTCCGGATCCCGCTATTCCGGAGTTTGTACCTTGCCCGGATTCACCGCCATTCCGGGAGAACAGGACGCCGCATCGTCGAGCGATGAAGACCTTGTCGACCTTGTCGTTCACGCACGAGAATAACGTCACTATTCCGTCACAAGCACCCTATAAGGGAGCCACCAGAAGCCAGCGGAAGGCAGTTGGTGACACCGACCACTCCAGTGCTGACCGTTCCGGTAGGGTGGTGAGTTCCAGTGCCAAGTGAGTATAAGTTCCTGCCCTCCCGTCTACCAGAAGCAGACCAGAAGAACCGGACCAACCAACCGAGGGACAAAGTAAGGTAGAGGACCTCCCGCTGCCAGCTCGTCCTTTCCTTAACACCGACCTAGAGGGGCCAGCCCTGGTATGTTTGGTGCCGACCTGGTGCAATGGTAGAGCGTCTGTTGTGGCTTTTTAATAGAGACCATCCAGTCGTCTGGTTTACGGTGCACCTGTAGGTTGACTACCGAGATATCCGGACGGGTCCTCCTGTGGATCCTTTCAACCACCCAGATGGGGCCAGCCATGGTATCCTTGGTGACGACCTAATGCAACGGGGGTAGGGCGCCTGTGGTGGCTTATGGTAACTAAGACAAGGGGGCCCCCTTGTGCAGTGGTTGGACGATGGGAGGAATCCAGTTTATTTTATTATTTTCTGATACAAATGTTAACTTAGTGCCTTATGGCCAATGGGCCTCCTTTGGAGCCTGTTGTGAAGTTGCCGTTTGTGAAAAATCGCTTTTCCTTGGATCATTGAAATTGGTGCCTCGCGCTAGCGCTCGACACCTTTAAGAAACGTACTCCAAGAAGGTCATATTTCCCTGTACGTGAAACTCGAAATGTGCGCGCGCGAATAATTTCGAGTTTAAAGTCGAAATTGTCAGGTTCCCTCTAATTTCAGATTCTCTAAGACCGGTTCTTTAAACTCTCAGGTGTCTTCAGTTTCTCTCAAGTTCGTTCTTCGGTTCTTAGGTTCTTAGGTTCCTCAAGATTTCTTTACATTCAGGTTTTTATTTCAGGTTCAGGAGATTAAAGTAAAAATTTCGAGATTAAGGTCCTCTCTGCGCCTTCGTATTAAATTCAAAACCAATTAGAGAGATAAGCTGTTTTGTGAACGGATGGGCCGTTGTTTTATTGATAATTTCGGATAGGGGTTGTGTCGCGACCTTTGATTTCGAATAGGCGGTTGAACGGGATTTCAAAGAAATTAAATTTCAACGCATGTTTTATGATATAAAATTGGCAGCTATATTGTGTCTACAAAATTATCCTATCGATAATACGCTAGTTTTCGCTACATCACATAAATTTAATATTTGTTACAACTTGTTTAATTGGGCTATTCATTATTGCAAGGGGTAAATTGTCAATTATTATTTGTTCCAATTCGTAAAATCGAGATAACTCATACAAAAAGGGGAGAAATCTCTGGATACCAATAAATTTTCGAAACAAATGTCAGTTAACCTGCTTTCTATACGGTTAAATAAATTAGTTTACAAATTGGAAAAAAAGTGTATTTTAAAAAAGTTCTCAAATATTTAGGTGTCCCAAGGTAACAAGATTCTTATATAGGGTCTCATTTCTTCAAGATCTCAAATTCCTCAAATTATCAGGTTCTCTCTAATTTCAGATTCTCCAATTTCAGGTTCTCTAAATTCTCAGGTGTCTTCAGTTTCTCTCAAGTTCGTTTTTCGGGTTCTTAGGTTTTTAGGTTTCTCAAGATATTTTTACATTCAGGTTTTTCGTTTCAGGTTCATCTAATAGGTTCCTCAAGTTGTCATCAGAAAATTTACGCGCCGCGAACGAAACTATCCCAGAGTCGGTACGCCCACTCCCAGTTTCCGCTTTTGTCACCCCGGACCTTCTTATTGCTCAAATGTAAAAATAAGATGCTTAATGCTGACGTTTCGGGATGGTTCTTTCACTCCGATAATCAGAAGGAGACGGCGTTCCGGATCCCGCTATTCCGGAGTTTGTACACTGCCCGGATTCACCGCCATTCCGGGAGAACAGGACGCCGCATCGTCGAGCGATGAAGACCTTGTCGTTAACGCACGAGAATAACGTCACTATTCCGTCACAAGCACCCTATAAGGGAGCCACCAGAAGCCAGCGGAAGGCAGTTGGTGACACCGACCATTCCAGTGCTGACCGTTCCGGTAGGGTGGTGAGTTCCAGTGCCAAGTGAGTATAAGTTCCTGCCCTTCCGTCTACTAGAAGCAGACCAGAAGGACCGGACCAACCAACCGAGGGACAAAGTAAGGTAGAGGACCTCCCGCTGCCAGCTCGTCCTTTCCTTAGCACCGACCTAGAAGGGCCAGCCCTGGTATGTTTGGTGCGAACCTGGTGCAATGGTAGAGCGTCTGTTGTGGCTTTTTTATAGAGACCATCCAGTCGTCTGGTTTACGGTGCACCTGTAGGTTGACTACCGAGATATCCGGACGGGTCCTTCTGGGGATCCTTCCAACCACCGAGAAGGGGCCAGCCATGGTATCCTTGGTGACGACCTAATGCAACGGGGGTAGGGCGCCTGTGGTGGCTTATGGTAACTAAGACAAGGGGGCCCCCTTGTGCAGTGGTTGGACGATGGGAGGAATCCAGTTTATTTTATTATTTTCTGATACAAATGTTAACTTAGTGCCTTATGGCCAATGACTTTGGAGCCTGTTGTGAAGTTGCCGTTTGTGAAAAATCGCTTTTCCGTGGATCATTGAAATTGGTGCCTCGCGCTAGCGCTCGACACCTTTAAGAAACGTACTCCAAGAAGGTCATATTTCCCTGTACGTGAAACTCGAAATGTGCGCGCGCGAATAATTTCGAGATTAAAGTCGAAATTGTCAGGTTCCCTCTAATTTCAGATTCTCTAAGACCGGTTCTTTAAACTCTCAGGTGTCTTAAGTTTCTCTCAAGTTCGTTATTCGGTTCTTAGGTTCTTAAGTTCTTCAAGATTTCTTTACATTCAGGTTTTTTATTTCAGGTTCAGGAGATTATAGTAAAAATTTCGAGATTAAAGTCCTCTCTGCGCCTTCGTATTAAATTCATAACCAACTAGAGAGATAAACTGTTTTGTGAACGGATGGGCCGTTGTTTCATTGATAATTTCGGATAAGGGTTGTGTCGCGACCTTTGATTTCGAATAGGCGGTTGAACGGGATTTCAAAGAAATTAAATTTCAACGCATGTTTTATGATATAAAATTGGCAGCCATATTGTGTCTACAAAATTATCCTATTGATAATACGCTAGTTTTCGCTACATCAGACAAATTTAATATTTGTTACAACTTGTTTAATTGGGCTATTCATTATTGCAAGGAGTAAATTGTCAATTATTATTTGTTCCAATTCGTAAAATCGAGATAACTCTTACAAAAAGGGGAGAAATCTCTGGATACCAATAAATTTTCGAAACAAATGTCAGTTAACCTGCTTTCTATACGGTTAAATAAATTAGTTTACAAATTGGAAAAAAAGTGTATTTTAAAAAAGTTCTCAAATATTTAGGTGTCCCAAGGTAACAAGATTCTTATATAGCGTCTCATTTCTTCAAGATCTCAAATTCCTCAAATTATCAGGTTCTCTCTAATTTCAGGTTCTTTAAATTCTCAGGTGTCTTCAGTTTCTCTCAAGTTCGTTTTTCGGGTTCTTAGGTTTTTAGGTTCCTCAAGATATTTTTCCATTCAGGTTTTTCATTTCAGGTTCATCTAATAGGTTCCTCAAGTTGTCATCAAAAAATTCACGCGCCGCGAACGAAACTATCCCAGAGTCGGTACGCCCACTCCCAGTTTCCGCTTTTGTCACCCCGGACCTTCTTATTGCTCAAATGTAAAAATAAGATGCTTAATGCTGACGTTTCGGGATGGTTCTTTCACTCCGATAATCAGAAGGAGACGGCGTTCCGGATCCCGCTATTCCGGAGTTTTTACCCTGCCCGGATTCACCGCCATTCCGGGAGAACAGGACGCCGCATCGTCCAGCGATGAAGACCTTGTCGACCTTGTCGTTCACGCACGAGAATAACGTCACTATTCCGTCACAAGCACCCTATAAGGGAGCCACCAGAAGCCAGCGGAAGGCAGTTGGTGACACCGACCATTCCAGTGCTGACCGTTCCGGTTGGGTGATGAGTTCCAGTGCCAAGTGGGTATAAGTTCCTGCCCTCCCGTCTACTAGAAGCAGACCAGAAGGACCGGACCAACCAACCGAGGGACAAAGTAAGGTAGAGGACCTCCCGCTGCCAGCTCGTCCTTTCCTTAGCACCGACCTAGAGGGGCCAGCCCTGGTATGTTTGGTGCCGACCTGGTGCAATGGTAGGGCGCCTGTTGTGGCTTTTTTATAGAGACCATCCAGTCGTCTGGTTTACGGTGCACCTGTAGGTTGACTACCGAGATATCCGGACGGGTCCTCCTGGGGATCCTTCCAACCACCGAGAAGGGGCCAGCCATGGTATCCTTGGTGACGACCTAATGCAACGGGGGTAGGGCGCCTGTGGTGGCTTATGGTAACTAAGACAAGGGGGCCCCCTTGTGCAGTGGTTGGACGATGGGAGGAATCCAGTTTATTTTATTATTTTCTGATACAAATGTTAACTTAGTGCCTTATGGCCAATGGGCCTCCTTTGGAGCCTGTTGTGAAGTTGCCGTTTGTGAAAAATCGCTTTTCCGTGGATCATTGAAATTGGTGCCTCGCGCTAGCGCTCGACACCTTTAAGAAACGTATTCCAAGAAGGTCATATTTCCCTGTACGTGAAACTCGAAATGTGCGCGCGCGAATAATTTCGAGATTAAAGTCGAAATTGTCAGGTTCCCTCTAATTGCAGATTCTCTAAGACCGGTTCTTTAAACTCTCAGGTGTCTTCAGTTTCTCTCAAGTTCGTTCTTCGGTTCTTAGGTTCTTAGGTTCCTCAAGATTTCTTTACATTCAGGTTTTTTATTTCAGGTTCAGGAGATTAAAGTAAAAATTTGGAGATTAAGGTCCTCTCTGCGCCTTCGTATTAAATTCAAAACCAATTAGAGAGATAAACTGTTTTGTGAACGGATGGGCCGTTGTTTCATTGATAATTTCGGATAGGGGTTGTGTCGCGACCTTTGATTCCGAATAGGCGGTTGAACGGGATTTCAAAGAAATTAAATTTCAACGCATGTTTTATGACATAAAATTGGCAGCCATATTGTGTCTACAAAATTATCCTATTGATAATACGCTAGTTTTCGCTACATCAGACAAATTTAATATTTGTTGCAACTTGTTTAATTGGGCTATTCATTATTGCAAGGAGTAAATTGTCAATTATTATTTGTTCCAATTCGTAAAATCGAGATAACTCTTACAAAAAGGGGAGAAATCTCTGGATACCAATAAATTTTCGAAACAAATGTCAGTTAACCTGCTTTCTATACGGTTAAATAAATTAGTTTACAAATTGGAAAAAAAGTGTATTTTAAAAAAGTTCTCAAATATTTAGGTGTCCCAAGGTAACAAGATTCTTATATAGGGTCTCATTTCTTCAAGATCTCAAATTCCTCAAATTATCAGGTTCTCTCTAATTTCAGGTTCTTTAAATTCTCAGGTGTCTTCAGTTTCTCTCAAGTTCGTTTTTCGGGTTCTTAGGTTTTTAGGTTCCTCAAGATATTTTTCCATTCAGGTTTTTCATTTCAGGTTCATCTAATAGGTTCCTCAAGTTGTCATCAAAAAATTCACGCGCCGCGAACGAAACTATCCCAGAGTCGGTACGCCCACTCCCAGTTTCCGCTTTTGTCACCCCGGACCTTCTTATTGCTCAAATGTAAAAATAAGATGCTTAATGCTGACGTTTCGGGATGGTTCTTTCACTCCGATAATCAGAAGGAGACGGCGTTCCGGATCCCGCTATTCCGGAGTTTTTACCCTGCCCGGATTCACCGCCATTCCGGGAGAACAGGACGCCGCATCGTCCAGCGATGAAGACCTTGTCGACCTTGTCGTTCACGCACGAGAATAACGTCACTATTCCGTCACAAGCACCCTATAAGGGAGCCACCAGAAGCCAGCGGAAGGCAGTTGGTGACACCGACCATTCCAGTGCTGACCGTTCCGGTTGGGTGATGAGTTCCAGTGCCAAGTGGGTATAAGTTCCTGCCCTCCCGTCTACTAGAAGCAGACCAGAAGGACCGGACCAACCAACCGAGGGACAAAGTAAGGTAGAGGACCTCCCGCTGCCAGCTCGTCCTTTCCTTAGCACCGACCTAGAGGGGCCAGCCCTGGTATGTTTGGTGCCGACCTGGTGCAATGGTAGGGCGCCTGTTGTGGCTTTTTTATAGAGACCATCCAGTCGTCTGGTTTACGGTGCACCTGTAGGTTGACTACCGAGATATCCGGACGGGTCCTCCTGGGGATCCTTCCAACCACCGAGAAGGGGCCAGCCATGGTATCCTTGGTGACGACCTAATGCAACGGGGGTAGGGCGCCTGTGGTGGCTTATGGTAACTAAGACAAGGGGGCCCCCTTGTGCAGTGGTTGGACGATGGGAGGAATCCAGTTTATTTTATTATTTTCTGATACAAATGTTAACTTAGTGCCTTATGGCCAATGGGCCTCCTTTGGAGCCTGTTGTGAAGTTGCCGTTTGTGAAAAATCGCTTTTCCGTGGATCATTGAAATTGGTGCCTCGCGCTAGCGCTCGACACCTTTAAGAAACGTATTCCAAGAAGGTCATATTTCCCTGTACGTGAAACTCGAAATGTGCGCGCGCGAATAATTTCGAGATTAAAGTCGAAATTGTCAGGTTCCCTCTAATTGCAGATTCTCTAAGACCGGTTCTTTAAACTCTCAGGTGTCTTCAGTTTCTCTCAAGTTCGTTCTTCGGTTCTTAGGTTCTTAGGTTCCTCAAGATTTCTTTACATTCAGGTTTTTTATTTCAGGTTCAGGAGATTAAAGTAAAAATTTGGAGATTAAGGTCCTCTCTGCGCCTTCGTATTAAATTCAAAACCAATTAGAGAGATAAACTGTTTTGTGAACGGATGGGCCGTTGTTTCATTGATAATTTCGGATAGGGGTTGTGTCGCGACCTTTGATTCCGAATAGGCGGTTGAACGGGATTTCAAAGAAATTAAATTTCAACGCATGTTTTATGACATAAAATTGGCAGCCATATTGTGTCTACAAAATTATCCTATTGATAATACGCTAGTTTTCGCTACATCAGACAAATTTAATATTTGTTGCAACTTGTTTAATTGGGCTATTCATTATTGCAAGGAGTAAATTGTCAATTATTATTTGTTCCAATTCGTAAAATCGAGATAACTCTTACAAAAAGGGGAGAAATCTCTGGATACCAATAAATTTTCGAAACAAATGTCAGTTAACCTGCTTTCTATACGGTTAAATAAATTAGTTTACAAATTGGAAAAAAAGTGTATTTTAAAAAAGTTCTCAAATATTTAGGTGTCCCAAGGTAACAAGATTCTTATATAGGGTCTCATTTCTTCAAGATCTCAAATTCCTCAAATTATCAGGTTCTCTCTAATTTCAGGTTCTTTAAATTCTCAGGTGTCTTCAGTTTCTCTCAAGTTCGTTTTTCGGGTTCTTAGGTTTTTAGGTTCCTCAAGATATTTTTCCATTCAGGTTTTTCATTTCAGGTTCATCTAATAGGTTCCTCAAGTTGTCATCAAAAAATTCACGCGCCGCGAACGAAACTATCCCAGAGTCGGTACGCCCACTCCCAGTTTCCGCTTTTGTCACCCCGGACCTTCTTATTGCTCAAATGTAAAAATAAGATGCTTAATGCTGACGTTTCGGGATGGTTCTTTCACTCCGATAATCAGAAGGAGACGGCGTTCCGGATCCCGCTATTCCGGAGTTTGTACCCTGCCCGGATTCACCGCCATTCCGGGAGAACAGGACGCCGCATCGTCCAGCGATGAAGACCTTGTCGACCTTGTCGTTCACGCACGAGAATAACGTCACTATTCCGTCACAAGCACCCTATAAGGGAGCCACCAGAAGCCAGCGGAAGGCAGTTGGTGACACCGACCATTCCAGTGCTGACCGTTCCGGTTGGGTGATGAGTTCCAGTGCCAAGTGAGTATAAGTTCCTGCCCTCCCGTCTACTAGAAGCAGACCAGAAGGACCGGACCAACCAACCGAGGGACAAAGTAAGGTAGAGGACCTCCCGCTGCCAGCTCGTCCTTTCCTTAGACCTAGAGGGGCCAGCCCTGGTATGTTTGGTGCCGACCTGGTGCAATGGTAGGGCGCCTGTTGTGGCTTTTTTATAGAGACCATCCAGTCGTCTGGTTTACGGTGCACCTGTAGGTTGACTACCGAGATATCCGGACGGGTCCTCCTGGGGATCCTTCCAACCACCGAGAAGGGGCCAGCCATGGTATCCTTGGTGACGACCTAATGCAACGGGGGTAGGGCGCCTGTGGTGGCTTATGGTAACTAAGACAAGGGGGCCCCCTTGTGCAGTGGTTGGACGATGGGAGGAATCCAGTTTATTTTATTATTTTCTGATACAAATGTTAACTTAGTGCCTTATGGCCAATGGGCCTCCTTTGGAGCCTGTTGTGAAGTTGCCGTTTGTGAAAAATCGCTTTTCCGTGGATCATTGAAATTGGTGCCTCGCGCTAGCGCTCGACACCTTTAAGAAACGTACTCCAAGAAGGTCATATTTCCCTGTACGTGAAACTCGAAATGTGCGCGCGCGAATAATTTCGAGATTAAAGTCGAAATTGTCAGGTTCCCTCTAATTGCAGATTCTCTAAGACCGGTTCTTTAAACTCTCACGTGTCTTCAGTTTCTCTCAAGTTCGTTCTTCGGTTCTTAGGTTCTTAGGTTCCTCAAGATTTCTTTACATTCAGGTTTTTTATTTCAGGTTCAGGAGATTAAAGTAAAAATTTGGAGATTAAGGTCCTCTCTGCGCCTTCGTATTAAATTCAAAACCAATTAGAGAGATAAACTGTTTTGTGAACGGATGGGCCGTTGTTTCATTGATAATTTCGGATAGGGGTTGTGTCGCGACCTTTGATTCCGAATAGGCGGTTGAACGGGATTTCAAAGAAATTAAATTTCAACGCATGTTTTATGATATAAAATTGGCAGCCATATTGTGTCTACAAAATTATCCTATTGATAATACGCTAGTTTTCGCTACATCAGACAAATTTAATATTTGTTACAACTTGTTTAATTGGGCTATTCATTATTGCAAGGAGTAAATTGTCAATTATTATTTGTTCCAATTCGTAAAATCGAGATAACTCATACAAAAAGGGGAGAAATCTCTGGATACCAATAAATTTTCGAAACAAATGTCAGTTAACCTGCTTTCTATACGGTTAAATAAATTAGTTTACAAATTGAAAAAAAAGTGTATTTTAAAAAAGTTCTCAAATATTTAGGTGTCCCAAGGTAACAAGATTCTTATATAGGGTCTCATTTCTTCAAGATCTCAAATTCCTCAAATTATCAGGTTCTCTCTAATTTCAGGTTCTTTAAATTCTCAGGTGTCTTCAGTTTCTCTCAAGTTCGTTTTTCGGGTTCTTAGGTTTTTAGGTTCCTCAAGATATTTTTCCATTCAGGTTTTTCATTTCAGGTTCATCTAATAGGTTCCTCAAGTTGTCATCAAAAAATTCACGCGCCGCGAACGAAACTATCCCAGAGTCGGGACGCCCACTCCCAGTTTCCGCTTTTGTCACCCCGGACCTTCTTATTGCTCAAATGTAAAAATAAGATGCTTAATGCTGACGTTTCGGGATGGTTCTTTCACTCCGATAATCAGAAGGAGACGGCGTTCCGGATCCCGCTATTCCGGAGTTTGTACCCTGCCCGGATTCACCGCCATTCCGGGAGAACAGGACGCCGCATCGTCCAGCGATGAAGACCTTGTCGACCTTGTCGTTCACGCACGAGAATAACGTCACTATTCCGTCACAAGCACCCTATAAGGGAGCCACCAGAAGCCAGCGGAAGGCAGTTGGTGACACCGACCACTCCAGTGCTGACCGTTCCGGTAGGGTGGTGAGTTCCAGTGCCAAGTGAGTATAAGTTCCTGCCCTCCCGTCTACCAGAAGCAGACCAGAAGAACCGGACCAACCAACCGAGGGACAAAGTAAGGTAGAGGACCTCCCGCTGCCAGCTCGTCCTTTCCTTAGCACCGACCTAGAGGGGCCAGCCCTGGTATGTTTGGTGCCGACCTGGTGCAATGGTAGAGCGTCTGTTGTGGCTTTTTAATAGAGACCATCCAGTCGTCTGGTTTACGGTGCACCTCTAGGTTGACTACCGAAATATCCGGACGGGTTCTCCTGGGGATCCTTTCAACCACCCAGAAGGGGCCAGCCATGGTATCCTTGGTGACGACCTAATGCAACGGGGGTAGGGCGCCTGTGGTGGCTTATGGTAACTAAGACAAGGGGCCCCCCTTGTGCAGTGGTTGGACGATGGGAGGAATCCAGTTTATTTTATTATTTTCTGATACAAATGTTAACTTAGTGCCTTATGGCCAATGGGCCTCCTTTGGAGCCTGTTGTGAAGTTGCCGTTTGTGAAAAATCGCTTTTCCGTGGATCATTGAAATTGGTGCCTCGCGCTAGCGCTCGACACCTTTAAGAAACGTACTCCAAGAAGGTCATATTTCCCTGTACGTGAAACTCGAAATGTGCGCGCGCGAATGATTTCGAGATTAAAGTCGAAATTGTCAGGTTCCCTCTAATTTCAGATTCTCTAAGACCGGTTCTTTAAACTCTCAGGTGTCTTCAGTTTCTCTCAAGTTCGTTCTTCGGTTCTTAGGTTCTTAGGTTCCTCAAGATTTCTTTACATTCAGGTTTTTTATTTCAGGTTCAGGAGATTAAAGTAAAAATTTGGAGATTAAGGTCCTCTCTGCGCCTTCGTATTAAATTCAAAACCAATTAGAGAGATAAACTGTTTTGTGAACGGATGGGCCGTTGTTTCATTGATAATTTCGGATAGGGGTTGTGTCGCGACCTTTGATTCCGAATAGGCGGTTGAACGGGATTTCAAAGAAATTAAATTTCAACGCATGTTTTATGATATAAAATTGGCAGCCATATTGTGTCTACAAAATTATCCTATTGATAATACGCTAGTTTTCGCTACATCAGACAAATTTAATATTTGTTACAACTTGTTTAATTGGGCTATTCATTATTGCAAGGAGTAAATTGTCAATTATTATTTGTTCCAATTCGTAAAATCGAGATAACTCTTACAAAAAGGGGAGAAATCGCTGGATACCAATAAATTTTCGAAACAAATGTCAGTTAACCTGCTTTCTATACGGTTAAATAAATTAGTTTACAAATTGGAAAAAAAGTGTATTTTAAAAAAGTTCTCAAATATTTAGGTGTCCCAAGGTAACAAGATTCTTATATAGGGTCTCATTTCTTCAAGATCTCAAATTCCTCAAATTATCAGGTTCTCTCTAATTTCAGGTTCTTTAAATTCTCAGGTGTCTTCAGTTTCTCTCAAGTTCGTTTTTCGGGTTCTTAGGTTTTTAGGTTCCTCAAGATATTTTTCATTTAGGTTTTTCATTTCAGGTTTCTAATAGGTTCCTCAAGTTGTCATCAAAAAATTCACGCGCCGCGAACGAAACTATCCCGGAGTCGGTACGCCCACTCCCAGTTTCCGCTTTTGTCACCCCGGACCTTCTTATTGCTCAAATGTAAAAATAAGATGCTTAATGCTGACGTTTCGGGATGGTTCTTTCACTCCGATAATCAGAAGGAGACGGCGTTCCGGATCCCGCTATTCCGGAGTTTGTACCCTGCCCGGATTCACCGCCATTCCGGGAGAACAGGACGCCGCATCGTCCAGCGATGAAGACCTTGTCGACCTTGTCGTTCACGCACGAGAATAACGTCACTATTCCGTGACAAGCACCCTATAAGGGAGCCACCAGAAGCCAGCGGAAGGCAGTTGGTGACACCGACCATTCCAGTGCTGACCGTTCCGGTAGAGTGGTGAGTTCCAGTGCCAAGTGAGTATAAGTTCCTGCCTGCCTGTCCAGGTGTCCAGTTTACGGTGCACCTGCTTCTGTTTTGGCGGATCCCGTTCTACCCCCACCTCCGACCCCGAGCGACGCGGCCGGTTGTGTAGGGCTCGACTGTTTGGTCCCCTAAATTTGCTCCGTGTCAAACCTCTGTATATACTGAACTACCGCAAATACATTTAATCCATGTATATATCGAACCCTGGTATGTATTCAACCTCTGTAAATATTTGGTGTAATTAAAGCTTGTAAAAGCCCTGACTGTTTATTTACCCTCCGCCAAGCTCGATAGCTGACCCCTGGTACACCGTACTTCACTAAGCTACCCGTGGACACGTGTGGAGCATACCAACAAAAAAACTGGCGCACGATGCAACCCGACCGTCAGAAAGCGTCAGAATGTGTAGATGATTATTGGTGCTCACGTACTTTACCTCTATTATGATTCTGAGGTTGGTGAATAATCAACAATCAATTAAAGGGTGTACTTGTACTTTAGTGGCGTTTGTGAATATAGTCCTTCTTACGGACTAGTCTTTGTTACATAATGGTCCGTTTTAGAGTCAAAATTGTGGTACCAAACGGAGGGCTAGTAGCATGCCCGAAATTTAGAAAGTCCAACTTGTACAAAGACAGGCAATAATCGCGTTGTACTTTGTAGATGACCCTCTATGTGGTGATGAAATTATGCAGCGTAAATTTTGTCCCCAACTGGTTGATTGTAATTTTGATAGTTTGAAAGCGGACGGTATAAATTGAAGATTTTGTGGAAAATTTTGTGTTAGAAAGTGTAAACGTAGACCTTTCATTTATCTTTATTTCGGCCGCCTATTCGGTGGCTTTTATGTTACACCCTGTATATATTAAAGTCCTTTTCGGAATAATACTCATAAATAACTTTTAAAACTTTTACTTCAATCAAATGTGACATTAAGATTTACCACAAAACAAATATTTTCTCTCCTTGTGGACTCTAATATTGGAATTTAACTACTTGCGTTTCTTACTTGCATTACATTACTTCACATGCGAAATGCACTTTAGTAACTAGTGCTCATTAAATGTAATTAGAGTTTTAATCTCCAGTAATTAAAGAATGTGATAAATTTGACGATAACTATAATGGAACTAGCTATTCATTCTGAAGAAGAATCGGCCGTAAAGAAAACTAGGGTGGATCAATGACACATTGAGAGTATGACGGCTTTAGTGACGTTCTAGAGATGGAAGTCTGAAATAATCATCGAAAAGATTCCATTTCTATCTGGAGAGACACTATGAATTACTTCTTCACTAATTCTACTTATTTCGTATCGAAACCTAATTTTTAAATCTTAGACTTTAAATAACCCATAAAACAATTGTTCAAGTAATGGCGAACAGGAAGTGCAAATTGTGGGGGTGCACCGTCTTGCTGGAACTACAAATCATATTTTACTAAGGTCTGATTGCAAAAAAAAATAAAAAATATCTATCCCCTAGCGTTTCTTCAAAGAAAAAAGACCCATGATCTTATTGTTCACTATGCCTGCAAACACATTTACTTTTTGACAATGTTGAGTATGTGCATCTGTGCTCTAGAAAGGCTCATCATGTAAGATAATTTTAGACAATTAAAAGGGATATCGAATCAATGACGTTATCACTCGAAAACAAATGACTGCTTGGAATTTTAATTGGGATAAAAATATTCGTTTTTATAAACCAAAATTGATCCCTGCAAAGATTTTTTTTTAATTTTGTTTAATTTTTAATGAATTTATTCCAAACTTTTGCCACTCACTGTATATTGTGATATATCGTAGGAAGTCAGAAACGCAACTGTTGAATAATTGTAAAAATTATAACAGTTGCTGCTGTTGCAAGTGTCGTCAAATATTGATTACTGCCATGTGCTATATTAAGATGGGAGTCTTATTAAAAATTTGAGATCTATTTTCTGTTGTGATGGTTGTATGCAACGGATTTGTCGGTACAAACGTTCATAATTTTTTTGCCTTCATGTCAAAAATGTAATATTACCGAAAATGTACAAATCCGAATCCACATAAACAACTGCACCAGCAACATCTTTCCGTTCCTGACGATCGCACGTAATTCTTCTTCTGGCGCATCCAAAAATCCATTTCACCAGCGAGCTTCAAGTGTCGCCCCGACGAAAACCTCCCTTTCTGGCGGAAATCTCGACCTCGCACACACACGTACGTCGTCGGAGCCCCCGTGAACGACATAATCTCGTATCTGGAATGGGTTTATCGTCTTCGGTAAATAAGTGAAGGATGGCCTAATCCGACGAGATTCGTACACGGGTTAAGTGATGTACGTCGATTTTGTATAGCTGCTGGCTGATCTATCAACGCCTCACCTTCTCTACATCACCGATTCCCCGACATCTTTACCACTTGTCTTGTCACGTTACCCTAACTATACACCGCGCGTCTTCGTTATGCGGAAGCTTTGATGCTTTTCTCTAGATTGGCACATCAATCTTTCCTGTTCATCTAACGGCGCTGCACTTTATATTATTCGGGATCTATACCAAAACGTATATATTCTTCTTATGGCTTTCGGATATATCCTCATAACTGGGAAACTGTTTTCTTCCAGGAGGGATGTGAATCGGTAGGTCAATGTCAACGCCCCAATTAACTTCCACATTCTGGTATGTTACTTAAACAGTTCACGTCACAGTCGTCATAGCTCTCCACTAAAAGAAAATCGAACGCGTAGTTTTATTCAATTTGGCGCCGAAGCATTTTTCCTTTTGTCTTGTTTGCCTGACTTTGGAGGAGACATTTATCTACGAGACGATAAATGGCGAAAACTTTTAACAAGGTTTTCATTACTGAATTCACCTTCACCTCGCGCTTATAATACGAACCTTACTTCCTACTTTATATTTAATGCCCTGGAAACTTTGAGTTAATCTTGCCAGCTCCGGGCGATTTTTATCAATGCGTTAGGTACGTTTTGACAACAGACTAAATCATGTCGTTGGCAGGATTTATTTCTAAACAGGATCGATGTTTACGAAATTAAATTCTGTTACATGTGCAAAGGGGTCGGCGACTATTCAAAATCAGATTTACAACCTGCGACAGGATTGTTCCCTGATAAAATAAATCGGCATAAACACTGACGCAACAATGAAAATATCAGGTGACGAGTCGCAACGGCATAATTTATTTCAAATTGTCCGTTTACAACGCATCTGTTATCCGCACGTCAAATATTACCTTTTGTGTTTGACAATAAACAATAGCGAAACTACTAATTCCCAATTCTGATAACATAATCAATCAAACGCCCTTCTGACATGTTAGTCCGACAAAAGTGTTGGCGCTATTTCCAAAAACACTGCGACGGTTTTTATTTTGACTGTTAGGTAATGTTGATAAAGAGCGGTATGTATATGAAATTTGTATCGAATTACAAAATATTGAACACAATTTATCGAAAATCAGTTCAAAATATCGAAAATACAAAGGACAAAATGTCGCAGGCAAAAATTTCACAAATCTGTTTCTTCGTGGATCATTCAAATTGGTGCTTCGCGCTTCGCGCTCGACCTCTTAAGGAAGCATGCTCCAAGAAGGTCACATTTCCCTGTACGTGAAATTCGAAATGTGGATAGGGCAGATTGAGTGAAAATTTGTTTTTTTGTTTATTGTTCAATATTTTGTAGATTCGATGATTAGCTTTTCGTTGTACTTTCGACAAACTGTGTTTAATAATATTTCCGCCTGCCACCGGATAGACAAAATAATTCACACAGCAAAGAAAATATTTTTGTGAATCCATAGACTGTGACCCTTTTATAATATCAACAGCTCATGGCAGCACGAAAGAAAATAATAGTATTACCCTGTCCAAAAATGTTTAGATCCGACGAGAAAAATATCAAATTCCATTCTTTTGAATTACACAAATATTTTATAGTGTCAAACAGCTACAAGCTAATATTCCTAGAGAAACATTTGAGACTAGAAATGCCCAATATTAAATTTTCTCCATCTAGACTTGATATTTCAGAATTTAGACTTAATCACTGCAGCAATGAAGAAAACACAGCGTTTACAAAATTACTGAAATCTTATTATGCAGATATTTTTGTTTCCAATTCTAGAAATTGGATTTTTTACTAATGCTGTCAAACACAACACACACAACATTTCGGCACCTATATGGATCGTGAAAAAAAAATGATGCGTTCGGCGAACGGAAGTGGCGAATGGTGGTCGATTATCGGAAATTCAATAAATAGACGATAGGCAGTCGTTCTCATCTCCCAAACATTAACGGCAAATTAGAAAAACTTGTACGTATCCAGTACTTCACCACCGTATACTTGGAAATTTTTTCTGAGGACATAAAACGTTTATTATACTTGTTGGTCTTGCTTGGGAAAGTATTAAGAAAACACATGAAAGAAGCTAGAGAAAATGGGCCACCAATAAATTATACATAATAAATGATTACCATTTATGAAATTTAATTTACGATCGTTAATAGATACCTGATAGACAAAAATTTTTCATAAATCCTAACACAGCGAAGAAAATATTTTTCTAGATCCATAGAGTGTGACCCTTTTATAATATCAACAGTTCATGGCAGCACGAAAGAAAATTATAGCATCACTATACCCTGTCCAAAAATTTTTAAATACACAGAGAAAAATTTTAAATTCCATATTTTTGCATTCCACAATATTTTGACTGTCTCTTGGGAATTGATAGTCTCAAACAGCTACAAGCTATTATTCATTTAAATTCTCAAACGCTTGAACTACCAGAAACTAAATTTCATTAATTCAGGAAAGAAAATTAAAATTTAAACACAGCGTTTAGAAAATTACCTAAATCTTATTATGCAGATATTTTTATTTCCAATTCTAGAAATTGAATTTTTACTAATGCTGTCAAACACCATTGAGCCATTTCGGCACCTATATGGATCGTGGAAAAGAAAAATGATGCGTTCTGCGAACGGAAGTGGCGAATGGTGGTGGATTATCGAAAATTGAATGAACAGACCATAGGCGGTTGTTATCCTCTCACAAACATTAACGGCAAATTAGACAAACTAGTACGTACCCAATATTTCACCACCCTTCTGGTTTTCACACTATACTTGGGGATTTTTTCTGAGGAAATAAAACGTTTAGTATACTTGTTGGTTTTAATTGAAAAAAATTAGAATTTTCCTCGATTTCCATGAGATCCCTTCATAAGATCCGGACTTGGTGTGAATGGGACTATCTCAGGAGTATACCCTTTAAAAAATAAAAATAATTTTCAAAATCGGTCCACAATTGACGAATAAATCCGGTGAACATACCATAAAATGAAAGATTTTGTGAATTTCCGTCGATTTCTAAGACATCCCCTCATCAGAACTGGACTTAGTGACAATGGGACTACCTCAGGAGTATACCCTTTCAAAAATAAAAATAATTTTCGAAATCCGTTCACAATTGACGAAGAATTCGGTGAACATAGGATAAAATGAAAGATTTGAGAATTTCCCTCGGTTTCAATGAGATCCCCTCATCAGATCCGGACTTGGTGACAATGGGACCATCTCAGGAGTATACCCTTTCAAATTAAAAAAGAAGTTTCAAAATCGGTCCAAAATTGACGAATAAATCGGCGAACATACATAAAAAGAAGAATTTGAGAATTTCACTCGATTTCCATGAGATCCCCACATCAGATCCGGACCTCGTGACAACGGGACTACCTCAGGAGTATACCCGTTCAAAAATAAAAATAACTTTCAAAATCGGTCCACGATTGACGAAGAATTCGGTGAACATACCATAAAAGGAAAAAAAATAGAATTTTCCTCGATTTACATGAGATCCCTTCATCAGATGCGGACTTGGTGACAATGGGACTATCTCAGGAGTAAACCCTTTAAAAATAAAAATAATTTTCAAAATCGGTTCACAATTGACGAAGAATTCGGTGAACATACCATAAAAGGAAAAATTGGTGAATTTCCCTCTATTTCCATGAGATCGCCTTATCAGATCCGGACTTGGTGACAATGGGACTACCTGCGGAGTATACCTTTTCAAAAATAAAAAGAATTTTCAAAATCGGTCCACAATTGACGAAGAATTCGGTGAGCATACATAAAAAGAAAAATTTGAGAATTTCTCTCGATTTCCATGGGATCCCCTCATCAGATCCGGACTTGGTGACAACGGGACCATCTCAGGAGTACACCCTTTCAAAAATAAAAAAAAAAAATTCGAAATCGGTCCACAATTGACGAAGAATTCGGTGAACATGCATAAAAAGAAAAATTTGAGAATTTACCTCGATTTCCATGAGATCGCCTCATCAGATCCGGACTTGGTGACAATGGGACTACCTCAGGAGTATACCCTTTCAAAAATAAAAATTATTTTCGAAATCGGTCCACAATTGACGAAGAATTCGGTGAACATACCATAAAATTAAAGATTTGAGAATTACCCTCGATTTCCATGGGATCCCCTCATCAGATCCGAACTAGGTGACAATGGGACCATCTCAGGAGTATACCCTTTCAAATAAAAAAAGAATTTTCAAAATCGGTCCACAATTGACGAAGAATTCGGTGAGCATACATAAAAAGAAAAATTTGAGAATTTCTCTCGATTTCCATGGGATCCCCTCATCAGATCCGGACTTGGTGACAACGGGACCATTTCAGGGGTACACCCTTTCAAAAATTAAAAAAAAAATTGAAATCGGTCCACAATTGACGAAGAATTCGGTGAACATACCAAAAAAGGAATAATTGGAGAATTTCCCTCTATTTACATGAGATCCCTTCATCAGATGCGGACTTGGTGACAATGGGACTATCTCAGGAGTAAACCCTTTAAAAATAAAAATAATTTTCAAAATCGGTTCACAATTGACGAAAAATTCGGCCAACATACCAAAAAAGGAATAATTGGAGAATTTCCCTCTATTTCCATGAGATCGCCTTATCAGATCCGGACTTGGTGACAATGGGACTACCTGCGGAGTATACCTTTTCAAAAATAAAAAGAATTTTCAAAATCGGTCCACAATTGACGAAGAATTCGGTGAGCATACATAAAAAGAAAAATTTGAGAATTTCTCTCGATTTCCATGGGATCCCCTCATCAGATCCGGACTTGGTGACAACGGGACCATCTCAGAAGTACACCCTTTCAAAAATAAAAAAAAAATTCGAAATCGGTCCACAATTGACAAAGAATTCGGTGAACATGCATAAAAAGAAAAATTTGAGAATTTACCTCGATTTCCATGAGATCGCCTCGTCAGATCCGGACTTGGTGACAATGGGACTACCTCAGGAGTATACCCTTTCAAAAATAAAAATTATTTTCGAAATCGGTCCACAATTGACGAAGAATTCGGTGAACATACCATAAAATTAAAGATTTGAGAATTACCCTCGATTTCCATGGGATCCCCTCATCAGATCCGAACTAGGTGACAATGGGACCATCTCAGGAGTATACCCTTTCAAATAAAAAAAGAATTTTCAAAATCGGTCCACAATTGACGAAGAATTCGGTGAGCATACATAAAAAGAAAAATTTGAGAATTTCTCTCGATTTCCATGGGATCCCCTCATCAGATCCGGACTTGGTGACAACGGGACCATCTCAGGAGTACACCCTTTCAAAAATTAAAAAAAAATTCGAAATCGGTCCACAATTGACGAAGAATTCGGTGAACATACCAAAAAAGGAATAATTGGAGAATTTCCCTCTATTTCCATGAGATCGCCTTATCAGATCCGGACTTGGTGACAATGGGACTACCTGCTTAGTATACCTTTTCAAAAATAAAAAGAATTTTCAAAATCGGTCCACAATTGACGAAGAATTCGGTGAGCATA
Organism: Diaperis boleti; assembly: GCA_963583935.1. NCBI lineage: Eukaryota > Metazoa > Arthropoda > Insecta > Coleoptera > Tenebrionidae > Diaperis > Diaperis boleti. The sequence continues at coordinate 7,194,802 of OY757244.1, read as the reverse complement.
CATAAAAAGAAAAATTTGAGAATTTCTCTCGATTTCCATGGGATCCCCTCATCAGATCCGGACTTGGTGACAACGGGACCATCTCAGGAGTACACCCTTTCAAAAATAAAAAATAAATCAAAATCGGTCCACAATTGACGAAGAATTCGGTGAACATGCATAAAAAGAAAAATTTGAGAATTTACCTCGATTTCCATGAGATCGCCTCATCAGATCCGGACTTGGTGACAATGGGACTACCTCAGGAGTATACCTTTTCAAAAATAAAAATTATTTTCGAAATCGGTCCACAATTGACGAAGAATTCGGTGAACATACCATAAAATGAAAGATTTGAGAATTACCCTCGATTTCCATGGGATCCCCTCATCAGATCCGAACTAGGTGACAATGGGACCATCTCAGGAGTATACCCTTTCAAATAAAAAAAGAATTTTCAAATCGGTCCAAAACTGACGAATAAATCGGTGAACATACATAAAAAGAAGAATTTGAGAATTTCACTCGATTTCCATGAGATCCCCACATCAGATCCGGACCTCGTGACAACGGGACTACCTCAGGAGTATACCTTTTCAAAAATAAAAAGAATTTTCAAAATCGGTCCACAATTGACGAAGAATTCGGTGAACATACCACAAAAGTAAAAAAATTAGAATTTTCCTCGATTTACATGAGATCCCTTCATCAGATCCGGACTTGGTGACAATGGGACTATCTCAGGAGTATACCCCTTAAAAATAAAAATAATTTTCAAAATCGGTTCACAATTGACGAAGAATTCGGTGAACATACCAAAAAAGGAAAAATTGGAGAATTTCCCTCTATTTCCATGAGATCGCCTTATCAGATCCGGACTTGGTGACAATTGGACTACCGGAGGAGTATACCTTTTCAAATAAAAAAAAAAATTTTAAAATCGGTCCAAAATTGACGAATAAATCCGGTGAACATACCATAAAATGAAAGATTTGTGAATTTCCCTCGATTTCTATGACATCCCCTCATCAGATCCGGACTTGGTGACAATGGAACTACCTCAGGAGTATACCCTTTAAAAAATAAAAATAATTTTTGAAATCGGTCCAAAATTGACGAATAAATCGGTGAACATACCATAACATGAAAGATTTGAGAATTTCCCTCGATTTCCATGGGATCCGCTCATCAGATCCGGACTTGGTGACAATGACCATGTAAGGAGTATATAATAAAAAAGAAATTTTCAAAATATTACACTGACTGTGAAACCATTATCCGACTGCAGATTCTGACTAACGATACCGATTCTCGCATAGGACCAGATGTTGTGGTCGGAAAAAAAAATCTTATTGCAAAAATGTAGATACATTTGGACCAAAATAAATATGTTTAAATATTACAAGCGGTGTTGCGTTATTTATTTATTTTTTGGACAGATCACGAGACAGCACAAAAGTAAAAACAAATGTAATTTAATTTTAATTTAAATTGTTTCGATTAAAAACATTCAATTGAGTTATTTTCCATCCCGGGAACATATCAACCAAAACGAAAAAAGATTATGATTTCCAAGTCTCCTTTGTAGTTGTTTCGAGTTTTATTTTCCTTTTTCAAAACCAGAACGAACAAAACTGAAAAAGAATTATGTTTATCTATCGTTCGAATCGTGAGTTAAGGTTTTGAGTTCATACAAAAATCTCATAGAAAAACACTTTCAGGTCTTCCAGAATTTTTCAATTTTCCGGGCAACTTTTCAAATTTTTCTTTCCGTAGGAACCTTATTTGGACTACTATGAAAATTTGCCAAATCGGTCCGGGCGTTCTCAGGTAATGCGCTTCCCAAAAAAAGCATTCAATTTTTATTATATAGTTAATTATATAATGGAAATGCCCCATATTACAACATAAACTGTGCGAATTGAAAGAAAAAAATAAAAAACAAAAATATTGAACAATCTCAAATTTTCATCAAAGAACGCCCAAACATTAACACACATACAAAAAAATTTTGGACGCAAAAATGACAATGTTCGACCAAACAGTAAAGAAATTTTGGGTTCATGTCATATTATAAATCTCCGGCGGCTTACATATTTTTTAAAAAACATGGTGAAATTCTCACAGCTCCCTCTACAATTAGAAGTTGGCTATGCTGGCATAAATTTCTTCCTGTTTTTGATCATATTCTCTTTCAACAAATAAAACACTAATTCGATGGAAAAACTGCAATGGAGAAAAAATTGCTTCACAAAACTTACAGTTTGACAATTGACTAATGGTATTGAAATGACAACCATTTTTTGACTCAAAAATTTTGAAATTGGATTGAACACGAGAGTGAGTTCTAGTTTTTAAAGGAACAAAAATAATCAATAGATGGTTGTTATTTCTCATCCATTTAGTCAGTCGATGAGTATAGTGGACAGGGCGGCCCACCCCCCCCAACCGCACTCTCAGACGGTGCCAGAACCATACGCTTTTTAGTCACAAACAAACCTTATACCAGTGATGAGAAGCAATCCAAATTGAGATTTACACCAAAATATATACTCAAATTTACATTTTTGACTGAATGGTTGACAAACTGGTTCTAAATGACAACCATTTTGTTATTCTGTCCACATTCCGTTTCTTGTTTTTCACAGTTGTTCTTTGTGACTAAAAACCGTATGGTTCATGGCACCACATGTGAATGCGGTGGGCGGGTGGGCCGTCGCATCCACAACTGACTGATTGACTAATGGTATTGGAATGACAACCATTTATATAGATTAAAAGATTGGTCTTTTGAAATTGATTTAAGGTCCGACGCATGTCTTGGAAGTGTGGAGAAGAGTTGTGGTGGAGCAGCCCGTAATACAGCAATTTTGAAATTATGGACGCTTTCTTGCTCACCTTCTTCCGAGTTTTGTTCAAGACAGGTGGAAGGGTACCTAACAAAAATTTTAAATGGGTGTCACGCGCGCGAAGCGAGGCTTCAATTCTGTCGACTCGTGCTGTTTTGATCCGCCACTTGGACGCTCATTCCTCGATGAGGACCGTGTCATCGGCGAATTGAAGGGTCTTCGTCGTTTCATTGACCACCGCCGGGATATCGTGGCAGTAGATCAAATAGAGCAACGGCGAAAGTCCCAATCCCTGAGGGACTCCAGCTCTCATGTTGATGGAGTTGGAAAGCGAGAATCGCAGCGTCTTCAGCTTCTGTCTGAGTCCGGCGTTCCAAACCCGATCAAATCTCTTCTCTATATCTAAAAAGACACCGGGAACGCGGTTGTGAGTACTTCATAAAGATCTGTTTTAATTATTATAATAGGTATTTGTTGCCATGATAATAATTGTATGTTACGGTTCCAGCGAAACTTCTTAAATGCCTGTCGCAACTCAACATTACGAACCCACAGCCGCCTCCCCGATTCCTCCAAGAGCGGGAATCTGACAGGATTGTTAAACTAGCAATCTGCCGTGAATTAATAATTAGTCCTCGTGCATTTGATGGCAATTAGAAACGTTCGCCGGTTTAAAAATCCCGCGAGGTAATCCATTAATCCGCCAACGTAACGAGATTCTTCTATGTTCGGAAAAGCAAAGTTATGAGAACTATCAGAGGAAATTGCATTCGCGTTGAGGTAGATGTGACGTGCAGTGCCATCGATTCAAGGGAAGCCTTTGTGATCCGCCTCTACTTTAACCGTAAAATGCATTAAACATTTCCGTGCGGCGGTCAATAGTGGCCCGTATTACCGGCTCAAGTTTGCCAATAAAAACATGCTCTCCGGGGAATACTAAATGTCAACCAGATTTGTTCGGATTCGCAAAATACAAAAACTAATGTGCGATATTGACGCGCCATGGAACCATTCGTCAACGTCAAACGCGTGACTGTAATGAATTAACTTGTGGTGTTTAGGGTGTACTGGTGCATAGTTTCGGAAGTGTAAGAGTATAGCAAAGTAAAACCTGCCACGGATCGGCAGAATTGAATATAGACGTCTTAGCTTTTTGGGGTGGCGCCTTTGCTATCCGTCGCAGTGTCCCATTCCGCGCAAATACGTAGTTTTAGATTTTTAGAATAGCAATTTAGTAAGGTCGCCAATACACCTCTGGACCCTGTAGTTTTATTTGTCTAGGCTATTTTATTTCTAAAAGGAACTCTTCTCACTATACCTGCGACCGATTCTGGGATTTTCCAAAGTAATGAGATAAAAGAATAAGGAAAGAAAGAGATACAGAAAAACATAAGAGCAATTACGAGGAATGAAAGATCAGAAGAAAAGGCGAGGATAAGAAAACTTCAGGTATAGAAAAATTGATGGACATGGAACGACGACCCAGTAAACACAACCACGTGAGAAAAACGTAAAAAAAAAAAGAGTACCAACGGTTGTATAGACGTTACGATGTCGCTGACTTCAACGTTACTTTCTAAATAACTACTAAAAACTATAATATCAACTATGTACTACTAATATTATAAACTATATAACTATAACTATGGTTATTATTATAAAAAAAATATATTATGGGCTAATTGTCCTAATTAAATTAAATAATTTTTTTCATGACTCGGATTGTGTGTTGCTCGACGTGCTGGGTCAGTTTTTCCAATGTTTGCAGTACAGTTGCCTCAAAATCTATAAGAAATAACTATAAGTAACTATTGCAAAAATAAAAAAATCCTTACTAGGTATATGATTGTCATAAATGATATAAAATTTAACAGGATATGTTGAAGCTGGAGAAAATGCTGACATTGGTGATGTATAAGACGTCGTCGGGGTACAGCAAAAATCCTCGCCAAGGTTTACAGTTCGACGCCGCTTACTATCAAAGATTCATCACCAAAAACTTGCTTTCTTGAGAGACTTTCCACTGATGAGTTGTTTCCTCTGCAGTTTCCTCAATCTCCTTGATGAGGTTGTTGGCCTTTTTATCGTCTGTGTTATAATCCTCTGCAAAGAAGCTCAAAAGTTAAAAAAAATATTTAATTAGAAAGATCATAAATATAATATCATATATTATGTATATATACCTGTCTTAAAATGAATCTTAAAAACCTTGTAAGAAGGCCAGGTCTTACATGGAGTACCACTTTTGACGAAAGTCATAAAATCGGTACACTTGCGGAATAAATTTAAATTCTGGTTAGTAATATGCATAAAAAATGTATAATTAGTTACTACTTTTAAATAAAATACTGTACCACTTACCTTAAGGACTTTTGGAAGCTACACGAATCTCAAAACTTGGTAAGGCAAACGAAAACGAAACGAACTGCACGATCTCAGACGAAAAATGAAAATGAACAAAATCGAACGAAGCAATGGTCAAGCACAGATGACACATCTGGAAAGAGTTCCTTCGTTTCGTTTCGTTCGGGGTGCAAGGCAATAAAAAAGCTGTAAATCACGTACATTTTTGTGTATTGGAAGCAGCATGTTTGTTTGTCGCCAAAACAAATTCGATAAGGCAGAAATTTTCATTGATAGTACCATTGAATATCAATACTCTAACTACTCTAACTAGAGTATTGATATTCAATGCTAGTACTGATCTATACGTTTGGTTATTATTTATTTTCAACAATAAAATTACGCTCGCGTCGTCGGTTCCTCAACCTTCAGCCCCCATCATAAACCAATATCCGTTCTACTCAAAATTTCAGCCCCTATTATACCTGCTTTCAATTTCGTTTTTAAAAACTATTCATTCCCTGAACAACACTAAACTCTTCTCCAGTCAAAGACACTCTCAAAAGAGATTCGCTTTATTTTTAATCTTTTCGCTGGTCTTTGACGCCTTCACTTACTTCACAGCTTTTCACATTACCAGACGTTACCAATATTTATTGATTTCCTTGATTAACCGTAATAATTAAGGATCTTAATTTTTGTTTTCAACTTTAACAAACACATTTAAATTAATATATGTAAGTACCCATCTACGTAAGTAAATATAGCTACCTACATTGAATTATTTCTTTGTCGTTGGGTTAAAGAGTTTTTGTAATTTTTTATAACATTAACACCATAGTAGAATAGGGAATGTCAATTTTATTTTTAAATTTTAATTTAATAATAATTATATGACTACTTTTAATCAGTTTTCCCACAACACCAAAAACAATTTTTATTATAAATACCGACGCACGTTTCGCCAACAATGTTGGCATCATCAGGGTGATGAGTGAATCGGAAAACTGATTAAAAGTAGTTATCTACCACCAAAAGTGATCCAGACAATTGTTTTGTTTTTGAATAATTATATGAATTCTCAAAGAGCGATTGTTTATCTCTATTGCGAACTAGGCGGGCGAGATGATCCTAAAACATTTCAACCACGAGAAAACGTCAAACTTTCAAGGTTGTTTTGGTAAAATTTGGAGTGCCAAATGTTTACAAGAGCTAACTTAGTTGTTAACATGTTTCGTAAAAATTATGAAAGAAATGCTAGCCTTACTAAATATTTCTATTGTTTCTACTTTTAAATTCTATAACCATTCTATTTTATTTAAAATGTGATTCAAATAATAAATGTACATATGTTTTATAATCCGCAAGAAACGATTTACAGTGGCTAATAAACTTGGCGCAAAAACCACCCATATGGAATCTGTAAAATACGCCAATGGAAAGCGTTCCTTTGTGGTACATAAATTAAATATAATTATATGAGTATATAAACACGTGAACTTATTGTAAAAATTTCACGAGAAATTAATGTCAGAACTGAACGTCAAAAATTACTTATATTTTACCCACATTAATTCCTTTCTATGCTTCTATATTTCATTTTAATCGTAATTCAAATAAAAAATATAAATTAAGTAGGATTATTATACACTATGTATTTTAAAATAATCATTTTTATCTTTGAAACCCCTTAGTGACTTATAAACTTGACCACAAAACACGCCTAATAACGTCCTTTCCACTATACTCATCAACTGACTAAATGGATAAGAATTAACAACCATTTATTGATTTTTTTTTCTTTAAAAACTAGAACTTACTCCCGTGTTCATTCCAATTTCAAAATTTTTAAGTCAAAAAATGGTTGTCATTTCAATACCCTAGTCAATCGGTCAGTTGTGGATGCGACGGAACACCCGCCCACCGCATTCACATGTGGTGCCATGAACGAAATAGTTTTTAGTCACAAAGAACAACTGTAAAATACAAGAAACGAAATATTTGGATACAATATGAAAATGGTTGTCATTCCGAACCAATTTGTCCACCATTCAGTCAAAAATGTAAATTTTAGTATATACATATTTTGGTATAAATCTCATCTGCCTTGATTTTCTTTGATGCTATAAGGTCCGTTTGTTTCTAAAAAGCGTATGGTTTTGGCACCGTTTTTGAGTGCGGTGGGCGGGTGGGCCGCCCTCTCCACTATACTCATCAACTGACTAAATGGATAAGAATTAACAACCATTTATTGAATTTTTTTTCTTTAAAAACTAGAACTTACTCTCGTGTTCAGTCCAATTTCAAAATTTTTAAGTCAAAAAATGGTTGTCATTTCAATACCCTAGTCAATCGGTCAGTTGTGGATGCGACGAAACACCCGCCCACCGCATTCACATGTGGTGCCATGAACGAAATAGTTTTTAGTCACAAAGAACAACTGTAAAATACAAGAAACGAAATATTTGGATACAATATGAAAATGGTTGTCATTCCGAACCAATTTGTCCACCATTCAGTCAAAAATGTAAATTTTAGTATATACATATTTTGGTATAAATCTCATCTGCCTTGATTTTCTTTGCTGCTATAAGGTCCGTTTGTTTCTAAAAAGCGTATGGTTTTGGCACCGTTTTTGAGTGCGGTGGGCGGGTGGGCCGCCCTCTCCACTATACTCATCAACTGACTAAATGGATAAGAATTAACAACCATTTATTGATTTTTTTTTTCTTTAAAAACTGGAACTCACTCTCGTGTTCAGTCCAAATTCAAAATTTTTAAGTCAAAAAATGGTTGTCATTTCAATACCCTTAGTCAATTGGTCAGTTGTGGATGCGGCGGAGACACCTGAGAATATTGAGTAATTTGAAAAATTGAGACATAAGGAACTGAGTAAATTTGAAGTTGGGACGCCTGAAAAACTTGTCAAATCTAAAGAAATTGAGATCTCTAAGAAACTTGGAAATCTTAAGAATTTGAGAAATTAAAGAAATTTGGAGAAAATTGAGTAATATGATATGGAATGCGTTTTTTCTAGTGTTTATTTGCCTAGAAAAATACGTATACTTAACGTGAAAATTTCACGTGTATTTAATGTTAAAATTTTATGCGAAATGATAAAAATAATAATTTAGACTTCACCGCCATTCGTTCTTTTCTATTTTATATAATTTGATTTAAGGTATGATTTAAATAATAAATATATATTTTTTAACATGATTTTTTATATAAAAAAGTAAATTGAGGTAAAGTAAAATACAATAATAAAAAAATAAGGGAAGTAAATTGAAAAACCTCCTTTTAAACCCAAAAACCTATAGGTCTCCACCATGATGATGATTTTTTATGCTCTGCTGGAACGCTTTCACTCCTTAGGTATTTTTATTATTTATTTGATTAGAAAAACACGTGTACTTAATGTAAGAATTTCACGAAAAATAAACGACGACAAACACGCCTATATGACACTAGAAAAACACGTGTATTTAATGTAAAAATTTCAAACGTCAGAACTGCACGTGGAAAATAACTTATATTTTATCAACATTATGTACCTTTCGTTGATTAACAATATTGATTAAACGTCTTTATTGCGTCATATATAATATTTAAAAATAACGTAATTTTTTAACGTTGAATTGTCATAATTTATAGATACGTAGTCAATATTTTATTGTAAATCAACGTTGAATTTACGTTATATAAAATACGTTGAAGTAACGTTGAAGGTATTACCAAAATATAACGTGATATTTTCAACCACATACACGGCTTTTCCACGTTAAAACAACGTGCATATGTTTACGGGGACACCGTGCGAATGGAAAATTTTTGAATGCAAAAGGAAGAAATCGAAAAAAAAAAGACGAAACGAATTAAGATATAGGATTTAGCGGAGAAGCAGCAGAACAAAAAAAAATAAGATTGCTATATTGGAATGTAGCAGGGATAAGAAACAAGAAAAAGAAGATACCAAAACAGGAATTAAATAACTCGAAAGAAGAATGAAAGAAGCAATCTTAACAAAGAAAATAGCAATAGAAGTAGGAGAAAGAATGGGTAGAAACAGAAAAGAAAATGAGAAGACTTACCAGAAAGCAAAAAAGACACTCATTAGAAGAAAAAGAATGAAAAGAAGGGAGAAGAAGAAGAAGAACAAACTAGATCAATCAACACAGAGGAAGAATTCTGGAAATATATAAACCAAGAACAAAAAACCTGAAATTTAAAACCCAAACCTGAAACCTGAATATAACGACATATTTATTTTGTATTTGACACTAATTTATTTACTCAATATAAACAATGTCAATAGGTGTTTTCTAGTTGTCTCTTCCTAGACGAGGATTAAACGGCGAGTATCTGCCCAGTCTGGGGGGCCCAAAAATAGATCGCTGATATAGTGTCCCTTCGTCACCCCCCAAAACAAATTCTTCGTCGGTTTCTCTGCCCATTCTCGGGGTCGCGGTGAAACAAATTATCTTGCCGTTGATTCTATTCCGATAATAACGACACTTCACCAGCACGGCGGGTCCTTCTTTCTGGAGGTTCTCGTAGACATCGTCGACAGAATTTTCCTTTCTTTCACTGTCATGGTAAGGCACCCCCGAAACCCCAGCCAACGACAAAATGGAGACACATATTACAGCCGTTACAACGAATCGGTTCATACTGCCGAATGATTCTGGAATGAGATCTGTGGATTTTATACCGTTATTTGCCACAGTGGGAGGTTGTACGACGATAACAACCCCTGGGGTTAAAACGAAGATATATCATTCCCTGCGATTTTGCAATACCGAGACGTTGGTAATGCCGAGTTTTATGATGATTTGTTTTAATTAGGCGTTGATGGACGCCACAATTGTGTACGACTTGTTTAACATTCCACAATTATTCTTCATCGATAACAAGTTGCATAAGATCCAGAGAATCGGAGAGTATAATTATAGAAACGAATATATTCAAATTTAGTAACGGACCGCTATTGGTCAATTTAATTTAAGTATAGTTCAAAAAGTAAAAATGAATTTGATCTCCAAGAACCTCAGGGAACTAAGATATAGTGGCGCACCTTTTGACACGCCCTGTATTTATTTTTGTGCTAAAATGGGAACTTCTAACTTCTTAATTCGTTCCAATTCGGCATTTCCCGCGGTACGTATTTCACGCCAGGGCATTCCGACCCACGTGTCTGTCCTTCCTGGGGCTGCTACACAAAGAAAAACGTTCAGTGTGTACCAAATATGTGTCGCCACGAGGGCGCACATGTTACGCCGCCTTAGAAAGTCATTTCCCAAGTTCGTTCCATCCCGTGTTAAATATATCATTCATTGCTTCCGACGCCCTTACTTTTATTTATGTTTTGGTGCGACAGATTGCACCCCTTTATGACGAGTCGTTGCACATAAACAAAACCATCGTGGAAATAAATAATTCATGTCGACGAGTTAAATTATATCGCCGGTGTACTTGGACAAATCGCAAATATTCACCTTGACAGTAAAAGCTTTTATTAGGGCTGGATGTTCAGCCTGATCATAACAGATTATTGCTTCGGTAGTGCGAAGTGGAAGTGGGGATTTCTGGCGTAAAAAGGCCTTGGTTCGTGCGGAGGGTGGTCGAGTACTCGGTTTTTACAGCGAAGCTCAGTTTAAACAGTCGTAAACTGTTTTATAGGCTAGAGCTTTCAACGTGTGCACTTTAATGTGCTTTTCAACCATCTTCATAATTATACTTTGTCTCTAAGGAACTGTAAATTGCTCATGATTGTTAGCGTCGCTTTACTAGCGTATTCTGTCATTTAAGTCATTAGTGCTGTAAAGAAATTAGGAAGCGCAATTTAAACTATACATTTACTTAAGCTGACGTTTAATTTCATTGAGACTCTTTACAAATTAAATAAAAAGGGCTTTTTCGGCAACGACTTGATTAAACTGAGAGGGTTTCTATTTTCGAAGCGAAAAGTATCGATTCGGCCTGTACAACTGCATTAAGTTACAACACAAGATTCAAATCCCACCAGACAAATAATGGTACGGTGCGATGCACACACACATCCTGTTCTATTTGCCTCCTGCAACATGTGCACAGTTTTAGTTCGGAGATGCCTTCTACCATTTGTGTTTTATACAATTCAGGATGAAACAATTTTGGCGAGTTTGTATATATTTTTTATTAAAACTAATATAGTCCTTTTGGCGAATGAAATACACACGTTATGTTAATAATAATTTATGTCCCTCTCCCTTCCACACTGCATTAATTATCTTTAACAACCTGTCAACTTCCCTTTCAGTTCCATATATCCACGCTTCATTCTGTATACCGTCCCTTCCAGGTGTCTTTTTCCTTTTCAGTTTTCTTAGTTGTTGCTCTAGTTCTTCTCTTGTTATCTCTTCAATTTTTTCCACTTTTTGTTGTCTCTTTTCCTTTTCTTGTTTGTTTTCATCACCCCTGCTGCTCACTGAAGTACTCTCTCCATTCCTCCGTAGTAATTCCATCACTCACTCTCTCTCTCTTTTTCTTTCTTTCCTTATTTATGAATCTCCATACCTCTTCTTCCGTCTTTATACTCTTCATCTTTAGCTCTTCTTCCATCCGCTTCTTTTGCTTCTTCTCTTTGCATACTAAATTGTACCTCATGCGTGCTCTCTTGTACTTTTCCTTGGTTGCTTTTTCTTTTTTACACTTTCTTAGTTTCTTTCTTGCTTCCTGCTTCCTTTCCCTGCATTCTTTATCCCACCACTCGTTCTTCCACAGCCCCATCTTCTCTCTTATCTCTATCTCTTTTTTTTTCTGTTGCGTTTCTTATGTTATCGCTCAGTTCCTTCACCTTTTCGTTTATTTCTGCTTCTTCGTATTTTGCCTCCCTAAGTGTTGCACTATAATTTTCTTTTCCTTCTTCCGTCCAAATATTCTTCACAATTTTTCTTCTAAACTCATTCACACTTCCTCTATCTTTCTCTCTTCCTTTTGTCTTCACCTGTAAAAGCATATGGTCCGACTCCATTCTTTCTCCCCTTGAATTTCTCTATTTCATCCCATGCTTCTTCATTTACCATAACATAATCAATAACTGTCTCCCCTCTTGATCCAATATACGTGTACTCCCCTTTCTCATCTCCTGTGCAGTTCCCATTAAGTATGTCCCACCCTCTTTCTTCTACTAAGCTAATCAGTACTCTCCCTTCTGCGTTTTCTGTTCCATATTTTGTTGATCTTCCTTCTATTGTTTCTTGTTCCTCTTCTATCCGTCTTCCTCTTCCCCCAATTCTTGCATTAAAATCCCCCCCAATCACCAAAATTCCTTCTTCTTGCTCTTTTACTCGCTCTCCTATTATTCTCTTCGTTTCCTTCATACTTCTGCTGTACACTGTTACAATTCTCCATTTTACTGTTTACTTTTCACCGTTCTTTCCATAATCCCTCTTTCTTCTTTTGCTTCAGTTCCATTTTCTCCTTCCGGTCCCTCTTTCACCCCCATTATTATCCCACCTTTAGCTCTCCCTTTCTTGCTTTCCCTCTCTGCATATTGACATTTCCAATTAAACTCTTTCGGCATTCTCTTTTCCAATTTTTCCCACCCCTTTTCTTCCACTCACGTTTCTACCATTCCCACTACGTCAAATTCTCTCAAATACTCCCAAAATTCATTCTCTTTGTTTTTTATTCCCGCTACCTTCTTATTTGCTCCTTTTTTCCTTTATTCCTCTCCGTATTCGTTTTCCCTTTTCTGCCCTGTCGTCTTTTTCTTGTGCTCTTATTCAAAAATTTTCTTTATCAAACTCCCCCTTTTCTTCGTCCCACCTAAGCCCTTTTCCCTCTATCCATATCTTTTTATAACCCACTTTCACCCGCTGTCCTTTTTGTCGCTCTTCTTTGGCTATCTCTCTTAATTCCTTCTGTATATCTCTTTCCTTCTTTGTCAGATTATCTTCTATGTATACTCTCTTTCCTTTTTTTTTTCTCTTAGTTTTCTTTTATTTTCCATAACTTTCCTCTTTTCCCCCCAACTCCCAAGTTCCGCCACAATTATTTTTCCTCCATTTATCTTATGCATCTCTCTCACAGTCACTTCTACCTCTAATTCCACCTTCATCCATTTTTCCAGTTTTTTCTCGCTCTCGCATTCCTCTTCGTCCAATCCCGTTACTACAATATTCTTTTTTCTTCATCTTTTCTCTTTCCCATTTTTCTTCCTTTTCACGCATCATAATTTTCAACTGTTCCAGTTCCCGGCTCATCTTCCGATTCTCTTCCTTTATCTCCCCTACATCCTCCATAATTTTTTTCAGCATCTCTTTCATTTCCTCATCCATTGCCTTTTTAACCGGTGATCTTTCTAACTTCTTACTTTTCCTAAAGGAGTTAATCCTCTCTTCTGATTCTCGTCCTTCTTCTCTTTTTCTTTTGTAACCTTCTTCTTTCTCGCTCTCACTACCACTTTTTTTCATTCTATTTCTTTTTCACTTTTTTCCGCTTATCTTTTCGTGCGCCGCAAAACACGTCCGCTCGGCTCAACTGCTCGAATCGGAAGCCCTTTATATGTACATTACTTTAATACAAGTGCGCTGTCAAGATGCGAGTGTTGCAATGAGTCCGAGCTGATTCGCACTACGAGTTTCGGCGTGCCTAAATGGGCGTTCTGTCATTATGGTGGAGACTTCGAGAGGGCTGCAGGGCGATGGGGTCTCGAGTGAAAGAGTCTTGTTCAAAATAAAATGCAGGCAAGGGTTTGCGCTTCCGGAATAGTTCTGCCCTCGACTGAGACCGACCTATTTCTTACTGCAGGATCGAGAGGCGTATTGGCGCCAGACTGACGACCTGACCAGTGTTAAGGTCACACGTTTTCTAACTCGCACCGTTTTTTCCTTTGTGTGACGCCTCTGCCGGTTTCGGACTTCCGGGTATGGTGCAGCCTTTAAAAAACCTGTTCTCGTTCTCTGGCTCGCCTAATGTCCATCTACTTGTGGTTCCTCTGGGCTGGTACAGCCCACAGGTGGTCAACGAGTTTGGGCTGTGCCCTCTAGCTACTCTAGCGAAAGTTCCCCAGGACTGCTGGACCCCCCCCCTGGGTTGTGCTGTCGTCTGAGCGCCTGGTAAGTAAGCCATGCTAAGTGTCCACTTGAGACCAGTCCCAGGTTGCGAATTCCACAGCTTCTTCAAACTCGACAGTCACATTTCATTTCCACTTGAGATTCCCTTCAGTTGCGTGATTTGATCGCAGCTGTTCAGTTGTGTGTTTTCTTAAACGGATTCGCGTGGGACCTTAGCTTTTATTGATTTATTAAAATTGCCAAAAAGCGGAAAGTGAAAAAATTGGACTCGCACACGAAGGGGCCCGAATAATATTGAACATTTGGAAAGAAGTTACTAAATTTTTTGAGAACTAGCACAGAGCCCGCAACGTTTATCGCACGATCGGTCCATCTCGCGAGTCGCCGGCCGCTGTTTCGTTGCTTAGAGGAGGCCGGATACCCTACGCCCAATTTCAAACCCCTTGTCGCAGAAGACTGATATAAATTGCTTCCTGGTGTCGCACCGGGATGATTCTGGCATCATTGCCACCAGTAAAGAAGAGCGCTTCGGATACCGCCATCCCGGAATCGCTCCGGTACCCGGAACCCACGTCACCTCGTTGGAAAGAGGACGCAGCAATAAGACTCTTTCCCTACTACACCAACCGACCACCCTTCTCCATTTCTACCTGTATTCCTACTATCCCGGTTCCTTCCCGGATTATCCCTTCTGGTCGTCACTTCCGGTTTTCTAGTTTTCGCCTGCCGGGTAAATTCCGGCAACCTCCGGCTGACTGACTAACTGCTCGACGGCGAGCCAACCGGCCGTGCTTTAGTGGTATTCGGACTTGTTTTACCATCTCTCCCGGACCATAACGTCCCATCCTCTGATATCCCCGACTACGACCACCACCAGTGTTATATAAATAGTGACATTGTAAATAGTTGTGTTCATTAAAAACTGTCACACCGCATCGCCTTTATTTTTTCCTCCCGCCAAACTAGACAGCCGACCTCTGGCTTACCGTACTCCGGTGTAGCTACACACGGTCCCGTGGAGCATACCACGTAAAAAACCTAGAGCTCGAGGCAACCCGATCATAGAAAGCGTCACACACTACATATTTTTTATAAAAATTTTGTAAATTTAGTAATAGGGTCCCGTTGGCACACTTGACGTCGTTTTTTACACGATATAAAGATCTCGTGTCACGGTGTTTGTGGTCGAACTTTTTTTTTGTATATTTGGTCGATATGAGAATACATGGACATGGGGGTCCAGGGAAGGGCCCTTGGGCTGGACCGATTTTTCGGCTCGACCAATTTTTTGTATATTTGGTAGGTGTGAGAATAGATGGTAAAGTATTTTTCACATGGACATGGCGGCCTAGGGGGCCCCCTTGGGTTTATAAATCAAGAACGGCTTTTATGATCTTTGATTTGTTGGATTTGTCTCCGCCCTGAATAGCAGATAAACTATTAAAACATGGACATGGGGGTCCAGGGGGGGCCCTTGGGTTTATAACTCAAGAACGGATGGATCGATTTTTATGATATTTGATATGTTGGATTTGTCTCCGCCCCGAATAGCAAGGTGACTATTAAAATATGGACAGGAGGGTTCAGGGGGGCTCAAGAACGGCTGTACCGATTTTTATAATTTTTGATTTGTTTAATTTGCCACACATTTTTTGATGTTATCTCGAGAACGGATCGATTGAATGTTTTCGGGGGCTAATAACAGAACTATTAAAACATCGGAAAAATTAACGAAAAATATAAATAGAGAGTGAGTCTCGAGAACAGGAATACATATATATGCCCAGTTCTGATCGGTGCACTCTCCGATATCTCCGATAATGCCCTGAGGCCCTTATCCATTTGTGAGTCGAGTCTCGTGACTAATCTCGAGACTATTTTAACCTAATTCGGGGGCTCCCATGGAGTCCGGACCTCCAGGCCCCGGGGTACGTCCTGGGGGCCTACTACTGACATCGGTGAGTTTGTATAGTTGGTTGTCTACAGTACCGCACTTAAGTACTTATTGTAAATATAGTTAGTTTAAAGAGCCTAAACCGTAGATGATCTAAATTCAAACGTCTTTCAAGTAACAACGGAGTCTCCCGCACTGATCACAACAAGATCAAGCTGGCAAAACACTCACAAAAGTGATGTCATTTTAATGACATTTCTCAGCGTGACAAATTTCCTGCAAAATCTCGCTTAATATCGATGACTTTTCACGAGTGATAATTTTTCGGTGAGATTACTAACGTCTAATATTGAGTTAAAAAAGGAATAAATAATTAAACTAATATTAGTTAGTTGTATAGTTTGTGCCCTTAAACGGCTAAAGAAAAAGTGGAGGATGTAGTGATGTTCAATTTAATTGAAGACTTAGACAACGCGGAAAACGCTGAAGAATGAAGGACCTTTAAGACAAGCCGGGAATCCGTTTACTGTTTAATTTGGTTAATTTGGTTATGTTGCTTGTCGAATCTTTTGTAAAACAACGTTGCTCTACACTTTCCACTATTTCTGTGGTCTAACTACACTATATAAAATGTGTCACAAAATGCACGTTCTTAAAATACACATTCCTTAAAAGACGTCCGAGTTTACAATATGTACGTATGTAGTTACAAGTCTACGGTAATGTAGACAACCAACTATACAAACTCACCGATTTCAAAACTCACTTATGTCAGTGGTAGGTGTCAATGTACGTCCTTGGAGGGTCCCTGTCCAGAGTGCTCGCCCTCTTGCAATGGCTGGCGATTGCTGACTAGCCTATGCATGTCCAGGGCCAGCGGTGGGGCGCCGGTGCCAGAAGGTCAACAACGCTTTCGACAGGTTTGCTGGCGGTTCCAAGGTTCCACAGGCTGCTGGATAAAGGGTGCAGCATGATGTGCGGGTCGGCTTGCCTCCATACAGTTGGCCAAAAACCTCGGGCCCCCAACTGGTTGTATATTTTTTTCTGGTTGGTGCTACGGTCACTTCGGGGTCCAAATTTCTCGCTTTAGTACTGGTGTTCATGAAGGGGTCTTGCGGTATCATTTCTGGGGCACAGCCCCACGTCGGGCGCCAAGTGACGCAAGGAGGCGGTGCCCCAGAAAGGTGGTGGAGAAGTTCTTGTTGCTTATTCTCTTTCTAGATCATTAATTCTTTATTTTAATAAGCGGGTGAAAAAGTGAAAAAGAAATAAAATGAAAAAAGTGGTAGTGAGAGCGAGAGAGAAGAAGATGCGAGTGTTGCAATGAGCCCGAGCTGAAGAGTTTCGGCGTGCCTAAATGGGCGTTCTGTCATTATGGTGGAGACTTCGAGAGGGCTGCAGGGCGATGGGGTCTCGAGTGAAAGAGTCTTGTTCAAAATAAAATGCAGGCAAGGGTTTGCGTTGCCGGAATAGTTCCGCTCTCGACTGAGACCGACCTATTTCTTACTGCAGGATCGAGAGGCGTATTGGCGCCAGACTGACGACCTGACCAGTGTTAAGGTCACACGTTTTCTAACTCGCACCGTTTTTTCCTTTGTGTGACGCCTCCGCCGGTTTCGGACATCCGGGTATGGTGCAGCCTTGCGCCTTACAAAACCTGTTCTCGTTCTCTGGCTCGCCTAATGTCCATCTACTTGTGGTTCCTCTGGGCTGGTACAGCCCACAGGTGGTCAACGAGTTTGGGCTGTGCCCTCTAGCTACTCTAGCGAAAGTTCCCCAGGACTGCTGGACCCCCCCCCCCCTGGGTTGTGCTGTCGTCTGAGCGCCTGGTAAGTAAGCCATGCTAAGTGTCCACTTGAGACCAGTCCCAGGTTGCGAATTCCACAGCTTCTTCAAACTCGACAGTCACATTTCATTTCCACTTGAGATTCCCTTCAGTTGCGTGATTTGATCGCAGCTGTTCAGTTGTGTGTTTTCTTAAACGGATTCGCGTGGGACCTTAGCTTTTATTGATTTATTAAAATTGCCAAAAAGCGGAAAGTGAAAAAATTGGACTCGCACACGAAGGGGCCCGAATAATATTGAACATTTGGAAAGAAGTTACTAAATTTCGCCGGCCGCTGTTTCGTTGCTTAAACTTAGACTGATATAAATTGCTTCCTGGTGTCGCACCGGGATGATTCTGGCATCATTGCCACCAGTAAAGAAGAGCGCTTCGGATACCGCCATCCCGGAATCGCTCCGGTACCCGGAACCCACGTCACCTCGTTGGAAAGAGGACGCAGCAATAAGACTCTTTCCCTACTACACCAACCGACCACCCTTCTCCATTTCTACCTGTATTCCTACTATCCCGGTTCCTTCCCGGATTATCCCTTCTGGTCGTCACTTCCGGTTTTCTAGTTTTCGCCTGCCGGGTAAATTCCGGCAACCTCCGGCTGACTGACTAACTGCTCGACGGCCAGCCAACCGGCCGTGCTTTAGTGGTATTCGGACTTGTTTTACCATCTCTCCCGGACCATAACGTCCCATCCTCTGATATCCCCGACTACGACCACCACCAGTGTTATATAAATAGTGACATTGTAAATAGTTGTGTTCATTAAAAACTGTCACACCGCATCGCCTTTATTTTTTCCTCCCGCCAAACTAGACAGCCGACCTCTGGCTTACCGTACTCCGGTGTAGCTACACACGGTCCCGTGGAGCATACCACGTAAAAAATCTAGAGCTCGAGGCAACCCGATCATAGAAAGCGTCACACACTACATATTTTTTATAAAATTTTTGTAAATTTAGTAATATGGTCCCGTTGGCACCCTTTGGGTACGGAATTAAGAGCTTGTTCCATCCTCGTCAATGAGTTGCGGTTGTTAGATGCACAACACAACTATCTAATATATCGTGCGTACAACAAAAAACAACGTCAAGTGGGTCCTGGATTGCATTTCATCTCTGTCGGTCAGTTAGCACCACGCACCTGACCGACAGAGATGAGATGCGATCCATGACCCACTTGACGTCATTTTTTGTTGAACGCACGATATAAAGATCTCGTGTCACGGTGTTTGTGGTCGAACTTTTTTTTGTATATTTGGTCGATATGAGAATACATGGACATGGGGGTCCAGGGAGGGGCCCTTGGGCTGGACCGATTTTTCGGCTCGACCAATTTTTTGTATATTTGGTAGGTGTGAGAATAGATGGTAAAATATTTTTCACATGGACATGGCGGCCTAGGGGGCCCCCTTGGGTTTATAAATCAAGAACGGCTTTTATGATCTTTGATTTGTTGGATTTGTCTCCGCCCTGAATAGCAGATAAACTATTAAAACATGGACATGGGGGTCCAGGGGGGGCCCTTGGGTTTATAACTCAAGAACGGATGGATCGATTTTTATGATATTTGATATGTTGGATTTGTCTCCGCCCCGAATAGCAAGGTGACTATTAAAATATGGACAGGAGGGTTCAGGGGGGCTCAAGAACGGCTGTACCGATTTTTATAATTTTTGATTTGTTTAATTTGCCACACATTTTTTGATGTTATCTCGAGAACGGATCGATTGAATGTTTTCGGGGGCTAATAACAGAACTATTAAAACATCGGAAAAATTAACGAAAAATATAAATAGAGAGTGAGTCTCGAGAACAGGAATACATATATATGCCCAGTTCTGATCGGTGCACTCTCCGATATCTCCGATAATGCCCTGAGGCCCTTATCCATTTGTGAGTCGAGTCTCGTGACTAATCTCGAGACTATTTTAACCTAATTCGGGGGCTCCCATGGAGTCCGGACCTCCAGGCCCCGGGGTACGTCCTGGGGGCCTACTACTGACATCGGTGAGTTTGTATAGTTGGTTGTCTACAGTACCGCACTTAAGTACTTATTGTAAATATAGTTAGTTTAAAGAGCCTAAACCGTAGATGATCTAAATTCAAACGTCTTTCAAGTAACAACGGAGTCTCCCGCACTGATCACAACAAGATCAAGCTGGCAAAACACTCACAAAAGTGATGTCATTTTAATGACATTTCTCAGCGTGACAAATTTCCTGCAAAATCTCGCTTAATATCGATGACTTTTCACGAGTGATAATTTTTCGGTGAGATTACTAACGTCTAATATTGAGTTAAAAAAGGAATAAATAATTAAACTAATATTAGTTAGTTGTATAGTTTGTGCCCTTAAACGGCTAAAGAAAAAGTGGAGGATGTAGTGATGTTCAATTTAATTGAAGACTTAGACAACGCGGAAAACGCTGAAGAATGAAGGACCTTTAAGACAAGCCGGGAATCCGTTTACTGTTTAATTTGGTTAATTTGGTTATGTTGCTTGTCGAATCTTTTGTAAAACAACGTTGCTCTACACTTTCCACTATTTCTGTGGTCTAACTACACTATATAAAATGTGTCACAAAATGCACGTTCTTAAAATACACATTCCTTAAAAGACGTCCGAGTTTACAATATGTACGTATGTAGTTACAAGTCTACGGTAATGTAGACAACCAACTATACAAACTCACCGATTTCAAAACTCACTTATGTCAGTGGTAGGTGTCAATGTACGTCCTTGGAGGGTCCCTGTCCAGAGTGCTCGCCCTCTTGCAATGGCTGGCGATTGCTGACTAGCCTATGCATGTCCAGGGCCAGCGGTGGGGCGCCGGTGCCAGAAGGTCAACAACGCTTTCGACAGGTTTGCTGGCGGTTCCAAGGTTCCACAGGCTGCTGGATAAAGGGTGCAGCATGATGTGCGGGTCGGCTTGCCTCCATACAGTTGGCCAAAAACCTCGGGCCCCCAACTGGTTGTATATTTTTTTCTGGTTGGTGCTACGGTCACTTCGGGGTCCAAATTTCTCGCTTTAGTACTGGTGTTCATGAAGGGGTCTTGCGGTATCATTTCTGGGGCACAGCCCCACGTCGGGCGCCAAGTGACGCAAGGAGGCGGTGCCCCAGAAAGGTGGTGGAGAAGTTCTTGTTGCTTATTCTCTTTCTAGATCATTAATTCTTTATTTTAATAAGCGGGTGAAAAAGTGAAAAAGAAATAAAATGAAAAAAGTGGTAGTGAGAGCGAGAGAGAAGAAGATGCGAGTGTTGCAATGAGCCCGAGCTGAAGAGTTTCGGCGTGCCTAAATGGGCGTTCTGTCATTATGGTGGAGACTTCGAGAGGGCTGCAGGGCGATGGGGTCTCGAGTGAAAGAGTCTTGTTCAAAATAAAATGCAGGCAAGGGTTTGCGTTGCCGGAATAGTTCCGCTCTCGACTGAGACCGACCTATTTCTTACTGCAGGATCGAGAGGCGTATTGGCGCCAGACTGACGACCTGACCAGTGTTAAGGTCACACGTTTTCTAACTCGCACCGTTTTTTCCTTTGTGTGACGCCTCTGCCGGTTTCGGACATCCGGGTATGGTGCAGCCTTGCGCCTTACAAAACCTGTTCTCGTTCTCTGGCTCGCCTAATGTCCATCTACTTGTGGTTCCTCTGGGCTGGTACAGCCCACAGGTGGTCAACGAGTTTGGGCTGTGCCCTCTAGCTACTCTAGCGAAAGTTCCCCAGGACTGCTGGACCCCCCCCCCCCCTGGGTTGTGCTGTCGTCTGAGCGCCTGGTAAGTAAGCCATCCTAAGTGTCCACTTGAGACCAGTCCCAGGTTGCGAATTCCACAGCTTCTTCAAACTCGACAGTCACATTTCATTTCCACTTGAGATTCCCTTCAGTTGCGTGATTTGATCGCAGCTGTTCAGTTGTGTGTTTTCTTAAACGGATTCGCGTGGGACCTTAGCTTTTATTGATTTATTAAAATTGCCAAAAAGCGGAAAGTGAAAAAATTGGACTCGCACACGAAGGGGCCCGAATAATATTGAACATTTGGAAAGAAGTTACTAAATTTCGCCGGCCGCTGTTTCGTTGCTTAAACTTAGACTGATATAAATTGCTTCCTGGTGTCGCACCGGGATGATTCTGGCATCATTGCCACCAGTAAAGAAGAGCGCTTCGGATACCGCCATCCCGGAATCGCTCCGGTACCCGGAACCCACGTCACCTCGTTGGAAAGAGGACGCAGCAATAAGACTCTTTCCCTACTACATCAACCGACCACCCTTCTCCATTTCTACCTGTATTCCTACTATCCCGGTTCCTTCCCGGATTATCCCTTCTGGTCGTCACTTCTGGTTTTCTAGTTTTCGCCTGCCGGGTAAATTCCGGCAACCTCCGGCTGACTGACTAACTGCTCGACGGCCAGCCAACCGGCCGTGCTTTAGTGGTATTCGGACTTGTTTTACCATCTCTCTCGGACCATAACGTCCCATCCTCTGATATCCCCGACTACGACCACCACCAGTGTTATATAAATAGTGACATTGTAAATAGTTGTGTTCATTAAAAACTGTCACACCGCATCGCCTTTATTTTTTCCTCCCGCCAAACTAGACAGCCGACCTCTGGCTTACCGTACTCCGGTGTAGCTACACACGGTCCCGTGGAGCATACCACGTAAAAAATCTAGAGCTCGAGGCAACCCGATCATAGAAAGCGTCACACACTACATATTTTTTATAAAATTTTTGTAAATTTAGTAATAGGGTCCTGTTGGCACCCTTTGGGTACGGAATTAAGAGCTTGTTCCATCCTCGTCAATGAGTTGCGGTTGTTAGATGCACAACACAACTATCTAATATATCGTGCGTACAACAAAAAACAACGTCAAGTGGGTCATGGATTGCATTTCATCTCTGTCGGTCAGTTAGCACCACGCACCTGACCGACAGAGATGAGATGCGATCCATGACCCACTTGACGTCGTTTTTTGTTGAACGCACGATATAAAGATCTCGTGTCACGGTGTTTGTGGTCGAACTTTTTTTTGTATATTTGGTCGATATAAGAATACATGGACATGGGGGTCCGGGGAGGGGCCCTTGGGCTGGACCGATTTTTCGGCTCGACCAATTTTTTGTATATTTGGTAGGTGTGAGAATAGATGGTAAAGTATTTTTCACATGGACATGGCGGCCTAGGGGGCCCCCTTGGGTTTATAAATCAAGAACGGCTTTTATGATCTTTGATTTGTTGGATTTGTCTCCGCCCTGAATAGCAGATAAACTATTAAAACATGGACATGGGGGTCCAGGGGGGGCCCTTGGGTTTATAACTCAAGAACGGATGGATCGATTTTTATGATATTTGATATGTTGGATTTGTCTCCGCCCCGAATAGCAAGGTGACTATTAAAATATGGACAGGAGGGTTCAGGGGGGCTCAAGAACGGCTGTACCGATTTTTATAATTTTTGATTTGTTTAATTTGCCACACATTTTTTGATGTTATCTCGAGAACGGATCGATTGAATGTTTTCGGGGGCTAATAACAGAACTATTAAAACATCGGAAAAATTAACGAAAAATATAAATAGAGAGTGAGTCTCGAGAACAGGAATACATATATATGCCCAGTTCTGATCGGTGCACTCTCCGATATCTCCGATAATGCCCTGAGGCCCTTATCCATTTGTGAGTCGAGTCTCGTGACTAATCTCGAGACTATTTTAACCTAATTCGGGGGCTCCCATGGAGTCCGGACCTCCAGGCCCCGGGGTACGTCCTGGGGGCCTACTACTGACATCGGTGAGTTTGTATAGTTGGTTGTCTACAGTACCGCACTTAAGTACTTATTGTAAATATAGTTAGTTTAAAGAGCCTAAACCGTAGATGATCTAAATTCAAACGTCTTTCAAGTAACAACGGAGTCTCCCGCACTGATCACAACAAGATCAAGCTGGCAAAACACTCACAAAAGTGATGTCATTTTAATGACATTTCTCAGCGTGACAAATTTCCTGCAAAATCTCGCTTAATATCGATGACTTTTCACGAGTGATAATTGTTCGGTGAGATTACCAAACGTCTAATATTGAGTTAAAAAAGGAATAAATAATTAAACTAATATTAGTTAGTTGTATAGTTTGTGCCCTTAAACGGCTAAACAAAAAATGGAGGATGTAGTAATGTTCGATTTAATTGAAGACTTAGACAACGCGGAAAACGCTGAAGAATGAAGGAGCCTTTAAGACAAGCCAGGAATCCGTTTACTGTTTAATTTAGTTGTGTCGCTTGTCGAACCTTTTGTAAAACAACCTTGCTCTACACTTTCCACTATTTCTGTGGTCTAACTACACTATAAAATGTGTCACAAAATGCACGTTCTTAAAATGCACATTCCTTAAAAGACGTCCGAGTTTACAATATGTACGTATTTATTTATAAGTCTACGATAATGTAGACAACCAACTATACAAACTCACCGATTTCAAAACTCACTTATGTCAGTGGTAGAGCCCCTGGTCTCAGTGTACGTCCTTGGAGGGTCCCTGTCCAGAGTGCTCGCCCTCTTGCAATGGCTGGCGATTGCTGACTAGCCTATGCATGTCCAGGGCCAGCGGTGGGGCGCCGGTGCCAGAAGGTCAACAACGCTTTCGACAGGTTTGCTGGCGGTTCCATGGTTCCACAGGTTGCTGGATAAAGGGTGCAGCATGATGTGCGGGTCGGCTTGCCTCCATACAGTTGGCCAAAAACCTCGGGCCCCCAACTGGTTGTATATTTTTTCTGGTTGGTGCTACGGCCACTTCGGGATCCAAATTTCTCGCTTTAGTACTGGTGTTCATGAAGGGGTCTTGCGATATCATTTCTGGGGCACAGCCCCACGTCGGGCGCCAAGTGACGCAAGGGGGCGGTGTCGCCGGTGCCTCAGAAAGGTGGTGTAGAAGTTCTTGTTGCTTATTCTCTTTCTAGATCATTAATTCTTTATTTTAATAAGCGGGTGAAAAAGTGAAAAAGAAATAAAATAAAAAAAGTGGTAGTGAGAGCGAGAGAGAAGAAGATGCGAGTGTTGCAATGAGCCCGAGCTGAAGAGTTTCGGCGTGCCTAAATGGGCGTTCTGTCATTATGGTGGAGACTTCGAGAGGGCTGCAGGGCGATGGGGTCTCGAGTGAAAGAGTCTTGTTCAAAATAAAATGCAGGCAAGGGTTTGCGTTGCCGGAATAGTTCCGCTCTCGACTGAGACCGACCTATTTCTTACTACAGGATCGAGAGGCGTATTGGCGCCAGACTGACGACTTGACCAGTGTTAAGGTTACACGTTTTCTAACTCGCACCGTTTTTTCCTTTGTGTGACGCCTCTGCCGGTTTCCGACTTGCGTCTTTAAAAAACCTGTTTCCGTTCTCTGGTCCGCCTAATGACCATCTGCTTGTGGTTCCTCTCTGGCACAGCCCACATGTAGTCTATGAGCTTGGGCTGTGCCCTCTAGCTGCTCTAGTCCCCCATGACTGGGTGATGGTAGTGGACCCCCCTTTGGGGTCTGTGCTGTCGTCTGGTCTACAAGTCGGCATTGAGGGGCGACCTACCGTCGTTGAAACTACGTTGTCCGACCTCCTCTTGCTGTTCCCTCGCAGTGACGTTGTTTTGTGGGTCGGCAGTGGTGAGTCACAAATCACACGCCGTTAAGCTAAGTGTCCACTTGAGACAAAATCTCGAGACCAGCCTCAGGTTGAGAATTCCACAGCTTCCTGAGATTCGACAGTCACTGAAGTCTCGAGACGAGGAATATTTTATTTCCACTTGAAAGTCCACTCAGTTGTGTGATTTGATCGCAGCTGTTAATTAATATATTTTCTTTTTTCTTAAACCGATTTCGCATGAGGCCCTAGCTTTGATTGATTCGTACAAAATTGCCAAAAAGCGGAAAGTGAAAAAATTGGACTCGCACACGAAGGGTTCCGAATAATATTGAACATTTGTAACGAAGTTACAAAATTTTTCGAGAACGTTCATCGCACGGTCGGTCCATCTCGCGAGTCGTTGCTTAGAGGAGGCCGGACACCCTACGCCCAATTCTAAACCCCTTGTCACAGAGGATCACACCTTTTGCATTGAATCAATTATAAGCTGATATAAATTTCTTCCTGGTGTCGCACCGGCATGATTCTGGCATCATTGCCACCAGTAAAGAAGAGCGCTTCGGGTACCGCCATCCCGGACTCGCTCCGGTCCCCGGAACCCACGTCACCTTGTTGGAAAGAGGACACAGCGATAAGACTCTCTCCCTACTACACCGCGCGTCGTCCTACGTCATCGCTCCGCCGCATGAGTCAGATGTGAGTCGTGCCCTTTCTAGAGAAGTTCCCGACCAAGAAGGAGAGCACCAACCGACCACCCTTCCCCATTTCTACCTGTATCCCTGTTTCTTCCCGGATGCGTTCCCTTCTGGTCGTCACTTCCGGTCTTCTAGTTTCCGCCTGCCGGGTAAATTCCGGCAACCTCCGGCTGACTGACTTATCCCCTCTCCCGGAAACCCGAACCATAACGTCCCATCCTCTGATAACCCCGACTACCACCACCACTAGTGTAAATAGTGACATTGTAAATAGTTGTGTCTGTCACACCGCGTCGTCTTTATTTCTCCCTCCTGCCAAACTAGACAGCTGACCTCTGGCTTACCGTACTCCGGTGGAGCATACCACGTAAAAAAACTAGCGCTCGAAGCAACCCGATTATAGAAAGCGTCACACACTACATATTTTTAAAATATATATTTGTAAAAAAGACGCAGGAAAAAAAAACACGTTTCTTGTATGGGGACCTCCTTTATTACTTTATTTTATTTTTATTGTTTGTTTCACTCGGTGAAAATTTCAAGTCTCTACCTTTTACGGTTCAAAAGATACAGCCCTGTGACAAACGGACGGACGGACGGAGAGCCTTAGTAATAGTGTCCTGTTGGCACCCTCTGGGTACGGAACTAAAGAAAATGGGAGTATTGGGTGAGGAAATGGGTGGATCGGCGAAATGAATTAAGAGCTTGTTCCATTCTCGTCAATGAGTTTCGGTTGTAAGATGCACAACTATCTAATATATCGTGCGTACAACAAAAAACGACGTCAAGTGGGTCATGGATTGCATTGAATCTCTGTCGGTCAGTCAGCATCACGCACCTGCCCTACAGAGATGAGATGCAATCCATGACCCACTTGACGTCGTTTTCTGTTGAACGCACGATCTCGTGTCACGGTTTTTGTGGTCGGTCGTTTGTGTATGGACACGGCGGCCTAGGGGGCCCCCTTGGGTTTATAAATCAAGAACGGCTTTTATGTTCTTTGATTTGTTGGATTTGTCTCCGCCCTGAATAGCAGAATAACTATTTAAACATGGACATAGGAGTCCAGGGGGGGGGGCTTGGGTTTATAACTCAAGAACGGATGGATCGATTTTTATGATATTTGATATGTTGGATTTGTCTCCGCCCCGAATAGCAGGATAACTATTAAAACATGGACAGGAGGGCTCAGGGGGGCTCAAGAGCGGCTGTACCGATTTTTATGATCTTTGATTTGTTGGATTTGCCTCCGCCCCGAATAGCAGAATAACTATTAAAACATCGGAAAAATTACAGGGGGCGGGGAGCTTGGTACAAGGCAGTTACAGTAACAAAGCCCCTTTAGTACAGGGCGCCCCCTAGGGACAGGAGCGCCCAGGACGACCTCTATGGTACAGGGCAACGACAATAAGAAATGACGCCGGCCACCAAAATTTGTCGTACCGGGCTTTAAAAATGGAAATCGATTCTTTAGGAGTAAAATCCAAAGCCTCACATCTGTTGCGCGTGGACTCCCAACAAACATTTTTTGATGATATCTCGAGAACGGATCGACTGAATGTTTTCGAGGGTGAATAACATTAATTTTTTATCGCAAATCCTATATAATTTATGTTTTTTTTATCTTCTACGACTTCAGCAAAATCTTTCAACAGGGACGGAAGAGTGAGTCTCGAGAGCAGGAATACATACAGGGTGTCCCAACTAAAATGTGTAACCCCAAGAATTCCAATTTCCAAAGACTCAGAAGAAAACGCTCGAACAGGTCAATTTTGTTATCAAGGGGGGCCAAATTGTACCAAATTTTCAAGTCTTAGATCTCGCCCCTTTAGCCAGGGGAGCCACCCCCTTAAAAAATTTAAACGGCATAGGGTGTCATGTGGTACATCATTTTAAAGCTTATTCAATTCTTTATCCAAACCTACTATTATCGATTCGTTTTTACAAAAAAATTATTATTTTCGAAATAATCTACATAGAATACTCTTGATTTGGAAAATAACAAATTCATGCTTTTTGTAGAAACAAATCGATAAAAGTAGATTTGGATAGAAAACTGAATAAGCTCTAAAATGATGTATCATAGGACCCCCCATGCCATTTAAATTTTTTAAGGTGGTGGCTCCCCTGGCTAAAGGGGTGAGATCTAAGAGTTGAAAGTCTGGTACAATTTGGTGCCCCTTGATAACAAAATTGACCTGTTCGAGCATTTTCTTTCTTTCGAAGTTGGAATTGTTGGAGAGTACAAATTTTAGTTGGGACACCCGATATATATGCCCACTTCTGATCGGTGCACTCTGGGAGACCTGTGCGGACTTGTCTCCCATAATGCCCATAATCCATTTGTGATTCGAGTCTCGTGACTACTCTCGAGACTATTTTAACCTAATGCGGGGCTCCCATTTAGGCCGGACGTCCAGGTCTCGGTGTGCGTCCTGGGGGCCTACTACTAACATCGGTGAGTTTTGAAATCGGTGAGTTTGTATAGTTGGTTGTCTACATTACCTCACTTTCTTTCAAGTAACAGCGGAGTCTCCCGCACTGATCACAACAAGCTCAAGCTGGCATAACACTCACAGAAGTAACGTCATTTTAATGATATTTCTGAGCTGTGACAAATCTCCTGCGAAATCTCGCTTAATATCGATGACTATTCACGAGTGATAATTTTTCGGTGAGATTTGACATTTGACGTGAATTGGAAAATTCAAAATCTAAATGCTCAAATAAAGTGTTGAAAGGGTTGTAAATAAACTAAACCTCTAATATTGAGTTAAAAGCGAAATAAAAAATTAAACTAATATTAGTTAATTATTAGTTCGTTGTATAGTTTGTGCCCTTAAACAGCTAAAGATAAAATGGAGGTGTACTCAATTTAATTGAAGATTTAGACAATGCGGAAAACGCTGAAGAATGGAGGAGCCTCTGAGACAAGCCGGAAATCCGTTTAGTGTTTAATTTGGTTGTGTCGCTTGTCGAACCTTTTTGTAAAACAACCTTGCTCCACACTTATCACGATATCAGTTTTAGGCCACAGGTGCGTTGTTCCTTGAGAGACGTCCGAGTTTACAATATGTACGTATGTATTTACAAGTCTACTGTAATGTAGACAACCAACTATACAAACTCAACGATTGCAAAACTCACTGATGTCAGTGGTAGGCCCCCTGGTCTCAGTGTACGTCTTTGGAGGGTCCCTGTCCAGTAAGTCGCAGGCGACAGAGGCTGCTCGCCCTCTTGCAATGGCCGGCGACTGCTGAGTAGCCTATGTATGTCCAGGGCCAGCGGTGCCGGAAGGTCAAAAACGCTGTCGACGGGTTTGTTGGCGGTTCCATGGTTCCACAGGCTGCTGGATAAAAGGTGCAGCATGATGTGCGGGTCGGCTTGCGTCCTTACAGTTGGCCTCGGGCCCCCAACTGATTGTGTATTTTTTGGGTCTCGCGGTATCATTTCTGGGGCACAGCCCCACGTTGGGCGCCAAGTGATGCAAGGGGGCGGTGTCGCCGGTAATAGAATACTGTATTTGAATTCGCAACTTCTAAAGCTCGACTGTAATGTTGTAACAGCATCTTTACAAACCACACAGAAATTGTGTTCTACTCTTTGTGCATTTTCCTAGGCGCACAACACCAGTTAAATCCTCCTAAACATTCCCATAAATGTATGCAATTTTCCATTTTACAGTTCATTTCTGTCATAAAAGGAACAATTTGCTCAACGCAAATAGGGACGAGAATAACTTCTTTCCTTCGAGAAGGAAAGGAATGCCGTAGGAGCAGTTTCAATCAATAGGCGGCATCTGCATTAATGTTTAAAATAGCGTGTTGCTAGACAGATTCTGCTTCTCGGAGAAAATCCTGCTGCAAAGTGATTCTTGTTGGCAAGGATGTTGCTGAATCGCCGTAAACAGCAGACCAGTGCAACGTCAGCAGGACAGATTGTCCTGTCACTTTAGTTAGCAAATCGCATACGTTCCTGTGGGGGCGATATTTATTATCTTCGGCGGGTAGTTAGGGTGGAACTGGGTTAGTATATTATGCAGTGATGAAGTCGACCTTATCCTACGGAGATGGTTTATTATATAAAACGTGTGAGAAAAGCAATTGAATAGTTATACTGTCTTGGTTTTTATGGCATCAAATAATTTAGCTGTTTTAAGGATTCTTTCATTTATTTCACAATAATCGTAAAAAATTAAGGGGCTTTTCTAAACTGTTGTTAATGTCTTTAGAGATTATAAAAGTGGTCTTAAACTTAACGATTATTGTGGACGAAAAACGCTGTTTTATATTTTACGGAATGATTACGTTTGCTTAGAGTAACTTTACTGCTTTCTTATCATTTACATCTTTTAACTCTGTTAATATTCGGTAAAATAATACACCTCTTGCATATTTTTGAGCACCCACATATTCACGCGTAGATAATATGCTAATGAGAAAAATAAAAATCAATCTAATAATTACACATAGGTAAACCAAATTATACTGTCATTACTCTTAATGTGGGATTTTAGTTCCATATTTAAAAAACTATTAAATAACTATAAAACTTGATATAAAAAGACAAATCCGCACAACAAAATTATTCCCTGATCGCAACATCTCCTATAACAATGTTCACTGTAAGTAAAATTACTCCGACCTTTTGTTTGACTTACTTTAAAATTTACACAGAAACTTTTCGCTCTCTTCGCCTTCGTGGTGGCCGCCAATGCCGGCGTCATCGTGGTTCCAGAAACAAGGCTCGGCGCAGTTCCCGTTAGCAAAACTACCATCACTGGTCCATCCGGAGAAATCACACAAGAACAGCAACTACCCGTTCTTTCCCATAACGCTGCAATTGTGGAAGCTCCTGTGGTACGTGTGGTAAATCCCGTCGTTCGCGAATCGCCACTTTTGCGCTTTGTGCAACCTCTTGTGAATTACGCAAGCCCTTTACAATACAGTAATGTGGTCGTTCGCACTGTGCCACACGCGGTTCCTCTTATTCAACAATATTACTAGTTTTGCTGTAGATGTGGATGTAAATGTACAGTTTGAAAATAAAGGTCGTTAGAAAAGAGTTGTTTTCTTTTTTCAGAGTAGTTCTTAACTATTTTATTACACTTAGTTAGTTCCAACTATATATAATAAATCTTTATTTGCCCTACCTATTAAGTAAACTTAACAATTATAATAATAAAAAAACTAAATAAAATTCTCTATTTCTTCTCCCCTCCCCTTTCCTCTTCTCCCTTCTCCCTCCTCTTCCATACCTCTTTCATCCATTTAATTTCCCTTCCATCTACATTCAGTATTTCCTCTCTTTCTTTCCTCTCTCTTTGTTTCATCTCACTGCACTCGTTCCACATATGCTCAATCGTCTCCCTTTCCTCATAGCATATTCTACACATTTTTCCTCCATCTTCTGCCCAATACTTATTTTCCCTGTCTTCATTTCCGTACCTAAACCTCGCCATCATCTTTCTTTCTTTCTCGCTCTCCCTCCCCAAATACTTCGGTACTTCCTCGATCATGCATCTTCCGTACTTCCCGTTGTATCTGGATTCTCTAATTCTTTCTCTCCTCTCTTGTCTATCCGTATCCTTATCTCTTTCACTTAGTTCTACATTCATCCACACGCCTCTTTCTCTCAGTCTCTCTATTTCTTTGCTTGCATACCCATTCCTCCTGTAGTAATTCTCCCTATCATTCTTCTCTGAATTCTTCTTCTTTTCTCTCCAGCACTCTTTTAGTATCCTACATTCTTTCCTCCCTTCCATCCTGTCTTCGAACTTGACCGCTCTTTTTCCCGCTTTCACTCTCAACCCATTCCTCTTGCATTCTTCTCTCACTATGTACCCTGGCGTTTCTCTCTCCACCCCTAGCACCCACCTCAGATATTTCTCTTGCACCCTCTCTATCTCCTCTTGTTCTTTCCATCCCCAGACCTCTGCTCCGTACAACAACACGCTTTCAATAAGACTTTCAAACATCATCATTCTCCTCTTAAAATCGCCTCCCCACCTTCTCTCTCCTATTCCCCATACACATTCTATCACCTTGTTCGCTTTTCTTGCCAGTTCTCTAATATGTGCCTTATCTGTGGCTCTTTCATTGAACACATACCCCAAGTATTTGAATTCTTTTACTTGTTCTATTACTTCTCCCTCCCACCTCCAATCACTCTCTTCGTTCTTCCTCTTTCTCTTATTGAACACCAGCATTTTTGTTTTCTCTACGTTCACTTCTAGTCTTTTCTTCTTCACATATTTTCCTAAACTCTTTATCATTTCCTTCATTTCTCTTTCACTCTTTGCCACCATTACCACATTATCCGCAAACGCCAGGCTCCACATTTTTTTTCTACCTACCACACACCCCCCGCTTGTGCTCTCTCTAACATTCCGTCCATATCTGCCACATACATCGTGAACAACAAGGGGCTGAGCGGGCACCCTTGCCTCACTCCCTTTGTTGTCACAAACCATTCACTTTCCCTCTCCCCTACCTGGACTTTACTTTTTGTCTTCTCATATATCTCCTCCACCTTTCTTACCAGCCATTCATTTACCCCTTTCTCCCTCAGGCACTCAAACATCCTCTCTCTGTCCAACTTGTCAAAAGCCGCCTTGAAGTCTACGAATAATGCATACACCCTAACCCCTTTCTTCTTTAACTCACTCTTCGTCAAATGGTCCAGGATGTATACATTATCCATAGTTCCCCTCTCCTCTCTAAATCCTGCTTGGCTGTCTGGTAATGCTCCCTTTTCCTCTGTCTCTCTGCTCATCCTTTCATTCAGAATTGATGGATACAACTTGTACCCTGTGTTTAGGAGAGTTATCCCTCGGTAATTTTCTACTTTATTTTTCTCCCCTTTTTTGTAAACGGGGTAAATTACCCCCTCTCTCCACCCTACCGGGAATCCTTCTCCTCTCCACACCCCATTCATTACCTCCACCAGCCTCTCTAGCACTCTTCTCGTCCCATACATACACGACTCATTCTTTATTCTATCCCTCCCTGGTGCCTTCCCTTTCTTCAGTTTCTTCACATGCCTCTCCACCTCTTCCATTGTAATTTCTTCTCCTTCAGGTTCTACTCGGTTTCTCTTCGTCTCTATTTCCGTTTTCTTTTTTTCCTTTTCTCCCTCCAGCAGCCTCATGAAGTACTCCTCCCACTCATTCATCGTTATCTCCTCGCTCCCATTTTCTTTCTTCTTTCTCTCTCTATTAATATAGTTCCATACCTTCTTCTCTGTTCTTATTGCTTTTATCTCTTCCTCCTCTCTCTCCTTCTTCTGCCTCTTCTTCTCCCTGCATGTCTCTCCGTATCTTCTTTTCACTTCTAAAAAGCCACTTCTGTTCCCTTTAGTCTTTCTCCACTTTCTGAGTTCTTTTATTGCTTCGTTTTTACGTTGCTCACATTCTTTGTCCCACCATTTATTCTTTCTTTTTGTTCCTCCACCTCTTACTGTTATTTTTCTTTTTGTCGCTGCTTTTTCCAATATTTCTACCAATTCTTTCCCCATTTTCCCTACTTCTTGTTCTTTGAATCTTGCTTTTTCCAGTCTTCTCTTATACTCTTCCACCCCTTGCCCGTCCCATACTTTAATTATCACCTTCCGCATTTCCTCTATTTTTTCTTCTCCTCCTCTCTTCTCTCTCCCCCTTCCTATACTTATCTCTATAGGCAGATGGTCTGACTCTACTCTTTCCCCTATTCTGAATTCTTCGACTTCTTCCCATGCTTCTTCGTTTACTATTCCGTAGTCTATCACCGTCTCTCTTCTACCGCCTATGTAGGTCCATTCTCCTTCTTCGTCCCCTTCTTTATTTCCATTCAGCACTTCCCATCCTTTTTCTTCTATCCATTCCATCAACTTCATTCAATTCCGCGTTTTCTTTCTTGTTTTTGGATTTTCTTTTTCCCTCTCCTCTCTCTTTTTCCCAATCCCTGGCTCCTCTTTCCCCAATTCTCCCGTTAAAATCCCCTCTCAGAAGCAGACGTTCTCCCCTGTTGTCTTTTAATGTTTCTTCTATCTTGCTTATTGTTTCTTTCATCTCTTTGCTGTACACTGTCACTATTTTCCACCATTTACTGTCTATTTTAACGTTTCTCACCATGTGACCTTCCTCTTCTCCCTTCTTTTTAGTATTCTCTTTTATTCCTGTTTTTACTCCTGTTATTATTCCCCCTGCTGCTCTTCTTTTTTCTTTCCCCTTCTCGCCCCTTGCCATTCCCACTTGAACTATTTTGGTAACAGTTTTTCTATTTTCTCCCAGCTTTCTTACCATGTTTCTGTTAATCCAACAATATCGAACTCCTTCACATAGTCCCAAAAATCTTCTTCTTTTTTCCCTAGTCCCGCTACATTCCAAAATAGTGCCCTCACCCCTGTTTTTCTCGTTACCTTCTTTGATTTCCCCCTTCCTTCCTTAGTTTCCCTCCTACTTCCTTCTTTGTTTCTTTTTTCCCGTTTCATTGTCCTTTTTACTTTGCCGTTGTCCCCCTTTTTCCCTCCTCCCCTTCTTCTTCTTATTGGAAAACCTCTAGTCTCTCTCTCTTTTCATTCCATCTCCATTGCTCCCCGTCCACTATTAATTTCCTGTATCCCACTCTTACTTCTTTCCCTTCTTCCCTTTTTTCCTTCGCCATACTTCTTAGTTTCTTCTATAAATCTTTTTCTTTCTTTGTGAGGTCGTTGTCTATGTATATCCCCCTTGTTTCCTTCTTCTCCCTCAATTTTCCTTTGTGCTTCATTATTCTTTCCTTCTCACCCCATCCCTCCATCTCCACCAATACTTGATCCTTGTTGATCCTGTAACAATCTTTTACTTTACTATCCTCTACATTTTCCTTCAAAAACTTCTCTACATCCTCTTTTTTTACATGACTTTTTCTTTCCCCGTCCCATCCTGTTATCACGATGTTGTTCTTCATCTTTCTTCTCTCTTCGATTTCCATTCTCTCTTCCAGCTTTTCCACTCTCTCCTTCCACCAGTCTCTCTCTCCTTCCCATCTCTTCTCATTCTCTTTAAATTCTTCTCTCTGCATCTCTATCTCTCTCTTGAGTTCCTTGTTTTCTCGTCTTATTTCTTTCATCTCCTCCTTCAACTCTTGCAACAGCTCCAATATTTTTTTCTCCATCTCTGTGTCCGTTTCCTTCTCTTTTTCTGATGTCTTCTGTGTTTTCTTCACTCCAGGAGACCTCGCCGTCTTTTTACTTTTTTGAAAAAAATTCTCTTCCTCCTCTTCTTGTTTTTCTGTTCTACCCTCCCCTTCTCTCTTTCTTTTCCTTTCCTCCAGGTAAGAGTCCAGGCTTCCCTGACTGAGCGACGGGTTTCTATCGTCTTTGTTCATCCGCTTCCTGTGGCGTCTCCTAGATGTCGTTATCTTCCTGCTTCGCCGATTTATTCTTTTTCCTGACTATATCTCCTCTTCCCTGCCCAATTCTTTCTTCCTACCTTTCTCTAATACCTCTTCTCGCTTTTCTCAATATCTTCTCTAAGTTTTTCTTTATATCACCTTCTATTTCTCTATTTTTCGCTACGTAACCTCTCTACCACGTGTTTACCTTCAGCTCGGTAATACAGGAATCGTTAGTTCTAACTAATAAACGGAAAAAGGGAAAAGAGAAAAAGTGTCGAACTACCGAGGAGTAAAAAAAATTCGTTATCTATATGTATAAAAAAGAAAGTCGTGTTAGTTACACTATTTATAACTCAAGAACGGCTGAAACGATTTGGCTGAAAATTGGTGGGGAGGTAGCTTAGAACCGGGAGAAGGACATAGGATAATTTATTGTTTATTGAACATGGGGGCCCAGGGGAGAGCCCTTAGGTTTATTACTCGAGAACGGCTGAACCGATTTGGCTGAAAATTGGTGGGGAGGTAGCTTAGAACCAGGAGATGCACATAGGATACTTTACGTGGACATGGGGGCGCAGGGGGACGCCTTGAGTTTATTACTCGAGAAGGGCTGGACCAATTTTCATGGTTTTTGATTTGTTGGATTTGTCTCCGCCCTGAATAGCAGAATAACTATTAAAACAGGGACGAGGGGGCTTAGGGAGCCCCTTTGGCTTTATAACTCAAAAAATGCTGTACCGATTTTTATGATCTTTATTTTGTTTTATTTGTCTGCGCCCCGAATAGCAAAATAACTATTAAAACTTGGACAGGGGGGCTCAGCGGCCCCCCTTGGGTTTATAACTCAAGAACGGCTGGACCGATTTTAATTTTTTTTTTGTATATTTGGTTAGTATGAGAATAGGTGATAAAGTATTATTCACATCGACATGGGGGCCAAGAGGCCCTCGTTTTTTATGATCTTCGATTTGTTGGATTTGTCTCCGCTCCTAATACTGGGGGCGGGGAGCTTGGTACAGGACACCGACAATAACAAAAGCCCCCGTGGTACAGGGCAACAATAACAAATAACTAGCTGATCCGGCGAACTTTGTACCCCCTCAGAATCAATAAATGCTGTGTTAGCTTATTAGCTGAATCAAATTCAGTAATGCACACAATGCCATCTACTGGCGTTACCGGAACCAGCATACAACGCCATGTTCATTTTTGTTTCTGCCATGTATCAAAGATAGCGTTATATACGGTTTCCATACAAAATGTATCAGAAAATTTTTTCGTTAATTTCTTGGATGTTTTAATAGTTATTCGCCCCTGAAAAAAACAGTCAATCCGTTCTCGAAAACTTGGACAGGGGGGCTCAGGGGCCCTTCTGTGCCCTTGGATTTATAACTCAAGAGCAGCTGCACCGATTTTTATGATATTACATTTATTGGATTTGTCTCCGCCTCGAATAGCAAAATAACTACATATTAAAACATCGAAAAATTACAGGGGGAGGATTAGAAAGAGAACCAGAAGAAGAAGTAAAACGGAAAGAAGTAGAAGGAGAAAAATGAGGAAATAACACAACATTTATTGATTCTGAGGCGGTACAAAGTTCGCCGGGTCAGCTAGTAAAACATAAAACTTTAGATTAAAATTTAAATATATCTAAGTCGAACTCCACAAACTTTAATAACTGTATAATTACTAATGGAACATGTTTCGGCAGAACACTTCTGCCATCATCAGCCCTTAAAGAATATAAAAAATTATAATTTTTTATATTCTTTTTACTCCACTTGGATTTAAGAACATTTTTCTTGTTTATAAAACTTTAGTAGTTATTTTTAGTATTATTTTATCTATATTTTTAGTTTACAAAAATGGGGCTCAACCGGGATTTGAACCCGGGACCTCTCGCACCCAAAGCGAGAATCATACCCCTAGACCATTGAGCCGTTATAAATAAATATTGACATATAATTTCTACAAATTGCTACATTTATTGCATCTTGTATACATTCTTATCACGGATTAGAAAACCCCGTAAAATCAATTTTATGAGGCTTGTTTAAGATTGTTGATTCGATCTCATCGATTTGTCGTATTTATTGCTAAATTTTATCGTAGGAAAAATTTGACCGATTGTGAGTTCAAAATAGAAATACACACAACTTATACGCACGTATTCGGTAATTTAAAAACATAGAAACCGTTGGATTTGTGAAGTAAAAAACGAGCAAATAAAAGTAAATATCGCTGAAGTTAAAATCGAAAATAGAAAACGGTGATGTCAACAGAACTACAGAAGAACAAAAGAAACAAATCAAGAGACATGAATTAGACACAGTTGAAAAAATAGTTGCTTGGTCAAAAAAAAAAAAAAAACTGTGAAGATTAGAAAAAAGGAAGCACGATTGATATGGATAAGAGCAGACAATGCAGAAGACCATGAAAAATATAAAGAGCCAAGAAGAGACATGACAAACTAAATCCGAAAAAACTCTGCAGCCATTCCGGTCTAACGTTTGATAAATGTTTTACAAAAATACGAAGATACGCGTTCGGCATTACTTCATAAGTGATGATCGTATGGTGTAAACTTAGCCAATTTTTTTTATCTCCAAAGCGACCCACGTTCTTGGTGTTACTTGGAGAGTATAGTGTATAGCCATTATTAAAGGGTAGTGAACCCTATTTTAACGTTTTGATTTATATCCCGAGGGTCATAAATTTTTCGGAATCCACGTTTTGCTATGTCCATCTAAGTTGTGCATTTTTGCACAGCGCCACAATAGTAATTTGTGTACCTAGGCCATAAAGGTTAGCTTTTTTGGACGCATCTGCTGTTTGTGGCCGAGGCGTGAGCCGAGGACACAATGCAGATAAGGCCAAAAAAGCACCTTTGGCCGAGGTGCACACGACGTTTTTTAGGCAATGATCACAAATGAATTCAAAAATTTGGTCATATAATTTTTTTAAGACATTATTACTATAATTAGTGGAGGCGCATGGAAATAAAACGACTAGTGTAGTAGGTATTACGGCGCCTCAGATGGTAGCTACGCCCACCTGCCCCTAGGGGAGGGCTCTCCCAAGGCAGCTCCCCCTGTCCCTTCACTTAAGTCACTTCAGTCGTGTCCTTATAAAGGTGAGGCACACAACATCTTTTGTACACATCTGTAAAATTGGAATTCATGCTGGTATCTAAAATGACATTTTTTAGATTATTTATGATACAAAAAGTGGAACATTAACGTCGTAGTACTTTAAAGTAGAATTTTAAAGGCCCAGTACTCTCCACTCACAAAACAACTGGTATTCTTTGTCATATTATTAATAGTAATTTGTATTTTTGCATTAATATAAATTGAATACAACCAAGCAAATTTGTATTTGACTATAATTAACAGGCATGATTTTCTTTGAGACTGCAATCTTTTCGAAGATATGGCAACAAAGATATTACTTTGCCTGAGAACTTTGTTTTTCCTACAATAAAAAGTTAATATCGATTACTGTCGTTATTTACATTTACCCAAATAAGGACATTTTATCTCCAACAACCTTTGTGGCTTTCCAACATAAAATATAACACCATCAGGACAGTATGCTAGCCATGGATAAGATGTCATTACAATTCCCATTTTTTTATGTTGTAAGTGGGGCTGTTTTTTTGGTGGTGTTGAAGGCCACTGGTTCCATTTCATTCCTATATGGAGTTGGTTTAGATGTTATGTGTTTTGAATGGATTTTTTTTTTACATTTTGCTCCAGACTTGTTTTTTAAAGGTACACACTGAGTGACATTTTGATCCTACGATAAATAATTTATACTAGCACCTTCAATTATCTGAAAAGTATTTTCCAACCTGTTATTCGATTTCCTCTTTTTGTTTTCCCACATTAAACAAATAGGCAGTTGTAGTTGGATGTAATTAAGTAATGTGGGCAGTTTTAAATACATGGTCTACAATGTCATAATTTAGTACTGACTTAATGGTAAATCACTTTCTAAAATGTGTAGAAATGACCGCCGGTGTAAATAGCAACACAAATTACACGGATCGCCAATATTGTATAACACAAAGCCGCAGTACACATGACTATAACAATCCCAGATGACCCCATCACAATGAGAAAGACGGTTAAAAAACATTTTTCTTGTTTATAAAACTTTAGTAGTTATTTTTAGTATTATTTTATCTATATTTTTAGTTTACAAAAATGGGGCTCAACCGGGATTTGAACCCGGGACCTCAAAGCGAGAATCATACCCCTAGACCATTGAGCCGTTATAAATAAATATTGACATATAATTTCTACAAATTGCTACATTTATTGCATCTTGTATACATTCTTATCACGGATTAGAAAACCCCGTAAAATCAATTTTATGAGGCTTGTTTAAGATTGTTGATTCGATCTCATCGATTTGTCGTATTTATTGCTAAATTTTATCGTAGGAAAAATTTGACCGATTGTGAGTTCAAAATAGAAATACACACAACTTATACGCACGTATTCGGTAATTTAAAAACATAGAAACCGTTGGATTTGTGAAGTAAAAAACGAGCAAATAAAAGTAAATATCGCTGAAGTTAAAATCGAAAATAGAAAACGGTGATGTCAACAGAACTACAGAAGAACAAAAGAAACAAATCAAGAGACATGAATTAGACACAGTTGAAAAAATAGTTGCTTGGTCAAAAAAAAAAAAAAACTGTGAAGATTAGAAAAAAGGAAGCACGATTGATATGGATAAGAGCAGACAATGCAGAAGACCATGAAAAATATAAAGAGCCAAGAAGAGACATGACAAACTAAATCCGAAAAAACTCTGCAGCCATTCCGGTCTAACGTTTGATAAATGTTTTACAAAAATACGAAGATACGCGTTCGGCATTACTTCATAAGTGATGATCGTATGGTGTAAACTTAGCCAATTTTTTTTATCTCCAAAGCGACCCACGTTCTTGGTGTTACTTGGAGAGTATAGTGTATAGCCATTATTAAAGGGTAGTGAACCCTATTTTAACGTTTTGATTTATATCCCGAGGGTCATAAATTTTTCGGAATCCACGTTTTGCTATGTCCATCTAAATTGTGCATTTTTGCACAGCGCCACAATAGTAATTTGTGTACCTAGGCCGTAAAGGTTAGCTTTTTTGGACGCATCTGCTGTTTGTGGCCGAGGCGTGAGCCGAGGACACAATGCAGATAAGGCCAAAAAAGCACCTTTGGCCGAGGTGCACACGACGTTTTTTAGGCAATGATCACAAATGAATTCAAAAATTTGGTCATATAATTTTTTTAAAACATTATTACTATAATTAGTGGAGACGCATGGAAATAAAACGACTAGTGTAGTAGGTATTACGGCGCCTCAGATGGTAGCTACGCCCACCTGCCCCTAGGGGAGGGCTCTCCCAAGGCAGCTCCCCCTGTCCCTTCACTTAAGTCACTTCAGTCGTGTCCTTATAAAGGTGAGGCACACAACATCTTTTGTACACATCTGTAAAATTGGAATTCATGCTGGTATCTAAAATGACATTTTTTAGATTATTTATGATACAAAAAGTGGAACATTAACGTCGTAGTACTTTAAAGTAGAATTTTAAAGGCCCAGTACTCTCCACTCACAAAACAACTGGTATTCTTTGTCATATTATTAATAGTAATTTGTATTTTTGCATTAATATAAATTGAATACAACCAAGCAAATTTGTATTTGACTATAATTAACAGGCATGATTTTCTTTGAGACTGCAATCTTTTCGAAGATATGGCAACAAAGATATTACTTTGCCTGAGAACTTTGTTTTTCCTACAATAAAAAGTTAATATCGATTACTGTCGTTATTTACATTTACCCAAATAAGGACATTTTATCTCCAACAACCTTTGTGGCTTTCCAACATAAAATATAACACCATCAGGACAGTATGCTAGCCATGGATAAAGATGTCATTACAATTCCCATTTTTTTATGTTGTAAGTGCGGCTGTTTTTTTGGTGGTGTTGAAGGCCACTGGTTCCATTTCATTCCTATATGGAGTTGGTTTAGATGTTATGTGTTTTGAATGTATTTTTTTTTAACATTTTGCTCCAGACTTGTTTTTTAAAGGTACACACTGAGTGACATTTTGATCCTACGATAAATAATTTATACTAGCACCTTTAATTATCTGAAAAGTATTTTCCAACCTGTTATTCGATTTCCTCTTTTTGTTTTCCCACATTAAACAAATAGGCAGTTGTAGTTGGATGTAATTAAGTAATGTGGGCAGTTTTAAATACATGGTCTACAATGTCATAATTTAGTACTGACTTAATGGTAAATCACTTTCTAAAATGTGTAGAAATGACGGCCGGTGTAAATAGCAACACAAATTACACGGATCGCCAATATTGTATAACACAAAGCCGCAGTACACATGACTATAACAATCCCAGATGACCCCATCACAATGAGAAAGACGGTTAAAAATCAGCTGTTTTTCGACAGCAGCCAGCGACCTAAAACAGCTGATGTTAAATCCTTCGGTTAAATCTCAAGAGCAAACGACAGATTTCTTGAAAAGTATCAAAAGTTTTAGTTTCTGACAGATCTGTCCCAAAAAAGTAGAGTTTGACAGATGCGTACAAAAAAGTAAAACTTTACGGCTCCAAAAGAGGCCGTAAAATCACATTTTTCGTAATCATCGCCTAAAAAAAATATTTTTAGTCCTATCTTTGTAACCCATGAAATTCGAACTATTACCATGGCCAATAATCACAACATCTATTCCCGCAGCGCCATTTTTTTCCGCACTCCGAAAGTATTTGAATAGTCCTGTACGTGTCCATTTACGTTACAAGCTTTGACACTTTTCACGTTATTGAATGGTTCATTATGTTTAATTACCCGACCCTTTAAAATGCACAATGACGTGCATTATTTTGAACAATGCAGCAACATGTGCCTACCTACTACAAAGAACAATGGTTTTTAGTGTGCATTAATATTTTTAGAGTGTGCGTAATTATCTAATTCTTGTTGCGTCTTCCTTATGAAATAGTTCAAATTCAAAATGATAATTAATTGATAAAAGACACTATTGTAACTATACAGACGTTGCACCTACACAAGAATTTCTTCGATGACAGTATTTACTCGGATCAGCCGTGTTCGAATCGTCCCATAAACAGTTGAAAATAAGTCATTATTTTTATAGTGATGTTTAGAATTCAGACGACCACCGGTCAGCTGTAATAAAAAGCATCTTTAACGATGAAAGTCCTGACCGTGCACGACTATAAAATCTGCATTAACGTGCAATTAACTTCAAGCAACGATTTTAGTGCTAAAACAGTAACGGTTTTTCTGCAAGCGGCTGAATGAAGATTATTATCTTATTTAAATTGCTTGTAGAAAAGTTATAAGAAAAATATTTTCACTCAAAAAATGCATGGTATTTCAGTCAGAGCGTAAGATTGAATGTGTATAACAATAATTGCACAATTAAATTAAATTAGTATGTTAATAAAGTTCGCGTATTAATATGGAAAAAAAAACAAGCTTCCATAAACAGTATCTTCAGGCCCCTGTCCTTACATTGAAATTTTTCCCAATCTATCGTAAATATACGCCAATGTAATTTCCAAGCGATTGTTTTTCTGTTCATCCACGAAATTCTCAGTTAAGTCATTCCACTTTTACCTTTTGTTTGACCATGTGTTCTGGCGGCCTCTTGTCATAAACCGGCGGCCACGGCTTTTTGGCTTTTTTTATGATCTTCCGCTTTAAAACTAGCTTGTTTATTTTTACCATAGATTTTGCTTATTTTCAGAATTTGTAACGAAGTTACCGAATTTTTAATGTTTCCAGACAACCTGGTGACACATTACAGCGCGCTCCTGATGCCGACGTCCAAAATCCTCCATAGCTATACCTATGTATATGTATTGGGTTTCAACTACTCTTCAAATTAATCTTGAACCAGCAGCTTTTTGACAAAAATATGCTTTCAGTACTACCTACAGCTTGTCTCAACATAATCATCTGTAAACTAAATTTTAAAATTCTCCTCTTTGTGCAACTGGAAATAATATCTGTATTATTATACAATACAGACTGATAAAGATGAAAAGTTGGCAACAATATCGTTTACATAAAAATTAATAGACCTATTCAGCCGTTGGCATTAATGACAACTAGATTTAAGCAGTATAATAAATAAAATCGCAGAATAAATATAATTATATTGTTTCTTTTTTATCAATACATGGTATACCTCAGAAACCCCAATACATGTTTTTTATATGTAAGAATCATAAATAGACTAGCGTCGTTAGACATTTAGAAATTATACAAAACTTGTTACATCCAAGTAAAATTTTAACAAATTGGTAAAAATATCAGTGACCTTAATATTACGCTTTTTGAGTTATTCTTTACAGGAGCGCGGACAGTGTCGTTAGACATCTAGAAATTATTTAAAAACTCTTATAAAAGTAAATTTTTAACCTTGGAAACCCCAATACACAGTATGGTAATTCAGTTATTTCTTTATAATATGAAAGAATCTGAAATAGACTAATGAGCGCGAACAGGGTCGTTAGATATCTAGATATTATTCAAAAGTTGTTACACCTAACAAAATGTCGGTGACCTTAATATTAC
Source organism: Diaperis boleti (assembly GCA_963583935.1). Taxonomy (NCBI): domain Eukaryota; kingdom Metazoa; phylum Arthropoda; class Insecta; order Coleoptera; family Tenebrionidae; genus Diaperis; species Diaperis boleti. The sequence goes on along the minus strand of OY757244.1, from coordinate 7,150,519 downwards.
GTTTTTGAGTTATTCTTTATATGAAATATGAGTGCGGTCGGCGTCTAGAAATTATTGAAAAACGCTTTTACAAGTACAATTTTAACAAAGTAAAAAAAAAGTACAAACCTAAACATTTATATCAAATAGTTCACAAGTATTGAGTGCGGAAAGCGTCGTTAGACATCTAGAAATTAGCAAAAAACTTATAAGTAAATTTTTAATTGATTGAAAAAGCATCAAAAATCCCAATACATATTATATGGTTATTCAGTATTATTTTTTATATTAAAGAATCAGAAATAGACTAATGAGCGCGGACAGCGTCGTTAGACATCTAGAAATTAGTAAAAACTTGTTACTTAAAAGTCAAATTTTAACAAATTGGAATAAATATAGTGACCTAAATATTACGCTTTTAAGCATAAGCCTTCTTTACATGAAGTCTGAGCGCAGACAGCGTCGTTAGACATCTAAAAATTATTTAAAAACGCCCTGATATGAAATTAATGAAAAAATTACTAAAAGTATTCAAGCGAATACTTATTATTGTTATTATAGTATTCACCTAGAAAACACATTATTCGTTTTGTAATTGTTTTCTAAATTCAAACCGCACACTTGTAAAGATTTCCCTTGCGCTTTACTGATAGCAAACGCAAGGCGTATATCGTGGAAGTAGTACGTCTACACCTTTATTTGCTCTAACCAATTAATATAATTCATACTCTTGATATCTGAGTTCTCAATTTCTCAAAGGCAAACTTTCAATTTTTAGAATTTTTGGTTTCTCGATTTTAGTGTATAAATTTTTCGATTTCTTACACTCAATTTCTCAATTGTTTTTATTTCCCATTCTTATTCTGTCAGCTTCTCTTTTTGTCATTCTCAATTTCTACATTTTTTAACAAATTTACAATTTCTCAATTTCCCAAATGTTTCACCACTTGATTTGTGAATATTTAAATTTGTCGTGTTCTCAATGTCTCAAAGTAAAACTTTCAATTTTTAGAATTTTTGGTTTCTTGATTTCACTGTCTAGATTTCTCAATTTATTACTCTCAATTTCTTAAATGTTTTAATTTCCCATTCTTATGATCTCAGCTTCTCTATTTGTGATTCTCAATTTCTACATTTCACAAATCTACAATTTCTCAATTTCCCAAAGGCTTTACCATTCTATTTGTGAATATCTCAATTTCTTCAGTTCTTGATTTCTGAATTCTCAATGTCAAACTCAATTTTTAGAATTTTTGATTTCTTGATTTCTCAATTCCTTACTGTCAATGTATTAAATGTTTTAATTTCCCATTCTTATTTTCTCCGTTTCTCTTTTGGTCATTCTCAATGTCTACATTTAACAAGTTTACAGTTTCTCAATTTTCCAAAGGTTTTACCATTCCATTTGTGAATCTCTCAATTTCTTGATTTCTTGATTTCTGAATTCCCAATGTCAAACTCAATTTTTAGAATTCTTGATTTCTTGGTTTCTCAATTCCTTACTCTCAATTTATTAAATGTTTTAATTTGCCATTCTTATTCTCTCTGCTTCTCTATTGGTCATTCTCAATGTCTACATTTTACAAGTTTACAGTTTCTCAATTTCCCAAATGCTTTCCCATTCCATTTGTGAATCTCTCAATTTCTTGATTTCTTGATTTCTGAATTCTCAATGTGTCAAACTCAATTTTTAGAATTTTAGATTTTTGGTTTGACAATTCCTTACTCTCAATTTATTAAATGTTTTAATTTCCCATTCTAATTCTCTCTGCTTCTCTATTGGTCATTCTCAATGTCTACATTTAACAAATCTACAATTTCTCAATTTCCCAAAGGCTTTACCATTCTATTTGTGAATATCTCAATTTCTTCATTTCTTGATTTCTGAATTCTCAATGTCAAACTCAATTTTTAGAATTTTTGATTTCTTGATTTCTCAATTCCTTACTCTCAATTTATTAAATGTTTTAATTTCCCATTCTTATTCTCTCCGTTTCTCTTTTGGTCATCCTCAATGTCTACATTTAACAAGTTTACAGTTTCTCAATTTTCCAAAGGCTTTACCATTCCATTTGTGAATATCTCAATTGCTTGATTTCTGAATTCTCAATGTGTCAAACTCAATTTTTAGAATTTTTGATTTCTTGATTTCAGGGTCTTAATTTCTCAATTTCGTGCTTTCAATTTCTCAAATTCTTAATTTCCCATTTTGATTCTCTCAGCTTCTCTATTCGTCATTCTCAATTTCTACAATTAACAAATTTTCGATTTCTCAATTTCCCAAATGTTTCACCACTCGATTTGTGAATATTTCAATTTGTCGATTTCTTAATTTCTGAGTTCCCAATGTCTCAAAGTGAAACTCAATTTTTAGAATTTTTGATTTCTTAATTTCATTGTCTTAGTTTCTCAATTTCCTGCTTTCAGTTTCTCAAATTCTTAATTTCCCATTTTTATCCTCTCAGCTTCTCTATTTGTCATCCTCAATTTATCCAATTAACAAATTTTCAATTTCTCAATTTCCCAAATCTTTCACCATTCGATTTGTGAATATTTCAATTTGTCGATTTCTTAATTTCCGAGTTCTCAATATCTCAAAGTGACACAGTTTTTTAGGATTTTTGGTTTCTTGATTTCAGTGTCTTAATTTCTCAATTTCGTGCTTTTAATTTCTCAAATTCTTAATTTCCCATTGTGATTCTCTCAGCTTCTCTATTTGTCATTCTCAATTTCTACAATTATCAAATTTTCTATTTCTCAATTTCCCAAAGGCTTTACCATTCCATTTGTGAATATCTCAATTTCTTTATTTCTTGATTTCTGAATTATCAATGTGTCAAACTCAATTTTTAGAATTTTTGATTTCTTGATTTCAGTCTCTTAGTTTCTCAATTTCGAGCTTTCAAGTTCTCACTCTATTCTCTCAACTTCTCGATTTGTCGTTCTCAATTTTTACAATTAACAAATTTTCAATTTCTCAATTTCCCGAATGTTTCACCATTCGATTTGTGAATATTTCAATTTGTCGATTTCTTTATTTCCGAGTTCTCAATATCTCAAAGTGACACAGTTTTTTAGGATTTTTGGTTTCTTGATTTCATTGTCTTAATTTCTCAATTTCGTGCTTTCAATTTCTCAAATTCTTAATTTCCCATTCTGATTCTCTCAGCTTCTCTATTTGTCATTCTCAATTTCTACAATTATCAAATTTTCTATTTCTCAATTTCCCAAAAGCTTTACCATTCCATTTGTGAATATCTCAATTTCTTTATTTCTTGATTTCTGAATTATCAATGTGTCAAACTCAATTTTTAGAATTTTTGATTTCTTGATTTCAGTGTCTTAGTTTCTCAATTTCGAGCTTTCAAGTTCTCACTCTATTCTCTCAACTTCTCGATTTGTCGTTCTCAATTTTTACAATTAACAAATTTTCAATTTCTCAATTTCCCAAATGTTTCACCACTCGATTTGTGAATAGTTCAATTTGTCGATTTCTTAATTTCCGAATTCTCAATATCTCAAAGTGACACAATTTTTTAGGATTTTTGGTTTCTTGATTTCAGTGTCTTAATTTCTCAATTTCGTGCTTTCAATTTCTCAAATTCTTGTTTCCCATTTTGATTCTCTCAGCTTCTCTATTCGTCATTCTCAATTTCTACAATTAACAAATTTTCAATTTCTCAATTTCCCAAAGGCTTTACCATTCCATTTGTGAATATCTCAATTTCTTTATTTTTTCATTTCTGAATTCTCAATGTGTCAAACTCAATTTTTAGAATTTTTGATTTCTTGATTTCAGTGTCTTAGTTTCTCAATTTCGTGGTTTCAATTTCTCACTTTCATTCTCTCAACTTCTCGATTTGTCGTTCGCAATTTTTACAATTAGCAAATTTTCAATTTCTTAATTTCCCAAATGTTTCACCACTCGATTTGTGAATAGTTCAATTTGTCGATTTCTTAATTTCCGAATTCTCAATATCTCAAAGTGACACAATTTTTTAGGATTTTTGGTTTCTTGATTTCAGTGTCTTAATTTCTCAATTTCGTGCTTTCAATTTCTCAAATTCTTGTTTTCCATTTTGATTCTCTCAGCTTCTCTATTCGTCATTCTCAATTTCTACAATTAACAAATTTTCAATTTCTCAATTTCCCAAAGGCTTTACCATTCCATTTGTGAATATCTCAATTTCTTTATTTTTTCATTTCTGAATTATCAATGTGTCAAACTCAATTTTTAGAATTTTTGATTTCTTGATTTCAGTGTCTTAGTTTCTCAATTTCGAGCTTTCAAGTTCTCACTCTATTCTCTCAACTTCCCGATTTGTCGTTCTCAATTTTTACAATTAACAAATTTTCAATTTCTCAATTTCCCAAATGTTTCACCACTCGATTTGTGAATAGTTCAATTTGTCGATTTCTTAATTTCCGAATTCTCAATATCTCAAAGTGACACAATTTTTTAGGATTTTTGGTTTCTTGATTTCAGTGTCTTAATTTCTCAATTTCGTGCTTTCAATTTCTCAAATTCTTGTTTTCCATTTTGATTCTCTCAGCTTCTCTATTCGTCATTCTCAATTTCTACAATTAACAAATTTTCAATTTCTCAATTTCCCAAAGGCTTTACCATTCCATTTGTGAATATCTCAATTTCTTTATTTTTTCATTTCTGAATTATCAATGTGTCAAACTCAATTTTTAGAATTTTTGATTTCTTGATTTCAGTGTCTTAGTTTCTCAATTTCGTGGTTTCAATTTCTCACTTTCATTCTCTCAACTTCTCGATTTGTCGTTCTCAATTTTTACAATTAGCAACTTTTCAATTTCTTAATTTCCCAAATGTTTCACCACTCGATTTGTGAATATTTCAATGTGTCGATTTCTTAATTTCCGAGTTCTCTCAATATCTCAAAGTTAAACTCTCGACTTTTAGAAGTTTTGGTTTCTTGATTTCAGTGTCTTAATTTCTCAATTTCATGCTTTCAATTTCTCAAATTCTTAATTTTCCATTTTCAGTCTCTCAGGTCCTCTGTGTCATTCTTAATTATTACAATTAACAAATTTTCGATTTCTCAATTTCCCAAATGTTTCACCACTCGATTTGTGAATACTTCAATTTGTCGATTTCTTAATTTCTGAGTTCTCAATGTCTCAAAGTGAAACTCAATTTTTAGAATTTTTGATTTCTTAATTTCATTGTCTTAGTTTCTCAATTTCCTGCTTTCAGTTTCTCAAATTCTTAATTTCCCATTTTTATCCTCTCAGCTTCTCTATTTGTCATCCTCAATTTATCCAATTAACAAATTTTCAATTTCTCAATTTCCCAAATGTTTCACCATTCGATTTGTGGATATTTCAATTTGTCGATTTCTTAATTTCCGAGTTCTCAATATCTCAAAGTGACACAGTTTTTTAGGATTTTTGGTTTCTTGATTTCAGTGTCTTAATTTCTCAATTTAGTGCTTTCAATTTCTCAAATTCTTAATTTCCCATTGTGATTCTCTCAGCTTCTCTCTTTGTCATTCTCAATTTCTACAATTATCAAATTTTCTATTTCTCAATTTCCCAAAGGCTTTACCATTCCATTTGTGAATATCTCAATTTCTTTATTTCTTGATTTCTGAATTATCAATGTGTCAAACTCAATTTTTAGAATTTTTGATTTCTTGATTTCATTGTCTTAGTTTCTCAATTTCGAGCTTTCAAGTTCTCACTTTATTCTCTCAACTTCTCGATTTGTTGTTCTCAATTTTTACAATTAACAAATTTTCAATTTCTCAATTTCCCAAATGTTTCCCAAATGTTCAGTGACACAATTTTTTAGGATTTTTGGTTTCTTGATTTCAGTGTCTTAATTTCTCAATTTCGTGCTTTCAATTTCTCAAATTCTTGTTTCCCATTTTGATTCTCTCAGCTTCTCTATTCGTCATTCTCAATTTCTACAATTAACAAATTTTCAATTTCTCAATTTCCCAAATGTTTCACCACTCGATTTGTGAATATTTCAATTTGTCGATTTCTTAATTTCCGAGTTCTCAATATCGCAGTGACACAATTTTTTAGGATTTTTGGTTTCTTGATTTCAGTGTCTTAATTTCTCAATTTCGTGCTTTCAATTTCTCAAATTCTTGTTTCCCATTTTGATTCTCTCAGCTTCTTTATTCGTCATTCTCAATTTCTACAATTAACAAATTTTCAATTTTTCAATTTCCCAAAGGCTTTACCATTCCATTTGTGAATATCTCAATTTCTTGATTTTATGATTTCTGAATTCTGACAGTCAAACTCAATTTTTAGAATTTTTGATTTCTTGATTTCACTGTCTGGATTTCTCAATTTCTTACTCTCAATTTCTCATTTGTTTTAATTTCCCATTCTTATTCTCTCAGATTCTCTTTCTGTCATTCTCAATTTCTACTATTAACAAATTTCCAATTTCTCAATTTCCCAAATGTCTCACCACTTGATTTGTGAATATTTTAATTTGTCGATTTCTTAATTTCTGAGCTCTCAATATCTCAAAGTGACTCAGTTTCTTAGGATTGGTTTTGGTTTCTTGATTTCTAAATTTTTTACTCTCAATTTCTCAAATGTCTTAATTTCTTCCGACCACTTGCGTGCAAACGCCAGGATGAGTCTACCAGCCCACCTGGGAAGAAGAGAAGCCGAAAAAGGAGAGAGAGACGTTGAATAGGAAGACCCGACCCTAGCTTAGAAGAAAAGATAGAAACCACCGCCGGAAGCACCACCACTTTCCAACCACCGACAGAACGGGGCAGGCCTGAGTATGGCGGCGCAGGAAGTTGGTTCGCACTTGTTGTGGTGGTGTTGCATTTTTAAAATTCGCGCGCCAGCGCACCGTGGTAAGGCGATATCCATAAAAAAAAACAGGCGAATAGGGTTTGTTTCTGGATGCACACGGGACAGAAATCACCGTCCCAATTTTAGATTTCTAATAGCAGAGGGTTTAGAAACACTAGTTTTCATACGGATTAAGGGATTAGGCGAAAAGTAGCCGGATTGTTTTTCGTGTGGCGTGGTTGTAACTCGGGGAAAAAGGTAAGGATGGAGCAGATTTTAACTGTTTCTCCAATCAATTTAGGTAACAGCATTCCACCAACTCTTAAGGACTGCTTTGTCAACTCGACTTTAATTTTGTCATCTTCACATTTAAATCATTTGTTCAATTGTTACCATTTTACATTAAAACATTAATTTATTGTTTAACTATCATATTAATCACCATTTGTATTTAATTATTGTTACATTAATTTATATTATAGGACTTTGTGGGAGAGAAGTGTATTTTTTTAACCTTGATCCCCCTCCAACCTCGACAGGAACGTTGCGTCAATTTTGATCGTAACAGTACCGTGCAGCTCCTCGGTCCCAACCAGTCCTTGTGTCTCCTCGGTCAGCTAGAAACAGTGTAATTAATAAATAGCGTAATACAGACTGACTGTTTTGTTTCCTTCCCGCACAACCTGACAGCTGACCTCCGGCTTATCGGACCCCGCCTAAGCTACCCGTGGTCACGTGGAGCATACCATTTACAAAAAACTGGCGCTCGAGGCATTCAAACCGTAAAAAGCGTCACAAATCTGTTTAAACGTTGCTGTGTCATGCTATTTGTGGAAACATGGACCACTTATTGGGAGAAACCTGTAAATTGGGAATATTATGAATTTGCTTACAAATTGCCTCCTGGCTCACCTCTTTAACAGTAACGTCAATTTCAGAGTTATTAAGTTTTTGAAATTTATAATGTGTTTTGATTAATGGCTTCATTGGTCAAACCGGATTCACAAGAAATTTGAAACAAGTATTCTATAAATTTTCAGTTAAGTAAGTTCGATAATTCGGATCGGTTGGATTAACGAGACAGTAGGTCGATTTACACCATCAACTTGTAAACAGTAATATAACACCACTCATAATATAACAATCTTTCTTATGTGTTTCCACACACTCCCCATCTTTCAAACACCCCAAAAGTATTTCACGATTTGAATATTTACGATCATTTCACAACTTGGAAAAACATCGAAAAAGTCCCATCTTGGATCGGCGACAACCACAGTGGTTGGTTATTGCGGTTGTTTGTGTCGCATGATTTATCGTGCATAGGGCTTTATTCATATTTCTGTCTTTTTATCAGTTCTTATTTATGATGGCCGCACGTGTTGTTCACTACCACAACTTTATTGAACTATACGTTATCCTTTATTTACAACAGATAGATTCCGTTTATTAATATTGCACGAGTCTAATACACTTTTATTTATACAACTGAGACAAAGCGTCGCAATCTCATGAAAATGTATTCCGTCTCGCTCGCTCCAATTTTCGCCGGAAAAGATGTCTTTAATCAAAGCGAACTTCGCTCGGACTGCTTTATTGATGTGGATGGTTACATATGAGACAATTATTTTACACGAAGGAACAGCCCAGATAAAATGTACTGCTATAATTAATTACTGTAATGGGACAGCCGTAGGTATATGTAGTTTGTTCAAAAACATATAAACACGTTTTGCTTCCGCTTCGGGATGAAAAGCAAACACAAAGTGTTGAATTTAACACGTCGGGCGTATCAGTCCCATAAGTCTCTCAGAAAAAGATTATTATTAGCAACAACTACATTTACACGGCTTATCAGACCCTAATTACCTCACCGACCAACCCCCTCTAATTATTTTTTTGATACGACGTACGCTAACGACGCTAATAAATTTGTTTTGCATCTGAATGTTTACAAACATGCGAAGAACAACTTAAGTCTTCAAGAAATTTTTCATCGCCTCATATACTCCCTTTTTAATCCAGTTATTACAAAATTATTCCTGAATAATTTTCATATCAGCGCGAGATCCTCTCCGCTACGGAATTTAAATACAACAGTGCCACAACCTCCGGAAAATTGCAAAACACGGGGCTGAATTTTTAAACAAAATGAAGTAATTTAATCTAACAAGTTTATTTGGGGAGAATCTCTTCAAATTGCTTTACAACAGCGATGAGCCGGACCTTGTTTAACAAAGCAAATATTAAAACTGACATGTCTAAACGTCATCGTTATAAGGGTGACAAACACAGCCGACCTCCGCGTAAGCAAACACTGACATCGGAGCATGACGAACGATTGTCAACACGTTAAATTAGACTCTTCTTACATTGTTACTTCGAATTTATTCTTGGAGAGATGGGGGGATCGGTTTGACATGGATTCTTCTCATAAATAACGGGCTCTTATGAGGCAAATTCCGATTCTATTGAGTTGTGATTTTGTCGGAATAAATGTCGGCTTGGAAGAGTCGTTTTCGTCAGGGACAAAATATTTTTCTAAGTACTGCAAATATTACCCGATAATATGGAAGTATAATCTCTTGTTGAAGATTATTGTTACACCTACCCTCCACGCTCGGGGTGGCTCGCTGCTGTGGAGAATCAGGCATAGAGTACAGTGAACACACACAGCTGACTTAAACTATACTTCTATGTGTTTACATAAATTAACCACGGCCCCGCGTACGTGGTATTTGGATTTTATATATGTATATAACGGATTCTATGATTCTATACACAAATTTATTTTAAACACGATTAACAAACCATGAATAGGTAACAACATAACCTGACTACTGCTCATGGCATCGCGTCTCCGTCTGCCTAGAGGTTTACCCTGCACTCTGCCCTAATCCCTCCTCAGGCATGCGAGATATCTCAACTGCCACCGCGCTAACACGGCCAGAATGACGAGTATCTCGCTCTCGAGATAGCGATCCACTCATCACATTCTCAACCCAAAGCTTTTTCATATCAATTATGCAACCCATCTTGCACTCCAACATCACAGATTGTATAATATGTAGTAACCCTATTTTCTTCAATAACGCACGGTGTTTTAAGTCTGAAAATTTTAAATTTCCCGCTTCGCAGCGCTCCCTGTAGGGAACTGTCATTCCTTATTTTCGTGCAAAAACGCAGGTTAATTCCAACAAAAATCATGGGAAAACATAAGAGAAAACGCTCATCACGTGAACGAAGTGCTTCACCGGCCTCAGAAGACGAAAGCAGGGCCCTAGATCAAAAAATTAGGGCTGTGAAACTCCAATTGAAGAGGAAAAAACTCCAAGAACTAGAGGCGGAGTTAGAGGCCTCACCAACTCAGTACTCTTGCACTGAGGGAGAATTCAACAGTGAGTATTTGTTAAAGACCATATAGGCTCTATTACCGGCATGATCGACAACACAAAAAATGTTTCCTTTCTTCTCTCTTGTGGAGAGGTGCCTCTCTTGTGGAGAGGTGCAAGAAAGAGTGTTCCAAGTGTTCTTGGAGGCTGTCCCACAATAAGTGTTCTTATGGTGACTGCCACAGACCCCAACTGACTGTAGCTGTTGTTACAGGTGAGAATGACCTTTCGGTCGACGTGGAGCCTAACCTTTTGGTGAACGCAGAACCTGACCCTTTGGTCGACGCGGGGCCAACCACCGATACATCAGACCCTTCTCAGAGTACCCTTGCAGCGGATGTTCTCTGTCTATTGGGCAACCTTGAGGACACAACACCAAAACAAAATCCACCGATTCAACCTGACTTAGCCCTACGTTGGGAAGCAATCCTTGTAAATGGGTTAACATCAGTCGTTTGTTCCGAGCTGTTGGAAAAATATCCAAATCCCAGTAATTGTCCATCACTGGCAGCTCCAAAATTAAATACAGAGCTTGTGGCATGCACGCCAGAGGCCTCCCTCCAACGTGACCATCGTCTGGTGACATTCCAAACCCAGATGGCTGCAGGTTTGTCTGCCATCGGCCTAGTCCTCGATTACCTTCTGACTAAGGAAGAGAAGGGGGAGGCGGATATTCGCAACATAGAGCGATTATCTGATGCCGGACGCCTTTTCACCAATATACATCACACTCAGACCTCTGCTAGAAGGGTGTTAGCGCTTCAACACCTTACTAATAAAACAACAAAAGATGTGCTGGCAAAACTTCCTAGAGGATCTCTTTTGTTTGGCGACGATCTGGGCGAAAAGATCAAAGCAGCCAAAGCATTGGAAAAAACGAGCCTTGAGTTGAAGTCCGCTCCTACAAAGACACAAGTTTCGAAGATGCGGAACACAGAACGGTTTAGGAAACCTTTAAACTTGCAGAGTCCGTCTCAACGATCAGGGGCACCACGTTCAGGCGGACGGAGCACAATACGCCCACAGACACAGACACACAAACAATCGTCGCCGCGTCTACAGCGCAAAACGTATTACCTCAACAAGGGCAGGAACAACGACAACCAACGCCAACATTAACAGCCGTCGCGAATAATGTAAGTAATATTGCTGGTCGACTACGAATTTTTGTAACGGCGTGGCAAAGAATTACATCACATCCAGTGATTTTCACATGGATAACGGGTTTTAAAATCCCTTTCAAACAAGAGCCTTTACAAACCACACCACCACCTGTTAGAATCTTGTCGACGTCGATTTACGACGGACACAGGTGGCCATCGATATTCTTAGAACAAAGGAAGTGATTTCTTCCTGTGTCCCTTGCAAGGGACAGTTTATCTCCCCAATTTTTGTGGTTCCAAAACCTGATGGCTCAGATAGACTAATACTTAACCTCAAAAAACTAAATGAATATTTAGATGCTCCACATTTCAAATTAGAAGACAGAAAGACTGCCTTAAGTTTAATGACACCAAATTGTTATATGGCGTCAAAAGATTTAAAAGATGCTTACTATTTTATCCCCATAGACAAGTCACACAGAAAATATCTTCGCTTTAAATTCAACAACGTTTTATATGAATTTACGGCGTTACCTTTTGGGTTAGCAATAGCCCCATGGCTATTCACAAAAGTTATGAAACCTGTGGTTTCGTATTTGAGAGAACAAGGCTTGATGTCGGTGATCTATTTAGATGATTTATTGTTATTTGGAAAGACTAGACAAAGTTGTTTAAAAAATGTTTACATTACAATTAATGTCTTACAAGAGTTGGGATTTATTATCAATGCCCCAAAGAGCAATCTTATACCTCAACAAAAATGCAAATTTTTGGGTTTCATTTTTAATTCTATCGAAATGACCTTAGAACTACCTGAAGCAAAGACGGAAAAAATCAAGATTTTGATCTCAAGGTTCAGTACAAGGGAAAAATGTTCGATTCGGGAATTTGCTCAAATGCTTGGGTACCTAGGATCGGTTTGCCCTGCCCTAGAGTACAGTTGGCTCTACACTAAGAGAATGGAAAGGGAAAAAGTTTTAGCCTTAAGAAAAACAGAAAACAACTATGAGCAACAAATGATCATCCCCCCTTACTTGAAACAAGATTTCTTGTGGTGGCAAGATCTTGCAAACAAAAAATGTAAGATAAAAACATTTTCTTTTGCACTCGAAATTAACTCGGATGCTTCTGGCACTGGATGGGGGGTATTTTGTAAAACCACAAATCAACGAGCACATGGGCACTGGAATTCAGAAGAAAAATGTCATCACATTAACTATCTAGAGTTGTTAGCCGCATGGTTTGGACTCAAATCCTTTGCAAATGATTGCTACGATCGGGAAATATTGTTAAGAATTGACAACATGACAGCTATAGCTTATATAAATCGAATGGGGGGAACTCAGTTCCCACACCTTAACAATCTTGCTCGAAATATCTGGCAATGGTGTGAGAACAAAAATTATGGATTTACGCCGTCTACGTAAAATCAGAGTATAATGTAGAAGCTGATACCGAATCAAGGCGCACACCTTCAGAAACGGAATGGGAATTGTCATCAGAGGCTTTCGATTTAATTGTACAACATTTTGGAAACCCAACGTTTGACCTTTTTGCCACTAGAATAAATTCTAAATGTAAAAAATTTGCGTCGTGGCACTATGATCCGGACGCCTATGTAATAGATGCCTTTACACTGCAATGGAAGGGACATCTATTTTACGGTTTCCCCCCCTTCTGTATCATTGCCAGAACGTTACAAAAAATCGTACACGATAAAACAGATATTATTTTGGTTGTTCCTGATTGGAAAAATCAACCATGGTATCCTCTGTTTATGTCTCTACAAATTAAAAAACCAATCTATTTTCAACCTAATAAAGAACTGTTGTTTTCGGTTAACAGAGCAGCTCATCCATTATGGGGGAACCTTACATTGGTGGCAGCTCACTTGTCCGGCGTGCGTTCCTGCTAAGAGGTATCCCTCAAGCATCAATTCCAGTTCTGCTAGCTTCCATCTCCACTAACACCTTTAAACAGTATGAAGTGGGATGGAAAAAATGGTGGAAATTTTGTCAAGACCGCTCAATTAATGTATATACAGGCACCAGTACGGATGTGCTGTCATTCCTAACCGAACAGCTTCAACAAAATGCCTCATACGGCAGCTTAAACAACTTTAGAGCTGCGCTGTCATTTCTACTTACACCTGAAATTGGAGACAACCCTCAAATTAAACGTTTTTTCAAAGGTGTTTATCAACTAAAACCGGAAAGGCCAAAATACCATACAACGTGGGACCCAGCAGTTGTTCTCACCTATTTGGGAACACTGTATCCAAATGAAAGAATAAGCCTCACTGACCTTACAGTTAAACTAGCAACATTGTTGGCACTGGCAACTGGACAACGAGCCCAAACAATAGCCTTGATTCATATAGAAAACATTGAAATAGGACCAGACATAGTAAGAATCATGATCCCGGATAGGATCAAAACCTCAAAGAGAGGAGCATTTCAACCCACATTGATTATACCGATTTTACACACCAATTTAGAAATATGTGTAGCTTCAACCTTGAAAGCTTATCTCGCAGCAACTAAGAGTCATAGACCGACTGATGCCACTCGACTACTGTTAACATACAAAAAACCATATAGAAATGCAACGACAACATCCATAAGTCGTTGGATAAAAAGTGTGCTACAGGCAAGTGGAATTGATGTTTCAATTTTTACCGCTCACAGCACGCGACATGCCTCCACCTCGGCAGCTTCGCGAAAAGGCATTAGCTTGGACGAGATCAGAAAAACGGCTGGATGGTCAGAAAGATCCTTGACCTTTGCACGACATTATAATCGTCCGCTTGCTCAAGGACTGACTGGGAATTTTGCTCAAGTAGTCTTAAGCTCGTAATTACCCATGACTGACCCCAATATTGGAGTTACTTAAATTTCTTTTTACTTCGTTATTCTTGTTACTTAAGCATTAGTCTTTGTTTAATACTTGTTCGACTGTTTTGAATAAACCATTTCTCAGGTTTACTCCATTATTCTCGTCGCAACAAACTTTAAACATCTACATATTATACAATCTGTGATGTTGGAGTGCAAGATGGGTTGCATAATTACAAGATCAAGCGAACTTGAAAAGTGAAGTTCGATCTTGATTATGCTACCATCTTGCACGAAGACATCACTCCCACCCGTCTTGTTTTTACAAGGCCCAAACACCCCAGTTGCGACTTCGACGTGGACTTCAAATAAATGACAGTTCCCTACAGGGAGCGCTGCGAAGCGGGAAATTTAAAATTTTCAGACTTAAAACACCGTGCGTTATTGAAGAAAATAGGGTTACTACATATTATACAATCTGTGATGTCTTCGTGCAAGATGGTAGCATAATCAAGATCGAACTTCACTTTTCAAGTTCGCTTGATCTTGTAATAAAACAATACAACTCAATGTTCAATCCTAACAAACTACTCAAAATTATTTGTTCGCATTTATATTCTTCGGATCTTCACAATATATATAGCAATAATCAACATTTTCAAGCCAACTGTCGCAATAATCCACATTTTCAACCCAAATCTCGCCCTAATCAACATTTTTAAACCAAATGTCATAATAATCAACATTTTCAAAGCAACTGTCGCAATAATGAACATTTTCAAACCAAACTGTCACAACATCAACATTTTTATACCAACTGTCTCAATAATCAACATTTTCAAACCAAACTGTCACAAAATCAACATTTGTCATTGCGTATTCCAGAGCAAATTACCAGAAGAAATCTCGGGCAGTCCGCATTCTCAATATCAAACCAATTGTCGCAATAAGCTCACAACCTGCCATCTCGTGATTCCAGAGCAAATTGCCGGAAGGAATCGCGGGCAGTCTTTCAAAATTACTTTAAACAATTGTTGTAACATCCTTCTACAATTCTTTCAACATCACTTTACAATTCTTCCAACATCACTTTACAATTCTTTCAACATCACTTTACAATTCTTTCAACATCACTTTACAATGCTTTCAACATCACTTTACAATTCTTTCAACATCACTTTACAATTCTTTCAACATCACTTTACAATAAATTCAAATGGACCAACAAAACTCTACCTCTAACAATAAACACAAACAAGGCAGCAACACTCTTTCCAGCGCTAATAACAATACTCAGACTCCATTCAAGCAGCCAACACACATTGACAGCATTTTTGTTATCTTTTTTTTTGTCCTGGTATTTCAGAGCACCCGTAGGTGCGGCTTGCTCCCGAGCCCCCCTGCTTTAGATTTGTTACCGAACTGCTGACTACAACCGCTTCAAAATATCAATCAACACATTTCTTTAACTGTAAGCGTTTGTCAACCTTCCGAAAAATATCTCGAAACATTTTACGATTCTTAGAAAAGACCAACATCTTGCTTTCCCACATTGTTTCGGCTCTCCTGAACTATGAATAGGCAACAACATAACCTGACTAGTGCTCAAGGCATCGTGTCTCCGTCTGCCTGGGGGATTTCCCTGAACTCTGCCCTAATCCCCACTCTTGACCATGCGCGATATATCAACTGCCACCGCACTAACATATAGATAACAAGGAATGGAGAGTATGCTATTAACTAGACATTAATAACGAAACCTTACATAGAACTTCCCTAGAATCTGAAGTTGAGGTGGCGCTGGACAGTCGTGACTTCCTGGTGGGCTGAAGTTCTGTCTACGACGGAGTAGTTACAAATTTCATTGTAATTGGTTCAGTGGATCCAGAGATTTTCCCTCCCCCCCGTTATCCTTTTTAGGAATGGAATTTTGAAAAACCGTTTTTTAGTCTGCGCCTACATGTTAGAACAAGTAAGAATGCAGAAGGTTAGTAGATCTAGGAAATAACTCCCCCGCCCCGTTACCCCCCTTTGCCATGTAATCTTGAAAAACCGTTTCTTAGTTATCGCCTACGTGGTAAAATGTGTAAGTGTGCAAAATTTCAATCCAATCAGTTCAGTGGATCTTTAACCCCCCCACCCCATTACCCCCCTTAGGAATAGAATTTTGAAAAACTATTTCTTGATGAGCGCCTACGTGGTAAACAAATTTCATTGTAATTGGTTCAGTGGCTCCAGAGATTAACCCCCCCACTCCGTTACCCCCCTTCGAAATGTAGTTTTGAAAAACCGTTTGTTAGTGTGCAAAATTTCATTGCAGTCGGTTTAGTGGATTCAGATATTAAGCCCCCCCCCTCCGTTACCCCCCCTAAAGGATGGAATTTTGAAAAACCTTGTCTTAGTAGGCGCTTACGTGGTAAAATAAGTAATTGTGCAAAGTTTCATTGCAATCGTTTCGATGGATCCGGAGATTTCGTGAAGGCGTTTGTTTTGAAAGCAATTGAAGCGACTCGAGAAGTATTGAAATGTCTGGAAGAGTCTTGAAGCGACTTGAAGAGGGATGAAGCGACTTGAAGAAACTTGAAACGACTCGAAAAGACTTGAAATGTATTGAAAAGACTTGAGGCAATATGCAATATTTTGAAAGGTCTTGAAGCGGCTTGAAGAAACTTGAAGTGATTTAAAAGGACTTGGAATGTCTTGAAGCAACGTGAAGTATGTTAAAAGGACTTAAACCGATTCGAAAAGATATGGAGCGAATTGAAATGTTTTGAAGAGACTTGGGTTGAAGTTTTGAATAGGAATAGAAGCGACTTGAAAAGACTTGAAGATTCTTGGAGCGACCTGGGAAGCCTTGAAATGCTTTGGATGGTATTTAAGCGACTTGAAAAGACTTAAAATGTCTTAAAGAGTCTTGAAGCGACCTGGGAAGATTTGATGTATCTTGAAGGGATTGGAAGCGACTTGAAAATACTTGAAATGACTTGAAGAGTCTCGAAGTGACCTGGGAAGAATTGAAATATCTCGGAGGGATTGGCAGCATTGGAAGCGACTTGAAAAGACTTAAAATGTCTTAGAGAGACTCGAAGAGTCTTTAAGCGACCTGGGAAGACTTCAAATATCTTGAAGGGACTGGAAGCGACTTGAAAAGACCTGAAATACCTTGAAACGACTGAAAAGGACTTGAAATGTTTTGAAACGACTTGAAAGACTTGAAGCGAATTTACAAGACTTGAAATGTTTTGAAAGGACTTGAGGTGACTTGAAATGTTTTGAAGGGTCTTGAAATGACTTGAAGAAACTTGAAACGACTGGAAAGGACCTTGAAATGTTTTGAAAGCGATTAAAGCGATTTGAAAAGATTTGAAATGACTTGAAAATATTTTGAAGGGACTGAAAGCGACTTGAAGAAACTTGAGACGACTTGAAAGGACTTTGAAGCGACTTGAAAAGACTTGAAATGTTTTGAAGAGTATTGAAGCGACCTGGAAAAATTTGAAAATATCTTGAAGGGATTGGAAGCATTTTAGGTGACTTAAAAAGACTTGAAATGTCTTGAAGGGACTTGAAGAATCTCGAAGGAAGCTAGGAAGACCTCAAATATCTTGATGGAACTGGAAGGACAACTAGAAAGGACTTGAAATGTTTTGAAACGACTTGAAAGACTTGAAAAGAATTGAAGAGACTTGAAATATCTTGAAAATATTTTGAAGGGACTGAAAGCGACTTGAAGGAACTTAAAACGACTTGAAAGGACTTGAAATGTTTTGAAACGACTTGAAGCGAATTGAAAAGACTTGAAATATTTTGAAGGGACTGAAAGCAACTTGAAGAAACTTGAGATGACTTGAAAGGACTTTGAAGCGACTTGAAAAGACTTGAAATGTTTTGAAGAGTATTGAAGCGACCTGGAAAAATTTGAAAATATCTTGAAGGGATTGGAAGCATTTTAGGTGACTTAAAAAAACTTGAAACGTCTTGAAGGGACTTGAAGAATCTCGAAGCAACCTGGGAAGACCTCAAATATCTTGATGGAACTGGAAGGACGACTGGAAATGACTTGAAATGTTTTGAAACGACTTGAAAGACTTGAAAAGTATTGAAAAGACTTGAATTATCTCGAAAATATTTTGAAGGGACTGAAAGCGATTTGGAGGAACTTGAAACGACTTGAAAGGACTTGAAATGTTTTGAAACGACTTGAAGCTAATTGAAAAAACTTGAAATATTTTGAAGGGACTTAAGGCAATATGAAATATTTTGAAAGGTTTTGAGACGACGCTAGATGTTTTGAAAGCAATTGAAGCGATTTGAAAAGACTTGAAATTACTTGAAAATATTTTGAAGAGACTGAAAGCGACTTGAAGAAACTTGAAACGACTTGAAAGGACTTAGCGACCTGGGAAAATTTGAAAATATCTTGAAGGGATTGGAAGCATTTTAATGTCTTGAAGCGCCTTGAAGAATCTTGAAGGAACCTGGAAAGATCTCAAAAATCTTGGTGGAGCTGGAAGCGACTTGAAAAGACCTGAAATACCTTGAAACGACTGGAAAGGACTTGAAATGGTTTGAAACGACTTGAAAGATTTAAAAGGATTTGAGAAGACTTCAAATATCTTGAAGCGACGTGAGATATGTTATAAGGACCTGAAACGACTTGAAAAGATTTGAAGCGAATTGAAACCACATGAAAAGTTTTAAAGAGACTTAGGTTGAAATTTTGAAAGGAATTGAAGAGACCTGAAATGCCTTGAAGAGTCTTAAAGCGACGTGGGAAGATTTGAAATGTTTTGGATGGAATTGAAGCGACTTGAAAAGACCTGAAATAAGAGTCTTGAAGCGACCTGGAAAAAAACTTAAAATGTCTGGAAAATACTTGATGAGTCTTGGAGCGGTCTGAGAAATAATATGGAAGCCACTTGAAAAGACTTGAAATACGTTGAAGCGACTTGAAAGGCTTTGAAACGACTATAAAACATGAAGTGAATTGACAAGACTTGAGATGTAATGAAAGGACTTGAGGTGACTTGAAATTGAATTGAAATGTCTTGAAGAGTCTTGAAGCGACTTGAAGAGAGATGAAGAAACTTGAAACGACTGGAAAGGACTTAAAATGTTTTGAAACAACTTGGAAAGAATTGAAACGACATGAAATGTTTTGAAGAAACTTGGGGCGAATTGAAAAGTTTTGAAAGGAATTGCAGAGACTTGAAAAGAGTTGTATATTTTGAGGAATCTTAAAACGACCTGGGAAGACTTCAAATATTTTGAACGGACTGGAAGCGACTTGAAAAGAATTGAAGACTCTTGAAGCGACCTGGGAAGCTTTGAAACGTTTTGGAAGGTATTGAAGCGACTTGAAAAGACTTGAAATGCCTTGAAGTGTCTTGGAGCGACCTGGGAAGAATTGAAATATCTCGAAGGGATTGGAAGCGACTTGAAAAGACTTAAAATGTCTTGGAGAGACTCGAAGAGCCTTGAAGCAACCTGGGACTTGAAACGGCTTGAAGGACTTGAAAGGAATTGAAAAGACTTGAAATATCTTGAAGCCATGTAAAATATGTTAAAAGGACTTGAAGCGACTTAAATATGTAGTAGTCTTAAATTAAAATAATTAAACAAGTTGTGTTTTTTTTTTAATAAATCCGACGCAATTAAGCAGTTCTAAGTAAGTTCTTGGATACTGCTTCCAATGAAGAATATTTACTGCTAAAGGTGGTTTTAATCGTGGGAGTTTTGGAGGTTGTAGAATTGGTGAATTGGTGTCCATGTTAGTTGATCATGTTGATGACAGAGGCAGCGTAATTGTAGTCGAAATTCCGGAGACGAAGACTCATAAACCCGGAACGATTACCATCATCAATGGAAATAACACTGTTGATGCTACTGACCTTTTCCGAAAGTTAAAAATTTTACGACCTGAAAATATTTCACACAAGGGGTTGCACAATTTATTTGTCTTCAAAATCCAGAAGAATATACGGGCCATAGTTTCAGACGTTCGAGGCAGACTTTGGGGCAGATATAACAGTTGTAAAGAGACATGGTGGCTGGCGCTCAAATAGTGTGTGCCACTACTGTTGATATTATATTGAGATTTTGTTAAAATCTCTTATTCCTGAATTTCAAGTTTTCCAAATTTTTAATTCATGAAATCCTGATATCTTACTGAACAAAATTTGCAAGTATGGAATTAATGAATTTGAGAATTTGCAAATTTTAAATAATTGTGAACATCTTTATTTTATAAAATTTAAATCTTTAAAATATTAACTCTTTAATTGTTAGATTTTGAATACCTATTCGGAATGCCGAATTCCTGAATTTGAGTTTGGGAGTTCGTAGATTTTTTACTTTATTATATTTATTATAGAAAAATAGCCGAAAATTTAGTTTTTCCAAAATTTGTAAATTTAACTTTTAAATTCTCCAATTGCTGAAGTTGAAGTTTTCCAATTTTTTTTTTCATGAAATATTGATATCATAAATTTATGAATTTGCAAGTTTTGAACTAATGAATTTGAGAAATTGCACATTACGGACTGATGTAATTTTGAATTCCTGTGTGGATTTGCAAATTTTGAATTGTAAATACCTTAATTTTAGAAAATTTAAATCCTTGAAATATTAACCACTGAATTGCTGAAATTGTGAAATGAAAACTTTCGTTTTCAGTTGCAAATTTTGAATCATGGCCGAAAAATTGGCGTTTATACAAAATTGCTAAATTCAACCTTTAAAATCTACAATTCCTGTAGTTGAAGTTTTTCAAATTTTTAATTCATGGAATATTGATATCTTAAATTTATGAATTTGCAAGTTTTGAATAAATGAATTTGAGAAACAATTGCACATTACGGATTGATGTAATTTTAAATATCCGAATTTTAAAATTTTGAATTCCTGTGTGGATTTGCAAATTTTGAATTGTGAATATCTTTATTTTAGAAAATTTATATCCTTGAAATATGAACCACGCAATGGCTGGAATAATTGTGACCTGCAAACTTTCGTTTGCAATTGCAAATTTTGGATCATGGCCGAAAAATTGGCTTTTTTCCAAAATTTGTAAATTTAACTTTTAAATTCTTTAATTCCTGAAGTTGAAGTTTTCCAAATTCTTTTTTTCATGAAATATTGATATCTTAAATATATGAATTTGCAAGTTCTGAATTAATGAATTTTGAGAAATTGCACATTACGGATTGATGTAATTATGAATGTCCGAATTTTAAAATTTTGAATTCATGTGTGGATTTGCAAATTTTTAATTGTGAATACCTTTATTTTAGAAAATTTAAATCCTTGAAATATGAACCACTGAATCGCTGAAGTTGTGAAATGAAAACCTTCGTTTGCAATTGCAAATTTTGAATCATGGCTGAAAAATTGGCTTTTTTCCAAAATTTTTAAATTTTACTTTTAAATTCAACAATTCCTAAAGTTGAAGTTTTCCAAATTTTTATTTCATGGAATATTGATATCTTAAATTTATGAATTTGCAAGTTTTGGATTAATGAATTTGAGAAATTTCACATTACGGATTGATGTAATTTTGAATATCCGAATTTTAAAATATTGAATTCCCGTGTGGATTTACAAATTTTGATTTGTTGTTTTAGAAAATTTATATCCTTGAAATATGAGCCACTAAATTGCTCAAAATTGTGAACTGAAAACTTTCGTTTGCAATTGCAAATTTTGAATCATGGCCGAAAAATTGCATTTTTTTCCAAAATTTGTAAATTTAACTTTTAAAATCTGCAATTCCTGAAGTTGAAGTTTTCCAAATTCTTTTTTCATGAAATATTGATATCTTTAATTTATGAATTTGCAAGTTTTGAATTAATGAATTTGAGAAATTGCGCATTACGGATTGATGTAATTTTAAATACCCGAATTTTAAAATTTTGAATTTCCGTGTGGATTTGCCAATTTTGAATTGTGAATATCTTTATTTTAGAAACTTTATATCCTTGAAATATGAACCACTGAATTGCTGAAATTGTGAACTGAAAACTTTAGTTTGGCCGAAAAATTGTGTTTTTTCCAAAATTTGTAAATTTAACCTTTAAAATCTCCAATTCCTGACGCTGAAGTTTTCCAAATTTTTATTTATGAAAAATTTAAAAATTTTGAATTCCTGAGTGGATTTGCAAATTTTAATTGTGAATATCTTTATTTTAGAAAATTTAAATCCTTGAAATATGAACTATCCAGTTGATGTAATTGTGAACTGCAAATTAAGATAAGATTTAAATCTTTAAAATTTTGAATAAAGGAATCTGAGAATTTGCAAATTACGAATAGATGTAATTTTAGATTTCTAAATTCAGAAGACGTTCAGAACAAATCATAATTAATTAGTAACAGGTGCGTTGCTTTCTTGCTATTTTTTCTTTTGCGGAATCGGACAAATCCAACTTTTTGCAGAGATAGAAGAATGCAATGCACTAAAGTTAGCAACATGCCAAAAAATTCGACATTTTTTAATGCTTTATTTTCAACGGTCAGCGGTTAAAACAACTTCAAATTAAACAAAGCGAAGACACATTTTATGTCGAGCAAAGCAATTATCCTGAGAAGGGCTCCGTAAAAAAGGAGTCAACAGCAGCCCTCTTTCGTTCAAAGCACCACTTTCAGTTTGGATATCCACCTTATTTTCTTTCTCTTAATTACTCAAGTTAAACGAAAATTTATCGTCTCTCGATATTTAATTCAGATACGAACTTTTTACTAAAACCTCGTTTAATCCCAACCTGCTTTAATATAAAATACTCAAACGATATTTCATTTCTCGGACGGAGTTTTCGGCAAATATTAATATTTCCTCTCGATTTCAGATATCAATCTTAACGATGTCATCCGAGAATTTGCTTAGCCGTCTGAGATGTTTTCTATATTTTACATTTCATCGAGGGTGGGTAACTCGTCCCACTCTCCTCTACGCGAAGGATGACTCCTCCCTTCTGTTCTACATTTAGAGGCGTATTTATTGTCATGTTGGTAGATAAAATACTATATTTTTCATTCAGAATTTATAGGATTTAAAGCGCGCAAGGGACATGCATTGTTGTACGTATAGTATACGTAGGTGTATAAGTTATCAGACTTTGATAAATGGAGCCGGGTCAGTGGTTGTGTTTTAAACGTGAGAGAGATAGAAAGCGGAATTAAACTTGAAGTCTATCATAAGTCTTCGTTAACGTGGACTTTATTCTTACAAACAGAAACCACAGAAATCGATCTGAACAGAACGATTCGTTGCGGCGGGAAAACTTGCAACCAAACTGTATGGGTGCAGTTGGAGCGGCTGTAATTAAGGGTGGTGTAAAAAACGTTTGGTGGAGAATTTTAGGTTGGGAATTTCGTGTGTTGTAATAATTGGGCAATGAAATGTAATATATATGAAAATTACTTTTTTTTAATCGACTACAAAAAAGGTCGAGGTTGTCTATTCCATTTTTTATGTATGTTCTGGAATACCTTCTTTGTTTATTAACCGATTACAGTGATTCTTTTTGCGTTGAGTTCAGTATAGCTCCAGGGTGGTCCCATTTCAATTTCATTCATATTGGACATAAAACTTAGAAGATATACCAGGGAACTCCTTAAAATCAAATGGAAATGTGATCGACTGAGGGTACACCCGACGGAGGTTGCATTCTTAGTTTTATAACAACCCCAGGATAAACAAGGTACTAAACTGTGGTCAAGGACGTGATTAGCTGGCGATGACATCATAAATTCGGTGAATAATTGATTTTTTGTGTGTGAACTGAAACCGACCTCAAACATAATTTCTATGTTTATAGGCCGATTTCAATGATTCTTTTTGCGTTGTGTTCAGTATAGCTCCAAGATGGTCCCACTTTAATTTTATTGATATTGGACATAATACCCTGTAGACTCGGGAATTAATTAGAAGAATTAATAATTAGATAATAAAATAATAATTTCTTTAAACGAAACAATAAATAATTACATTAAGCCGAACAACAAATAAGTATAAAATCGAGAGATTTAATTTTTTACTTTTTAGTTATCTTTTGTTACTTTTGTGTTTTTTGAAGTCGGTTTCTTTTTTTTAAAGTTCCTGGAACATAAATCGCGTGTTTTTAAATAACGCTCATCAGTCCATTAAAGGCGCCGACTTGAACCACCGTGGGTCGTCTGAGTAAGAAACTGGCGAATTGGAGGCATACATACCACTCGAATTTCAAGTGCGGGCGATCACTAGTTATTAATTATTTGGAAGGTATAATAAGAGTCAAATTTTTCTGCCACTTCCGAGAGGTGACAAAATGGTTTGGTGGAGTTTCATTGGCGAATTTTAGGAATTATAGGTTGGGAATTAGTGTGTTATAATAATTAGAAAATGAAATGAAAGTGAAAAAATATTCTTTATTTTTAAGCGACTTCAAAAAAGGAGGTGGTCCACTATTCGATTGTATATTATATATTTTTATGTATGTTCCGGCATAACTTCTTTGTTTATAAACCGATTTCAATTATTCTTTTTGCGTTGGATTCAGTATAGCTCCAGGGTGGTCCCATTTTAACTTCATTCACATTGGACATTAAAGTTCGAAGATATAGCGGGAAACTCCTTTAAATCAAATGGAAATGTGATCGACTGAGGGTACACCAGACGGGGGCTGCATTCTTAGTTTTATAGCAAGCCCAGGATAAAGTAGGTACTAAACTGTTCTCAAGGACGTGATTAGCTGGCGATGACATCATAAATTCGGTGTATAATTGATTTATTGTGTGTGAACTGAAACCGACTTTAAACATAATTTCTATGTATATGAACCAATTTCAATTATTCTTTTTGCGTTGTGTTCAGTATAGCTTCAAGATGGTCCCACCTTAATTTTATTGATATTGGACATAATACCCTGTAGACTCGGGAATTAATTATAACAATTAATAATTAGATAATAAAATAATAATTTCTTTAAACGGAACAATAAATAATTACATTAAGCCGAACAACAAATAAGTATAAAATCCAAAGATTTAATTTTTTACTTTTTGGTTATCTTATGTTAGTTTTGTGTTTTTTGAAGTCGGTTTCTTTTTTTTAGAGTTCCTGGAACATGAATCGCGTGTTTTTAAATAAAAAAATATTTGCATTTTTTCGACGCTCATCAGTTCATTAAAGGCGCCGACTTGAACCAGCGTGGGTCGTCATACATACATACCACTCGAATTTCAAGTGACGAGCGATCACTAGTTAATTATTTGGAAGGTCACCACTTCTGAGGGGTGACAAAATGGTTACCCGGTCTTTTTCGGCCTTTAAACTAATTAATTATAAATGTATGTGTAATTCTTCTAACCTCACCGCTCGACCTCCCATTTTCATTTATTCCAAACACATAACAGTACACCCTATCGATGAAACATTCCAATCAATACTACCATCCACAGAATCAATATTTGCCAACACTTCTCTTTATAACTCCATAATATCGTCACCAAACACTGAATCCAAACAATAATTGCTCAAACGTGCAAACTCCGAAGCCGGTAGCCGTTCCACGTGTCTCATTAGAGATCACGTTGGATGTGAGCCGGCTCAAGGTGGGGTCACCGAAGAGGAAAGGAATAAAGCCATCAGTTGTCAATGTAAGTGTGACAAGGGACGGAACACATTTCAGACGGGAGGTCGTGGCTTTGTGACACGATATCCTCGGCGAGCGATAACAAAGTCCGAACCGAACACCTCGATCCAACTTAGTTCCACGATCACTTTCGGTAATCGCCCGACCGGTCAACCGACCGCCAGACTGATCAAGAGTCGATGCTTGACGTATTGTTCACTTAAATTCTTTATCGCGCCGATCAATTCGGCTTTTTACCGCGGGTAACACCCCGGCCGGGGTATTTTTTAGGGAGCTGCCCCGGTTTTGATCATCGATTGTGAACAGCAACGAGCTTCCTGCGTTATTTTTGCTAACACACTAAAGATTCGTAATATATACAGGGTGCAAATTAAATAATTAATGTAGAAAATTTAGCTGCTAATAGAGCCCTTCAAAGGCTTGTCTGTTATATAACTTTTACTCAAAACAACACCCTGTATATTAAAACATATTCTGAGTAAGGTAAATAAAAGTGTTTTATGTCCGATTGTATGATAAAGAAATGTTTATTATATAGGTTTGTGACAATAAAGTATTTATTGAATAGTAAGTACTATAATTCAATTCCATTTTTCAGATGTACAATGTTAGTGAGGTTAAGTTAAGTTATCTGACCTCATTATCGCTTTGAGCGTTCGATGATTACAGCAATTTACATCAAACAACCACAACGTAATGACCCCTTGGTCTACATCTATAGTGTGCACATTCGCGACTGTGACAGGTGCAAGCATTTATTATACAGGGTGTCCCCGAAGTAACTACTTTAATTTTAACCAGTAGTAGAATTCGCCGAGAGCATTTTTATCTACCACTTTTTCGAAATGTCATTTTTTTTTTAGCATTTTTGAAATTCAAATTCACGAACCGCCTATGGATATATATTTTAACTTGACCTACAGACAATGAATTGTTTTTGTGGAAAAGCTACTCTCGGGTGCATCAGTTACCCAGTAAACACAACCACGTAAGAAAAACGTAAAAAAAGACGAGTACCAAGGGTTGTATAGACCTTACGAAGTCGCTGACTTCAACGTTACTTTTGACGTGTTTATTATGTCTAGTAAAACACGTTTTTCTTACGTGATTTTACTACGTTGTTAAGACGTACTGATTTTCTGTAAAAAAAAACAACGTAAAACAAACGAGTATACCTACCAACCGTTGAATAGACGTTAACGAGAAATCAACGTTACTTTTAACGTGTAAAAATGACGTGTTACAAACGTCTGATAAAACACGTCTCTTTTAGGTGTTTTTACCACGTTAAAAAGACGTGTTGATTTTCTGAATTAAACGTAATTTTCAATGTCTCAACAAAACGGTCTGTAAACGTATCTTAAAGATATTATAAAATACGTCTTTTTTAGGTGATTTTAGGAAATAAGTATATTAAAAAAATGTTGATTTTCATGACATATACCCAGTGAACACGTTGACGTAAAAATGATGTCAGAATGTCTCAATTTACGTAAGATATAAGTCACACCGGAGTCATAGAAAAGTCATTATTACACTTTTTTACGTCAGGCTCTGACGTAATAAATATGACGTGTATTTGACATCATCCTGACCTTATTGATATCAATGTGACATAATAATGATGTAATCATGACGTCAAAGTGTTTTCGTCAATGTTAGGTGAATATGACTTAGTAATTACGTCATTTTTACATCAAAGAAATATCAGTAAAATGATGGATTTGTATAATAAAAATTACATTAATATGACGTCTATGTGATATCATCGTAACTCACCAAAGTCAGTATGACATAATAATGATGGAATGATAACATCAAGTTGGTTACGTAAATGTTACCTGAATATGACTTAGTAATGACGTCATTTTTACATCAAACAAATATATATCATTAATATTTAATTGAAATTATTTTGTATCAACCATCAAAAGTATTCGTTCTAATATTCGGAATTGATTGCAATTATAATTAACAATTTACTTCACCCCTTTACCCATTATTTTGACTGTTGGAAGGGGTCCCTGAGTTTTCACGAGGGGGCACAAGTACAAGCAGCTAGCAGTTACTAAAAGCAAATAAAAAGAAATCAGACTGCACACAATAAACGGACTTGGGAACAATAATGTTCCTCCTGGTTCTTCCCGTCTTCTGGCGTGCGAAAATACCCTTTTATCTGGAGCCGAAGGCGAAGCGTTAGTGAAGTATAACGCGTGGCGCTATCCAGCGAGTGTCGGCGGCACTTCAACAAATCGTTGGTTAGAATCTAGTCTTTTCGTGGATTAAGGAATTATTATTTTTTGGATTAAAGAGATTTTGTGCTGAAACAAGGTTGCTAAAGTGTAACACAAGGATTCGTAGACTTTTTTTTATCTTGTTTTTGACGAATTCAACTTATAGATTGGTAATTTGTCGTTCGTTTGGTTGGAAAATTGCAATTTAATTATATTTTATTATAATAATAAGTTAATTATTGAGTGAACATAAAACTGTGACTTATCTAATACATATTCATACATAATAAAAAAAATTTAGTGATCTGTAGTTTACATATCCGGATGATGTTTTTGTTATGTCAATTTTATGTAAAAGAAAAACGTATAGCTTATGTAATACTACGACAGATTTGTTATGTCAGTTTTATGTAAGAAAAGGACTTTTGACTTATGTAACACTATGACAGACTTGTTATGTCAGCTTTACGTAAGCAAAAGACTTATAAATTATATAACACTATTTCAGATTTGTGATGTCAATTTTATGTAATAAAAAGAGTTATAACTTATGTAACACTATGACAGATTTGTGATGTCAGTTTTAGGTAAGAAAAAGACTTATAACTTATATAACATATGACAGATTTGTTATGTCAACTTTACATAAAATAATGACTTTTATGTTACATCACGATATGATATAAATATTACATATGATATATGTAACATGTAAGTCATTCAATGACATCATATGATTTTATGTCAATATGATGTCAGAGTGATATAAAACAACATGACATCACACTGAGATCATGAAAAGAATCATTTTTCAAATTCACGTAAAATTGTATTACACACATATGATCTACGTGTGACGTAATTTTTAGGTCACGTGTTCACTAGGTATTTATTATAAAACAAAAAAACAAAAGTTGTTTTACAAAAGTTCAAATCTATTATAATGTATAAAGGTGAATAGAAAATATGAAAATAATTACTAAAAACTATAATATCAACTATGTACTACTAATATTATAAACTATATAACTACAACTATAATTATTGTTATAAGAAAAATAAAATAATTATTATGGGCTAATTGTTCTAAAATCTATAAGAAATAACTATAAGTAACTATTGCAAAAATAAAAAAATCCTTACTAGGTATATGATTGTCGTAAATGATATAAAATTACATTGGCGATGCATAAGACGTCGTCGGGGTACAGAAAAAATCCTCTCCAATTAAAAAAAATATTTCATTAGAAAAATCATAAATATAATATCATATATGTATATAACTGTCTTAAAATGAATCTTAAAAACCTTGTAAGAAGGCCAGGTCTTACATGGAGTACCACTTTTGAAGAAAGTCATAAAATCGGTACACTTGCGGAATAAATTTAAATTAAACTGGTTAGTAATATATTTATATTACGGTGTATTTAGTTACTACTGTTAAATAAAATACTGTACTACTTACCTTTAGGACTTTTGGGAGCTACACAAATCTCAAAACTTGGTAAGGGCAACGAAAACGAAACGAACTGCACGATCTCAGACGAAAAATGAAAATGAACAAAATCGAACGAAGCAATGACCAAGCACAGATGACACATCTGGAAAGAGTTCCTTGGTTTCGTTTCGTTCGGGGTGCAAGGCAATTAAAAAAGCTGTAAATCACGTACATTTTTGTGTCTTGGAAGCAGCATGTTTGTTTGTCGCCAAAACAAATTCGATAAGGCAGAAATTTTCATTGGTGGTATCATTGAATATCTAACTACTCTAACTAGAGTATTGATATTCCATGATGATAGTACTGATCTATACGTTTGGTTATTATTTCTTTTCGACAATAAAATTACGCTCGCGTCGTCGGTTCCTCAACCTTCAGCCCCCATCATGAACCAATATCCGTTCTTCTTAAAATTCCAGCCCCTATTATACCTGCTTTCAATTTCGTTTTTAAAAACTATTCATTCCCTGACCAACACTAAACTCTTCTCCGGTCAAAGACACTCTCAAAAGAGATTCGTTGTTTTATTTTTAATTTTTTCGCTGGTCTTTTGACACCTTCACTTACTTCACAGCGTTTCACATTACCAGACATTACCAGTATTAATTAATTTCGTTGATTACCCGTAAAAATTAAAGATCTTAATTTTTGTTATCAACTTCTATAAACACATTTAAATTAATATTTGTAATAATAGCTACTTACATTGAATTATTTCTTTGTCGTTAATAATTATATGACTACTACATTCACAAAATTAGCCATTCTTGCGCCGTGACACTGGGTTTGTGTCTCACATCAGTAGGATCTATTTTTTTCTGTGACACCTTTCTGTTACACATTGTGACACTAACGATGTGACTCAGTTCTGTTCATACCAGACAGATTTGCCCTGTGACCCACACGACGTGTCTCATTTCTTCTGAGTCTTGCCATAGTTGCGTCGTGACACCGGGTATGTGTCACAAAGTTTTTTTTAATTATTATCTATCGTAATCAGTAAACAAAGCTCTATCAGAATATGCAAACAAAATTGGAGCAAATGGGACCCTTTTTTTTTTTCTTAATTGGCAGCTAACGTGTTAATCAGTTTTCCCTAAAACACCAAAAACAATTTTTATTATAAATACCGACACACGTTTCGCCAACAATGTTCATCAGGGTGATGAGTGAATCGGAAAACTGATTAAAAGTAGTTATCTACCACCAAAAGGGATCCAGACAATTGTTTTGTTTTTGAATAATTATATGAATTCTCAAAGAGCGATTGTTCATCTCTATTGCGAACTAGGCGGGCGAGATGATCTTAAAACATTTCCACCGCAGGAGAAATCGTCAAACTTTCATGGTTGTTTGGGTAAAATTCGGAGTGCCAAATGTTTACAAGAGCTAACTTAGTTGTTACCATGTTTCGTAAAAATTATGAAAGAAATGCTACCCTTACTAAATATTTCTATTGTTTCTACTTTTAAATTCTATAACCATTCTATTTTATTTAAAATTTGATTAAAATAATAAATGTACGTATGTTTTATAACCCGCAACAAACAATTTACAGTGGCTTCTAAACTTGGCGCAAAAACCGCGCATTTTGAATCTGTAAAAGACGCCAATGGGATGCGTTCCTTTGTAGTACATAAATTAAATATAATTATATGAGTATATAAACACGTGAATTTATTGTAAAAATTTCACGAGAAATTAATGTCAGAACTGAACGTGAAAAATTACTTTTTTTTTACCCACATTAATTCCTTTCTATGCTTCTATATTTGATTTTAATCGTAATTCAAATATACAATATAAATTAAGTAGGATTATTATACATTATGTATCAAAGCAAGCCTAATAATATGATATGGAATACATTTTTTCTAGTGTTTATTTGCCTAGAAAAACACGTATACTTAACGTGAAAATTTCACGAAAAGTAAACGGCGCCAAAACATGCCTCGAATGCGTTTCTCAACAAGTGTATTTAATCTTAAAATTTTACGAGAAATAATAGTCAAAAATAATAATTTAGACTTCACCGCCATTCGTTCTTTTCTATTTTAGTTATGATTTAAATAATAAATATATATTTTTTAACATGATTTTTTTATAAAAAAATAGTAAATTGAGGTAAAGTAAAATACAATAATAAAAAAATCTCTTTAAACCCAGAAACCTATAGGGCTACACCATGATAATGATTTTTTAGACTCTGCTGGAACTCTTTCACTCCTTAGGTATTTTTATTTTTTATTTGATTAGAAAAACACGTGTACTTAATGTAAGAATTTCACGAAAAATAAACGTCAGAACTGCACGTGGAAAATAACTTATATTTTATCAACATTATGTACCTTTCGTTGATTAACAATATTGATTAAACGTCTTTATTGCTTCATATATAATATTTAAAAATAACGTATTTTTTTAACGTTGAATTGTCGTAATTTATAGATACGTAGTCAATATTTTATTGTAAATCAACGTTGAATTTACGTTATGTAAAATACGTTGAAATAACGTTGTAGGTATTACCAAAATATAACGAGATATTTTCAACCACAAACGTGTTATCAACCACATACACGGCTTTTCCACGTTAAAGCAACGTGCATGTGTTTACTGGGTACCTGCTGCTGAGAATCCGTATCAACGGGCGAACTCGACCGGGCGTGTTAATGTAATTTAATTTCGATTTTAAAGTTTTTATCGTAAAAGATGCCTGCTTTTTCTCGTGTGCCTAATTTCCATTAACGCTGTGCATTGTTTTGCAAAAAAACGCCAGTATCAGTTTATTAATTTATTTGCCTTTTTGATTTCTCAAAATTATTTGGGATTTGAAATTAATCTATTTAAAGTGGTTCGGGCCTGTTTGTTGTTTTGAATTGTGGACACAAAGTACTAGTAAAATCCGCTTTTGGGTGATGACGCGTTTATTTAACACACCATAATTACACTATGTACATTTCATAAAAAAGGACATTGTTAGGAGCAAGCTCCGTCTTAGTGAAAATTTAGATTTTGAATGAGTGGTGTGGCTGGAGCCACCCCAAAAAAAAGGTAAGGTGGTGGTGCGTAGTACCCCCTACCCTAAGTGCCTCAAGGGCGGAAAAGATCGTTCAAGGCCTTTTCAGAACATTTTAGTATTCTTTAGGAGTCCTTTACATTCTCGATTCTTTAGGGCTCTACAGTTTAACACAATGATTTATTGATTAGAGTTACTCATCGACAATTCCTTTCAATCCTACCGAATTTGTGGTTAAAAACATAAGTTAGACCCCAATACCGATACCACTTCTGAAACACGAATAATAATTAATTTTGATTCCTAATAAATCTTGAACTACGGAGAAGTTACGACTAATTAAATTGTAGCAGAAAGCTCAGTGGTGCATAAATTCTCAAGGAGTGCGATAAAGTTTCGATCCCTGAGTTATCGTTGGGATAATTAATACCTAATTAAATAATTGATCCGACTACTATACAATGCTATGAAAATCATTTTGTTAGAGCCGACCTCGAATGTTTATCGATTTTACCTTCTTAAACTCCTCGGCCAGCTGTCTTAGTTTCATAAATAATGAATAGGGAGATTATGCCACTGTTGGATGATCTACTGAGACGCGGCAGGTAATCTTTCCCTGACGCTAATTATAATGTCGCCCATCGCAATCTGTAAGTCAAAGCAGCTCGACAACGCCAGAATAAAATTAATAAAGCACAACGAAAGATCGTCTGAAGGCTTTAGGTATAGCTAATAGTGTCGCGCGAGCTTTTAGACGCAGGTGTCACTGATTGGGTTGCTTAAAGTCGTAATACACGATATAAAGTAGGTACTTTCGAGTTGCTGCTATCAGGCCTGACGATTTACATATTCAGACTGTAATGACATAGTAAAGTTCACACGATACTTGATCTCAGATAGGGATCTCTCGTGATGGTTGATTTATGGAAATGCCGTCTGGGCTAAATGATATGTTTGCAAAAGTGTGTTTTAAATCATCCGCCGCGGAGCGAATTAAGATCTTTCCGACTTCGGTGGAATAATTTACATGTCAAAAGTTGCTACATAACAATTTTGCTGGCGGGAAGCGAGAGACGGCGTCGATGGTCCAAAAAATGGAATTTTAATCGGCTTAACGGCGACAATGTAAACTGCGAATGAAATGAAAGCTGCAACTGTGTGTGGGAGAGACGTATTTTTGAAAACATGCTGAATTGTTAATTTATATATTTTTTTGCTAAATGTGCAAAGTAGGCCGGCCATTATTAAAGATTAAATTTAAATTTGGAATAAATTCATAATTTAGTTGATTCAAAATTTGAAATTAAAGGTTGGGAAAGTCTACGAGGAAAAATTCACAAATTTCCTAACAGGTTTTTTTAATAGAATTTACGTACATATTTAGGATTCTAAAATATCTAACATCACGATTGAACGGACTAATTAGACAATTCAAAATTTTTCGGAGAATAAAATTCGCTAATTCATCGATCAAAATGTGCATTTGCAAACTCTCAAATTTTCAAATTCCAGGAATCAAGGTTTAAATAATTCAAAAAGTCATCAAGTTCTTCCGACCGGATATAGATTGCATCATTTCCGGAATGCAAAGCGATCTTTTGCTTTCAAAATTCCCTACATTGTAAATTTCTTTCAGTTGTGTCTGCGTATAAGCAATTTTTTTGACCTATCGAGTTTGGACTCTTTGTATATGTTTTCAAACCTGGACAGCCCATATCTATTATCAATTTTGAGTTATCGCGTGTATATTACGAAATCCAACGCATGGGAAGACCATGTTCACTGTCAATTTTGGAATATCGAAGCGTCAAGATGCCTTAAATTGCTTGTAAGTAAATTTATTTATAAAGTATCGCAATCTATAAGATATTTTTCATTCGTAATAATAATAATAAATCATCTGTGAGGTTCTCTCCTAGGACTAGATTTGATCAACGTTTGAGTAACAAAAATTACGTGAAGTCTAAGACTGAATTACTGATAAACTGAAAAAATGTAAGGGCTGATAAACTAACTGAAAAACAATGAACTGCAAACGCTGTTTAACGGACTAGCTAAAGAAATGGAATAACCAACAAAGAGACTAATCCAGGAATCCACCTAAAAGTTAGACGGAAGACGAATTTTTCAAGCGTTCTCAAGCGAAATTAAATTCGAAAAATTCCCCAGTCAAATTTATATTTGCCAGTAAGAGGATTATATTTTTGTATTGTTTTGCCTTCCTAAAAAAAACAGCAGCGGATAAAAGCTAGCCATAGCCGTACGTAACGCGTCTGAGAGAGAATTCTAATTTAGAAGGATAATTCATCAACAAGTTCCGGTTATATCAGGCTCTGGAGGCCGTCCAACTCCGCGGGATCAACGATAATCCAGATATGCACTCATTGTTAACGCATATAAAACAGGAGCTTCCTGCATTTCATCCGAGTGTATATTCTCATTTGGGTGTGCCGGTGGCAAAAATACGTCACGTCTGGTGACAGATGTATTTTCCCGTTCGCATCGCAAATTTTCCATCTTCGTTTGAGTGGAAAGTCAGAGTAAGATCGATAGCTGACGCCGTGCGAAACTGGCCGTCGATTCGTCATGCGATCGGCCCCGAAAAATTAGGCAATAATCCGGATATACAGGGTATAAATCTGTCTGGAGTTAGGGAACGTTTTCGAGTTTTATGTTTGTAATTTGTCTCATTATGGCGTCGTTTACAATTAAAACGCCAAGTGGACGTTAAATCGTCGGTTTTAATTTGTATTTATGAAAACTCCGGCCAGAATTAAAACCGCCAGCGGCAAAATGCAAATACAATTGCCACTAGTTTTGCAATTTGGGAAATATTTTATAAAATAAATTGTCACATACCGGACGGCACTTGGAATACAAAACTTGAATATAATTGTCCACCGCAGGCTAGCAAATGATAACGTTTGCGTTCGCGGAACAAAGGGAATTATTTCGTTTTGAAGAAAGAGAAATGTACATTTTGGAGGCATAACTGCTGATTCATGCAAAACCAGCTCTTTGCAGAGTTCCGAAATACGGGGTTTTTAAATCTGAATACATTCATTTCATTAAGCAGAGTTATATCAACAAAAACACCCAAACTTTTAAATTCCTAAATTCAGATTCAAAATTTTAACTGAAGACACAAAATGAAGTCAATTCAAAATTTGCAAATTCTCAAATATTTAGAAATTACAATTTCATTCGTGAATTCTACGTTGCAAAATGCAAAATTTTAAACTCAAAATTTAAGATTCATGCTTATTGTGTTTAAGAAATAAATTATAAAGTCAAAATTGGGTGCATCCCTTTGGGACTCCTGGAATCCGGCCGTCTCCGTTTCGGTTCCGCTCGGCCTGTGAAGAGTTCCAATGTTCCAGCAGCATTCAAGTGGAGCTCACGCTAGAGCCTTCGCCTAGAGCAGTGGTGAGTCGTGCGTCGTGCGCTACTTTGTAGCGCCAAAATTTGCTTCATTGTCAGTTTTATTTTTTGTTCACTGTCATTTTATTGTAAATTATAATCTGAATAAACATAAAATTTTAGCAATTCAGAATTTTGTCCATTTATATTGAGCGTTAGTAGACGAATGTGTGTTAAGTAATGTGTTAAGTATATTTTGCTTCTTATGCTAACTGCCTCATCCAGCTAGTAGCGACTATCCAATTTGGCACGTAATTTAACTGTGTTCAACTTTCATGTGGACATCCCGTCAGGCAATTGCACAACCGCTGCAGTATAATCACCAACTTTTCACATATTCATGCAAACTACATTAAAACATTTAATTAACAGCCTTTAGCACTTATCAAAATGTTTCGACTCAAATTCCAGATACTTAACAGAATTTAATTAAGACTACGTCTTCCATCTAATAACAATAACAGGGAGTTTCTCGTTCTTGGAACGTTTGACAATCGGAACAATAGCACAGGACATGGTAATGTTGCTTTGGGAAGTTTCCGATCGCCTAACATAATAATCTGAATAAGAAGCTTCCGGAACCAAAGTGAGCTCTTGTAAGACCCGAACCGATAGGAGTTTGCAGACACTCCAGCTTCGTCTTGGCAGCATCACGGGGGTTTATAAATCTAAATTACAGAACTCCTGTTTACTAAACTCCACTTAAGTGGTTGATACATCGATGACGCGCTGGTTAATTATTCGCGAGTGCTTAATTACCGAAACATGATAATCATCTCATCATACATCTTCCTCTAGATGAATGATTGATCGTTATTTTGTCACGAACTGCGGATTAACGACTAATAAAGACCATTCTCGTCGATGTACGATTATCATTAATTTCGATGCGACAATGATTTGAGAGGAGCAGGTTTTCATGTCATGATTCCAGTGATACTGATGTTTGATGGAAATTGAATAGATGGGTTATTGATGGGACTGTTGATGTAAGCTCTCCACACGCGAATCGGTGGTAAAATAATAAGGCATAATGGGAACAACCCATTTAAATTAGAAAGTAAAATAATAAGAAGCAGATTTGAAACCTTGTTGAATAATTAATAAATGGAAAAAAAATCTGAATTTTTGAATGATTAAAATTTAGTTATTGAATTTGGAGTATCGAAAGTTTGGAATCGATTCAAGTCTTCTTGATATTATTGTATAATATTCAGATACAAAAAAACTGCAGGGGGTGTCTTTTCGGTCTTTACAAATTTTGTCAAAAATACTGTTCGCACTTTTATTCCGAAATGATTCAAAATTCATCTGCCACTATTTATTTTACACCAGTCATGTCTTCTATGAGATTATTTTATGAGATTCCAACCTGTATAGAGACACCCAAGAGTCTTTCCGTAATTTCAAAATATCGTCAAAAATGGCGGAGGCGCTAATTTAACTTTATCCCTATTAAAATCAAAAGCCCTTTTGAAGCATTTGTTTTGCTGTGTTTGAGTCTTCTTGATATTATTGTATAACATCCATATTCAAAAAAAACTACAGGGGGTGTCTTTTCGGTCTTTCCAAATTTTGCCAAAAATGCTGTTCGCACTTTTATTCAGAAATGATTCAAAATTCATCTGCCACTATTTATTTTACAACAGTCATGTCTTTTTTGAGATTATTTTATGAGATTCCAACCTGTATAGAGACACCCAAGAGTGTCTTTCCGTAACTTCAAAATATCGTCAAAAATGGTAGAGGCGCTGATTCAACTTTATCCTTATTAAATTCAAAAGCCCTTTTGAAGCATTTGTTTTGCTGTGTTTGAGTCTTCTTGATATTATTGTATAACATTCATATTAAAAAAAACTACAGGGGGTGTCTTTTCGGTCTTTCAAAATTTTGTCAAATATACTGTTCGCACTTGTATTCCGAAATGATTCAAAATTCATCTGCCACTATTTATTTTACACCAGTCATGTCTTCTATGATATTATTTTATGAGATTCCAAATTGTATAGAGACACCCAAGAGTGTCTTTCCGTAACTTCAAAATATCGTCAAAAATGGTGGAGGCGCTGATTCAACTTTATCCTCATTAATTTCAAAAGCCCTTTTGAAGCATTTGTTTTGCTGTGTTTGAGCCTTCTTGATATTATTGTATAACATCCACACTCAAAAAAACTACGGGGGGTGTCTTTTCGGTCTTTCCAAATTTTGTTAAAAATAGTGTTCGCACTTGTATTCCGAAATGATTCAAAATTCATCTGCCTCTATTTATTTTACACCAGTCATGTCTTTTCGAGATTATTTTATGAAATTTCAATCTGTATAGAGACACCCAAAAGTGTCTTTCCGTAATTTGAAAATATCGTCAAAAATGGTGGAGGCGCTGATTCAACTTTATCCTTATTAAATTCAAAAGCCCTTTTGAAGCATTTGTTTTGCTGTGTTTGAGTCTTCTTGATATTACTGTATAACATCCAAATTTAAAAAAAAAAAACTACGGGGGATGTCTTTTCGGTCTTTCCAAATTTTGTCAAAAATTCTGTTCGCACCTTTATTCCGAAATGATTCAAAATTGATCTGCCACTATTTATTTTACACCAGTCATGTCTTCTATGAGATTATTTTATGAGATTCCAACCTGTATAGAGACACCCAAGAGTCTTTCCGTAATTTCAAAATATCGTCAAAAATGGCGGAGGCGCTAATTTAACTTTATCCTTATTAAAATCAAAAGCCCTTTTGAAGCATTGGTTTTGCTGTGTTTGAGTCTTCTTGATATTATTGTATAACATCCATATTAAAAAAAAAGTACAGGGGGTGTCTTTTCGGTTTTTCCAAATTTTGTCAAAAATTCTGTTCGCACTTTTATTCCGAAATGATTCAAAATTCATCTGCCACTATTTATTTTACACCAGTCATGTCTTCTATGAGATTATTTTATGAGATTCCAACCTGTATAGAGACACATAAGAGTGTATTTCCGTAATTTCAAAATATTGTCAAAAATGGTGGAGGCGCTGATTCAACTTTATCCTCATTAACTTCAAAAGCCCTTTTGAAGCATTTGTTTCGCTGTCTTTGAGTCTTCTTGATATTATTGTATAACATCCAAGTTCAAAAAAACTACAGGGGGTGTCTTTTCGGTCTTTCCAATTTTTTTCAAAAATACTGTTCGCACTTGTATTCCGAAATGATTCAAAATTCATCTGCCACTATTTATTTTACACCAGTCATGTCTTCTATGAGATTATTTTATGAGATTCCAACCTGTATAGAGACACCCAAGAGTGTCTTTCCGTAATTTCAAAATATCGTCAAAAATGGTGGAGGCGCTGATTCAACTTTATCCTTATTAAATTCAAAAGCCCTTTTGAAGCATTTGTTTTGCAGTATTTGAGTCTACTTGATATTATTGTATAACATCCAAATTCAAAAAAAACTACAGGGGTTGTATTTTCGGTCTTTTCAAATTTTGTCAAAAATTCTGTTCCCACTTTTATTCCGAAGTGATTGAAAATTCATCTACCACTATTTATTTTACACCAGTCATGTCTTCTTTAAGATTATTTTATGAGATTCCAACCTGTATAGAGACACCCAAGAGTGTATTTCCGTAATTTCAAAATATCGTCAAAAATGGTGGAGGCGCTGATTCAACTTTATCCTCATTAACTTCAAAAGCCCTTTTGAAGCATTTGTTTTGTTATGTTTGAGTCTTCTTGACATTATTGTATAACATCCAAATTCAAAAAAACCTACAGGGGGTGTCTTTTCGGTCTTTCCAAATTTTGCCAAAAATTCTGTTCGCAATTGTACTCTGAAATGATTCAAAATTCATCTGCCACTATTTATTTTGCACCAGTCATGTCTTCTATGAGATTATTTTATGAGATTCCAACCTGTATAGAGACACCCAAGAGTGTATTTCCATAATTTCAAAATATTGTCAAAAATGGTGGAGGCGCTGATTCAACTTTATCCTCATTAACTTCAAAAACCCTTTTGAAGCATTTGTTTTGCTGTGTTTGAGTCTTCTTGATCTTATTGTATAACATCCATATTCAAAAAAAACTACAGGGGGTGTCTTTTCGGTCTTTCCAAATTTTGTCAAAAATTCTGTTCGCACTTTTATTTCGAAATGATTCAAAATTCATCTGCCACTATTTATTTTACAAAAGTCATGTCTTTTTTGAGATCATTTTATGAGATTCCAACCTGTATAGACACCCAAAAGTGTCTTTCCGTAATTTGAAAATATCGTAAAAAATGGTGGAGGCGCTGATTCAACTTTATCCTCATTAACTTCAAAAGCCCTTTTGATGCATTTGTTTTGCTGTGTTTGAGTCTTCTTGATATTATTGTATAACATCCATATTAAAAACTACAGGGGGTGTCTTTTCGGTCTTTCCAAGTTTTGTCAAAAGTACTGTTCGCACTTGTATTCCGAAATGATTCAAAATTCATCTGCCACTATTTATTTTACACCAGTCATGTCTTTTTTGAGATTATTTTAAAAGATTTCGACCTGTATAGAGACACCCAAAAGTGTCTTTTCGTAATTTCAAAATATCGTCAAAAATGGTGGAGACGCTGATTCAACTTTATTTATTTGAAGCATTTGTTTTGCTGTGTTTGAGTCTTCTTGATAATATTGTATAACATCCATATTAAAAAAAACTATAGAGGGTGTCTTTTCGGTCTTTCCAAATTTTGTCAAAAATAGTGTTCGCACTTGTATTCCGAAATGATTCAAAATTCATCTGCCTCTATCTATTTTACACCAGTCATGTCTTTTTTGAGATTATTTTATGAGATTCCAACCTGTATAGAGACACCCAAAAGTGTCTTTCCGTAATGTGAAAATATCGTCAAAAATGGTGGAGGCGCTGATTCAACTTTATCCTCATTAACTTCACATTTGTTTTGCTGTGTTTGAGTCTTCTTGATATTATTGTATAACATCCATATTAAAAAAAAACTACAGGGGGTGTCTTTTCGGTCTTTCCAAATTTTGACAAAAATACTGTACGCACTTGTATTCCGAAATGATTCAAAATTCGTCTGCCACTATTTATTTTACTACAGTCATGTCTTTTTTGAGATTATTTTATGAGATTCCAACCTGTATAGACACCCAAGAGTGCCTTTTCGTAATTTGAAAATATCGTCAAAAATGGTGGAGGCGCTGATTCAACTTTATCCTCATTAAATTCAAAAGCCCTTTTGAAGCATTTGTTTTGCTGTGTTTGAGTCTTCTTGATATTATTGTAGAACATCCAAATTCAAAAAAAAGTACAGGGGGTGTCTTTTCGGTCTTTCCAAATTTTGCCAAAAATTCTGTTCGCAATTGTATTCTGAAATGATTCAAAATTCATCTGCCACTATTTATTTTGCACCAGTCATGTCTTCTATGAGATTATTTTATGAGATTCCAACCTGTATAGAGACACCCAAGAGTGTATTTCCATAATTTCAAAATATTGTCAAAAATGGTGGAGGCGCTGATTCAACTTTATCCTTATTAAATTCAAAAGCCCTTTTGAAGCATTTGTTTTGCAGTATTTGAGTCTACTTGATATTATTGTATAACATCCAAATTCAAAAAAAACTACAGGGGTTGTATTTTCGGTCTTTTCAAATTTTGTCAAAAATTCTGTTCCCACTTTTATTCCGAAGTGATTGAAAATTCATCTACCACTATTTATTTTACACCAGTCATGTCTTCTTTAAGATTATTTTATGAGATTCCAACCTGTATAGAGACACCCAAGAGTGTGTTTCCGTCATTTGAAAATATCGTCAAAAATGGTGGAGGCGCTGATTCAACTTTATCCTCATTAACTTCAAAAGCCCTTTTGAAGCATTT
Organism: Diaperis boleti; assembly: GCA_963583935.1. NCBI lineage: Eukaryota > Metazoa > Arthropoda > Insecta > Coleoptera > Tenebrionidae > Diaperis > Diaperis boleti. The sequence continues at coordinate 7,108,749 of OY757244.1, read as the reverse complement.
GTTTTGCTATGTTTGAGTCTTCTTGATATTATTGTATAACATCCAAATTCAAAAAAACCTACAGGGGGTGTCTTTTCGGTCTTTCCAAATTTTGCCAAAAATTCTGTTCGCAATTGTACTCTGAAATGATTCAAAATTCATCTGTCACTATTTATTTTACACCAGTCATGTCTTCTATGAGATTCCAACCTCTATAGAGACACCCAAAAGTGTCTTTCCGTAATTTCAAAATATCGTCAAAAATGGTGGAGGCGCTGATTTAACTTTATCCTCATTGAATTCAAAAGCACTTTTGAAGCATTTGTTTTGCAGTGTTTGAGTCTTCTTGATATTATTGTATAACATCCAAATTCAAAAAAAGCTACAGGGGGTGTCTTTTCGGTCTTTCCAAATTTTGCCAAAAATTCTGTTCGCACTTGTATTCTGAAATGATTCAAAATTCATCTGTCCCTATTTATTTTACACCAGTCATGTCATGTGATTTTTGAGATCATTTTATGAGATTTCAACCTGTATAGAGACACCCAAAAGTGTCTTTCCGTAATTTGAAAATATCGTCAAAAATGGTGGAGGCGCTGTTTCAACTTTATCCCCATTAACTTCAAAAGCCCTTTTGAAGCATTTGTTTTGCTGTGTTTGAGTCTTCTTGATATTATTGTATAACATCCATATTAAAAAAAAACTACAGGGGGTGTCTGTTCGGTCTTTCCAAATTTTGTCAAAAATTCTGTTCCCACTTTTATTCCGAAGTGATTGAAAATTCATCTACCACTATTTATTTTACACCAGTCATGTCTTCTTTAAGATTATTTTATGAGATTCCAACCTGTATAGAGACACCCAAGAGTGTGTTTCCGTCATTTGAAAATATCGTCAAAAATGGTGGAGGCGCTGATTCAACTTTATCCTCATTAACTTCAAAAGCCCTTTTGAAGCATTTGTTTTGCTATGTTTGAGTCTTCTTGATATTATTGTATAACATCCAAATTCAAAAAAACCTACAGGGGGTGTCTTTTCGGTCTTTCCAAATTTTGCCAAAAATTCTGTTCGCAATTGTACTCTGAAATGATTCAAAATTCATCTGTCACTATTTATTTTACACCAGTCATGTCTTCTATGAGATTCCAACCTCTATAGAGACACCCAAAAGTGTCTTTCCGTAATTTCAAAATATCGTCAAAAATGGTGGAGGCGCTGATTTAACTTTATCCTCATTGAATTCAAAAGCCCTTTTGAAGCATTTGTTTTGCTGTGTTTGAGTCTTCTTGATATTATTGTATAACATCCATATTCAAAAAAAACTACAGGGTGTGTCTTTTCGGTCTTTCCAAATTTTGCCAAAAATTCTGTTCGCACTTTTATTCCGAAATGATTCAAAATTCATCTGCCACTATTTATTTTACACCAGTCATGTCTTCTATGAGATTATTTTATGAGATTCCAACCTGTACAGAGACACCCAAGAGTCTTTCCGTAATTTCAAAATATCGTCAAAAATGGTGGAGGCGCTGATTCAACTTTATCCTCATTAACTTCAAAAGCCCTTTTGAAGCATTTGTTTTGCTGTGTTTGAGTCTTCTTGATATTATTGTATAACATCCATATTAAAAAAAAGTACAGGGGGTGTCTTTTCGGTCTTTCCAAATTTTGACAAAAATTCTGTTCGCACTTTTATTCCGAAATGATTCAAAATTCATCTGCCACTATTTATTTTACACCAGTCATGTCTTCTATTAGATTCCAACCTCTATAGAGACACCCAAAAGTGTCTTTCCGTAATTTCAAAATATCGTCAAAAATGGTGGAGGCGCTGATTTAACTTTATCCTCATTGAATTCAAAAGCACTTTTGAAGCATTTGTTTTGCAGTGTTTGAGTCTTCTTGATATTATTGTATAACATCCAAATTCAAAAAAAGCTACAGGGGGTGTCTTTTCGGTCTTTCCAAATTTTGCCAAAAATACTGTTCGCACTTGTATTCTGAAATGATTCAAAATTCATCTGTCACTATTTATTTTACACCAGTCATGTCATGTGATTTTTGAGATCATTTTATGAGATTTCAACCTGTATAGAGACACCCAAAAGTGTCTTTCCGTAATTTGAAAATATCGTCAAAAATGGTGGAGGCGCTGTTTCAACTTTATCCCCATTAACTTCAAAAGCCCTTTTGAAGCATTTGTTTTGCTGTGTTTGAGTCTTCTTGATATTATTGTATAACATCCATATTAAAAAAAAATACAGGAGGTGTCTTTTCGGTTTTTCCAAATTTTGTCAAAAATACTGTTTGCACTTATATTCCGAAATGATTCAAAATTCATCTGTCACTATTTATTTTACACCAGTCATGTGTTTTTTTGAAATTATTTTATGAGATTCCAACCTGTATAGAGACACCCAAGAGTGTCTTTCCGTAATTTCAAAATATCGTCAAAAATGGTGGAGGCGCTGATTCAACTTTATCCTTATTAAATTCAAAAGCCCTTTTGAAGCATTTGTTTTGCTGTGTTTGAGTCTTCTTGATATTATTGTATAACATCCATATTCAAAAAAAACTACCAGGGGGTGTCTTTTCGGTCTTTCCAAATTTTGTCAAAAATTCTGTTCGCACTTTTATTCCGAAATGATTCAAAATTCATCTGCCACTATTTATTTTACACCAGTCATGTCTTCTATAAGATTATTTTATGAGATTCCAGCCTGTATAGAGACACCCAAGGGTCTTTCCGTAATTTCAAAATATCGTCAAAAATGGTGGAGGCGCTAATTTAACTTTATCCTTATTAAATTCAAAAGCCCTTTTGAAGCATTTGTTTTGCTGTGTTTGAGTCTTCTTGATCTTATTGTATAACATCCATATTCAAAAAAAACTACAGGGTGTGTCTTTTCGGTCTTTCCAAATTTTGCCAAAAATTCTGTTCGCACTTTTATTCCGAAATGATTCAAAATTCATCTGCCACTATTTATTTTACACCAGTCATGTCTTCTATGAGATTATTTTATGAGATTCCAACCTGTACAGAGACACCCAAGAGTCTTTCCGTAATTTCAAAATATCGTCAAAAATGGTGGAGGCGCTGATTCAACTTTATCCTCATTAAATTCAAAAGCCCTTTTGAAGCATTTGTTTTGCTGTGTTTGAGTCTTCTTGATATTATTGTATAACATCCAAATTAAAACAAAAACTACGAGGGGTGTCTTTTCGGTCTTTCCAAATTCTGTCAAAAATTCTGTACGCACTTGTTTTCTGAAATGATTCAAAATTCATCTGCCACTATTTATTTTACACCAGTCATGTCTTTTTTGAGATTATTTTATGAGATTCCAACCTGTATAGAGACACCCAAAAGTGTCTTTCCGTAATTTGAAAATATCGTCAAAAATGGTGGAGGCGCTGATTCAACTTTATCCTCATTAACTTCAAAAACCCTTTTGAAGCATTTGTTTTGCTGTGTTTGAGTCTTCTTGATATTATTGTATAACATCCAAATTAAAACAAAAACTACAGGGAGTGTCTTTTCGGTCTTTACAAGTTTTGTTAAAAATAGTGTTCGCACTTGTATTCCGAAATGATTCAAAATTCATCTGCCACTATTTATTTTACACCAGTCATGTCTTTTTTGAGATTATTTTATGAGATTTCGACCTGTATAGAGACACCCAAAAGTGTCTTTTCGTAATTTCAAAATATCGTCAAAAATGGTGGAGACGCTGATTCAACTTTATTTATTTGAAGCATTTGTTTTGCTGTGTTTGAGTCTTCTTGATAATATTGTATAACATCCATATTAAAAAAAACTATAGAGGGTGTCTTTTCGGTCTTTCCAAATTTTGTCAAAAATAGTGTTCGCACTTGTATTCCGAAATGATTCAAAATTCATCTGCCTCTATCTATTTTACACCAGTCATGTCTTTTTTGAGATTATTTTATGAGATTCCAACCTGTATAGAGACACCCAAAAGTGTCTTTCCGTAATGTGAAAATATCGTCAAAAATGGTGGAGGCGCTGATTCAACTTTATCCTCATTAACTTCACATTTGTTTTGCTGTGTTTGAGCCTTCTTGATATTATTGTATAACATCCATATTAAAAAAAAACTACAGGGGGTGTCTTTTCGGTCTTTCCAAATTTTGACAAAAATACTGTACGCACTTGTATTCCGAAATGATTCAAAATTCGTCTGCCACTATTTATTTTACTACAGTCATGTCTTTTTTGAGATTATTTTATGAGATTCCAACCTGATAGAGACACCCAAGAGTGCCTTTTCGTAATTTGAAAATATCGTCAAAAATGGTGGAGGCGCTGATTCAACTTTATCCTCATTAAATTCAAAAGCCCTTTTGAAGCATTTGTTTTGCTGTGTTTGAGTCTTCTTGATATTATTGTAGAACATCCAAATTCAAAATAACTACAGGGGGTGTCTTTTCGGTCTTTCCAAATTTTGCCAAAAATTCTGTTCGCAATTGTATTCTGAAATGATTCAAAATTCATCTGCCACTATTTATTTTGCACCAGTCATGTCTTCTATGAGATTATTTTATGAGATTCCAACCTGTATAGAGACACCCAAGAGTGTATTTCCATAATTTCAAAATATTGTCAAAAATGGTGGAGGCGCTGATTTAACTTTATCCTTATTAAATTCAAAAGCCCTTTTAAAGCATTTGTTTTGCTGTGTTTGAGTCTTCTTGATATTATTGTATAACATCCATATTAAAAAAAAACTACAGGGGGTGTCTTTTCGGTCTTTCCAAATTTTGTCAAAAATTCCGTTCCCACTTTTATTCCGAAATGATTCAAAATTCATCTGCCACTATTTATTTTACACCAGTCATGTCTTCTATGAGATTATTTTATGAGATTCCAACCTCTACAGAGACACCCAAGAGTGTCTTTCCTTAATTTCAAAATATCGTCAAAAATTGTGGAGGCGCTGATTCAAGTTTATTCCCAATAAATTCAAAAGCCCTTTTGAAGCATTTGTTTTGCTGTGTTTGAATCTTCTTGATATTACTGTATAACATCCAAATTCAAAAAAAACTACGGGGGTGTCTTTTCGGTCTTTCCAAATTTTGTTAAAAATAGTGTTCGCACTTGTATTCCGAAATGATTCAAAATTCATCTGCCACTATTTATTTTGCACCAGTCATGTCTTCTATGAGATTATTTTATGAGATTCCAACCTGTATAGAGACACCCAAGAGTGTATTTCCATAATTTCAAAATATTGTCAAAAATGGTGGAGGCGCTGATTTAACTTTATCCTTATTAAATTCAAAAGCCCTTTTAAAGCATTTGTTTTGCTGTGTTTGAGTCTTCTTGATATTATTGTATAACATCCATATTAAAAAAAAACTACAGGGGGTGTCTTTTCGGTCTTTCCAAATTTTGTCAAAAATTCCGTTCCCACTTTTATTCCGAAATGATTCAAAATTCATCTGCCACTATTTATTTTACACCAGTCATGTCTTCTATGAGATTATTTTATGAGATTCCAACCTCTACAGAGACACCCAAGAGTGTCTTTCCTTAATTTCAAAATATCGTCAAAAATTGTGGAGGCGCTGATTCAAGTTTATTCCCAATAAATTCAAAAGCCCTTTTGAAGCATTTGTTTTGCTGTGTTTGAATCTTCTTGATATTACTGTATAACATCCAAATTCAAAAAAACTACGGGGGTGTCTTTTCGGTCTTTCCAAATTTTGTTAAAAATAGTGTTCGCACTTGTATTCCGAAATGATTCAAAATTCATCTGCCACTATTTATTTTACACCAGTCATGTCGTTTTTGAGATTATTTCATGAGATTCCAACCTGTATAGAGACACCCAAAAGTCTCTTTCCGTAATTTCAAAATATCGTCAAAAATTATGGAGGCGCTGATTCAACTTTATCCCCATTAAATTCAGAAGCCCTTTTGAAGCATTTGTTTTGCTGTGTTTGAGTCTTCTTGATATTATGGTATAACATCCATATTAAAAAAAAAACTACAGGGGATGTCTTTTCGGTCTTTCCAAATTTTGCCAAAAATTCTGTTCGCACGTTTATTCCGAAATGATCCAAAATTCATCTGCCACTATTTATTTTACACCAGTCATATCTTCTGTGACGTTATTTTATGAGATTCCAACCTGTATAGAGACACCCAAAAGTGTCTTTCCGTAATTTGAAAATATCGTCAAAAATGGTGGAGACGCTGATTCAACTTTATCCTCATTAACTTCAAAAGCTCTTTCGAAGCATTTGTTTTGCTGTGTTTGAGTCTTCTTAATATTATTGTATAACATCCATATTAAAAAAAATACAGGGGGTGTCTTTTCGGTCTTTCCAAATTTTGTCAAAAATACTGTTCGCACTTGTATTCTGAAATGATTCAAAATTCATCTGCCACTATTTATTTTACAACAGTCATGTCTTTTTTGAGAATATTTTATGAGATTCCAACCTGTATAGAGACACCCAAGAGTGTCTTTCCGTAATTTCAAAATATCGTCAAGAATTGTGGAGGCGCTGATTTAACTTTATCCTCATTGAATTCAAAAGCACTTTTGAAGCATTTGTTTTGCAGTGTTTGAGTCTTCTTGATATTATTGTATAACATCCAAATTCAAAAAAAGCTACAGGGGGTGTCTTTTCGGTCTTTCCAAATTTTGCCAAAAATTCTGTTCGCACTTGTATTCTGAAATGATTCAAAATTCATCTGTCACTATTTATTTTACACCAGTCATGTCATGTGATTTTTGAGATCATTTTATGAGATTTCAACCTGTATAGAGACACCCAAAAGTGTCTTTCCGTAATTTGAATATATCGTCAAAAATGGTGGAGGCGCTGATTCAACTTTATCCTCATTAATTTCAAAAGCCCTTTTGAAGCATTTGTTTTGCTGTGTTTGAGTCTTCTTGATATTATGGTATAACATCCATATTAAAAAAAAAACTACAGGGGATGTCTTTTCGGTCTTTCCAAATTTTGCCAAAAATTCTGTTCGCACGTTTATTCCGAAATGATCCAAAATTCATCTGCCACTATTTATTTTACACCAGTCATGTCTTCTGTGAGGTTATTTTATGAGATTCCAACCTGTATAGAGACACCCAAAAGTGTCTTTCCGTAATTTGAAAATATCGTCAAAAATGGTGGAGACGCTGATTCAACTTTATCCTCATTAACTTCAAAAGCTCTTTCGAAGCATTTGTTTTGCTGTGTTTGAGTCTTCTTAATATTATTGTATAACATCCATATTAAAAAAAATACAGGGGGTGTCTTTTCGGTCTTTCCAAATTTTGTCAAAAATACTGTTCGCACTTGTATTCTGAAATGATTCAAAATTCATCTGCCACTATTTATTTTACAACAGTCATGTCTTTTTTGAGATTATTTTATGAGATTTCAACCTGTATAGAGACACCCAAAAGTGTCTTTTCGTAATTTGAAAATATCGTCAAAAATGGTGGGCGCTGATTCAACTTTATCCCCAATAAATTAAAAAGCCCTTTTGAAGCATTTGTTTTGCAGTATTTGAGTCTACTTGATAATATTTTATAACATATATATCCCAAGAGACCACAAGGATTGTCTTTTCGGTTTCTCCAAATTTTGTCAAAAATACTGGAGGCCCTGTGCGCACTTGTATTCCTAAATAATTAAAAATGCATCTACGACTATATGTTTTCCTCAATCGTGTCGTTTTTCAGAATATTTGATAAACTTCCAACCTGTAGGGACACCCAAGAATGTCTCTCCGTAATTAATTTCAAAATATCGTCAAAAATGGTAGAGGCGCTGATCCAACTTTATTCCACTCTCTCCCTTTCTTAAATTTATAAATTTTGCAATTTGAAATTTTGAAACCTTGACTTTCTAAATTCGTAATTTTTGAGTTTAAATCCTTCGAATTTCGAAATTTGCATTGTGTTTTGAACCGATGTAATTCTGAAGTCAAATTTTGAGTCATGATTTTGTAAAATTCGTATCGTTGAATTTCTATATCGAATGAATTTTAGAATTTGCACATTATGAATGAATGTAATTTTGCATTTCTAAATTCAGAAATTTTGAATTTTAAAATTTTAAATTCCCGTATGTTTATATACTTATTTACTTTAAATTTTTTAAAATTTATATTCCAGAGTGTTTTCTATGACGTTTTGAATGATTTTAACGTTGAGTTCTTGAATTTGAAAATTTGAGGGTTTGCACATTTGCAGTTCACAATTCCATCAATTCAATAGTTCATATTTCAAGGATTTAAACTTTCTAAAATAAAAATATTCACAATTAAGATTTCAACGATTTGCAGTTCACAATTTGATCAACTCAATAGTTCATAAATGATGCAAATGCAAATTCATAAATTTAAGATATATCAAGATTTCATGAAACTTTGGAAAGCTTCAAATTTAAAAATTTTTGAAAAAATTTGGAATTGTAAACAAAAGTTTGCAGTACCTAGTTCATATTTCAAGGATTTAATTTTTTTAAATAAATATAGGTATTCATAATTCAAAATTTGCAAAGCCACATGGGAATTCAAAATTTTAAAATTACATCAACTCGTAATGTGCAAATTCTCGAATTCATTAATTTTGGAGAAAAAAAAAAAAATTAGGTAGTAATTCAAGCATTCATCAAAATCATTTTTTCAGCCATGATTCAAAATTAGCGATTGCAAACCATTCTGATGGCCTCAGAATTGAAAAAAACATGGAATACGAAATTGCTTTGGCGTCGCAAAAAATGCAGCGATGAAGTTAATTAATTTGCAAGCGGCCGAACAAGTGGATACATTGTTTTCTAAAGTTTTATTCTTTTCAGTGCGCCTTAGTGCAGGATTTTTTTTAATTGTGTCTGGGTGTTATGGAGTCTCAATTTTGTCAATAAACTGTTCTGTACTAATCAAATATACACCTGTAGACGAAATTATGTCCTTCTGTCCAATGATCCATTCCTGAAGTGGCAATAAATGCCATAGCGCAATATATACAATATCATAAGATTTTTTTTTCTTCGCTTCTCGATTCCTTTAACTATATCACGATTCGCATGAATTTGCATTTTTATGTCCCTCTTGGTGGGTTGGAAGTAGTCTATTAACACAAAAATACTGTAAAGCAGATAAGAGAACCCGTAGGGTTTTTCCTTGATTAAGTTAAGTGACCCTACGTCCCTACATATAAAATTTGTAAATGAAATTTATTACAATATGTAAATACTCACGATTTTTACCCAAATAAGGGCACCGTATACTAACTAATAAAATTAATGGAAACGCTAATGAGCACTTGTTTATATTTCTACGGCTAACTCATTTCCCGTTTTATAGACCGATAGTTTCAACACTTCGAAGCACTTATACGTGACCGTAAAAAAGTAATTAATTAAGCCAATAAAAGAGGCTTACGTCGACATAAAATTTATTAGTTTTCTCTAAGTGTGGCAACCTGTACGAAACTTCCCTCAAACCAATGCTATTGGCCAACTACAGTGTCGGTCACAAAAGGTTGAAACCAAAGTGAGGAAACATTTTAACTTTGTCAACAAAAGCTCTACATTTAAATCGAGTTTATTGGCCCTCCTTGTCCGACAGAGCTGTCTGTACGACTAAGCCGGAAACCTAATCGAAACTGTCGAATAACAAATTCAGATGGAAACTTAAATCACTTCCAAAATGTTTTATACAAAATAAACAGTCGGAGGGACCGTAATGTGTTGTTTTCGCAATATACGGAGCTTTTGTCGAACGGGCAAAAAAGGAAGTCAGGTTGACCGGCACCTAATTGAAAACAGTAAAAATAAAACGAAATTGGCCATACAATTATTGTTCGGAAAACAATGTTACAGCGCGGTTAGCAATTAGTCTTGATCGAGTGAAATAACAAAGCCGTGATTTAATAAAAACAAAGGGAAAACCGGAATTTTGCTTCTTTAACAGTTAGCGGAAAATCGGTAGAAAATCATTTCAGGTAATAAAGAGTTTCGATTTCATGCAAAAAAAGTGAACCAATTTTGCAATAGTTGTGATGTCGCCAGAAAAGGTGCGAATAAAGTTTAGCGACAAATTTCAGAGTTTAATCGGAATTCCTTTAACATGCACGCAGAATTAGACGAAACTGGAAACCCAGATAATATAGACAAAATCGTTTTCCCGAAATGCATAGAAATGTGATCAGATATCATATAAAATAATATTTCAGCTTGGTGTAGCCCAATTTGCGTTTCAAAGAAATTGGACGCACCCCAACGTAGAAAGTGGCGCGTGGTCGTTGACTACCGCAAAAACCATAGATGCAAAGCAACGCATTTTACAACTTTGAATTTGGATAGGGGATTGCACCAAGTAAGTGATGTGCCCAAAACAACATTCAGTACAAAAGGTGGATATTTTGAATTTATACGAATGCCGTAAAATTATTTCGACCGGGGTGGTTATCCTCACTTTCGTTCATTATATCGATTTTATGTCCTTCAAAATTAATTTTGACATTTGCTATTTCCCTGCAACCCCAAAGTTGTATTTATCCAACATTAGGACAAATATTTCTCCGTTATTAACTTAATAACGAACATTAGAGTGCCTCACACCAATCACTGATGAAAATGGATCGACGATTTTACTAAACCTAGACTATATTCTCGGCCGTAATCTTGACCGACCTAAAATTTACATAATCATAATAAAGCCGGGTCGCCGCCAAATTATTGTTTTTGCTTCCAGACGCGAATTGCTTCCTTTCATAATAAAAAAACTACTTCCTTTTACTGCGTAGTCCGCAGAGCGTTCGTGCCGACCTGTTAAAATTTAAAATATCGTGTAGGCGAAATTTGTCCGCAACTTAATACTGTAAAAATATGTTCCAAATTGTAAGCGCATAAAATATTCAGAAATCGCGTGCTTCCGCTGGCGTGTTTCGCTCTAATGCAAAATTCGTTCATAAAAAACCACACTTACTCGATTTAATTGCACTCGAAGAAATTAGTCTTTATTGACAGGCGCAGATTCTCGGTTATATTTATGTGTGGAGCCGAATTTAACGATTCCCTTATGAAAAACCTGCGATAGATATCATAAATAACTTGTTGGCTATTTACATTTAAAAACAAGATTTATGATCGCGTTTCACCTCCATGTGAGAAGAGACGTTAAAAATATCGTTAATATCTGTCATAAACTGCAAAGTTTTTTCGAACTACCCAGGGGTATAATTTAACGCTTCCTCTCGCTTGTGCGGGGAAGCTTTGACCGTTTGCAGGACAAAGCTTTGTGTAGCGATATAGAGAAATTTGAGGCGGATGAAAGAGATAACGTTTTCATGCAATTTGCTACGCAGAAACGAAACTAATTTTTACTCGACAAATTATTCGTTGGAAACGTCTCTTCCACAATGAAATAAAATTCTAGTTTGGAACATGTCGCACCAAAATTCTTCAAGAGTGATATCCGGATCAAAAGCATCTTTGCAAAATTCATTCATTCGAAAAACTTTCTTATCTGACAGAGTACGCAATTTCGCCCGGTTTGAACTTTGAAAAATTTTTTTTACGACAAAGCGGCGACACATTGGGGTCGGCAACCCAGAAAAAAAATTTTTAGCAATAAAAACACACAGGGGTAATTACGACGAAAAGATTTGCATCTCTGAGAATATTCTTTCTGAATTTAGTTTATGGCAAACAACTATACCCAAACCATAATATAGATACCTCACTCCCCCAAGAATTGCATTAGAAATCTTTACAAATGCGTCAAAAACAGTGTCGGAGGCAACCTCCGAGGGAGTAACTACCCAGGGCTTTGGGGGCATCAATACCGTATCGAACCCATTGACCCAACTCTACAGCAGTTGCTTAATCGTTTCGGGGCGTTAAATATCCATAGCTAAATGATATAACACGAAGCATTTGGCTTTGGTGCGAAAATAGGCTGTTGAGTATTATTGCTTCATATTATATTACATCGATTTACAATACGGTGTCCTATAGAAACTCTAGATCAACATCTGAGGGCACAGAATATTCGCTAAGCGAAGAGGCCTTTTCTAAAATTCGAAGTGTGTTTGGCACACCCGAAATCGATCTTAGTGCTAGAGACAAATCACTTTTTCAATCCGGATACCCATACGACCGTTCCCAGACATCGCCAATCGTCCCGCCGGGCCATAGACCGTTCTTACATTTTTAGGGCCAGTGAATTATAGCGCTCCCGATGCCGTTCTCCTGGACTTTCCACGCTGCCCAGAACTGACGTCGTTTAGTGGAAAACGTGACTCGTTACTAGGCACGTTATAAAGGGTCGTACAGAAGCCAGCGGAGATCAGATCCTGTCCTCCTACCGTCCCAGGAAAAGCAGTAGTGGAGGAAGAAGAGTTCCAGACCGACCTGAGGAGGAAGAGGAGGAAGATGAGCCGGGAACTGAAACAATTGAAGATTATGATGCGTGAAAAGGTAGAAAAATGGGAAAGAGAAAATATAGAATTAAAAAAAAAAATGAAAAAGTTGGAGGAGAAAATGGAAGAACAGGAGAAAGAATATTGTCGTAACGGGACTGGACGAAGAAGAATGAAGAATGATTTAGAGGTAGAAGTGACGGTGAGAGAGATGTATAAAATAAATGGGGGAAAATGATTGTGGCGGAATTTCGGAGCTGGGGGGAAAAGAGGAACGTTATGGAAACGAAGAGGAAGGGGTCACCATCGACATTCTGGAGTAGACGGCGGAGGCCATGCCGAGGGAACCATGCTGCTCAGGCCGGAGTGGTCCACTTACGCGGACATCATACGAAGCTAAAGGGAAGTGTCGATAATGTGGTGGTCACAAGGGTCTCCAAAACCCAGAAGGGGGATGCTCTTGTAAAATTCAGGACCAGGGATGCGGAGGCAAGAAAGGAGTTCAAAATGCAGATTAAGGAGAAGCTCCAGCAGGTGGCCAAAATGGGGCACCGCGTTGCCAGGAAGACGGCCATGCTCCTCGACCTGGACCCGGCCATTGAGATCGAGGAGGTCAAGAAAACAGTTTTGTCCGAGTCGGCCAAGATGGGAACAACCGTGGGGGGCGAAGAGGTTCAGGTCCGGATACAAGCAAAGGAGAACTTCAGGGGGGAGAAGCACATTGGAGAAGCTAAGAAGCGCATTGGAGCAGGGTGGAACCGCTGGAGGGTGAGGGAGACGGTTGCGCTCCCAAGATGCCACCTTTGTAAGAGGATCGGCCACATGGCAAAGGAGTGTGTCCACAAAGGTGTGGAGGTCTGCCACAGGTGCGGGGAGCTGGGGCACAAGGTTAAGGAATGTGCCAACTAGGAGGCCTGTTACCTGTGTGGTATTAAAGAGTACAGGACCGAATCGATGAAGTGCTCAGGGGCATCAAGGGAGGATCGGCCCAGAAGGCTGCAGGACCCGCCACCAGCAATGGTGTGTAGGGTCTTGCAGATTAACAGATGGAGGTGCCGCCGCGATCAGAGCAGAAGAGAGTGTGATGGTGCTGGAAGACTGGAGGGTACTCGACGAGGACTTCTTCAGTGACCATCGCTATCTCTCCTTTCGGTTGAGTACCGATACCGTCCACAGGGGACTCAAAACCGTCCAGAGACCTGGCTGGATGTGAAGAGAGGGACTCAGGGAATCTCTCGCCAGAAGGCTGGTGGGCATGCTCGACGGCGAGGGTGTCTCTTTCCGGAAGAAGCAGTGCGGCGTTTGACCGTCGCCTGGGATGGGTGTCTACCTAGGAAGATCGCCAGGGCCGGGAGAAGGCGTGTCTCCTGGTGATATGCCAAGGTCGCGGTAGCGCAGCGGAAGTGCATTGCTTGTAGGCGGAAGCTCGCCCGTGCAAGGACCGAAAGGACGAGGACCCCAAGACTCGGTAAGTATAGGTCCGCAAGGAGAGCCCTGAAGACGAAGATCGCTGCCACCAAGGGACGAGCTTGGGACAGGCTGCTCGATGAAGTCCGTGGTGATCCTTGGGGACTATAGGATCGTCACTGGCAAGGTCGGGTCCAGACTGGTAATAACCGCAAACCCTCCTCGATGGGAGAACCTTAGGGGCACATTCAACTTTGGGGATGCGGCGATCGCGACGGTGGAAGAGGTGCAGGAGACCTTCAGGGGCCTCAGGGGGGGAAAGGCCCCGAAGCTGGATGGCCTGCCTGCAGAGGTGGTAAAATTGGCCGTCGAGGCTGCCCCTGCTACGATGGCGGGGGTGATGGAATCATGCCTGAGGAATCGACGCAAGGGTGGTGCTTATAACAAAGGGCGGGGGGAAATATAGACCCATTTCCCTCATAAGCTCTGCGGGAAAGCTGTTGGAAGACATCATCCGGAACAGGATAAGCCGGGATCTAGAGGTGGCGAACGCCGGAACTTGGGGTCGTAAAGACCTTTGTGTCGGAATGCGGGTGGAGGAGGGCATGGTGCCCCTGGTCAAAACCTGTCCCTATGACGAGGCCAACAGGTCGAAGAGCGTGGGGTGCGGTTCTTGGACCGCTCCTGTGGAATGTGCTGTACAACAGCGTTTTCAAGCTATAGCTGCCAGTGGGTGCGAGGACCGTTGCCTTCGCCGACGATCTGGTGAACTTCAGCGGATGCTGGAAGAGTCGTCAGGGCGGATGATGGGGTTGATGGAAGACCATGGCCTCAAGGTAGCCCCTACCAAAACCGAGGCAGTTCTGCTAGTCGGAGGTAGGAGGATTGAGCTGGAGGGCTTCCGAATAGAGGGCGCTTTTGTCCATGTCCAACCGTGTTTGAAGTACTTGGGGGTTGACTTGGACAGAAGGAAGAACTTTATTTCCCACGTAGAGAGGGCATCTCGGAAGCCACAGGCCCTGGATGCCAAAACCGGAAGGGCCGCACTTGAGAGGGTGCAGAGGAGGCTGGGGAATCGACCGATGATCTCCGGAATACCACCCCCCGACTTGTTAATCTTCGAGAGAAAGCAGAGGAGAGAGTGTCGGACGTCCACCGAGGCCAGGAAGACTAACGGAGAGGTGGCAGCAGAGATATGCAGAGGGAAGGAAGGGTGCCTGGACAAGGCGGCTCATTCCCGACGAAAGGAAAAAGAGAGAAAACGGGCAAATAAGAATAATATTCTGTAACGTAGGAGGAATAAAAAAACAAAGAGAATGAGTTTTGTGAGTATTTAGGAGACTTTGATGTTGTGGGAATGGTAGAAACGTGGGTGGAAGAAAAGGGGTGGGAAAAATTGGAAAAGAGAATGCCAAAAAAGTTTGAGTGGAGGTGTCAATATGCAGAGGCGGAAAGCAAGAAAGGGAGAGCTAAAGGTGGAATAATAATGAGGGTGAAAGAGGGATTGGAAGAAGAAAATGGAACTGAAGCAAAAGAAGATGGAAAGAACTTTAAAAAGTAAACAGAGAAAATGGAGAATTCTAACAGTCTACAGCAGAAGTATGAAGGAAACGAAGAGAATAATAGAAGAGCGAGTAAGAGAGCACGAAGAAGGAGCTTCGGTGATTGGGGGGCGATTTTAATGCAAGAATTGGGGGAAAGGGAAGACGAATAGAAGAAGAACAAGCAACAATAGAAGGATGATCAACAAAGGATGGAACAAAAAACGCAGAAGAGAGAGTACTGATTAGCTTTGTAGAAGAAAGAGAGTGGGACATAGATAATGGAAACTGCGCAGGAGATGAGGAGATGAGAAAGGGGAGCCCGTATATTGATTATGTTATGGTGAACGAAGAAGCATGGGATGAAATAGAAAAATTTAATGTGGGATAAAGAATGGAGTCGAACCATATGCCTTTGGAAGTGAAGACAAAAGGAAGAGAGAAAGATAGAGAAAATGTGAATGAGGTTAGAAGAAAAATTGTGAAAAGTTGAGGGAACCGAGGGATAACGTAAGAAACGCAACAGAAAAAAAGAGATTGAGATAAGAGAGGAGATGAGGTTGTGGTGGCACAAAGAGTACAGGGAAGAGAAGCAGGAAGCAAGAAAGAAAATAAGAAATTGGAAAAAAGAAAAAGCAAATAAGGAATACATAGTACAAGAGAGCACGCAAGAGGTACAACTTAGTATGGAAAGAGAAGAAGCAAAACAAACGGATGAAAGAAGACCTAAGATGAAGGGTATAAAGACGGAAGAGAGAGGAGAGTGCAGGATTTTGCAAGAGTGTTTCAAAGAAAAAAGCAAAGAAATAGCAAAGGGGGTATGGAAAGAAAGAGAGAGTAGAAAAGGGGGAGTGATAATAGCAAGATTTGTATGTGGAAATGAGGAGAGAGAGAATAAATATTGGAGTGAGGATAGGAATGAAGTATGCAGGATGTCTAGAGAAAAAAAAGGAGACGATAGAGCATTTGTTGAAGGAATGCTTAGAAGAGAGACAATATGTGGGGTTTCATTTATTATATTATATTTTATTGAGTTATTGGAAATGTCTTAATCGGAATCTATAAACCTGTAGATGTAATAAATCTACATGCTACTACTAGTCTGTAACACAACTTGTTCATTTTCCCGATACAAACTTATTCTACTCTCACATGACGTACAATAACCTTCCTCCACATTATTATTCAAATTTATGCGAAATTTGCGCGAAATAAAACTAATAAAATGCAAAAATAAGTACGAGACCGCGACGATATATTACCGTCTATATGCAGTCCACACAATCTTCGAGACGAGGACGAAAACCATTAATCCCGCAACCCCATACGTGATTTGTTACCGGGTTTGTGTCCCGCAATTTTCGGCACACATGTAAACAGGGAACTTGAGTTTTACGTATGTATATGTGCTTGTTTCCAATGCACCCTCGCCATAAATCAAGGCATCCTTCTCGAAGTTAACTCGAAGACAATGAATTACGCTTACTTAGAGAATTGCAATACCGAACCGCCGCAGCACGAAGTTGAACAAACGATCACATATAACAGTCAAAGTAAATTATCTTCGAAATAAATAAAAACTTTTAGTTGAAACACAACGTTGGAGAAGAGGAATTATTTTAACTGGGGCAACTCCAATTTATAGTTGGTAATTTTAAAAGTTTGTTCGAATGGGATTAATTTTATAGGCTGACGTCACATTTGACTCGTAATTTGTCTAGATAACATACAGACAATCATGTAAAGAAGATCTCTACACTGGTGTCGGCGCTTTTCTTAAATTTGAATTTGCCGCGTTGTCACAGATGTCATGGGTGACGGTTGTAAATAGGTTGGAGGAGGGTTTTCTTTTGTAAAGTCACAAAACCTGGAATAAGGGCTGTAAACGTACAGGCTGCCCATTTTACTTGTTGACGCCTGAAGTTTCAGATATAGGCAACATATTAAACATTTTACAAATCACTTTGCGTAAACTTATTTATTTTTAAATAAAGAATCATAGTGGGTCTAAAATTAAACTCAAAGCGTCAATTCAAAACAATCTTTTAATCAAATATGAAATGTAAATCCTTAAAAAAAATTGTTTGTTGAAGAAATGTTTAATATGTTGCCTACTTCTGAATTTTCAGGCGTGAACAGATAAAATGGACACACTGTAGTTTCTTTTGTATTTACAGGTAAGAAACTATTTTGTTAGGCTAAATGTAACATATTGTAAATAAAACTTTTGTTACGTCTTTATTTCAAATCATGTCTTTTTAAATAAAATGCAGCGAGACTATTAATTATTAATTTAACAACTGCCACTTGTCTTCACACCCGAGAGCCAAGCTAATTCCTCCCCTTTCCTTATTCACGATTCTGGAATCGAGCAAATCATTGTTCTTCGTGACACAACTCCACACTGATAGCACATTTCGGTAAATACTTTATTTGAGAGGGATGAAAGTCCCGGAACGCGCTATCCTTAAAAAATGCCGTTTAATAATTTCTAAAAGCGACTCGACATAGGGGTAGTTTATGGGCCATGAGAAAAAGCCTGTCTCTTTCTCCTGGGACCAAAACTCGGCCTGCGTATCCTCAATTTAAAAAGCGGACGACCCTTTTTACGCGTGCATTCACCATTTGGAAATTAAGTTTTAGTTAGCCAACGACTGGTTAGAAGTTAATGGTGCATTGATCGGAGAAATCGAATATTTTGTTGCTTAGGGGGTTGTTAAAATTTTAATCAAACAGTGCTGTCATGCTGGTGAGGGAATAATAAATCAACGTCAAGTGGATGATTTTTATTCAAATATTCCTCAATGTAAATAACAATAATGAATAATAGTTACTTATTTTCCAATCTTATTATTTTCCTTTGTTCGGATATTGATTAACGTAATAAATAAGAAGCGTCTTTTTGTCCAAATATTGTGTTTTTATTCCTGGTATTATTAATTAACATATAAATAAAATTGGGACGTCGTTCTCTGTTGCGCACGTAATGTCTCACATTTGTCTATCCTTAGTAGTAGCCCCCTATGATTTTTGCTCGATAGCTACAGGGACTTTAGGATACCGTTTTTGAAGAGTCTCAGAGGCCACAGGAAGCAAATGGAACGTTTTCGCGACGCCCGTCGTTGTTCCTTTGGATGACTATCCAAGCGTGATTAGAGATTACGTCCTCAGAAGGGTTTATGCCACGGAAATATATTAAGTGCAACGTTGATATCGTATTAAAAAGTTGAGGAAATGACTAATTATACCAGAATCACCTAGAAACGATAAGGCGGTTTATTTTAATAATTAACAAATACAGCAATACAGCCCCTTAGTTCTCTCATTTTGAAACATCCAACAACTCACTCAATTTCACAAAAAAATTTCCGACTACAAAACCATAACGAACAAAACAAAAAAAGAATTACGCATATCAATCGATGGAATTGTGAGTAACGGTCTTGAGCTTATACGAAAATTTTAGAGAAAAAAGCACTTTAAGTGCTTTCCGAATTTTCCAATTGTTTGGACTACTTTTCCAATTTTTGTTTCCCTAAAAACCTTATTTGAACTATTACGAATATAAAAAAAAAAACGAAAAATACGTTTCTTATATGGGTAACCCCTTTATTTTATTTTTATTATTTGTTCTTAGCGGTCATATTAGTACACACTCTGTGAAAATTTCAAGTGTCTACCTATTACGATTCAAAAGATACAGCTCTGTAGCAGACCGACGGACGGACGGACGGACAGCGTAGCCTTAGTAATAGATTCCCGCTGGCAAACAAAAAAGAATTACACATATCCATCGTTCAAATCGTGAAAAAAGCGCTTTTGGTTTGTCCCAAATTTTCCAATATTTCTAGCAGCTTTTCTAATTTTTATTGCCGTAAAAACCTTATCTGGACTATCACGTACGAATATTAAAAAAAATTACCAAATAGGTCTAGTCGTTCTCAAGTGATGCGGCTACCAACAAACCGCATTTCATTTTCATGATAACGTATTCGTCGATATTCGTCTCACTTTAGAACGGCTGGACAGATTTGGCAATTTTTTTTTTAGAATATTTGTACTGGTTCAGGCAAGGCTTTTACGGAAAAAAAAGATTGGAAAAGTTACCCTGAAAACAATTTTTCCGGAATTTTCCAATATTCCGGATGACTTTTTCCAGAGAAGAATTATGAACACAAGCTCAATGGATTTTTTTTTAAATTATAAATCTATAATTATAAAGATGACAAAAAAAAACTGGATCTTGACAACAGCGCCACCTAACGTGTCAAACCCAATAAATATAAAAAAATCATCACAATCAGCTAGAAAATTTAAAAAAAAATCTGGATGTTTTTAAAAAATATAAATTTAAATTATAAAAAATGTCAACAAAAATTTTAGGATACCGACAACCGCGCCACCTACCTGGTCCAACTGTAGCCAAGAACCATGGCTCCATAAGTACAAAAAAAAAAAAACATCAAAATTAATTAGAAAATAAAAAAAAGTTTGCACATCTACAACAACGTTACCTACCGTGTCCAACTGTACCTAAAAACCATCCAGGTGACCCAATAAATATAAAAATTCATCAAGATTCTGTCAGAAAATTACAAAACCAATTTCTGGATTTCTACAACAGCCACCACCTACCTGGTCCAACTGTAGCTAAGAACCATCCAGGTAGCCCAAAAAATTAAAAAAAAAACATCAAGATCAGCCAGAAAATAAAAAAAAATCTAGATGGTTTTTAAAAATTATAAATTTAAATTAAAAAGATGACAACAAAAATTTCAGGATCTCGACAACCGCGCTACCTACCTGGTCTAACTGTAGCCAAG
This sequence comes from Diaperis boleti, assembly GCA_963583935.1. Classification (NCBI taxonomy): domain Eukaryota; kingdom Metazoa; phylum Arthropoda; class Insecta; order Coleoptera; family Tenebrionidae; genus Diaperis; species Diaperis boleti. Next base: position 7,088,589 of record OY757244.1, on the reverse strand, counting down.
AAACATGGCTCCATAAGTACAAAAAAAAATCATCAAATTGTTTAGAAAATAAAAAAAAGTCCGGACATCTACAACAACGCCACCTACCGGGTCCGACTGTAGCTAAGAAGTATTCAGGTGGCCCAAAAAATACAAAAACAAAAACCTCAAAATCAGTCAGAAAATTAAAAAAATCTGGATTTCGACAACAGCGCCACCTACCGTGTCCAACTGTACCTAAAAACCATCCAGGTGACCCAATAAATATATAAAAAAAATGATCAAGATTCTGTCAGAAAATTACAAAACCAATTTCTGGATTTCGACAACAGCACCACCTACCTGGTCCAACTGTAGCTAAGAACCATTCAGGTAGCCCAAAAAATTAAAAAAAAAACATCAAGATCAGCCAGAAAAAAAAAAAAAACTAGATGGTTTTTAAAAATTATAAATTTAAATTATAAAGATGACAACAAAAATTTCAGGATCTCGACAACCGCGCTACCTACCTGGTCCAACTGTAGCCAACAACCAGGCTCCATAAGTACAAAAGAAAAATCAACAAATTGGTTAGAAAATAAAAAAAAAGTCCGGACATCTACAACAACGCCACCTACCGGGTCCGACACCTACCAGGTGACGTAATAAATATAAAAAAAAAACATCAAGCTTCTGTCAGAAAATTATAAAACCAATTTCTGGATCTCGACAACAGCGCCACCTACCTGGTCCAACTGTAGCCAAGAACCATGGCTCCATAAGTACAAAAAAATCATCAAAATTGGTTAGAAAATAAAAACAAAAATCCGCACATCTACAACGGTGCCACGTACCTAGCCCGACTGTAGCTAAGAACCATCCAGGTGGCCCAAAAAAAAACAAAAAAAAAAAACAAAATCAGTGAGAAAATAAAAACAATCTGGATGTCGACAACAGCGCCACCTAACGTGTCCAACTGTAGCCAAGAACCATGGCTCCATAAGTACAAAAAAAATTATCAAAATTGGTTACAAAATAAAAAAAATTCTGAATCTCGACAACAGTGCCACCTAACGTGTCCAACTGTAGCTAAAAACCATCCAGGTGACCCAATAAATAAAAAAAGCATCAAGATTGACAAATAGGTCTAGCCGTTCTCAATTGATGCGGCTACCAACAAACCGCATTTCATTTTTATTACAATGTATTCCTTGATATTCGCCTCACTTGAGAACGGCTGGACAGATTTGGCAATTCTTTTTTAGGATATTTGTACTGGTCCAGGTAAGGTAGGAAAATAAAAAAAATCTGGATGTCGACAATAGTGCCACCTAACGTGTAAAACTATAGCTAAAAACCATCCAGATGACCCAATAAATAAAAAAGAAGCATCAAGATTCTGTCAGAAAATTACAAAACCAATTTCAGGATCTCGACAACTGCGCCACCTACCTGGTCCAACTGTAGCCAAGAACCATGCATGGCTCCATAAGTACAAAAAAATGATCAAAATTGATTAGAAAATAAAAAAAAATCTGGATGTCGACAACAGTGCCACCTACCGGATCCGACTGCAGCTAAGAACCATCCAGGTGGCCCAATAAATAAAAAAAAAGCATCAAGATTCTGTCAGAAAATTACAAAACCAATTTCAGGATCTCGACAACTGCGCCACCTACCTGGTCTAACTGTAGCCAAAAAACATGGCTCCATAAGTACAAAAAAAAAACATCAAATTGTTTAGAAAATAAAAAAAAAAGTCCGGACATCTACAACAACGCCACCTACCGGGTCCGACTGTAGCTAAGAAGTATTCAGGTGGCCCAAAAAATACAAAAACAAAAACCTCAAAATCAGTCAGAAAATTTAAAAAAATCTGGATTTCAACAACAGCGCCACCTACCGTGTACAACTGTACCTAAAAACCATCCAGGTGACCCAATAAATATATAAAAAAAATCATCAAGATTCTGTCAGAAAATTACAAAACCAATTTCTGGATTTCGACAACAGCACCACCTACCTGGTCCAACTGTAGCTAAGAACCATTCAGGTAGCCCAAAAAATAAAAAAAAAAAAACATCAAGATCAGCCAGAAAATAAAAAAAAAATCTACATGGTTTTTAAAAATTATAAATTTAAATTATAAAGATGACAACAAAAATTTCAGGATCTCGACAACCGCGCTACCTACCTGGTCCAACTGTAGCCAAGAACCATGGCTCCATAAGTACAAAAAAATCATCAAATTGGTTAGAAAATTAAAAAAAAGTCCGGACATCTACAACAACGCCACCTACCGGGTCCGACTGTAGCTAAGAAGCATCCAGGTGGCCCAAAAAAAACAAAAAAAAAACATCAAAATCAGTCAGAAAATAAAAAAAAAATCTGGATCTCGACAACAGCGCCACCTAACGTGTCCAACTGTAGCTAAAAACCATCCAGGTGACGTAATAAATATAAAAAAAAAACATCAAGCTTCTGTCAGAAAGTTACAAAACCAATTTCAGGATCTCGACAACTGCGCCACCTACCTGGTCCAACTGTAGCCAAGAACCATGCATGGCTCCATAAGTACAAAAAAATGATCAAAATTGATTAGAAAATAAAAAAAAATCTGGATGTCGACAACAGTGCCACCTACCGGATCCGACTGCAGCTAAGAACCATCCAGGTGGCCCAATAAATAAAAAAAAAGCATCAAGATTCTGTCAGAAAATTACAAAACCAATTTCAGGATCTCGACAACTGCGCCACCTACCTGGTCTAACTGTAGCCAAAAAACATGGCTCCATAAGTACAAAAAAAAAAACATCAAATTGTTTAGAAAATAAAAAAAAAGTCCGGACATCTACAACAACGCCACCTACCGGGTCCGACTGTAGCTAAGAAGTATTCAGGTGGCCCAAAAAATACAAAAACAAAAACCTCAAAATCAGTCAGAAAATTTAAAAAAATCTGGATTTCAACAACAGCGCCACCTACCGTGTACAACTGTACCTAAAAACCATCCAGGTGACCCAATAAATATATAAAAAAAATCATCAAGATTCTGTCAGAAAATTACAAAACCAATTTCAGGATCTCGACAACTGCGCCACCTACCTGGTCCAACTGTAGCCAAGAACCATGCATGGCTCCATAAGTACAAAAAAATGATCAAAATTGATTAGAAAATAAAAAAAAATCTGGATGTCGACAACAGTGCCACCTACCGGATCCGACTGCAGCTAAGAACCATCCAGGTGGCCCAATAAATAAAAAAAAAGCATCAAGATTCTGTCAGAAAATTACAAAACCAATTTCAGGATCTCGACAACTGCGCCACCTACCTGGTCTAACTGTAGCCAAAAAACATGGCTCCATAAGTACAAAAAAAAAAAACATCAAATTGTTTAGAAAATAAAAAAAAAGTCCGGACATCTACAACAACGCCACCTACCGGGTCCGACTGTAGCTAAGAAGTATTCAGGTGGCCCAAAAAATACAAAAACAAAAACCTCAAAATCAGTCAGAAAATTTAAAAAAATCTGGATTTCAACAACAGCGCCACCTACCGTGTACAACTGTACCTAAAAACCATCCAGGTGACCCAATAAATATATAAAAAAAATCATCAAGATTCTGTCAGAAAATTACAAAACCAATTTCTGGATTTCGACAACAGCACCACCTACCTGGTCCAACTGTAGCTAAGAACCATTCAGGTAGCCCAAAAAATTAAGAAAAAAAACATCAAGATCAGCCAGAAAATAAAAAAAAATCTACATGGTTTTTAAAAATTATAAATTTAAATTATAAAGATGACAACAAAAATTTCAGGATCTCGACAACCGCGCTACCTACCTGGTCCAACTGTAGCCAAGAACCAGGCTCCATAAGTACAAAAGAAAAATCATCAAATTGGTTAGAAAATTAAAAAAAAGTCCGGACATCTACAACAACGCCACCTACCGGGTCCGACTGTAGCTAAGAAGCATCCAGGTGGCCCAAAAAAAAACAAAAAAAAAAACATCAAAATCAGTCAGAAAATAAAAAAAAAATCTGGATCTCGACAACAGCGCCACCTAACGTGTCCAACTGTAGCTAAAAACCATCCAGGTGACGTAATAAATATAAAAAAAAAAACATCAAGCTTCTGTCAGAAAGTTACAAAACCAATTTTTGGATCTCGACAACAGCACCACCTACCTGGTCCAACTGTAGCCAAGAACCATGGCTCCATAAGTACAAAAAAATCATCAAAATTGGTTAGAAAATAAAAACAAAAATCCGCACATCTACAACGGTGCCACGTACCTGGCCCGACTGTAGCTAAGAACCATCCAGGTGGCCCAAAAAAAAAACAAAAAAAAAAACAAAGTCTGTGAGAAAATAAAAAAAATCTTGATGTCGACAACAGCGCCACCTAACGTGTCCAACTGTAGTCAAGAACCATGGCTCCATAAGTACAAAAAAAATTTATCAAAATTGGTTACAAAATAAAAAAAAATTTAAATCTCGACAACAGTGCCACCTAACGTGTCCAACTGTAGCTAAAAACCATCCAGGTGACCCAATAAATAAAAAAAAGCATCAACATTGCCAAATAGGTCTAGCCGTTCTCAATTGATGCGGCTACCAACAAACCGCATTTCATTTTTATTACAATGTATTCCTTGATATTCGCCTCACTTGAGAACGGCTGGACAGATTTGGCAATTCTTTTTTAGAATATTTGTACTGGTCCAGGTAAGGTAGGAAAATAAAAAAAATCTGGATGTCGACAATAGTGCCACCTAACGTGTAAAACTATAGCTAAAAACCATCCAGATAACCCAATAAATAAAAAAGAAGCATCGAGATTCTGTCAGAAAATTACAAAACCAATTTCAGGATCTCGACAACTGCGCCACCTACCTGGTCCAACTGTAGCCAAGAACCATGCATGGCTCCATAAGTACAAAAAAATGATCAAAATTGGTTAGAAAATAAAAAAAAATCTGGATGTCGACAACAGTGCCACCTACCGGGTCCGACTGCAGCTAAGAACCATCCAGGTGGCCCAATAAATAAAAAAAAAGCATCAAGATTCTGTCAGAAAATTACAAAACCAATTTCAGGATCTCGACAACTGCGCCATCTACCTGGTCCAATTGTAGCCAAGAACCATGGCTCCATAAGTACAAAAAAAAAAATCATCAACATTGGTCAGAAAATAAAAAAAAAAACGGACATCTACAACAGCGCCACCTACCAGGTCCGACTGTAGCTAAGAACCATCCAGGTCGCCCAAAAAAAAAACAAAAAGAAAACATCAAAATCAGTCAGAAAATAAAAAAAAATCTGGATCTCGAAAACAGCGCCACCTAACGTGTAAAACTGTAGCTAAAAACCATCCAGATGACCCAATAAATAAAAAAGAAGCATCAAGATTCTGTCAGAAAATTACAAAACCAATTTCAGGATCTCGACAACTGCGCCACCTACCTGGTCCAACTGTAGCCAAGAACCATGCATGGCTCTATAAGTACAAAAAAATGATCAAAATTGGTTAGAAAATAAAAAAAATCTGGATCTCGACAACTGCGCCATCTACCTGGTCCAATTGTAGCCAAGAACCATGGCTCCATAAGTAAAAAAAAAAATCATCAACATTGGTCAGAAAAAAAAAATTCGGACATCTACAACAGCGCCACCTACCGGGTCCGACTGTAGCTAAGAACCATCCAGGTGGCTCAAAAAAAAAAACAAAAAGAAAACATCAAAATAAGTCAGAAAATAAAAAAAAAATCTGGATCTCGAAAACAGCGCCACTTAACGTGTGCAACTGTAGTTAAAACCATCCAGGTGACCCAATAAATATAAAAAAAAACATCAAGGTTTTGTCGGAAAATTACAAAACCAATTTCAGGATCCCGACAACTGCGCCACCTACCTGGTCTAACTGTAGCCAAGAACCATGGCTCCAAAAAGAAAAAACAAAAATCATCAAAATTGGTTAGAAAATTGAAAAGAAAACCGGACATCTACAACAGCGCCACCTACCGGGTCCGACTGTAGCTAAAAGTCCCAAAAAATTTAAAAAAATCATCAAAATCAACCAGAAAATACAAAAATAATCTGGATTTCGACAACGGCGCCACCTAACGTGTGACCCAATAAAAATAAAAAAAAACATCACGCACACCAGAATTTTGTATATAAAGACTAGCATGTGATCACAGAAAAAAAGGTGTCTCAATTTGGATAATAGACGACCCTGGAATATTTACTTACTAGTGACGCAATATATTATATGTCTCAAATCTATGTGTACAACTAACTTGGTAATTTATTGTTGTTACGTTTGTACAACCTGTTTTTTTAAATCTAGTTACTTTTGATTTCCTTTAATAATATTGGCAATGCACTAGAAAAAAATTGAATTGTCAAATTTGTGACAATTAAAAATTTTGATAAAAATGCCGCGGCGTGTTTTAAAACTTGCAGAAAAAACAATCATACTGTTTTTAAGTGTTTCACAAAATTTGTTGAAAACAGCGGACGCACATTAACAAAAACCCAGATTGCGGAAACAGGGGCAGAAATATTTTCGGTGATTATTGTTTCTAATTATCTAAGTAAATTATTTGAATAAGCATCGTTTTACCCAACAACAGGTCTCAAGAAGCGAAGTATTTAAAATTTTTAAAACTGGTTACGAAAATTTGGAATCGTCGGGAGTGGGAAGAAATGTTAAAACTGAAAAATTTCTGGACTTCAATTTTAGAAAAGATCTTCAGTTCAAAATTTGGGAATTGAATAAATCCACGATGACGACTGGCTGGTCTCAGGCACATTCGGCTTCGGCGAGGGACCTTCTGCAGGTCGACCACCGTATTTGGGCGAGGCTAAGCCTGACGGTGCTTCCCTACAATCTCGCTTCGCTCATGCCTCCACCGCAGGAAGAAGGTCCATGTATTAAGGGTTAAAGAAAGATAGACACCGTGCGATTAATAAAGGCAGCGAATTTTATAATCTTGTAATTTTGTATTTGTTTTGCTTCCCTCCCGCCAAACTTGACAGCTGACCCCCCACTAAGCTACCCGTGGACACGTGCGGAGCATACCACGTTCAAAAACTGGCGCACGAGGCAACCAGACTGCAACAAGCGTCAGAGCATATTTTGGCCATTTTATGTTGTGTATAATCCGGTCTTTAGTTATTACAATCATAAATGGTATTTGATTGACTGGTATTCGAATTGGTGTGCTTGTGTGCTCACATACGGCTACGGTCTCAAATATGAGCCCCACATTCGTGTTACAGCACTGGGGAACCGCAGAAAACCAATCCCATGATCGTCGTCGTGGGTACATCGAGTTGGTGAAAAGAAGATTGGTTTGTTGCTGTCGCCTTCTAATGCTGGGGTCCTTGCCTCAGGTTACCCATCGAAAGAATCGGGTTGGTTGGTCTGTTTGCCTCCTCGCGGCAGGCCTCAAGACCATCCTCGACCGTGCGTCCAGTTGCTGACGATTAGTTTTGGGGAAGAATGGTCCCACTCCGGTTTGAGACGCACCTATTTGGTCTAACATCTTGAGATGCTGAGTTTGGCGAGCCGCGGTTGTGTAAAAAGTGGCGGTGTTGCCAATTTACACATTCAAGGACGCCACTTTGATGGACGAGGCTTTAAATACGTTGACCAGAACTCTCATGGATCGAAAGATAATTCTGACCCCCAGCCTATGGCGAAGTCGTGAATACGGCTAGTATACAATATAATATGAAATATTATTCGTTTCCAGTACTGTCAAATTTTATCTAATCCGTTATAGATCAATCTGTAAATTAATAGTTCTAGTAGGGTTCCTGGAATAGTTTTGTTCTTCTATTTGTCCAAGTCGTTATGTTTTAATCATTTCTGCGTCTTCTTCTTCTGTTTCTGAGTATACAGTGATCATAAAGTTCTGCACAAAATTCATAATCAGGTCGATCTTTGTTTTTAAATTACCATCTTTTGACATAAAAATTTTGTTGATGACGTCATCTGTTTTTGAAGTATGACACCGTCATCAATTGTTTTAAATAGCAGCTCCCATTTTTTTTTGCATAACTTTTTTTTTAATTTATAAGTTTCACTTAAAAAAAATTATTTGTATTCCCCGAAAAAAAAAACTATTTCACTACGAATCCGTGGTAAAATTTACGATTTTGTATACTCATATAGTGGTACAACCTCATAGACAACTTCTTGGAAATTCGCTAAACATGCACGTTTCACACTTGGACCACAAATGGCCGTCCGACATTGTACAGAAATATAAAGGCTTCTATTTAGTCCCCTAATAAAGGAGATAATTTCATTTAACGTTGTTTCAACTGGTCATATAAAATCGATCGACTGGAGTGGAACGTGTGTGGAATGCCGATCCTGGCGTGTCCTGGACCCGTGAAACTTATTTATGTAATGAATCCCTTGGTCGCTCTTGCTCGTAAAACAACTGCTTCACCGAAACATGATTCGGATATATCTGCCAGTTTATTGAATTGAACATTTTATTATTTTGATGTCTTAAAAGGCTCAGATGCGGTCCCGGGATTGGCTGACTGATTTGTGAGGATATGGGAGATATTTACGATGGCATGTCTGAGACAGTTTTTGACTGATTAGGAATGCAGTGGCTTGAGAATGTATTAACGGACTGGCGCAGCCGTCTGCAATATTGGGGTGTTAAAAAATATTCAGGAGTAACTTCGGTGCCTACATTATTCATGACAACAGGAAATAAAACCGTAAAGGCCTATTTTCGCAAACGTAAAACAAACGTTTGTCAGAGGACAAGTTTATTTCCAACTTTTATTGTTGTTTTTTTTATATCTTACAATCTACCTAATTAAATTCCTACGTACACTTAATGCATGAGTTGAATGAAGACGATGCCGACCGGCACTTAGAGTTTTGCGAACAGTTGATGTTACGTCGTGATGGAAGTCTCATTTTCTAAATATTTTTCTGATATTTTTACTGCAAATATTCCCACAGCATCGCAATTAAAACCACAGGCTGTTGTAAAACTCGGATTAAGCCAAGTACAATGAGAGGATTTTAAAAACCGTTTATTAAAATCGCATGAAGAGAGAAAAAGTCCAGTCAACAACGCAGACGAGCTCAGTTCAGCAACTTTTCATTCGGTTTATCACTCGTAGCGACTACTTTGTTTCATTTTGGCGAAAACTTGGAAAGCAATATAAATTACATTTTTATACAGAGTCCTTATCGTGCCTTAAACATAAAGAATGTCAGTCTGGTGAGTTCTTAACGATAAACGGGACGTGCAATGAGCGGAAGTTCCTGATAGCACTTAATATTCTAGTTATTAGTTGTTCTCGCGAATTATGCAGTCAAGTGTATATTGGATGGGCTTTTCAAACTCTCATTAAAAGCGGTGCCTAGTGGGATTTACGGTTTATGCTCAGTTATACCCATTACTCATTTTCAGAAAACATCAAATGTTAGGTTTCGTAAATCACCGGGACTGTCCGGAAACGAATTTCTTGTGGGTTATTAGAGTCCATAATTCCACCACAATTAATATTCAATAATACAAATAGTTATTTGGCAAAGCACTTAAGAAAGAAAGAGGCTGTTAATTCGCCGTTGAAGTACGGAACCCGTAATGCACCAAAGGGAAATGCGGATTGCAAGCTTGTATAATTTTCTTAAAATTTGTAAAATCTAATTTTATTCTCACCACGTGTTTTTCATTTTGTTTACAGTTGATTAAAAATCAATTCGCCAATAATTTATTTTGCGAGAGTTTCTAATAAACCACGTGCCGTGTGTTTGAATCACCGGAAATACAAGAAACGGGATGTGCATACAATAGGAAAATGGTTGTCATTCCGAACCAGTTTGTCAACCATTCAGTCAAGAATGTAAATTTGAGTATATATTTTGGTGGAAAATTCAATCTGCATTGATTTTCTTCGCTGAGATAAGGTCTGTTTGTGACTAAAAAGCGTAAGGTTCTGGCACCGTTTGTGGGTGCGGTGGGCGGGTGGGCCGTCCTGTCCACTATACTCATCCACTGACTAAATGGGTGAGAAATAACAACCATTTATTTTTTTTTCCTTAAAAAAAAAACATTTGTCAGTCAATCAGTTGTAGATGCGGAGATTTTAGCTAAATCATTCAAACTTCACCATGTGAGATACTGACGTCATGTCGTAAACGCAGCAGCCATCTTTTTATTTTATGACTCTGCCTTTATAAAACTTGCTTGTTTGTTTGTATCACCGAATTTGATTATTTTTAGAATTTGTTAGTATAGATGATGACACAAAAAACACCTGTAAGTAAAAAATGACTTTTTATTGCACGTGTAGCATACAATTTTTTTTTTCGATTTGGTACCAGTCACTTTTCTGGACAATGTGACAATTTGAATTGAGAAAATAGTTACCATCCTGCAAGTAACAACAAAATATTTCAAATTTAAAACGCCCTTTCGCATCTAGAGGCCTTGTTACCTCAATCTTACTCACAAGAAAAAATCGCTTCGCTCGTCCCGCAAAAATTCCATTCGTTACAAAGAACATTGCATTTCATAACTGGCTACTTCATGTATAAAAAAATATACAAAAAACACGTGTAAAATGACTTTTTATTGCACGTGTGGCATACTAAATTTTTTCGATATCGTACCAGTCACTTTTCTGGACAGTGTGACAATTTGAATTGAGAAAATAGTTGACCATCCTGCAAGTAACAACAAAATATTTCAAATTTAAAATGTCTTTTTGTATCCAGAGGCCTTGTTACCTAAATCTTACTCGCAAGAAAAAATCGCTTCGCTCGTCCCGAAAAAATTCCATTCGTTACACAAAACATTGCATTTCATAACTGGTTACTTCATGTATAAAAAGATATACAAAAGACACGTGTAAAATGGCTTTTTATTGCACGTGTGGCATACAAATTTTTTTCGAAATCGTACCAATCACATTTCTGGAGAATGTAACAATGTGAATTGAGAAAATAGTTGACCATCCTGCAAGTAACAACAAAATATTTCAAATTTAAAACGTCCCTCTGCATCTAGAGGCCTTGTTACCTAAAGCTTACTCAGAAGAAAAAATCGCTTCGCTCGTCCCGCAAAAATTCCATTCGTTACAAAGAACATTGCATTTCATAACTGGTTACTTTATGTATAAAAAGATATACAAAAAACACGTGTAAAATGACTTTTTATTGCACGTGTGGCATACAAAATTTTTTTCGATATCGTACCAGTCACTTTTCTGAAGAGTGTGACAATTTGTATTGAGAAAGTAGTTGACCAACCTGCAAGTAACAACAAAATATTTCAAATTTAAAATGTCCCTTTGTATACAGAGGCCTTGTTACCTAAATCTTACTCACAAGAAAAAAATCGTTTCGCTCGTCCCGCAAAAATTCCACTCGTTACACAAAACGTTGCATTTGATAACTGGTTACTTTATGATTAAAAGGATATACAAAAAACACGTGTAAAATGACTTTTTATTGCACGTGTGGCATACAAATTTTTTTTCGATATCGAACCGGTCAGTTTTCTGGAAAATGTAACAATGTGAATGGAGAAAATAGTTGACCGTCCTGCAAGTAACAACAAAATATTTCAAATTTAAAATGTCTTTTTGTATCCAGAGGCCTTGTTACCTAAATCTTACTCGCAAGAAAAAATCCCTTCGCTCGTCCCGTAGAAATTTCATTCGTTACACAAAACATTGCGTTTCATAACTGGTTACTTCATGTATTAAAAGATGTACAAAAAACACGTGTACAATGACTTTTTATTGCACGTGTGGCAAACACATTTTTTTTCGATATCGTACCAGTCACTTTTCTGAAGAGTGTGACAATTTGTATTGAGAAAGTAGTTGACCAACCTGCAAGTAACAACAAAATATTTCAAATTTAAAATGTCTTTTTGTATCTAGAGGCTTTGTTACCTAAATCTTACTCTCAAGAAAAAATCGCATCGCTCGTTCCGCAAAAATTCCATTCGTTACACAGAACATTGCATTTCATACCTCGTTATTTCGTGTATAAAAAGATGTACAAAAAACACGTGTAAAAAGACTTTTTATTGCACGTGTGGCATACAAATTTTTTTTCGATATCGTACCAGTCACTTTTCTGAAGAGTGTGACAATTTGAATTGAGAAAATAGTTGACCATACTGCAAGTAGCAACAAAATATTTCAAATTTAAAATGTCCCTTTGTATCTAGATGCCTTGTCACCTATGTCTTACTCACAAGACAAAATCGCTTTGCTTGGCCCGCAAAAATTCCATTCGTTACAAAGAACATTGCATTTCATAACTGGTTACTTCATGTATAAAAAGATGTACAAAAAACAATTGTAAGAAATGACTTTTTATTGCACGTGTGGCATACAATTTTTTTTTCGATATCGTACCAGTCACTTTTCTGGAGAATGTGACAATTTGAATTGAGAAAATAGTTGACCATCCTGCAAGTAACAACAAACTATTTCAAATTTAAAATGTCCCTTTGTATCCAGAGGCCTTTTGACCTAAATCTTACTCACAAGAAAAAATTGCTTCGCTCGTCCCAGAAAAATTCCATTCGTTACACAAAACATGGCACTCATAATTGGTTACTTCATGTATAAAAAGATACACAAAAAACACGTGTAAAATAAATTTTTATTGGACGTGTGGCGTACAAGTTTTTTTTCGATATCGTACTAGTCACTTTTATGGAGTGTGACAATTTGAATTGAGAAAATAGTTGACCATTCTGCAAGTAACAACAAACTATTTTAAATTTAAAATGTCCCTTTGTGTCTAGAGGCTTTGTTATTTATGTCTAACTCACAAAACAAAAATCGCTTCGCTCGTCCCGCAAAAATTCCATTCGTTACACAAAACATGGCATTTCATAACTGGTTACTTCATGTATAAAAAGATGTACAAAAAACAATTGTAGGAAATGACTTTTTATTGCACGTGTGGCATACAAATTTTTTTTCGATATCGTACCAGTCACTTTTCTGGAGAGTGTGACAATTTGAATTGGGAAAATAGTTGACCATCCTGCAAGTAACAACAAAATATTTCAACTTTAAAATGTCCTTTTGTATCTAGAGGTCCTGTTACCTAGATGTTACTCACAAGAAAAAATCGCTACGCTCGTCCCGCAAAAATTCCATTCGTTACACAGAATATTTCATTTCATAACTCGTTATTTCGTTTATACAAAGATCTACAAAATACACGTGTAAAATGACTTTTTATTGCACGAGTGGCATACAATTTTTTTTTTTCGATATCGTACCAGTCACTTTTCTGGACAGTGTGACAATTTGAATTAAGAAAATAGTTGACCATCGTGCAAGTAGTAACAAAATATTTCAAATTTAAAACGTCCCTTTGTATCTAGAGGCCTTGTGACTTATGTCTTACTCACAAAAAAAAAACGCTTCGCTCGTCCCGCAAAAATTCCATTCGTTACACAGAATATTTCATTTCATAACTCGTTATTTCGTTTATACAAAGATCTACAAAATACACGTGTAAAATGACTTTTTATTGCACGAGTGGCATACAATTTTTTTTTTCGATATCGTACCAGTCACTTTTCTGGACAGTGTGACAATTTGAATTAAGAAAATAGTTGACCATCGTGCAAGTAGTAACAAAATATTTCAAATTTAAAACGTCCCTTTGTATCTAGAGGCCTTGTGACTTATGTCTTACTCACAAAAAAAAAACGCTTCGCTCGTCCCGCAAAAATTCCATTCGTTACACAAAACATTGCATTTCATAACTGGTTACTTCATGTATAAAAAGATATACAAAAGACACGTGTAAAATGGCTTTTTATTGCACGTGTGGCATACAAATTTTTTTCGAAATCGTACCAATCACATTTCTGGAGACTGTAACAATGTGAATTGAGAAAATAGTTGACCATCCTGCAAGTAACAACAAAATATTTCAAATTTGAAACCTCCCTCTGCATCTAGAGGCCTTGTTACCTAAAGCTTACTCAGAAGAAAAAATCGCTTCGCTCGTCCCGCAAAAATTCCATTCGTTACAAAGAACATTGCATTTCATAACTGGTTACTTTATGTATAAAAAGATATACAAAAAACACGTGTAAAATGACTTTTTATTGCACGTGTGGCATACAAAATTTTTTTCGATATCGTACCAGTCACTTTTCTGAAGAGTGTGACAATTTGTATTGAGAAAGTAGTTGACCAACCTGCAAGTAACAACAAAATATTTCAAATTTAAAATGTCCCTTTGTATACAGAGGCCTTGTTACCTAAATCTTACTCACAAGAAAAAAATCGTTTCGCTCGTCCCGCAAAAATTCCACTCGTTACACAAAACGTTGCATTTGATAACTGGTTACTTTATGTTTAAAAGGATATACAAAAAACACGTGTAAAATGACTTTTTATTGCACGTGTGGCATACAAATTTTTTTTCGATATCGTACCAGTCACTTTTCTGAAGAGTGTGACAATTTGAATTGAGAAAATAGTTGACCATACTGCAAGTAGCAACAAAATATTTCAAATTTAAAATGTCCCTTTGTATCTAGATGCCTTGTCACCTATGTCTTACTCACAAGACAAAATCGCTTTGCTTGGCCCGCAAAAATTCCATTCGTTACAAAGAACATTGCATTTCATAACTGGTTACTTCATGTATAAAAAGATGTACAAAAAACAATTGTAAGAAATGACTTTTTATTGCACGTGTGGCATACAATTTTTTTTTCGATATCGTACCAGTCACTTTTCTGGAGAATGTGACAATTTGAATTGAGAAAATAGTTGACCATCCTGCAAGTAACAACAAACTATTTCAAATTTAAAATGTCCCTTTGTATCCAGAGGCCTTTTGACCTAAATCTTACTCACAAGAAAAAATTGCTTCGCTCGTCCCAGAAAAATTCCATTCGTTACACAAAACATGGCACTCATAATTGGTTACTTCATGTATAAAAAGATACACAAAAAACACGTGTAAAATAAATTTTTATTGGACGTGTGGCGTACAAGTTTTTTTTCGATATCGTACTAGTCACTTTTATGGAGTGTGACAATTTGAATTGAGAAAATAGTTGACCATTCTGCAAGTAACAACAAACTATTTTAAATTTAAAATGTCCCTTTGTGTCTAGAGGCTTTGTTATTTATGTCTAACTCACAAAACAAAAATCGCTTCGCTCGTCCCGCAAAAATTCCATTCGTTACACAAAACATGGCATTTCATAACTGGTTACTTCATGTATAAAAAGATGTACAAAAAACAATTGTAGGAAATGACTTTTTATTGCACGTGTGGCATACAAATTTTTTTTCGATATCGTACCAGTCACTTTTCTGGAGAGTGTGACAATTTGAATTGGGAAAATAGTTGACCATCCTGCAAGTAACAACAAAATATTTCAACTTTAAAATGTCCTTTTGTATCTAGAGGTCCTGTTACCTAGATGTTACTCACAAGAAAAAATCGCTACGCTCGTCCCGCAAAAATTCCATTCGTTACACAGAATATTTCATTTCATAACTCGTTATTTCGTTTATACAAAGATCTACAAAATACACGTGTAAAATGACTTTTTATTGCACGAGTGGCATACAATTTTTTTTTTTCGATATCGTACCAGTCACTTTTCTGGACAGTGTGACAATTTGAATTAAGAAAATAGTTGACCATCGTGCAAGTAGTAACAAAATATTTCAAATTTAAAACGTCCCTTTGTATCTAGAGGCCTTGTGACTTATGTCTTACTCACAAAAAAAAAACGCTTCGCTCGTCCCGCAAAAATTCCATTCGTTACACAGAATATTTCATTTCATAACTCGTTATTTCGTTTATACAAAGATCTACAAAATACACGTGTAAAATGACTTTTTATTGCACGAGTGGCATACAATTTTTTTTTTCGATATCGTACCAGTCACTTTTCTGGACAGTGTGACAATTTGAATTAAGAAAATAGTTGACCATCGTGCAAGTAGTAACAAAATATTTCAAATTTAAAACGTCCCTTTGTATCTAGAGGCCTTGTGACTTATGTCTTACTCACAAAAAAAAAACGCTTCGCTCGTCCCGCAAAAATTCCATTCGTTACACAAAACATTGCATTTCATAACTGGTTACTTCATGTATAAAAAGATATACAAAAGACACGTGTAAAATGGCTTTTTATTGCACGTGTGGCATACAAATTTTTTTCGAAATCGTACCAATCACATTTCTGGAGACTGTAACAATGTGAATTGAGAAAATAGTTGACCATCCTGCAAGTAACAACAAAATATTTCAAATTTGAAACCTCCCTCTGCATCTAGAGGCCTTGTTACCTAAAGCTTACTCAGAAGAAAAAATCGCTTCGCTCGTCCCGCAAAAATTCCATTCGTTACAAAGAACATTGCATTTCATAACTGGTTACTTTATGTATAAAAAGATATACAAAAAACACGTGTAAAATGACTTTTTATTGCACGTGTGGCATACAAAATTTTTTTCGATATCGTACCAGTCACTATTCTGAAGAGTGTGACAATTTGTATTGAGAAAGTAGTTGACCAACCTGCAAGTAACAACAAAATATTTCAAATTTAAAATGTCCCTTTGTATACAGAGGCCTTGTTACCTAAATCTTACTCACAAGAAAAAAATCGTTTCGCTCGTCCCGCAAAAATTCCACTCGTTACACAAAACGTTGCATTTGATAACTGGTTACTTTATGTTTAAAAGGATATACAAAAAACACGTGTAAAATGACTTTTTATTGCACGTGTGGCATACAAATTTTTTTTCGATATCGAACCGGTCAGTTTTCTGGAAAATGTAACAATGTGAATGGAGAAAATAGTTGACCGTCCTGCAAGTAACAACAAAATATTTCAAATTTAAAATGTCTTTTTGTATCCAGAGGCCTTGTTACCTAAATCTTACTCGCAAGAAAAAATCCCTTCGCTCGTCCCGTAGAAATTTCATTCGTTACACAAAACATTGCGTTTCATAACTGGTTACTTCATGTATTAAAAGATGTACAAAAAACACGTGTACAATGACTTTTTATTGCACGTGTGGCATACACATTTTTTTTCGATATCGTACCAGTCACTTTTCTGAAGAGTGTGACAATTTGTATTGAGAAAGTAGTTGACCAACCTGCAAGTAACAACAAAATATTTCAAATTTAAAATGTCCCTTTGTATCCAGAGGCCTTGTTACCTAAATCTTACTCACAAGAAAAAAATCGTTTCGCTCGTCCCGCAAAAATTCCATTCGTTACTTAGAACATTGCATTTCATAACTCGTTATTTCGTGTATAAAAAGATGTACAAAAAATACGTTTAAAAAATGACTTTTTTTTACACGTGTTGCATACAAATTTTTTTTCGATATCGTACCAGTCACTTTTCTGGAGAGTGTAACAATGTGAATTGAGAAAATAGTTGACCATCCTGCAAGTAACAACAAAATATTTCAAATTTAAAATGTCCTTTTGTTTCTAGAGGCTTTGTTACCTAAATCTTACTCAGAAGAAAAAATCGCTTCGCTCGTCCCGCAAAAATTCCATTCGTTACACAAAACATTGCATTTCATAACTGGTTACTTCATGTATAAAAGGATATTAAAAAACACGTGTAAAATGACTTTTTATTGCACGTGTGGCATACAAATTTTTTTTCGATATCGTACCCGTCACTTTTCTGAAGAGCGTGACAATTTGAATTGAGAAAGTAGTTGACCAACCTGCAAGGAACAATAAAATATTTCAAATTTAAAATGTCCCTTTGTATCTAGAGGCCTTGTTACCTACATCTTACTCATGAAAAAAAATCGCTTCGCTCGTCCCGGAAAAATTCCATTCGTTACACAAAAAATTGAATTTCATAACTGGTTACTTCATGTATAAAAGATATAAAAAAAGACGTGTAAAATGACTTTTTATTGCACGTGTGGCATACAAAACTTTTTTCGATATCGTACCAGTCACTTTTCTGAAGAGTGTGACAATTTGAATAGAGAAAATAGTTGACCATCCTGCAAGTAGCAACAAAATATTTCAAATTTAAAATGTCCCTCTGCATCTAGAGGCCTTGTTACTTAAAGCTTACTCAGAAGAAAAAATCGCTTCGCTCGTCCCGCAAAAATTCCATTTGTTACAAAGAACATTGCATTTCATAACTGGTTACTTCATGTATTAAAAGATGTACAAAAAGCACGTGTACAATGACTTTTTATTGCACGTGTGGCATACACATTTTTTTTTCGATGTCGTACCAGTCACTTTTCTGGAGAGTGTGACCACTTTTCTGGAGAGTGTGACAATTTGAATTGATCAAATAGTTGACCATCCTGCAAGTAACAACAAAATATTTCAAATTTAAAATGTCTTTTTGTATCCAGAGGCCTTGTTACCCACATCTTACTCATGAAAAAAAATCGCTTCGCTCGTCCCGGAAAAATTCCATTCGTTACACAAAAAATTGAATTTCATAACTGGTTACTTCATGTATAAAAGATATAAAAAAAGACGTGTAAAATGACTTTTTATTGCACATGTGGCATACACATTTTTTTTCGATATCGTACCAGTCAGTTTTCTGGGGAATGTAACTATGTGAATTGAGAAAATAGTTGACCATACTGCAAGTAACAACAAAACATTAATTAAAAGCTTATGTAAAAAAAGGAAATTAACTAGAAAAGTAGAATAAACAGGAAGTAAAAAGAATCATAGAAGGAAATGAAAGAAAACAACGAACAAAAAATTGATATAAATGATGGAATTACAAGCAAGTTCAACAAGTCATGCAGACGAAAGAAGGAGTAGAGAAATTTAAGCACAGGCAGAAAAAAAGAAAGAAATAAAATTGGATAAAAAGAGAATCGACTGAAAGATTCTGAAGAACACTAGTGTGAGAAACTTACTTTTTAATTACTGAAATGTACGAATGTATGAATACGTACCTATATTATAAATGTGTTAATTTCTGAACAGTACAAACGAAAGAGCTGTTAACTGCAAGAGAGCAATCGTTGATCATAAAGCGACAGTTTAAAATAGTATCTTACAATATACATACAACATTTTTTCTACAATCGTCCTTGCATTCATTTTTTTAGATTTGTGCATTTCGCATTTACCAACAACAAAAATCAGTGAAAAGCTAAAATTCTTGCATTATCAAGTTTCTTGCAGTTTTTGTACTCGTGCAATTATGAAAGATTTTTTACCCTCCAAATGGTATAAAAATGGCCAGATTTTGCACGATCGCAAAATTCCATGTTGATAAACTGTCAAAAGGGATATAGCTGTTACATTCGACAAACGAACAAATGCATCTGATTTTTTTCTGCCCTAGTGCCTCCTGCTCTCGGTGGTACATAAAAGTACTCGTATGTTCCCCTATCGTGTCTCTCAAGTCAGTCGCTTGCGGTTGAACCGTTGAATGTTTTTTCAGTTTTTTTTTCTTAAACGGTCATTCAATCTGCCCTGTCCACATTTCGAGTTTCACGTACAGCGAAACATGATCTTCTTAGAGTATGTTTCTTTCAGGGGTCGAGCGCAAAGCGCGAGGCACGAATTTCAATGATCCACGGAAAATACATCAACGTTTGATGGCAGTTTAAGTTCAGCGATATTCTAACCTTTATTAATTTCTTCAGTGTCGGATTAATTTTTCCATTTATATGATCGACTGAGATTTTTTGGACCGCATCGTATTTTCATTGCTACTACTTTTACTATGGATGGCGATGGCGCCCGACGAGGATTAAAAAAAAATTAACAGTCCACTTTTCACTGACCTACAGCTGCCCAGCTGCAAATACGAGCCGATGATTTCTTCGCGTTTCCCAACCACTCTTTATAGTTACTTTATACGTTGTACATCCAACTCCATATGAAAAATCCGACTATTATTCCCCACTGCAATCCGCCGGACAAAGAAGCACGAATATTATACCAAAACGCTTGTACCGGCGCGGCATTAATACGGAAGGAAATAAATACAATTACTGTAACAATAAAATACAATTTATGCTTTAGATTATTAAAGTACCGCCGGTCTGGACGAGGTGTTTTCCACAACCCCCCGACGCTTTATCAGAGGATTTTATTAATTAAAAATTTAACAGAACGAATTGCCGGTCCGCATGTATGCTGTGTAAATGGACGGGATTTGTCTCTAAATCTACACAAACCCCACTACGGGTATTTCGGTAACGTTCTCTGTTTTATTTAGGCGGTGAATTATTAATCGGATCGACTTTTGCACTGGCTTCTTCGTCGATCTTAATCGCGGACGAACGACGAGCCAACAGCGCTTGTGGGTAATTAAGGAAAATATACACTCTTCGGAACAGGAGGGTCTGATAAGGTACTGATGAGTTTTTTTATTAAACCTACTGGGTAAGATACAGTTTTAAAAATATACCTGAGGAAACAACGTTATTGTATTGTTTTCGAACTAGAGTTTAACTAGAGATCTAGAGTTTCGACTGTTATTGCGGAAACCCTTTCGGCTTACAAATATCTGTACATAATCGTCACAGCGCCAATTCAAAATGAGTAATTTTGAATTTATTTTAATGGAAATTATTCATTTTGACTTGAAACTGGAACAGATTTTTCCAAATGTAATAAACATACTGAACCAAGGATTACTCATTTATAAAGAGCAAACAAAATTTCGTACACATGGTTCCAGTTTATAAATACAATTAAACTACTAGTAATTTTACATAATTATTAATTTTCGCCTATATTACAAAATTAAGTTATTTACAACATTATTCTATTAATTAGGAATTTTTACATTGCTCAACTCAATACTCTGCTCAAGGCATAAAATAAAATAAGTATTATTTAAAGTAAATCGGTTGAGCTGTCAATACATTGAAATGAAAACTACTTCGTTTTATGCCAAAGACAGAAGTTATTAAGGCTAGTTTCCGTGTGGAAAAAATATTGTACTTATTCTTACAATGGTTGAATATCTAGCTAAGCCTAATACAAACATACCTAAGGATAGACATAAAACAGTCAGAAAATAAAATGCTAGTTTTTGATATAGTGCTTCCAAAATTAATTGACTAATATTTTTGTCTCAAAAATGTTTATTTTAAAAGAGACCCAGTTATGTTTATTGAGCCTTTTAGTCAAAGGATGAATTATTTTTAAACCTAATGACAATGGGAAAATAATCGTATACTAAATAATACAATTAATTCACACTATATTACAAAGGCTTACACATATCTGGGTTTCAGCATGGAATTGGTACCATTATTTATGTACAGGGCCGCTAAGAGGTATGTATACAGCTAAATATTTTCAGCACGCTGAAATTATCATTTGAGAAATTTTTACATTTTCTACCATCATTTATTTTGAAAATACAAGGTTAACTTGATTTTTTTAAAATGGCACGAAGAGTGAAATTTAATAGTTTTTAAGAGAGCATTTTTTCTGAATTCAGTGATGTAACATATGCCCATCTTTATTTTTGTTAAAAGGTAAAAATTAGTCGACAGAAAATTAATGTTTGGTGTCGCATACTTGGTCGGAATATCGTAGGTCCTTTCTTCATTAATGGAAATTTAAAGTATTTGAAACTTTTACAAGAACATATTGTTCCACGACTCATTTCCCAGGCTAACAAAATTTTACATTTTTCAAAATTTTATTAGTTAGATAATTTGCTCTTCTTAAGAATATTAAACTTAACCCTTCTTGCTATTTAAAAACAATCAAGTTAGCCTTGTATCCCCAGAACAAATTAATGGAGATAGAAATTTGATAATCATCAGAGACGATAGAATTTAAATACTTTTAAGTATATATCTAATTTCAACAGGTTTTGATGAATAGTTTTTATAATTTTTAACTGTATCCATACTTTTTAGCCACCCTGTATATCTCGTCCTACATAAATGATTCTAAGCAAAATTTACATGTTCAATGGACAGTGTTGACGTATGAATCATTTATGCAGACCCTGTATAGTCTTATTGGTAAGATTAGGCACGTTAGGGCTACGATTATGACAACCGCGGAAAAATTATAAAAACGTATTAAAATATAATAAATCTCAGTTGAATATAAATTAGCGTTAACTGTCCCTTACAAGAAAGGGCTAACAACATTTTACTCGACTCCATCCTGTATTTTCCAAGGTACATTTCAAAAGTTGCACCCATCTGTGTAATTCCTAGATCCATAATACTGTTCAATATTTAATGTACATTCATAGATGTGTATAAAAATTTAAGCGAAGTTGTACTGTAGCTTCCTAAACCGAGTTTGTTGTCTGCACTTTTGTACCTACATTTCGATCAGCTGCTGGAATGAACCCGTGGTTTCGAAGATTGTCCTTGGTGTCAAAATTCGGAGTCTTGTGGAGAAAAAGTCACAGGGGCCAGGATCAGGTCCGGTCCTGCAAAGAAATAATCTGTTTTTACATCACTGCTAATAATTTTATTGTCGCACGTATTTGTCGTTTCTTACATTTTTATGACAAAATTTTTATTAGCTTCTGTATGAGACGTTTCGTTTATACCAATGGAAATGCACGGATATCCAATAAAATTGTTATTGTTTTTAATATAATAAATGTAGTTTCCGTTGCAACGATGTCATTGTAAACATGGCTTTGCAACGACATTTTTTATAGAACTGGAAAGTTAGGTTCGTAATGAAGTATTTGTCCTGGCCCAAAGGGGCGGCCCGTCCTTGTGGGGACCCTCGTGGAGGCGTGGCGTCGTCTATTTCAATTAATTTCTACAATACAGACTAAAAACTATTTATTTGCCCGGAATTGAACAATGCGACGTGTAACAGTCCGTTGCTTCAACCTTACTGTTCAGCTTTTCAACCATCATATTGCATTAAACCAACGAGATATGGAACATAAAATGAATTTAAATTATAAACGTTAAAATTTACTTGTATTTTATAATTACAATAAAATTATTTAAAAAATTGAGTAATGCTTAAATTCATATAATCTCAAAAAGGGGCCAAATAAAAAAAATAGTGTAAGAACCCGAATCTCTTAGTTGCGAACTTCCGAGGAAGCAACACCGAATTATTTTCTGCCAATTTTCACTTTCACTCGCCGCGAATCTTTAGTTTTCTTTAAATTTGTAGGCGTGTAAAAATTTAGAAGTTCGTCAATAATCCATTTTGCTAGTGTCGGAGGGGTTAGAAACATTTTCCAAAACCACCACGTGAAGAATCTGTATCACTGGTATGAATGGTTTCACTGCCCACCCAGGTCTTGCTTTAGTAGTATGCTCCACGCGTCCACGGGTAGCTTTAACTATTCAAACGGTCCCGATAACTTTTTTTTTTAATAGACCAGAATTATATCCTCGTGATTCCGACCTTCACGAGGTTCCTTGCCGGTCAGATGTTTTAATCGCACATCGTAGCCACTCCCCAAAGCCATGGGGTTGGAAAGTTGATCGGAGACCGTGGAGCTGTAAGAACTCCCGTGGCGCGAATCGACCTGTTTCCAGCCAACCGAGGGATTCCTGTATTACCGAGCTAAAGGTAAACATGTGGTAGAGAGGTTAAGTAGCGAAAAATAGAGAAATAGAAGGTGATATAAAGAAAAAATTAGAGAAGATATTGAGAAAAGCGAGAAGAGGTATTAGAGAAAGGTAGGAAGAAAGAATTGGGCAGGGAAGAGGAGATATAGTCAGGAAAAAGAATAAATCGGCGAAACCGGAAGATAACGACATCTAGGAGGCGTCACAGGAAGCGGATGAACAAAGACGATAGAAACAGCTCGCTCAGTCAGGGAAGCCTGGACTCTTACCTGGAGGAAAGGAAAAGAAAGAGAAAAGGGGAGGGTAGAACAGAAAAACAAGAAGAGGAGGAAGAGAAATTTTTTCAAAAAAGTAAAAAGACGGCGAGGTCTCCCGGAGTAAAGAAAACACAGAAGACATCAGGGAAAGAGAAGGAAACGGACACAGAGATGGAGAAAAAAATATTGGAGCTGTTGCAAGAGTTGAAGGAGGAGATGAAAGAAATAAGACGGGAAAACAAGGAACTCAAGAGAGAGATAGAGAGGCAGAGAGAAGAATTTAAAGAGAAGGAGAAGAGATGGGAAGGAGAGTGAGACTGGTAGAAGGAGAGAGTGGAAAAGCTGGAAGAGAGAATGGAAATCGAAGAGAGAATGGAAATCGAAGAGAGAAGAAAAAGGAAGAACAACATCGTGATAACAGGATGGGGCGGGGAAAGAAAAAGTCATGTAAAAAAGAGGATGTAAAGAAGTTTTTGAAGGAAAATGTAGAGGATAGTAAAGTAAAAGATTGTTACAGGATTAACAAGGATCAAGTATTGGTGGAGATGGAGGGATGGGATGAGAAGGAAAGAATAATGAAGCACAAAGGAAAATTGAGGGAGAAGAGAGAAACAAGGGGGATATACATAGACAACGACCTCACAAAGAAAGAAAGAGATTTACAGAAGAAACTAAGAAGTATGGCAAAGGAAAAAAAGGAAGAAGGGAAAGAAGTAAGAGTGGGATACAGGAAATTAATAGTGGACGGGGAGCAATGGAGATGGAATGAAAAGAGAGAGAGTCTAGAGGTTTTCCAACAAGAAGAAGAAGGGGAGGAGGGAAAAAGGGGGACAACGGAAAAGTAAAAAGGACAATGAAACGGCAAAAAACAAAGAAGGAAGTAGGAGGGAAACTAAGGAAGGAAGGGGGAAATCAAAGAAGGTAACGAAAAAACAGGGGTGAGGGCACTATTTTGGAATGTAGCAGGACTAGGGAAAAAAGAAGAAGATTTTTGGGACTATGTGAAGGAGTTCGATATTGTTGGATTAACAGAAACATGGTCAGAAAGCTGGGAAAAAATTGAAAAACTGTTACCAAAGGAGTTCAAGTGGGAATGGCAAGGGGCGAGAAGGGGAAAAAAAAGGAATAGCAGCATGGAGAATAATAACAGGGGTAAAAAAAGGAATAAAAGAGAATACTAAAAAGAAGGGAGAAGAGGAAGGTCACATGGTGAGAAGCCTTAAAATAGACAGTAAATGGTGGAAAATAGTGACAGTGTACAGCAAAGAGATGAAAGAAACAATAAGCAAGGTAGAAGAAACATTAAATAGAAATAAACAAGGGGACGAAGAAGGAGAATTAACCTACATAGGCGGTAGAGGAGAGACGGTGATAGACTACGGAATAGTAAACGAAGAAGCATGGAAAGAAGTCGAAGAATTCAGAATAGGGGAAAGAGTAGTCAGACCGTCTGCCTATAGAGATAAGTATAGGAAGGAAAGGGGAGAGAAAAGAGAGGAGAAGAAGAAAAAATAGAGGAAATGCGGAAGGTGATAATTAAAGTATGGGACGAGCAAGGGGTGGAAGAGTATAAGAGAAGACTGGAAAAAGCAAGATTTAAAGAACAAGAAGTAGGGAAAATGGAGAAAGAATTGGTAGAAATATTGGAAAAAGCAGCGACAAAAAAGAGAAATAACAGTAAGAGGTGGAGGAACAAAAAGAAAGAATAAATGGTGGGACAAAGAATGTGAGCAACGTAAAAAGGAAGCAATAAAAGAACTAAGAAAGTGGAGAAAGACTAAAGGGAACAGAAATGGCTTTTTATAAGCGAAAAGAAGATACAGAGACACATGCAGGGAGAAGAAGCGGCAGAAGAAGGAGAGAAAGGAGGAAGAGATAAAAGCAATAAGAACAGAGAAGGAGGTATGGAACTATATTAATAGAGAGAGAAAGAAAAAAGAAAATGGGAGCGAGGAGATAACGATGAATGAGTGGGAGGAGTACTTCATGAGGCTGCTGGAGGGAGAAAAAGAAAAAAAGAAAACGGAAATAGAGACGAAGAGAAACCAAGTAGAACCTGAAGGAGAACAAATTACAATGGAAGAGGTGGAGAGGCATGTGAAGAAACTGAGGAAAGGGAAGGCACCAGGGAGGGATAGAATACAGAATGAGTCGTGGATGTATGGGACGAGAAGAGTGCTAGAGAGGCTGGTGGAGGTAATGAATGGGGTGTGGAGAAGAGAAGGATTCCCGGTAGGGTGGAGAGAGGGGGTAATTTACCCCATTTACAAAGAAGGGGAGAAAAATAAAGTAGAAAATTACCGAGGGATAACTCTCCTAAACACAGGGTACAAGTTGTATGCATCAATTCTGAATGAAAGGATGAGCAGAGAGATAGAGGAAAAGGGAGCATTACCAGACAGCCAAGCAGGATTTAGAGAGGGGAGGGGAACTATGGATATTTGACGAAGAGTGAGTTAAAGAAGAAAGGGGGGAGGGTGTATGCATTATTCGTAGACTTCAAGGCGGCTTTTGACAAGGTGGACAAAGAGAGGATGTTTGAGTGCCTGAGGGAGAAAGGGGTAAATGAATGGCTGGTAAGAAAGGTGGAGGAGATATATGAGAAGACAAAAAGTAAAGTGAAGGTAAGGGAGAGGGAAAGTGAATGGTTTGTGACAACAAAGGGAGTGAGGCAAGATTGCCCGCTCAGCCCCTTGTTGTTCACGTTGTATGTGGCAGATATGAACGGAATGTTAGAGAGAGCACAAGCGGGGGGGTGTGTGGTAGGTAGAAAAAAAGTGTGGAGCCTGGTGTTTGCGGATGATGTGGTAATGGTGGCAAAGAGTGAAAGAGGAATGAAGGAAATGATAAAGAGTTTAGGAAAATATGTGAAGAAGAAAAGACTAGAAGTGAATGTAGAGAAAACAAAAATGCTGGTGTTCAATAAGAGAAAGAGGAAGAATGAAGAGAGTGATTGGAGGTGGGAGGGAGAGGTAATAGAACAAGTAAAAGAATTCAAATACTTGGGGTATGTGTTCAATGAAAGAGCCACAGATAAGGCACATATTAGAGAACTGGCAAGAAAAGCGAACAAGGTGATAGGATGTGTATGGGGAATAGGAGAGAGAAGGTGGGGAGGCGATTTTAAGAGGAGAATGATGATGTTTGAAAGTCTTATTGAAAGCGTGTTGTTGTACGGAGCAGAGGTCTGGGGATGGAAAGAACAAGAGGAGATAGAGAGGGTGCAAGAGAAATATCTGAGGTGGGTGCTAGGGGTGGAGAGAGAAACGCCAGGGTACATAGTGAGAGAAGAATGCAAGAGGAATAGGTTGAGAGTGAAAGCGGGAAAAAGAGCGGTCAAGTTCGAAGACAGGATGGAAGGGAGGAAAGAATGTAGGATACTAAAGGAGTGCTGGAGAGAAAAAAAAGAAGAATTCAGAGGAGAATGATAGGGAGAATTACTACAGGAGGAATGGGTATGCAAGCAAAGAAATAGGGAGACTGAGAGAAAGAGGCGTGTGGATGAATGTAGAACTAAGTGAAAGAGATAAGGATACGGAGAGACAAGAGCCTAAAAAATCCTAACTGTAAAAAACCCAAGATATATGGCTTTAAAATTTACGCGAAAACAGATTGAGAACTGTTATTATGATTGATGAACTATTAGTAAATAAACCCTTATCTCTTGGCCTAAACCAAAACTGACTGTTGACAGTGCACAAAATTTTCTTAAAATGCCTTTTTAAATAGTGATGATTATACCTTCGTGAGAGCGGTCTTGTGTGTGCGATTTATTAGAGGAATTATAAGAACGTATTCTTCCGAACATACGACAACAAATGTGGTTCTGTGAACCTGCGGATACAGTAGGAGATCTTCAAATTCGGGTTGAAAATGAACAATTCGCGAAATGCCAGATATTTTTGAGCGAGTGTGTGAGTCTTGGATACGTCGCGCCCGGGCCTGCATTGATAATGGGGGACGACATTTATAGCCATTTTTGTGACTTCAAGGTAGGATTTGCCTGCGTAAATATGGAACAGGTGTTTTTTGTTCGGGTTACCATTCCAGTGACCATCAAAAGTTTTCGGGCTTGCTGTTTTGAGTAGGAAGAAAAAAGTCAATCTATTGATTGATTATTATTTATTGATTGATTGCTGAACAATGCTTTTTCGATTGATCTTAATCAAACTGAGTCTCATCCTTTCCGCCGTCGCCTTCTCTCAAAACGACTTTCCCTTTACCTAAAATGTCTCAATTCGCACCTGAAAAATGATATCATCTAGCGGCACTATAACGGTATCAGAAATCGCGTTTACGTAACTACCGCAGATTGGACGATAGTGTAGGGGTGATTTTGAAAATAGAGATCGGTGTGAACATGCAAAGCCGAGGGGTGTGCATATATGCTCGTTCAAAGTCATAAGATTACACGTTTTTTCGTCTCTCCTCTTTTTTCATTCTCACCGCCTTGAAATTAGATCACGAACGCACTTTGAGCTTTCACCAGATTTACATCACCTAGTCGCTTCCGACCACTAGATGCCGTAAATTCTCTTTAGAGAAATTGAAGATTACATCCGTTCTTGTAATGTGTGCTGCAGATAAGATCGAATAAAAATTTTCTATCTTAAATTTCCAAATTGTGAAAATCGAGTCTTAAGCGCATGCAAAGTATCGGCCTTTTTAGGACTCTATATTTAATTGTATCGAACTTCTTTAATTCTCCCATTCTTTTCCGCCCCAATGCGCCGCGCTTCCGTGCGGAAATAATCATTCATTATGTTTAAACCGCGATCCGGTAGCATTTTTTCGTGGAATAAATGTATTTCGCATTTACGTATTTGGTCGGTAAATCAAACGGTCTTTAAGCGCTGCCAGTGAAGCAAATGAAAGGGCACGTTTATACCAAAATGGATCGAGGGTAAATCTTTCAGCCTTATCGACGGAATCCAGTTGGCTTTTGCGGCTTTGTATCCTGCTAATTCGGAATACGCCGCAGTTCGCTTTCGGTTTACTAAAGAATTTCCTCTATGTTTCTTCTTCACGTATGTATTGCCGCAGTGTCTCTTTGTGATAACTCAACGGCTTGTTGGAAACTCGAATGGATACGTGAAATATTATCCGCAAGTGCTATTTTGACGCAATTTAAAATACACACGAGATATTCAGGTAAGGTGTATTTTTCTGGAGTCGCTAGTCTCTACTTTGGAAGAGTGACATTTTTTTTTTAATTCGGCTAATGCTATCCAAAATTTTGTCGGAATTACTAGAATAAAGCAAAATAATTTTATCAATTATTTAGTTTTATTTCAGTGCAGTTTTGGAAATGTCAATTTTCTAATGTACTTTTTTTTTAACTCCAACCAAAATTTAGTAGCAGGAAATTTACAAATGTACATGCCCGGAAGGAAATGTAAAAACTAAGGGAATATGGACTACAACTGAAAAACCAAAAAATCTAAAAATGTAAGCACTAACATCTAAGAACTCTATAAGTTCAAAATCTGAGAAACTAAAAAAACCGGAAAGCTGCGAAACCTTGAGTTGCAACCTGAAAAAACAAACTGAAAATCTGAGATTCAGAATGTCGATCAGCCTAAACATCTAAAAGCTAAATAAACTGTAAACCTTAAAATTTTAGAACGTAATACACTCTGCCCAATAGTTAACGCATAAAGCTAAAAATTTCTATCCTGCTTTTCAGGGCGGTCCTCAATTCTGTCTTTCGGGTCTCAGGATGTCAGAATCATATTCAGTTATATTGAAATTTTTAATCTTTAATATTTTCAAGTCTCAGCCCCGTTATTACTGTCAATTTTAAAATTTAAGTTTTGACTTTAAACTTGGCAATATGAGAAACTGTGAGACTGTGAGATAGTGATATTGAGAATCTGAGAGCCTATAAAATTAAAAATTGAGAACCAGGGATATTAGGAAATTGAGAAGTTGGGAATTTGAGAACCTCAAAAATGGTCAGATCGTGAGATTTTGATATTTTATTATTAGTTTTGGACTTTTAAAATTTTTGAGACTTCGGAGTTTTGAGATTTTGATAGTAGCGGAATTATGTACAATATTATGAAATTGTGAAACCGAGAACCACCTGCAAAATCGAAAATGAAAATTTAAGAATTTAAGCAATTGAAAAATTAAAAAGTGGAAAGTGAAACATGAGCAATTGAGAACCTGAAATCATGGAGATGTGAAAGATAGAACATAAGAAAATTAGAAACTAGGAAATTGTAAAATTAAAAACTGACAACCCGATAGATTAGGAAATTGAGAAATTTCGAAATTGAGAACACATTTTTTGAAATTAAGAAATTGAGAATTATAAGTCTGACAGCTTGTAAAATCACGAAATTCTGAGATCGTGATGTATTTAAGAATTTGAGATTGAGAAATTGTGCAAATATTGTGATATCCTGAAAATACGAAAATGTGAAATTGAAAATCGAAAAAGTGACTATGGAGAAAATCTAGATCTTGAGAAATTGGCAATTTGAGAAGCTGATAGATTGTGATACTGTGAGGTTGAGATTTACATTTTGAATTTCTGATATTTTGGAATTTTGAAATTGACAACCTCCAAACTGGAACCTGAAACTTATGCAATTGAAAAACTGAGAAGCAGATATATTAGGAAATTGAAAAGTTTGGGATTTGAAAACCTCAAAATTGGCCATATCGTAAGATTTTGAAATTTTATAATTAGTTTTGGGCTTTTCAAATTTTTGAGATTCTTCGGAGTATTGAGATTTTGAAATTGTGATAATTGTGGAATTATTGCACAATATTATGAAATTGTGAAACCGAGAACCTGCAAAATCAAAAATATGAAAAATTGACAATCTAAGCAATTGAAAAATTAAAAAGTGGAAAGTGAAACATGAGCAAATGAGAACCTGAAATTATGGAGTTGTGAAACATAGACCATATGAAAATGAGAAACTAGGAAGCTGTAAATTAAAAACTGGGAACCCGTTAATATTGAGAAATATCGAATTTGAGTCTGAGAAATTGAGAACACATTTTTTGAAATTAAGAAATTGAGAGCTTGTGAAATTACGAAATTCTGAAATCGTGATATCTTCAAGAATTTGAGATTGAGAATTGTATAAAAATTATGATATCCTTAAAATACCAAAACGTGAAATTGAAAATCGAAAAAGTGACTGGAGGAAATCTAGATCTTGAGAAATTGGCAATTTGAGAAGCTGATAAATTGTGATACTGTGAAGTTGAGATTTACATTTTAAAATTCTGATATTTTGGAATCTTGAAACTGACAACTTCCAAACTGGAACCTGAAACTTATGCAATTGAAAAACTGAGAAGCAGATATATTAGGAAATTGAGAAGTTGGCAATTTGAGAACCTCAAAAATGGTAAGATCCTAAGATTTTAAAATTTTATTATTAGTTTTGGGCTCCTCAAATTTTTGAGATTCTTCGGAGTTTTGAGATTTTGAAATTTTTATAATTGCGGAATTATTGTACAATATTATGAAATTTTGAAACCGAGAACCTGCAAAATCGAAAATGAAAAATTGAGAATTTAAGCAATTGAAAAATTAAAAAGTGGAAAGTGAAACATGAGCAATTGAGAACCTGAAATCATGGAGATGTGAAAGATAGAACATAAGAAAATTAGAAACTAGGAAATTGTAAAATTAAAAACTGACAACCCGATAGATTAGGAAATTGAGAAATTTCGAAATTGAGAACACATTTTTTAAAATTAAGAAATTGAGAATTATAAGTCTGACAGCTTGTAAAATCACGAAATTATGAGATCGTGATGTATTTAAGAATTTGAGATTGAGAAATTGTGCAAATATTGTGATACCCTGAAAATACGAAAATGTGAAATTGAAAATCGAAAAAGTGACTATGGAGAAAATCTAGATCTTGAGAAGTTGGCAATTTGAGAAGCTGATAGATTGTGATACTGTGAGGTTAAGATTTACATTTTGAATTTCTGATATTTTGGAATTTTGAAATTGACAACCTCCAAACTGGAACCTGAAACTTATGCAATTGAAAAACTGAGAAGCAGATATATTAGGAAATTGAAAAGTTTGGGATTTGAAAACCTCAAAATTGGCCATATCGTAAGATTTTGAAATTTTATTATTAGTTTTGGGCTTTTCAAATTTTTGAGATTCTTCGGAGTATTGAGATTTTGAAATTGTGATAATTGTGGAATTATTGCACAATATTATGAAATTGTGAAACCGAGAACCTGCAAAATCAAAAATATGAAAAATTGACAATCTAAGCAATTGAAAAATTAAAAAGTGGAAAGTGAAACATGAGCAAATGAGAACCTGAAATTATGGAGTTGTGAAACATAGACCATATGAAAATGAGAAACTAGGAAGCTGTAAAATTAAAAACTGGGAACCCGTTAATATTGAGAAATATCGAATTTGAGTCTGAGAAATTGAGAACACATTTTTTGAAATTAAGAAATTGAGAGCTTGTGAAATTACGAAATTCTGAAATCGTGATATCTTCAAGAATTTGAGATTGAGAATTGTATAAAAATTATGATATCCTTAAAATACCAAAACGTGAAATTGAAAATCGAAAAAGTGACTATGGAGGAAATCTAGATCTTGAGAAATTGGCAATTTGAGAAGCTGATAAATTGTGATACTGTGAAGGAGAGATTTACATTTTAAAATTCTGATATTTTGGAATCTTGAAACTGACAACTTCCAAACTGGAACCTGAAACTTATGCAATTGAAAAACTGAGAAGCAGATATATTAGGAAATTGAGAAGTTGGGAATTTGAGAACCTCAAAAATGGTAAGATCCTAAGATTTTAAAATTTTATTATTAGTTTTGGGCTCCCCAAATTTTTGAGATTCTTCGGAGTTTTGAGATTTTGAAATTTTTATAATTGCGGAATTATTGTACAATATTATGAAATTTTAAAACCGAGAACCTGCAAAATCGAAAATGAAAAATTGAGAATTTAAGCAATTGAAAAATTAAAAAGTGGAAAGTGAAACATGAGCAATTGAGAACCTGAAATCATGGAGATGTGAAGGATAGAACATAAGAAAAAAATTAGAAACTAGGAAATTGTAAAATTAAAAACTGACAACCCGATAGATTAGGAAATTGAGAAATTTCGAAATTGAGAACACATTTTTTAAAATTAAGTAATTGAGAATTATAAGTCTGACAGCTTGTAAAATCACGAAATTATGAGATCGTGATGTATTTAAGAATTTGAGATTGAGAAATTGTGCAAATATTGTGATACCCTGAAAATACGAAAATGTGAAATTGAAAATCGAAAAAGTGACTATGGAGAAAATCTAGATCTTGAGAAATTGGCAATTTGAGAAGCTGATAGATTGTGATACTGTGAGGTTGAGATTTACATTTTGAATTTCTGATATTTTGGAATTTTGAAATTGACGACCTCCAAACTGGAACCTGAAACTTATGCAATTGAAAAACTGAGAAGCAGATATATTAGGAAATTGAAAAGTTTGGGATTTGAAAACCTCAAAATTGGCCATATCGTAAGATTTTGAAATTTTATTATTAGTTTTGGGCTTTTCAAATTTTTGCGATTCTTCGGAGTATTGAGATTTTGAAATTGTGATAATTGTGGAATTATTGCACAATATTATTAAATTGTGAAACCGAGAACCTGCAAAATCAAAAATATGAAAAATTGACAATCTAAGCAATTGAAAAATTAAAAAGTGGAAAGTGAAACATGAGCAAATGAGAACCTGAAATTATGGAGTTGTGAAACATAGACCATATGAAAATGAGAAACTAGGAAGCTGTAAAATTAAAAACTGGGAACCCGTTAATATTGAGAAATATCGAATTTGAGTCTGAGAAATTGAGAACACATTTTTTGAAATTAAGAAATTGAGAGCTTGTGAAATTACGAAATTCTGAAATCGTGATATCTTCAAGAATTTGAGATTGAGAATTGTATAAAAATTATGATATCCTTAAAATACCAAAACGTGAAATTGAAAATCGAAAAAGTGACTATGGAGGAAATCTAGATCTTGAGAAATTGGCAATTTGAGAAGCTGATAAATTGTGATACTGTGAAGTTGAGATTTACATTTTAAAATTCTGATATTTTGGAATCTTGAAACTGACAACTTCCAAACTGGAACCTGAAACTTATGCAATTGAAAAACTGAGAAGCAGATATATTAGGAAATTGAGAAGTTGGGAATTTGAGAACCACAAAAATGGTAAGATCCTAAGATTTTAAAATTTTATTATTAGTTTTGGGCTCCTCAAATTTTTGAGATTCTTCGGAGTTTTGAGATTTTGAAATTTTTATAATTGCGGAATTATTGTACAATATTATGAAATTTTGAAACCGAGAACCTGCAAAATCGAAAATGAAAAATTGAGAATTTAAGCAATTGAAAAATTAAAAAGTGGAAAGTGAAACATGAGCAATTGAGAACCTGAAATCATGGAGATGTGAAAGATAGAACATAAGAAAATTAGAAACTAGGAAATTCTAAAATTAAAAACTGACAACCCGATAGATTAGGAAATTGAGAAATTTCGAAATTGAGAACACATTTTTTAAAATTAAGAAATTGAGAATTATAAGTCTGACAGCTTGTAAAATCACGAAATTCTGAGATCGTGATGTCTTTAAGAATTTGAGATTGAGAAATTGTGCAAATATTGTGATATCCTGAAAATATGAAAATGTGAAATTGAAAATCGAAAAAGTGACTATGGAGAAAATCTAGATCTTGAGAAATTGGCAATTTGAGAAGCTGATAGATTGTGATACTGTGAGGTTGAGATTTACATTTTAAAATTCTGATATTTTGGAATCTTGAAACTGACAACTTCCAAACTGGAACCTGAAACTTATGCAATTGAAAAACTGAGAAGCAGATATATTAGGAAATTGAGAAGTCGGGAATTTGAGAACCTCAAAAATGGTAAGATCCTAAGATTTTAAAATTTTATTATTAGTTTTGGGCTCCTCAAATTTTTGAGATTCTTCGGAGTTTTGAGATTTTGAAATTTTTATAATTGCGGAATTATTGTACAATATTATGAAATTTTGAAACCGAGAACCTGCAAAATCGAAAATGAAAAATTGAGAATTTAAGCAATTGAAAAATTAAAAAGTGGAAAGTGAAACATGAGCAATTGAGAACCTGAAATCATGGAGATGTGAAAGATAGAACATAAGAAAATTAGAAACTAGGAAATTGTAAAATTAAAAACTGACAACCCGATAGATTAGGAAATTGAGAAATTTCGAAATTGAGAACACATTTTTTAAAATTAAGAAATTGAGAATTATAAGTCTGACAGCTTGTAAAATCACGAAATTCTGAGATCGTGATGTCTTTAAGAATTTGAGATTGAGAAATTGTGCAAATATTGTGATATCCTGAAAATACGAAAATGTGAAATTGAAAATCGAAAAAGTGACTATGGAGAAAATCTAGACCTTGAGAAATTGGCAATTTGAGAAGCTGATAGATTGTGATACTGTGAGGTTGAGATTTACATTTTGAATTTCTGATATTTTGGAATTTTGAAATTGACGACCTCCAAACTGGAACCTGAAACTTATGCAATTGAAAAACTGAGAAGCAGATATATTAGGAAATTGAAAAGTTTGGGATTTGAAAACCTCAAAATTGACCATATCGTAAGATTTTGAAATTTTATTATTAGTTTTGGGCTTTTCAAATTTTTGAGATTCTTCGGAGTATTGAGATTTTGAAATTTTTATAATTGCGGAATTATTGTACAATATTATGAAATTTTGAAACCGAGAACCTGCAAAATCGAAAATGAAAAATTGAGAATTTAAGCAATTGAAAAATTAAAAAGTGGAAAGTGAAACATGAGCAATTGAGAACCTGAAATCATGGAGATGTGAAAGATAGAACATAAGAAAATTAGAAACTAGGAAATTGTAAAATTAAAAACTGACAACCCGATAGATTAGGAAATTGAGAAATTTCGAAATTGAGAACACATTTTTTAAAATTAAGAAATTGAGAATTATAAGTCTGACAGCTTGTAAAATCACGAAATTCTGAGATCGTGATGTCTTTAAGAATTTGAGATTGAGAAATTGTGCAAATATTGTGATATCCTGAAAATACGAAAATGTGAAATTGAAAATCGAAAAAGTGACTATGGAGAAAATCTAGACCTTGAGAAATTGGCAATTTGAGAAGCTGATAGATTGTGATACTGTGAGGTTGAGATTTACATTTTGAATTTCTGATATTTTAGAATTTTGAAATTGACGACCTCCAAACTGGAACCTGAAACTTATGCAATTGAAAAACTGAGAAGCAGATATATTAGGAAATTGAAAAGTTTGGGATTTGAAAACCTCAAAATTGACCATATCGTAAGATTTTGAAATTTTATTATTAGTTTTGGGCTTTTCAAATTTTTGAGATTCTTCGGAGTATTGAGATTTTGAAATTGTGATAATTGTGGAATTATTGCACAATATTATGAAATTGTGAAACTGAGAACCTGCAAAATCAAAAATATGAAAAATTGACAATCTAAGCAATTGAAAAATTAAAAAGTGGAAAGTGAAACATGAGCAAATGAGAACCTGAAATTATGGAGTTGTGAAACATAGACCATATGAAAATGAGAAACTAGGAAGCTGTAAAATTAAAAACTGGGAACCCGTTAATATTGAGAAATATCGAATTTGAGTCTGAGAAATTGAGAACACATTTTTTGAAATTAAGAAATTGAGAGCTTGTGAAATTACGAAATTCTGAAATCGTGATATCTTCAAGAATTTGAGATTGAGAATTGTATAAAAATTATGATATCCTTAAAATACCAAAACGTGAAATTGAAAATCGAAAAAGTGACTATGGAGGAAATCTAGATCTTGAGAAATTGGCAATTTGAGAAGCTGATAAATTGTGATACTGTGAAGTTGAGATTTACATTTTAAAATTCTGATATTTTGGAATCTTGAAACTGACAACTTCCAAACTGGAACCTGAAACTTATGCAATTGAAAAACTGAGAAGCAGATATATTAGGAAATTGAGAAGTTGGGAATTTGAGAACCACAAAAATGGTAAGATCCTAAGATTTTAAAATTTTATTATTAGTTTTGGGCTCTTCAAATTTTTGAGATTCTTCGGAGTTTTGAGATTTTGAAATTTTTATAATTGCGGAATTATTGTACAATATTATGAAATTTTGAAACCGAGAACCTGCAAAATCGAAAATGAAAAATTGAGAATTTAAGCAATTGAAAAATTAAAAAGTGGAAAGTGAAACATGAGCAATTGAGAACCTGAAATCATGGAGATGTGAAAGATAGAACATAAGAAAATTAGAAACTAGGAAATTCTAAAATTAAAAACTGACAACCCGATAGATTAGGAAAT
Organism: Diaperis boleti; assembly: GCA_963583935.1. Lineage (NCBI taxonomy): Eukaryota > Metazoa > Arthropoda > Insecta > Coleoptera > Tenebrionidae > Diaperis > Diaperis boleti. The sequence continues at coordinate 7,051,398 of OY757244.1, read as the reverse complement.
TGAGAAATTTCGAAATTGAGAACACATTTTTTAAAATTAAGAAATTGAGAATTATAAGTCTGACAGCTTGTAAAATCACGAAATTCTGAGATCGTGATGTCTTTAAGAATTTGAGATTGAGAAATTGTGCAAATATTGTGATATCCTGAAAATATGAAAATGTGAAATTGAAAATCGAAAAAGTGACTATGGAGAAAATCTAGATCTTGAGAAATTGGCAATTTGAGAAGCTGATAGATTGTGATACTGTGAGGTTGAGATTTACATTTTAAAATTCTGATATTTTGGAATCTTGAAACTGACAACTTCCAAACTGGAACCTGAAACTTATGCAATTGAAAAACTGAGAAGCAGATATATTAGGAAATTGAGAAGTCGGGAATTTGAGAACCTCAAAAATGGTAAGATCCTAAGATTTTAAAATTTTATTATTAGTTTTGGGCTCCTCAAATTTTTGAGATTCTTCGGAGTTTTGAGATTTTGAAATTTTTATAATTGCGGAATTATTGTACAATATTATGAAATTTTGAAACCGAGAACCTGCAAAATCGAAAATGAAAAATTGAGAATTTAAGCAATTGAAAAATTAAAAAGTGGAAAGTGAAACATGAGCAATTGAGAACCTGAAATCATGGAGATGTGAAAGATAGAACATAAGAAAATTAGAAACTAGGAAATTGTAAAATTAAAAACTGACAACCCGATAGATTAGGAAATTGAGAAATTTCGAAATTGAGAACACATTTTTTAAAACTAAGAAATTGAGAATTATAAGTCTGACAGCTTGTAAAATCACGAAATTATGAGATCGTGATGTATTTAAGAATTTGAGATTGAGAAATTGTGCAAATATTATGATATCCTGAAAATACGAAAATTTGAAATTGAAAATCGAAAAAGTGACTATGGAGGAAATATAGATCTTGAGAAATTGACAATTTGAGAAGCTGATAGATTGTGATACTGTGAGGTTGAGATTTACATTTTGAATTTCTGATATTTTGGAATTTTGAAATTGACAACCTCCAAACTGGAACCTGAAACTTATGCAATTGAAAAACTGAGAAGCAGATATATTAGGAAATTGAAAAGTTTGGGATTTGAAAACCTCAAAATTGGCCATATCGTACGATTTTGAAATTTTATTATTAGTCTTGGGCTTTTCAAATTTTTGAGATTCTTCGGAGTATTGAGATTTTGAAATTGTGATAATTGTGGAATTATTGCACAATATTATGAAATTGTGAAACCGAGAACCTGCAAAATCAAAAATATGAAAAATTGACAATCTAAGCAATTGAAAAATTAAAAAGTGGAAAGTGAAACATGAGCAAATGAGAACCTGAAATTATGGAGTTGTGAAACATAGACCATATGAAAATGAGAAACTAGGAAGCTGTAAAATTAAAAACTGGGAACCCGTTAATATTGAGAAATATCGAATTTGAGTCTGAGAAATTGAGAACACATTTTTTGAAATTAAGAAATTGAGAGCTTGTGAAATTACGAAATTCTGAAATCGTGATATCTCCAAGAATTTGAGATTGAGAATTGTATAAAAATTATGATATCCTTAAAATACCAAAACGTGAAATTGAAAATCGAAAAAGTGACTATGGAGGAAATCTAGATCTTGAGAAATTGGCAATTTGAGAAGCTGATAAATTGTGATACTGTGAAGTAGAGATTTACATTTTAAAATTCTGATATTTTGGAATCTTGAAACTGACAACTTCCAAACTGGAACCTGAAACTTATGCAATTGAAAAACTGAGAAGCAGATATATTAAGAAATTGAGAAGTTGGGAATTTGAGAACCTCAAAAATGGTAAGATCCTAAGATTTTAAAATTTCATTATTAGTTTTAGGCTCCTCAAATTTTTGAGATTCTTCGGAGTTTTGAGATTTTGAAATTTTTATAATTGCGGAATTATTGTACAATATTATGAAATTTTGAAACCGAGAACCTGCAAAATCGAAAATGAAAAATTGAGAATTTAAGCAATTGAAAAATTAAAAAGTGGAAAGTGAAACATGAGCAATTGAGAACCTGAAATCATGGAGATGTGAAGGATAGAACATAAGAAAAAAATTAGAAACTAGGAAATTGTAAAATTAAAAACTGACAACCCGATAGATTAGGAAATTGAGAAGTTTCGAAATTGAGAACACATTTTTTAAAATTAAGTAATTGAGAATTATAAGTCTGACAGCTTGTAAAATCACGAAATTATGAGATCGTGATGTATTTAAGAATTTGAGATTGAGAAATTGTGCAAATATTGTGATACCCTGAAAATACGAAAATGTGAAATTGAAAATCGAAAAAGTGACTATGGAGAAAATCTAGATCTTGAGAAATTGGCAATTTGAGAAGCTGATAGATTGTGATACTGTGAGGTTGAGATTTACATTTTGAATTTCTGATATTTTGGAATTTTGAAATTGACGACCTCCAAACTGGAACCTGAAACTTATGCAATTGAAAAACTGAGAAGCAGATATATTAGGAAATTGAAAAGTTTGGGATTTGAAAACCTCAAAATTGGCCATATCGTAAGATTTTGAAATTTTATTATTAGTTTTGGGCTTTTCAAATTTTTGAGATTCTTCGGAGTATTGAGATTTTGAAATTGTGATAATTGTGGAATTATTGCACAATATTATGAAATTGTGAAACCGAGAACCTGCAAAATCAAAAATATGAAAAATTGACAATCTAAGCAATTGAAAAATTAAAAAGTGGAAAGTGAAACATGAGCAAATGAGAACCTGAAATTATGGAGTTGTGAAACATAGACCATATGAAAATGAGAAACTAGGAAGCTGTAAAATTAAAAACTGGGAACCCGTTAATATTGAGAAATATCGAATTTGAGTCTGAGAAATTGAGAACACATTTTTTGAAATTAAGAAATTGAGAGCTTGTGAAATTACGAAATTCTGAGATCGTGATATCTTCAATAATTTGACATTGAGAAATTGTGCAAATATTATGATATACTGAAAATACGAAAATGTGAAATTGAAAATCGAAAGAGTGACTACGGAGGAAATTTAGATATTGAGAAATTGAGAATTTGAGAAGCTGATAGATTGTGATACTGTGAGGTTGAGATTTACATTTTGAAATTCTGATATGAATTTTGAAACTGACAACCTCCAAACTGAGAATCTAAGAATCTGGAACCTGAGACCTATGCAATTGAAAACTGAGAAGCAGATATATTCGGAAATTGAGAAGTTGGGAATTTGAGAACCTCAAAAATCAGTGAGATTTTGATAATTTATTTTTAATTTTGGGCTTTTTAAATTGCAGAATGTTATCGGTAATTCTGAAATTGTGAAACCGGAAACCTGGAAAACTGAATCTAAGAGACTGCAAAATTGAAAATATGAAAAAACTGAACTGAAAGAAAAACTGAAACATAAACAATTGAGAATCTGAATATCTAGCGAATTAACATCTTTAAAAACAGAGAACTTAATCATTTGTGAATTTCAGAATCTGAAAGCCTGTGGAATTAAGAAATTGTGAAACTGAGAACTTGCAAAAATGAGAATCTAAGAAACTAAAAAAATAAAAAGTGGACACTGAAACTTGTGCAATTGAGAAACAGAGAACCTAGAGAACTGAGAACAAAGAGTTTGTAAAATTGAAAACTGAGGAATAGAAATATTAGCAATTTGGGAAAATGCGAATTTGAGAGATGAGATTTGATGAGTTTTGAGATTACGGAATTTGGAAAAACTAAAACCCAACAACTGGTAAGTGAAATTTTAGCAATTGAGACCCTGGGGAATTAACAGCATGACATGTTTTCAGTTCCAGAAATTATTTCTGCACAGAATTAATGTCAACGTTCTGAACAAATTACATGGACAGAAACTGGGATCTTTTTACACGTTCTCGTCCAGAACCGAACTTGAGTCGCTCGGCATCGCGAAATAAGATTTACGATTAATCGCAGTGGCAACTTTACGAGTAAGTGTTATAAATTGTTGTGTAACGAGCGTAAGAATGGTAAAATGTTTAGTGCCGCAAAGCACGTCCGGAGTATTTGTAAAACGTTTTGGAATTTTTCCCGTTTATATTAGCGTGTTATTAATGGCTTTAGAAAACAATATTATTTTTGCAAGCTTATATCCGGAATATTCCAGTATAGAGTTAAATTATATGTTTTTTAATGATATTCTAAGATATTGGATGAACGCTATCTGTTACAGCAGCCAAGTAAATAAAACCAAACGGATTTAATAAAATTTTCCGTTGAAATCGAGCCAGAAATCAAACAGATTCCGCAACCAAGCAGAGTTGTCCGTGCAATTATATTATATTAAGGACAACGGGCTTTACATCTTCGGTAATCTAAACATCCGACTTGCCGTTCCATTAAAGTAGGTGTCGGCGCTTATGCAAAATTCCCATTTCGCTCACTTTTGCGCCCTTTTAAATACCTCCCCATTTAAATTTCGACGCTCCAGTCGAAGCAAATGTTTTCAATGATCAACATGGAACGGAGATAAGATTAGCTTATAAAAGGGGCAGTCTCGCGCATACAAGATATAAATGCCAGAAGGCAATTTATAACGGCGCGGCGTCAATGTTTTGTTTTAAGTTTTGGTTCTATTATATTTTATATTTTTTCTCTGAGTAGCACAAATTTTTTTTGTCAAATTATAGAAACGCCGATTGAAACAACATTTCTCGGGAACGTCAGACATTCCTTTGCGGTTCGTACGAATGTAAAAGAGCCTGCGGGATACAACAGAGCAGAGCATAACTGCTCCCGTTCCCGAAGGAATCAGACACGTTTCGGGGCCAAGACTTATGGTTTGTTTAGATGATCCTGTCTACTTCCCACGATTTGTGATCGGAGAATGCAATTTACTAGCAAAATGGAAATTTTATATGAACTACTCGAGGGAAACCATTAGATATTACAGTCGACTCCCTCTAAGTCGAATTGTCACTTGCCATCGAAGAATGTTCAAATTTAAGCATGTAAAGAGCATGAATTAGTTTTTTTAATAACAATGTAGTAATTAGCAACAAATTTAAAAAGAAGCCTACAACTAGACTCTGTTTACGTTGTTCCTGTCTGTGCTCTTCTGATCTCTCTATTGTTTCCACAATTCATAATTTTGTCAGGGCTCCCACAATCTTTCTCTCTTCTAAATTTCCCTCTTTTACTATGTCCTCAAAATGTTCCGTTTATGTCTTCCTCTGCTTTCATTTCCACAACCTCCCGTTCTTAATCTACTTCCAAAAATTACTGTCACTTTCCTCTGTATACTTCCTTGGGATCTTCCCCAATCCCTCCTGCTCTTTTTAATATTTGTCTCCCTGTAGTCTCCCCCTCTCTGTTCCGTTTCCTTTAAGGTCCTTTTCTGTTTAAATCTCTCTTCTCAGTATGTCTTTTTTTTTTACTCTTTCCAACCTCCCTCTGTTTCTCTTCCAATCTCTTTTATCCTCTACTTCATGTCTCCCTGCTCTCAATCTGTCTTTCTTTGTTTCCTTGATATCCTCAACATCTTCCTATCACTCCTTCTCTCCTGCGACTCCCATCCGTCCTCTCAATTTGTCCCCCTCTCAGAAATCAATCTCTCCTTTCAGAAGTCCCTCTCCCTTAATCTTTCTCAAATATTTGCTCCTAATTTCTCTTCAACTCCCTTTTGTGTGTTTCCTTTCTCTTCTTATTCGCTCTCTATTTCTTTCCATTTTATTGATTTCTTTCTTTTTAATGCATCCTTAATTCTATTAATTTTTTCGCAACTTTTTAACTTTCTTTTCAGCTTTTTGAAGGTTTTACGATTACTAAATAATCTAAGACCTAAAAAATATATATTGTTCGTTCCTCGCAGCAAGCTCTTATATATAATTTTCTAAAAAAAATGTGAAATCTGATTTTACTCGCACCACGAGTTTTTTGTGTTGTTTAAAGTGTTACAAATCGCATGGTCAGAAATTCACTTTACGACACTGCGACGTTTGAGACACCCAAAATAAAAAAAATATATTGAAACGTTAGCACAGGTCAATGTAATTTGCGAACGATTACCTTTCTGTTCATATATAAAATTTTCAGCTGAATTATTCCAATGTTCCGACCATTTGATCTGGTGGCGTCAGATCATAAATGTAGCCGCCATCCGTTTATGTTTTATGTCCTGTAACTTGCTTGCTGAGTCGTAGCAGTGGGGTTACTATTTGGTAGAGTTTGTTTAAATGTCATGTACTTATGGATATGGGATATGGGATATGGGATATGGGATATGGGATATGAGATATGGGATATGGGATATGGGATATGGGATATGGGATATTGGATATGGGATATGGGATATGGGATATGGGATATGGGATATGGGATATGGGATATGGGATATGGGATATGAAATATGGAATACGGAATTTGAAATTTGGAATTTGGAATTTCTTATATGGAATACTCTCTTTTCCTGATGAACCTCTCTCACTATGTTGATCTACTCTCAGCCTCCTCCCTTTTGATTTACCTCATCGGTCTCTTTCTTTTTTATTCCCAAATATGTCTTTCAAATCTCTCCTTCCCCTCTATCAATTTGTCTTGTTTTTCATCTCTCATGGGGTTCTTTCTTCTTTATAAAAATTCTTAGATTCATAAACACATGAAAACCAGTTTCAAAAATTGACTTATTCTCGTCAGGTTCCTACTTTAGGGTTTTTTAACTTCTCCTATTTTCTTAGTGTGTTTTAAATTTAACAGACCTTCTATTTTATACCTCTCAATTTGGTCAAGATTTCCTAGTGTCTCAAATTGTCATAAATTCATTCCGATATCTTTTCCCTTTCTCTCGCCCCCTCGCATCAATTTCCCTCTCTGAACACTTACAGACTGTCTTTTCCATTAATATTTCATTATCATTCCTCAGTTGTGTCGCTTATTCTTTCCTCAATATATTTTTCTACCCCTCATTTTCCTTTGTCTTTTCTTCTGTATTTCTCGTTCTGTTCTAAGTCTTCCTATGCAGCTCTATTTTGAGTTAAGCTCTCCAGCCAGCTCTTCGGCATCTTCCTTAACAAACGCTCCATTTGCATACCCACCATTTTTAAAACTGATGCAAATTGTCTAACGACGCTGTCCGCGCTCAATTTCCTGTGATATAATGACGAATATAATTCAAATCAAGAGCCTTACATTTTTTTTGTATTCGACTGATTTAGTTTTGAGCACGACACAAATAATTCAAGAACTGCCAAATATTGACAGCTTCATCCATTTTTTTTTATTTGCAAGTCTTTCATTCTCTAACGAAGAAAATACCGCGTGTCCCAACTAAAATTTCCACCCCCAATAATTCTCATTTCGAAAGACTTTGAAATACGAAGTTTGGAATACAGAATTTGAAATATGGAATTTGGAATATAGAATTTGGAATATGGAATTTGGAATATGGAATATGGAATATGGAATATGGAATATGGAATTTGGAATATGGAATTTAGAATATGGAATATGGAATATGGGATTTAGAATATGGGATTTGGAATATGGAACATGGAATATGAAATATAGAATATGGAATATGGAATATGGAATATGGAATATGGGATATGGAATATGAAATAATATGGAATATGGAATATGGAATTTGGATTTGGAATACGCAATACGGAATACTGAATAATATGTAATATGTAATATAGAATATATATGGAAGATGGAATTTGGAATTTGGAATTTCTGATAACACTTCATCAATTTTTCTTTTATTTGCAAGTCTTTCATTCTCTAACGAAGAAAATACCGTGTGTCCCAACTAAAATTTCTACCCCCAATAATGAACATTTCGAAAGACTCGGAAGAAAACGCTCGAACAGCTCAATTTTGTCATCAAGGGGGACTAAATTGTACCAAACTTTCAAGTCTTAGATCTCACTCCTTTAGCCAGGGGACCCACCCCCTTAAAAAACTTAAGAGGCATGGGGCGTCATGTGATTTTAGAGCTTATTCAATTCTCTATTCAGATCCGCTTTTATCAATTCCTTTCTACAAAAAAAGAACATGAATGTGTTATTTTCAAGTCTTTCGAAATTGGAATCGTTGGGGGGTACAAATTTTAGTTGGGACACCCTGTATAATGTAAAGTAAGGCAGGTAAGGAAGCACAACACCGTTTTATCGATTTCATTACAAAATTAAAACCACCCGATCGCCTCATTGGTATGCAAACCGTAAAATAAATTTCTGACAAAACGCAGCAACAGGTTTTTATTAGTTCTGTTTTCAAATTAAAAGCAAACAGAATCACAAATTGCACTCATTAATTTCTGGTGCGAGCCCATATTAATTTTTTATTTTATAGAGTTGACATTTTTAAAATGCTCTTGGAATTATTGAAGCGATTTGATGAATTTTGCAACAAACACTTAAAGAATGTGCAAAACTAAAACGATCTATTGTTCGCGGTTCTGGCGCACAGAAAGATCCAAAGGGTCCTTTGTATTGATTAATTCCAATCAATTGTTCCGCGCACCCACGCTGTTTGGTTCGGTATAAAAGGACCTATTAAGCCATTGTCTCTTGTAAGATTTTTTCTACCCGACTAGAGAACATTATGAAAGAGTAAAATGGAGCTTCCCAGTGGCAAATTAATAAGAACGGGAAGTCGGAAGCTTTCGAGACACAACGGAACAGGTTAAAGAAGTTGGGTTTTATAAAGGTGCATAATTAATATAGTACAGTGGGGCCTCGATAAGCGTTGATGTATTAAAGCTTTAGAATTTGGATCATGATAAGAGCCAAACACTATTTATTTTATTATTTACACTTACTTCATGCTCTATGAAAGCCGTGACTTCAAAGTTATGCTAACAGGAGACGAGTCGGAATTACACAACTGTCTTTAAAAATGGCTCGAATTAAATGCCGGGTCGCGGTAAGGGCTTTAATCATTAGTCGAAAGCCATCGTCAGACGAGGGTTATGGAGGTAAATGCCGGGTCCTAAACTAACACGCTCGATTACAGCGATAGAAATAATATCGTCAAATGACAAGAACAACGCTCGGGTCGAGGATAAAGGCGCACGTATGCAAATAAGTACTGCTAATAGTTTAATAGTTGTGTGTCGGATCCAGGTTGAGGACGATCCTCGGCATTCCATGCAGGATCCGTCTGAGTTTGGGTCTCGCGAGTCGACGCATTAAAGGATGCTGACGCGGAAGCAGTTATGAACACGTGTGTGTCGGTGGGACCTCGAACCCCGGCATTTAGTTCTCTGATTACCGTTGTGACTAACCTGGTCGAGCTTGGAATACTAAAAGGGGGAGCTGATGCTCGTCTGACATACGACATTTGATCAGTTTATGCCTGAGACGTCACCCGAGTCGATACTAACGAAAGGAAATTAGCTTCGTTGGTTTCGGTGAAAAGGATAACTTAATGATCTCGTGGATGTTTTTCGGGTTAGTTGGAAAAACAATAATACCGCAATTATGACAAATAGGAAAACGGTAAGCAGAACACGAAATCCAAAAAGTATTCTTACTGGATACTGGCATTCATGTAAACAGAATGTAAATTTTTTCATATCGTAATTAAAAACAAGGAGAGCTGTCACAAAATTCTTATTCTTCTTTTCTCTTTGAATTTTTTTTTAGTGAATCCAGCCGACATCGACATCACAAAACTTTCTCATTATCTGCAATATTTAAAAAAAATAAAAAAATCCGGATTATGTTCTTCTTCTTCCTCTTAGGTATTGTTGTTAAATTTAAGAGAAGAAAGAGGCAAATATGACAACAGTGACGAAAGAAAAAAAATGACAAAATATATTATTAGAGAAATCATCGAGATAAAAGAAAGAAACGAGATGATAGACACAAAAGAAAGGAGAACAAAGATACGAAAGGAACAATATCGACTAAAAAGAGTAAAAAACAATAATGCAATAGAAACAAAAAAATGGACAAAGAGAGACAATAGAGCGCAAAGAGACAACAAAATGAGACTGAAAACAGTAAAGAGAATAAAGAGGCTAAAGAGACAAAAAGAGAAAAAACAAAAGAAACAAGATAACAGAGGGGACAAAGATACCAAAAAGAGACAATATAAAAACCAAGTAAATCAAATAAAACAAAAATTAAACTGACTAAAGAGTGGCAAAAAAGAAATAAAAGAAAAAAGATGACGAAAGAGAACACGGACGGAAGAGACCAGAAACTAAAAAGACCATACAGACTAAAAAGAGTAAAGAGACAATAATGAAAAGAGGGACAAAACAATAAAGCCAAAAGATATCAAAGAGACAAACAGACCAAAGAGATTGAAATGACTAAAGGGATCAAAGTGACTACAGATGCTTCCATATCATTGAAAACCTGAAATCCTGAAAACTAGGATTGAGAAGCTGAAAACCTGGCAAAGAGACCACAAGATGCTGCAAAACTGAAAAACACAATTTGAGGACCGCACGGTAAAGAAGGTTAACACTGATACGCACATCAGTGAAAAAAAAATGAAGCGTAGAGAACCTGAAAACCTGAAAATCGACCTCACAACCTGAAAGCGTAAAAATTTTAGATCCTGAAAACTTGTGGAAAAAAGAATTGTGGAATTTGAAAACGTGAAGTTGAGAATTTCAATATACCTGAAAATTAATCTCACAACCTGAAAACCTCAGAACTCAAGAGTTTGAAAGCCTGAAAGACAGATCTTCACGATCGCCCGCCAAAGTAGGAAGACACTGATACAAATATCAGTGAAAACCAAAAAGCGTAAAAAACACGAAAACCTGAAAATAGACCTGACAACCTGAAAGCGTAAAAATTTGAAATCCTGAGAACTTGAGGAGATAAGAATTGGAGAATTCGAAAACGTCAAACTGACAATATTAAAAAGTGGGAATTTCAATACACCTAAAAGTGAATCTGACAACCTGATAGAGTGAGAATTTCAATATACGTGAAAATGAATCTGACAACCTGAAAACCTGAGAATTCAAGACTCTAAAATCTGAAAACCTCTATCTCAAAATGTAAAAAATTTGGAATTTCAGTATACCCGCAAGTTATTCTGACAACCTGAAAACCTTGCAAACTGAGGATTCAAGATGCTGAAAACCTGAAAAACAGAATTTGAGAACCGCCCGGTAAAGAAGGTAGAATTGGAGAATTTGAAAACGTCAACTTGAAAACATTAAAAAGTGGGAATTTCAATATACCTCAAAATTAATGTGACAACCTGAAAGAGTAACAATTTCAATATACCTGAAAATGAATTTGAGAACCTGAAAACCCGAGAATTCGAGAGGTTAGAAACCTGAAAGACATAACTTTAGGATCGCCCGTTAAAGGCGGAAGATACTGATGCAAATATCAGTGAAAACCAAAAACAAAGCGTAGAAAACACGGAAACCTGAAAAGAGACCTGACAACCTAAAAGCGTAAAAATTTGAAATCCTGAGAACTTGAGGACCTAAAAATTCGAAAATTTGAAAAGGTCAACCTAAAAATATTAAAGAGTGAGAATTTCAGTATACCTGAAAATTATTCTGACGACCTGAAAACCTGGCAAACTGAGAATTCAAGATGCTGAAAACCTGAAAGACAGAATTTGAGAACCGCCCGGTAAAGAAGGTAGAATTGGAAAATTTGCAAAAGTCAACTTGAAAACATTAAAAAGTGGGAATTTCAATATACCTAAAAATGAATCTGACAATCTGAAAAACTGAAAATTGAAGAGGTTAAAAACCTAAAAATCCGAAATTGAGGATCGCTCGGTAAAGAAAGAAGACACTGATGCAAATATCAGTGAAAACGAAAAACAAAGGGTAGGAAACACGAAAACCTGAAAATATACCTGACAACCTGAAAGCGTAAAAAATTGTAATCCTGATAACTAGGAGACCTAATAACTCTAAAATTTGAAAACGTCTATCTGAAAATGTAAAAAAGTAAGAATTTCAGTATACCTGAAAATTATTCTGATGGCCTGAAAACCTGGGAAACTGAGAATTCATGATGCTGAAAATCAGAAAGACAGAATTTGAGAACCGCCCGATAAAGAAGGTAGAATTGGAGAATTTATAAACGTCAGCTTGAAAATATTAAAAAAGCTGAAAGTTCAGTATACTTGAAAATGAATCTGAAAACCTCAGAACTCAAGAGGTTGAAAGCCTGAAAAACAGAATTTCAGAATCGCCCTGTAAAGGAGGAAGGCACTGATGCAAATATCAGTAAAAACCAAAAACAAAGTGTAGAAAACACGAAAACCTGGAAATAGACCTGACAACCTGAAAGCGTAAAAAATTGAAATCCTGAAAACTAGGGTGCCTAGGAACTCTAGAATTTTAAAACATCTATCTGAAAATGAAAAATAGTAAGAATATCAGTATACCTGAAAATTATTTTGACGACCTGAAAACTTGTCAAACTGAGAATTCAAGATGCTGAAAACCTTAAAGACAGAATGTTAGAAGCGCCCGGTAAAGAAGGTAGAATTGCTGAATTTGAAAACGTCAACTTGAAACTTTTAAAAAGCTGGAATTTCAATATACTTCAAAATGAATCTGATAACCTGAAAACCTGAGCACTCACTTCAGGTTGAAATCTGAAGGACAGAATTTCAGGGTCGCCCAAGTCACTGATGGTGCAAATATCAGTAAAAACCAAAAAGAAAGTGTAGAAAAGACGAAAACTTGAAAGTAGACTTGACAACCTGAAAGAACCTGAATAGAAATTTGAAATCCGGAGAATTTGAGGACCTAAGAATTCGAAAATTTAAAAAGGTCGACCTGAAAATATTAAAGAGTGAGAATTTCAGTATACGTGAAAATGAATCTGACAAACTGAAAACCTCAGAATTCAAGAGGTTAATAACCTGAAAGAGAGAACTTCAGAATCGCCCGGTAAAGGAGGAAAACACTGATGCAAATATAAGTGAAACCAAAATACAAAGGGTAGAAAACACGACAACATGAAAATAGACCTGACAGCCTGAAAGCGTAAAAAATTGAAATCCTGAAAACTAGAGGACCTAAGAACTCTAAAATTTGACAACTGAAAACCTGGCAAGCAAAGAATACAAGATGCTGAAAACCTGAAAAACATAACTTGAGGACCGCCCGGTAAAAAAGGTAAACACTGATACGCACATCAGTGAAAACCTGAAAATCGAACTGACAACCTGAAAGCGTAACAATTTGAGATCCTGAAAACTTGTGAAAAAAAGAATTGGAGAATTTGAAAACGTGAACTTGAGAATTTCAATATACCTGAAAATTAATCTCACAACCTGAAAACCTCAGAACTCAAGAGGTTGAAAGAATGAAACAGAGATCTTGAGGATCTTTAGGTAAAGGAGGAAGCCACTGATGCATATATCAGTAAAAACCTAAAACAATAAGCGTAGAAAACACGAAAAGCTGAAAATCGACATGACAACCTGAAAGCGTAAAAATTTGAAATCCTGAGAACTTGAGTACCTAAGAATTGGAGAATTTGAAAACGTCAACCTGACAATATTAAAAAGTGGAAATTTCAATATACCTAAAATTGATTCTGCCAACCTGAAAACCTGGCATCTTGAGAATTCAAAAAGTTGAAATACCGGAAAGACAGAACTTGAGGACCGCCCGATACAGAAGGAAAAGACTGATACACATATCTTTGGAAACCAAAAACAAAGCGAAGAGGGCATGAAAATCTGAAAATAGGGTTGACAACCTGAAAACCTTAAAGTCTGAGATCCTGAAAACAGCGCCTCCACCATTTTTGATATGTTCAAATAGCGGTAAATCACTTTTAGCTGTCTCTATGGAGTTGAATCTCATAGATTATGCCTAAAACGGCTCGAATCGAGAACAGAAATAGTTCCAGGTGGCTTTGAAATCTATCGGGATTTTAAAGTTTTTCAGCGCCTCCACCAAATTTGATAATATTTCGAAATAGCAGAAGGGTACTCTGAGAAGTCTTTATGGAGTTAAATTGGATTAAATTATGTCAAAAACAGCTCGAAATAGAAAAAAAAATTCCAAATGGCTCTTGAATTTATCGGTATTGTAAAACTGCGCTCAGCGCCTCCACCATTCTTGATGATATTTGAAATAGCAAAAATACACTTTTAAGAGTCTACATAGAATTAAATTTCATTAAATAATGTCAAAAGCGGCTCGAATAAACAAAAGAAGCAGTCCTAGATGGATTTTAAATCTATCGGTACTTTAAAGTTTCTCAGCCCCTCCACCATTTTTGATAATCTTTTAAAATGGGGGAAAGGCACTCTCAGGAGTGTTTATGGAGTTAAATCTAATTGAATAGTGTCAAAAACCGCTCGAATAAGAAAAATAAACAGTTCCAAGTGGCTTTTGAATTATCGGGATTGTAAAACTGCTCAGCGCCTCCACCATTTTTGATGATATTTTCAAATAGCGGTAATACACTCTTAGAGTCTCTATGGAGTTGAATCTCATAAATAATGTCAAAAACAGGTGGAATGGAGAACAGAAACAGTTCCAGGTGCCTTTAAAATATATCGGAAATTTAAAGTTTCTCAGCGCCTCCACCAATTTTGATAATATTTTGAAATAGCAGAAGGGCACTCTTAGAAGTCTGTATGGAGCTGAATTGCATTAAATTATGTCAAAAACAGCTCGATTCAGAAAAAGAATAAATAGTCCCAAATGGCTCTTGAATTTATCGGTATTGTAAAACTGCGCTCAGCGCCTCCACCATTTTTGATGATATTTTCAAATACCGGTAATACACTCTTGGAGTCTCTATGGAGTGGAATCTCATACATAGTGTCAATCTATCGGGATTTTAAAGTTCGTCAGCGCCTCCACCAATTTTGACAATATTTTGGAATAGCAGAAGGGCACTCTCAGGAGTCTTTATGGAGTTAAATTTCATTAAATAATGTCAAAAACGGCTCGAATAAGAAAAAGAATAAATTATCCCACATGGCTTTTGAATCTATCGGAATTGTTAAACTGCTCAGCGCCTCCACCATTTTTGATGATATTTTTAAAGGAACTATGAGAAGGATGAGAAGAAACAGATGGTGGGACAAAGAATGTAAAGAAATGAAAAGACTAATCAGAAAGCAAATGAAAAAATGGAAAAATGGGAAGGGATCAAGAGTAGAATACCGGGCGCAACTGAAGAAAGACGGACACTTGTGAGAAAAAGAATGAAGAAAAGAATCAACACAGAAGAAGTATGAAAAGAAAGGTGAATGGAGGGAGTTGAGAAGAATGGAGAGAATGCTTCAAGCAATTACTAGACGGAAAAGAAGAAATGGGAAGAATTGATCCAAAGACAAGGTAGAAAATGCAGGAGGGAAGAAGGTGATGGAATGGTTAGAGAAAAATGTGCTTTATATGGATATAGAAACTCTAGGGTATATAGGTTCAGCGTGAAAACAGGGAAAAGAGCGGCAAGTCCGAAGAGGGGACAAAAGGAAATGAAGAATGCAATATACTGAAATAAAGTACTTTTTGTAGAGAGAAACCTTCTTAGTCAGATTACCAGATGAAATTACCAATCATGATGTATCACTTCTTTTATTACTTCTTCTTCTTTTATTATTACTACTGACGCATATAATACATCAGTCAAGCGTGCTCAAAAAAATAAAATTACATTTCTACAAAAAACATACCTTCAACAAGCCTCGATATCCTCTCTTCAGTCTCTTGTAAAGCGTACATGCTCGCCCTATACTGGGCGCTCCTCCGTTGGAAGCCTTCGCTGAAACCAGCTTCGGAAAGTTCCATGTCGTCGGAAGCCTTCCTGCTGGCGGTCGGCCGTCGAACCACCGCAGGACTCTTCCTGCAGGCGATAACGCAAGCCACTGTCACGATCCCCACGATGAGAAGCACTGCAGCTCCGGTTAACGCCACTAATATTACCGTTAAGTTCTGATGCCCGGAAGAGGGATGTCCATCGGAGCCCGGACTGGACGTTGTGTCTAAGGGGAAGGAAACAAATTGGTCTTTAGTGGTGGGAATATTTGCTTATGTGGGAATTCCTATAGAAATAGAAAATTTAACTGGTGTTTCCCGTTGACAGGAGCCAATAAAACGAAATAAACACACTTCCTGGTAGTAAATTTAATATCGCTTCATCGAAAAGAAATCCAACAGGGAGCAAAAAATCTGCATCAATAAGTAATTCTCGGTTCTCCGGAACCAAAAAAAACAACATCACACCCTTATGAGAAGCGGTGCAGCTGCGGTCACCGCCACTAATAATACGGTTAAATTCTGATGCCTAGGCGTATCCTTCAGACCCTGGTCTTGTTGTTGTGTCTAAGGAACCGCAACAGATTGGTCATTAGTTTCGCCGAAGGGATGCATGTTTCTATTCGGCAACGCGTGCTTTCACTCGCTTAATATTAAATTATTCACACCGAGTTATTATTGTGCCGAGGGAGTGTGGAGAACGCTGAATTTCAGATCAAAGCGGTGGTTTATCTGTAGGAATTGCTACGAAATGAATTACGTCTAATTTTTATTTGATCTTTTTGGGGCCGTGCGAGCATCTAAGTGCAGATTCTCGATTTCGCCGCTTACTTGTTTAAGATTACCATCATAGTGTTTTGCGACGACTAACGTAACACGATGGAGTGTCAAATTTTAAAATCAAAAATGTCAAAGATGCCCAGTAGCCAAGTTTATTTATTTCATATATTATTATAAATATTTGTAAATATCTTTTTTTATTATTAGTTAGATTAAAAGAATGTGAACGAAATATGTTGTGTATGTTATATAACATTACTTATATTTTACTAGCTGACCCGGCAAACTTTGTACCGCCTCAGAATCAATAAATGTTGTGGCAACTTATTAGCTAAATTAATTTTTTTTTTTATAAAAGGATAATGCTCACAACGCCCTCTACTGGCATTACCGGAACCAGCATACGTATCATATCATCATAGCAAATGTATCAAAGATGGCGTTATATACGGATTCCATACAAAATCTTTGAGAACATTTATTTTTTTCATTTTTCTGATGTTTTAATAGTTATTCGTCCTCTAAAAAAGTCAGTCAATCCATTCTCGAGATATCATAAAAAAATGTGTGTGGAATCCACGCGCAACAGAAGTGAAAACTTGGAGTTTACTCCTTAAAAATCGATTTTTATTTTTAAACACCGGTAAGACGAATTTTGGTGGCTGGCGTTATTTGTTATTGTCGTTGCCCTGTACTTAGCTCCCCGCCCCCTGTAATTTTTCCGATGTTTCAATAGTAGTTCTGCTATTCCGGGCGTAGGCAAATCCAACAAATTAAATATGATAAAAATCGGTCGAACCGATCTTGAGTTATAAACCCAAGCGAGCCCCCTGATCCCCCTGTCCATGTTTTAATAGTTATTCTGCTATTCGGGGCGGAGACCAATCCAACAAATCGAAGATAGTAAAAATCGGTCCAGCCGTTCTTGAGATATAAACCCAAGGGTTCCCCTGAGCCCCCTGACCATGTTTCAATAGTTATTCTGCTATTCGGGGCGGAGACAAATCCAATAAATTAAATATCATAAAAGCCCTTCTCGAGTTATAAACCCAAGCCTCCCCCCCTGCGCCTCCATGTCTATGTAAAAAATACTTTACGACCTATTCCCATACCTATCAAATAAACAAAAAAAAATTCATAAGAATCGGTCTACCCGAAAAATCGGTCCAGCCCAAGGGGCGCCCCTGGGGCCCCATGTCGATGTGAAAAATACTTTAGGACCTATTCTCATGCCTTCCAAATATACAAAAAAAAATCATAAAAATCGGTCGGGCTGAAAAATCGGTCCAGTCCAAGGGGGCCCTCTGGGCCCCCATGTTTCTGTGGAAAATAGTTTACCACCTATTCTCATACCTATCAAATTTACAAAAAAGAAAAACATATAAATCAGTCAACCCGAAAAATCGGTCCAGCCCAAGGGGCCCCCCTGGGCCCCATGTGGTTGTGAAAAATAGCTTACCACTTATTCTCATACCTACCAAATCTTCTATCTATATATATAAAAATGAATCGCCGTTCGTATGTCACGCTAAAACTCAAAAACGGCTTAACCGATTTGAATTTTTTTTTTTAGTTCGACATAATTCAGGGATGGTTTAAAACTATTTTTCACGTGGACATGGGGGCCTAGGGGGGCCCCTTGGGCTGGACCGATTTTTCGGCTCGACCGATTCTTATGATTCTTTTTTTGTATATTTGGTAGGTATGAGAATAAGTGGTAAGCTCACTAAGAAACGGTTTTTTAAAATTCCATTCCAAAGGGGGTAACGGGACTGGGGGTTAATCCCTAGATCCACTAAACCGATTGCAGTAAAATTTTTGCACACTACGTAGATTTTACTACGTAGATGCTCACCAAGAAACGGCTTTTCAAAACTCTATTCCAAAGGGGGTAACAAGGTGGGGCTTATTCTCTGGATCCACTGAACCGATTGCAATAAAATTTTGCACACTTTCTTATTTTACCACGTAAGCGCTCAGTAAATAAACGGTTTTTCAAAATTACATTCCTTTCCTTATTTTAGTAGAATAAGTGAGTCGAGTTCAGTCAGCACCGTTATCTAATCAGAAAATGAGTGACCTCAGTTTCTTGTCTTCTTTCCAGATCCCCAAGCACCCTTCTCTAGAGACCCGGTTTTCTGCCAGTTATTTCTATTCTAACTCACGATGCTCCAGCTATTTCTCAAGCAACTCCAAACCCTTTCTTCTTTCTTCGTGCTCAACTTCATATTTCTTTTTAACCTTCATATCGATTTATTTATTTCTTACAAATCTTCATATCCCACTTCTAACAAAAATGTTGCGTTTCTGGATTCCATTTTTTTTACAATTTATTTAGATTTTATATGCTACAATGTAAATATACATTATTTACACTATTTACAAATCACGTAAACGGGCTCCTTTATTTATTTATACATCGTGCGGCACTCCGGGTGTATAAAGACAACTCTCCGACTCGACCCACTGATCTTCCACGCCGACTGTGACTGTGATGCCTGATTGGTGCATTCCTCCAGGCGTCTCCAGATAGTTCCACTGATGACATCATCTAGTTCTCGCGATACAGATAGAATCTCAATGTGTATCGAATACTCCACAAGATGGTGTCCTATATCTCGTCTATTTTTAATCGTTGAACATGAATCAATTGGTAACAAATAAAACAGTTTGTACTGCACGAATTTTTCTGTTTTTTTTTTAATGAAAGACAATAATATCTGGGTCTAGATTAGTTTTCATTTTGAAAATTTTTACAGGTTAATTGATTATTTGCATTTTATTTTCGGAAGATACTAGTCCATTACAGTCACCGACTTGAAGTAGCGACTTGAGTGAGAAACTGGTGCACTACAGCTAAATATAACTTGGCCCGTCCCTTGAGGTTTGGGTGTGCAGTGAATTCAGAGTTGTGTGGGAAACTCACTCATCTTATCGAATTTACTTCAAGAATAACGATTGCATCAAAATTGTTAAAATTTCAGAACTGAGGCGTCTCAGTTGAAGGCTTTCATTATATCGGCTTTCTATCACGCATGAATACTTCTAAAGACATGTTTTATATGTCTCCAACAATACCCCAAATTCTAAAATTAATAGAATAATTAATCTTGATACCACTATCCTGAACCAAGCAACGTTGCCACAGTTCCTTTAGAATTAAATAACATAACAGAGATTCCACGAACCATTTTGGTAAATCGGTTCTTAGTTGAGTTATTGTTGACTCGATCAGATAAAGTTGAAACTATCGGGATTATAAATGAAAAGAATATCGAAGAATAAAAGTGTAGTAAATTTAAATTGTAATTAATTATTAAGAACGAAGATTCTTTTGGCATACAGAAGGTTAAAATGAAAATTCGATGCGAGTGGAAGTTTCCGAACGCGAGTGTTAGCCAGTAGATCGAATTTTCATTCCGAATAACCGAGTAACATACTGTATTTTCTCCACGACCAGAAAGTTTGAATGTTTGAATAAAACAAGTTATTTATGGAAACAATTATTATATTACATTGTATACTACTGTGTAAGTAACATCCGAACACTCCGAAAAAAACTGTTTTTATTAAAAAAAAAATTGTACAAAGAGAATAAGCAAAAACACTTTTCCCATGGGCGATAAATTTGGCGACCTCGGTCGTCAAGGTGAGGTATGATCCTTTTCTAAGAACCTCAAAGAGGTTAACGCAATATTAAAAAAAAAAATTTTTAATAAAAAACTTTTTTCGGGATGTTCGGATTTCACTTGTGGACAGTTTTGAAATTCATGGCAATCTATGTATTTCGTTGAGCATAATTTTATTAGAGAATATTCATTCTGTCACTTATTGTAGCATGAAAACATGCAAAACACATAAGAAGCAAGTGTTTCAGAAAAAAATATATTTCAAGAGCGAAAATTACTTTCTATTATTAAAAATTACTTTGGAATTATTACATTTGTTCCAGGGCTGCGCTCTCTGTTTTCTGCACGACCATTTGTGGGTCGTGCAGAATACAGAGAGCGCAGCCATGGAACAAAGTATTGTAACGGACGTGGACCCGAAATGACTCATAGCTGCAGCGGCTTGAAATTATAACGTCATCAATTACTAGAATGACCTCATCTCTTGGAATATCTGGTACACATCGAGAGCGCAATGATGTCAACAATGGAACTATCTGGAGGTGCCTAGAAGGATTTAGGCGCCGGTATATTTATTGAAAGACGTTCCAGCTGGAGTGGAGTCTAGTCGCATCGATCAGCATTTTTGTTTAACTTTTCTTCAAATGATAATCTTGATAATACGAAAGGTCGAAATGAATTTAACTAAGATATCCATGAAAAGCAAGGAGCATATT
This sequence comes from Diaperis boleti, assembly GCA_963583935.1. Classification (NCBI taxonomy): domain Eukaryota; kingdom Metazoa; phylum Arthropoda; class Insecta; order Coleoptera; family Tenebrionidae; genus Diaperis; species Diaperis boleti. The sequence continues at coordinate 7,030,547 of OY757244.1, read as the reverse complement.
AAATTATGAAAATAAATCAAAAAATGTCATTTCTATTTTTTGTTGCTTGTTGACAGCAAATTCCAACATTGTCAATTGTTGTTACTATCTACTATTAGGAGAGAAAAATCCATTATAATGATCTTTTCTGTAGCTAGTAATAAAAAATCGTTATTTATACCACATTTGACATCCCCAAAAATAATTACGGTAATTTAGGGTAAAATGAAGCTTCAATAAATGCTTCATGAGGACTAATTATTGTGAAGCTAACATAAAGTTACGCCGTCGCACGCAAGCTCTTAAAAACAAAATTGTTAAAATGTCGGAACTGAGGCGGTTGAAGTTCAATACCCAAAATTCTAAAATTATTGGAATATGGGTATAACACTTTTCCTGTTGAAATCAAGTTAAGCTTTTGTTTGTACAAAAAAAAAATACAAAAAAATGTTTCATAGACAACTTATTGTAATTTAAACAACTTTTTCAATAAGATACTGTTAGTATTTTAACCAAAAAGCCCCAACCGTCAAAATAGTCAAGAAAGTAAAAATTCGGAACTAATGCGTTTGGCTGAAATTTTTATTATCTCTTATGGCAGGCGGAAATATTATCGAATACAAAATATAGAACACAATTTGTCGAAAGTACAAAATATCGAAAAACAAATAATCGAAACTACAAAATATTGAACAATAAATATAGAAATACAGAACAATTTTTCATTTAATCTGGCCTGCCCACATTTCGAGTTTCACGTACAAGGAAATATGAACTTCTTGGAGTATGCTTCTTAAAGGGGTCGAGCGCGAAGCGCGAGGCACCAATTTCAATGATCCACGAAAAAACAAATTTTCACTCAATCGGCGCTGTCCACATTTCGCGTTTCAGGTACAGGGAAATATGACCTTCTTGGAGGGGTCAAGCGCGAAGCGCAAGGCACCAATTTCAATGATACACGGAAAAACAAACTTTTGAAATTTTTTCCTTCGACATTTTGTTGTTTCGATAATTTGTTTTTCAACAAATTGTATTCAATAGTTTGTATTCGAAATTTTGTAATTCGATAACATTTCCGCCTCCCATTACTTATTTATTTTAAAAACACGTATTTATTTAAATATTATTTCTAGTCAAACTGGGCATTTGCAGCAGCTTACAGTGTCAATTGCAAATTCCTAGCAATTTTTTTTTATTACGAACTAGCTTATACCCGACGAGGGCTGCTACCGCCCAAAAGTTAAGTAAATCACTGACATTTTCATCTGACGGAGGGTTCAATTTCGGCCGGTTTGAACTCTAAATATTTTTTTGACGAAAAAGGGGTGCCATATTGGGGTCGTCATATGTTTAGAAGTGTCATTGTGACAATTTTATCTGAGAGAGTACTCAATTTGGCCCGGTTTGATTTTTTTTTGTAGCAGCAACATTGCCAGATCATACGGTTCAGGATTACGGTTCATTACCATTACCTGCCTGGCGACACTGAATGTCCGAAAAATCCGAAATCGACAGTTCACTATTACAGATTCTGTGTTATTGTGTGTTTGTATTGACTACTATATATCAAATATATTAATAAATTATAGAACCAACATAGATTATTATTAATATTAAGTAAATATTTCAAATGCATATTTTAATATTTTTTGGTATACATATATTTAAAATATTTGTGGCTACTAGGGAAAGCTCAAACTATACTAACTGATCAACTGTCACAAGAGCAAGCATTCTTAGATAAACGTACCATAAATTCAGTTTCATCTAGTGTGACTGATCGATAAGTGTCCTGCAGGACTCATAACAGTCGAGTAACGTCAAACGATATGTGCCATTAAAAATCATTTGAACACTCGCCCCTGTGACACAATCCATATCCCAACATTGTGCACAAAATAGTAATACCCCATATTAGGAAAATCCAGCTAACGGACCCACTTTGAGTTTCGGAGTTCATGTCGCCGTAATCCTGGGCCGCATTACCTTTGCGTTTAAAAGGGGAAACCGACAGGAATTTATACCGCTACCTGTTAGGATACAAGCACAAATAAAGTTCCCGATGTTTTACAAGCTAAATCTGAAGTCGCTTTCGCATGAAAACAGTGAAGTTCAGTTTTTCGTACATCAGTGGCTTTATGGAATGAGTAAATATAAAAAGTGAGTTGGGATAGAGATCGTAAAAATAAGAGAACTAGAAGATTCTGTACTCCACCTTTATTTTCAGTAACTTTATCATGGCAGGTAGATTTCACAGATTTTCTTACGCTTTTCATTTTATGCGGGTGTATCGATCGAAGCGCTTCTTGCAGTTAGTGTTTCATTAAGAAAAACTAACACATCAACTTAATTATAATAATTATGCGGAGCCGGAAAATATCCGCTTGGCAGTTTCATAACAGGAGCAAATTCTAATTCAAACGGAACGTTTCCAATTTAACAAAAGTCCTCAAGCATTGGACGCAACACAAACGTAACGCTCGTCGTAATTTGATAAAGTTTTAGTGTTGTAAAATAAACTCGCGATGAGTACAGTCTACGCAGCTGTCACCCATGGGGTTGTCCTGAAATTAGAGATAACAAGGTTTTATGGCAAAGTTGTGTTTCGGAACGGTCAGAAAGCAGCGAACCTTTATTTTCGGGGAGATTATAACTGGTTGTGTAAAAAGACATTTCATAATTAGATATAGTAAGTCAATATGACAAAGTATTGAATACTTAGAGTGTGGTGGTCATATTATCAATACAGCGACAGAACGAGTTGTCCAAGTAATCATAAAACCAGAAACCGAACCCCCAACAAAATTATGTTACAATTAAAAACTTTTAGAACCAGGATTTAAAGCAGGCGCTAACCTCAACACCCCGAATGCCTCGAGCTTAAGAACTTAAAAATAACAAAAAGTTAAAAATCTTAAGATCTCGAAGCAATGGAAGAATTGTTGTTGTTTTGTTTGAGAACTTGGTAACAAAAAACTGGGAAGATGAAGACCTAAAAAAGTGAAAAGATAAAAACGCGAAAACTGAAAAACGTATGGTCCACGAGAAACTCCAAAGCTGTTAAAATGCCACTGGGACATTCAAAATAAATCCGAAATGATTTTGCGGAAACTTAAAGCAAATGCAAGCGCAATGATGTCTTAGATAACACTTATGTGTTATCATAGTCAGTAATTTCTCTTGGCACCAAGTAGTTGATTAGCCATTGGTATCACAGAATAAATAATGTATATAAAGACAAACAAAAGTTGGTAATCATGTTTTCTTTAGAACATCAGTTTTATGGTCAATTTTACAGTTATGGAAAGTAACTTGACAAATTGGTCCAGTTACCTAGTTCCTCAATTTACCAGTTTCTCAATTTTACAGGTTCTTTAGGTTCCCATTGCCTCAATTTACTAACTGCTCAGTTCTTCAATTCCACATTTTCCCATTTTCTGTTACTTTGAAATTATTCGCTTTCTCATTTGTAACGAAGTTACTGAATTTTCCCTATTTACCATCACCATGGTGACATTTACCTCGAAATAAAATACTTCTCGGCACCGTATCGGAACCGTTCTTGTACCCAGACACTCAGTAAGTTCGCGCTTCTAATGCCGGCCTTCCGTCTGCAGGTGGTGGAAGTACTCCGTGAATCAAGAGTTAAACGGAGATAGAGACACCGAGTGAGCAATATGGGCAGCTAAATCCGTTTCCCTAAAGTTTAACCGGAGAGAGAGGCACCGGGCTAATAAAACTATAGGCGTTCCCTATTCCTGCTTTATCTCCCCGTCTCCATGTACATATTGAGATCGTGTATATATTGCCCCCTGTAAATAAAGACCGTAAAGGCGACCCTCCCGGCAAACTTGACAGCTGACCCCCGGCTTACCGTACTCGGTTTACTACGGCTTACGGATGAAAGTTCATACATCTCAAAAATTGTCAAATTATGATTCGGGGAATTATGACACTTTTTGGAGCACTTATGACACGGGGAATCAACACAATGTATCATCAAGTTTTTTTATAAAAATCTACGCATTTACAGTGTAAATATGTCTAGACGATGAAAGGCCATCCATATCGAAAATTGTCAAATTCTAATTCGAGGAGTTATGACAACTTTTAGAGCACTTATGACACGGAAAATCAACATAATGTATTACCAAGTTCTTTTATAGAAATTTAGGCATATACGGTCTAAATATGTGTTAAGGATGAAAGTCTAAACATCTCAAAATTGTCACAACTTTTAGAGCACTTATGACACGGGAAATCAACATAATGTATCATCAAGTTCTTTTATAGAAATTTACGCATTTACAGTCTAAATATGTCTTGAGGATGAAAGTCCATACATCTCAAAAATTGTCAAATTCTAATTCGGGGAATTATGACAGTTTTTAGAGCACTTATGACACGGGGCGTCACCACAATATATCATCAAATTTTTTTTACAGAAATTTACAAATTTTAAGTCTAAATATGTCTTGAGGATGAAAGTTCATGCATCTGGAAAATTGTCAAATTCTGATTCGGGGAATTATGACACTTCTTAGCACACTTATGACACGGGGAATCAACACAATGTGCCACTAAGTTCTTTTATAGAAATTTACGAATTTTCAGTCTAAATATGTCTTGAGGATGAAAGGCCATCCATCTCGAAAATTGTCAAATTCTAATTCGAGGAATTATGACACTTTTTAAAGCGCTAATGACACGGGGAATCAACACAATGTACCACCAAGTTCTTTTAAAGAAATTTACATTCTAATTATGTCTTAAGGATGAAAGACCATACATCTCAAAAATTGTCAAATTATGATTCGGGGAATTATGACACTTTTTAGAGCATTTATGACACGGGAAATCAACACAATGTATCATCAAGTTTTTTTATAGAAATTTACGAGTTTTCAGTCTAAATATGTCTTGAGGATGAAAGGCCATCCATCTCAAAAATTCTCCAATTCTGATTCGGGGAATTATGACACTTTTTAGAGCATTTATGACACGGGGAGTCAACACAATGTACCACCAAGTTCTTTTATAGAAATTCACGCATTTACAGTCGAAATATGTCTTGAGGATGAAAGTCCAAACATCTCAAAAATTGTCAAATTCTGATTCGGGGAATTATGACACTCTTTAGAGCTCTAATGACACGGGGAATACACACAATGTATCAGTAAGTTCTTTTATAAAAATTTACGAAATTTCAGTCTAAATATGTTTTGAGGATTAGAGTCCATACATCTTATAAATTGTCAAATTCTGATTAAGGAAATTATGACACTTTTTGGAGCACTTATGACACGGGGAATCAACATAATGTATCATCAAGTTCTTTTAAAGAAATTTACGCATTTACATTCTAAATATGTCTTAAGGATGAAAGTCCAAACATCCCAAAAATTGTCAAATTCTGATTCGGGGAATTATGACACTTTTTGGAGCACTTATGACACGGGGAATCAACACAATGTATCATCAAGTTCTTTTATAGAAATTTACGCATTTAGAGTCTTATTATGTCTTGAGGATGAAAAGCCATGCATCTCAAAAATTGTCAAATTCTGATTCGGGGAATTATGACAATTTTTGGAGCACTTATGACACGGGGAATCAACAGAATGTATCATCAAGTTCTTTTATAGAAATTTACGCATTTACAGTCGAAATATGTCTTGAGGATGAAAGGCCATCCATATCGAAAATTGTCAAATTCTAATTCGAGGAATTATGACACATTTAGAGCTCTAATGACACGGGGAATACACACAATGTATCAGTAAGTTCTTTTATAAAAATTTACGAAATTTCTGTCTAAATATGTTTTGAGGATTAGAGTCCATACATCTTATAAATTGTCAAATTCTGATTAAGGAAATTATGACACTTTTTGGAGCACTTATGACACGGGGAATCAACATAATGTATCATCAAGTTCTTTTAAAGAAATTTACGCATTTACATTCTAAATATGTCTTAAGGATGAAAGTCCAAACATCTCAAAAATTGTCAAATTCTGATTCGGGGAATTATGACACTTTTTGGAGCACTTATGACACGGGGAATCAACACAATGTATCATCAAGTTCCTTTATAGAAATTTACAAATTTTCAGTCTAAATATGTCTTGAGGATGTAAGTCCAAACATCTCAAAAACTGTCAAATTCTGATTCGAGGAGTTATGAAAACTTTTAGAGCACTTATGACACGGGGAATCAACACAATGTGCCACTAAGTTCTTTTATAGAAATTTACGAATTTTCAGTCTAAATATGTCTTGAGGATGAAAGGCCATCCATCTCGAAAATTGTCAAATTCTAATTCGAGGAATTATGACACTTTTTAGAGCGCTAATGACACGGGGAATCAACACAATGTACCACCAAGTCCTTTTATAGAAATTTACGAAATTTCAGTCTAAATATGTCTTGAGGATGAAAGTCTAAACATCTCGAAAATTGTCAAATTCTAATTCGAGGAATTATGACACTTTTAGAGCACTTATGACACGGAAAATCAACATAATGTATTACCAAGTTCTTTTATAGAAATTTAGGCATATACGGTCTAAATATGTGTTAAGGATGAAAGTCTAAACATCTCAAAATTGTCACAACTTTTAGAGCACTTATGACACGGGAAATCAACATAATGTATCATCAAGTTCTTTTATAGAAATTTACGCATTTACAGTCTAAATATGTCTTGAGGATGAAAGTCCATACATCTCAAAAATTGTCAAATTCTAATTCGGAGAATTATGACACTTTTTAGAGCACTTATGACACGGGGAATCAACACAATATATCATTAAATTTTTTTTATAGAAATTTATAAATTTTCAGTCTAAATATGTCTTGAGGATGAAAGTTCATGCATCTGGAAAATTGTCAAATTCTGATTCGGGGAATTATGACACTTTTTAGCACACGTATGACACGGGGAATCAACACAATGTATTACCAAGTTTTTTATAGAAATTCACGCATTTACGCTCTAAATATGTCTTAAGGATGGAAGTCCAAACATCTCAAAAATTGTCAAACTTTTTAGAGCACTTATGACACGGGGAATCAACAAAATGTATCAACAAATTCTTTCATGAAAATTTACGAATTTTCGGTCTAAATAATATGTCTTGAGGATGAAGGTCCATACATCTCAAAAAATGTCAAATTCTGATTTGGGGAATTATGACACTTTTTGGAGCAGTTATGACACGGGGAAACAACACAATGTATTACTAAGTTCTTTTATAGAAATTCACGCATTTACGCTCTAAATATGTCTTAAGCATGAAAGTCGAAACATCTCAAAAAGTGTCACACTTTTTAGAGCACTTTTGACACGGGGAATCAACATAATGTATCATCAATTTCTTTTAAAGAAATTTACATTCTAATTATGTCTTAAGGATGAAAGTCCATACATCTCAAAAATTGTCAAATTCTGATTCGGGGAGTTATGACACTTTTTGGAACAATTATGACACGGGGAATCAACACAATATATCATCGAGTACTTTGATAAAAATTTACGAATTTTCAGTCCAAATATGTCTTGAGGATGAAAGTCCCCACATCTCAAAAATTGTCAAATTCTGATTCGGGGAATTATGACACTGTTTGGAGCACTTATGACACGGGGAATCAACATAATGTATCATCGAGTTCTTTTATAGAAATTTACGCATTCACAGTCTAAATATGTGTTGAGGATGAAAGGCCATCCATCTCGAAAATTGTCAAATTCTAATTTGGGGAATTATGACACATTATAGAGCACTTATGACACGGGGAATCAACAGAATGTATCATTACGTTCTTTTATAGAAATTTACGAATTTTTGGTCTAAATATTTCTTGAGGATGAAAGTCCATACATCTCAAAAATTGTCAAATTCTGATTCGGAGAATTATAACACTTTTTGGAGCACTTATGACACGGGGAATCAACACAATGTATCATCAAGTTCCTTTATAGAAATTTACAAATTTTCAGTTTAAATATGTCTTGAGGATGTAAGTCCAAACATCTCAAAAATTGTCAAATTCTGATTCGAGGAGTTATGACAACTTTTAGAGCACTTATGACACGGGGAATCAACACAATGTGCCACTAAGTTCTTTTATAGAAATTTACGAATTTTCAGTCTAAATATGTCTTGAGGATGAAAGGCCATCCATCTCGAAAATTGTCAAATTCTAATTCGAGGAATTATGACACTTTTTAGAGCGCTAATGACACGGGGAATCAACACAATGTACCACCAAGTTCTTTTATAGAAATTTACGAAATTTCAGTCTAAATATGTCTTGAGGATGAAAGTCTAAACATCTCGAAAATTGTCAAATTCTGATTCGGGGAATTATGACACTTTTTGGAGCACTTACGACACGGGGAATCAACACAATGTATCATCAAGTTCTTTTATCGAAATTTACGCATTTACAGTCTTATTATGTCTTGAGGATGAAAGGCCATCCATCTCGAAAATTGCCAAATTCTAATTCGAGGAATTATGACACCTTTTAGAGCACTTATGACACGGGGAATCAACACCATGTATCACCAAGTTCTTTTATAGAAATTTACGCATTTACAGTCGAAATATGTCTTGAGGATGAAAGGCCATCCATATCGAAAATTGTCAAATTCTAATTCGAGGAATTATGACACTTTTTGGAGCACTTATAACACGTAGAATCAACATAATGTATCACCAAGTTCTTTTATAAAAATTTACGCATTTACGGTCTAAATATGTCTTAAGGATGAAAGTCCAAACCTCTCAAATATGGTCAAATTCTAATTCGGGGAATTATGACACTTTTTGGAGCACTTATGACACGGGTAATCACTATAATGTATAATCAAGTTCTTTTATAGAGATTTACGCATTTACAGTCTAAATAATTATGTCTTGAAGATGAAAGTCCATACATCTCAAAAATTGTCAAATTCTAATTCAGGGAATTATGACACTTTTTGGAGCACTTATGACACGTAGAATCAACACAAAGTATTACCAAGTTCCTTTATAGAAATTTACGCATTTACGATCTAAATATGTCTTAAGGATTAAAGTCCAAACATCTCAAAATTGTCAAATTGTAGTTCGGGGAATTATGATACTTTTATACTTTTTAGACCACTTATGACACGGGGAATCAACACAATGTATCATCAAGTTCTTTTATAGAAATTTACGAATTTTCAGTCCAAATATGTCTTGAGGATGAAAGTCCAAACATCTCAAAAATTGTCAAATTATAATTCGAGAAATTATGACACTTTTTAGAGCGCTAATGACACGAGGAATCAACACAATGTATCATCTATTACGCAATTATTTTTAATTCTAAGTAAACCATGGTTATAAAATCAGATATTAGTATAAAGTGTATAAACTGATTATTTCTTGCACGTTCAACAGTCATAACAATTTTTGCACGTATTACGTAAGTACAACATTTTTTCTACGATCGTCCCAAAACTCGTGAGAAAAAGAATATCTGACATAAATTTTTTACCAATTTTAATAACTAGGGTCTAAATTGTAGACTCAATTGCCTCACGATTTTTTCCATTGAAACATTATGTTATGTTTTGTGATGGTATTCTAACACACCGCTGAAGAAGAGGTAGAACCTGATAGTACGTCAACTTGGGAACAGTCCTCCGGAAAACGGTTTTCAGAGGCGAAAGAATTTGACTGACCATTGTCGGAGGTTTAAGAAAAATTGATAATATCTTTTCTTAAAATAGAAGCGAATGTATAGAAGAACAGTTTTTGAAACAAAAAGATGGAAAGTGAAGGAGAAAGGAAAAAAGTAAAAGAAACCTGTAAAAGGGAAGTAATATTTGACTGTTTCAGATCTGATCTCGAAAACGATCCTCCGGCACAAGATACATCCGGATGAAATTTTGAAGATATCAGAAATAAAAATTGGATCCAGTGTGTCAGACCAAAAACAACAAAGTTTAGTTGGCCGTGTTAAATTTGACGACAAGCTACTTTTCGTGCATAGCCAACTTTGACTAATTTATTTTTTGATCTCTCTGTATTTTCTAATTTAATAGGCATGCAATTTTGTCTTTTTGGACCAGTGCTCAATTCCAAAGCTTCTTTGCCTTCTACAGGTTTGCTGCATCTTCTTTCGCTTTCTTTTTTCTTACTGTTTCCCCAAGCGATCCCTACAGACCGATTTTGAAGATATTTTCACCATCATAATTAAGTATAGAATAATTTTTTGATGTTTTAGTTTCGTTTCGTGCTTGTCCCATTCCAAGAGACGAATACTTAACAAAAGTTTTCCTTTTTCGTGGCATTTCATTTTAATTTATTACCGTTTCTTGTTCCTATTTCCGCTCGTGCTGCTTCTTCTATTTTTGTGGATTTCTTAGACTTTCTCTTATCATTGACGTTCGTGCTTACTGATTACTCCGGTTTAGACAATTCAATTTTGGTGTAGCACTTGTGAAGCAAATCTGCTGAAACGTGCATTATACCAAATTACTTACTGCCTAGCAAGGTATCCCAAGCGTCACACTAATTCCCGTTACAAATTAATTTAAACGTCCAGTGCAGAATGTGACTGAAGTACATCCCCGCAACTGAAAGTTTAAGTGCCTCTTCCTCCACACCTCCCCCGGAAATCACATCTCCAGAACGCCCTCGGGAGCGGCAATTTTAAACACGGTAAAACACATGTAGGTCATTCCGTCTGAAATTAACCCGAACGCCAATGGAACCTGCCGAGCGCTCATCCGGTTATTGTTAGCGTTAATGAAATTAAGCCGACGCTCGGGGGACTCACCTTCGGTCTCGAGGAACGTCTCGACGGAGATTTCACCTTCGAGTTTGACACTGGGTAGGCGCACCGGCGGCTGGCTGCGGCCCTTGGCGTTCTCAGCGTACACCAAGATCTGGTACTCCCGGCCCGTCTGGAGGTTGCTGAGGCGGAACATCGGCTGCTCTCGGAGGACCCTCATCGTGGGCACGGAGTGCTCGCCTTGGTCGCTGAGGGTCGTCACGCCCGGGGGAAGGGACGGGACGGTGATGTCGTTTACTTCCATCACGAAACTTTGGTGGAGGCCCCCGTCGTCGCCGGCCATGCACATCACCTCGAGGCCGCCGTGCGAAGAGTTGCGGAGGTGGCAGTGTTTCGGGGATTCCGGGATTTCTGAAAGCAAAAATTAATACAATCAAATTTATAAAAATTGAAATTTCAAACTTAGAATATTTAATAGAGAATATATTTTGGATTTCAGATTTTAACGCACCGAATGGAAAGTCTACAATTCATAATAGAGACTCCCGAACTAAAAATTAAAATTTAGCATTCTAAAATTCCCAGTCCTTAAGTTCTCAGTTTGTCGCATTTTCAGTTTCCCAATGGCTCAGTATTTTAGGCTGTCAATTGCAGAATTTCTCAGACACTTCATTTCCTTGTTTCCCAAGATCTTAAGCTCTTTCTCAGTTCTTCACTGTCTATTTTCCCTATTTATAGCCCTATTTTCTCAAGATCTCAGTTTTTCAGTTCGACCGGTCCTCAGTTCCTCATTTCACGAGCTCTCATAGGTTTCCAATTTTTCACTTTTCTAAGATCTAAATTTTTGCTTGTCTCTTCGAGACTTTGGAAATCCAAAATAGTAGCTTACAACACGCTTACAGTCAGGAGCTCAACACATGCCCATAAATAAATAAAATAATCTGTTGTTTGACTTCGAGGTTAGAGGATATGTCAAAGTTGTGCGTTCAAATGTTGGCGCAAAAGTGCCAATTTTTTTATTTTTTTTTTTAATTTACCCGAAGGAATCAGATATTTTCATGCGGAGTACAAAGACTACAGCCTATAAAGATACCCAATCGGGAACACTCATCCTTAAGAAACGCGCTGTTGACGAGAAAAAGAACTGAATTTCCCCATGCATTTTCGGGTTTGTTTGTACTTATTTTTATTTTTTTACTTTCATTTTAATAACGATCTTTACTTATATTCCAACGAATATTTTAATAGTTTTACTTCGGCATTTTATAGTGCTTCGCTTGCTCTTTATAATGACGCTTGAATCAACATCCTAGCTGAACGCGTTTTCACGCTACAATAATTTATAACTTCACACAACGCTAATTCGAAACAATCGCGAACATGGACTTACACTAGTCCGATAACGTCACAGGCAAAAAAAAAATGCTGCACGACGAATTGGTACGCACATGCTTTACCCGTTGAAGGCTCAACCGTTGCTAAGGCATTATTGGTCTCGTAGTTCTTAGCGATTGAAATCTGACGATATTTTGTGACGATCGAATAGACGTTTTCAAGTCAAAAGGAAAATTAAGAAAGAGAGAAGATATTTGTAGAACACTAGCTGACCCGACAGACGTTGTCCTGTCCAATTTTCAATAAATTGGTTTATTTTTACAGATTGCGAAACAATACAAAATTAAAGCAAATGTCATTGTATTTTAATTTTTATTGTATATTTAGGCCGGAATGCCTTTGTAAAGAACTTCCCGATTTATTTTTTCATTTGAAAACATTCAATTGAGTTATTTCCATCTCGGGAGCATAACGAACAAAACAAAACAGAATCAACTAAATATGTCGTTCCTATCGTCAGTTATGATGAAATATTTGCAGCGGCCGTCGCGTCGACCAGTTTGGAAACCCTTACCTGACTGGCGGCACTCACGCCCGCCCACCAGTCTAAATCCAAGTCTCAATCCGACAACAGTCACTATTCAGCAGCCGCAAGGGCACAATTCAAAATCTAAAATCAGGACACGGTCCCTTCATTCAAAATCAATACTAAACTAAAACGGGAGCAGAAACGTTCAATATCAATCGTCAAATATTCGATAATATTAATATACAAATTAGTGTTTCACTACAAATTAAAATCAACGGTCCTTCGAGCAACACAAATTCTACTTCCAAAACAACTAGACCTTCAGGCCTCTCTCGAACAAACCTACCCCAATTCATTATATTGGTCCTTCGAGCCGGATTTTAAATCAGTAAAACAAAACCGAAGTTCGTAAGTGACCCGTTCCGCTGATGCAAGCGTTCTACCCGTTCAATACAAGAGTACATGCAAAAATTATATATTTTTTAGTTTGTCTGAATTTTCCGACTTTCCTTTGCAATTGTCTCGAATTTTATTTTGATTCGGATGGTTTCGGATGGTGAATTCAACGCCGGCAGTACGACTGCCTGACGCAGAGCAGATGACGGGTGCCTCTGATTGGAATGTTAATGCATTCCAATATTGGCTCATTGACAATCTTTGTCCATTTCACCGATGACAATTTTCGGATGCGCAAGCGCAAGATTTTTTTTTAAGGAATATCAAAATATCTTGACAACTAAGCTAGAATCTAAGTAGCTAAGAATCATCCAGGTGACCCCATAAATACAAAAAAAAAAACATCTCAACAACAGCGCCACCTACCGGGTTCGACTGTCCCTAACAACCATCCAGGTGCGAGGTGACCCCATAAATACAAAAAAAAAGAAAAAGATTCATCAAAATCGGTCAGAAAATAAAAAATAAAAACTCTGGATTTCGATAACAGCAAGACCTACCGGGTCCAACTGTAGGTAAAAATCATCCAGAGACCCACTCAAACACACAAAAAAATTCATCAAAATCGGTCAAGCCGTTTAGGAGGAGAAGAATCACCTACAATCCCGTTCTATTAAAAGTAATCCGAAGTAGCGATTCAAGAAGAAATTTCAGTTTTGTATATCCAGCCCAAGGGGGCCCCCTGGGCCCCCATGTCTATGTGAAAAATACGTTACGACCTAAAAAACATAAAAATTGGTGCAGCCCAAGAGCCCCCATGTCCATGTGAAAAATAGTTTACCACCTATTCTCATACCTACCAAATATACTAAAAAAATCATAAAAATCGGTCGAGCCAAAAAGTCGGTCTAGCCCAAGGACGCCACCTGGACCCCCATGTCCATGTGAAAAATGGTTTTAAACCATCCCTGTATTATAACAAACAAAACAAAACAAAAAATTCAAATCGGTATAGCCGTTTTTGAGTTTTAGCGAGACGAATGGCGATTCATTTTTATATAATATATGGATAGAAAAAGAGAGATGTAGATTTTATTCGGAAAGATTTAACTGTTTTTTTGGAGTGAAACTTCTATAAAGCAAAAGATAGAGTTACAGAAAAATGTGAGAGGCAAATGGGGAGACCATACAGAAGTAAGAGAGGGATACAAGAAATTAACAATAAACGGGGTTCACTGGAAGTGAAATGAAACGAGAGAGAGAGAGAAGGAGAGAGAAAGTAGAGGTTTTCCAATACGAAGAAAGAAAAAGAAATAGAGAGGAAGAAGGACAAAGAAACGGCAAAAAAGAAAGAAAGGAGAGAGGTCAAGAAGAGGAGCGGAAAAAAGGGCGAGGGCACTATTTTGAAATTTACTGAGACTAAGAAAAAAGAATAAGATTTCTGTGACTATTTGAAACAATTTGAAACAGTGTTGTAAAAGGTGCAAGAAAAGACAGAAGAACTACAACCAAAAGAATTCAAGTGGAACGCGAGAAAAAGAAGGAAGCAAGGAAGAGTGGTAGGAGAAATAATAGGGGGGATAAAAAAAGGAATCGGAAGAATCGGAGACAGAGAACCCAGGGGTTGGGAAGAAGAGAAAGGGGATGAAAAAAGAAAATCCAAAGACAAGGAAGAAAATGTAGAGAATAAATACAAGAAGCTGCTAGAATGGATAGAGGAGAAAGGATTGTAGCTATAGGAGAAAACGAAAGATGGAAATATTACCAGAGGAACGGATACCCGAGCAAGGAGTAATTGAGGAAGTATTTTGAGAGGGGAAAAGGAAAAGAAAGGCAGGAAGAAAGTGTAGAATGTGCTATAAGTAGAGAGACACCTCGCATAGAATTCTTTTAACCTGTCTTCTTTCATTTTAATTTTCCTGCCTTATTTGTCTTTAATCCATTTAATATCTGGTAGGTATTATTGTCTGAGTCCTTTTAGCACGGTAAAGAGTCTTGTTTTGTCTTAGTCATCAAGTACTTTTGCTATATGACCTTTTTTCTGTTTAATTTCTTACTTGATTTTCTAGAGCAGAAGAAATAATTTATACAGTTTGGAAATCTTGGTTATGAACTCCCAGCAGGGCCCCAAATAAAGATCCGAAGAGTTGTTACCCCCCGGGGAGTTTCGTTTCCTTTTGGCCAAAAAACGGCCCCCGAGCGTGACGTTATGAAGCTTTTCTGCATTTTTCTCGTAAACGGTAACTCCGACGAAATTCATTTAAACTTAAATTCTGCATAATATTGAAAGGACTCATACGTCATGTTGCCGGTGAAAAACGAAATTTATAGAATTTTGGCGTTCAAAGCCTACTGGGGGCCCGGGACATATTTGCATAAATATAGTTTGTATTACTAACAGCAAAACTACACTATTTTTGTCTTGTATGCAAACTTTTAAGATTCGTATCACTTTTCTTGTATCACTTGTGTTCATATTCACAGTGTTGTTAATTAGTTAATTAGTTTCAGGTTTGACTTTTCCAATTCTGTGTTTTTGCAAAATTGTTGCTCAGAAACAGAAATTTGGTCCGTTCGAACTTTAACCTCGATAAGCCGGCGTTGCCCTCACAACATATTCCTTCCACAACGAATAAAGCCAACTTAATAAGAGGCATTTCTAATCTGCAGTTGAAAAGCGATCGTGTGAATGGCGCATTAAGGAGGAAAACGGGTCGCGACTGCATCCAGATGTGAAATTTAGTTTTGAACTTATGTGGTTAAAACGAGACTATAGTCTTGCATAGAATGGAAGCGTTAAACTTCCGCTTGACATGTATGTTAAGGTACGTACTTGTAGTAGATCAGAAACTGTCACAAACTTAAGCTTCTAGGAAACAGAATATGAGACGTAGTTACGTAAAATACTTGTCACCAGCAAAACTACAAATAGAGGGAAAAATGTTAACGCGTTACGAGGCTGAAACGCTGATGTTTATTTGTACTAGAAAGACGAATGAACCAACGGTAGCTAAACCGGTCTACTGATGGATGAGCATAGGCTTCTGTTCATTGTTAGATTAGAAATTTTTCTGAGGTAGTGGTAATGTGAAGATCGCAGCCCTACCTAAAATAACTCCTTACTGCGGCTCGGTGATCCCACCCCTCGACACCAAATGGTAAAAGAGGGCAACAAACCGATTATGTATGTACGTATTTCAAATATTATATTATCCTCTTACCAAAGAACTTTTTAGATTTTAGTATCTGATATGACAATGAAATAGAATTACATCAACTTTTTGTCTTCTTTCCAGTGCTCGCTTGCGCTCGTCACGACTCGTTTGAAATATACGCTTTTCAGCACTTGTTGTACAATACGCTAGAAGTATATTTCAGATAAAACACAGCAAAAGCCTAACGTTCTCAGGTAATGGCGACCATGCGTGTTGCGCTTGGTAATTTACACCCACGCTGCGGCCTGCAAATGTCATCCTCCAAGCGGCCACACAACACATCCAGACCGACCGACACCACCACTACCTTTTGCTTATCTAACGCGGTTTCGTTCCGGCCGACAATTTATGTCTCCCTTGCAAGTATAAAATAAAAATTATATTGCATAAATTCCGCGGTTCTTGTTACATTACATTATTACAGCAGGAAACATCCAAAGAAATATCGTTCCCCCTTCTGACGATTTACAGCCGGGATAAAGAGAAGACAAAAAAATAACTCACGAACGCAACCTTTTTCGCATATTTGCGTTGTTCATAAAGTTTGCAAAACTGCAAAGTGACGAGGGAACCACCAGCCCCAACCTAACCCATCATTCTGTCATCACTGCCGGTCGGAATTTCTTACATGAAATAAACTCTGAATAATTTAAATAATCCCCTCATTAAGGATCACTTTCGGGGCACTGTGAAGGATTAGAGCCTAAGCTTTTAAAATCGGGCCGTAAATTAGGAGAGGTGTGACGAGGCGCATGTTCTCCGAGAGTGCCATCCCAGCAAGGGCGAATCAAAGACAGCATTTGATAACCAATTAAAAATTAATATTTTGAGGAAACCAAATGCTCGGAGACCGAATTTCGTGCCAATATGCCTATTTTAGATCTCGATTATCCCCGGTAAGATCCTATTTCCCGGGATAGCCGTATTCAAAGAACGAAGTCCTTTGTGTACCTATAATATGAGAATGCGTTTCCATTGGGACGGCTGGCCATAACATGCAAATTGGTGTTGAAAATCGAAATGTCCTTTTAAAAATAGACCGGGGTTTATTGTATTTCAATTTCAACCCGGCTTAGGTTATATCTGCGATGACCACCACTAATTTTAGAAATCTAAGCTAAGTACAATAGAGTTGGGAGAAAAAATAAAAATGGGAAGACTATAAAAAGTTCAAACGGTGAGGGGGCCCCGCCTAAAGAGGTTTCACTACTGTCGCGCCTAGACACTTCTGTCTTGTATTCGAAATATGATTTATGATGAAACTATGTAGAGGATAGAATTGTTAAAGAGAATTTAATGTTGTAAATAAGGAAGATTTAATTTAGTTTAAAATAAGACAAGATAACTGTAAGGGGAATGGAGAAATAAAATAATACTGAAAAGTTAGGTCACGATATAAAAACCATGCTCATTTTTATAGCATGAACATATAACCGAAACAGGAGGAAAGTACAAAATATAGAAAATCAAATTATCGAAAGGACAAAATGTCACAGGTAAAAATTTTACAAATTTGTTTTTCCGTGGATTATTGAAATTGGTGCGTCGCGCTTTGCGCTCGACCCCTTAAAGAAGCATACTCAAAAAGTTCATATTTCCTTGTACGTGAAACTCGAAATGTAGACAGGCTAGATTGAGTGAAAATTTGTTTTTTTGTGGATCATTGAAATTGTGTATTTCAATATTTTATTGTTCAATATTCTGTGGTTTCGATATTTTGTACTTTCGATATTTTGTATTTTTGATGTTTTGTACTGTCGACAAATTGTGTTCGATATTTTGTATTCAATAATATTTCCGTCTGCCACTGGATGGACAAAATCGTTCATAAATCCTAACAGAGCAAAGAAAATATTTTTCTGAATCCATAGAGTGTGACCCTTTTATAATATCAACAGTGCATGGCAGCACGAAAGAAAATTATATTATTACTACACCCTGTACAAAAAGTTTTAGATACAAAGAGAAAAATATTAAATTCCATAATATTTTCATTCCACAATATTTTGACTTTTTCTTGGTAATTGATACAACATAAAAGAAGATAAAGAAGATAAACAGCTACCAGATAATATTAATTTAAATTCTCAAACGCTTAAACTACCAGAAACAACATGCATTCATTCAGGAAAGAAGAAAACAAAGCGTTTAGAAAATTACCTAAATCTTATTATGCAGATATTTTTATTCCAATTCTCGAAATTTAACTTTCCCTAGTGCTGTCAAACACTATCAAGCCATTTCGGCACCTATATGGACCGTGGAAAAGAAAAAAGATGCGTTCGGCGAACGGAAGTGGCGTGTCGTGGTGGATTATCGGAAATTGAATAAACAGACCATGGGCGGTTGTTCTCCTCTCACAGACATTAACGGCAAATTAGGCAAACTAGCACGTATCCAGTATTTTACCTCACGCTTCTGAATTTCAATGTATACTTGGGGATTTTTTCTGAGGAAATAAAACATTTATTATACTCATTGGTCCCGCTTGGGAAAGCGCTAAGAAAACACAATTATGAAAGAAGCTAGAGAAAATGGGACAACAATAAATTATACATAAATAATTACCTTTTAAAAAATTTAATTTACTTTCTTTAATAGATACCCGATAGACAAAATCTATCATAAATAATAACACAGCAAAGAAAATATTTTTTTAAATCCATAGACTTTGACCATTTTATAATATCAACAGCTCATGGCAATACGAAATAAAATTATAGTATTACTACACCTTGTCTAAAATATTTTAGATCCGACGAGAAAAATTTCAAATTCCATTTTTTTAATTCCACAAATATTTTGACTGTCTCTTGGGAATTGGTAGTCTCAAACAGCTAGATAATATTAATTTAAATTCTCAAACGCTTGAACTACCAGAAACAAAATTCATTCATTCAGGAAAGAAGAAAACAAAGCGTTTAGAAAATTACCTAAATCTTATTATGCAGATATTTTTTATTCCAATTCTCGAAATTTAACTTTCCCTAGTGCTGTCAAACACTATCAAGGCATTTCGGCACCTATATGGACCGTGAAAAAGAAAAATGATGCTTCGGCGAATGGAAGTGGCGAATAGTGATGGATTATCGGAAATTGAATAAACAGAAAATGGGCGGTTGTTCTCCTCTCCCAGACATTAACGGCAAATTAAACAAACTAATACGTATCCAGTATTTCACCACCCTTCTGGTTTTCACCGTATACTTGGGGATTTTTTTCTGAGGAAATAAAACGTTTATCATACTTGTTGATCTTGCTTGGAAAAGTTCTAAAAAAAAAGAAAAAAGTTAGAGAAAATGGGCCACTCATAAATTATACATAAATGATTACGTTTAAAAAAAAAAAATTACGATCTTTAATAGATACCGAACAGACAAAATCTTTCATAAATCCTAACACAGTAAAGAAAATATTTTTCTAAATCCATAGAGTTTGACCCTTTTATAATATCAACAGCTCATAGCAGTACGAAAGAAAATTATAGTATTACTATGCCTTGTCCAAAAAATGTTAGATCCGACGAAAAAAATTTAAAGTTTCATTTTTTGAATTCCACAAATATTTTGACTGTCTCTTTGGAATTGATAGTCTCAAACAGCTACAAGCTAATATTAACTTAAATTCTCAAACGCTTGAACTACCAGAAACAAAATTTATTCATTCAGGAAAGAAGAAAACACAGCGTTTAGAAAATTACCTAAATCTTATTATGCAGATATTTTTCATTTCGATTCTAGAAATTTAACTTTCACTAATGCTGTCAAACACTGTCAAGCCATTTCGGAACCTATATGGATCGTATAAAAGAAAAAATATGCGTTCGGCGAACGGAAGTGGCGAATGGTGGTGGATTATCGGAAATTGAATAAACAGACCATAGGCGGTCGTTATCCTTTCCCGGACATTAACGGCAAATTAAACAAACTAATACGTATCCAGTATTTCACCACCCTTCTGGTTTTCACCGTATACTTGGGGAATTTTTTCTGAGGAAATAAAACGTTTATCATACTTGTTGATCTTGCTTGGAAAAGTTCTAAAAAAAAGAAAAAAGTTAGAGAAAATGGGCCACTCATAAATCATACATAAATGATTACCTTTTAAAAAAATAATTTACGATCTTTAATAGATACCGAATAGACAAAATCTTTCATAAATCCTAACACAGTAAAGAAAATATTTATCTAAATCCATAGAGTTTGACCCTTTTATAATATCAACAGCTCATGACAGTACGAAAGAAAATTATAGTATTACTATGCCTTGTCCAAAAAACGTTAGATCCGACGAAAAAAATTTAAAGTTTCATTTTTTGAATTCCACAAATATTTTGACTGTTTCTTGGGAATTGATAGTCTCAAACAGCTAGATAATATTAATTTAAATTCTCAAACGCTTCAACTACCAGAAACAAAAATTCATTAATTCAGAAAAGAAGAAAACACAGCGTTTAGAAAATTACCTAAATCTTATTATGCAAACATTTTTCATTCCAATTCTAGTAATTTAACTTTCACTAGTGCTGTCAAACACTATCAAGCCATTTCGCCACCTATAGGGACCGTGGAAAAGAAAAAAGATGCGTTCGGTGAACGGAAGTGGCGATTGGTAGTGGATTATCGGAAATTGAATAAACAGACCATGGGCGGTTGTTCTCCTCTCACAGACATTAACGGCAAATTAGGCAAGTATTTTACCTCACGCTTCTGAATTTCAATGTATACTTGGGTTTTTTTTCTGAGAAAATAAAACGTTTATTATACTTATTGGTCAAGCTTGGGAAAGCGCTAAGAAAACACAATTATGAAAGAAGCTAGAGAAAATGGGACAACAATAAATTATACATAAATAATTACCTTTTAAAAAATTTAATTTACTTTCTTTAATAGATACCCGAGAGACAAAATCTATCATAAATAATAACACAGCAAAGAAAATATTTTTTTAAATCCATAGACTTTGACCATTTTATAATATCAACAGCTCATGGCAATACGAAATAAAATTATAGTATTACTACACCTTGTCTAAAATATTTTAGATCCGACGAGAAAAATTTCAAATTCCATTTTTTTAATTCCACAAATATTTCGGCTGTTTCTTGGGAATTGATAGTCTCAAACAGGTACAAGCTAACATTAATTTAAATTCTCAAACGCTTAAACTACCAGAAATAAAAATTCATTCATTCAGGAAAGAAGAAAACACAGCGTTTAGAAAATTACCTAAATTTTATTATGCAGATCTTTTTCATTCCAATTCTCAAAATTTAACTTTCCCTAGTGCTGTCAAACACTATCAAGCCATTTCGGCACCCATATGGACCGTGGAAAAGAAAAAAGATGCGTTCGGCGAACGGAAGTGGCGTGTGGTGGTGGATTATCGGAAATTGAATAAACAGACCACGGGCGGTTTTTCTCCTCTCACGGACATTAACGGCGAATTAGGCAAACTAGCACGTATCCAGTATTTTACCTCACGCTTCTGAATTTCAATGTATATTTGGGGATTTTTTCTGAGGAAATAAACATTTTATTATACTTATTGGTCAAGCTTGGGAAAGCGCTAAGAAAACACAATCATGAAAGAAGCTAGAGAAAATGGGACAACAATAAATTATACATAAATGATTACCTTTTAAAAAAATTAATTTACTATTTTTAATGGATACCGGATGGACAAAATCTTTCATAAAATTATAGTCTCACTATATCCTGTCCAAAAAATTTTAGATCCGACGAGAAAAATATCAAATTTCATTTTTTTTAAGTCGTGGATAATGTATAGTATTCTACTCGCGTATAATGGCTATTATTCTCTCGGTGATTTAGGCCACTCGCCTGCGGCTCGTGGCCGTAAACTTCACACCTCGTGAATAATAGCCATCGTTATACGCTCGTTGAATAATATACTATTATCCACTGGTAGGCATTTGAGTTTGTTCCAGACAATTTTTCAATCATGAAATCCTGAAATTTTTCCTAAATTTTGAGTTTCAGCTTCTTTTTCTCATAAAAGCTGCATCAACACTGTTAATTAAAACGCTCATAACGCGCTTCGTTCGAACCGATTGTAGCAAATCTTCAGGCTGCATATTGGAGTTGCAGGCGCTGTAAGTTGTTTGCCAGATCTACCGCACACAGATGCGGTTTCTTTGCATGATGTACGACCAACTTCACGTCGTCAACCGGCTGTTGCTTTTGACGTTGGAGAATACGAACATGCTCATAACCGAAACCCATCACCACAGAATTTCATCGATTGCCCCACAATTGAGGTAGCAGTATCTGCTGTATTATTTTAGCGAGTGTTGTGAGATGCTTTCATGGCGAATGAAAGGCCCAGCTGGTCCGCAGAAGGGCATTGTGGTAATTGTAGTTTACGCCATGATTTCTAAACATTTTTCCTTAAGATGATTAATAAACAGCGGGGAACATGACATTTGTAAACGCACTTTTCAAACTAGTTGCTGAAAATTTATTATTGAATTTATTGCAGTTTGGCAAATTCAGTGCAACAAGTGTTAAGGGCTTTTTGTTAATTTTTGAATTTGAGGTATGTGATACCCCCCCACATTGGCGCCGGGTTAAGAAGTGCTAAATGAATATCTACCCCCATATTTTCATTATCAAAGTAACAATCTCGCTTCGGATTTACGAGCACGTTCACATCACTTCCGATATAATAAAACAGATCCTGTCATTCCGAAGATTAACCAGAACACAATGCATACTTGGCGAAGATTTACCAACCACGATCACGATTACGCGGAATTTACGAATTTCTCCTTAATTGAATTTATGCGGGCGAGCATTTTTTATTACCGCTATTAATTAACGCTTTAATGTGGAAACATAAACACCTCGGGCGATCTTTTTTTGTTCCACCCTCCTCACCGTAAAGTTCTTATGATAACAGTGGATTAAAGTCGACGTCATAATTATCTAGTGTTCGGGGTACAGCTGTTTTTACCATCTACCCGGCCAGAATTCATGCCGGTACTTAAACGTTAAATTACTTTTAAAATTAAGTTACTGCTTAATTTATTCATCTCTGCTAAACGGAATTTGATATCCATTGTCTACCGTGGAGAGGGGTATTAAGGGAACGAGCCTGCTACAGGAGGACGGCAAGGAAATGTTAAATTAGGGAAAGGGGATTCACTTATACGCAGTGTGTCGCATAATTACTAGCATCCGTCTATGTTTTTCAAAATTAGGATATTGAAGAATAGAATAGTGCGAGATCATTTTGATCCAACGGTTAGTTTTGTAATTTTTGCAAAGTTTTTAATAAATTTTCTGTAGTAACTGATCAGTCCTAAAAATCCTTTTAGCTCTTTTAGAGTTTTTGGAATTTAAAAATCCAAATATAACTCTAATTTTGTTGGGATTAGGTTTAATGCCAGATGTCCTAAAGATGTTGAAAAGATAGCGACACCGTCTAAATATACAACTCAACAATTACCTATGATTAAAATTTATCCATCACACGCTGAAACGTGGAAGGCGCGTTTTCAGGGCAAATTCTCAAGAATTCATAATGACCGTTTTCTGCCGTCTTATGAGTCTCTTTTTGGTCCACTTCGATTTGGTGAAATACTGGCTACGTACTGGTTTGGCTAATCTGTCGTTAATGTTTGGGAGAGGATAACGACCGCCTATGGTCTGTTCATTCAATTTCCTATAATCCACCACCATTCGCCACTTCCGTTCGCCGTATGCATTTTTTTCTTTTCCACGATCCATATAGGTGCCGAAATGGCATTGGTGAAAGTTAAATTTCTAGAATCGGAATGAAAAATATCTGCATGATAAGATTTAAGTAATTTTATAAAAGCTGTGTTTTCTTCTAAATTTGATATAATATGTCTCACAGAAAATACAAGATCGAACCATTTTCACATTGCACAAAAAAATATAATGTGACAGTTTGAGATATTTGTATAAATCCTATAAATAATATCACGACAACAACAGTTTTGATTGTAAATACTTTCCAATTAGTCAGAAGCCGATATAACAAAATTTGTTTTAAACGTCAATAGCACCATTTTATTCTAAAAACAACAAACTGTAAATTGCGGCTGTGGAAGTCCATGAAACATGTTGCAAATTCCGGATTTGCATTATAGTAAATTCATTACAACAATACAAAAAATCCGCACAATCACAAGTGGTGTCGGTTGTAATATAACAAGTTTTATGTGTTTGGCAGAAAAACAAATGTAAAACGAGTTATTATTATGATGTGGGGTTTTTAGCGTCACTAAAAAAAACAAATTATGTATAAAACACACTATTGCCTAAAATTCCATGTTTGAAAGCAACCTTATTGAGATAAAATCTATATCTAAATGCCAGAACTGATGGCGCTCATTTACTTTACGACTCCAACTAAGAATATCGTCTAAATTCTCAGAACACTACACCAATTATATCCATGTCGCGGCTAAATTTAAATTCCGTAAAAGTAGTTCCCTTCTCGACCCGTAAATTTTCGAATACAGCTGCGAGATACACTTTAAGTCTCATGTAATAGATGTGGTAAAGAAAAATGCCCTTTTAATGAGTTTCTGTCATCCTCTTAAGTTGGAAACTGAGTTTTAAATGGAAGTTTAGCTTTAGTACTCTTTTACAATTAGTAGTATGTTAATTCGGACGGCTCAACACGATTGTGCAAAGCCTTGGGTAAAAGAGTCGTGGCGAAGAGAGGTTATGGCCAATATTACTTTGATTCCATTAGTTATCAATATTAACCAATGTTAAGAAGAGAAGGAGAAGAGATGGGAAGGAGAGAAAGACTGGTGGAAGGAGAGAGTGGAAAAGCTGGAAGAGAGAATGGAAATCGAAGAGAGAAGAAAGAGGAAGAACAACATCGTGATAACAGGATGGGATGGGGAAAGAAAAAGTCATGTAAAAAAGAGGATGTAGAGAAGTTTTTGAAGGAAAATGTAGAGGATAGTAAAGTAAAAGATTGTTGCAGGATTTACAAGAATCAAGTATTGGTGGAGATGGAGGGATGGGGTGAGAATAATGAAGCACAAAGGAAAATTGAGGGAAAGGAGGGAAACAAGGGGGATATACATAGGCAACGACCTCACAAAGAAAGAAAGAGAGGAAATTAATAGTGGACGGGGAGAAAAGGAGATGGAATGAAAAGAAAGAGAGACTAGAGGTTTTCCAATAAGAAGAAGAAGGGGAGGAGGGAAAAAGGGGGACAACAGCAAAGTAAAAAGGACAATGAAACGGGAAAAAAGAAACAAAGAAGGAAGTAGGAGGGAAACTAAGGAAGGAAGGGGGAAATCAAAGAAGGTATCGAGAAAAACAGGGGTGAGGGCACTATTTTGGAATGTAGCGGGTCTAGGGAAAAAAGAAGAAGATTTTTGGGACTATGTAAAGGAGTTCGATATTGCTGGATTAACAGAAATATGGTCAGAAAGCTGGGAAAAAATAGAAAAACTGTTACCAAAGGAGTTCAAGTGGGAATGACAAGGGGCGAGAAGGGGAAAGAAAAAAGGAAGAGCAGCAGGGGGAATAATAACGGGGGTAAAAAAAGGAATGAAAGAGGAGACTAAAAAGAAGGGAAAAGAGGAAGGTCACATGGTGAGAAACGTTAAAATAGACAGTAAATGGTGAAAAATAGTGACAGTGTACAGCAAAGAGATGAAAGAAACAATAAGCAAGATAGAAGAAACATTAAAAGACAACAGGGAAGAATGTCTGCTTCTGGGAGGGGATTTTAACGGGAGAATTGGGGAAAGAGGAGCCAGGGATTGGGAAGAAGAGAGAGGAGAGGGAAAAAGAAAATTCAAAGACAAAAAAGAAAACGCGGAAAGGAAGAAGTTGATGGAATGGATAGAAGAAAAAGGATGGGAAGTGCTGAATGGAAATAAACAAGGGGACGAAGAAGGAGAATGGACCTACATAGTCGGTAGAGGAGAGACGGTGATAGACTACGGAATAGTAAACGAAGAAGCATGGAAAGAAGTAGAAGAATTCAGAATAGGGGTAAGAGTAGAGTCAGACCATCTGCCTATAGAGATAAGTATAGGAAGGGGGAGAGAGAAGAGAGGAAGAGAAGAAAAAATAGAGGAAATGCGGAACGTGATAATTAAAGTATGGGACGAGCAAGGGGTGGAAGAGTATAAGAGAAGACTGGAAAAAGCAAGATTTAAAGAACAAGAAGTAGGGAAAAAGGAGAAAGAATTGGTAGAAATATTGGAAAAAGCAGCGACAAAAAGAGAAATAACAGTAAGAGGTGGAGGAACAAAAAGAAAGAATAAATGGTGGGACAAAGAATGTGAGCAACGTAAAAAGGAAGCAATAAAAAAACTAAGAAAGTGGAGAAAGACTAAAGGGAACAGAAGTGGCTTTTTAGAAGCGAAAAGAAGATACAGAGAGACATGCACGGAGAAGAAAAGGCAGAAGAAGGAGAGAGAGGAGGAAGAGATAAGAGCAATAAGAACAGAGAAGGAGGTATGGAACTATATTAATAGAGAGAGAAAGAAAAAAGAAAATGGGGGCGAGGAGATAACGATGAATGAGTGGGAGGAGTACTTCATGAGGCTGCTGGAGGGAGAAAAAGAAAAAAAGAAAACGGAAATAGAGACGAAGAGAAACCGAGTAGAACCTGAAGAAGAAGTAATTACAATGGAAGAGGTGGAGAGGCATGTGAAGAAACTGAGGAAAGGGAAGGCACCAGGGAGGGATAGAATACAGAATGAGTCGTGGATGTATGGGACGAGAAGCGTGCTAGAGAGGCTGGTGGAGGTAATGAATGGGGTGTGGAGAGGAGAAGGACTCCCGGTAGGGTGGAGAGAGGGGGTAATTTACCCCATTTACAAAAAAGGGGAGAAAAATAAAGTAGAAAATTACCGAGGGATAACTCTCCTAAACACAGGGTACAAGTTGTATGCATCAATTCTGAATGAAAGGATGAGCAGAGAGATAGAGGAAAAGGGAGCATTACCAGACAACCAAGCAGGATTTAGAGAGGGGAGAGGAACTATGGATAATGTATACATCCTGGACCATTTGACGAAGAGTGAGTTAAAGAAGAAAGGGGGGAGGGTGTATGCATTATTCGTAGACTTCAAGGCGGCGTTTGACAAGGTGGACAGAGAGAGGATGTTTGAGTGCCTGAGGGAGAAAGGGGTAAATGAATGGCTGGTAAGAAAGGTGGAGGAGATATATGAGAAGACAAAAAGTAAAGTGAAGGTAGGGGAGAAGGAAAGTGAATGGTTTGTGACAACAAAGGGAGTGAGGCAAGGTTGCCCGCTCAGCCCCTTGTTGTTCACGATGTATATGGCAGATATGGACGGAATGTTAGAGGGAGCACAAGCGGGGGGGTGTGTGGTAGGTAGAAAAAAGTGTGGAGCCTGGCGTCTGCGGATGATGTGGTAATGGTGGCAAAGAGTGAAAGAGAAATTAAGGAAATGATTAAGAATTTAGGAAAATATGTGAAGAAGAAAAGACTAGAAGTGAATGTAGAGAAAACAAAAATGCTGGTGTTCAATAAGAGAAAGAGGAAGAACGTAGAGAGTGATTGGAGGTGGGAGGGAGAAGTAATAGAACAAGTAAAAGAATTCAAATACTTGGGGTATGTGTTCAATGAAAGAGCCACAGATAAGACACATATTAGAGAACTGGCAAGAAAAGCGAACAAGGTGATAGGAGGTGTATGGGGAATAGGAGAGAGAAGGTGGGGAGGCGATTTTAAGAGGAGAATGATGATGTTTAAAAGTCTTATTGAAAGCAGAGGTCTGGGGATGGAAAGAACAAGAAGAGAGAGAGGGTGCAAGAGAAATATATGAGGTGATTGCTATGGGTGGAGAGAGAAACGCCAGGGTACATAGTGAGAGAAGAATGCAAGAGGAATAGGTTGAGAGTGAAAGCAGGAAAAAGAGCGGTCAAGTTCGAATACAGGATGGAATTGAGGAAAGAATGTAGGATATTAAAGGAGTGCTGGAGAGAAAAAAAGAAGAATTCAGAGGAGACTGATAGGAAGAATTACTACAGGAGGAATGGGTATGCAAGCAAAGAAATAGAGAGACTGAGAGAAAGAGGCGTGTGGATGAATGTAGAACTAAGTGAAAGAGATAAGGACACGGATAGACAAGAGAGGAGAGAAAGAATTAGAGAATCCAGATACAACGGGAAGTACGGAAGATGCATGATCGAGGAAGTACCGAAGTATTTGGGGAGGGAGAGCGTGAAAGAAAGAAAGATGATGGCGAGGTATAGGTGCGGAAATGAAGAGAGGGAAAATAGGTATTGGGCAGAAGATGGAGGAAGAATGAGTAGAATGTGCTATGAGGAAAGAGAGACGATTGAGCATATGTGGAACGAGTGCAGTGAGATGAAACAAAGAGAGAGGAAAGAAAGAGAGGAAATACTGAATGTAGATGGAAGGGAAATTAAATGGATGAAAGAGGTATGGAAGAGGAGGGAGAAGGGAGAAGAAGAAAGGGGAGGGGAGAAGAAATAGAGAATTTTATTTAGTTTTTTTATTATTATAATTGCTAAGTTTACTTTTATATGTATAGGTATCAGAAAGCCCGTGGGGCAAATAAAGATTTAATGTTTGATATACAGATTACATCAGAACTATAGGTGACCAAATTTCACGATTCGATGTTTTTTTTCCGAATACAAAAAAATGTCAACTACGTTAGAAAGTAAATAATTTAAATAATAAAAATACATTTTTTCAAATCAAGTTATCAATTTTTTTTTATTTTATTTTATCAAGAAAGGTTGTTTGTAGAAGGCGTCGCTAATGCCTGGTACTATATACATGCAATTTTCGAACCAAAATAGATCTTCTATTCTTTTTTTAGCTTACTTCGATTTTTGAATTAAAAAAAAAGTCCACTCCCCCATTATTTTGTGTAATATAATTTATCTGATAACACGAATTTTGTGTCCCACTTTGATTGTTTCCACTATACGTGCTAGTAGCCAGAATTACTTCCGTTTCAATGCCTGAAGATTGGCTTCGCTTTTATTAAAATTACAGTGGCAAATTGCAGTGTAAAAAGAAGGAAGTCGTTTTTCCCATGTATTAATGCTGATTTCAATTTGTGTGTTTTTAACTAATTTTCTAGCGGCAATTTCAATTTGAGGAAACTCTCGTCCCAACGTTAAGAGAAAAAAAACCTGCAGTAATAATTACGGTTTTTAGTTTATTATTGTCTAACTGCTACATCCTTATCAGCCTATTTTGTGCATCACGTACCACTGTAACATTGTACGAAATTAAATGGAGAATACGCTCCGAACTTCAGGTGAATTTACGGTATATCGTTTTACTGTTTCATCCTGGAGGAGAGGAGACATACGTTCCGAAAATATTAATGGAAATCTTCTGTAATGTTTCAAAGTTTATACACCTCGAAAATTTGATAATATAACTACGAGAAATTTCATTACCATATTCGCATCTCGAAGTCTCATCCAGGCTTATGAATATTCAAACTACTTAACCCGTTAATTACTTACTTCACGAAAGCTCTCAAAACCTCTAGGTGCAAATCTACCGAAAAACTATCCAGTTTATGGATCCTTTATGAGAGAAAACTCAATTATTTATACACAAGTACCATTATGTGTCGACGTCGTCGTGGAAATTGCGATGAGATGGGAAGCGAATCGTTGGAAATCATCGATTATTCAATGCTCGGGTTTTCTCTCGATGTCGAAGAAATACTCGGATGCTGATGGTGGCGAGGATCAAAAATGAATGACACGTGTTTTAGTTTGAGCGCTAATGCATGGAATTTGGGTCGAATCGGTTGCTTCTGTGTGAAAAGGTCTGGAGATATGGATTTATAAATTGCTCGAGGGTCAATTTGGGATCGGCGATGCGTGATTCTGGTCATGAGTGGAATAAAACAACCGCAGCCAAATTAATAAATACTGATAGTTCAAGTCCATTTAAAAATGTAAATATTTTTATTTCAAACGACTTCAAAATGGAAAATGAAATTTAAAGAAAATCTATACACTGGTGTCGGCGCTTTGCGTAAATTTGAATTTGCCGCGTTATCGTCATGGCCGAGAAACAGATGTCATGCGTGTCATAATTGACAAAAACGGTGTTATAATAATTCTACTAACAAAAGTATGATTTATTTTTTTAATATTCGCAAACTTGGCAACCCCAGGGCAATCCTAACCTATAAACCTTCGCTGTCAAGTCCAAATGTAACTGAAAATGAATTAAATAGCCAGACCGAAATTATGAGCCTGAAAGTGTGAAATAATAAAACTAAAAATTCACGATTTGACATTAACAAATTGTAAAACTGAAATTATGAAAATGCGAATGCAAAGTAAATATTATGAAACCATAAAATTATGAAATTTCAGTCGAACTGAAAATGTGTAACTTTACTATCAATTTATCAAACTTACATGAAATTGCGAAACTAAATTTGTGAAACTGAAAATTAATTCCATAGACTAAAAATATGAGACCGCGAAAATGTGAAATAACAAAACTACAAATTTACAATTTGACATTATGAAATTGAATGTAATGTAAATATATATTATGAAACCATAAAATTATGAAATATCAGTCGGCTGAAATTATGAAACTGAAAATATGGAATCCTGTAAAATGTGAAGTTAAATCATCATAGTATGTATTTGTCGAACTGTGAAACCGTAAACAAAGGAAATTGAAAAATATGAATAATCTAATTATAATAATTCAAAACTGTGAAACTGAAAATATGAAATTGTGGAAGTTAAATTATGGAACCGTGAAAATGTGAAATTGGGAAACTATAAATTGGCCAAACTGAGATTGCGGAATTGAGAATCTGAAATTGTGAAAATGTGAAACAATGTATAATAAGATTTTGTGAAATAATGCTACTGAAAATGTGGAAATGTGAAACTGTCAATTAATGAATTTATGAAATTATGGAACTGAAAATGTCTGACTGAAATTGGCCCTTAATGAATTTATTAGATCAAAATTATGACATTGTGGAACTAAAATTGTGAGCCCGTGAAAATGTGAAATCGTAAAAGTATCAATTTAAAAAATTGAGATTGCGGAATTACGAATCTGAAATTGTGAAAATGTGAAACAAAGCAAAATTAAGAATTTGTAAAACATGGCACTGAATATGCCAATTCAGAATTTGTAAAATTGTGAAAATAAAATATTCAGACCAAAATGATGAAGTTGTGGAACTAAAATTATGAATCTGTGAAATTGTTAAACTACTATGAATTCATCAAATTAACATGACGAAATTATGAAAATGTGGAATCAAACAGTTTCAGATTTATAAATTTTGAGACAGAAAATTTGGGATTGTGAAATTGCAAAACGATGAATTTGTGAAAATGAATTAGTCAGATCGAAATTATAAAACCGCGAATGGAAGAAAGTAACTTTACTATGCATTTATCAAACTTACATGAAATTGCGAAACTAAATTTGTGAAACTGAAAATTAATTCCATAGATTAAAATTATGAGACCGTGAAAGTGTGAAATAATAAAACTAAAATTTACAATTTGACATTATAAAATTGTAAAACTGAGATTATGAAAATGCGAATGTAATGTAAATATTATGAAACCATAAAATTATGAAATTTCAGTCGGAGTGAAATTTTGAAACTGAAAATATGGAATCCTGTAAAATGTGAAGTTAAATCATCATACTATGTATTTGTCGAACTGTGAAACCGTAAACAAAGGAAATTGAAAAATATGAATAATCTAATTATAATAATTCAAAATTGTGAAACTGAAAATATGAAATTGTGGAAGTTAAATTATGGAACCGTGAAAATGTGAAATTGGGAAACTATAAATTGGCCAAACTGAGATTGCGGAATTGAGAATCTGAAATTGTGAAAATGTGAAACAATGTATAATAAGATTTTGTGAAATAATGCTACTGAAAATGTGGAAATGTGAAACTGTCAATTAATGAATTTATGAAATTATGGAACTGAAAATGTCTGACTGAAATTGGCCCTTAATGAATTTATTAGATCAAAATTATGAAATTGTGGAACTAAAATTGTGAAACCGTGAAAATGTGAAATCGTAAAAGTATCAATTTAACAAATTGAGATTGCGGAATTGGGAATCTGAAATTGTGAAAATGTGAAACAGCAAAATTAAGAATTTGTGAAATATGCAACTAAAAATTCCAATTAATAAATTTGTAAAATTATGAATATAAACTATTAAGACCAAAATTATGAAGTTGTGGAACTAAAATTATGAAATTGTGAAACCGCAAACATCGGAAATTGAAAAATATTAATCATCTAATTATAATAATTAAAAAATTGTGAAACAGAAAATATGAAATTGTGGAAGTTAAATTATGAAACCGTGAAAATGTGAAATTGGGAAACTATAAATTGGCCAAACTGAGATTGCGGAATTGAGAATCTGAAATTGTGAAAATGTGAAACAATGTATAATAAGATTTTGTGAAATAATGGTACTGAAAATGTGGAAATGTGAAAAAGCCAATCAATGAATTTACGGAATTATGGAACTGAAAATGTCTGACTGAAATTGGCCTTTAATGAATTTATTATATGAAAGTTACGAAATTGTGGAACTAAAATTATGAAACCGTGACAATCTGAAATTGTAAAATTATCAATTTAACAAATTGCGATTGCGGAATTGGGAATCTGAAATTGTGAAAATGTGAAACAGCAAAATTAGAAATTTGTGAAATATGCAACTAAAAATTTAAATTAATAATTTTGTGAAATTATGAATATAAACTATCAGACCAAAATTATGAAGTTGTGGAACTAAAATTATGAAATTGTGAAACCGTAAACATCGGAAATTGAAAAATATGAAGAATCCAATTATAATAATTAAAAAATTGTGAAACTGAAAACATGAGATTGTGGAAATTAAATTATGAAACCGTGAAAATGTGAAATTAGAAAACTATAAATTGGATCAACTGAGATTGCGGAATTGAGAATCTGAAATTGTAAAAATGTTAAACAATGTATAATAACAATTTGTGAAATTATGGTACTGAAAATGTGGAAATGTGAAACTGCCAATTAATGAATTTACGAAATTATGGAACTTAAAATGTCTGACTGAAATTGGCCCTTAATGAATTTATTAGATCAAAATTATGAAATTGTGGAACTAAAATTGTCAGACCGTGAAAATGTGAAATTGTAAAAGTATCAATTTAAAAAATTGAGATTGCGGAATTACGAATCTGAAATTGTGAAAATGTGAAACAAAGCAAAATTAAGAATTTGTAAAATATGGAACTGAAAATGCCAATTAAGAATTTGTAAAATTGTGAAAATAAAATATTCAGACCAAAATGATGAAGCTGTGGAACTAAAATTATGAAACTGTGAAATTGTAAAACTACTATGAATTCATCAAATTGACATGACGAAATTATGAAAATGTGGAACCAAACAGTTTCAGATTTATAAATTATGACAGAAAATTTGGGATTGTGAAATTGCAAAACCATGAAATTGTGAAAATGAATTAGTCAGATCGAAATTATGGAACTGCGAAAGGAAGAAAGTAACTATACTATGAATTTATCAAACTTACATGAAATTGCGAAACTAAATTTGTGAAACTGAAAATTAATTCTATAGATTAAAATTATGAGACCGTGAAAGTGTGAAATAATAAAACTAAAATTTACAATTTGACATTATGAAATTGTAAAACTGAAATTATGAAAATGCGAATGTAATGTAAATATTATAAAACCATAAAATTATGAAATTTCAGTCGGACTGAAATTTTGAAACTGAAAATGTGGAATCCTGTAAAATGTGAAATTGAATCATGATACCATGTATCTGTCGAACTGTGAAACCGTAAACATAAGAAATTGAAAAATATGAATAATCAAATTTTATTAATAAAATAATTGTGAAACTGAAAATATGAAATTGTGGAAGTTAAATTATGAAACCGTGAAAATGTGAAATTGGAAAACTATAAATTGGACCAACTGAGATTGCGGAATTGAGAATCTGAAATTGTAAAAATGTGAAACAATGTATAATAAGAATTTGTGAAATTATGGTACTGAAAATGTGAAACCGCCATTAGTGAATTTACGCAATTATGAAACTGAAAATGTCTGAATAAAATTGGCCCTTAATTATGAAAGTGGAACTAGAATTATGGAGCCGTGAAAATGTGAAAATGTAGAATTGAACAAATTGAGATTGCGGAATTGGGAATCTGAATTTGTGAAAATGTAAAACAAAGCAAAATTGTAGACATGAAAATGCCAATTAAGAATTTGTGAAATTGTGAAAATAAACTATTCAGACCAAAATGATGAAGTTGTGAAA
Organism: Diaperis boleti; assembly: GCA_963583935.1. Classification (NCBI taxonomy): domain Eukaryota; kingdom Metazoa; phylum Arthropoda; class Insecta; order Coleoptera; family Tenebrionidae; genus Diaperis; species Diaperis boleti. Next base: position 6,995,953 of record OY757244.1, on the reverse strand, counting down.
CTAAAATTATGAAACTGTGAAATTATAAAACTACTATGAATTCATCAAATTGACATTACGAAATTATGAAAATGTGGAACCGAACAGTTTCAGATTTGTAAAATTGTGACACTGAAAATTTGGGATTGTGAAATTGCAAAACCATGAATTTGTAAAAATAAATTAGTCAGATCGAAATTATGAAACTGCGAAAGGAAGAAAGAAACTTTATGAATTTATCAAACTTACATGAAATTGCGAAACTAAATTTGTGAAATTGTCAAAATGAATTCCATGGACTAGAATTATGAGACCGTGAAAGTGTGAAATAATAAAACTACGAACTTACAATTTGACAAAATGAAATTGTAAAACTGAAATTATGAAAATAAGAATTCAATGTAAATATTATGAAACCATAAAATTATGAAATTTCAGTCGGACTGAAATTATGAAACTGAAAATGTGGAATCCTGTAAAATGTGAAGTTAAATCATGATACCATGTATTTGTCGAACTGTGAAACCGTAAACATAGGAAGTTAAAAAATATGAATAATCTAATTATAATAATTAAAAAATTGTGAAACTGAAAATATGAAATTGTGGAAGTTAAATTATGAAGCCGTGAAAATGTGAAATTGGGAAGCTATAAATTGGACAAGCTGAGATTGCGGAATTGAGAATCTGAAATTGTAAAAATGTGAAACAATGTATAATAAGAATTTGTGAAATTATGATACTGAAAATGTGGAAATGTGAAACTGCCAATTAATGAATTTACAAAGTTATGGTACTGAAAATGTCTGAGTGAAATTGGCCCTTGATGAATTTATTAGATAAAAATTATAAAATTTGAACTAAAATTATGAAACCGTGAAAATGTGAAATTGTAAAAATATCAATTTGAAAAATTGAGATTGCGGAATTGGGAATCTGAAATTGTGAAAATGTAAAACAAAGCAAAATTAATTAATGAATTTGTGAAATTGTGAATATAAACTATTTAGTCCAAAATTATGCATTTCTGGAACTAAAATTATAAAACTACCATGAATTCATCAAATTGACATTAAACTGAAAATATGAAATTGTGGAAGTTAAATTATGAAACCGTGAAAATGTGAATTTGGAAAACTATAAATTGGACCAACTGAGATTGCGGAATTGAGAATCTGAAATTGTGAAAATGTGAAACAATGTATAATAAGAATTTACGAAAATGTCTGAAATGAAATTGGCCCTTAATTATGAAACTGGAACTAGAATTATGAAGCCTTGAAAATGTGAAATTGTAGAATTGAGCAAATTGAGATAGCGGAATTGGGAATCTGAAATTGTGAAATGTGAAACAAAGCAAAATTAAGAATTTGTGAAATATGGAAATAAAAATGTGGAACCAAACAGTTTCAGATTTATAAATTATGACAGAAAATTTGGGATTGTGAAATTGCAAAACCATGAAATTGTGAAAATGAATTAGTCAGATCGAAATTATGGAACTGCGAAAGGAAGAAAGTAACTATACTATGAATTTATCAAACTTACATGAAATTGCGAAACTAAATTTGTGAAACTGAAAATTAATTCTATAGATTAAAATTATGAGACCGTGAAAGTGTGAAATAATAAAACTAAAATTTACAATTTGACATTATGAAATTGTAAAACTGAAATTATGAAAATGCGAATGTAATGTAAATATTATAAAACCATAAAATTATGAAATTTCAGTCGGACTGAAATTTTGAAACTGAAAATGTGGAATCCTGTAAAATGTGAAATTGAATCATGATGCCATGTATCTGTCGAACTGTGAAACCGTAAACATAAGAAATTGAAAAATATGAATAATCAAATTTTATTAATAAAATAATTGTGAAACTGAAAATATGAAATTGTGGAAGTTAAATTATGAAACCGTGAAAATGTGAAATTGGAAAACTATAAATTGGACCAACTGAGATTGCGGAATTGAGAATCTGAAATTGTAAAAATGTGAAACAATGTATAATAAGAATTTGTGAAATTATGGTACTGAAAATGTGAAACCGCCATTAGTGAATTTACGCAATTATGAAACTGAAAATGTCTGAATAAAATTGGCCCTTAATTATGAAAGTGGAACTAGAATTATGGAGCCGTGAAAATGTGAAAATGTAGAATTGAACAAATTGAGATTGCGGAATTGGGAATCTGAATTTGTGAAAATGTAAAACAAAGCAAAATTGTAGACATGAAAATGCCAATTAAGAATTTGTGAAATTGTGAAAATAAACTATTCAGACCAAAATTATGAAGTTGTGGAACTAAAATTATGAAACTGTGAAATTGTAAAACTACTATAAATTCATCAAATTGACATAACGAAATTATGAAAATGTAAAACCAAACAGTTTCAGATTTGTAAAATTATGACACTAAAAATTTGGGATTGTAAAATTGCAAAACCATGAATTTGTGAAAATGAGTTAGTCAGATCGAAATTATGAAACTGCGAAAGAAAGAAAGTAAGTTTATTATGAATTTATCAAACTTACATGAAATTGCGGAACTAAATTTGTGAAATTTTTAAAATGGATTCCGTAGACTAAAATTATCAGACAAATTTACAATTTGACATGAAATTATAAAACTGACATTATGAAAAGGCGAATGCAAAGTAAATAATTATGTATATGAAATTATGTGGAATCCTGGAAAATGTGAAGTTATGCATTTGTCGAACTGTGAAACCGTGAAAATGAGAATTTGGAAAATATGAATAATCTAATTGGCATTAGAAAATTGTCAAACTGAAAATATGAAATTGTGGAAATAAAATTATGAAACCGTGAAAATTTGAAATTGAATTGAATTGAATTGAAATTTGAAACTATCCTCCAAGTTGGCACTTTTTGGGGGGTGGCTTCACGTGCTTTTGTGGAACGCGATTTGGTTGGGTGGTCATTTTGCCTGGTGGTGGTCAAGCTGGTAACACAAACATGTGCACTGATGGCGCTTGCCGAAGACTCTGATGCCACTATAATTGTGATGGTTAAGAGTGTCTCCGGTCAGTAATGACGCGGATAATTTGTTTGTGCGGCGGGATTTGATTCTAAACATTTTGTGGATGGGAAGTTTGAGATTCGTTCGTTCGTCAGTGTATACCTCGCGTTATTTGATTATGTTTAATATTTGATTATTTTGTATAAAAAGTGCCAAAGTAGAAAAAATACTGTATAACTCGTTTATAAGACATCTTGTCGCACTTACTCTTACTAAACCCGTGCGTGCGACAAAATGCTTCTTATAGAACTCGTATCATAATATATTCCTCTAATATTCTAGTATTAATTCCTTGGTTTCTGTTGGTTCGTCCTATTTTGCTATCTAGTCTCTGCTGCCAGTTTGTCTCCTAAGTTCCATCTTCCATGATCATGTTTGACGTTAAGCATTTTCGTGTCGGACGCGAATTAGGCTTACACCGTGCGAAAACTTCAATAATAGAAAATTAGAGCGCTGCAAATGGTGTTAAAAAGTAAAAAATACAGTATTTTTTTAAATTGAATAATTTAACGTAATATGTAGTTTTGTTTATTAGAAGATTAAAATTCCAAATGATTGATTTTGTGATTGTTTTTGTTGTGGAATATGATGACCCCCAATGGGAATTATTCCATTTATCCCCACAGAAATTAATACTTAATACAAAGTCACCTTGGCTATCCACAAAGTTTAAATACTAGAATTAATACATTTTGAGGTCAGAATGCCCTAACTTGATGAAAATGAAGACAAAAATTAAAATATCACACCAGAGTTCATCACACAACGTCGAATGTGTCCCTTGCATTGTTTAAACACGAAGAAAAAAAATTGATTGTCATCAATTTTCTTAAAAATTCAAAACACACACGGTCCAATGTTTTTACTATTAAGTCCGGCCGTGCACTCCGCCGTTCCTTCAATACAAAAGTAACAAACTGTTGAATGCACATAACACGTATCTGAAATCTCACACAAACTACCTACCTGCAGGAACGGCGTAGAACAGGCAGGGCCGCTCCTGGTCGCCCACCTCGTTACTGGCCCAACAAGAAAGCGACTCGAAGTCGTTAGCAGGAGTAAAATGCAAGGTCGACACGCCCTCGCTGTTTTGCATCTTCGCCCCGAGAACCGGAAGCGCCCCCTTGCTGGTGTTGTACGTCCAGGAGAACTTAACGACATCTGGTAAGGAGTCCACGTGGCACTGAACGACCAGAGTTTCGTAAGGGACCACGCCGACCCTCGTCACCTCGTAACCCTTCCTGCAACGTGGAGCGTCTGGAAATAATTATCCACTTTTAGTTTCCTTTGCACCGGAAAATTCTCTTCCTCATCTAAAGTTTATAATGCAATTTTAAATATTCACGAGCTATTTTGTAAATATTTGAGGCGTGCACGCCGCAGCTGAAAGGATAAGTACTCATGAAAGTATTATCAAAAGACATGGACGCTGAAAATTTCATGTAATAAATCTTTTTCGGATTAGTTTCGGTCTGTGCGTGCGGGTCGGGAGGATTAAGGAACATGTAACATTTACGTGTGGTTCGAGGTGAGTGGATGGTTCGTTTGATTGTCTTTACGTGCGTCGTTTCATTGGGACGATTCGTTCTTGCAGATTCAAACATCGATACAACGACATCGCACCTGCAAATGCAAAATTAAATTAAACTTACAGAGAGCCTTTCAAATTAAGAATTCTGTACGACCCCACAATGCACACATAAATCCGTACTGATTCTAAATACTAAACCTCGAACTGTGCACGAAAATTCTCTTGCATGCGGCTAATTTTCACAAGAAGTGGGTTTTACAACGACACTACAAGTTGTAGCTTAAATCATTACAGTGTGTTTAGTTCAAAAAAGCATATATCGTTGAAAGGGTAAATAGAACATTAAAATCCCTAATGTGGAAGCGTTTTAGTTTACAAGGAAATTATAAATGGCTGGATATGTCAAAAATCATAGTAAATGAATATAACTGGGTCATCAAACTGGGGCACTACATTCTCAAGGCTTAAGGTCAATTGAGGTCAAAAGTGGGCCAGAACCGGCACTACTTAACTACTGTTACGATACATTACGTGGCAAACCGATCGCTTTAGATCGGGGTAGACCGCTAGAGCTGCGCCCCTCGTTAAGAAGTGAGGTTACAATTTATTCTTTCGACGATCAGCGTGTATGTCCTTAAGGCAACAGGTAAATAGGAGCAGCAGAATTCGTTCTGTAAATATTATTTAATTTCACGGCTTGTTACTTAACTGCCGCAATTATTGCTCCCTTCTTATGTTCGTGGGTTAATTTGCGTTTTAAAAATCTGTTCTGCATTCCAGCGAAATCGTTAGCGTCGTACCGTATAATTCGCCGAAGTCCCCCATGATTTTTTGCCGGCTGTTGCACGCTCCGCTTGACGGCTAGTTCCGTTGAACCTTCTGCTGTCCGGCACGCATTAAAACAATTACAGACTCGTGTTGTTTGGTTAATTACTGATGTTTTGTTTGATTGCGCCGGTCTTATCAACCACCATCTTGTGTAGAACGTAAAACAACCATCGAGAACTGAGGAGCACTTCCCGCGTGCATGTTTTCTATCAGATTGAACATGTTTTAATTACAGGAAATATTATTACAACGAAATAATTTTCGCCCTCTTGGCCGTCCACGCGCGTTTTCGCCACTCGTTACTTTTATTTTATCATCTTCGTGTTAAGGCGAAGAGAACGATATTTCTTTCGGTGCTGCCTTTTTCTTGTGTTGGAAATGATAAATGCCGGAAAAGTGGGAGTGTGACAAAGTCTCATCATCTGCGGAGAAGTGATGTTGAGAACTGGAGTCACGAAGTGCACGTCGCAATAAATCCTACTTATTTATGAAACCAGAAAACTCGGAGGACACGTCTGCGATAGCGCTGAAGATACGTCGGGAATTGTGCTGGAAATTGGCGGATCGCGAAGAATGGGCGTTTTGTCGCCGCGTCATTAACAAGTGTTTCATCAGGGCGGTGAGTGGTTCGAGATGACGGATTTTTATTTTATTACCGCGATTCCAGGAGATGGGATTTGTGAAATTTAGTGATACTTAAGCGGACGCATTAGGAGGTTTTTAGGTAACGTATAACGATGCCATCAACAGGGGATCCGTATTTTCAGCAACCGATTGTAAATCATCATCATACCGCACACTCTGAATAGAAAAATATGTCCAGATAATACCTAATTTTTTATTCCATGATATTAAAATATTTTCTGGGTTAAAATAATTTTCTCAGGTGTCGGCGCGGACGGGAGCTCAACCGCGCGTTTTTGCCTTTTTCGCCCCTAAATTAAAATTATAAATATTCCGGGACAACTCCGGGAGGTAGGACTTTTTTTTGGGAAATTTCCTGCTCTTTGAGGATCTTTTTTCAAATTTCGGATATCAAAAAGTTTTTGAAATATATTGAACGTAACCACCTTTTTTTTGTGTACTTAATTCTCCTCAATCCTAATTTCTGGTGCCTCTTCACTCGAATTTCGGACTTGTGAACCAGTATAATTGTTCTTCTATCCGTGATGAATTAACACATGCAAATTTAATAGTTTTGGTTCGAAATTTATATTTTGCACTGTTAGTCATAATTATTATCAAAATTCAACCTAAAGCATCACTTTACAGTATCAACAATGTTTGTTTCAACTCTTAGCATGCAAAATTAGTAGAGATATTATGTATTAATCAGCATTAGCACCATGTTTGTAAACAAATATCTCGGGCGATTTGGCAGCTATTACTGTTAGTTTAAGCAAACGTATTAAGGCAGAATTTCTCCATGCATCGGGTAAAACTTTTAACCAGATTAGATGGAAAACAGCAATTTCGATCATAGCGGTCAATGAAAACCGGTCAGCCGTTGCATTATTGAGATTGTGAAAAAGGTCCCAGGAGTTTAATGCATATTAATTTTACAACTCAACCAGACTTAAAACCAATTATTGTAGTGATTGTTGCTTTGTTTCATAATAACTATTTTTGAGCGGCCGTATGAGGTAAAAAAAATTCGTCTTGGAAAACCTGCTGGACACAATTGTGTTCATTAACACAATCACGACATTGTAACGAAGTTACCAAATTTTAACGCTTTTAGCTACAGCGGTGACCCATACACCGGAATAAAATATTTCCCGGCGCCGTATCGAAAGCGTTCCTGCTCCCAGTCTCTGAGTGAAATAGCGCGCTTCCGATGCTCACGCTCAGAACACTCCATGCCGCCCTTATCAGACGAATCGCCCAGAACGAAGCAGAAGAGGAAGACTCAACCAAATCTAGAAGAAGGGAAGAAAGTAGAGACGCACCGCCGGAAGCACCAGCGCCTCCCAATCCTGGTGGCTCCTCGGTTGGCTTGAAACAGCGACCAACTTTTGCGGAGGAGTCGAATCACACCGCGGGGGACCTAGCAGCTCCTCGCTCTCTGATCGATTTTTCAACCGCAGGGCGACCGCCGACGATCTCTAGGCGGTTCTCATCTTGGTCGTGCCTCCGCCTGTACCTCTCCACGTCATACGCGTCACAGCCCTCGGCCGCTGCAGTTCCACTCCGGAGAGCGACCCAGCGTAAATAAAGCATCATCGTGTTTAGTAAGAGTTACCAGGGTTAAACGGAGAGAGAGACACATAAATAACGAAACCGTGTAAATAATAATTAATAGAGACCCTAATATCGCCCACTGTTTTTGCCCCCGCCCGCTTAACCTGACCTAACCCTCAGCTTACGGGAGTCGACCGTGGTCACGTGGAGCATACCACGTTTACAAAATAAGCGTACGAGGCATTCCAACCGTCACAAGCGTGACAACATAATATCCCAGGTTTCTGATTTCTACTCCACATTTCTAGACCCCTTTTTTAAAAATGACTAAAAGAAAGACATTTTCTGAACGAAACGAAGATAATTGAAACACAATCTAAGTATATATTAATACGTGAACAGGCTTATGATTGCCGGATATGGTAAGACCCACGTCAGAAGGGGACACCATACCGAGATGTTTGGAAAAATACGGAACGATTGCTTAGGACCAGATATCACTTTCGTAAACCCTTTGAGTTAATCATGCCGGGAAGGGAAGAGAGGGTCGATACTCCGAAATTGAGGAGTAACAATGGATCCATCAGGGGTGGCTGGAGAAACACCAGGAGAACAGTGTTGAGATATTCCCAAAATAGACCATGCAATACACATGAGAACTTCGATTTTCCTATCCGACAAGTTGCTCTGAAGTTGGCAACATTCAGCAGTGGTGTTGCGTCCCTGCTAGATGGTGGAAAGAGGACCGGCGGCAATAATATTCATTCCGACTTTTACGTTAAATGCATCAAGTCTTAACTAACGCTTAATTCTTTGTATTTATCTGATTTTATTCCACTGAGTTTTCCTGTTTTCAAAGTTAAGTCTGCTCTATGTTTAAACTGCATTGTCAAAATTTTACGTTACCAGAAATATCGGTTGAATTTAAATTAACAATCGTGTGTGTGGTGCCGTCCGACGTATTTACAGGTAACCTTTTTTTCTATCTATTTCTTTTTGTCATACTCAACATAATGAGATCGTCTGAAATTGACCGGCGTTTGTTTTATACTAGAAACTCCTAGATTAAAAACCATTTCAATTTTTACCGTTAGTCGGCCATTTTGTCTGCTAGGTGCGTCATAAAACCCGCCATGATGAAAACGAAGTCGTTCAGCCTTTATATCTACATGTCTTGTTAAGAATTCTAGCCTTTGTTTAAAATAGTGTTCACTATTGCTACCCGAAGTACTCTGTGGATCCCGCGTGAATCAGTTGCATGCAGCTCTTCTTTCTCTGCAGTAGCATAAATTACCAAACTTAGGAGTCACAGGCACCACGAATAACTTGTCGTTGTTGTAATTTGTTTTTAGATATTGTTGTCAATTTCAAAAAGTTCAATTATGTTGTCGACTTCTAGTTACAGAGCCCGCACCACAGGCGCGTTCAATTTGAAAAAAAGTGATTCTCTAACTTAACATAACTAGATTGCCGCTCGGATAAATCATTGAATAACTAACTACCTGTGTTTCGTTATAAGGCCGACAGCAGATTGCGGTCATTTAAAAGCTATTTTGTCTCTGTTGACTTGAATTAACCAACACTGATTGTGAGTAAGAACTGAAGACTAAAGGGCACGAAACGGCAAAGCGCCACGCCGAATGTCAGAGTTCTGAAAAGTGCCTTATCGTTATGTTGTGTTGCACCCCCTTGCGATTTCCGAATCTCGTCGTTCGAATGTAACTGACATCTAGCTATGTTCGAAACGGGGGTTGCTTGTGCATGTTGGTAGTTTCGTTGCGCCTCATTACGTGTTGATGAAATTGCATCGCGCCTGTTTCAAAATGGCTTCCAAAGAAAACATTGCCTTACTGTATATTTTATTATTTTATTGTTTGTCCATATATGTTTCGAATCAACAGATAGACCAAATAGCATTCATTTTTGTAGTTCTTGTTGCAATACTATTTTCGAGATTTTATACGGTCCCAATCGTACCAACCTATCTCTGGGGTCATTTGTCAGGCGGGGGTCGTTTTCGAACTCGCTTGAACTTCCTCCCGGGTCTGCAGTACGAAGTGGAGTTACTGTTAACTTCTGAGCCAAACTCAGAGTTTGCGGCGTGGATTCGGACTACTAACAAATTGCTTGCTTCAGAAAAACTTAAAATACTTAACAACCAAAAGAATAGTCGCTGAGGGAAGTGCTGCTAACTTAGACATGGTTTGGACAAACCTTAAAGAAAGACAGGAAACTAAATATGTCTAGGAGAATTCAGTAACAAACTCATTTCTGATAGTAAATTCTCGACAATCTTGCCTCACTTACAGACAGATTCCTTGTTAACTTCACTTGTCTTTCCATCTGATCTACATGTTGTCCATCACTATTCCACTCAGATGTATTCAACTTAGATAAATTCCTTGCGTTTCAATATTCTTGCTTTTCCCTCTCAGTTGCGAATATGTACGCCTTGGGCGCAGATATTACCTTGTCTACACCAGAATTATTAAACTGTATTATTGTTTACTGGTTTTTCTGAAGAACTAAATTGTTAATTGTTGAAATCATTAGAAATTGTCAGTTGTAATTTATTACTCTAATGATTATTGTTAAAATCATCAAATTTGCATTGTTACCAACTTAATACCAAGACACTAGAAATTGCTAACCTCAATAACACAACGTAGGATTCTGCTCTTTCTTTCATTGTCTGACGATCACTGGCCAACCTTTAAAGTTCGCGGTTTGTTTCCAATTTTCAAATTTGACGTTTGGCGACATCATTGACATTTCATTTCATGTTCAAATTCAAAAAGTGGCGGTAATGTAAAGTGGGGTTCTAGGCGGAAATTACTGCAATTGACATTTTTGTTCCGGGGAAATAGTGAGGAGGGGCCGTTCAAAGAGGCGGATGGATATACATTAGGACCGATAGTCAGGCAGTGCAATAAGCTCGGGAAAGTGTCAAAGTAGAGAGAGAGAAACGCGCAGAGCGGTAAATGGAAGTCTCGAATCGCTGGTGAAACTGGCAGAATACAACAGAGTGCCTTTGTGATGGGTGCCGGGACATGAGGGATTTAAAGGAGACCAAAGAGCCAAAAAGATCTGCGATAGGCCTACAGCCCACATGAGGCCGCAAAGATGGTTATTCCGCGGTATATCAACAGTGAACACCACACCCATTTAACTGACGTTCCTGGACAGATGCAGTCGCGGATGTTCATGGAAGGCCCCCTGATTGCAGGATGTGTCGTGACGTTTCGGGATGATGTATGCTGAACCCTACGAGATAAAACACATGCCTATAAAGCTTGTGCTGAAGTTTATTAACAGCACAGGCCTTATGGAGTACAGCAACTAAGTGGGACACAATAAGCTTAAGCTTCAGTGCAGCGGGGTAAAAAACCGCGCCCCTTAAGAATAAGAATGAAGGTGTAATTTATGCCATAAGATAGAGATTTATAAATAAAAATTGACCTGCCCCAGGAATATTGTTAACACATAAGAATAAACGTAAATATAATTAATTTTATTCCCTATTTTGTACAGTAATAGGTAAAGAGAAAATTTTGTACCAATTTTTAACCATATTGCGCGCACGGAGGAGTGAGATTCAGCAAGGAGAAGAAGAAGCAGAAAGCTAAAATCTATATAATCTAATATGTGTTACAAATACATTATGTGATGTGTACTATTTGACAAAGTTCAATATTAAAAATTTAATTAATTACGGTCGAATTCCGACCACTGGGCGACCACTAGTTTAAATAATTGTCTCTTAAAATAACAGCAATTAAGACACTAAAATATGAGAATAATATTTAAACAAAGTATGTAATTCAACAATAAAAATTGAAGAGGATGAAAAAATGAAGAAAAGGACCAAAAGACGAACATTGAAAGGTAAATAGACTTTTGAGACATACGTAGTGTTATGAAAAGGTTGAAGAGTGAGTTAGCAAACAACAGTGTACTCGGAATTAAAAAGGCACAAGGAAGACTTATACACAAAGAAGTTAAAACCTGTGATGAAATCACACTTTAAAGAGACGAAGAAGAAATTGAAAAAAAAAAAAATGAAAATTGCCCCACCAATAATAGCCAAGAAACGGAGGCAGTATTCGGAAATATTTTGAGACCAAACCTGTCAAAATTCGAATTTTCAAAGATTCTTACAAAATAGAGGGAAAAGACTGTGGTAGAATGAAATGGACAAAGAAAAGCTGGAGGGACAGGAAGACGAATGAGAATGTAAAGAGAAAGAATTAAAAGGAAATTTAGTGAAGAATTTGACGAACCTGAGAAGTTGATAAATATAAAAATCAGAGGAACCCGACAAAATGATGAACGTGAAACTTGGAGGACCCTGAGTAGCGGATGAACCTGAAAATCAGAAAAAACTTTGAAGCTGAAAAACCTGGAAATTAAAAGAACCAGACAATTTGAACAGTTTGAGGAACTTGAAAAGCTAAAGAATTTGAAAATCAGAGGAACCTGAGAGTCAGAGAAACCTAAGAAGCTGATGAACCAGAAAATCAGAGGAACCAGCGCAGACTTGCAGAATAGAATAGTTTGGGAAAGAGGGAAAACATGTTGAGCACAATCCAAAGGAACTAAGAAGACAATGAAAATGAATTGAGAAAAGAATTTGTATAAGAAGAATAATTGAAAGTACAATAAAGAAAACATTAAAGAGTGGATAAACTTAAAAACTAAAAAAATCAGAAAGAATTGAAAAAACAAAAAAATTACTTAAATCTACTTAAAAATAGGAGTCAGATAGAAAAAGAAGAAATAAGTAAAAAGGCATCGAAAACTATTGAGACTAAAAAGAAGTAATAAATATGTACCGAGAAAACTTGAAGAAGCCAGTTACCATACCGGGGCTGAAATTGAAGTTTGAATAGTGCTGCTCGCTTCGCTCACACGTTAAAATCTACAAGTTGTTTTGGTGAACCGATAGTTATTATTATTTTCTACGATGTCTACAGTATTTCGGATCAAATTCTCTAATTTTCTATATAGCCTTCTGCCGAACGTGTCGGCTTCCCACCACCATGCCTGGACTAAAATTTAGCTTTGAATGGTGATTAATGGTTTGAATTTTAACCTGAAAATTAGAGTAACCGGAGAATCCGAACAGGCTGAAAATTTGACGAACCTGAGAAGTTGATGAATATAAAAATCAGAGGAACCTCATAAGATGACGAACCTGGAAATTAGAGGAACCTGAGAATGCGGACGACCTGAAAATCAGAGGAACCTGATGAACTAGAAAATCAAAAGAACCTGAGAAGATGATGAACCTGAAAATCAGGACAACCTGAGAGGCTGATGAAACTGAAAATCAAAGGAACCCGAGAGTCCGAAAAATCAGATAATCTGAAGAACCTGGAAATATGAGATTGTGGGGAAGCTGGAAATGTGATGAAAATTTATTTTAGTTTTTAGGCACCTAATGAATTTAATAAACAAAAGATTGAGGAATGTTTGAAATTTAGAAAACCAAAATGAAAACTAAAAGTTTCTGAAATTGAGAAATTTGACGAATTTTGGGTAATTGAGCAAATGATGATACCTGTATCTGAACAACCTGAATATGAGAGGAACCTGAGAAGCTGATAAATTTTCTGCGATGTCTACAGTATGTCGGATCAAATTTTCTAATTTTCTATATAGCCTTCTGCCGAACGTGTCGGCTTCCCACCACCATGCCTGGACTAAAATTTAGCTTTGAATGGTGATTAATGGTTTGAATTTTAACCTGAAAATTAGAGTAACCGGAGAATCCGAACAGGCTGAAAATTTGACAAACCTGAGAAGTTGATGAATATAAAAATCAGAGGAACCTCATAAGATGACGAACCTGGAAATTAGAGGAACCTGAGAATCCGGACGACCTGAAAATCAGAGGAACCTGATGAACTAGAAAATCAAAGAAACCTGAGAAGATGATGAACCTGAAAATCAGGGCAACCTGAGAGGCTGATGAAACTGAAAATCAAAGGAACCTGGCGGTCTGAAAAAGCAGATGATCTGAAGAACCTGGAAATATGAGATTGTGGGGAAGCTGGAAATGTGAGGAACCTTTATTTTAATTTTTAGGCACATAATGAATTTAAGAAACAAAAGATTGAGGAATGTTTGAAATTTAGAAAACCAAAATGGAAACAAAAAATTTCTGAAATTGAGAAATTTGACGAATTTTGGGTAATTGAGTAAATGATGATACCTGTATCTGAACAACCTGAATATGAGAGGAACCTGAGAAGCTGATAAATTTTCTGCGATGTCTACAGTATGTCGGATCAAATTTTCTAATTTTCTATATAGCCTTCTGCCGAACGTGTCGGCTTCCCACCACCATGCCTGGACTAAAATTTAGCTTTGAATGGTGATTAATGGTTTGAATTTTAACCTGAAAATTAGAGTAACCGGAGAATCCGAACAGGCTGAAAATTTGACGAACCTGAGAAGTTGATGAATATAAAAATCAGAGGAACCTCATAAGATGACGAACCTGAGAATCCGGACGACCTGAAAATCAGAGGAACCTGATGAACTAGAAAATCAAAGGAACCTGAGAAGATGATGAAAATGAAAATCAGGGCAACCTGAGAGGCTGATGAAACTGAAAATCAAAGGAACCTGACAGTCTGAAAAATCCGATAATCTGAAGAAGCTGGAAATATGAGATTGTGGGGAAGCTGGAAATGTAAGGAACCTTTATTTTAGTTTTTGGGCACCTAATGAATTTAAGGAACAAAAGATTGAGGAATGTTTGAAATTTAGAAAACCAAAATGGAAACTAAAAATTTCTGAAATTGAGAAATTTGACGAATTTTGGGTAATTGAGCAAATGATGAAACGTGTATCTGAACAACCTGAATATGAAAGGAACCTGAGAAGCTGATGAATTTTCTGCGATGTCTACAGTTTTTCGGATCAAATTTTCTAATTTTCTATACAGCCTTCTGCCGAACGTGTCGGCTTCCCACCACCATGCCTGGACTGAAATTGAGGTTTGAATGGTGATTAATGATTTGAATTTTAACCTGAAAATTAGAGTAACCGGAAAATCCGAACAGGCTGAAAATTTGACGAACCTGATAAGTTGATGAATATAAGAATCAGAGGAACCTCATAAGATGACGAACCTGAAAATTAGAGGAACCTGAGAATCCGGATGACCTGAAAATCAGAAGAACCTGATGAACTAGAAAATCAAAGGAACCTGAGGAGATGATGAACCTGAAAATCAGGGCAACCTGAGAGGCTGATGAAACTGAAAATCAAAGGAAACTGACAGTCTGAAAAATCCTATATTCTGAAGAAGCTGGACATATGAGATTGTGTGGAAGCTAGAAATGTGAGGAACCTTTATTTTTGTTTTTAGGCAAATAATGAATTCAAGAAACAAAAGATTGAGGAATGTTTGAAATTTAGAAAAGCAAAATGGAAACTAAAAATTTCTGAAATTGAGAAATTTCACGAACTTTGGGTAATTGAGCAAATGATGAAACCTGTATCTGAACAACCTGAATATGAGAGGAACCTGAGAAGCTGATGAATTTTCTGCGATGTCTACAGTGTTTCGGATCAAATTTTCTAATTTTCTATATAGCCTTCTGCCGAACGTGTCGGCTTCCCACCACCATGGTTGGACTAAAATTGTGGTTTGAATGGTGATTGACGATTTAAATTTTAAACTGAAAATTAGTGAAACCGGAGAATCCAAACAGGCTGAAAATTTAACGAACCTGAGAAGTTGATGAATATAAAAATCAGAGGAACCTCATAAGATGACGAACCTGGAAGTTAGAGGAACCTGAGAAACCGGACAACCTGAAAATCGGAGGAACCTGATGAACTAGAAAATACAAGGAACATGAGAAGATGATGAACCTGAAAATCAGGGCAACCTGAGAGGCTGATGAAACTGAAAATCAAAGGAAACTGACAGTCTGAAAAATCCGATAATCTGAAGAAGCTGGAAATATGAGATTGTGGGGAAGCTGGAAATGTGAGGAACCTTTATGTTAGTTTTTAGGCACCTAATGAGTTCAAGAAACAAAAGATTGAGGAATGTTTGAAATTTATAAAACCAAAATGGAAACTAAAAATTTCTGAAATTGAGAAATGATGAACCCTGTATCTGAACAACCTGAATATGAGAGCAACCTGAGAAGCTAATGAACCAGAAAATCGGAGGAACCTGAGCCCCTCTCTTACGTTGTCCATTGTGCCTCTGCCTTCTCTGAATCCTGCCTGTGCCTCCGGTAGTAACTTTCTCTCTTCACATTCTCTCACTAATCTCAGAAAATATTACATAATAGTAATTGGTGTGTAAAAATGATCCTTTTCGGCCTAGTCAGGTAATTCATATAAGGCCAAAAAGCATTTTTGGCCGAGGTGCACACAACGGTTTTTAGGTGATGATCACATAAGAATTCAGAAATATTGTCATCAATTTTTACTTAAAATTTACTCCACTTGGATTTAAGAACACTCTTCTTGTTTATCAATTTTCACGATGATTACCGAAAAGGTGATTTTATGGCCTCTCTTTTGGAGCCGTAAAGTTTTGCTTTTTTGTATATATCTGTCAAATTCTGACAGATCAGTGACAACAGACAGATGTGAACAAAAAAGTAAAACTATGGCTCCAAAAGAAGCCATAGTCTCTCCCTTGTTTCATTCCATCGTGTGTGTGTGTTGGCAAAAAAGTGACCTTTTTTTTACGAACGCATCAGGTCGAAATCGCACCGTCCGCCGTCGAACGCCTCAGTTCCTGTTCATACTTTATCCAGTGTCATCGTGACGCAAGATGCACCTAAAGAAGTTCTCACGTTACATGTTGACCATTCACAACGGTCCTCCGGTTCGATTCTCTACATGCCTCTCAAAGCCCTCTCCTCCCTTAGCTTCCGCAATCCACACACCGTCCCTCTACTCCACTCGCTCTAACTGGAAACGGAACAGTGTCAGACCCGCTTAAGATAAGTTGACGATCGAAGTTTCATTCATCAGTGCGCTGGAGATAGCATCTGTCTATGTCTGCAGAGAAACTCGGGAGCATTTCACGAATTTAATTAATCTGAAGATGAACAGTTGAGCCGTGCACTATTTTCTTTTTGCGGAGGGCGATTTTAATACGTCTCTAATTTCTAACCGGTTTACAAGGGCACAAAATTTATTAGATATCGCGTCACGCCGTTTTCTTCATGTTGCTGCTACATAAACCGCTTAGCGAAAGTTGCATTTACAAGTTAGTTAAAGTTACAAATTAGTAAGGCAGATACGTGGTGTGAAATTCCTTCTAGATTAATGAAAGAGCCGCCGTCGTGGTATTTATTTTTGGATGTTAATTCGAGTAAGAGCTGGTAAAATTGGAATTGCTTCGTCCTTCGTATCATACATTTTACCTGTATGAACTCTTCTCTCTAGTTTACAAACCACTTGTAGGGTTATGTGCATCCCCTGTAGGGTTATTTTAAAAATCTCAAGTGCTCGTTTCAGTATTCCGTCGAAATCCTCTCCAAGTCGAGAGATTGCGAACTACTGAGCTTTCGCGGGATACTAAGTGATAAAAACTGCGGCGTAATATGACAAGTACACATTTTCTTATTTTCATAACATAAATCCGACGACAGAGAGTGGCCCGAATTCGCAAAATTAAACCGAGCCCGCAGCAAAACACCCGAAGCAGTTCCTGCCTTCTTAACGCAGTTTGTGTGTAATAAAGTCCTAATTAAAGTCGGATAAAATCCTGACGAGATGATGAAATCCAAACCTCATACTCTGCACAAAACTGTTGCGGCGTAATAATAACGAGCTCCTACAAAACAACGTTGTTCTTCATTAAGGACAAGCAGCTCGGAATTTATCGAACGCAGCTGTTCGCTGATGGTGAGGACCTAAATTACAACCTGTGCACAAACTTTAAATGCCACGCAATAGTCTGAATAGTTGGATTACAACAGTTCGATTTCGAGTAACACTCGAATAACAATAACGACGTCGATTTTAATCACAGAACAGATGCTGAACGTCGAAACGGCGACGTTTCATTATCTGAAACGTCGTTGCCGTTGCTGTAATGGTAATTAAGGTGGCCACTCGATGAACCGGGCTGGAATTGTTTATTTAAGGAGCAATTGACTTGACAAAGTGGGCCAACTCGCTCGTTGCAATCGCAGATCAGTATCAAATTGGCACGACCACTTAGTGGTCGTTATGAGGAGTGGGGTGGTCCAATTTGTCCAAACTGCCCCTTGAAATTTCGCTCATCGGATTTTAAATCCAATAGGGTTAAAAGAAAAGTTTCCCGTTGTCCGTTCCTCTTATTCTGGACCGGTGGATGGACTCATCCTGCCGTTAATGTTAAGCGGTCGTCCTTTTATGGACCACATAGTGACCGCTATGGCACTTAAGCTGGAGTGACGATGAACCGATGCGCGGCCCTGAGTGTCCATCGGTTATCAGAGTGGCCTCTGCTCAACGAGTCGGTGGCGGCTAGGGGCGGCGTGGAGGAACCTGGATGGCAGCATCGGAAGCGCCTTACCTAACTTGGTAACCGGGAGCAAGAACGGTTTCGATACGGTGCCGGGAAGTATTTTATTTCGGTGAATGTGTCACCACGGTGTCGGGAAACATTAAAAATTTGGTAACTTCGTTACAGTTGTATGTTGGGTTTATCGCACCGATGGACAATCGCTGCCACATCTATCGTTCGATGCAAAACGCTGAAAGCGACCCTCCTAGACTGGGGGCAAAAGAATTCTCTTGTGACTGAATTAATGGTGGTAAAGACAAACATGGAAGATCTTGATATAATTACAGCACATACTGTCATAAATCATCGTTATCTAACGTTAATAAAAAAAACAGGATATGTAAAATTAAAAAAATAGAAAATCTAGAAGTAGCTACCATTAGCTTTTAAATATTAGCACCCTTCCAACGAGGATTTAGGAAAATTGCGCTCAAAAAAGTAGTTGTTTTGCAAAAAGTTACACCGACCTATCCACTATAAAGGACGCCGAATTTCAAATTCAGTTAACATCAGATCAGCATATTCACTATATTCACTGAACTTCACAGAATTTCTGAAATAGAAGAAGTTAAAATACGAGAAAAAAAAATTACGAATTATTAGATGCGCGCATCATAATGCCATCAAACTCTCCTTACGCAAGTGCCGCTATTCTCGTAAAGAAGCCAAACGGGGATTATAGACTTTGCATAGATTACCGAGAACTAAATGCCATAACTGTCAAGGATCAAATATATCAACATGAGTTAAAACTACCATCAAATTTAAATGGAAAAGGATTCAATCCTCAAAACCGCATTCGTGGTTCCAGATGGTCAACTTGAATTTTCACGGTTGCCCTTCGGGTTATGCAACGCTTCGGCTGTTTTTCAAAGATGGATAAATATTATTTTGGTAAAATACGAGAAAAAAAATAACGAATTATTACATGCGCGCATCATAATGCCTTCAAACTCTCCTTACGCAAGTGCCGCTACTCTCGTAAAGAAGCCAAACGGGGATTATAGACTTTGCATAGATTACCGAAAACTAAATGCCATAACTGTCAAGGATCGCTTTCATCAACCAAATAAAACAACATGAGTCAAAGCCACCATCAAATTCAAATGGAAAAGGACTCAATCCTTAAAACCGCATTCGTGGCTATAGATGGTCAATTTGAGTTTCCACAGTTGCCGTTTGGGTTATGCAACGCTTCAGCTGTTTTTCAAAGATGGATACATATTATTTTGGGAAAATACGAGAAAAGATTGACGAATTATTATTAGATGCGGGAATCATAAAGCCATCAAAGTCGCCTTATACAAGTGCCGCTATTCTCGTAAAGAAACCAAACGGAGATTACGGACTTTGCATAGATTACCGAGAAGTAAATGCCATAACTGTCAAGGATCAAATATATCAACATGAGTCAAAGCTACCATCAGATTTAAATGAAAAAGGATTCAATCCTCAAAATCGCATTCGTGGTTCCAGATGGTCAACTTGAATTTTTACGGTTGCCCTTCGGGTTATGCAACGCTTCGGCTGTTTTTCAAAGATGGATAAATATTACTTTTAGAAAATACGAGAAAAGATTGACGAATTATTATTAGATGCGGGAATCATAAAGCCATCAAACTCGCCTTATACAAGTGCCGCTATTCTCGTAAAGAAACCAAACGGAGATTATAGACTTTGCATAGATTACCGAAAACTAAATGCCATAACTGTCAAGGATCGCTTTCATCAACCAAATAAAACAACATGAGTCAAAGCCACCATCAAATTCAAATGGAAAAGGACTCAATCCTCAAAACCGCATTCGTGGCTCTAGATCGTCAATTTGAGTTTCCACAGTTGCCGCTTGGGTTATGCAACGCTTCAGCTGTTTTTCAAAGATGGATACATATTATTATGGGAAAATAGGAGAAAAGATTGACGAATTATTATTAGATGCGGGAATCATAAAGCCATCAAAGTCGCCTTATACAAGTGCCGCTATTCTCGTAAAGAAACCAAACGGAGATTATAGACTTTGCATAGATTACCGAGAACCAAATTCCATAACTGTCATGGATCAAATATATCAACATGAGTCAAAGCTACCATCAAATTTAAATGAAAAAGGATTCAATCCTCAAAACCGCATTCGTGGTTCCAGATGGTCAAGTTGAATTTTTACGGTTGCCCTTCGGGTTATGCAACGCTTCGGCTGTTTTTCAAAGATGGATAAATTTTA
Organism: Diaperis boleti; assembly: GCA_963583935.1. NCBI lineage: Eukaryota > Metazoa > Arthropoda > Insecta > Coleoptera > Tenebrionidae > Diaperis > Diaperis boleti. The sequence continues at coordinate 6,975,629 of OY757244.1, read as the reverse complement.
TTTTGGTAAAATACGAGAAAAAAAATTACGAATTATTGGATGCGCGCATCATAGTGCCTTCAAACTCTCCTTACGCAAGTGCCGCTATTCTCGTAAAGAAGCCAAACGGGGATTATAGACTTTGCATAGATTACCGAAAACTAAATGCCATAACTGTCAAGGATCGCTTTCATCTACCAAATAAAAGAACATGAGTCAAAGCTACCATCAAATTCAAATGGAAAAGGACTCAATCCTTAAAACCACATTCGTGGCTATAGATGGTCAATTTGAGTTTCCACCGTTGCCGTTTGGGTTATGCAACGCTTCAGCTGTTTTTCAAAGATGGATACATATTATTTTGGGAAAATAGGAGAAAAGATTGACAAATTATTATTAGATGCGGGAATCATAAAGCCATCAAACTCGCCTTATACAAGTGCTGCTATTCTCGTAAAGAAACCAAACGGAGATTATAGACTTTGCATAGATTACCGAGAACCAAATGCCATAATTGTCAAGGATCAAATATTTCAACATGAGTCAAAGCTACCATCAAATTTAAATGAAAAAGGATTCAATCCTCAAAACCGCATTTGTGGTTCCAGATGGTCAACTTGAATTTTCACGGTTGCCCTTCGGGTTATGCAACGCTTCGGCTGTTTTTCAAAGATGGATAAATATTATTTTGGTAAAATACGAGAAAAAAAATACGAATTATTAGATGCGCGCATCATAATGCCTTCAAACTCTCCTTACGCAAGTGCCGCTATTCTCGTAAAGAAGCCAAACGGGGATTATAGACTTTGCATAGATTACCGAAAACTAAATGCCATAACTGTCAAGGATCGCTTTCATCTACCAAATAAAACAACATGAGTCAAAGCTACCATCAAATTCAAATGGAAAAGGTCTCAATCCTTAAAACCGCATTCGTGGCTATAGATGGTCAATTTGAGTTTCCACAGTTGCCGTTTGGGTTATGCAACGCTTCAGCTGTTTTTCAAAGATGGATACATATTACTTTGGGAAAATACGAGAAAAGATTGACGAATTATTATTAGATGCGGGAATCATAAAGCCATCAAAGTCGCCTTATACAAGTGCCGCTATTCTCGTAAAGAAACCAAACGGAGATTATAGACTTTGCATAGATTACCGAGAACCAAATGCCATAACTGTCATGGATCAAATATATCAACATGAGTCAAAGCTACCATCAAATTTAAATGAAAAAGGATTCAATCCTCAAAACCGCATTCGTGGTTCCAGATGGTCAACTTGAATTTTTACGGTTGCCCTTCGGGTTATGCAACGCTTCGGCTGTTTTTCAAAGATGGATTAATATTATTTTGGTAAAATACGAGAAAAGAATGACGAATTATGATGCACGCATCTTAATGCCATCAAACTCTCCTTATGCAAGTGCCGCTATTCTCGTAAAGAAGCCAAACGGGGATTGTAGACTTTGCATAGATTACCGAAAACTAAATGCCATAACTGTCAACGATCGCTTTCATCTACCAAATAAAACAACATGAGTCAAAGCTACCATCAAATTTAAATGAAAAAGGATTCAATCCTCAAAACCGCATTAGTTGTTCCAGATGGTCAATTTGAGTTTCCACAGTTGCCGTTTGGGTTTTGCAACGCTTCAGCTGTTTTTCAAAGATGGATACATATTATTTTGGGAAAATACGAGAAAAAAATGACGAATTATTAGATGCGCGCATCTTAATGCCATCAAACTGTCCTTATGCAAGTGTTGCTATTCGCGTAAAGAGGCCAAACGGAGATTATAGATTTTGGGTAGATTACCGAAAACTAAATGCCATAACTGTCAAGGATCGCTATCATCCACCAAATATACAAACATGAGTCAAGGCTACCATCAAATTCAAAGTGAAAAGGACTCAATCCCAAAAACCGCATTCGTGGTTCCAGTTGGTCAATTTGAGTTTTCACGGATACCCTTTGAGTTACGCAACGCTTCAGCTGTTTTTCAAAGATGGATAAATATTATTTTGGGAAAATACGAGAAAATATTGACGAATTATTAGATGCGGGCATCATAAAGCCATCAAACTCTCCTTATGTAAGTGCGCTATTCTCGTAAAAAGGCCAAACGGAGATTACAGACTTTGCATAGATTACCGAAAACTAACTGCCATAACTGTCAAGGATCGCTGTCATCTGCCAAATATATCAACATGAGTCAAGACTATTATCAAATTCAAATGAAAAAGAACCCAATCCCCAAAACGCATTTGTGGTTCCAGATGGTCAATTTGAGTTTTCACTGTTGCCCTAAGTCGTTTTGTGTCGAGACAACTACCTGCCCGAATGTTCATTTAGGATGATGTCATCACTCCAGAAGGATCTCTAGACGACGGTGGCGCCGGAAGAATGGGGTCATGATTCCAGAACAGAAGAAATCGAGAACACTAGGAGAAGTCAGCCAGATAGTGACTAACCAGAGTTATTGTGGTTCAGGCAACACCACCATAAATGTTCTAAAAGTATCCAAACAGCATTGAAGGGTATGAAGGGATACAAAAAGTGCTCAGCGGTAGTAACTATAAGTAGGAAGTAAACAGCACTGAAGAATTTATTGATTTGTTGGAAAGTTAAAAAATATATATTTATAATACGGCCCTGAATTTCCTACCACATATATAAACCCAACCTTTGGTAAAACTTTTTTCTTTAAGTTCCAGTCACGCCAAGCTTGATTAAAAGAAAACAGAACCGCGAGGCCGCGATTAAAGTCAGGATGGCCGAATGTTGCGGCACAGGGATTACCGATGTTCTCGCGTCGTCATTCGACGAGGTTTCTGAATGAGTCAGCTCAAAATAATCGTTATCCGTCAGAATAAAATCAGAATAACTTTTCATCCTAATCCGTTAGATCTGACGGAAACTTTTTGACAACAGCCCACTCGCATCATTGTTTTGTTTGCAGAATTTTATAAATACCAAATTAATTTCCTTATCTCGATTTTGATAACTCATTATCATTTCCGTACCACACAACGCAGTCCAGTCCAGAGGTAATCAGCCGCTCTATCAGTTTTGCTGCTAATAACTTCAATATTAAATGGTTCATTGATTCGAAACCGAATTAATATTAAACGGGCACAATCCCAGCCGTAACGTTTTACTGACGAAATTTTACGATGGCATTATTCGAATCGTCCCCATCCATCCAGTTATTTGAAAATCCTGCAGTGCGGTATGCTTGCCGATCACACCTGAAATCTACGAGCCAATTATCTGATGACAAACGAATACGCCAGATTAAATAATTTTTCGGACGTGAATTCCGACGGACAGCAATGCATCACGGTACGGGGCGATTAATATAACGGTAAAAAAACATATCTGCCCCTCGTGACACAATACCGACCGCGGTTCGACATGAGTCTTCTCGTCGATATGTCGCCTAAATCACGTCCGAACTTGATAACTCGATGCTCCGGAATCAAGGGCTTCTATGTCCGAATTGATGACATCTATAAAATCTACAATTCAAATTTTCGTGTTTATCTTTTTTTGTACTTGTGCATGTTTAAAGCGCGATATTTGCGATAAGAGGGTCACTGCGTTGCGAGCTGATAAATCAATTCTGGACTGTGAAAATCAATGATCAAAAACGTTTTCCCCCAAATATGATTTCACGCTGATTTTGAAGTGCAGGTGCATCAACTATACTACACATTATAACAATTGGTATCAACCAATCTGTCATATACACATTTTAATGTAGTCGCTGTAGGTTTATGAATTTCAGTCAATAAGTTTATTGAATCCTTTAACATGTATTGTAAACAAAATTTACTTAAGAAAAAAAGCTGTGTATACACAAGAATACTTTAAAATCTTTAATTACACAATGCCCAAATTAAAACAGTGTAGCAGCGGGATAATTCTTTCATTCCGGTAATCAGAAAAATAGCGCGCTGCGAATTAAACTATCCCGGAGTCGCTACGAACACGCCCAGCCGCCGCCCTTGTCACGTCGCATCGAACCAGAAACTCGTCGAGAATAAATGCTTCCTGATGTCGTATCGGGATCACTCTCGCATCATGTTGACCAGTAAAGAAACACGCTCCGGATGCGGTCATCCCGTATCCGCTACGTTGCCCGGAGACGTCATCGCTCCGGTGGTAACAGAGCACAGTGATCTCGACCACCGCATTGCGACATTCCGCGCGTATCAGCCCTCCAGCGTCTCTATCAAAGAAGCTCCGCTGAGTTAGAACGACAGTTGTGAGTCGTGCCCTCTCTGGAGAAGTCCAGCCCTGGAAGCAGAAGTGGTGAGCCCACCAGTCCAGAAAAAAGTAGTGAACCGACCCTGCCCTAGAGGAAGTACCGAGCAAGGGAGCCGGCCATCGTAACAAAGTAGCGGTTTTAACTGGTCCGGTCTTTTCTGCTGGCTAGCCCGTACCACCCCGGACCACCCCGCCACCGCGACCAACGAGACGACTCCCGGAGAACGTAGATAATTGTAGACAGGGTGAATCGTAAAATCTGTCGATCCGTGCCGACCATGTAAATAATTTATTGTATACAGGGTGACTAATAAATAGTAGTCTACAAGGCGAACCATAAAATCTGTCATAAAGTTACCGTGTGTCGATCTTTGTAGATATTGTAAATAAGTGTATATAGGGTGTTTGATAAAAACTGTAACACCGGGTCGTATTTATTTTCCCTCCCGCCAAACTAGACAGCTGATCCGCGTACCATAATCCGGCGTTGGCTACCGGTGGTCCCGTGGAGCATACCACGTTGAACCGCCGCCTTAAACTAGCCTCGCATCAGGTTTCCCAAAATCTCAGATTTCTCTAATATCCAAGGTTTTAAGATTCCTCAAATTCTCAGGTTTCTGAGGTACACGTATTTGTTCAAGTCACACGTTTTCAGAATCCTCAGAAGTCAGATTAGTCAGATTTGCAAATTCCCAACTTTATCAGGTTTCTCAATATATTTTAAATTTTTTATTAGTCGTCAAATCGCTCAGGTTACTTATTAGATTGCTCTCAAAATAGGTTCCTCAAGTAGCAACCCCTTCATGATTTCAGAGTTTCCTATATTTCAAATTCTTTACATTTAGTAAGTTTCACCGCTGCGCAGGTTCCTCAGGTTCTTCAAGTGCTAAAGTTCATCACTTCAGAAGCTTCTTCAAGTTTTTAGATTATTTTTTTGATTTCTACTTCTCAAGTTCTCAGGTCCTCAGGTTCCTCAAATTGTCGGTTCTCAAGATTTAAGGTTCCCTTCAGTTCGAATAGTGGTTTTTCGAGAGAAAGATTTTTTGCCTCAAATAGCAGTCAGGCCAAATGGGATCGTGTGGTTATGGCCAAAACTCTTGAAGCGTGGCAGAAAAAGATCCGCAAATTTCCAAAATTTCCAAAATTTGCGTTACGACTTTATCTCAACAAGACAGCGCTCGACCTCATTTTGGAAATGTCCTCCGACCCCCGGCGAACGTAGATAATTGTACACTGGGTGAATCTTAAATTTTGTCGAAGGGCGTTTGAGTGTCCATCCGTGCCGACCAAGTACAAATAGTATACAGTGCGACTCATAAAATCTGTTAGCTACCGTGTGCCGATTTTTGTAAATATTGTAAACAAGTGTATATAGGGCGATTAATAAAAACTGTAACACCGAGTAGTATTTATTTTCCCTCCCGCCAAACTAGACAGCTGAGCCCTGGCGTACCGTACTCCGGCTTTAGCTACCCGTGGTCCAGTGGAGCACACTATGTTAAAAAACTGGCGCTCGAGGCAACCGCCGCGTCGCCGTAAACTATCGTCGCATCAGGTTTCCCAAAACCTCAGGTTTCTCTAGTACCCAAGGTTTTAAGATTCCTCAAATTCTCAGGCTTCTGAGGTATCAAGTTCTGACTTTTAAAATTTTTATTAGTCCTCAATTTTCTCAGGCTACTTATTAATTTGCTGTCAAAATAGGTTTTCCCCTTCATGATTTCAGACTTTCAAATTCTTTCCTTTTTGCAAGTTGCACCACCACTGAGCATTTTCCTCAGGTTCATCAATTCAAAACCTTCTTCAAGTTTTTAGAATTTTTCTAGATTAATACTTCTCAAGTTCTCAGGTCCTCAGGTTCCTCAAATTGTCAGTTCTCAAGATTTAAGGTTCCCTTCAGTTGTCAAGTCAGTTTTCCAAAATTCTTAGGTTTTTAAGTGTTTCGAGATTTCAAGTTCTCAGGGTTTCCAAGATGCCAAATTCGTGCAATTCTCGGGCTCCCCAAATTCCTGAAGATTTCAGGCTCTTGTAGTTGTCGAGTTACGTACCCAAAATTCTCGTACTTTCACTCGTTATTAAAACCTCGCTTTCAGTTCTGGCATGGTGGTTGGAGGTCGACAGCCGCTGTAGAAGGCTATATAGAAAATTCCATCCAAAATATATACATTGGAAATCGCATAAAAATTTCCATTTAAAACAGAACTTTGCATAACCATTTTGCAACAGAATTAATACGCGAGAGAAGCGAGCTACATTCATTATTAAAACCTCACTTCCAGTCCAGTGGTTGGAAGCCCACCAATTCCTACAGAAAGTTATTTTGAAAATTGGATTAGAATTACTGTAGAAATTATAAAAAAAAATCACAAAGGACCCATAGATTTTAACAGGCGAGCGAAGCGAGCTATACATGAACTAAACGTCACGTTCAGTCTTGGCATGGTGGATGGAAACCGAGAGCCGCTGCAGAAGGCTATATAAAAAATTTGATCCGAAATACTATAGAAATAAAAAAAATACAATAAACAGAGGACTTTGTATAACCATTTGTGCATCAAAGAGACCCATATATTTAAATATGCCAGCGAAGCGAGCTACACTCACTATTAAAATCTCACTTTCAGTTCGGGCATGGTGGTTGAAAGCCGACAGCCGCAGCACAGGGCTGTATAGAAACTTCGTTCCCAAATATGTACTCTGGAAATCCCATAAAAATTTGTTTTTAAAACAGAACTTTGTATAACCACTTGTGCAACAGAACGATCAACGGATTTTAATGCGCGAGCGAAGCGAGCTACACTCGTTATTAAAACCTCACTTTCAGTTCTGGCATGGTGGTTGGAGGCCGACAGCCGCTGTAGAAGGCTATATAGAAAATTCCATTTAAAATATATACACTGGAAATGGCATAAAAATTTCCATTTAAAACAGAACTTTGCATAACCATTTTGCAACAGAACGACCCAAAGATGTTAATACGCGAGCAAAGCGAGCTACATCCACTATTAAAACCTCACTTCCAGTCCCAACATGTTGGTTGGAAGCCGACCAATTCCTACCGAAAGTTATTTGGAAAATTGGATTAGAATTACTGTAGAAATTATAAAAAACATCACAAAGGACCCATAGATTTTAACAGGCGAGCGAATCGAGCTACACATGAGCTAAATGTCACGTTCAGTTTTGACATGGTGTTTGGAAACCGACAGCCGCTGCAGAGTGCTATATAAAATATTTGATCCGAAATACTATAGAAATTTAAAAAAAATACATTTAAACAGAGGACTATTTGTATAACCGCTTGTGCAACAGAACGATCCACGGATTTTTAAACGCGAGCGAAGCGAGCTACACTCGTTATTAAAACCTCACTTTCATTTCTGGCATGGTGGTTGGAGGCCGACAGCCGCTGTAGAAGGCTATATAGAAAATCCCATCCAAAATATATACACTGGAAATGGCATAAAAATTTCCATTTAAAACAGAACTTTGCATAACCATTTTGCAACAGAACGACCCAAAGATGTTAATACGCGAGCGAAGCGAGCTACACTCGTTATTAAAACCTCACTTTCATTTCTGGCATGGTGGTTGGAGGCCGACAGCCGCTGTAGAAGGCTATATAGAAAATTCGATCCAAAATATGTACACTGGAAATCGCATAAAAATTTCCATTTAAAACAGAACTTTGCATAACCATTTTGCAAGAGAACGACCCAAAGATTTTAATAAGCCAGCGAAGCGAGCTACACTCACTATTAAAACCTCACTTCCAGTCCCAACATGGTGGTTGGAAGCCGACCAATTCCTACAGAAAGTTATTTTGAAAATTGGATTAGAATTACTGTTGAAATTATAAAAAAAATCACAAAGGACCCATAGATTTTAACAGGCGAGCGAAGCGAGCTACACATTAGCTAAACGTCAAGTTCAGTCTTGGCATGGTGTTTGGAAACCGACAGCCGCTGTAGAGGGCTATATAAAAAATTTGATCCGAAATACTATAGACATTTAAAAAAAAAACATTTAAGCAGAGGACTTTGTATAACCATTTGTGCATCAAAGAGACCCATGTATTTAAATATGTCAGCGAAGCGAGCTAATCTCACTATTAAAATCTCACTTTCAGTTTGGGCATGGTGGTTGAAAGCCGACAGCCGAAGCACAGGGCTGTATAGAAACTTCGTTCCCAAATATGTACTCTGGAAATCCCATAAAAATTTGCTTTTAAAACGGATTTTAATACGCGAGCAAAGCGAGCTACACTCGTTATTAAAACCTCACTTTCAGTTCTGGCATGGTGGTTGGAGGTCGACAGCCGCTGTAGAAGGCTATATAGAAAATTCGATCCAAAATATATACACTGGAAATCGCATAAAAATTTCCATTTAAAACAGAACTTTGCATAATATAAAATATAAATTTTGGAACAGAACGACCCAAAGATATTAATTCGCGGGCGAAGCGAGCTACACTCACTATTAAAACCTCACTTCCAGTTTCGACATGGTGGTTGGAAGCCGACCCATTTCTGCAGAAGGCTATAATGGAAATCCGATTAGATATATTGTAGAAATTACAAAAAAATCCAATTAAAAACAAGTTTCTATGCCATCTCTACACCAAAAGAGTCATTGGTTTTAATAGGCGAGCGAAGCAAGCAACACTTATTTTGAAAGGTCACTTTAATGGTGGTTGGAAGCCGACATCCGCTGCAGAAGGCTATATAGAAAATTCGATTCGATACTGTAGATATCACAGAAAAAGTTTCACTTAAAAACAGACCTTCGTATACTTAACCATCGGTACATTAAAACGACTCATATACATTTTAATACGCCAGCGAAGCGAGCTACACTCACGGTTAAAACCTTACTTTCAGTCCAGGCATGGTGATTGGAAGCCGAAAGTCTTTGCAGAAAGCTATATGAAAAATTTGATCCATGTGGAAATAGCAGACAAAATTCCACTTAAAAACAAAATTTGCCTAACGATCTGTACACCAAAACGACCCATAGATTTCAACAAGAGAGCGAAGCGAACTACACTTACTATTAAAACTTCACTTTCGTGTATGCCATGGTGGTTAGAAGCCGACAGCCGAAGCATAGGGTTGTATAGAAACTTCGTTCCGAAATATGTACTCTGGAATCCATTTAAAACAGAACTTTCTATAACCATTTCTTCAACAGAACGATCCAAAAAGTCTCTCACTATTAAGAGTACACTCACTATTAAAACCTCACTTCCAGTCCCGACATGGTGGTTGGAAGCCGACCCATTCCTGCAGAAGGCTAGATTAGAAATACTGTAGAAATCATAAAAAAATCACAAAGGACGCATAGATTTTAACAAGTTTGTGGAGTTCGACTTGAATATATTTAAACTTTAATTTAAAAAAAATTAATACTTTCAAAATAACGTCATAATTTTAAACGTTCTTTAAGGGCTGATGATGGGAGTAGTTTTCTCGCGAAACATGTTCCAATTGAACGTTTATTAAAGTTTGTGGAGTTCGACTTCAATATATTTATTTAAATTTACTCCACTTTGATTCATCGACATTCTTCTCGTTTAATTTTTAAGTAAACAAAAAAAAAGTGGTTAAGTTTTTTGCAAATATTTCAAAAACTATTTGAGATATCCGAAATTTGAAAAACGATCCTTAAAGAGCAGGAAATTTCGCAAAAGGAGTCCTCCCGGAATTGTCCCGGCAATATTTATGATTTTAATTTAGCGGCGAAAAAAGGCAAAAACGAGTGTCTCAAAAAAAACGAGTAAATATTAATATTACGGTATAAAAAAATAAGTATTATCAGGGCATATCAATAAAGAATAATCCGTCTGTAAAAAATGAAAAGACCATTCAGTTCAAACCCGACACATGTTAAATAGATCTTTAGGTTATTGCCTTCAGATTTTTTGAGGACAGTACCGAAATGAGGACGAGCGCTGTCTTGTTGAGATAAAGTGTGAAAAAATGTATGGTTCTTCTTCTGCCGCGCTTCAAGAGTTTTGGCCATAAACGACACTATCCTATTTTCTCTCGAAAGACCACTATTCGACCTCTGTCAAAGTCGCTCAGTTTTATAAAATTTGCAGCTTGAAGGACCTAGAGAAAAACGTTTCCTGACAGAAGAAACTAAAATTTAATGAATTCTTATTATGTCACTACTAAATCTTTTTGGTGAAAAAATAACTACTCCTTCTTGGTGTTCTTTTGGTTTTGTCACTCAGTGTCTCTTATATACAATCCTACCAAAATCTACAATTTTAGAAAACCTGAAAAATTTGTAATCCTGAAATCTTTCAAAACCTGAGATGTTTTTGAACCAGAGAACTCAAAAAATCTAATTTGAGAACGTGATGAATCTAATGATTTCAAGAAACTGAGGCACTAATCAAATTTAACTAGAAATCTAATTTAACGACTAGGGATTTTCAGGAATTTCAGAACTTGAGGTACTTAAGGTCCTAAAGAACTTGAGACTTGAGTAAGCACGAGAATTTAGGGTACGTAACTTGACAAATAGAAGAGCCTGAGATCTTCAGGAATTTGAGGAACCTGAGAATTGGACGAATTTGGCATCTTGTAAAACCTAAAAACTTGATACCTTCAAAGACTTAAAAACCTAAGAATTTGAGAAAACTGACTTAGTAACTGAAGAGAACCTGAAATCTTGAAAACTGACAATTTGAGGAACCTGAGAACCTGAGAATTTGAGAAGTAGAAATCTAAAAAAATCTACAAAATTGAAAAAACTTTTGAATTGATGGATCTTAGCATTTGAAGAACCTGCGCAGGGGGAAGCGTTGAGACTTGCCAAAGCTCAAGCAATCATGAAGGGGTTGCTACTTGAGAATAATCAGAGAAAGTCGGCCGATGTGAGAAACCTATTTGGAGAGTTGAATAAATCTAATAAAAGTAACCTGAGGAATTTGAGGAATAAACAAAATTTTAAAAGTCTGAGAAATTGAGCAACCTGATAAATTTGAGAATTTGGAATCTGACTTCGACCTGCTGCTTCGACTCTCAGTTTTTTAAAGTGGTATGCTCTACGGGACCACAGGTAAAAATTACAATGTTTCGCAAGCAAACTACTTCCATCAAAAAAAATAAAATTAAATACTTTAAAAATAACGTCATAATTTTAAACATCATTCTTTAAGGACTGATGATGGGAGTAGTTTTCTCCCGAAACATTGTAATTTTACGTTTATTAAAGTTTGTGGAGTTCGACTTGAATATGTTTAAATTTTAATTTACTTAATAATAAATTGTTTATGACTGGTAATTTTTATTTTCGGATATTGATTTTAAACGAAAAAATTCTTGGTGCAATTGCGAATCGAATGACACCTCAATTATAATTTTTGGTGCCTCTTAATTAACTCGAATTTCCGAAAGAGGGACTTGTGAACCAGACTATTCTATTGGAAGAAAAGATTGATTTGTTTTGGTGGGTTCCACTGAAGTCAAGTTGTCTCACATTAGCATCAAAATATTGAGTATTTGTGCTTCCGTAAAGACGTTCTAAATAGATAAAGTTTTCAGAATATGATAAATTATCATCTAGGTCTAAATACTCTTCTATAGAAACACAGCTTTACGCGCCATTCCACCTTTCGCCCGAAAAAGTAACTTTATCTCCAACAACTCCGAGCGGAGCGGAAATTGCGCATTTTTTCTCGCGCGACAGACCGACTGCTTAGGCAGCTGGATGAACCAATAAAACTGCTATCGTAACGCATTTTGAAAGAGAATAATGTGTCAATCAAGCCGACGAATCGGAAAAGCATCCGAACGAATATTGTAATTTTCTGATTTTCTGACGCTTTCCACGTCGCTCCCTCCACACTAATGTATTTGTTTGCTACCGCTGTTGAGTCGCGAAATCGCCCAGAAAGGGCCATGTGCGGGTTAATTGGCCGTAATCGGCAATTGAGGTTCGGGAAGAGAGTTTTCTTCTTTGCATTCATCGATTTTCAGCCGAAACGGACCCCAGGTAGACGCGCCATTGTCATGAAAATGAGCTAGTTAATAAATCTTGATCAGTTAAATTCAATTTGGTTAGAGTAGGGTTTTAGTGCAGGTAATTTATTATCGTGGAACCGTCAAGGAGGTCTGCAAATAAAACGGTGGACTCGCCACGCGTGTGGGAAAATTAACGGGGGAAAAGTGTGGAGCTTTCTGGACTAACTACAACAGAAGCTTTAATTTTTTTTTTCAATAAGCTCGTCGAAGTGGCTGAACAAAACGGACTGTTATCATAACATGTGTAAAAGGAAGTGGCTTCTTGTACTTTCCAGATCTCCCGTCCTGTTTTCTAAATTTCTTTTATATCCACTATGGGCCGTGGACTTGTCGACTGTGTCGGCTTTCTTTTGAATGTGTCAAATAAAAAATACAGTGAGTTAACAGTTTCGCCTAAATGTCTCAAATCACACACAATACCAAAAATTAACATAAATTATATGGATTCCTCCACTTTCGATTTCGCAGTTTGTAACTCACTCACTCACAAACTATTTATTTCAACAACACTCGTCTATGTACAGATTTCAGTTTTAACGAGACGGTTATAGCAGCTTCAAGCTTAAATTGTCACGGGGTTGAGAGAGAAATATTAAATACGACTCTGCAAATCAAGACACGTGCGAGCCAAAAAAAACCGGTCTTGTACTAGATTTTCCAGAGTCGACCAGTAGCAGGGAAATGGTACCGGTTAGAATCCGTATGGTATCGCTTACAACTTACTTGTCCCGGAATGTCTCGATTCCGACAAAAAATATAACGCATCCCGTAACAACTTAAGCTTGAGGCTGTTCGCACGGATTGTGTCGCAAAGCAGTTTAGACTTCTGGCTCAGACGTCGGTTATGTTTTTTGCAGTTTGTCCGAATTTTCCAGGACCATAACGAACAAAAAATTTTCCGGTCACCTTTTTCAATTTTTATTTCCCTAAAAACCTTCTTTGAACTATTACAAATATTAAAAAAAAAATGTCAGAACGGTCCAGGTTTTCAAATTTTCAGGCTTCCAGATTGTCGATTTGCAGACTACCAGGTTTTTCGGTTGTTCAGGAGTTCATTTTCAGCTTCAGGTTTTCACGTTTTGATCTTTTCAGGTCTTCAGGTTGTCAGTTTCTAAAACCTTAAATTTTCATGTTTTCAAGTTAAGACATTTTTGAATCCTCACATCGAGAAGTTTTCAGGTTGTTAAGTTCATTTTTAGGCTTTCAGGATAACTGGCTTTTAAAATTTTAGGTATTCAGGTTGTCAGGTTATAGACCTTTAGATTTTCATGTTTTCAGAATCTGATTTTTTTAAATCCTCATACTGCCAGGTGTTCAGGTTGTTAGGTTCATTTCCAGGTTTTCAGGTTTAGTGTCTTTCGGCTTTTCAGGTATAGGTCCTGACGTTTTCAAATCCTCCACGTGCCAGTTTTTTAGGTTAATAAGTTCACTTTCAAGTTTTGGGATAAGTATTTCGGCTTTTCGGGTTTTAGGCTTTTAGGTTGTCAGGTTCTAGAACATTATATTTTTTTTTTCACGTGGTCACGTCACCCCTAAAATTTCATGTGTTCAGGTTGTGACGTTTTTATTTAATCAGACTACCAGGTTTTTCGGTTGTTCAGGAGTTCATTTTCAGCTTCAGGTTTTCACGTTTTGATCTTTTCAGGTCTTCAGGTTGTCAGTTTCTAAAACCTTAAATTTTCATGTTTTCAAGTTAAGACATTTTTGAATCCTCACATCGAGAAGTTTTCAGGTTGTTAAGTTCATTTTTAGGCTTTCAGGATAACTGGCTTTTAAAATTTTAGGTATTCAGGTTGTCAGGTTATAGACCTTTAGATTTTCATGTTTTCAGAATCTGATTTTTTTAAATCCTCATACTGCCAGGTGTTCAGGTTGTTAGGTTCATTTCCAGGTTTTCAGGTTTAGTGTCTTTCGGCTTTTCAGGTATAGGTCCTGACGTTTTCAAATCCTCCACGTGCCAGTTTTTTAGGTTATTAAGTTCACTTTCAAGTTTTGGGATAAGTATTTCGGCTTTTCGGGTTTTAGGCTTTCAGGTTGTCAGGTTCTAGAACATTATATATTTTTTTTTCAGGTGGTCACGTTTTTATTTAATCATACCACCAGGTTTTCAGGTTGTTAAATTCATTATCAGGTTTTCAGGATTAGTGTCTTTCGGATTTTCATGTTTAATGTTTAATGTTTAATATAGTTTAACGATTTCAGGTTCTGATATTTTCGAATTCTCAGGCTCCCAGCTTTTCAAGTTTTCAGGATTTGTCTTTCGGCTTTTCGGGTTTTAGATTTTCATGTTTTCAGGATCTGACGTTTTCGGCTTAAAGGTTTTGGTGGTTAGGTTCATTTTTAAGTTTTCAGGTTTTGATGTTTTCAGGTTGTAAGTTTCCAGGGCCTCAGATTGACATGTTTTCAAGTTCTAACGTTTGTTTTCAAATCCTCAGACTGCTTAGATTCCGGGTTGTTAAATTGATTTTCAGGGTTTCAGGATTTATTCTTTGTCAGGTTTTGATGTTTTCAGGCTTACAGGTTCTCAGGTTCTGAAGCCTTGGATTTTCATATGTTCAGGTTCTGACGTTTTTAAATTCTCAGACTGCCAGGTTCATTTTTACCTTTTCGGGTTGTGATGTTTTCAGGTTTTAGGGTTGTCAAGGTTACAGAGCCTCAGATTTTCATGTTTTCATATTCTGATGATTTCGAATTCTGAGGCTCCCAGATTTTCAGGTTGTTAGGTTCATTTTCGGGTTTGCAGATTTTCTGTCTTTTGGCTTTTCAGAATTTAATGTTTTCAGGACGTCAGGTTGTCATCTTCTAAAGCTTTAGATTTTCATGTTTTCAGCTTCTGACGTTTTCGAATTCTCAGACTCCCAGGTTGTTTGGTTTTGAGTTCATTTTCAGCTTTTCAGCTTTTCAAGTTGTCACTTTCTAAAGCCTTAAATTTTCATGTTTTCACTCTACGACGTTTTGAAATCCTCACGCGAACAGATTTTCAGGTTGTTATTTCATTTTCAGGCTTTCAGGATTACTGTCTCTCGGCTCTTCGGGTTTTAAGCTTTCAGGTTGTTAGGTTATAGAGCTTTAGATTTTCATGTTGTCAGGATCTGATGATTTGAAGTCCTCAGACTGCCACGTTTTCAGATTGTTAAGTTCATTTTCAGGTTTTCACTTTAATGTCTTTCTGATTTTCAGGTATTGATGTTTTCCGGCTTACAGGTTGTCAGATTTTAAACATTAGATTTTCATGTTTCATCAGGTTTTGATGTTTTCAGGTGTTCAGGTTGTAATGTGCCAGAACCTCAGATTTTAATGATTTCAGGTTCTGATATTTTCGAATTCTCAGGCTCCGAGCTTTTCAGGTTTTCAGGATTTGTCTTTCGGCTTTTCGGGTTTTAGGTTTTCAGGTTGTCAGGTTCTAAAACTTTAGATTTTCATGTTTTCAGGATCTGACGTTTTCGGCTTCCAGATTTTGGTGTTTAGATTCATTTTCAAGTTTTCAAGTTTTGATGTTTTCAGGCTGTTAAGTTCATTTTCGGGTTTGCAGATTTTCTATCTTTTTTGCTTTTCAGAATTTAATGTTTTCAGGACGTCAGGTTGTCATCTTCTAAAGCTTTAGATTTTCATGTTTTCAGCTTCTGACGTTTTCGAATTCTCAGACTCCCAAGTTGTTTCGTTTTGAGTTCATTTTCAGCTTTTCAGCTATTCAAGTTGTCAGTTTCTAAAGCCTTAAATTTTCATGTTTTCAGTCTACGACGTTTTTAAATCCTCACGCGAACAGATTTTCAGGTTGTTAATTTCATTTTCAGGCTTTCAGGATTACTGTCTCTCGGCTCTTCGGGTTTTAAGCTTTCAGGTTGTTAGGTTATAGAGCTTTCGATTTTCATGTTGTCAGGATCTGATGATTTGAAGTTCTCAGAATGCCACGTTTTCAGATAGTTAAGTTCATTTTCAGGTTTTCACTTTTAGTGTCTTTCTGATTTTCATGTATTCAAGTTTTCAGGTTTTGATGTTTTCAGGTGTTCAGGTTGTAATTTGCCAGAACCTCAGATTTTTGTTTTTGGGTTTCTTCAGGTTTTGATGTTTTCAGGCCTTCAGGTCTTCAAGTTCAGAAGCCTTAGATTTTCATATTTTTAGGTTCTGGCGTTTTCAAGATCTTTGACTCCCAGTTTTTTGGAGTTCATTTTCAGCTTTTCAATTTTTCCCAAATTTTACAGTTTTTGCGGTCAACTTTTCCAATTTTTATTTCACGTTTTCAAATAGTTAATTTCATTTTCAGGTTTTCACTTTTAGTGTCTTTCTGATTTTCATGTATTGATGTTTTCCGGCTTTCAGGTTGTCAGATTCTAAACATTAGATTTTCATGTTTCATCAAGTTTTCAGGTTTTGATGTTTTCAGGTGTTCAGGTTGTGATTTTTTCGAACTCTCAGGCTTCCAGGTTTTTAGAAGGTTAAGTTTATTTTCAAGTTTTCAGGTTTTATGTTTTTAGGTGTTGCGGTTGTAATTTGCCAGAACCTCAGATTTTCATGTTTTCAGGTTTTAATGTTTACAAATCCTCAGACTGCCAGGTTTCCAGGTTGTCAAATTTTTTTCAGTGTTTCAAGATTTTTGTCTTTGGCCTTCTTCAGGTTTTGATGTTTCCTGGCTTTCAGCCTTTCATATTTTCAGGTTCTGACGTTTTCAAGATCTCAGACTCCCAGGTTTTTTGGTTGTTGAGTTCATTACAATTGTATCTAAGATTCACAATTCCACTGAAAATTGTCATTTAAACTTTGTTGTCACTGTATAACCGTTTGGCACCAAAGAAAAATTTGCCAAATCGCTCCAGCCGTCAAGTGATGCCTTTACCGACGAACGGCATTTCAACGTGTATGCCCGGGATTTCAGTTGTTCCCGAATTATCCAATTTTCCAGGCAACTATTCCAATTTATCTTTCCGTAAGAACCTGACCTTGACCATTACGAATATTCTAAAAAATTTAGCCAAATCAGTCCAGCCGTTCTCAAGTGATACCAACGTACAGCATTTCATTTTTATTGTACAGTGAGCTTCAAAATTATGGAATAAATTCATTAAAAATTAAAGCATTTTTTTTCAATAATCAGGCCTTAGTAAATGATAATTTGTGTTTCCAGCAAGACGGTGCATCCCCACACTTTGCACTTTCTGTTTGCCATTACTTGAACAATTGGTTTCCTAGGAGCTGAATTGGGAGACGAGGACCGATAGAGTAGCCTGCAGGGTCTCCAGATCTCAGACCTCTTGATTTTCTTATGGGGTTATATAAAGTCTAAGACTTATGTTAACTAACAGACCACAAAATCTAAAAGATTTCAAAAATATAATTCGATACGAAATAAGTAGAATTAGTGAAGAAGTAAATCATAATGTCCAAGAAGAAGTTCTTCAGACTTGCTTATTGTCAACAAGTTGGGGGATGGCAATTCGAACATTTAATTCGGTAATTTTATGTACTTATAGTAATACAGTTTTTGAGTTGTTTTTGTTCGTTATAAAATTAATTTTTCCCATCAAAATTTTCACGCGAACTTAAAGTCATCACTCGAAAAGAAAAGACTGCTTGTAATTTTATTCGGTATAAAAATATATATCTTTATAAACTAAAATCGACCCATCTAAATATTTCTTTGAATTTTTTTTTTAATTTTCAACTATTTATTCCAACTTTTATTCCATATACCGCTCACCGTATAGATTAAAAGATAAAATTACCTTCGGGATCACAGGGATTTTTTTTGTATCACAACTGAAAATTTGCATGCTTTGACAAATAAAAAAAGAAAATATTACATACTCTGAGAATTAATAGATGACGGAATTTGTCACTTCCAAGAGGTTTACACAAATGATCTTTGTAAAATTAACAATTTTTGCTTCAAAAAAAAAAAATACAGGGTGAGTCATTAGTGTGGGATCGGTCTCTTATGCCTTTGCTATTAATTGAAAAAAAAATGGCTAATAAAATAAAGTGGGCCGAATTTTCCAGCAACCTATTCAAGTTTTTTTGTTAATTAAAACCCCTTTATATTTATATTTTTTTATATTATTGTTTACCGTAGTAAGTGCTAAAGTGCTATACAGCTGTGTAATGTTTTTTTTTCAAAACACATATTGACAAAAAAATATATAGGGGCTTTGCTATTAACCATAAAATTATCAAATTAATTTTAATCATTTTAATGTAGTACTTAAGAGAAAAAAAAGTTTTGATATCTTTCCATCTCCAAAACTTTTCTTTTTTTCAAATGGAACACCTTGTATTTTTTTTGCGCTATTATGTTACTTTTATCTACAACTGATTAATAATGGACGTATTATACTTGTAACTATGAATACTTAACTAGGTCTATTAAACACAGACAGCCAGGCTCGGTTTTTAAGAATTATTATTAACTAGCTATGAAATAATGAATATTGACAACTGTTGACATTTCTTCTCAAAGTCAAGTTTTTCACAAGGTTTGTTTGATTTCTTTCTTTATTTCTATATCTACAACCGATTTAATTGACTTATTATACATGTAACCTATGAATACTTAACTAGGTCTATTGAACACAGACTGTCAGGCTAGGTTTTTAAGAATTATTATTAACTGGCCATGAAATAATGAATATTGACATTTTTTCTCAACGTCAAGTTTTTAACAAGGTTTAATTTCTAGTTTTAATTCTAAAAGTGCAGTTGTAGATAAAACGTCGTATTAAACTCGCATATAATGGTGGCTACTATACACTCGAATGGTTAAAATCCTCGCCTGCGGCTCGTATTTTAATTTCCATTCTCGTGTATAGTGACCACCATTATATGCTCATTTAATAATCTACTATTATTCACCTACTAAAAAAGAAACAGTTGAATAACAGTAACATAATACTGCAAAAATATACAGGTGTCCTGTTTAAAAAAAAAAATTTGGGGATGGAAAGATATCAACATTTGTTTTTTTATTCTCTTAAATACTACATGGAAATCAAAAAGTATGGGCCACACACGATGTCTCTAACCTTCTTTTATCTATTTACAAAATATTATATTTTTATGGTTGACATCAAAACCTTTATAAATGTTTTTGTAAAGCTGTGTTTTTAACCATTTTTTGAAAAAAAAATTATAACTGCATTGTTCTTCAATTAAAATTGAAAAACATTACGCAGCTGTATAGCATTTACTACGGCAAACAATAATATAAAAATATATACCATAAAAAAGTGGAATATGGTCCTGGAAAATTGGGTCCGTTTAGGTAACTCTAAATATTTTTAGGAAATGAAGTTTTTGCTGTATAATTTTATTACATTTGACCAATTTTCATAAAAATTTATAGTAAAGACATCAGAGACCGATCCCACACTAATGACTCACCCTATATAAGATTTCCTTTGTAATAAAGCACAAAAACTTGCATTTCCAAATAAAACCAACAAATACATCTGCAACGTCCCAGTTTTTCCCCAGCGATCCGGCGATTTAAATTTTTTGATCCGGCACCACTGCAGTTGGCACACGTTGGCTGACATGCCAACCACATGCACGAAGAGCAGAAACAAAGGGTGTGCATTTGAACGGAGTGGATGGTCACCGAAATACATCGCGGTGTAACATATTGTACGTAAATGCCTATTTAACATGAGGCCGGGTGTGTTGTTAATCCACCGCATTCGTTCGGGGGAGATCCGCAATGTTGTTCCGGCGGAGGAAAAGGGCGATTCGCCGCATCCTCCGCACGGTTATTAAAAGATTTGAGGAAATAAATCGTCGAGATCAAAAGGAGCCAGACATGAGATTTTATATTGACACAAGTTGGGACGTTTGTTGTTTTTCGTGATTTCTGGAGCTTTCGAAGCGGATAAAAAATATCTAATGGGGTCCGTCTTGTCTTTACAAGTTTTTTTCCTAAAAACAACAAAAGTGGTAAATTTGTAAAAGCCCAGACGTTTGTAATTGCAATGATTGAAACGGGTAATTACTTACTCCGCGAGATCCGAATAAAACACGATGAGATATGATGCAATTTTCGTCGAATTAAACACCCTGTTGTTGCCCTCGCAACAAAAATATTGGGTTACCACTAATAAAAAAAACACAAAGGAAATACATTCTGGAAAACTGCGCTCCCGGATTAAGTAAATCTAAATGCCCGTAATTTTTCAAAGAATTCAGCCAAATTGCATCGGGGATGGTTGAAGCGTTCGCCGTCGTATTTTTCTTCGGCGGACGAAATTTAATCATCGTGAGTGTGGTCATTACAACCGTGAAAATTGGCAAAATTGTTTACTCACATTGTATAATTAGCTCGAAGGGGGCGCTGTAGGTTTCACCTTCCTCGTTCGACGCCGAACATGCGTACTGACCCTGCGACTTCTTCTGCACGGACTTGAGCATCAGGACTTGGCCGAGGGGCAGGACGCCCCCGCTTTCATTAAACGTAACGAGATGTCCCTAAGAAAAAATTGCTTAATTAAATTAGCGAAACGATTTTTTTTAATCAGGGAATGGCGGTCGAGTTATCTTGGTTTTACGGCATGCGTTGTGGGATGTCGACGGAGAGTTATGGATTGGGCACTGGAGGAAAGGGACTAATTAGTCGGTGTGGAAAAATTTGGAGATTTGCTTGTCAAATAAGTTAAAAAGTTTTCCGCCATGTACAACGGAATAGCTGTTTAATATTGCACATGACCATCTAGCAATTAACTTCCTTCACTTAAGGAGTGCTGCAACGGTTGTTTGTACTTTTATAACTTATAACATTTTTAATACACATATTGTAATATCGTCATAGTTCTTTACGACACAAGTTGTAAAATGAGAATATTTTACGAGTCTGGAATGTTGTTCAACAAGTGCAAAGTGTAAATAGGATAATGAAACGGAAACAGCAGATATTTATCAGAACAGCACCAGACGGCTTAAAAGTGAAATATTAGTCCCAGAATTATAAAAACAAGGGAAGAATAATTATAGAGACAATCGTATGATAGAATTAAATTTTTATTGTTACACAAAACCAAAAGCCGACCGCGAGCATGAAAACTTTTGAATGAGTCCAAAAGCCCATCGGGGAAGACAGAGAAGCACCAGCTGCCCACCACCGCTTCCAACCGCAGGTCGAGCGTCGGCGATATCGAGACGGGTCTCTTCTGCACCTCACGCCTGCCTCAACCGCCGGCCGCCGCAGCTCCACTCCAGAAAGAGGCCCAACGAATAAATGATTAAACCGAGAGATAGTCAGACCATGTAATTAAAAAAAGTCAGCGAGTGCCGTTTCTATAAACGTTAAACGGATAGAGAGACACAGAGTCAATAAATTTGACATTGTAATGATGAAAACAGTTTCGAGTTTAGACAAATTACGCCCCCAAAAGCAGAATGACCTTTTTACAGATTTTATTCAAGTGGCGCATCCACCATTTTTCACAATTTCTACAATAAGTCCCCATAGGCTTCAGTGCGTTATTATCTGTTCGAATTTGACATTGGAATGATGAAAACAGGTCCGAATTTAGACAAATTACGCCCACAAAAGCAGAATAATTTTTTTACAGATTTTATTCAAGTGGCACATCCACCATTTATTACAGTTTCTACAATAAGTCCCCATAGGCTTCAGGGTGTTATTATCTGTTCAAATTTGACATTGGAATGATGAAAACAGCTCCGAATTTAGACAAATTACGCCCCCAAAAGCAGAATGAATTTATTACAGATTTTATTCAAGTGGCGCATCCACCATTTTTCACAGTTCTACAATAAGTCCCCATAGGCTGCAGGGCGTTATTATCTGTTCAAATTTGACATTGGAATGATAAAAACAGCTCCGAATTTAGACAAATTACGCCCCCAAAGGCAGAATGAATTTATTACAGATTTTATTCAAGTGACGCATCCACCATTTTTCACAATTTCTAAAATAAGTCCCCATAGGCTTCAGGGCGTTATTATCTCTTCAAATTTGACATTGAAATGATGAAACCAGCTCCGAATTTAAACAAATTACGCCCCCAAAGGCAGAATGAATATATTACCTATTTTATTCAAGTGGCGCATCCACCATTTTTTACAGTTCTACAATAAGTCCCCATAGGCTTTAAGGCGTTATTATCTGTTCAAATTTGACATTGTAATGACAAAAACAGCTCCGAATTTAGACAAATTACGCCCCCAAAAGCAGAATGAATTTTTTACAGATTTTCTTCAAGTAGCGCATCCACCATTTTTCACAGTTTCTACAATAAGTCCCCATAGGCCTCAGGGCGTGATTATCTGTTCAAATTTGACATTGGAATGATGAAAACAGCTCCGAATTTAGACAAATTACGCCCCCAAAAGCAGAATGAATTTATTACAGATTTTATTCAAGTGGCGCATCCACCATTTTTCACAGTTCTACAATAAGTCCCCATAGGCTGCAGGGCGTTATTATCTGTTCAAATTCGACATTGGAATGGTGAAAACAGCTCCGAATTTAGACAAATTGCGCCCCCAAAGGCAGAATGAATTTATTACAGATTTTCTTCAAGTGGAGCATCCACCATTTTTCACAGTTTCTACAATAAGTCCCCATAGGCTTCAGGGCGTTATTATCTGTTCAAATTTCACATTGGAATGATGAAAACAGCTCAGAATTTAGACAAATTACGCCCCCAAAGGCAGAATGAATTTATTACAGATTTTCTTCAAGTGGCGCATCCACCATTTTTCACACTTTCTACAATAAGTGCCCATAGGCTTCAGGGCGTTAGTGTCGGTTTAAATTTGATATTGGAATGATAAAAGCAGCTCCGAATTTATACAAATTACGCCCCCAAATGCAGATTGAATTTGTTACAGATTTTCTTCAAGTGGCGCATCCACCATTTTTCACAGTTTCTACAATAAGTCCCTATAGGCTTCAGGGCGTTATTATCTGTTTAAATTTGACATTGGAATGATGAAAACAGCTCCGAATTTAGACAAATTGCGCCCCCAAAGGCAGAATGAATTGATTACAGATTTTCTTCAAGTGGCGCATCCCCCATTTTTTCAGTTTCTACAATAAGTCCCTATAGGCTTCAGGGCGTTATTATCTGTTCAAATTTGACATTGGAATGATGAAGACAGCTCCGAATTCAGACAAATTACGCCCCCAAAGGCAGAATGAATTTATTCCAGATTTTCTTCAAGTGGCGTATCCACCATTTCTCACAGTTTCTACAATAAGTCCCCATAGGCTTCAGGGCGTTATTATCTGTGCAAATTTGATATTGTAATGATAAAAGCAGCTCCGAATTTAGACAAATTACGCCCCCAAAGGCAGAATGAATTTTTTACAGATTTTCTACAAGTGGCGCATCCACCATTTATCACAATTTCTACAATAAGTCCCTATAGGGTTCATGGCGTTATTATCTGTTCAAATTTGACATTGGAATGATGGAAACAGCTCCGAATTTAGACAAATTACGCCCCCAAAAGCAGAATGAATTTATTACAGATTTTCTTCAAGTGGCGCATCCACCATTTTTCACAGTTTCTACTATAAGTCCCCATAGGCTTCAGGGCGTTATTATCTGTTCAAATTTGACATTGGAATGATGAAAACAGCTCCGAATTTAGACAAATTACGCCCCCAAAAGCAGAATGAATTTATTACAGATTTTATTCAAGTGGCGCATCCACCATTTTTCACAGTTCTACAATAAGTCCCCATAGGCTGCAGGGCGTTATTATCTGTTCAAATTCGACATTGGAATGGTGAAAACAGCTCCGAATTTAGACAAATTGCGCCCCCAAAGGCAGAATGAATGTTTTACAGATTTTCTTCAAGTGGCGCATCCACCATTTTTCACAGTTTCTACAATAAGTCCCCATAGGCTTCAAGGCGTTATTATCTGTTCAAATTTGACATTAGAATGATAAAAACAGCTCCAAATTTATACAAATTACGCCCCCAAAGGCAGAATGAATTTATTACAGATTTTCTTCAAGTGGAGCATCCACCATTTTTCACAGTTTCTACAATAAGTCCCCATAGGCTTCAGGGCGTTATTATCTGTTCAAATTTCACATTGGAATGATGAAAACAGCTCAGAATTTAGACAAATTACGCCCCCAAAGGCAGAATGAATTTATTACAGATTTTCTTCAAGTGGCGCATCCACCATTTTTCACACTTTCTACAATAAGTGCCCATAGGCTTCAGGGCGTTAGTGTCGGTTTAAATTTGATATTGGAATGATAAAAGCAGCTCCGAATTTATACAAATTACGCCCCCAAATGCAGATTGAATTTGTTACAGATTTTCTTCAAGTGGCGCATCCACCATTTTTCACAGTTTCTACAATAAGTCCCTATAGGCTTCAGGGCGTTATTATCTGTTTAAATTTGACATTGGAATGATGAAAACCACTCCGACTTTAGACAAATTACGCCCCCAAAAGCAGAATTAATTTTTTACAGATTTTCTTCAAGAGGCGCATCCACCATTTTTCACAGTTTCTACAATAAGTCCCCATAGGCCTCAGGGCGTTATTATCTGTTCAAATTTGACATTGGAATGAAGAAAACAGCTCCTAATTTATACAAATTACGCCCCCAAAAGCAGAATTAATTTATTAGAGATTTTCTTCAAGTGGCGCTTCCACCATTTTTCACAGTTTCTACAATAAGTCCCCATAGGCTTCAGGGCGTAATTATCTGTTCAAATTTAACATTGGAATGATGAAAACAGCTCCGAATTTAGACAAATTACGCCCCCAAAGGCAGAATGAATTTATTACAGATTTTCTTCAAGTGGCGCATCCACCATTTTTCACAGTTTCTACAATAAGTCCCCATAGGCTTCAGGGCGTTATTATCTGTTCGAATTTGACATTGGAATGATGAAAACAGGTCCGAATTTAGACAAATTACGCCCCCAAGAGCAGAATGAATTTTTTACAGATTTTATTCAAGTGGCGCATCCACCATTTATCACAGTTTCTACAATAAGTCCCCATAGGCTTCAGGGCTTTATTATCTGTTCAAATTTGACATTGGAATGATGAAAACAGCTCCGAATTTAGACAAATTGCGCCCCCAAAAGCAAAATGAATTTTTTAGAGATTTTCTTCAAGAGGCGCATCCACCAATTTTCACAGTTTCTACAATAAGTCCCCATAGGCCTCAGGGCGTTATTATCTGTTCAAATTTGACATTGGAATGAAGAAAACAGCTCCTAATTTATACAAATTACGCCCCCAAAAGCAGAATTAATTTATTAGAGATTTTCTTCAAGTGGCGCTTCCACCATTTTTCACAGTTTCTACAATAAGTCCCCATAAGCTTTAGGGCGTTATTATTTGTTCAAATTTGAGACATTGGAATGATGAAGGCAGCTCCAAATTTAGACAAATTACGCCCCCAAAGGCAGAATGAATTTTTACAGATTTTCTGGAAGTGGCGCATCCACCATTTTACACAGTTTCTACAATAAGTCCCCATAGGCTTCAGGGCGTTATTATGTGTTCAAATTTGACATTGGAATGATGAAAGCAGCTCCGAATTTATACAAATTACGCCCCCAAATGCAGATTGAATTTTTTACAGATTTTCTTCAAGATTCGCATCCACCATTTTTCACAGTTTCTACAATAAGTCAACATAGGCTTTAGGGCGTTATTATCTGTTCAAATTTGACATTGGAATGATTAAAACAGTTCAGAATTTAGACAAATTACGACCCCAAAGGCAGATTGATTTTTTTACAGATTTTCTTCAAGAGGAGCATCCACCATTTTTCACAGTTTCTACAATAAGTCCCCATAGGCCTCAGGGCGTTATTATCTGTTCAAATTTGACATTGGAATGATGAAAACAGCTCCTAATTTATACAAATTACGCCCCCAAAAGCAGAATTAATTTATTAGAGATTTTCTTCAAGTGGCGCTTCCACCATTTTTCACAGTTTCTACAATAAGTCCCCATAGGCTTTAGGGCGTTATTATCTGTTCAAATTTGACATTGGAATGACGAAAACAGCTCCGAATTTAGACAAATTACGCCCCCAAAAGCAGAATGAATTTTTTACAGATTTTCTTCAAGTGGCGCATCCACCATTTTTCACAGTTTCTACTATAAGTCCCCATAGGCTTCAGGGCGTTATTATCTGTTCAAATTTGACATTGGAATGATGAAAACAGCTCCGAATTTAAACAAATTACGCCCCCAAAGGCAGAATAAATTTTTTACAGATTTCCTTCAAGTGACGCATCCACCATTTACCACAGTTTCTACAATAAGTCCCCATGGGCTTCAGGGGGTTATTATCTCTTCGAATTTGACAATGGAATGATGAAAACAGCTCCGAATTTATACAAATTACGCCCCCAAAGGCAGAATAAATTTTTTACAGATTTCCTTCAAGTGACACATCCACCATTTACCACAGTTTCTACAATAAGTCCCCATGGGCTTCAGGGCGTTATTATCTGTTCAAATTTGACATTTGAATGATGAAAACAGCTCCGAATTTAGACAAATTAGCCCATTAGAGGTTTTTAGGGCTTTTAGGGACGAGCACCTCCTAGACCTGCACCAAAATGATGAAACCAGACAAATTTAGACTGACGGTTGGGGTAAAAATTAAAATGCGACATTCGTTGCTTGTTGTTTTTGCTTTTACATCATACGGTATATAATAATGTTGTACGTTAGGTACACAATCGAGCCAATCTGGCATCAGGTTGGCCCCTCAGCTGTCTAACGCCCAGACTTCCCGGGGGTTTAACGGTTTTCAGCCGTAACCCCGCGTGATTAATTTACGTAGTTTTTATTAAATTGTAAGGCATTTTTTCCATATCTTAACTTTGCACTTTAACAGGTTACAGTGTCTCAGGTATTTAAGTTGTAGCTCTTCAGATTCGGCTGTTTCTAGGTTTTCTGCTCCTAATAATAATTTCCACTGGTCAGATTTCCAAATTTTAGATTTCTTGCTTCTCACATCTGGATTCTTACAGTTTCTAGATTGATAGGTTTGTAGATTTTCAATTTCAGTACCAATCAAAAATAACTTTGGGTTCTTAGATTCATCTCATATCTTTGGGTTCTCAAAATTTTCGCTTTCTATGTTTTACAATTTCTTTGGTTTCGAGATTTTGATATTCTTGAGATCTCAATTTTTAAAAATTTGTTCTTATTAAGTTTAAAATTTCTTTTTTGGTCCTTATACTGTATAGTTCCTTCATGTTAAAGGAGGAGTAACATAGACTAGTAACAGCTGCATTGTTTAATTTTTCTGCGACTTCCCCTATCTGACTTAATAACTTTGTGACAGTCCAACTCAACAGTTATTTCTTCGGCCTTGGCCAGACGCACACTCCCCGAGCTTTACCAGTAGCGCGGCGTAATATCCCACCCCCGGTAGAGACATCTCGAAAACAAGAACGCAATATCACGCTTTTATCGCACTGCAAAATAGAAAAATGCCGGAAACGAGAAATTACGAATTTCCCAGGGGTGGGTGCGTGGAGGTTTCATAAAGAACGGGACGCCGGCGAATGGTAGACTTATGTGTTCCGTGCTCAAAAGCCGGCATTATCTTTTCAGCTTGTTTAGTTTTTAAGAGTGATGCGGTTTTAATGTGTTTCGCGAAGTGCGGAGGAGATTCGAGGTGGTGGTGAAGTGCTAAGTGGACTGACTAACGGAATGGACTGGAAGACGTTGCTCCGTTCGAAGGAAAGCCAGATAGAGGGATCGGGTCCTTTATGATACTTGTCGGAGAAATAACACGAAACGCCAGATGGTTTTTCGTGAATGCGGAGATAAATGGCATTGCTCGGGCCCAACGGGGTCGGGCGGGCCCAGTCGAGAGGAGACTAATCAGGAGATCGCCCTGATGTAAATAAAAAAAAATGTGTAACTCTCTATAATATGTAATGTGGAATAGTTCTAAATCAGAGTAGTGTCACATTAATACCACATTTTTATAAGAGCATTACGTAAATTTCCATTTTTTATAATTTTTATTATCACTGAATTAATTACGTGTCACTAGTTTAAGGAGTGGCTGACTATTGAATTCATTTTAAATATTATATTTCTACATGAACTTAAATTTTGCCCGGCGCATCCACCATTTTGGAATTATTGCTGATCTCGGCAAGATAATATTCAGGGGGTTTAGAAAAGGACAGGGCTGTAAAAAAATATTTTGTGGCTTGTGAAAAATCAAATGTTAATCAACTGATATTTTTTAAACGTAATGATATACATTATAATATACTTAAAACTTCTTCTGAACTAAATGATGTATTATTTGTTTAAATTTCTGAGAAAAAAAAAATCTGCCTAAACGAGTCGATAACCAAATACAAGTTATTTATGAAATGGTTTACTGGAAACGACAATTTAGATTACATAAATGTTATTGCCTTATATTATCAATATATCACATTTTAAAGTTATCAAAATATGAAATTGCAGATAGGGATAAAGTAAAATAGCAAAATATAAATTACGAAAATGCAAAACATCAAATACACAAACGAATGAAATAGCAAAACGATCAATTAACGAAGTCTCAAAATATGAGATTAATGTCAAATAATAATAATTATGTTCTGATATAAAAATATAAAATTCATGAAAATGTTAAATTATAGAAATACAATATTATCTTAAATTAATATATACGAAAATCTCAAATCAGCCAAACTTCAAATTAGCGAAATTAACAAAATAGCAAAAATATATTGACGAAATATTCCAATATTTTATAGCAAAGAAGCAAAATAATATTAAAATATTAAAGAATTATTAGAAATTCAAAATGAATTTAAAAAAATATTACAGTAATGACAATATGAAATTAACGAAATACAAAATCTCATAATCAGTCCTGAATGCCGAATATTAAAGAATAAAATTTGTAAAATAGTGAAATAAAAGTAACCAAAAAAGAGAACCTGAAATTAACTACTGACAAATTAAGGTAATATGAAAATATTGTTTACGTCCTGAAAGAAACTCTTGATGATTTCATGAAATATGAAAATTTAAATCTCTCAAATAGCAAACTTACAATGAAATAGCAAATAGAGATATATCAATTAAACTAAAAATTAAAATATCAGATTAATAGAAATTTTACTAAAAACCAACAAAGGAGTCCTGTATTACCGACTGATACAGCAACACGTGTTGCAGATAAAAGTGAAGTAAATGTAGAGAAAAAGGCAAATACAATAGAAGAAAACAACAAAGAAGTAGAAGAGAGATACCAACGAAAGTTAGAAAGAGGATAAAGGGGTTGAGGAGAGCCTCGAATGAATTGGTTATCAAAATCAAATTGATGAAATATGAAAATATCACAATTAATAATTGACATTTAGATAAAAAAAATATTAGAAAAATAAATTTAAATCTCCCAAATAGCAAACTAACAATAAAATACCAAATAATGATATATCACTTAAACTAAAAGTAAAATATCAGATTGATAAAATATCAAATACAAATTTAATTAAAAACCAACAGAGGAGTCCTGTATTACCGACTGATGCAGCAACACGTGGTACAGATAATAGTGAAGTAAGTGTACAGAAAAGGGCAAAAAAATTGAAGAAAACAGCAAAGAAATACAAGACAGACACCAACGAATTTTAGGAAGAGGATATAGGGGTTGAGGAGAGCATCGAATGAATAGATTATCAAAATTAAATTGATTAAATATGAAAATGTCACAATTAATTGACATCTAGATGTAAAAAAAAATAATTAGAAAAATAAATTTAAATCTCCCAAATAGCAAATAAAGATATATCAATTAAACTAAAAAGTTAAATATAAGATTGGTAAAAATATCAAATACAAATTTAACTAAAAAACCAACAGAGGAGTCCTGTATTACCGACTGATGCAGCAACACGTGGTGCAGATAAAAGTGAAGTAAATGTAGAGAAAAAGGCAAAGACAATAGAAGAAAACTGCAAAGAAGTAGAAGAGATATACCAACGAAATTTGGGAAGAGGATAAAGGGGTTGAGGAGAGCATCGAATGAATAGATCAAATTGATGAAATATGAAAATATCACAATTGACATCTAGATGTAAAAAAAAAATTAGAAAAATAAATTTAAATCTCCCAAATAACAAACTAACAGTGAAATAGCAAATAGAGATATATCAATTCAACTAAAAAATAAAATATCAAATAGAAATTTAACTAAAAACCAACAGAGGAGTCCTGTATTACCGACTGATGCAGCAACACGTGGTGCAGATAAAATTGCAGTAAATGTAGAGAAAAGGGTAAATAAAATTGAAGAAAACAGCAAAGAAGTAGAAGAGAGATACCAATGAAAGTAAGGAAGATGATAAAGTGGTTGAGGAGAGCATCGAATGAATACATTATCAAAATGGAATTGATGAAATATGAAAATATCACAATTAAATGACATTTAGATGTAAAAACTATATTAGAAAAATTAATTTAAATCTTCCAAATGGCAGACTAACAATGAAATGGCAAATAGAGATATATTAATTAAACTAAAAAGTAAAATATCAGATTAATAAAATATCAAATAGAAATTTAACTAAAAACCAACAGAGGAGTCCTGTATTACCGACTGATGCAGCAACACGTGGTGCAGATAAAAGTGAAGTAAATGTAGAGAAAAGGGTAGATAAAATTGAAGAAAACAGCAAAGAAGTAGAAGAGAGATACCAATGAAAGTAAGGAAGATGATAAAGGGGTTGAGGAGAGCATCGAATGAATAGATTATCAAAATGGAATTGATGAAATATGAAAATATCACAACTAATTGACATTTAGATGGAAAAAAAATATTATAAAAATAAATTTAAATCTAACAAATAGCAAACTAACAATGAAATAGCAAATAGAGATATATCATTTAAACTAAAAAGTAAAATATCAGATTAATACAAAATCAAATATAAATTTAACTAAAAACCAACAGAGGAGTCCTGTATTACCGACTGACGCAGCAACACGTGGTGCAGATAAAAGTGAAGTAAATGTAGAGAAAAAGACAAAGAAAATTGAATAAAATAGCAAAGAAGTAGAAGAGAGATGCCAACGAAAGTTAGGAAGAGGATAAAGGGGTTGAGAAAGCATCGAATGAATAGATTATCAAAATCAAATTGATGAAATATGAGAATATAACAATTGACATTTAGATGGAAAAAAAATATTATAAAAATAAATTTAAATCTAACAAATAGCAAACTAACAATGAAATAGCAAATACAGATATATCAATTAAACTAAAAAGTAAAATATCAGATTAATACAATATCAAATAGAAATTTAACTAAAAACCAACAGAGGAGTCCTGTATTACCGACTGACGCAGCAACACGTGGTGCAGATAAAAGTGAAGTAAATGTAGAGAAAAAGACAAAGAAAATTGAAGAAAACAGCAAAGAAGTAAAGGAGAGATGCCAAGGAAAGTTAGGAAGAGGATAAAGGGGTTGAGAAAGCATCGAATGAATAGATTATCAAAATCAAATTGATGAAATATGAGAATATAGCAATTGACATTTAGATGGAAAAAAAATATTATAAAAATAAATTTAAATCTAACAAATAGCAAACTAACAATGAAACAGCAAATAGAGATATATCAATTAAACTAAAAAGTAAAATATCAGATTAATACAATATCAAATAGAAATTTAACTAAAAACCAACAGAGGAGTCCTGTATTACCGACTGACGCAGCGACACGTGGTGCAGATAAAAGTGAAGTAAATGTAGAGAAAAGGGCAAAGAAAATTGAGGAAAACACCAAAAAAATAGAAGAGAGATACCAACGAAAGTTAGGAAGAGGATAAAGGGGTTGAGAAAGCATCGAATGAATAGATTATCAAAATCAAATTGATGAAATATGAAAATATCACAATTGACGTCTAGATGGAAAAAAAATGATTAGAAAAATGAATTTAAATTTCCCAAATAGCAAACTAACAATGAAATAGCAAATAGAGATATATCAGTTAAACTAAAAAGTAAAATATCAGATTAATACAATATCAAATAGAAATTTAACTAAAAACCAACAGAGGAGTCCTGTATTACCGACTGACGCAGCGACACGTGGTGCAGATAAAAGTGAAGTAAATGTAGAGAAAAAGACAAAGAAAATTGAAGAAAACAGCAAAGAAGTAAAAGAGAGATGCCAACGAAAGTTAGGAAGAGGATAAAGGGGTTGAGAAAGCATCGAATGAATAGATTATCAAAATCAAATTGATGAAATATGAGAATATAACAATTGACATTTAGATGGAAAAAAAATATTATAAAAATAAATTTAAATCTAACAAATAGCAAACTAACAATGAAATAGCAAATAGAGATATATCAATTAAACTAAAAAGTAAAATATCAGATTAATAAAATATCAAATAGATATTTAACTAAAAACCAACAGAAGAGTCCTGTATTACCGACTGATACAGCAACACGTGGTGCAGATAAAAGTGAAGTAAATATAGAGAAAAGGCTAAATTAAATTGAAGAAAACAGCAAAGAAGTAGAAGAGAGATACCAACGAAAGTTAGGAAGAGGATAAAGGGGCTGAGACAAGCATCGAATGAATATATTATCAAAATGAAATTGATGAAATATGAAAATATCACAATTAATTGACATTTAGATGGAAGAAAAATATTAGAAGAATAATTTTAAATCTCCCAAATAGCAAACTAACAAGGAAATAGCAAATACAGATATATCAATTAAACTAAAAAGTAAAATATCAGATTAATAAAATATCAAATAGATATTTAACTAAAAACCAACAGAAGAGTCCTGTATTACCGACTGATACAGCAACACGTGGTGCAGATAAAAGTGAAGTAAATATAGAGAAAAGGCTAAATTAAATTGAAGAAAACAGCAAAGAAGTAGAAGAGAGATACCAACGAAAGTTAGGAAGAGGATAAAGGGGCTGAGACAAGCATCGAATGAATATATTATCAAAATGAAATTGATGAAATATGAAAATATCACAATTAATTGACATTTAGATGGAAGAAAAATATTAGAAGAATAATTTTAAATCTCCCAAATAGCAAACTAACAAGGAAATAGCAAATACAGATATATCAATTAAACTAAAAAGTAAAATATCAGATTAATACAATATCAAATAGAAATTTAACTAAAAACCAACAGAGGAGTCCTGTATTACCGACTGACGCAGCAACACGTGGTGCAGATAAAAGTGAAGTAAATGTAGAGAAAAAGACAAAGAAAATTGAAGAAAACAGCAAAGAAGTAAAGGAGAGATGCCAAGGAAAGTTAGGAAGAGGATAAAGGGGTTGAGAAAGCATCGAATGAATAGATTATCAAAATCAAATTGATGAAATATGAGAATATAGCAATTGACATTTAGATGGAAAAAAAATATTATAAAAATAAATTTAAATCTAACAAATAGCAAACTAACAATGAAACAGCAAATAGAGATATATCAATTAAACTAAAAAGTAAAATATCAGATTAATACAATATCAAATAGAAATTTAACTAAAAACCAACAGAGGAGTCCTGTATTACCGACTGACGCAGCGACACGTGGTGCAGATAAAAGTGAAGTAAATGTAGAGAAAAGGGCAAAGAAAATTGAGGAAAACACCAAAAAAATAGAAGAGAGATACCAACGAAAGTTAGGAAGAGGATAAAGGGGTTGAGAAAGCATCGAATGAATAGATTATCAAAATCAAATTGATGAAATATGAAAATATCACAATTGACGTCTAGATGGAAAAAAAATGATTAGAAAAATGAATTTAAATTTCCCAAATAGCAAACTAACAATGAAATAGCAAATAGAGATATATCAGTTAAACTAAAAAGTAAAATATCAGATTAATACAATATCAAATAGAAATTTAACTAAAAACCAACAGAGGAGTCCTGTATTACCGACTGACGCAGCGACACGTGGTGCAGATAAAAGTGAAGTAAATGTAGAGAAAAAGACAAAGAAAATTGAAGAAAACAGCAAAGAAGTAAAAGAGAGATGCCAACGAAAGTTAGGAAGAGGATAAAGGGGTTGAGAAAGCATCGAATGAATAGATTATCAAAATCAAATTGATGAAATATGAGAATATAACAATTGACATTTAGATGGAAAAAAAATATTATAAAAATAAATTTAAATCTAACAAATAGCAAACTAACAATGAAATAGCAAATAGAGATATATCAATTAAACTAAAAAGTAAAATATCAGATTAATAAAATATCAAATAGATATTTAACTAAAAACCAACAGAAGAGTCCTGTATTACCGACTGATACAGCAACACGTGGTGCAGATAAAAGTGAAGTAAATATAGAGAAAAGGCTAAATTAAATTGAAGAAAACAGCAAAGAAGTAGAAGAGAGATACCAACGAAAGTTAGGAAGAGGATAAAGGGGCTGAGACAAGCATCGAATGAATATATTATCAAAATGAAATTGATGAAATATGAAAATATCACAATTAATTGACATTTAGATGGAAGAAAAATATTAGAAGAATAATTTTAAATCTCCCAAATAGCAAACTAACAAGGAAATAGCAAATACAGATATATCAATTAAACTAAAAAGTAAAATATCAGATTAATAAAATATCAAATAGATATTTAACTAAAAACCAACAGAAGAGTCCTGTATTACCGACTGATACAGCAACACGTGGTGCAGATAAAAGTGAAGTAAATATAGAGAAAAGGCTAAATTAAATTGAAGAAAACAGCAAAGAAGTAGAAGAGAGATACCAACGAAAGTTAGGAAGAGGATAAAGGGGCTGAGACAAGCATCGAATGAATATATTATCAAAATGAAATTGATGAAATATGAAAATATCACAATTAATTGACATTTAGATGGAAGAAAAATATTAGAAGAATAATTTTAAATCTCCCAAATAGCAAACTAACAAGGAAATAGCAAATACAGATATATCAATTAAACTAAAAAGTAAAATATCAGATTAATAAAATATCAAATAGATATTTAACTAAAAACCAACAGAAGAGTCCTGTATTACCGACTGATACAGCAACACGTGGTGCAGATAAAAGTGAAGTAAATATAGAGAAAAGGCTAAATTAAATTGAAGAAAACAGCAAAGAAGTAGAAGAGAGATACCAATGAAAGTAAGGAAGATGATAAGGGGTTGAGGAGAGCATCGAATGAATAGATGATCAAAATGGAATTGATGAAATATGAAAACATCACAATTGACATTTAGATGGAAAAAAAATGATTAGAAAAATAAATTTAAATTTCCCAAATAGCAAACTAACAATGAAATGGCAAATAGAGATATATCAATTTAACTAAAAAGTAAAATATCAGATTAATAAAATATCAAATAGAAATTTAACTAAAAACCAAGAAAGGAGTCCTGTATTACCGACTGAGGCAGCAACACGTGGTGCAGATAAAACTGAAGTAAATGTAGAGAAAAGGGTGAATAAAATTGAAGAAAACAGCAAATAAGTTGAAGAGAGATACCAATGAAAGTAAGGAAGATGATAAAGGGGTTGAGGAGAGCATCGAATGAATAGATTATCAAAATGGAATTGATGAAATATGAAAATATCACAACTAATTGACATTTAGATGGAAAAAAAATATTATAAAAATAAATTTAAATCTAACAAATAGCAAACTAACAATGAAATAGCAAATAGAGATATATCAATTAAACTAAAAAGTAAAATATCAGATTAATACAATATCAAATAGAAATTTAACTAAAAACCAACAGAGGAGTCCTGTATTACCGACTGACGCAGCGACACGTGGTGCAGATAAAAGTGAAGTAAATGTAGAGAAAAGGGCAAAGAAAATTGAGGAAAACACCAAAGAAATAGAAGAGAGATACCAACGAAAGTTAGGCAGAGGATAAAGGGGTTGAGGAAGTATCGAATGAATAAATTATCAAAATCAAATTGATGAAATATGAAAATATCACAATTGACATTTAGTTGGAAAAAAAATGCTTAGAAAAATAAATTTAAATTCCCCAAATAGCAAACTAACAATGAAATAGCAAATAGAGATATATCAGTTAAACTAGAAAGTAAAATATCAGATTAATAAAATATCAAATAGAAATTTAACTAAAAACCAACAGAGGAGTCCTGTATTACCGACTGAGGCAGCAACACGTGGTGCAGATAAAAGTGAAGTAAATGTAGAGAAAAAGACAAAGAAAATTGAAGAAAACAGCAAAGAAGTAAAAAAGAGATGCCAACGAAAGTTAGGAAGAGGATAAAGGGGTTGAGAAAGCATCGAATGAATAGATTATCAAAATCAAATTGATGAAATATGAGAATATAACAATTGACATTTAGATGGAAAAAAATATTATAAAAATAAATTTAAATCTAACAAATAGCAAACTAACAATGAAATAGCAAATAGAGATATATCAATTAAACTAAAAAGTAAAATATCAGATTAATAAAATATCAAATAGATATTTAACTAAAAACCAACAGAAGAGTCCTGTATTACCGACTGACGCAGCAACACGTGGTGCAGATAAAAGTGAAGTAAATATAGAGAAAAGGCTAAATTAAATTGAAGAAAACAGCAAAGAAGTAGAAGAGAGATACCAACTAAAGTTAGGAGGAGGATAAAGGGGCTGAGAAGAGCATCGAATGAATAGATTATCAAAAATGAAATTGATGAAATATGAAAATATCACAATTAATTGACATTTAGATGGAAGAAAAATATTAGAAGAATAATTTTAAATCTCCCAAATAGCAAACTAACAAGGAAATAGCAAATACAGATATATCAATTAAACTAATAAGTAAAATATCAGATTAATAAAATATCAAATAGAAATTTAACTAAAAACCAACAGAGGAGTCCTGTATTACCGACTGATGCAGCAATACGTGGTGCAGATAAAAGTGAAGTAAATGTAGAGAAAAGGGTAAATTAAATTGAAGAAAACAGCAAAGAAGTAGAAGAGAGATACCAATGAAAATTAGGAAGAAGATAAAGGGGTTGAGGAGAGCATCGAATGAATAGATTATCAAAATGGAATTGAAGAAATATGAAAATATCACAATTAATTGACATTTAAATGGAAGAAAAATATTATAAAAATAAATTTAAATCCCCCAAATAGCAAACTAACAATGAAATGGCAAATAGAGATATATCAATTAAACTAAAAAGTAAAATATCAGATTAATAAAATATCAAATAGATATTTAACTAAAAACCAACAGAAGAGTCCTGTATTACCGACTGATACAGCAACACGTGGTGCAGATAAAAGTGAACTAAATATAGAGAAAAGGCTAAATTAAATTGAAGAAAACAGCAAAGAAGTAGAAGAGAGATACCAACGAAAGTTAGGAAGAGGATAAAGGGGCTGAGACGAGCATCGAATGAATATATTATCAAAATGAAATTGATGAAATATGAAAATATCACAATTAATTGACATTTAGATGGAAGAAAAATATTAGAAGAATAATTTTAAATCTCCCAAATAGCAAACTAACAAGGAAATAGCAAATACAGATATATCAATTAAACTAAAAAGTAAAATATCAGATTAATAAAATATCAAATAGAAATTTAACTAAAAACCAACAGAGGAGTCCTGTATTACCGACTGATGCAGCAATACGTGGTGCAGATAAAAGTGAAGTAAATGTAGAGAAAAGGGTAAATAAAATTGAAGAAAACAGCAAAGAAGTAGAAGAGAGATACCAATGAAAGTAAGGAAGATGATAAGGGGTTGAGGAGAGCATCGAATGAATAGATGATCAAAATGGAATTGATGAAATATGAAAATATCACAATTGACATTTAGATGGAAAAAAAATGATTAGAAAAATAAATTTAAATTTCCCAAATAGCAAACTAACAATCAAATAGCAAATAGAGATATATCAGTTAAACTAAAAAGTAAAATATCAGATTAATAGAATATCAAATATAAATTTAACTAAAAACTAACAGAGGAGTCCTGTATTACCAACTGACGCAGCAACACGTGGTGCAGATAAAATTGAAGTAAATGTAGAGAAAAGGGTAAATAAAATTGAAGAAAACAGCAAAGAAGTAGAAGAGAGATACCAATGAAAGTAAGGAAGATGATAAGGGGTTGAGGAAAGCATCGAATGAATAGATGATCAAAATGGAATTGATGAAATATGAAAATATCACAATTGATTGACATTTAGATGAAAAAAAAATTACAAAAATAAATTTAAATCTCCCAAATAGCAAACTAACAATGAAATAGCAAATAGAGATATATCAGTTAAACTAAAAAGTAAAATATCAGATTAATAGAATATCAAATAGAAATTTAACTAAAAACCAAGAGAGGAGTCCTGTATTACCGACTGATGCAGCAACACGTGGTGCAGATAAAAGTGAAGTAAATGTAGAGAAAAGAGTAAATAAAATTGAAGAAAACAGCAAAGAAGTAGAAGAGAGATACCAATGAAAGTAAGGAAGATGATAAGGGGTTGAGGGGAGCATCGAATGAATAGATTGTATCAAAATGGAATTGATGAAATATGAAAATAGCACAATTAATTGACATTTAGATGAAAAAAAAATTACAAAAATAAATTTAAATCTCCCAAATAGCAAACTAACAATGAAATAGCAAATAGAGATATATCAGTTAAACTAAAAAGTAAAATATCAGATTAATAGAATATCAAATAGAAATTTAACTAAAAACCAAGAGAGGAGTCCTGTATTACCGACTGATGCAGCAACACGTGGTGCAGATAAAAGTGAAGTAAATGTAGAGAAAAGAGTAAATAAAATTGAAGAAAACAGCAAAGAAGTAGAAGAGAGATACCAATGAAAGTAAGGAAGATGATAAGGGGTTGAGGAGAGCATCGAATGAATAGATTGTATCAAAATGGAATTGATGAAATATGAAAATATCACAATTAATTGACATTTAGATGGAAAAAAATATTATAAAATAGCAAATATAGATATATCAATTAAACTAAAAAGTAAAATGTCAGATTAATAAAATATCAAATAGAAATTTAACTAAAAACCAATAGAGGACCAAGACCTGTTGATGTGTTTAAAGAAAACAGCAAATTCACAAAATAGCTAAATTTTAAATTACGAAATCTCCCTTTAACTAAATTATAAATATCAAGATAAACTTCAGAGCATTCACTTTATTCGCTAACGCCAGCCAAACTGTAAACAGGCAACAAATAATTTTGCTACGGTAACTTTGAAAATTAGTTATTTTAAAAATAAAACAGAATTTTTGAGTATTGATTATTTTCCTTGGGGGAAAGTTAAAGATGATGTATACGATGTTTATCAACAGCCCGCGAAACATAGAGGAACTACGGAATTGCATTATCAACTCTTGCCGCTCCATAACGCATAATTTTATTAATTAACAAATTCGCCAAACAGCCTGAGGTATGAATTATGTGTTGCCTATTTAAAATTTGGCAGGCGTTAATTTTAATGCCGTTTGTCTGTATTCTGGGAATTAGCCAAACAAAAAACGATTCACCCGATTCAAGGATTGTATTTTTTTTCTTACTGTTACCGTCCAGAGTTATATATTTTTCGGAGAACACCCTCACCAAAATCCGACTGAAAAGCCGATCCGCTTAAAATAAACTGTCAATAAAATGCCAGCCGTCCACAAAAGCTATATTTGCAAACTCCCTCGCCAATTCGATGATTAAAACAAACAATGGCTGTTGAAATAATAAATAGTTGCTGGAGCGGAAGCCGACATTAATTTCGAGCGATAAGGCAGTTTTGAAACAATCAAAATCGGCCGGCCTTATCTGCGAGAAACGAGTCGGATTAACGGAGTCAAAATGATATAATCATTACTGACATGGATGTCGGAGAGGGTCGCGAAGTTTTCAAACTTTGCAGCAATTCTGACGAGTATATAACAGCTGCCGGGTGAATCGATGTAAAACGAGCACACGAAAGGTTTCATTTCTGAATGGTTGCGACTCGGAAGATAACTGGAGGTCTGAAAGGGAATTTTAATTTTGAGAGAGCGGCAAGGGGGTTTTATTTGATACGGAAAGAATTGCTTTTAATGACAGTTTTCATTAACTGGGTGAATAAATAAGGCGAAATGGGTGCAATTTTGAATTTATTTTCCCGGCGGATGTTCATTTCGGAGATGTTTATGTTTTCGAACACGTACACAGTGCTAGGGAAAAGGTTGGCGTGTTTTCTATAGAGGGTGTCTCACATAAGGTTTACTTTAGGGTTGTTACAGTAAATTAATGATAGATTTATTGTAGAGGGTTAATTATTGTACAGTCGACACGCGCAATTAACCAGAAATTTCTTTCTCTCTTCTAAATTTCCTGAATTGTTCCTCAACATCTTCCGTTCATGTCTTCTTTTACTATATTTTTAACAACCTCCCGATTTTTTCTTAATATTTATCTATTTCATAAATTACTGCTACTTTCCTCAGTATCTCTCCCTCGATTTTCTAATCTCTATTTTCCTGTAGTCTCCCCCCTCTATGCTCCATCAACTCAAGCTCTCTATTACGTTTGACTTAATATCTCTACACTTTTCTCACTCTTCTTTTTCTTATGCCTCTTTTTCGGCTCAGAT
The DNA here is from genome assembly GCA_963583935.1 of Diaperis boleti. NCBI lineage: Eukaryota > Metazoa > Arthropoda > Insecta > Coleoptera > Tenebrionidae > Diaperis > Diaperis boleti. The sequence goes on along the minus strand of OY757244.1, from coordinate 6,934,726 downwards.
TTGCCTTTTTCTTCCTTACATATTATCTCCGTGCTCTTTTGAAGATTCCTCTGTCTTCAATCTCCCTATATAACTGCAATCTTAATTTCCTCAACATCTTCCCTCCTCTATCTCGTAAATCAATCCTTCGCTCCTGAAACTGCCATCCGTCATCTTAATTTGTCCCCCTCGTTGTAATAAATTTCTTCTTTCTCAATTATTTTTTTTTTAATTTAAGATCCCAGTATTTTTAGTTCTTCGGTGTCTTTAATTAAAAAAAAATACTACCATACTGCTGCCCATCGTTTCTTAGCTTTGCAATTTATCAGGTCTTCTAGACTTTCCCTTTATCAAATCTCTTCCTGTTTCCACAAGTTGTCCTTCTTTTGTGAGAGCCTCTCTTTTCTAAACTGATCTCTCTCGCTATGATCAAATTTCTCTTTAACGATATATATCTTCCTTCAATATTTCTTTCTCCATTCTCATCCTCTCAATGCTCAGTCTTTCTCTCTCTATAGTCAATCTCTCAAAAAACAGATCAAGGATATTCTCTTGTTAATCTCTTTCTCTCTCTCTAAATCTTTCATTCCCTCTCTCTTTCACTCTCTGTGAGCAACCCCCTCTTTCTTTCCTCAATATGCTTCTTCTCCCCTCTTTTAAATTTCGGTGTTTTCAAGACCTACCTCAATAGTAAAGTCCTAATTCTGTTCCCGCGTTCATTCCTTTTCTTTCCTCAATATATCTGCAGACTTTTTTCAATATCTCTTTTGCTCCACTCAACACATCTCTTTATGTCTCCCTCATTTTACCTTCCCGTTCCCCAAAAACCTCTCTTCCTATTCTTCATCTTTCTCAATGTTCTAAATGCCTCCCTTTCTTCAAAAAGCTCACAAATTGAGGTGTTGTTTTCATTTTCTTATTCTTGCGCTTTCTTCACTTTTTCAGTTTTTCAAATTGTAATAAATTCCTCTTCCTCTTTCCTCACTGTCCTACTACCTCTCATTACCTCCTCGACCTCCTTCCGATATCTTTCTAATTTCTCTCGCTCCGTTGCATCAATGTCCCTCTCTTCAATCCTTCTTTGTCTACTTGCAGAGTCACTTTTTGATCAATATTTCATTATATTTCCTCAATATCTCTGTCCTCTAAGTGTGGCTAATTCCATTCCTCAATTATTTTTCTACCCGCTTATTCTGTTCATTTTTTTTTTTCTTCTTTATTGCTCGTCCTCTCAAGCTCTCCAGAATCTCACTCCTCTTTGCTATTTTGGTATGTACATCGTTCCTAAGATCCCACCAAAATCCAATTTTCTGAAAAATTTAATAGTATAACGGACACAGACCATGGAGCTACACTTATTTTTAAACGTCATTTTCAGTCTTGGCATGGTGGTTGGAAGCCGACAGCCGCGGCTAAAGGCTATATAAAAAATTCGATGCGAAATACGAAAGAAATCAAAACATTCCATCTAAACAGAGGACTTTGTATAACCATTTGTAGACCAAAACGACGCATATATTTTAATATGCCAGCAAAGCCAGTTACACTCACTATTAAATCTCACTTTAAGTTCGGGCATGGTGGTTGGAAGCCGACAGACAAAGCATAGCGTCGTATAGAAACTTTATTCCGAAATATGTGCTCTGGAAATCGCAGAAAAAATTTCATTTAGAACAGAACTTTGCATAACCATTTTGCTATAGAACGACTTAAAGATTTTAATACGCAAGCGAAGCGAGCTACACTAACTTTAAGACCTCACTTCCAGTTTCAACATGGTGGTTAGAATCCGACCAATTCCTACAGAAGGCTATATTTACAATTCGATTAGAGACATTGTAGAAATCACAAAAAAATCCACTTAAAAACAAAGTTTTCATACCATCTGTATATCAAAGCACTCATAGATTTTAACAGGCAAGCGAAGTGAGCTACATATATTTTTCAGTCTTGACATGGTGGTTGGAACCCGACAGCCCCTGCAGAAGGCTATATAAAAAATTTGATTCAAAATACTATAGAAATTAAAAAAATACATTTAAACAGAGGAATTTGTATAACCATTTGTGCATCAAACGAACCGAGCCAAGCGAGCTACACTTGTTATTAGAACTTCATTTTCAGTTCTGGCATGGTGGTTGGAAGCCGACAGCCACTGTAGAGGGCTATATAGAAAATTCGATCCAAAATATGTACACTGGAAATCGCATAAAAATTTCCATTTAAAACAGAACTTTGCATAACCATTTTGCAACAAAACGACCCAAAGATCTTAACACGCGAGCGAAGCGAGCTACACTCACTATTAAAACCTCACTTCCAGTCCCGACATGGTGGTTGGAAGCCTGCAGAAGGCTATATTGGAAATTCGATTAGATATACTGTAAAAATCACAAAGAAAATCCAATTAAAAACAAGTTTCTTCACCAAAGGACCCATACATTTTTTACAGGCGAGCGAAGCGAGCTACACTTATTTTTAAAGGTCACTTTCAGTCTTGGCATGGTGGTTGGAAGCCGACAGCCGCTGCAAAAGACTATATAGAAAATTCGATTCGTAATACTGTAGAAATCACCGAAAAGGTTCCATTTAAAAACAGAACTTTGTATACCTAACCATTGGTACATCAAAACGACTCATAAATATTTTAATATGCGAGCTACACTCACGGTGAAAACCTTACTTTCAGTTGAGGCATGGTGATTGGAACCCGAAAGTCTTTGCAGAAAGCAATATAAAATATTTGATCCATGTAGAAATCGCAGACAAAATTCCACTTAAAAACAAAATTTGCCTAACGATCTGTACACCAAAACGACCCATAGATTTCAACAAGAGAGTGAAGCGAACTACACTTACTATTAAAACTTTACTTTCGTGTATGCCATGGTGGTTGGAAGCCGACAACCGAAGCATAGGGCTGTATAGAAACTTCGTTCCGAAATATGTACTCTGGAATCCATTTAAAACAGAACTTTGTATAACCATTTGCGTAACAGAACGATCCACAGATTTTAATACGCGAGCGAAGCGAGCTACATTCGTTATTAAAACCAAAATTTCAGTTTTGGCATGGTGGTTGGAAGCCGACAGCCACTGCATAAGGCTATATAGGAAATTCGATCCAAAATATGTACACTGGAAATCGCATAAAAGTTTCCATTTAAAACAGAACTTTGCATAACCATTTTGCTACACTTACTAATAAAACCTCACTTCCAGTCCCGACATGGTGGTTGGAAGCCGACCCATTCCTGCAGAAGGCTATATTGAAAATTCGATTAGGTATACTGCAGAAATCACACAAAAAAATCCAATTAAAAACATGTTTCTATACCATATCTACACCAAAGAACCTATAAATTTTAACAGGCGAGCGAAGCGAGCTACACTTATTTTTAAAGGTCACTTTCAGTCTTGGCATGATGGTTGGAAGAAATCACAGAAAAAGTTCCATTTGAAAACAGAACTTTGTATACCTAACCACCGGTACATCAAAACGACTCATATGTATTTTAAAACGCGAGCGAAGCGAGCTACACTCACTATTAATACCCAACATGGTGGTTGGAAGCTGACCAATTCCTGCAGAAGGTTATATTGAAAATTGAATTAGAAATACTGTAGAAATCATAAAAAAAATCACAAAGAACCCTTAGATTTTAACAGACGAGCAAGGCGAGCTACACGTGAGCTAAACGTCAGTTTTAGTCATATCATTGTGTTTGGAAACCGACAGCCGCTGCAGAAGACTATATAAAAAATTCAATGCGAAATACGAAAGAAATAAAAAAAAACCATCTAAACAGAGGACTTTGTATATCCATTTGTAGATCAAAACGACCCATATATTTTAACAGGCGAGCGAAGCGAGCTACACTGATCTTTCAATCTTGGCATGATGGTTGGAAGCCGACAGCCGCTGCAGAAGGCTATATCAAAAATTTGATCCGAAACACTATAGTAATTAGAAAAATACATTTAAGCAGAGGACTTCGTATAACCATTTGTAGATCAAATCGATCCATATATTTTCGATCCAAAATATGTACACTGAAAATCGCATAAAAATTTCCATTTAAAACAGAACTTTGCATAAGCATTTTGCAACAGAACGAATCAAAGATATTAATACGCGAGCGAAGCGAGCTACACTCACTATTAAAACCTCACTTCCAGTCCCAACATGGTGGTTGGAAACCGACAGCCGCTGCAGAAGGCTATATAAAAAATTTGTTCCGAAATACTATAGAAACTAAAAAAAAAACATTTAAACATAGGACTTTGTATAACCATTTGTGCATCAAAGGGACCCATATATTTAAATATGCCAGCAAGGCGAGCTACACTCATAATTAAAATCTCACTTTCAGTTCGGGCATGGTGGTTGAAAGCCGACAGCCGAAGCATAGGGGTGTATAGAAACTTCGTTCCTAAATATGTACTATGGAAATCCCATAAAAATTTGCTTTTAAAACAGAACTTTGTATAACCAGTTTTGCAACAGAACGATCCACAGATTTTAATACGCGAGCGAAGCGAGTTACACTCGTTATTAAAACCTCACTTTCAGTTCTGGCATGGTGGTTGGAAGTCGACAGCCGCTGTAGAAGGCTATATAGAAAATTCGATCCAAAATATGTACACTGGAAATAGCATAAAAATTTCCATTTAAAACAGAACTGTCCATAAGCATTTTGCAACAGAACGACCCAAAGATATTAATAAGTGAGCAAAGCGAGCTACAGTCACTATTAAAACCGCACTTTCAGTCCTGAGATGGTGGTTGGGAGTCGACCCATTCCTGCAGAAGGCTATATTGAAAATTCAATTAGATATACTCTAGAAATCACAAAAAAAATACAATGGGTACATTAAAACGATTCATACACATTTTAGTACGCGAGCGAAGCGAGCTACACTCACGGTTAAAACCTTACTTTTAGTCCAGTCATGGTGATTGGAAGCCGAAAGTCTTTGCAGAAAGCTATATGAAAAATTTGATCCATGTGAAAATCGCCGACAAAATTCCACTTAAAAACAAAATTTGCCCAACGATCTGTACACGAAAACGATCCATAGATTTCAACAAGAGAGCGAAGCGAACTACACTTGTAAGCCATGGTGGTTGGAAGCCGACAGCCCAAGCACAGGGCTGTATAGAAACTTCGTTCCCAGATACGTACTGTGGAAATCCCGTAAAAATTTGCTTTTAAAACACAACTTTGTATAACCACTTGTGCAACAGAACAACCCAAAGATATTAATACGCGAGCGAAGCGAGCTACACTCACTATTAAAACCTCACTTCCAGTCTCGACATGGTGGTTGGAAACCGACCCATTCCTGCAGAAGGCTATATTGAAAATTCGATTAGATATATTGTAGAAAAAGCAAAAGAATTCCGTTTAAAAACAAAGTTTCCATACCATCTATACATCAAACGACTTACAGATTTTAACAGGCGAGCGAAGCGAACTACACTTATTTTTTAGTCTTGGCATGGTGGTTGGAAGCCGACAGCCGCTGCAGAAGGCTATATAAAAAAATTGATCATGCATGAGGTTCTGAAAATGGAAATTTGAAATAATTATCGAGAAGATTCCATATTCCAGATTCCATATCTATCGGTAATGCGATCGATGGAGCCGCGTAGAAGGATACAACCGATTCTAAGATTCTAAAACTGCAATTTGCAACATGCTGACTTTGAAGATTCCAAATTCAAACACTCCACATTATAATTCTAGATTACATGACGTCAAACTGAATATTCCAAATACGTGTTAAAAAATTGTAAATGCAGGAATTAATATTTCTTAATGTCAACTTACAAAATTCGGACCAAAATTATAAATTACAATAATCTCAGTTCCAGTATTTGAAATGCCAGATTACTAAATTAAAACTTTGAAGATTTCCAAGTTTCTAGATTCCACATTCCAAATTTCCCTAATTCTAGGAGGTCCAGAACTTGGAATCTCTAAAGGTGACCCACCCTCTCAAAAATACTTCCCGGCGAGGCAGCGGGATGATTCTTTCGCCCCGGTAATCGGAAAAATAGAGCGCTTCGAATGCAACTTTCCGGGAACTACGACCACCCACAGTCACCTCGAACCACGCCCTTTGTACGAAGAAATAAATCATGATTTTGACCAGTAAAGAAACGCACTCCTGATCCGCTGCGTCTTCCGGAGCCGCCGCCACTCCGTTGGGAAGAGGACGCAATAATACGACTTGACCGCATCGCGTCAGGCTGCGCGCATCAGCCAAGGTCATAATCTCCCCTCCAACCCGAATTTAGAAATCTGTAATGTGAAATTTTGAAATCTGGAACGGGCAACTTCGAAGTTTGGAACGTGAAAAAAAAAAAAGAAAAAGAGTAGCGTATCCGTGTAAAATTGGCGATTTGGTTTGGACCTGGTCCGAAGATTCAACGAATATTTTTGGAGCCGCAGGCTTCCAAGAAAATCGGACTCAACCGCTATCAGGTACACAAGGTTGGTAATCACAAAGGTTCTAATGTCACCCAGACAGCAGCCAACCTATTGAAGATATGGACTGACCGGGGGCGATCTGAGTATCAGGATGGCCGAATGTGGGATGACGTTGTTACATGTATTACATCTTTTTCTTGTAGTATTAAATAAAACTCTGCATACATTATTCTCAGATATATTTTATCGACAGTCATACACAGATCTTTTAAAAATGTACATATATAAGAATATAATATCATCGACAACGAAACTAGAAAAGCTAATTGAGAAATCCATCAACACCCAAACAAAAACCGTCTCATAATTAACGACGGTTGATTAAAGGCGGCCACAAGTAGTTGGAGGAAAAGTTCAACGAGCGTCCGCGACCACCACTAATGACACTCGTTAGTTGGTTAAAAGCAAAGTTAACTCCTGTTTCCTCAATGAAATATAAAATAACCAACTTCGATCAACCTTTCTTTCCTCGCCCGTCCGGTAATTAACTTTTCTTACTTCAATTTGCGAAAAAGCTAATTTATTTCGTCGGCACCGAGACAAAATAATCCGGCAGGAACGGCAGACGGAGAAGATATGAATTAAAATAATTAACCTAAGTGCGTTTCTTACCGGAGATTTTTTTATTATCGCCTCGTCCTCCTTTTACACGGTTTTATTATTTTTACCTTCGGTGCTTTTCCATCAAGTTATGAAAGATTAAAAGCGACGCGATTTGTTAATTGCGGTGACCGCGGCTCGCTGCTGAATTTTTACTTTTGTTTCCTCGCTGAATTAATCCATTACTTAATACACGGCTTACCCATTTGGATTATTCCATGAAAAAATCCGAAAGGTCGGCAATACATTTTTAATATGACGCTTGTATATTTAAGTGTGTGTACTTCCAAGGATGCACGAATTTGCTTTTCACTCAGCGTAGACCGATCCTCTTGCCACTTCAATCTATCACATTGACAGTAGATTTGTGTTATGTATGTCTGTCTTACTAGATATTTATCTCGGTCCACATATCCGCTTCACCTCATTTCTTTTATTCGGGAACGGAGAGCCTGTCGAGCAGAAAAAGTATGGGGGAATGGGTTTTGCAATTAAAACGTGTTCGATACCTGCAACTATATTTTGTGTAACGTAACGTTAGAGTTAAGACCCAGTTTAATGCGGAAAATAAAAATATAACGGTTACGAAAGCACAAATGGAAATCTGCAGGAGGAGAGGACTCTAATGTGACTAACTGAAAGAACGAAACAATATACCGATGGCTATCGTAGAGGGGAGACGTTCACTGGTAGAATTACTCCAGAACGTTCTCGACCGTATGAGTTGGAAATGACATCATGACACGTTTCTTAACGTTGCAGTACATTGAGAATATTTTTTTAAATTTAGCGCCAATAGTAGGTACAGTTTCAAAATCACCCATTTATTCCTTGGATATACTAAACCAACAATGTTTGGTCGCCGCACACCGTATTATAATTTTTTTTTAAATATTATATAATAATTATAGATTCGCTACTAATTCGGTTGAAACACAGATAGTGATGAATATCTACTTCATTAATAATACAACGCAGTAATTACATTACACATAACAAGCCACAGTAAATGTGATTTCTGGATTTAGAGCAATAATGTTATTATGACCACAATAATATTATATTAACTTGTTGGACTTCATTATACGGAAGTAAATTAATTACATACAATCTGTACGTTCAGGCAGAATGTACTGGACGTTTATCATGGAAAATTTTATTAGAAGAAATTAGCCATAGTTATTTGTTCAATGGACCAAAAACAAAATTTTAGATGAAAAGATACCAGACAGACGTTGTACTGTCCAAATTTTGATTAATATAGACAGATCGCAAAACAACACAAAAACTTTTTCATTTCAAAAACATTCAATTGAGATTTCCATCCTGGGAGCATAATAATTTTCCGACAGTCCTCTGTAATTGTCAAAATTTTTATTTTCCTGAAAACTTTTCCAGGACCATAACGAACAAAACAAAAAATGAATTGTGCGTGGAGTCCACGCGCGACAGAAGTGAAACTTTTTATTGAAAACTATATAACCATACATGCACTCAACAATACCATCGAAATCAACACAAAATGCTTAGAGCCGATATGAATTAATCCAAAAATCGTCCGATAAAACTGTACAAACTATTTTGGTAGTTATTTGGGCGGAGATGATATTTAAAAATAGCAGTGGGAATTTTCGTGTCGCGTCCTACACAAATTACTCCGACTTTCTAACGCATTGCTATGACACTTTTTGAGTTTATCAGTGTATATAGAATCAAGAAATTACGGCACCAAAGTTTTACTGCAGAACCTGATTTGTTGACGAATTTTTAGTGTACTATCCCAATTTCATTTCGTCACATCCAAATCGTTCAATTTAAAGAATCATAAAAAAATTACTCCGACTTCTAACGCATTGCTATGACACATTTTGAATGTACCAGTGTATATAGAATCAAAAAATTACGGCATGTAAGTTATATTGCAGAACCTGATGTGTTGACGAATTTCCAAGTGTCCTATCTAAATTTCGTTTCGTCAGATCAAAATCGTCCATTTCAAAAATCATAAGAAAATTACTCCGATGCTTCAATGATTTGCTATGACACTTTTTGAGTTTACCAGTGCATATAGAATCAAAAAATTACGACACCAAAGTTATACTGCAGAACCTGATTTGTTGACGAATTTTTAGTGTACTATCGCAATTTTATTTCGTCACATCAAAATCGTTCAATTTAAAGAATCATAAAAAAATTACTCCGACTTCTAACGCATTGCTATGACACTTTTTGAATGTACCAGTGTATATAGAATCAAGAAATTACGGCATGTAAGTTATATTGCAGAACCTGATGTGTTGACGAACTTCTAAGTGTCCTATGTAATTTCGTTTCGTCACATCAAAATCGTTCATTCCAAAAATCATAAGAAAATCACTCCGATATTTCAATGTATTGCTATGACACTTTTTGAGTTTACCAGTGTATATAGAATCAAAAAATTACGACACCAAAGTTATACTGCAGAACCTGATTTGTTGACGAATTTTTAGTGTACTATCGCAATTTTATTTCGTCACATCAAAATCGTTCAATTTAAAGAATCATAAAAAAATTACTCAGACTTCTAAGGCATTGCTATGACACTTTTTGAATGTACCAGTGTATATAGAATCAAAAAATTACGGCATGTAAGTTATATTGCAGAACCTGATGTGTTGACGAACTTCTAAGTGTCCTATGTAATTTCGTTTCGTCAGATCAAAATCGTTCATTCCAAAAATCATAAGAAAATCACTCCGATATTTCAATGTATTGCTATGACACTTTTTGAGTTTACCAGTGTATATAGAATCAAAAAATTACGACACCAAAGTTATACTGCAGAACCTGATTTGTTGACGAATTTTTAGTGTACTATCGCAATTTTATTTCGTCACATCAAAATCGTTCAATTTAAAGAATCATAAAAACATTACTCAGACTTCTAAGGCATTGCTATGACACTTTTTGAATGTACCAGTGTATATAGAATCAAGAAATTACGACATGTAAGTTATATTGCAGAACCTGATGTGTTGGCGAACTTCTAAGTGTCCTATGTAATTTCGTTTCGTCACATCAAAATCGTTCATTCCAAAAATCATAAGAAAATCACTCCGATATTTCAATGTATTGCTATGACACTTTTGAGTTTACCAGTGTATATAGAATCAAAAAATTACGACACCAAAGTTATACTGCAGAACCTGATTTGTTGACGAATTTTTAGTGTACTATCGCAATTTTATTTCGTCACATCAAAATCGTTCAATTTAAAGAATCATAAAAAAATTACTCAGACTTCTAACGCATTGCTATGACACTTTTTGAATGTACCAGTGTATATAGAATCAAAAAATTACGGCTTTTAAGTTATATTGCAGAACCTGATGTGTTGACGAACTTCTAAGTGTCCTATGTAATTTCGTTTCGTCAGATCAAAATCGTTCATTCCAAAAATCATAAGAAAATCACTCCGATATTTCAATGTATTGCTATGACACTTTTTGAGTTTACCAGTGTATATAGAATCAAAAAATTACGACACCAAAGTTATACTGCAGAACCTGATTTGTTGACGAATTTTTAGTGTACTATCGCAATTTTATTTCGTCACATCAAAATCGTTCAATTTAAAGAATCATAAAAAAATTACTCAGACTTCTAAGGCATTGCTATGACACTTTTTGAATGTACCAGTGTATATAGAATCAAAAAATTACGGCATGTAAGTTATATTGCAGAACCTGATGTGTTGACGAACTTCTAAGTGTCCTATGTAATTTCGTTTCGTCAGATCAAAATCGTTTATTCCAAAAATCATAAGAAAATCACTCCGATATTTCAATGTATTGCTATGACACTTTTTGAGTTTACCAGTGTAGATAGAATCAAAAAATTACGACACCAAAGTTATACTGCAGAACCTGATTTGTTGACGAATTTTTAGTGTACTATCGCAATTTTATTTCGTCACATCAAAATTGTTCAATTTAAAGAATCATAAAAAAATTACTCCGACTTCTAACGCATTGCTATGACACTTTTTGAATGTACCAGTGTATATAGAATCAAAAAATTACGGCTTTTAAGTTATATTGCAGAACCTGATGTGTTGACGAACTTCTAAGTGTCCTATGTAATTTCGTTTCGTCAGATCAAAATCGTTCATTCCAAAAATCATAAGAAAATCACTCCGATATTTCAATGTATTGCTATGACACTTTTTGAGTTTACCAGTGTATATAGAATCAAAAAATTACGACACCAAAGTTATACTGCAGAACCTGATTTGTTGACGAATTTTTAGTGTACTATCGCAATTTTATTTCGTCACATCAAAATCGTTCAATTTAAAGAATCATAAAAACATTACTCAGACTTCTAAGGCATTGCTATGACACTTTTTGAATGTACCAGTGTATATAGAATCAAGAAATTACGGCATGTAAGTTATATTGCAGAACCTGATGTGTTGGCGAACTTCTAAGTGTCCTATGTAATTTCGTTTCGTCACATCAAAATCGTTCATTCCAAAAATCATAAGAAAATCACTCCGATATTTCAATGTATTGCTATGACACTTTTGAGTTTACCAGTGTATATAGAATCAAAAAATTACGACACCAAAGTTATACTGCAGAACCTGATTTGTTGACGAATTTTTAGTGTACTATCGCAATTTTATTTCGTCACATCAAAATCGTTCAATTTAAAGAATCATAAAAAAATTACTCAGACTTCTAACGCATTGCTATGACACTTTTTGAATGTACCAGTGTATATAGAATCAAAAAATTACGGCTTTTAAGTTATATTGCAGAACCTGATGTGTTGACGAACTTCTAAGTGTCCTATGTAATTTCGTTTCGTCAGATCAAAATCGTTCATTCCAAAAATCATAAGAAAATCACTCCGATATTTCAATGTATTGCTATGACACTTTTTGAGTTTACCAGTGTATATAGAATCAAAAAATTACGACACCAAAGTTATACTGCAGAACCTGATTTGTTGACGAATTTTTAGTGTACTATCGCAATTTTATTTCGTCACATCAAAATCGTTCAATTTAAAGAATCATAAAAACATTACTCCGACTTCTAACGCATTGCTATGACACTTTTTGAATGTACCAGTGTATATAGAATCAAGAAATTACGGCATGTAAGTTATATTGCAGAACCTGATGTGTTGGCGAACTTCTAAGTGTCCTATGTAATTTCGTTTCGTCACATCAAAATCGTTCATTCCAAAAATCATAAGAAAATCACTCCGATATTTCAATATATTGCTATGACACTTTTTGAGTTTACCAGTGTATATAGAATCAAAAAATTACGACACCAAAGTTATACTGCAAAACCTGATTTGTTGACGAATTTTTAGTGTACTATCGCAATTTTATTTCGTCACATCAAAATCGTTCAATTTAAAGAATCATAAAAAAATTACTCCGACTTCTAACGCATTGCTATGACACTTTTTGAATGTACCAGTGTATATAGAATCAAAAAATTACGGCTTTTAAGTTATATTGCAGGACCTGATGTGTTGACGAACTTCTAAGTGTCCTATGTAATTTCGTTTCGTCAGATCAAAATCGTTCATTCCAAAAATCATAAGAAAATCACTCCGATATTTCAATGTATTGCTATGACACTTTTTGAGTTTACCAGTGTATATAGAATCAAAAAATTACGACACCAAAGTTATACTGCAGAACCTGATTTGTTGACGAATTTTTAGTGTACTATCGCAATTTTATTTCGTCACATCAAAATCGTTCAATTTAAGGAATCATAAAAACATTACTCCGACTTCTAACGCATTGCTATGACACTTTTTGAATGTACCAGTGTATATAGAATCAAGAAATTACGGCATGTAAGTTATATTGCAGAACCTGATGTGTTGGCGAACTTCTAAGTGTCCTATGTAATTTCGTTTCGTCACATCAAAATCGTTCATTCCAAAAATCATAAGAAAATCACTCCGATATTTCAATATATTGCTATGACACTTTTTGAGTTTACCAGTGTATATAGAATCAAAAAATTACGACACCAAAGTTATACTGCAAAACCTGATTTGTTGACGAATTTTTAGTGTACTATCGCAATTTTATTTCGTCACATCAAAATCGTTCAATTTAAAGAATCATAAAAAAATTACTCCGACTTCTAACGCATTGCTATGACACTTTTTGAATGTACCAGTGTATATAGAATCAAAAAATTACGGCTTTTAAGTTATATTGCAGAACCTGATGTGTTGACGAACTTCTAAGTGTCCTATGTAATTTCGTTTCGTCAGATCAAAATCGTTCATTCCAAAAGTCATAAGAAAATCACTCCGATATTTCAATGTATTGCTATGACACTTTTTGAGTTTACCAGTGTATATAGAATCAAAAAATTACGACACCAAAGTTATACTGCAGAACCTGATTTGTTGACGAATTTTTAGTGTACTATCGCAATTTTATTTCGTCACATCAAAATCGTTCAATTTAAAGAATCATAAAAACATTACTCCGACTTCTAACGCATTGCTATGACACTTTTTGAATGTACCAGTGTATATAGAATCAAGAAATTACGGCATGTAAGTTATATTGCAGAACCTGATGTGTTGACGAACTTCTAAGTGTCCTATGTAATTTCGTTTCGTCACATCAAAATCGTTCATTCCAAAAATCATAAGAAAATCACTCCGATATTTCAATGTATTGCTATGACACTTTTGAGTTTACCAGTGTATATAGAATCAAAAAATTACGACACCAAAGTTATACTGCAGAACCTGATGTGTTGACGAACTTCTAAGTGTCCTATGTAATTTCGTTTCGTCAGATCAAAATCGTTTATTCCAAAAATCATAAGAAAATCACTCCGATATTTCAATGTATTGCTATGACACTTTTTGAGTTTACCAGTGTATATAGAATCAAAAAATTACGACACCAAAGTTATACTGCAAAACCTGATTTGTTGACGAATTTTTAGTGTACTATCGCAATTTTATTTCGTCACATCAAAATCGTTCAATTTAAAGAATCATAAAAAAATTACTCCGACTTCTAACGCATTGCTATGACACTTTTTGAATGTACCAGTGTATATAGAATCAAGAAATTACGGCATGTAAGTTATATTGCAGAACCTGATGTGTTGGCGAACTTCTAAGTGTCCTATGTAATTTCGTTTCGTCACATCAAAATCGTTCATTCCAAAAATCATAAGAAAATCACTCCGATATTTCAATATATTGCTATGACACTTTTTGAGTTTACCAGTGTATATAGAATCAAAAAATTACGACACCAAAGTTATACTGCAAAACCTGATTTGTTGACGAATTTTTAGTGTACTATCGCAATTTTATTTCGTCACATCAAAATCGTTCAATTTAAAGAATCATAAAAAAATTACTCCGACTTCTAACGCATCGCTATGACACTTTTTGAATGTACCAGTGTATATAGAATCAAAAAATTACGGCTTTTAAGTTATATTGCAGAACCTGATGTGTTGACGAACTTCTAAGTGTCCTATGTAATTTCGTTTCGTCAGATCAAAATCGTTCATTCCAAAAATCATAAGAAAATCACTCCGATATTTCAATGTATTGCTATGACACTTTTTGAGTTTACCAGTGTATATAGAATCAAAAAATTACGACACCAAAGTTATACTGCAGAACCTGATTTGTTGACGAATTTTTAGTGTACTATCGCAATTTTATTTCGTCACATCAAAATCGTTCAATTTAAAGAATCATAAAAACATTACTCAGACTTCTAAGGCATTGCTATGACACTTTTTGAATGTACCAGTGTATATAGAATCAAGAAATTACGGCATGTAAGTTATATTGCAGAACCTGATGTGTTGGCGAACTTCTAAGTGTCCTATGTAATTTCGTTTCGTCACATCAAAATCGTTCATTCCAAAAATCATAAGAAAATCACTCCGATATTTCAATGTATTGCTATGACACTTTTGAGTTTACCAGTGTATATAGAATCAAAAAATTACGACACCAAAGTTATACTGCAGAACCTGATTTGTTGACGAATTTTTAGTGTACTATCGCAATTTTATTTCGTCACATCAAAATCGTTCAATTTAAAGAATCATAAAAAAATTACTCAGACTTCTAACGCATTGCTATGACACTTTTTGAATGTACCAGTGTATATAGAATCAAAAAATTACGGCTTTTAAGTTATATTGCAGAACCTGATGTGTTGACGAACTTCTAAGTGTCCTATGTAATTTCGTTTCGTCAGATCAAAATCGTTCATTCCAAAAATCATAAGAAAATCACTCCGATATTTCAATGTATTGCTATGACACTTTTTGAGTTTACCAGTGTATATAGAATCAAAAAATTACGACACCAAAGTTATACTGCAGAACCTGATTTGTTGACGAATTTTTAGTGTACTATCGCAATTTTATTTCGTCACATCAAAATCGTTCAATTTAAAGAATCATAAAAACATTACTCCGACTTCTAACGCATTGCTATGACACTTTTTGAATGTACCAGTGTATATAGAATCAAGAAATTACGGCATGTAAGTTATATTGCAGAACCTGATGTGTTGGCGAACTTCTAAGTGTCCTATGTAATTTCGTTTCGTCACATCAAAATCGTTCATTCCAAAAATCATAAGAAAATCACTCCGATATTTCAATATATTGCTATGACACTTTTTGAGTTTACCAGTGTATATAGAATCAAAAAATTACGACACCAAAGTTATACTGCAAAACCTGATTTGTTGACGAATTTTTAGTGTACTATCGCAATTTTATTTCGTCACATCAAAATCGTTCAATTTAAAGAATCATAAAAAAATTACTCCGACTTCTAACGCATTGCTATGACACTTTTTGAATGTACCAGTGTATATAGAATCAAAAAATTACGGCTTTTAAGTTATATTGCAGAACCTGATGTGTTGACGAACTTCTAAGTGTCCTATGTAATTTCGTTTCGTCAGATCAAAATCGTTCATTCCAAAAATCATAAGAAAATCACTCCGATATTTCAATGTATTGCTATGACACTTTTTGAGTTTACCAGTGTATATAGAATCAAAAAATTACGACACCAAAGTTATACTGCAGAACCTGATTTGTTGACGAATTTTTAGTGTACTATCGCAATTTTATTTCGTCACATCAAAATCGTTCAATTTAAAGAATCATAAAAACATTACTCCGACTTCTAACGCATTGCTATGACACTTTTTGAATGTACCAGTGTATATAGAATCAAGACATTACGGCATGTAAGTTATATTGCAGAACCTGATGTGTTGGCGAACTTCTAAGTGTCCTATGTAATTTCGTTTCGTCACATCAAAATCGTTCATTCCAAAAATCATAAGAAAATCACTCCGATATTTCAATGTATTGCTATGACACTTTTGAGTTTACCAGTGTATATAGAATCAAAAAATTACGACACCAAAGTTATACTGCAGAACCTGATTTGTTGACGAATTTTTAGTGTACTATCGCAATTTTATTTCGTCACATCAAAATCGTTCAATTTAAAGAATCATAAAAAAATTACTCAGACTTCTAACGCATTGCTATGACACTTTTTGAATGTACCAGTGTATATAGAATCAAAAAATTACGGCTTTTAAGTTATATTGCAGAACCTGATGTGTTGACGAACTTCTAAGTGTCCTATGTAATTTCGTTTCGTCAGATCAAAATCGTTCATTCCAAAAATCATAAGAAAATCACTCCGATATTTCAATGTATTGCTATGACACTTTTTGAGTTTACCAGTGTATATAGAATCAAAAAATTACGACACCAAAGTTATACTGCAGAACCTGATTTGTTGACGAATTTTTAGTGTACTATCGCAATTTTATTTGGTCACATCAAATTCGTTCAATTTAAAGAATCATAAAAACATTACTCCGACTTCTAACGCATTGCTATGACACTTTTTGAATGTACCAGTGTATATAGAATCAAGAAATTACGGCATGTAAGTTATATTGCAGAACCTGATGTGTTGGCGAACTTCTAAGTGTCCTATGTAATTTCGTTTCGTCACATCAAAATCGTTCATTCCAAAAATCATAAGAAAATCACTCCGATATTTCAATATATTGCTATGACACTTTTTGAGTTTACCAGTGTATATAGAATCAAAAAATTACGACACCAAAGTTATACTGCAGAACCTGATTTGTTGACGAATTTTTAGTGTACTATCGCAATTTTATTTCGTCACATCAAAATCGTTCAATTTAAAGAATCATAAAAAAATTACTCCGACTTCTAACGCATTGCTATGACACTTTTTGAATGTACCAGTGTATATAGAATCAAAAAATTACGGCTTTTAAGTTATATTGCAGAACCTGATGTGTTGACGAACTTCTAAGTGTCCTATGTAATTTCGTTTCGTCAGATCAAAATCGTTCATTCCAAAAGTCATAAGAAAATCACTCCGATATTTCAATGTATTGCTATGACACTTTTTGAGTTTACCAGTGTATATAGAATCAAAAAATTACGACACCAAAGTTATACTGCAGAACCTGATTTGTTGACGAATTTTTAGTGTACTATAGCAATTTTATTTCGTCACATCAAAATCGTTCAATTTAAAGAATCATAAAAACATTACTCCGACTTCTAACGCATTGCTATGACACTTTTTGAATGTACCAGTGTATATAGAATCAAGAAATTACGGCATGTAAGTTATATTGCAGAACCTGATGTGTTGACGAACTTCTAAGTGTCCTATGTAATTTCGTTTCGTCACATCAAAATCGTTCATTCCAAAAATCATAAGAAAATCACTCCGATATTTCAATGTATTGCTATGACACTTTTGAGTTTACCAGTGTATATAGAATCAAAAAATTACGACACCAAAGTTATACTGCAGAACCTGATGTGTTGACGAACTTCTAAGTGTCCTATGTAATTTCGTTTCGTCAGATCAAAATCGTTTATTCCAAAAATCATAAGAAAATCACTCCGATATTTCAATGTATTGCTATGACACTTTTTGAGTTTACCAGTGTATATAGAATCAAAAAATTACGACACCAAAGTTATACTGCAAAACCTGATTTGTTGACGAATTTTTAGTGTACTATCGCAATTTTATTTCGTCACATCAAAATCGTTCAATTTAAAGAATCATAAAAAAATTACTCCGACTTCTAACGCATTGCTATGACACTTTTTGAATGTACCAGTGTATATAGAATCAAGAAATTACGGCATGTAAGTTATATTGCAGAACCTGATGTGTTGGCGAACTTCTAAGTGTCCTATGTAATTTCGTTTCGTCACATCAAAATCGTTCATTCCAAAAATCATAAGAAAATCACTCCGATATTTCAATATATTGCTATGACACTTTTTGAGTTTACCAGTGTATATAGAATCAAAAAATTACGACACCAAAGTTATACTGCAAAACCTGATTTGTTGACGAATTTTTAGTGTACTATCGCAATTTTATTTCGTCACATCAAAATCGTTCAATTTAAAGAATCATAAAAAAATTACTCCGACTTCTAACGCATCGCTATGACACTTTTTGAATGTACCAGTGTATATAGAATCAAAAAATTACGGCTTTTAAGTTATATTGCAGAACCTGATGTGTTGACGAACTTCTAAGTGTCCTATGTAATTTCGTTTCGTCAGATCAAAATCGTTCATTCCAAAAATCATAAGAAAATCACTCCGATATTTCAATGTATTGCTATGACACTTTTTGAGTTTACCAGTGTATATAGAATCAAAAAATTACGACACCAAAGTTATACTGCAGAACCTGATTTGTTGACGAATTTTTAGTGTACTATCGCAATTTTATTTCGTCACATCAAAATCGTTCAATTTAAAGAATCATAAAAACATTACTCAGACTTCTAAGGCATTGCTATGACACTTTTTGAATGTACCAGTGTATATAGAATCAAGAAATTACGGCATGTAAGTTATATTGCAGAACCTGATGTGTTGGCGAACTTCTAAGTGTCCTATGTAATTTCGTTTCGTCACATCAAAATCGTTCATTCCAAAAATCATAAGAAAATCACTCCGATATTTCAATGTATTGCTATGACACTTTTGAGTTTACCAGTGTATATAGAATCAAAAAATTACGACACCAAAGTTATACTGCAGAACCTGATTTGTTGACGAATTTTTAGTGTACTATCGCAATTTTATTTCGTCACATCAAAATCGTTCAATTTAAAGAATCATAAAAAAATTACTCAGACTTCTAACGCATTGCTATGACACTTTTTGAATGTACCAGTGTATATAGAATCAAAAAATTACGGCTTTTAAGTTATATTGCAGAACCTGATGTGTTGACGAACTTCTAAGTGTCCTATGTAATTTCGTTTCGTCAGATCAAAATCGTTCATTCCAAAAATCATAAGAAAATCACTCCGATATTTCAATGTATTGCTATGACACTTTTTGAGTTTACCAGTGTATATAGAATCAAAAAATTACGACACCAAAGTTATACTGCAGAACCTGATTTGTTGACGAATTTTTAGTGTACTATCGCAATTTTATTTCGTCACATCAAAATCGTTCAATTTAAAGAATCATAAAAACATTACTCCGACTTCTAACGCATTGCTATGACACTTTTTGAATGTACCAGTGTATATAGAATCAAGAAATTACGGCATGTAAGTTATATTGCAGAACCTGATGTGTTGGCGAACTTCTAAGTGTCCTATGTAATTTCGTTTCGTCACATCAAAATCGTTCATTCCAAAAATCATAAGAAAATCACTCCGATATTTCAATGTATTGCTATGACACTTTTTGAGTTTACCAGTGTATATAGAATCAAAAAATTACGACACCAAAGTTATACTGCAGAACCTGATTTGTTGACGAATTTTTAGTGTACTATCGCAATTTTATTTCGTCACATCAAAATCGTTCAATTTAAAGAATCATAAAAACATTACTCCGACTTCTAACGCATTGCTATGACACTTTTTGAATGTACCAGTGTATATAGAATCAAGACATTACGGCATGTAAGTTATATTGCAGAACCTGATGTGTTGGCGAACTTCTAAGTGTCCTATGTAATTTCGTTTCGTCACATCAAAATCGTTCATTCCAAAAATCATAAGAAAATCACTCCGATATTTCAATGTATTGCTATGACACTTTTGAGTTTACCAGTGTATATAGAATCAAAAAATTACGACACCAAAGTTATACTGCAGAACCTGATTTGTTGACGAATTTTTAGTGTACTATCGCAATTTTATTTCGTCACATCAAAATCGTTCAATTTAAAGAATCATAAAAAAATTACTCAGACTTCTAACGCATTGCTATGACACTTTTTGAATGTACCAGTGTATATAGAATCAAAAAATTACGGCTTTTAAGTTATATTGCAGAACCTGATGTGTTGACGAACTTCTAAGTGTCCTATGTAATTTCGTTTCGTCAGATCAAAATCGTTCATTCCAAAAATCATAAGAAAATCACTCCGATATTTCAATGTATTGCTATGACACTTTTTGAGTTTACCAGTGTATATAGAATCAAAAAATTACGACACCAAAGTTATACTGCAGAACCTGATTTGTTGACGAATTTTTAGTGTACTATCGCAATTTTATTTGGTCACATCAAATTCGTTCAATTTAAAGAATCATAAAAACATTACTCCGACTTCTAACGCATTGCTATGACACTTTTTGAATGTACCAGTGTATATAGAATCAAGAAATTACGGCATGTAAGTTATATTGCAGAACCTGATGTGTTGGCGAACTTCTAAGTGTCCTATGTAATTTCGTTTCGTCACATCAAAATCGTTCATTCCAAAAATCATAAGAAAATCACTCCGATATTTCAATATATTGCTATGACACTTTTTGAGTTTACCAGTGTATATAGAATCAAAAAATTACGACACCAAAGTTATACTGCAGAACCTGATTTGTTGACGAATTTTTAGTGTACTATCGCAATTTTATTTCGTCACATCAAAATCGTTCAATTTAAAGAATCATAAAAAAATTACTCCGACTTCTAACGCATTGCTATGACACTTTTTGAATGTACCAGTGTATATAGAATCAAAAAATTACGGCTTTTAAGTTATATTGCAGAACCTGATGTGTTGACGAACTTCTAAGTGTCCTATGTAATTTCGTTTCGTCAGATCAAAATCGTTCATTCCAAAAGTCATAAGAAAATCACTCCGATATTTCAATGTATTGCTATGACACTTTTTGAGTTTACCAGTGTATATAGAATCAAAAAATTACGACACCAAAGTTATACTGCAGAACCTGATTTGTTGACGAATTTTTAGTGTACTATCGCAATTTTATTTCGTCACATCAAAATCGTTCAATTTAAAGAATCATAAAAACATTACTCCGACTTCTAACGCATTGCTATGACACTTTTTGAATGTACCAGTGTATATAGAATCAAGAAATTACGGCATGTAAGTTATATTGCAGAACCTGATGTGTTGACGAACTTCTAAGTGTCCTATGTAATTTCGTTTCGTCACATCAAAATCGTTCATTCCAAAAATCATAAGAAAATCACTCCGATATTTCAATGTATTGCTATGACACTTTTGAGTTTACCAGTGTATATAGAATCAAAAAATTACGACACCAAAGTTATACTGCAGAACCTGATGTGTTGACGAACTTCTAAGTGTCCTATGTAATTTCGTTTCGTCAGATCAAAATCGTTTATTCCAAAAATCATAAGAAAATCACTCCGATATTTCAATGTATTGCTATGACACTTTTTGAGTTTACCAGTGTATATAGAATCAAAAAATTACGACACCAAAGTTATACTGCAAAACCTGATTTGTTGACGAATTTTTAGTGTACTATCGCAATTTTATTTCGTCACATCAAAATCGTTCAATTTAAAGAATCATAAAAAAATTACTCCGACTTCTAACGCATTGCTATGACACTTTTTGAATGTACCAGTGTATATAGAATCAAGAAATTAGGGCATGTAAGTTATATTGCAGAACCTGATGTGTTGACGAACTTCTAAGTGTCCTATGTAATTTCGTTTCGTCACATCAAAATCGTTCATTCCAAAAATCATAAGAAAATCACTCCGATATTTCAATATATTGCTATAACACTTTTTGAGTTTACCAGTGTATATAGAATCAAAAAATTACGACACCAAAGTTATACTGCAAAACCTGATTTGTTGACGAATTTTTAGTGTACTATCGCAATTTTATTTCGTCACATCAAAATCGTTCAATTTAAAGAATCATAAAAAAATTACTCAGACTTCTAACGCATTGCTATGACACTTTTTGAATGTACCAGTGTATATAGAATCAAAAAATTACGGCATGTAAGTTATATTGCAGAACCTGATGTGTTGACGAACTTCTAAGTGTCCTATGTAATTTCGTTTCGTCAGATCAAAATCGTTCATTCCAAAAATCATAAGAAAATCACTCCGATATTTCAATGTATTGCTATGACACTTTTTGAGTTTACCAGTGTATATAGAATCAAAAAATTACGACACCAAAGTTATACTGCAGAACCTGATTTGTTGACGAATTTTTAGTGTACTATCGCAATTTTATTTCGTCACATCAAAATCGTTCAATTTAAAGAATCATAAAAAAATTACTCCGACTTCTATCGCATTGCTACGACACTTTTTGAATGTACCGGTGTATATAGAATCAAAAAATTACGGCATGTAAGTTATATTGCAGAACCTGATGTGTTGACGAACTTCTAAGTGTCCTATGTAATTTCGTTTCGTCAGATCAAAATCGTTCATTCCAAAAATCATAAGAAAATCACTCCGATATTTCAATGTATTGCTATGACACTTTTTGAGTTTACCAGTGTATATAGAATCAAAAAATTACGACACCAAAGTTATACTGCAGAACCTGATTTGTTGACGAATTTTTAGTGTACTATCGCAATTTTATTTCGTCACATCAAAATCGTTCAATTTAAAGAATCATAAAAAAATTGCTCAGACTTCTAACGCATTGCTATGACACTTTTTGAATGTACCAGTGTATATAGAATCAAGAAATTACGGCATGTAAGTTATATTGCAGAACCTGATGTGTTGACGAACTTCTAAGTGTCCTATGTAATTTCGTTTCGTCAGATCAAAATCGTTCATTCCAAAAATCATAAGAAAATCACTCCGATATTTCAATGTATTGCTATGACACTTTTTGAGTTTACCAGTGTATATAGAATCAAAAAATTACGACACCAAAGTTATACTGCAGAACCTGATTTGTTGACGAATTTTTAGTGTACTATCGCAATTTTATTTCGTCACATCAAAATCGTTCAATTTAAAGAATCATAAAAAAATTGCTCAGACTTCTAACGCATTGCTATGACACTTTTTGAATGTACCAGTGTATATAGAATCAAGAAATTACGGCATGTAAGTTATATTGCAGAACCTGATGTGTTGACGAACTTCTAAGTGTCCTATGTAATTTCGTTTCGTCAGATCAAAATCGTTCATTCCAAAAATCATAAGAAAATCACTCCGATATTTCAATGTATTGCTATGACACTTTTTGAGTTTACCAGTGTATATAGAATCAAAAAATTACGACACCAAAGTTATACTGCAGAACCTGATTTGTTGACGAATTTTTAGTGTACTATCGCAATTTTATTTCGTCACATCAAAATCGTTCAATTTAAAGAATCATAAAAAAATTACTCCGACTTCTAACGCATTGCTATGACACTTTTTGAATGTACCAGTGTATATAGAATCAAGAAATTACGGCATGTAAGTTATATTGCAGAACCTGATGTGTTGACGAACTTCTAAGTGTCCTATGTAATTTCGTTTCGTCACATCAAAATCGTTCATTCCAAAAATCATAAGAAAATCACTCCGATATTTCAATATATTGCTATGACACTTTTTGAGTTTAGCAGTGTATATAGAATCAAAAAATTACGACACCAAAGTTATACTGCAGAACCTGATTTGTTGACGAATTTTTAGTATACTATCGCAATTTTATTTCGTCACATCAAAATCGTTCAATTTAAAGAATCATAAAAAAATTACTCCGACTTCTAACGCATTGCTATGACACTTTTTGAATGTACCAGTGTATATAGAAGCAAGAAATTAGGGCATGTAAGTTATATTGCAGAACCTGATGTGTTGACGAACTTCTAAGTGTCCTATGTAATTTCGTTTCGTCACATCAAAATCGTTCATTCCAAAAATCATAAGAAAATCACTCCGATATTTCAATGTATTGCTATGACACTTTTTGAGTTTACCAGTGTATATAGAATCAAAAAATTACGACACCAAAGTTATACTGCAGAACCTGATTTGTTGACGAATTTTTAGTGTACTATCGCAATTTTATTTCGTCACATCAAAATCGTTCAATTTAAAGAATCATAAAAAAATTACTCCGACTTCTAACGCATTGCTATGACACTTTTTGAATGTACCAGTGTATATAGAATCAAAAAATTACGGCTTGTAAGTTATATTGCAGAACCTGATGTGTTGACGAACTTCTAAGTGTCCTATGTAATTTCGTTTCGTCACATCAAAATCGTTCATTCCAAAAATCATAAGAAAATCACTCCGATATTTCAATATATTGCTATGACACTTTTTGAGTTTAGCAGTGTATATAGAATCAAAAAATTACGACACCAAAGTTATACTGCAGAACCTGATTTGTTGACGAATTTTTAGTATACTATCGCAATTTTATTTCGTCACATCAAAATCGTTCAATTTAAAGAATCATAAAAAAATTACTCCGACTTCTAACGCATTGCTATGACACTTTTTGAATGTACCAGTGTATATAGAAGCAAGAAATTAGGGCATGTAAGTTATATTGCAGAACCTGATGTGTTGACGAACTTCTAAGTGTCCTATGTAATTTCGTTTCGTCACATCAAAATCGTTCATTCCAAAAATCATAAGAAAATCACTCCGATATTTCAATGTATTGCTATGACACTTTTTGAGTTTACCAGTGTATATAGAATCAAAAAATTACGACACCAAAGTTATACTGCAGAACCTGATTTGTTGACGAATTTTTAGTGTACTATCGCAATTTTATTTCGTCACATCAAAATCGTTCAATTTAAAGAATCATAAAAAAATTACTTAGACTTCTAACGCGTTGCTATGACACTTTTTGAATGTACCAGTGTATATAGAATCAAGAAATTACGGCATGTAAGTTATATTGCAGAACCTGATGTGTTGACGAACTTCTAAGTGTCCTATGTAATTTCGGTTCGTCACATCAAAATCGTTCATTCCAAAAATCATAAGAAAATCACTCCGATATTTCAATGTATTGCTATGACACTTTTTGAGTTTACCAGTGTATATAGAATCAAAAAATTACGACACCAAAGTTATACTGCAGAACCTGATTTGTTGACGAATTTTTAGTGTACTATCGCAATTTTATTTCGTCACATCAAAATCGTTCAATTTAAAGAATCATAAAAAAATTACTCCGACTTCTAACGCATTGCTATGACACTTTTTGAATGTACCAGTGTATATAGAATCAAGAAATTACGGCATGTAAGTTATATTGCAGAACCTGATGTGTTGACGAACTTCTAAGTGTCCTATGTAATTTCGTTTCGTCACATCAAAATCGTTCATTCCAAAAATCATAAGAAAATCACTCCGATATTTCAATATATTGCTATGACACTTTTTGAGTTTAGCAGTGTATATAGAATCAAAAAATTACGACACCAAAGTTATACTGCAGAACCTGATTTGTTGACGAATTTTTAGTATACTATCGCAATTTTATTTCGTCACATCAAAATCGTTCAATTTAAAGAATCATAAAAAAATTACTCCGACTTCTAACGCATTGCTATGACACTTTTTGAATGTACCAGTGTATATAGAAGCAAGAAATTAGGGCATGTAAGTTATATTGCAGAACCTGATGTGTTGACGAACTTCTAAGTGTCCTATGTAATTTCGTTTCGTCACATCAAAATCGTTCATTCCAAAAATCATAAGAAAATCACTCCGATATTTCAATGTATTGCTATGACACTTTTTGAGTTTACCAGTGTATATAGAATCAAAAAATTACGACACCAAAGTTATACTGCAGAACCTGATTTGTTGACGAATTTTTAGTGTACTAAGGCAATTTTATTTCGTCACATCAAAATCGTTCAATTTAAAGAATCATAAAAAAATTACTTAGACTTCTAACGCGTTGCTATGACACTTTTTGAATTTACCAGTGTATATAGAATCAAGAAATTACGGCATGTAAGTTATATTGCAGAACCTGATGTGTTGACGAACTTCTAAGTGTCCTATGTAATTTCGTTTCGTCACATCAAAATCGTTCATTCCAAAAATCATAAGAAAATCACTCCGATATTTCAATGTATTGCTATGACACTTTTTGAGTTTACCAGTGTATATAGAATCAAAAAATTACGACACCAAAGTTATACTGCAGAACCTGATTTGTTGACGAATTTTTAGTGTACTATGGCAATTTTATTTCGTCACATCAAAATCGTTCAATTTAAAGAATCATAAAAAAATTACTCAGACTTCTAACGCATTGCTATGACACTTTTTGAATGTACCAGTGTATATAGAATCAAGAAATTACGGCATGTAAGTTATATTGCAGAACCTGATGTGTTGACGAACTTCTAAGTGTCCTATGTAATTTCGTTTCGTCACATCAAAATCGTTCATTCCAAAAATCATAAGAAAATCACTCCGATATTTCAATGTATTGCTATGACACTTTTTGAGTTTACCAGTGTATATAGAATCAAAAAATTACGACACCAAAGTTATACTGCAGAACCTGATTTGTTGACGAATTTTTAGTGTACTATCGCAATTTTATTTCGTCACATCAAAATCGTTCAATTTAAAGAATCATAAAAAAATTACTTAGACTTCTAACGCGTTGCTATGACACTTTTTGAATGTACCAGTGTATATAGAATCAAGAAATTACGGCATGTAAGTTATATTGCAGAACCTGATGTGTTGACGAACTTCTAAGTGTCCTATGTAATTTCGTTTCGTCACATCAAAATCGTTCATTCCAAAAATCATAAGAAAATCACTCCGATATTTCAATGTATTGCTATGACACTTTTTGAGTTTACCAGTGTATATAGAATCAAAAAATTACGACACAAAAGTTATACTGCGGAACCTGATTTGTTGACGAATTTTTAGTGTACTATCGCAATTTTATTTCGTCACATCAAAATCGTTCAATTTAAAGAATCATAAAAAAATTACTCCGACTTCTAACGCATTGCTATGACACTTTTTGAATGTACCAGTGTATACAGAATCAAGAAATTAGGGCATGTAAGTTATATTGCAGAACCTGATGTGTTGACGAACTTCTAAGTGTCCTATGTAATTTCGTTTTGTCAGATCAAAATCGTCCAATCCAAAAATCATAAGAAAATCACTCCGATATTTCAATGTATTGATATGACACTTTTTGAGTTTACCAGTGTATATAGAATCAAAAAATTACGACACCAAAGTTATACTGCAGAACCTGATTTGTTGACGAATTTTTAGTGTACTATCGCAATTTTATTTCGTCACATCAAAATCGTTCAATTTAAAGAATCATAAAAAAATTACTCCGACTTCTAACGCATTGCTATGACACTTTTTGAATGTACCAGTGTATATAGAATCAAAAAATTACGGCTTGTAAGTTATATTGCAGAACCTGATGTGTTGACGAACTTCTAAGTGTCCTATGTAATTTCGTTTCGTCAGATCAAAATCGTTCATTCCAAAAATCATAAGAAAATCACTCCGATACTTCAATGTATTGCTATGACACTTTTTGAGTTTACCAGTGTATATAGAATCAAAAAATTACGACACCAAAGTTATACTGCATAACCTGATTTGTTGACGAATTTTTAGTGTACTATGGCAATTTTATTTCGTCACATCAAAATCGTTCAATTTAAAGAATCATAAAAAAATTACTCAGACTTCTAACGCATTGCTATGACACTTTTTGAATGTACCAGTGTATATAGAATCAAGAAATTACGGCATGTAAGTTATATTGCAGAACCTGATGTGTTGACGAACTTCTAAGTGTCCTATGTAATTTCGTTTCGTCACATCAAAATCGTTCATTCCAAAAATCATAAGAAAATCACTCCGATATTTCAATGTATTGCTATGACACTTTTTGAGTTTACCAGTGTATATAGAATCAAAAAATTACGACACCAAAGTTATACTGCAGAACCTGATTTGTTGACGAATTTTTAGTGTACTATCGCAATTTTATTTCGTCACATCAAAATCGTTCAATTTAAAGAATCATAAAAAAATTACTCCGACTTCTAACGCATTGCTATGACACTTTTTGAATGTACCAGTGTATATAGAATCAAAAAATTACGGCATGTAAGTTATATTGCAGAACCTGATGTGTTGACGAACTTCTAAGTGTCCTATGTAATTTCGTTTCGTCAGATCAAAGTCGTTCATTCCAAAAATCATAAGAAAATCACTCCGATATTTCAATGTATTGCTATGACACTTTTTGAGTTTACCAGTGTATATAGAATCAAAAAATTACGACACCAAAGTTATACTGCAGAACCTGATTTGTTGACGAATTTTTAGTGTACTATCCCAATTTCATTTCGTCACATCAAAATCGTTCAATTTAAAAAATCATAAAAAAAATCACTCCGATTTTCTAATGTATTGCTATGACAGTTATTGAGTTTACCAGTGCATATAGAATCAAAAAATTACTGCACCAAAATTATACTGCAGAACCTGATTTGTTGACGAATTTTTAATATAATATCAAAATTTCATTTCGTCACGTCAAAATCGTTCAAATTAAAAAATCATAAAAAAATTACTCTGATTTTCTAGTGCACTGCTATGACATTTTTTGAGTTTACCAGTATATATAAAATGAAAAAATTACGGCATCAAAGTTATATTGCAGAACCTGATGTGTTGACGAATTTCTAAGTGCCCTATCTAAACTTCGTCTCGTCAGATCAAAATCGTTCAATTCCAAAAATCATAAAAAATCACTCCGATGTTCTATGGTATTTCTATGACACTTTTTGAGTTTACCACGATATATAGAACCAAAGTTATATTGTAGAACTTGATTTGTTGGGGAATTTTTAATTGTCCTCTCAAAATTTCGTTTCGTCGGATCAAAATCGTTCAGTTTCAAAAATTTCCAAGTTTGCACAAAGGCTGCGTTTCCTCAAGACAGGTTTTAGAAAATGAAACACCGCAAGGATCTGTCTTTAGCACAACCTTATTTCTTATTGCAATCAATGACATTATCATAGATTTACCGGCCCCAGTAAAAAACCTCTTGTCGCCGATGACTCTTGTGGCCGATATACTTAATTGCTTAATTTAATACTTATATTGCTTTTAAGTATTAGGCTAATTAAAGTAAAAAAAAAAGATTTTTTTAATGAAAAATAAATACATACATGAGCGGGAATCGAATCCTGAGTATCCGGAAGAAAAGCAAAAACCTTATGAGGTAGGCTACTACGCCAACGAGTATAGTCGAAACATCACTGGTATATAAGCTGCACTTACATATTCAAAGCTTTTCCCTTGTCAGTTGTTGAACTGTCACAATCTTTGAGTTCTTGCCCCCCCTAAACTTGTAAACAGACTCTGCCCAGGCACAGCATGGTTTTTCTTACGGTTGATGTGAGTACTAACTTTTAAAAAACATTCCACCCTGTAACCCGATCGGCCGGGTTTTTTGCAGCGGGGTCTCGCTCTATAAGTGGTAGATAAACCAAAAATTAAAAAAAAAAACGAATATTTATATAAAATGCTTGGAGAATTGGTTGAAAACTGCATCCACTTGATTTGCAGAATTGATTCGTTAAAGGTGTTCTTTTTACTTTCACATACTGAGTGTTTTCTCTCGGTTTTGCTCTAATAAATTCCATAAGGGTTTTTTTTAACACCAAACGTATTAGATTTGCCCAATCTCTGGACAACTCAATGTCCGTGTTTTAGTTTTTTCTATGCCTGCAGGAATAGTGTGCACATAAGTGTGCCCAGCCTCAAGAAACTTAGGGTTGACAGTTAAGCTTTACCTTAAGATTTCATTTCAGAAACATTTTGCAATAATATTTTAGAAAAATAAATATTGCGGAACTTCCTACAGGATATCCTCAATAGCTGAGAAAAATAAACAGAAAATTAAAGAAAATCGTCACCAGACGATTTGTCGATGACCTAAAATTTTGTGTTACATGCCTTTTCCAATGCAACACTGCAAACACTAGGGCTAAAATCTAAACATAAACTAAGCAAAATTCGAGGTTATGAAAACTAAAAAAATTGGGGCTTCAAATGGGAAGTTATCAGAAGGATGTGGTGAATACTAAATTTAGACTTGTTACGGGCAACGTCTCTTCTACAGATACCGTGTAGGATGTAAGTACAATTCAATCAATTAAAAAGTTAGGACACGAATTCAACATTTCAAATGTTCCAGGTATTCTCCAGCTTTAATAATGCCATAGACGGCAACACTTCACTCCAAATGTCAATATCTGTGCGAATATAGGTTGCATCTCTTTATAAATAAATCAGGGTCGTTACTCATTTTGTCGGCGTCTACTATTCTATGCTGATAGCATCGCATTTTATGATTCCACTCTTTTATATCCGGTTTCGATTTATAGCTTCTTTATTACGCTGAAATATAAACAATATCTGGTTTCGTGTGTCTTTTGGACTTAATTTCTGGTTCACAGCGTCATTGTCACTGTCCACTTCTTCCTTACGCTTTAGTGAAGGTAAAGTATGTGTTTGTTAGTCCAAAAACTTAAATTCTCATACATAACATGCTATTATTTTTTTTATTTGTAAATCACGGACGCTGCAGAGATCTGGCGACTGTTGCGTGTTATTGACAGTTTATTTTTAAGCCGATCAACTATAATACACTCGACTGCAGTCACAATATCCGTTGTTTGCGTTTCCGAACTGATGTGTTTGTTTCATGAGCAAATAAAGACGGTATTTTGATAGCAGCTCCCTTCGAGCAAACCACTGTAAAATTATGTTGTTCCTTCGTCTGTATTTTTTCACGACCAATTTATTCCTTTAATGCATTTTAAATCATCGTGAATTTTAGCAGGACTCCACTGTTGTTGCATATCAAACGGAAAGTCGACTGAAATTTTATTCTCAAACTTTAGTTCGGCCGCGATTTGAAATGTAATAACTGCTTCTGGTGGAGGCGCCGGGCTCACATTTACTGCACTTTGTTGCACTTACTTATTCCGTGTCGTATTAACTTTCACGATTCAGTGCAGAGGTAAATAAAAAAATAATCGTTACTTACAAACTTCTAAGACGGAAACGTTATTTTATTTGTAAAAATTTTACTTCGAGCTCTTCAAGTTGGAAAATTCATCCAGCAATTTGTTGTTGCCTTTTGAACTTTTACCCATTGAAGAACTATTATTAGAATAAGTATGAAAAAGAATAAAGCACTAACATCACACAAATTGGGCGCATTCTTGGCGAAACTTTTTTCAATTTCCCGTCATTTCGTCCTCACGACAAAACGTCCAAGAATGTGTACATTGTGTGTTTCCGAATTTAATTAAAAGAACTTTTCTTTATTCAAACACTCCACTCCTTTTAGGACCCTTAACTTTACGTTTGTTTAAAACGGGCCAGTTTTTCCAGGAATCCACCCTCTTAAGAGGCCGAAAAGTGCGTTAAACTTCAAGGAAACAATTACAGCAAAGTTTCGGCGCTTTACAAATTCACGGAGACGGGTGAATCGGTTTCAATCGCTGCGGCTGTTTTGAAGACAACAAGATACAAGACGAGTTATCTCCGAAGTTGAGATTTGTTTGGCTTATCGGTTACTGTAATGTCAAAAGTATAGAAAGCTGTTATGAATCACTTGCCTCTAGTGTGAAATTTTATAATTTTTTGCAAATTTTTAGAATCTCAGTGCCCCTCAGGTTTCGTTTGTATTCTTTAGGGTTTTTGGGCTTTTTCAAGAACCTTCCAGTTGCATCAGTGGGACTTTGCGACGAATTCTACAAGATTCTTGTTTAAGACTTTACATTACTCTTCATGGACTGCTCAGGATTACTCAGACTCTTCAGCTAAGATTCTTGCAAATTTTTCTGGGCTCTTTCAGTGCTCTTCAGGTTTCAACATAGTTACTCACGATTGTTCAAAGTTTATCATAATGCCATCAACGCTTATCAGGACTTTCCAATATTTTTAAGAATTCTTTATCATTACCCAAAACCCTACTTATTAATTCCTTACACTTTTGGGGTTTTTCTGGAGTCTTCAATAATTTATTCTATATTTTGAGCGTACTTATATAGGATAATTCGTTAGTCGCCAATACAATCCCTGCACTGCTCAGAATCGCGTAAAACTTTTAAGTACTCTTCAGGGCGCCTCCAAGGTTCATTCGAAAATTCATTCATTCATTAACCTTTCAGAACTCCAGTAGTAGTAAGCATTTTTCATATGATTTTTTTAGGAGCTTACAATATTCGTGGAGGTTCCTTAAGATACCTCAGAACCGTTTGGAACTTTTAAGGCTACTTGATGAGCATTCTTGAAGATTTCGGAATTCTCATGAACCTTTTGGTTTTTGGGGTTACTTAAATTTTTTAGGAACTTTTAGGATTCTTCGGTATAGTCAGGAAGTAAAATTTTGAAAACGCCGGAATTTTAAAAGCAATTTGAGATTTAATTAATTTCCAAAAAATTCAAATTGTGTCATGACACTGTATTAGGAGATCGAGAAGTCTTTTTTTACTATTGTTTTCTAACACAATGACTTTAAAAAAGGAATACTCAAAGGGACCTTTCAATTGCATCTCTACCGTTTTTTAAATTCCAAAAAAATTAAAAAGTGTCAAGACTATTATTGGGAAGTCGGAAAGTATTTTTCGCAATATGTCAAAGATATGTTATCTCACAAACTTAATTTAAAAAAAAAAACACGACGAAAATTTTCAAATGTAACTGGCCTGTTTTTTTTATTCCCAAAAAATGCAAAATGTGTCATGACACTGTATTAGGAGATCGAGGAATATATTTTTTACAATTATTGCTTTCTAACACAATTACTTAAAAAAAGGAATACCCAAAGGAGCATATCTACCGTTTTTTTAAATTCCAAAAAATTCCAAAAATGTCAAGACTATTATTGGGAGGTCGGAAAATATTTTTTACAGTTTCATAAATGTGTTCTTTCACAAACTTAATTATAAAAAAAAAACTGCAAGAAAATTTTCAAAATAACTGGTCTGTTTTTTAATTTCCGAAAAATTCAAAATGTGTCATAGAAGATCGAGAAGTTTTTCTTTACAATTATTTTCTAACAGAATTACTTTAAAAAAGTATACTCAAACAAACGAAGCTTTCAAATGCATCTCTAAAGTGTCAAGATTATTGGGTGGTCGAATAGTATGTTTAACAATATGTCAAAAATGTGTTCTCTCGCAAACTTAATTGAAAAAAAAAACGCTTGCAGAAAATTTTCAAACGTAACTGGTCTGTTTTTTAATTTCCAAAAAATTCAAAATGTGCCAGGACACTGTATTAGGAGATCGAGAAGTCTTTTTTTACTATTGTTTTCTAACACAATGACTTTAAAAAAGGAATACTCAAAGGAACCTTTCAATTGCATCTCTACCGTTTTTTAAATTCCAAAAAAATTAAAAAGTGTCAAGACTATTATTGGGAAGTCGGAAAGTATTTTTCGCAATATGTCAAAAAGATGTTATGTCACAAACTTAAAAAAAACCACTTGACGAAAATTTTCAAATGTAACTGGCCTGTTTTTTTTATTTCCAAAAAATGCAAAATGTGTCATGACACTGTATTAGGAGATCGAGGAATATATTTTTTACAACTATTGCTTTCTAACACAATTACTTAAAAAAAGGAATACTCAAAGGAGCATCTCCACCGTTTTTTAAATTCCAAAAAATTCTAAAAATGTCAAGACTATTATTGGGAGGTCGGAAAATATTTTTTTCAGTCTCATAAATCTGTTCTTTCACAAACTTTATTATAAAAAAAAAACACTGCAAAAAAATTTTCAAAATAACTGGTCTGTTTTTTAATTTCCAAAAAATTCAAAATGTGTCATAGGAGATCGAGAAGTTTTTCTTTACAATTATTTTCTAACAGAATTACTTTAAAAAGGAATACTCAAACAAACGAAGCTTTCAAATGCATCTCTAAAGTGTCAAGATTATTGGGTGGTCGAATAGTATATTTAACAATATGTCAAAAATGTGTTCTCTCGCAAACTTAATTGAAAGAAAAAAAAAACGCTTGCAGAAAATTTTCAAACGTAACTGGCCTGTTTTTTAATTTCCAAAAAATTCAAAATGTGCCAGGACACTGTATTAGGAGATCGAGAAGTCTTTTTTTACTATTGTTTTCTAACAAAATGACTTTAAGAAAGGAATACTCAAAGGGACCTTTCAAGTGCATCTCTACCGTTTTTTAAATTCCAAAAAAATTAAAAAGTGTCAAGACTATTGTTGGAAAGTCGGAAAGTATTTTTCACAATATGTCAAAAATATGTTATGTCACAAACTTAATAAAAACCACTTGACGAAAATTTTCAAATGTAACTGGCCTCTTTTTTTTTATTTCCAAAAAATGCAAAATGTGTCAGACACTGTATTACGAGATCGAGAAATATATTTTTTACAATTATTGCTTTCTAACACAATTACTTAAAAAAAGGAATACTCAAAGGAGCATCTCTACCGTTTTTTAAATTCCAAAAGATTCCAAAAATGTCAAGACTATTATTGGGAAGTCGGAAAATATTTTTTTCAGTCTCATAAATCTGTTCTTTCACAAACTTATTTATAAAAGAAACACTGCAATTTTTTTTTCAAAATAACTGGTCTGTTTTTTAATTTCCGAAAAATTCAAAATGTGTCATAGAAGATCGAGAAGTTTTTCTTTACAATTATTTTCTAACAGAATTACTTTAAAAAAGTATACTCAAACAAACGAAGCTTTCAAATGCATCTCTAAAGTGTCAAGATTATTGGGTGGTCGAATAGTATATTTAACAATATGTCAAAAATGTGTTCTCTCGCAAACTTAATTGAAAAAAAAAAACGCTTCCAGAAAATTTTCAAACGTAACTGGCCTGTTTTTAAATTTCCAAAAAATTCAAAATGTGCCAGGACACTGTATTAGGAGATCGAGAAGCCTTTTTTTACTATTGTTTTCTAACAAAATGACTTTAAAAAAGGAATACTCAAAGGGACCTTTCAAGTGCATCTCTACCGTTTTTTAAATTCCAAAAAAATTAAAAAGTGTCAAGACTATTATTGGAAAGTCGGAAAGTATTTTTCACAATATGTCAAAAATATGTTATGTCACAGACTTAATAAAAACCACTTGACGAAAATTTTCAAATGTAACTGGCCTGTTTTTTTTTATTTCCAAAAAATGCAAAATGTGTCATGACACTGTATTAGGAGATCGAGGAATATATTTTTTACAATTATTGCTTTCTAACACAATTACTTAAAAAAAGGAATACTCAAAGGAGCATCTCTACCGTTTTTTAAATTCCAAAAAATTCCAAAAATGTCAAGACTATTATTGGGAGGTCGGAAAATATTTTTTTCAGTCTCATAAATCTGTTCTTTCACAAACTTAATTATAAAAAAAAACACTGCAAGAAAATTTTCAAAATAACTGGTCTGTTTTTTAATTTCCAAAAAATTCAAAATGTGTCATAGGAGATCGAGAAGTTTTTCTTTACAATTATTTTCTAACAGAATTACTTTAAAAAAGAATACTCAAACAAACGAATCTTTCAAATGCATCTCTAAAGTGTCAAGATTATTGGGTGGTCGAATAGTATATTTAACAATATGTCAAAAATGTGTTCTCTCGCAAACTTAATTGAAAAAAAAAACGCTTGCAGAAAATTTTCAAACGTAACTGGCCTGTTTTTTAATTTCCAAAAAATTCAAAATGTGCCAGGACACTGTATTAGGAGATCGAGAAGTCTTTTTTTACTATTGTTTTCTAACAAAATGACTTTAAGAAAGGAATACTCAAAGGGAGCTTTCAAGTGCATCTCTACCGTTTTTTAAATTTCAAAAAAAAAAAAAGTGTCAAGACTATTATTGGGAAGTCGGAAAGTATTTTTCACAATATGTCAAAAATATGTTATGTCACCAACTTAATAAAAAACACTTGACGAAAATTTTCAAATGTAACTGGCCTGTTTTTTTTATTTCCAAAAAATGCAAAATGTGTCATGACACTGTATTAGGAGATTGAGGAATATATTTTTTACAATTATTGCTTTCTAACACAATTACTTAAAAAAAGGAATACTCAAAGGAGCATCTCTACCGTTTTTTAAATTCCAAAAAATTCCAAAAATGTCAAGACTATTATTGGGAGGTCGGAAAATATTTTTTTCAGTCTCATAAATCTGTTCTTTCACAAACTTAATTATAAAAAAACTGCAAAAAAATTTTCAAAATAACTGGTCTGTTTTTTAATTTCCGAAAAATTCAAAATGTGCCAGGACACTGTATTAGGAGATCGAGAAGTCTTTTTTTACTATTGTTTTCTAACAAAATGACTTTAAAAAAGGAATACTCAAAGGGACCTTTCAAGTGCATCTCTACCGTTTTTTAAATTCCAAAAAAATTAAACAGTGTCAAGACTATTGTTGGAAAGTCGGAAAGTATTTTTCACAATATGTCAAAAATATGTTATGTCACAAACTTAATAAAAACCACTTGACGAAAATTTTCAAATGTAACTGGCCTGTTTTTTTTATTTCCAAAAAATGCAAAATGTGTCATGACACTGTATTAGGAGATCGAGGAATATATTTTTTACAATTATTGCTTTCTAACACAATTACTTAAATAAAGGAATACTCAAAGGAGCATCTCTACCGTTTTTTAAATTCCAAAAGATTCCAAAAATGTCAAGACTATTATTGGGAAGTCGGAAAATATTTTTTTCAGTCTCATAAATCTGTTCTTTCACAAACTTATTTATAAAAGAAACACTGCAATTTTTTTTTCAAAATAACTGGTCTGTTTTTTAATTTCCGAAAAATTCAAAATGTGTCATAGAAGATCGAGAAGTTTTTCTTTACAATTATTTTCTAACAGAATTACTTTAAAAAAGTATACTCAAACAAACGAAGCTTTCAAATGCATCTCTAAAGTGTCAAGATTATTGGGTGGTCGAATAGTATATTTAACAATATGTCAAAAATGTGTTCTCTCGCAAACTTAATTGAAAAAAAAAAAACGCTTCCAGAAAATTTTCAAACGTAACTGGCCTGTTTTTAAATTTCCAAAAAATTCAAAATGTGCCAGGACACTGTATTAGGAGATCGAGAAGCCTTTTTTTACTATTGTTTTCTAACAAAATGACTTTAAAAAAGGAATACTCAAAGGGACCTTTCAAGTGCATCTCTACCGTTTTTTAAATTCCAAAAAAATTAAAAAGTGTCAAGACTATTATTGGAAAGTCGGAAAGTATTTTTCACAATATGTCAAAAATATGTTATGTCACAGACTTAATAAAAACCACTTGACGAAAATTTTCAAATGTAACTGGCCTGTTTTTTTTTATTTCCAAAAAATGCAAAATGTGTCATGACACTGTATTAGGAGATCGAGGAATATATTTTTTACAATTATTGCTTTCTAACACAATTACTTAAAAAAAGGAATACTCAAAGGAGCATCTCTACCGTTTTTTAAATTCCAAAAAATTCCAAAAATGTCAAGACTATTATTGGGAGGTCGGAAAATATTTTTTTCAGTCTCATAAATCTGTTCTTTCACAAACTTAATTATAAAAAAAAACACTGCAAGAAAATTTTCAAAATAACTGGTCTGTTTTTTAATTTCCAAAAAATTCAAAATGTGTCATAGGAGATCGAGAAGTTTTTCTTTACAATTATTTTCTAACAGAATTACTTTAAAAAAGAATACTCAAACAAACGAATCTTTCAAATGCATCTCTAAAGTGTCAAGATTATTGGGTGGTCGAATAGTATATTTAACAATATGTCAAAAATGTGTTCTCTCGCAAACTTAATTGAAAAAAAAAACGCTTGCAGAAAATTTTCAAACGTAACTGGCCTGTTTTTTAATTTCCAAAAAATTCAAAATGTGCCAGGACACTGTATTAGGAGATCGAGAAGTCTTTTTTTACTATTGTTTTCTAACAAAATGACTTTAAGAAAGGAATACTCAAAGGGAGCTTTCAAGTGCATCTCTACCGTTTTTTAAATTTCAAAAAAAAAAAAAGTGTCAAGACTATTATTGGGAAGTCGGAAAGTATTTTTCACAATATGTCAAAAATATGTTATGTCACCAACTTAATAAAAAACACTTGACGAAAATTTTCAAATGTAACTGGCCTGTTTTTTTTATTTCCAAAAAATGCAAAATGTGTCATGACACTGTATTAGGAGATTGAGGAATATATTTTTTACAATTATTGCTTTCTAACACAATTACTTAAAAAAAGGAATACTCAAAGGAGCATCTCTACCGTTTTTTAAATTCCAAAAAATTCCAAAAATGTCAAGACTATTATTGGGAGGTCGGAAAATATTTTTTTCAGTCTCATAAATCTGTTCTTTCACAAACTTAATTATAAAAAAACTGCAAAAAAATTTTCAAAATAACTGGTCTGTTTTTTAATTTCCGAAAAATTCAAAATGTGCCAGGACACTGTATTAGGAGATCGAGAAGTCTTTTTTTACTATTGTTTTCTAACAAAATGACTTTAAAAAAGGAATACTCAAAGGGACCTTTCAAGTGCATCTCTACCGTTTTTTAAATTCCAAAAAAATTAAACAGTGTCAAGACTATTGTTGGAAAGTCGGAAAGTATTTTTCACAATATGTCAAAAATATGTTATGTCACAAACTTAATAAAAACCACTTGACGAAAATTTTCAAATGTAACTGGCCTGTTTTTTTTATTTCCAAAAAATGCAAAATGTGTCATGACACTGTATT
This sequence comes from Diaperis boleti, assembly GCA_963583935.1. Lineage (NCBI taxonomy): Eukaryota > Metazoa > Arthropoda > Insecta > Coleoptera > Tenebrionidae > Diaperis > Diaperis boleti. The sequence goes on along the minus strand of OY757244.1, from coordinate 6,895,475 downwards.
AGGAGATCGAGGAATATATTTTTTACAATTATTGCTTTCTAACACAATTACTTAAATAAAGGAATACTCAAAGGAGCATCTCTACCGTTTTTTAAATTCCAAAAAATTCCAAAAATGTCAAGACTATTATTGGGAGGTCGGAAAATATTTTTTTCAGTCTCATAAATCTGTTCTTTCACAAACTTAATTATAAAAAAAAACTGCAAGAAAATTTTCAAAATAACTGGTCTGTTTTTTAATTTCCAAAAAATTCAAAATGTGTCATAGGAGATCGAGAAGTTTTTCTTTACAATTATTTTCTAACAGAATTACTTTAAAAAGGAATACTCAAACAAACGAAGCTTTCAAATGCATCTCTAAAGTGTCAAGATTATTGGGTGGTCGAATAGTATATTTAACAATATGTCAAAAATGTGTTCTCTCGCAAACTTAATTGAAAGAAAAAAAACGCTTGCAGAAATTTTCAAACGTAACTGGCCTGTTTTTTAATTTCCAAAAAATTCAAAATGTGCCAGGATACTGTATTAGGAGATCGAGAAGTCTTTTTTCACTATTGCTTTCCAACAAAATGACTTTAAAAAAGGAATACTCAAAGGAACCTTTCAAGTGCATCTCTACCGTTTTTTAAATTCCAAAAAAAATAAAAAGTTTCAAGACTTATTGGGAAGTCGGAAAGTATTTTTCACAATATGTCAAAAATATGTTATGTCACAAACTTAATAAAAAACACTTGACGAAAATTTTCAAATGTAACTGGCCTGTTTTTTTTTTATTTCCAAAAAATGCAAAATGTGTCATGACACTGTATTAGGAGATCGAGGAATATATTTTTTACAATTATTGCTTTCTAACACAATTTCTTAAAAAAAGGAAAACTCAAAGGAGCATCTCTACCGTTTTTTAAATTCCAAAAAATTCCAAAAATGTCAAGACTATTATTTCCAAAAAATGCAAAATGTGTCATGACACTGTATTAGGAGATCGAGGAATATATTTTTTACAATTATTGCTTTCTAACACAATTACTTAAAAAAAGGAATATTCAAAGGAGCATCTCCACCGTTTTTTAAATTCCAAAAAATTCCAAAAATGTCAAGACTATTATTGGGAGGTCGGAAAATATTTTTTTCAGTCTCATAAATCTGTTCTTTCACAAACTTAATTATAAAAAAAACACTGCAAAAATTTTTTCAAAATAACTGGTCTGTTTTTTAATTTCCGAAAAATTCAAAATGTGTCATAGAAGATCGAGAAGTTTTTCTTTACAATTATTTTCTAACAGTATTACTTTAAAAAAGTATACTCAAACAAACGAAGCTTTCAAATGCATCTCTAAAGTGTCAAGATTATTGGGTGGTCGAATAGTATATTTAACAATATGTCAAAAATGTGTTCTCTCGCAAACTTAATTGAAAGAAAAAAAACGCTTGCAGAAATTTTCAAACGTAACTGGCCTGTTTTTTAATTTCCAAAAAATTCAAAATGTGCCAGGATACTGTATTAGGAGATCGAGAAGTCTTTTTTCACTATTGCTTTCTAACAAAATGACTTTAAAAAAGGAATACTCAAAGGAACCTTTCAAGTGCATCTCTACCGTTTTTTAAATTCCAAAAAAAATAAAAAGTTTCAAGACTATTATTGGGAAGTCGGAAAGTATTTTTCACAATATGTCAAAAATATGTTATGTCACAAACTTAATAAAAAACACTTGACGAAAATTTTCAAATGTAACTGGCCTGTTTTTTTTTTATTTCCAAAAAATGCAAAATGTGTCATGACACTGTATTAGGAGATCGAGGAATATATTTTTTACAATTATTGCTTTCTAACACAATTTCTTAAAAAAAGGAAAACTCAAAGGAGCATCTCTACCGTTTTTTAAATTCCAAAAAATTCCAAAAATGTCAAGACTATTATTTCCAAAAAATGCAAAATGTGTCATGACACTGTATTAGGAGATCGAGGAATATATTTTTTACAATTATTGCTTTCTAACACAATTACTTAAAAAAAGGAATACTCAAAGGAGCATCTCTACCGTTTTTTAAATTCCAAAAAATTCCAAAAATGTCAAGACTATTATTGGAAGGTCGGAAAATATTTTTTTCAGTCTCATAAATCTGTTCTTTCACAAACTTATTTATAAAAGAAACACTGCAAAATTTGTTTCAAAATATCTGGTCTGTTTTTTAATTTCCGAAAAATTCAAAATGTGTCATAGAAGATCGAGAAGTTTTTCTTTACAATTATTTTCTAACAGAATTACTTTAAAAAAGAATACTCAAACAAACGAATCTTTCAAATGCATCTCTAAAGTGTCAAGATTATTGGGTGGTCGAATAGTATATTTAACAATATGTCAAAAATGTGTTCTCTCGCAAACTTAATTGAAAAAAAAACACTTGCAGAAAATTTTCAAACGTAACTGGCCTGTTTTTTAATTTCCAAAAAATTCAAAATGTGCCAGGATACTGTATTAGGAGATCGAGAAGTTTTTTTTACTATTGTTTTCTAACAAAATGTCTTTAAAAAAGGAATACTCAAAGGGACCTTTCAAGTGCATCTCTACCGTTTTTTAAATTCCAAAAAAATTAAAAAGTGTCAAGACTATTATTGGAAAGTCGGAAAGTATTTTTCGCAATATGTCAAAAATATGTTATGTCACAAACTTAATAAAAACCACTTGACGAAAATTTTCAAATGTAACTGGCCTGTTTTTTTTATTTCCAAAAAATGCAAAATGTGTCAGACACTGTATTAGGAGATTGAGGAATATATTTTTTACAATTATTGCTTTCTAACACAATTACTTAAAAAAAGGAATACTCAAAGGAGCATCTCTACCGTTTTTTAAATTCCAAAAAATTCCAAAAATGTCAAGACTATTATTGGGAGGTCGCAAAATATTTTTTTCAGTCTCATAAATCTGTTCTTTCACAAACTTAATTATAAAAAAAACACTGCAAAATTTTTTTCAAAATAACTGGTCTGTTTTTTAATTTCCGAAAAATTCAAAATGTGTCACAGAAGATCGAGAAGTTTTTCTTTACAATTATTTTCTAACAGAATTGCTTTAAAAAAGTATACTCAAACAAACGAAGCTTTCAAATGCATCTCTAAAGTGTCAAGATTATTGGGTGGTCGAATAGTATATTTAACAATATGTCAAAAATGTGTTCTCTCGCAAACTTAATTAAAAAAAAAAAAACGAGTGCAGAAAATTTTCAAACGTAACTGGCCTGTTTTTTAATTTCCAAAAAATTTAAAATGTGCCAGGACACTGTATTAGGAGATCGAGAAGTCTTTTTTTACTATTGTTTTCTAACAAAATGACTTTAAAAAAGGAATACTCAAAGGAACCTTTCAAGTGCATCTCTACCGTTTTTTAAATTCAAAAAAAAAAATTAAAAAGTGTCAAGACCATTATTGGGAAGTCGGAAAGTATTATTCACAATATGTAAAAGATATGTTATCTCACAAACTTAATAATAAAAAACACTTGACGAAAATTTTCAAATGTAACTGACCTGTTTTTTTGATTTCCAAAAAATGCAAAATGTGTCATGACACTGTATTAGGAGATCAAGAAGTATATTTTTTACAATTATTGCTTTCTAACACAATTACATAAAAAAAAAAAATACTCAAAGGAGCATCTCTACCGTTTTTTAAATTCCAAAAAATTCCAAAAATGTCAAGACTATTATTGGGACGTCGGAAAATATTTTTTACAGTCTCATAAATCTGTTCTTTCACAAACTTAATTATAAAAAAAACACTGCAAAAATTTTTTCAAAATAACTGGTCTGTTTTTTAATTTCCGAAAAATTCAAAATGTGTCATAGAAGATCGAGAAGTTTTTCTTTACAATTATTTTCTAACAGAATTACTTTAAAAAAGTATACTCAAACAAACGAAGCTTTCAAATGCATCTCTAAAGTGTCAAGATTATTGGGTGGTCGAATAGTATTTTTAACAATATGTCACAAATGTGTTCTCTCGCAAACTTAATTGAAAAAAAACACTTGCAGAAAATTTTCAAACGTAACTGGCCTGTTTTTTAATTTCCAAAAAATTCAAAATGTGCCAGGACACTGTATTAGGAGATCGAGAAGTCTTTTTTTACTATTGTTTTCTAACAAAATGACTTTAAAAAAGGAATACTCAAAGGAACCTTTCAAGTGCATCTCTACCGTTTTTTAAATTCCAAAAAAAATTAAAAGTTTCAAGACTATTATTGGGAAGTCGGAAAGTATTTTTCACAATATGTCAAAAATATGTTATGACACCAACTTAATAAAAAACACTTGACGAAAATTTTCAAATGTAACTGGCCTGTTTTTTTTATTTCCAAAAAATGCAAAATGTGTCATGACACTGTATTAGGAGATCAAAAAGTATATTTGTTACAATTATTGCTTTCTAACACAATTACTTAAAAAAAAGGAATACTCAAAGGAGCATCTCTACCGTTTTTTAAATTCCAAAAAATTCCAAAAATGTCAAGACTATTATTGGGAGGTTGGAAAATATTTTTTAGTCTCATAAATGTGTTCTTTCACAAACTTAATTATAAAAAAAACACTTGCAGAAAATTTTCAAACGTAACTGGCCTGTTCTTTAATTTCCAAAAAATTAAAATGTGCCAGGACACTGTATTAGGAGATCGAGAAGTCTTTTTTTACTATTGTTTTCTAACAAAATGACTTTAAGAAATGAATACTCAAAGGGACCTTTCAAGTGCATCTCTACCGTTTTTTAAATTCCAAAAAAATTAAAAAGTGTCAAGACTATTGTTGGAAAGTCGGAAAGTATTTTTCACAATATGTCAAAAATATGTTATGTCACAAACTTAATAAAAACCACTTGACGAAAATTTTCAAATGTAACTGGCCTGTTTTTTAATTTCCGAAAATATCAAAATGTGTCAGAAGATTGAGAAGTTTCTCTTTACAATTATTTTCTAACAGAATTACTTTAAAAAGGAATACTCAAACAAACGAAGCTTTCAAATGCATCTCTAAAGTGTCAAGATTATTGGGTGGTCGAATAGTATATTTAACAATATGTCAAAAATGTGTTCTCTCGCAAACTTAATTGAAAGAAAAAAAAAACGCTTGCAGAAAATTTTCAAACGTAACTGGCCTGTTTTTTAATTTCCAAAAAATTCAAAATGTGCCAGGACACTGTATTAGGAGATCGAGAAGTCTTTTTTTACTATTGTTTTCTAACAAAATGACTTTAAAAAAGGAATACTCAAAGGGACCTTTCAAGTGCATCTCTACCGTTTTTTAAATTCCAAAAAAATTAAAAAGTGTCAAGACTATTATTGGAAAGTCGGAAAGTATTTTTCACAATATGTCAAAAATATGATATGTCACAAACTTAATAAAAACCACTTGACGAAAATTTTCAAATGTAACTGGCCTGTTTTTTTTATTTCCAAAAAATGCAAAATGTGTCAGACACTGTATTACGAGATCGAGGAATATATTTTTTACAATTATTGCTTTCTAACACAATTACTTAAAAAAAGGAATACTCAAAGGAGCATCTCTACCGTTTTTTAAATTCCAAAAAATTCCAAAAATGTCAAGACTATTATTGGGAGGTCGGAAAATATTTTTTTTAGTCTCATAAATCTGTTCTTTCACAAACTTAATTATAAAAAAAAAACTGCAAAAAAATTTCAAAATAACTGGTCTGTTTTTTAATTTTCGAAAAATTCAAAATGTGTCATAGAAAATTGAGAAGTTTCTCTTTACAATTATTTTCTAACAGAAATACTTTAAAAAGGCATACTTAAACAAACGAAGCTTTCAAATGCATCTCTAAAGTGTCAAGATTATTGGGTGGTCGAATAGTATATTTAACAATATGTCAAAAATGTGTTCTCTCGCAAACTTAATTGAAAGAAAAAAAAACGCTTGCAGAAAATTTTCAAACGTAACTGGCCTGTTTTTTAATTTCCAAAAAATTCAAAATGTGCCAGGACACTGTATTAGGAGATCGAGAAGTCTTTTTTTACTATTGTTTTCTAACAAAATGACTTTAAAAAAGGAATACTCAAAGGGACCTTTCAAGTGCATCTCTACCGTTTTTTAAATTCCAAAAAAATTAAAAAGTGTCAAGACTATTATTGGAAAGTCGGAAAGTATTTTTCACAATATGTCAAAGATATGTTATCTCACAAACTTAATAATAACAAACACTTGACGAAAATTTTCAAATGTGACTGTCCTGTTTTTATTATTTCCAAAATATGCAAAATGTGTCATGACACTGTATTAGGAGATCGAGGAATATATTTTTTACAATTATTGCTTTCTAACACAATTACTTAAAAAAGGAATACTCAAAGGAGCATCTCCACCGTTTTTTAAATTCCGAAAAATTCAAAATGTGTCATAGGAGATCGAGAAGTTTTTCTTTACAATTATTTTCTAACAGAATTACTTAAAAAAAAATACTCAAACAAACGAATCTTTCAAATGCATCTCTAAAGTGTCAAGATTATTGGGTGGTCGAATAGTATATTTAACAATATGTCAAAAAAGTGTTCTCTCGCAAACTTAATTGAAAAAAAAAACACTTGCAGAAAATTTTCAAACGTAACTGGCCTGTTTTTTAATTTCCAAAAAATTCTTCACTATTGCTTTCTAACAAAATGACTTTAAAAAGGAATACTCAAAGGAACCTTTCAAGTGCATCTCTACCGTTTTTTAAATTCCAAAAAAAATAAAAAGTTTCAAGACTATTATTGGGAAGTCGGAAAGTATTTTTCACAATATGTCAAAAATATGTTATGTCACAAACTTAATAAAAACCACTTGACGAAAATTTTCAAATGTAACTGGCCTGTTTTTTTTATTTCCAAAAAATGCAAAATGTGTCATGACAATGTATTATCAGATCGAGAAGCCTGTTTTTACAGTTCTTTTCTAACAAAGTTACTTAAAAAAAATGAGTACCCAAAGGAAGCTTTCAAATGCATCACTACCGTTTTTTAAATTTAAAAAAAAAGCAAAAAGTGTCAAGGCAAACATTGCATTTCATAACTCGTTACATAAATAGCTATTCCACGACAAGCAAAACGAAAAAAAAGTTGATTTGTGATTACACAATTTTTTTCTTTATCAGTAATTTATAATAAGTAATTTCTGAGATTTTCCCAAGTTGTAAAAGAGTCATTAATAGTAACATGTTGTTTGATATTTTGAAAGATAGCGAATAACAGAAAGAAAAAAAGAGCCGCCTGAACCCCATATTCCGATTTGATAACTATTTTTTTTTACAATAAAATTTGAAAAAAAAAGAAGAGAAACAAATCATTTAAATCGGGGTGCCACGGTGGTGTGGCTGAGTTGGATGCAGGACTAGCATTATTTTATTATTATTAGAATCATACATTTATCAATCATTTGTCGATTTGTTTAAATACTCTATAATTTTATTGTTTAAGCATTTTATTTACAATCTCTATGCTGTTCAGTCAAGGATTGCTGTGTGTACTCTAGCCATTAGTCTCTATGAGTCCCAAATCGATAGTTTTGTAAGCTTCAGTATGACTACTATTACTATTACTGTCCAGGCGCTTTTGCTTTCAGAGCCAAACTTTCTTGGCGAGGCCGAGGTCGAGCCCTTGTCAGGATGGCCGACGTATTTGAAAATCCATAAAAGTTACGCGGTGAGATGTAGATAAACACACGGATGATGGACACACTATAACTAACACAAGACTTGTTATAATTTGTTAGTTGTGTAAAATAAACTGTGCCAAAAATGCCCGGGAGTTAACATTAGTTACTTCTTTAGCCCAACATTTTCAACCACTGTCATCATCCCCCTTTTGTAGCATTCTATTATGTTAACACCTGCCCCACAATAGAAAAGAGAAGTGAGAAACGACAAACATATTCCAAACCCTCGAATAAACGAAAAGCATCCGTTTATGCGACCTAACAGAAAACATGACAGAGCGATGGATATCGCGTCGATATGTGAAGAGCATGCAGAGATTGTGAAGTCTGTATTTGATTTAGTCGAATTCGCTGGAATATGTGCACAGGCGGTTTACCTTTGCAAATGCAGATTTGAATTGTGTCGAACACACTGGATCCGGATTAAATCCCGGCGGGATACGTACGCCTAGTTTAAAAAAATTATCCGATTATGAAAAATTTAATTATTTTTAACGATCCATAACGGGGAACAATCTGGCCTTTATCCGTGCAGGTAATATTAGAAATGTTTATTGCTCAATAATTACGAATAAACGAATCAAAATGTAACAAGGGGGACAAAAATGGAACTGCTATTTGCAAAGCCGAGATAAAATAACGAAGACATGCAGATCGTGTCCTTGAATTAATCCTCAGACATTTTTATTTCACACCCTGGGTCACCTCCGTTCTAGGCTTATATTTTGAGTATGAATGGGAATGAAACACAATGCGAAAACCGCATTCGTATTTTGCTGCAATTGCTTTTGTTATTCGAAATTAACGCAAAAGTTAATTAATAAAAAATTTGCAATTGCGTCGGCAGAACGAATCAAAAAACAATATAAATATAACGGTAAAATGTCATTACATTTCAAATTTTAATTAAAATTTTTGGTTGATGCTGTTGTACAGTACCCATTTGTGTAGGTTTGGTTGATGGAATTGCCGGCAGGATGTAGTGTTGTCTCGCCGTGTGAGTGTGTGTAAAAAAATTCGTCTAAGTGTAACAGATTATTTTAAATTAAAAAAATAATAATTGTGCGTGTCAGCTCCAACGAGCACTGGAGTTTACTCTATTTTATACTTTTATTCACTTTACTATATAAATAATTATATCAATATATAACAAAAAACGACGGCAACCAACAATACATGGGACAGTGTAAAGGGTTAATGAAAACATAACGCTTTTTGTTACCGCGTTAATTTTTAAAGCTCGATTTTCATCCCCATCAATTTGTCAGCCCCCGCAAAAATTAAAATTCCCGCCCTGAAAACAAACTTGTCAATTTGCTGTTTACTTTAAAATTCAGACACGGGATTTGCTCGCCATTGCAGCGAAGGACGAGAAATTTGCATATTTTTTCGCCCAAGCCCATCCCATTAATATTTTATGAATTCATGTTAAATGGTAAAGCTTTAAAAGGACACGGCATTTGTAATCTCGTTAATGCCGTTCCGCAGCAAAAGTGCAGTGTAAGTAGCCAATTCAAAAGATACATATTTATGAGAAGAAAACACAGGCACAATGAAAATATTACAGCAAAAATATAAATGGGGAATTCAGTATGCGGCAAGTTAATTTCCATATTTCCTTCGATTTTTATTTATATTGGAAATTCAACAGACTTCCACGGGGTTTTTGCATAGCTGCCGCATACATTAGAATACTCTTACTTTAAACTCTAAAAATACAATGGACTGAATAACAATTGCACATTTTGTTTCTCTCCGGTATTCAATTAGGGGTTTGTTTATGTAAATAATGTTCGGGTTACTTTAATTTCGCGCCACATCCTCTTGACGGCCTCCTTTTGTCGAGAGCTCAAAGCAAACAAAATTTTCCTAATATGCATTCGGAAATCAGTCGCAGTGGAGGCAATAACAAGTGATTGCAAACACCCATTAAACTTGAGAATAACAAAAACTGCCGTGTTTTCATTTAGCGGCAACATATTTATGGTCCGTCGAGCCGGATTAATTACACGCGGTAACAATCCACATACGCGGATTAACTCATAACTGTGCGACTGAAAAACATCTCGACAACTCCACACGTACATGGCCACCTGGTGCTCACAGAGATGTCAGGGCAGCGCAAGGAATTCAACGATCTAACAATCGCAACGGAGTTGAATAATTACTGTGCAACTGCACTGTCGCAACAGCGTCGGGGTTCATAGATCCTCTCAACTTTACGTACAGTTGTAAACAAAGTCCAAATACTGAGCATTCCAATCCAAAAACATGTAATTTTTGAAATCAAAATATCAATATTTAGAAAGAGACCTCGGACGCCTGAGATTGCGAAAGATTTGGACTGAAGAATTTCTAAAACACACAGAAATGGCATAGAACTACTAAAAACAGTTCCTGGAAAGAATATAGTTTTTTGGCTTTTGTTGAGCTGGAACTTCTTTGGACACTCCTAGACTTTAAAAATCGGAAAAATTACATCTGTCCTTCTACAACCTTGCAATTTGGAACACAGACTAAGAAATGATGGCTGAATGGCACACCGTAAACCAAGTGCAAATACTGAGCTTGTGTTATGAGTACTGAGCATTCCAATCCAAAAACACGTGATTTTTGAAATCAAAATATCAATTTTTAGAAAGAGACCTCGGACGCCTGAGATTGCAAAAGATTTGGACTGAAGAATTTCTAAACCACACAGAAATGGCATAGAACTACTAAAAACAGTTCCTGGAAGCAATATAGTTTTTTGGCTTTTGTTGAGCTGCAACTTTTTTTGGACACTCATAGACTTTCAAAATCAGAAAAATTACATCTGTCCTTCTACAACCTTGCAATTTGGAACACAGATTAAGAAATGACGGCTGAATGGCACACCGTAAACCAAGTCCAAATACTGAGCTTGTGTTATGAGTACTGAGCATTCCAATCCAAAAACAAGTGATTTTTGAAATAAAAATATCAATTTTTAGAAAGAGACCTCGGACGCCTGCGATTGCGACTGATTTGGACTGAAGAATTTCTAAAACACACAGAAATGGCATAGAAATACTAAAAACAGTTCCTGGAAAGAATATAGTTTTTTGGCTTTTGTTGAGCTGGAACTTCTCTGGACACTCCTAGACTTTAAAAATCGGAAAAATTACATCTGTCCTTCTACAGCCTTGCAATTTGGAACACAGATTAAGAAATGACGGCTGAATGGCACACCGTAAACCAAGTCCAAATACTGAGCTTGTGTTATGAGTTCTGAGCATTCCAATCCAAAAACACGTGATTTTTGAAATCAAAATATCAATTTTAGAAAGAGACCTCGGACGCCTGAGATTACGAATGATTTGGACTGAAGAATTTCTAAAACACACAGAAATGGCATAGAACCACTAAAAACAGTACCTGGAAAGAATATAGTTTTTTGGCTTTTGTTGAGCTGGAACTTCTTTGGACACTCATAGACTTTAAAAATTGGAAAAATTACATCTGTCCTTCTACAGCCTTGCAATTTGGAACACAGACTAAGAAATGACGGCTGAATGGCACACCGTAAACCAAGTCCAAATACTGAGCTTGTGTTATGAGTACTGAGCATTCCAATCCAAAAACACGTGATTTTTGCAATCAAAATATCAATTTTAGAAAGAGACCTCGGACGCCTGAGATTGCGAATGATTTGGACTGAAGAATTTCTAAAACACACAGAAATGGCATAGAACCACTAAAAACAGTTCCTGGAAAGAATATAGTTTTTTGACTTTTGTTGAGCTGGAACTTCTTTGGACACTCCTAGACTTTAAAAATTGGAAAAATTACATCTGTCCTTCTACAGCCTTGCAATTTGGAACACAGATTAAGAAATGACGGTTGAATGGCACACCGTAAACCAAGTCCAAATACTGACCTTGTGTTATTAGTACTGATCATTCCAAACCAAAACCATGTGATTTTTGAAATCAAAATATCAATTTTAGAAAGACGCCTCGGACGCCTGACATTGCGAAAGATTTGGACTGAAGAATTTCCAAAACACACAGAAATGGCATAGAACTACTAAAAACAGTTCCTGGAAAGAATATAGTTTTTTGGCTTTTTTTGAGCTGCAACTTTTTTTGGACCCTCCTAGACTTTCAAAATCCGAAAAATTACATCTGTCCTTCTACAGCCTTGCAATTTGGAACACAGATTAAGAAATGACGGCTGAATGGCACACCGTAAGCCAAGTCCAAATACTGCGCTTGTGTTATGAGTACTGAGCATTCCAATCCAAAAACATGTGATTCTTGAAATAACAATATCAATTTTTAGAAAGAGACCTCGGACGCCTGAGATTGCGAAAGATTTGGACTGAAGAATTTCTAAAACACACAGAAATGGCATAGAACTACTAAAAACAGTTCCTGGAAAGAATATAGTTTTTTGGCTTTTGTTGAGCTGGAACTTCTTTGGACACTCCTAGACTTTAAAAATCGGAAAAATTACATCTGTCCTTCTACAACCTTGCAATTTGGAACACAGATTAAACAATGACGGCTGAATGGCACACCGTAAACCAAGTCCAAATACTGAGCTTGTGTTATGAGTACTGAGCATTCCAATCCAAAAACACGTGATTTTTGAAATCAAAATATCAATTTTTAGAAAGAGACCTCGGACGCCTGAGATTGCGAAAGATTTGGACTGAAAAATTTCTAAAACACATAGAAATGGCATAGAACTAGTAAAAACAGTTCCTGGAAAAAATATAGTTTTTTGGCTTTCGTTGAGCTGGAACTTCTTTGGACACTCCTAGACTTTAAAAATCGGAAAAATTACAACTGTCCTTCTACAACCTTGCAATTTGGAACACAGACTAAGAAATGATGGCTGAATGGCACACCGTAAACCAAGTCCAAATACTGGGCTTGTATTATGAGTACTGAGCATTCAAATCCAAAACCATATGATTTTTGAAATCAAAATATCAATTTTTGAAAGAGACCTCGCATGCCTGAGATTGCGACAGATTTGGACTGAAGAATTTCTAAAACACACAGAAATGGCATAGAGCTACTAAAAACAGTTCCTGGAAAGAATATAGTATTTTGGCTTTTGTTGAGCTGGAACTTCTTTGGACACTCCTAGACTTAAAAAATCGGAAAAATTACATCTGTCCCTCTACAACCTTGCAATTTGGAACACAGACTAAGAAATGATGGCTGAATGGCACACCGTAAACCAAGTCCAAATACTGAGCTTGTGTTATGAGTACTGAGCATTTCAATCCAAAAACACATGATTTTTGAAATCAAAATATCAATTTTTAGAAAGAGACCTCGGACGCCTGAGATTGCGAAAGATTTGGACTGAAGAATTTCTAAAACACACAGAAATGGCATAGAACTACTAAAAACAGTTCCTGGAAAGAATATAGTTTTTTGGCTTTTGTTGAGCTGAAACTTCTTTGGACACTCCTAGACTTTAAAAATCGGAAAAATTACATCTGTCTTTCTTCAACCTTGCAATTTGGAACACAGACTAAGAAATGATGGCTGAATGGCACACCGTAAACCAAGTGCAAATACTGAGCTTGTGTTATGAGTACTGAGCATTCCAATCCGAAAACATGTGATTTTTGAAATAAAAATATGAATTTTTAGAAAGAGACCTCGGACGCCTGAGATTGCGACAGATTTGGACTGAAGAATTTCTACGACACACAGAAATGGTATAGAACTACTAAAAACAGTTCCAGGAAGGAATAAAAATTTTTGGCTTTTGTTGAGCTGGAACTTTTTTTGGACACTCCTAGACTTTCAAAATCGGAAAAATTACATCTGTCCTTGTACAACCTTGCAATTTGGAACATAGATTAAGAAATGATGGCTGAATGGGACACCGTAAACCAAGTCCAAATACTGAGCTTGTGTTATGAGTACTGAGCATTCCAATCCAAAAACATGTGATTTTTGAAATCAAAATATCAATTTTTAGAAAGAGACCTCGGACGCCTGAGATTGCGAAAGATTTGGACTGAAGAATTTCTAAAACACACAGAAATGGCATAGAACTACTAAAAACAGTTCCTGGAAGGAATATAGTTTTTTGGCTTTTGTTGAGCTGGAACTTCTTTGGACACTCCTAGACTTTAAAAATCGGAAAAATTACATCTGTCCTTCTACAACCTTGCAATTTGGAACACAGATTAAGAAATGATGGCTGAATGGCACACCGTAAACCAAGTCCAAATACTGAGCTTGTGTTATGAGTACTGAGCAGTCCAATCCAAAAACACGTGATTTTTGAAATCAAAATATCAATTTTTAGAAAGAGACCTCGGACGCCTGAGATTGCGAAAGATTTGGACTGAAGAATTTCTAAAACACACAGAAATGGCATAGAGCTACTAAAAACAGTTCCTGGAAAGAATATAGTATTTTGGCTTTTGTTGAGCTGGAACTTCTTTGGACACTCCTAGACTTAAAAAATCGGAAAAATTACATCTGTCCCTCTACAACCTTGCAATTTGGAACACAGACTAAGAAATGATGGCTGAATGGCACACCGTAAACCAAGTCCAAATACTGAGCTTGTGTTATGAGTACTGAGCATTCCAATCCAAAAACAAGTGATTTTTGAAATAAAAATATCAATTTTTAGAAAGAGACCTCGGACGCCTGCGATTGCGACTGATTTGGACTGAAGAATTTCTAAAACACACAGAAATGGCATAGAAATACTAAAAACAGTTCCTGGAAAGAATATAGTTTTTTGGCTTTTGTTGAGCTGGAACTTCTTTGGACACTCCTAGACTTAAAAAATCGGAAAAATTACATCTGTCCCTCTACAACCTTGCAATTTGGAACACAGACTAAGAAATGATGGCTGAATGGCACACCGTAAACCAAGTCCAAATACTGAGCTTGTGTTATGAGTACTGAGCATTCCAATCCAAAAACAAGTGATTTTTGAAATAAAAATATCAATTTTTAGAAAGAGACCTCGGACGCCTGCGATTGCGACTGATTTGGACTGAAGAATTTCTAAAACACACAGAAATGGCATAGAAATACTAAAAACAGTTCCTGGAAAGAATATAGTTTTTTGGCTTTTGTTGAGCTGGAACTTCTCTGGACACTCCTAGACTTTAAAAATCGGAAAAATTACATCTGTCCTTCTACAGCCTTGCAATTTGGAACACAGATTAAGAAATGACGGCTGAATGGCACACCGTAAACCAAGTCCAAATACTGAGCTTGTGTTATGAGTTCTGAGCATTCCAATCCAAAAACACGTGATTTTTGAAATCAAAATATCAATTTTAGAAAGAGACCTCGGACGCCTGAGATTACGAATGATTTGGACTGAAGAATTTCTAAAACACACAGAAATGGCATAGAACCACTAAAAACAGTACCTGGAAAGAATATAGTTTTTTGGCTTTTGTTGAGCTGGAACTTCTTTGGACACTCATAGACTTTAAAAATTGGAAAAATTACATCTGTCCTTCTACAGCCTTGCAATTTGGAACACAGACTAAGAAATGACGGCTGAATGGCACACCGTAAACCAAGTCCAAATACTGAGCTTGTGTTATGAGTACTGAGCATTCCAATCCAAAAACACGTGATTTTTGCAATCAAAATATCAATTTTAGAAAGAGACCTCGGACGCCTGAGATTGCGAATGATTTGGACTGAAGAATTTCTAAAACACACAGAAATGGCATAGAACCACTAAAAACAGTTCCTGGAAAGAATATAGTTTTTTGACTTTTGTTGAGCTGGAACTTCTTTGGACACTCCTAGACTTTAAAAATTGGAAAAATTACATCTGTCCTTCTACAGCCTTGCAATTTGGAACACAGATTAAGAAATGACGGTTGAATGGCACACCGTAAACCAAGTCCAAATACTGACCTTGTGTTATTAGTACTGATCATTCCAAACCAAAACCATGTGATTTTTGAAATCAAAATATCAATTTTAGAAAGACGCCTCGGACGCCTGACATTGCGAAAGATTTGGACTGAAGAATTTCCAAAACACACAGAAATGGCATAGAACTACTAAAAACAGTTCCTGGAAAGAATATAGTTTTTTGGCTTTTTTTGAGCTGCAACTTTTTTTGGACCCTCCTAGACTTTCAAAATCCGAAAAATTACATCTGTCCTTCTACAGCCTTGCAATTTGGAACACAGATTAAGAAATGACGGCTGAATGGCACACCGTAAGCCAAGTCCAAATACTGCGCTTGTGTTATGAGTACTGAGCATTCCAATCCAAAAACATGTGATTCTTGAAATAACAATATCAATTTTTAGAAAGAGACCTCGGACGCCTGAGATTGCGAAAGATTTGGACTGAAGAATTTCTAAAACACACAGAAATGGCATAGAACTACTAAAAACAGTTCCTGGAAAGAATATAGTTTTTTGGCTTTTGTTGAGCTGGAACTTCTTTGGACACTCCTAGACTTTAAAAATCGGAAAAATTACATCTGTCCTTCTACAACCTTGCAATTTGGAACACAGATTAAACAATGACGGCTGAATGGCACACCGTAAACCAAGTCCAAATACTGAGCTTGTGTTATGAGTACTGAGCATTCCAATCCAAAAACACGTGATTTTTGAAATCAAAATATCAATTTTTAGAAAGAGACCTCGGACGCCTGAGATTGCGAAAGATTTGGACTGAAAAATTTCTAAAACACATAGAAATGGCATAGAACTAGTAAAAACAGTTCCTGGAAAAAATATAGTTTTTTGGCTTTCGTTGAGCTGGAACTTCTTTGGACACTCCTAGACTTTAAAAATCGGAAAAATTACAACTGTCCTTCTACAACCTTGCAATTTGGAACACAGACTAAGAAATGATGGCTGAATGGCACACCGTAAACCAAGTCCAAATACTGGGCTTGTATTATGAGTACTGAGCATTCAAATCCAAAACCATATGATTTTTGAAATCAAAATATCAATTTTTGAAAGAGACCTCGCATGCCTGAGATTGCGACAGATTTGGACTGAAGAATTTCTAAAACACACAGAAATGGCATAGAGCTACTAAAAACAGTTCCTGGAAAGAATATAGTATTTTGGCTTTTGTTGAGCTGGAACTTCTTTGGACACTCCTAGACTTAAAAAATCGGAAAAATTACATCTGTCCCTCTACAACCTTGCAATTTGGAACACAGACTAAGAAATGATGGCTGAATGGCACACCGTAAACCAAGTCCAAATACTGAGCTTGTGTTATGAGTACTGAGCATTTCAATCCAAAAACACATGATTTTTGAAATCAAAATATCAATTTTTAGAAAGAGACCTCGGACGCCTGAGATTGCGAAAGATTTGGACTGAAGAATTTCTAAAACACACAGAAATGGCATAGAACTACTAAAAACAGTTCCTGGAAAGAATATAGTTTTTTGGCTTTTGTTGAGCTGAAACTTCTTTGGACACTCCTAGACTTTAAAAATCGGAAAAATTACATCTGTCTTTCTTCAACCTTGCAATTTGGAACACAGACTAAGAAATGATGGCTGAATGGCACACCGTAAACCAAGTGCAAATACTGAGCTTGTGTTATGAGTACTGAGCATTCCAATCCGAAAACATGTGATTTTTGAAATAAAAATATGAATTTTTAGAAAGAGACCTCGGACGCCTGAGATTGCGACAGATTTGGACTGAAGAATTTCTACGACACACAGAAATGGTATAGAACTACTAAAAACAGTTCCAGGAAGGAATAAAAATTTTTGGCTTTTGTTGAGCTGGAACTTTTTTTGGACACTCCTAGACTTTCAAAATCGGAAAAATTACATCTGTCCTTGTACAACCTTGCAATTTGGAACATAGATTAAGAAATGATGGCTGAATGGGACACCGTAAACCAAGTCCAAATACTGAGCTTGTGTTATGAGTACTGAGCATTCCAATCCAAAAACATGTGATTTTTGAAATCAAAATATCAATTTTTAGAAAGAGACCTCGGACGCCTGAGATTGCGAAAGATTTGGACTGAAGAATTTCTAAAACACACAGAAATGGCATAGAACTACTAAAAACAGTTCCTGGAAGGAATATAGTTTTTTGGCTTTTGTTGAGCTGGAACTTCTTTGGACACTCCTAGACTTTAAAAATCGGAAAAATTACATCTGTCCTTCTACAACCTTGCAATTTGGAACACAGATTAAGAAATGATGGCTGAATGGCACACCGTAAACCAAGTCCAAATACTGAGCTTGTGTTATGAGTACTGAGCAGTCCAATCCAAAAACACGTGATTTTTGAAATCAAAATATCAATTTTTGAAAGAGACCTCGCACGCCTGAGATTGCGACAGATTTGGACTGAAGAATTTCTACGACACACAGAAATGGTATAGAACTACTAAAAACAGTTCCAGGAAGGAATAAAAATTTTTGGCTTTTGTTGAGCTGGAACTTTTTTTGGACACTCCTAGACTTTCAAAATCGGAAAAATTACATCTGTCCTTGTACAACCTTGCAATTTGGAACATAGATTAAGAAATGATGGCTGAATGGGACACCGTAAACCAAGTCCAAATACTGAGCTTGTGTTATGAATACTGAGCATTCCAATCCAAAACCATATGATTTTTGAAATCAAAATATCAATTTTTGAAAGAGACCTCGCATTCCTGAGATTGCGACAGATTTGGACTGAAGAATTTCTAAAACACACAGAAATGGCATAGAACTACTAAAAACAGTTCCTGGGAAGAATATAGTATTTTGGCTTTTGTTGAGCTGGAACTTCTTTGGACACTCCTAGACTTTAAAAATCGGAAAAATTACATCTGTCCTTCTACAACCTTGCAATTTGGAACACAGACTAAGAAATGACGGCTGAATGGCACACCGTACACCAAATCCAAATACTGAGCTTGTGTTATGAGTACTGAGCAGTCCAATCCAAAAACACGTGATTTTTGAAATCAAAATATCAATTTTAGAAAGAGACCTCGGACGCCTGAGATTGCGACTGATTTGGACTGAAGAATTTCTAAAACACACAGAAATGGCATAGAACTACTAAAAACAGTTCCTGGAAAGAATATAGTTTTTTGGCTTTTGTTGAGCTGGAGCTTCTTTGGACACTCCTAGACTTTAAAAATCGGAAAAATTACATCTGTCCTTCTACAACCTTGCAATTTGGAACACAGACTAAGAAATGATGGCTGAATGGCACACCGTAAACCAAGTCCAAATACTGAGCTTGTGTTATGAGTACTGAGCATTCAAATCCAAAAACACGTGATTTTTGAAATCAAAATATCAATTTTTAGAAAGATACCTCGGACGCCGGAGATTGCGAAAGATTTGGACTGAAGAATTTCTAAAACACACAGAAATGGCATAGAACTACTAAAAACAGTTCCTGGAAAGAATATAGTTTTTTGGCTTTTGTTGAGCTGGAACTTCTTTGGACACTCCTAGACTTTAAAAATCGGAAAAATTACATCTGTCCTTCTACAGACTTACAATTTGAAACACAGATTAAGAAATGATGGCTGAATGGGACACCCCAAACCAAGTCCAAATACTGAGCTTGTGTTATGAGTACTGAACATTCCAATCCAAAAACATGTGATTTTTGAAATCAAAATATCAATTTTTAGAAAGAGACCTCAGACGCCTGAAATTGCGAAACATTTGGACTGAAGAATTTCTAAAACACAGAAATGGCATAGAACTACCAGAAACAGTTCCTGGAAAGAATATAGTTTTTTGTTGACCTGGAACTTCTTTGTACACTCCTAGACTTTAAAAATCGGAAAAATTACATCTGTCCTTCTACAATCTTGCCATTTGGAACACAGATTAAGAGATGATGGCTGAATGGCACACCGTAAACCAAGTCCAAATACTGAGCTTGTGTTATGAGTACTGAGCATTCCAATCCAAAAACACATGATTTTTGAAATCAAAATATCAATTTTTAGAAAGAGACCTCGCACGCCTGAGATTGCAAAAGATTTGGACTGAAGAATTTCTAAAGGACACAGAAATGGCATAGAACTACTAAAAACAGTTCCTGGAAAGAATATACTTTTTTGGCTTTTGTTGAGCTGGAACTTCTTTGGACACTCCTAGACTTTAAAAATCGGAAAAATTACATCTGTCTTTCTTCAACCTTGCAATTTGGAACACAGACTAAGAAATGATGGCTGAATGTCACACCGTAAACCAAGTCCAAATACTGAGCTTGTGTTATGAGTACTGAGCAGTCCAATCCAAAAACACGTGATTTTTGAAATCAAAATATCAATTTTAGAAAGAGACCTCGGACGCCTAAGATTGCGACTGATTTGGACTGAAGAATTTCTAAAACACACAGAAATGGCATAGAACTACTAAAAACAGTTCCTGGAAAGAATATAGTTTTTTGGCTTTTGTTGAGCTGGAGCTTCTTTGGACACTCCTAGACTTTAAAAATCGGAAAAATTACATCTGTCCTTCTACAACCTTGCAATTTGGAACACAGACTAAGAAATGATGGCTGAATGGCACACCGTAAACCAAGTCCAAATACTAAGCTTGTGTTATGAGTACTGAGCATTCCAATCCAAAAACACGTGATTTTTGAAATCAAAATATCAATTTTTAGAAAGAGACCTCGCACGCCTGAGATTGCAAAAGATTTGGACTGAAGAATTTCTAAAACACACAGAAATGGCATAGAACTACTAAAAACAGTTCCTGGAAAGAATATAGTTTTTTGGCTTTTGTTGAGCTGGAACTTCTTTGGACACTCCTAGACTTTAAAAATCGGAAAAATTACATCTGTCCTTCTACAACCTTGCAATTTGGAACACAGACTAAGAAATGATGGCTGAATGGAACACCGTAAGCCAAGTCCAAATACTGAGCTTGTGTTATGAGTACTGAGCATTCCAATCCAAAAACATGTGATTTTTGAAATCAAAATATCAATTTTTAGAAAGAGACCTCGGACGCCTGAGATTGCGAAAGATTTGGACTGAAGAATTTCTAAAACACACAGAAATGGCATAGAACGACTAAAAACAGTTCCTGGAAAGAATATAGTATTTTGGCTTTTGTTGAGCTGGAACTTCTTTGGACACTCCTAGACTTAAAAAATCGGAAAAATTACATCTGTCCCTCTACAACCTTGCAATTTGGAACACAGACTAAGAAATGATGGCTGAATGGCACACCGTAAACCAAGTCCAAATACTGAGCTTGTGTTATGAGTACTGAGCATTTCAATCCAAAAACACATGATTTTTGAAATCAAAATATCAATTTTTAGAAAGAGACCTCGGACGCCTGAGATTGCGAAAGATTTGGACTGAAGAATTTCTAAAACACACAGAAATGGCATAGAACTACTAAAAACAGTTCCTGGAAAGAATATAGTTTTTTGGCTTTTGTTGAGCTGAAACTTCTTTGGACACTCATAGACTTTCAAAATCAGAAAAATTACATCTGTCCTTCTACAACCTTGCAATTTGGAACACAGATTAAGAAATGACGGCTGAATGGCACACCGTAAACCAAGTCCAAATACTGAGCTTGTGTTATGAGTACTGAGCATTCCAATCCGAAAACATGTGATTTTTGAAATAAAAATATCAATTTTTAGAAAGAGACCTCGGACGCCTGCGATTGCGACTGATTTGGACTGAAGAATTTCTAAAACACACAGAAATGGCATAGAAATACTAAAAACAGTTCCTGGAAAGAATATAGTTTTTTGGCTTTTGTTGAGCTGGAACTTCTCTGGACACTCCTAGACTTTAAAAATCGGAAAAATTACATCTGTCCTTCTACAGCCTTGCAATTTGGAACACAGATTAAGAAATGACGGCTGAATGGCACACCGTAAACCAAGTCCAAATACTGAGCTTGTGTTATGAGTTCTGAGCATTCCAATCCAAAAACACGTGATTTTTGAAATCAAAATATCAATTTTAGAAAGAGACCTCGGACGCCTGAGATTGCGAATGATTTGGACTGAAGAATTTCTAAAACACACAGAAATGGCATAGAACCACTAAAAACAGTACCTGGAAAGAATATAGTTTTTTGGCTTTTGTTGAGCTGGAACTTCTTTGGACACTCATAGACTTTAAAAATTGGAAAAATTACATCTGTCCTTCTACAGCCTTGCAATTTGGAACACAGACTAAGAAATGACGGCTGAATGGCACACCGTAAACCAAGTCCAAATACTGAGCTTGTGTTATGAGTACTGAGCATTCCAATCCAAAAACACGTGATTTTTGCAATCAAAATATCAATTTTAGAAAGAGACCTCGGACGCCTGAGATTGCGAATGATTTGGACTGAAGAATTTCTAAAACACACAGAAATGGCATAGAACTACTAAAAACAGTTCCTGGAAAGAATATAGTTTTTTGGCTTTTGTTGAGCTGGAGCTTCTTTGGACACTCCTAGACTTTAAAAATCGGAAAAATTACATCTGTCCTTCTACAACCTTGCAATTTGGAACACAGACTAAGAAATGATGGCTGAATGGCACACCGTAAACCAAGTCCAAATACTGAGCTTGTGTTATGAGTACTGAGCATTCCAATCCAAAAACAAGTGATTTTTGAAATAAAAATATCAATTTTTAGAAAGAGACCTCGGACGCCTGCGATTGCGACTGATTTGGACTGAAGAATTTCTAAAACACACAGAAATGGCATAGAAATACTAAAAACAGTTCCTGGAAAGAATATAGTTTTTTGGCTTTTGTTGAGCTGGAACTTCTCTGGACACTCCTAGACTTTAAAAATCGGAAAAATTACATCTGTCCTTCTACAGCCTTGCAATTTGGAACACAGATTAAGAAATGACGGCTGAATGGCACACCGTAAACCAAGTCCAAATACTGAGCTTGTGTTATGAGTTCTGAGCATTCCAATCCAAAAACACGTGATTTTTGAAATCAAAATATCAATTTTAGAAAGAGACCTCGGACGCCTGAGATTGCGAATGATTTGGACTGAAGAATTTCTAAAACACACAGAAATGGCATAGAACCACTAAAAACAGTACCTGGAAAGAATATAGTTTTTTGGCTTTTGTTGAGCTGGAACTTCTTTGGACACTCATAGACTTTAAAAATTGGAAAAATTACATCTGTCCTTCTACAGCCTTGCAATTTGGAACACAGACTAAGAAATGACGGCTGAATGGCACACCGTAAACCAAGTCCAAATACTGAGCTTGTGTTATGAGTACTGAGCATTCCAATCCAAAAACACGTGATTTTTGCAATCAAAATATCAATTTTAGAAAGAGACCTCGGACGCCTGAGATTGCGAATGATTTGGACTGAAGAATTTCTAAAACACACAGAAATGGCATAGAACTACTAAAAACAGTTCCTGGAAAGAATATAGTTTTTTGGCTTTTGTTGAGCTGGAGCTTCTTTGGACACTCCTAGACTTTAAAAATCGGAAAAATTACATCTGTCCTTCTACAACCTTGCAATTTGGAACACAGACTAAGAAATGATGGCTGAATGGCACACCGTAAACCAAGTCCAAATACTGAGCTTGTGTTATGAGTACTGAGCATTCAAATCCAAAAACACGTGATTTTTGAAATCAAAATATCAATTTTTAGAAAGATACCTCGGACGCCGGAGATTGCGAAAGATTTGGACTGAAGAATTTCTAAAACACACAGAAATGGCATAGAACTACTAAAAACAGTTCCTGGAAAGAATATAGTTTTTTGGCTTTTGTTGAGCTGGAACTTCTTTGGACACTCCTAGACTTTAAAAATCGGAAAAATTACATCTGTCCTTCTACAGACTTACAATTTGAAACACAGATTAAGAAATGATGGCTGAATGGGACACCCCAAACCAAGTCCAAATACTGAGCTTGTGTTATGAGTACTGAACATTCCAATCCAAAAACATGTGATTTTTGAAATCAAAATATCAATTTTTAGAAAGAGACCTCAGACGCCTGAAATTGCGAAACATTTGGACTGAAGAATTTCTAAAACACAGAAATGGCATAGAACTACCAGAAACAGTTCCTGGAAAGAATATAGTTTTTTGTTGACCTGGAACTTCTTTGTACACTCCTAGACTTTAAAAATCGGAAAAATTACATCTGTCCTTCTACAATCTTGCCATTTGGAACACAGATTAAGAGATGATGGCTGAATGGCACACCGTAAACCAAGTCCAAATACTGAGCTTGTGTTATGAGTACTGAGCATTCCAATCCAAAAACACATGATTTTTGAAATCAAAATATCAATTTTTAGAAAGAGACCTCGCACGCCTGAGATTGCAAAAGATTTGGACTGAAGAATTTCTAAAGGACACAGAAATGGCATAGAACTACTAAAAACAGTTCCTGGAAAGAATATACTTTTTTGGCTTTTGTTGAGCTGGAACTTCTTTGGACACTCCTAGACTTTAAAAATCGGAAAAATTACATCTGTCTTTCTTCAACCTTGCAATTTGGAACACAGACTAAGAAATGATGGCTGAATGTCACACCGTAAACCAAGTCCAAATACTGAGCTTGTGTTATGAGTACTGAGCAGTCCAATCCAAAAACACGTGATTTTTGAAATCAAAATATCAATTTTAGAAAGAGACCTCGGACGCCTAAGATTGCGACTGATTTGGACTGAAGAATTTCTAAAACACACAGAAATGGCATAGAACTACTAAAAACAGTTCCTGGAAAGAATATAGTTTTTTGGCTTTTGTTGAGCTGGAGCTTCTTTGGACACTCCTAGACTTTAAAAATCGGAAAAATTACATCTGTCCTTCTACAACCTTGCAATTTGGAACACAGACTAAGAAATGATGGCTGAATGGCACACCGTAAACCAAGTCCAAATACTAAGCTTGTGTTATGAGTACTGAGCATTCCAATCCAAAAACACGTGATTTTTGAAATCAAAATATCAATTTTTAGAAAGAGACCTCGCACGCCTGAGATTGCAAAAGATTTGGACTGAAGAATTTCTAAAACACACAGAAATGGCATAGAACTACTAAAAACAGTTCCTGGAAAGAATATAGTTTTTTGGCTTTTGTTGAGCTGGAACTTCTTTGGACACTCCTAGACTTTAAAAATCGGAAAAATTACATCTGTCCTTCTACAACCTTGCAATTTGGAACACAGACTAAGAAATGATGGCTGAATGGAACACCGTAAGCCAAGTCCAAATACTGAGCTTGTGTTATGAGTACTGAGCATTCCAATCCAAAAACATGTGATTTTTGAAATCAAAATATCAATTTTTAGAAAGAGACCTCGGACGCCTGAGATTGCGAAAGATTTGGACTGAAGAATTTCTAAAACACACAGAAATGGCATAGAACGACTAAAAACAGTTCCTGGAAAGAATATAGTATTTTGGCTTTTGTTGAGCTGGAACTTCTTTGGACACTCCTAGACTTAAAAAATCGGAAAAATTACATCTGTCCCTCTACAACCTTGCAATTTGGAACACAGACTAAGAAATGATGGCTGAATGGCACACCGTAAACCAAGTCCAAATACTGAGCTTGTGTTATGAGTACTGAGCATTTCAATCCAAAAACACATGATTTTTGAAATCAAAATATCAATTTTTAGAAAGAGACCTCGGACGCCTGAGATTGCGAAAGATTTGGACTGAAGAATTTCTAAAACACACAGAAATGGCATAGAACTACTAAAAACAGTTCCTGGAAAGAATATAGTTTTTTGGCTTTTGTTGAGCTGAAACTTCTTTGGACACTCCTAGACTTTAAAAATCGGAAAAATTACATCTGTCTTTCTTCAACCTTGCAATTTGGAACACAGACTAAGAAATGATGGCTGAATGGCACACCGTAAACCAAGTGCAAATACTGAGCTTGTGTTATGAGTACTGAGCATTCCAATCCGAAAACATGTGATTTTTGAAATAAAAATATGAATTTTTAGAAAGAGACCTCGGACGCCTGAGATTGCGACAGATTTGGACTGAAGAATTTCTACGACACACAGAAATGGTATAGAACTACTAAAAACAGTTCCAGGAAGGAATAAAAATTTTTGGCTTTTGTTGAGCTGGAACTTTTTTTGGACACTCCTAGACTTTCAAAATCGGAAAAATTACATCTGTCCTTGTACAACCTTGCAATTTGGAACATAGATTAAGAAATGATGGCTGAATGGGACACCGTAAACCAAGTCCAAATACTGAGCTTGTGTTATGAGTACTGAGCATTCCAATCCAAAAACATGTGATTTTTGAAATCAAAATATCAATTTTTAGAAAGAGACCTCGGACGCCTGAGATTGCGAAAGATTTGGACTGAAGAATTTCTAAAACACACAGAAATGGCATAGAACTACTAAAAACAGTTCCTGGAAGGAATATAGTTTTTTGGCTTTTGTTGAGCTGGAACTTCTTTGGACACTCCTAGACTTTAAAAATCGGAAAAATTACATCTGTCCTTCTACAACCTTGCAATTTGGAACACAGATTAAGAAATGATGGCTGAATGGCACACCGTAAACCAAGTCCAAATACTGAGCTTGTGTTATGAGTACTGAGCAGTCCAATCCAAAAACACGTGATTTTTGAAATCAAAATATCAATTTTTAGAAAGAGACCTCGGACGCCTGAGATTGCGAAAGATTTGGACTGAAGAATTTCTAAAACACACAGAAATGGCATAGAGCTACTAAAAACAGTTCCTGGAAAGAATATAGTATTTTGGCTTTTGTTGAGCTGGAACTTCTTTGGACACTCCTAGACTTAAAAAATCGGAAAAATTACATCTGTCCCTCTACAACCTTGCAATTTGGAACACAGACTAAGAAATGATGGCTGAATGGCACACCGTAAACCAAGTCCAAATACTGAGCTTGTGTTATGAGTACTGAGCATTTCAATCCAAAAACACATGATTTTTGAAATCAAAATATCAATTTTTAGAAAGAGACCTCGGACGCCTGAGATTGCGAAAGATTTGGACTGAAGAATTTCTAAAACACACAGAAATGGCATAGAACTACTAAAAACAGTTCCTGGAAAGAATATAGTTTTTTGGCTTTTGTTGAGCTGAAACTTCTTTGGACACTCCTAGACTTTAAAAATCGGAAAAATTACATCTGTCTTTCTTCAACCTTGCAATTTGGAACACAGACTAAGAAATGATGGCTGAATGGCACACCGTAAACCAAGTGCAAATACTGAGCTTGTGTTATGAGTACTGAGCATTCCAATCCGAAAACATGTGATTTTTGAAATAAAAATATGAATTTTTAGAAAGAGACCTCGGACGCCTGAGATTGCGACAGATTTGGACTGAAGAATTTCTACGACACACAGAAATGGTATAGAACTACTAAAAACAGTTCCAGGAAGGAATAAAAATTTTTGGCTTTTGTTGAGCTGGAACTTTTTTTGGACACTCCTAGACTTTCAAAATCGGAAAAATTACATCTGTCCTTGTACAACCTTGCAATTTGGAACATAGATTAAGAAATGATGGCTGAATGGGACACCGTAAACCAAGTCCAAATACCGAGCTTGTGTTATGAGTACTGAGCATTCCAATCCAAAAACATGTGATTTTTGAAATCAAAATATCAATTTTTAGAAAGAGACCTCGGACGCCTGAGATTGCGAAAGATTTGGACTGAAGAATTTCTAAAACACACAGAAATGGCATAGAACTACTAAAAACAGTTCCTGGAAGGAATATAGTTTTTTGGCTTTTGTTGAGCTGGAACTTCTTTGGACACTCCTAGACTTTAAAAATCGGAAAAATTACATCTGTCCTTCTACAACCTTGCAATTTGGAACACAGATTAAGAAATGATGGCTGAATGGCACACCGTAAACCAAGTCCAAATACTGAGCTTGTGTTATGAGTACTGAGCAGTCCAATCCAAAAACACGTGATTTTTGAAATCAAAATATCAATTTTTGAAAGAGACCTCGCACGCCTGAGATTGCGACAGATTTGGACTGAAGAATTTCTACGACACACAGAAATGGTATAGAACTACTAAAAACAGTTCCAGGAAGGAATAAAAATTTTTGGCTTTTGTTGAGCTGGAACTTTTTTTGGACACTCCTAGACTTTCAAAATCGGAAAAATTACATCTGTCCTTGTACAACCTTGCAATTTGGAACATAGATTAAGAAATGATGGCTGAATGGGACACCGTAAACCAAGTCCAAATACTGAGCTTGTGTTATGAATACTGAGCATTCCAATCCAAAACCATATGATTTTTGAAATCAAAATATCAATTTTTGAAAGAGACCTCGCATTCCTGAGATTGCGACAGATTTGGACTGAAGAATTTCTAAAACACACAGAAATGGCATAGAACTACTAAAAACAGTTCCTGGGAAGAATATAGTATTTTGGCTTTTGTTGAGCTGGAACTTCTTTGGACACTCCTAGACTTTAAAAATCGGAAAAATTACATCTGTCCTTCTACAACCTTGCAATTTGGAACACAGACTAAGAAATGACGGCTGAATGGCACACCGTACACCAAATCCAAATACTGAGCTTGTGTTATGAGTACTGAGCAGTCCAATCCAAAAACACGTGATTTTTGAAATCAAAATATCAATTTTAGAAAGAGACCTCGGACGCCTGAGATTGCGACTGATTTGGACTGAAGAATTTCTAAAGGACACAGAAATGGCATAGAACTACTAAAAATAGTTCCTGGAAGGAATATGGTTTTTTGGATTTTGTTGAGCTGCAACTTTTTTTGGACACTCCTAGACTTTAAAAATCGGAAAAATTACATCTGTCCTTCTACAACCTTGCAATTTGGAACACAGACTAAAAAATGATGACTGAATGGCACACCGTAAACCAAGTCCAAATACTGAGCTTGTGTTATGAGTACTGAGCATTCCAATCCAAAAACACGTGATTTTTGAAATCAAAATATCAATTTTTAGAAAGAGACCTCGCACGCCTGAGATTGCGAAAGATTTACACTGAAGAATTTCTAAAACACACAGAAATGGCATAGAGCTACTAAAAACAGTTCCTGGAAAGAATATAGTTTTTTGGCTTTTGTTGAGCTGGAACTTCTTTGGACACTCCTAGACTTTAAAAATCGGAAAAATTACATCTGTCCTTCTACAACCTTGCAATTTGGAACACAGATTAAAAAATGACGGCTGAATGGCACACCGTAAACCAAGTCCAAATACTGAGCTTGTGTTATGAGTACTGAGCATTCCAATCCAAAAACATGTGATTCTTGAAATAAAAATATCAATTTTTAGAAAGAGACCTCGGACGCCTGAGATTGCGAAAGATTTGGACTGAAGAATTTCTAAAACACACAGAAATGGCATAGAACTACTAAAAACAGTTCCTAGAAAAAATATAGTTTTTTGGCTTTTGTTGAGCTGGAACTTCTTTGGACACTCCTAGACATTAAAAATCGGAAAAATTACATCTGTCCTTCTACAACCTTGCAATTTGGAACACAGACTAAGAAATGATGGCTGACTGGCACACCGTAAACCAAGTCCAAATACTGAGCTTGTGTTATGAGTACTGAGCATTCCAATCCAAAAACATGTGATTCTTGAAATAACAATATCAATTTTTAGAAAGAGACCTCGGACGCCTGAGATTGCGAAAGATTTGGACTGAAGAATTTCTAAAACACACAGAAATGGCATAAAACTACTAAAAACAGTTCCTGGAAAGAATATAGTATTTTGGCTTTTGATGAGCTGGAACTTCTTTGGACACTCCTAGACTTAAAAAATCGGAAAAAGTACATCTGTCCCTCTACAACCTTGCAATTTGGAACACAGACTAAGAAATGATGGCTGAATGGCACACCGTAAACCAAGTCCAAATGCTGAGCTTGTGTTATGAGTACTGAGCATTCCAATCCAAAAACACGTGATTTTTGAAATCAAAATATCAATTTTTTAAAGAGACCTCGCACGCCTGAGATTGCGACAGATTTGGACTGAAGAATTTCTACGACACACAGAAATGGCATAAAACTACTAAAAACAGTTCCTGGAAAGAATATAGTATTTTGGCTTTTGATGAGCTGGAACTTCTTTGGACACTCCTAGACTTAAAAAATCGGAAAAAGTACATCTGTCCCTCTACAACCTTGCAATTTGGAACACAGACTAAGAAATGATGGCTGAATGGCACACCGTAAACCAAGTCCAAATGCTGAGCTTGTGTTATGAGTACTGAGCATTCCAATCCAAAAACACGTGATTTTTGAAATCAAAATATCAATTTTTTAAAGAGACCTCGCACGCCTGAGATTGCGACAGATTTGGACTGAAGAATTTCTACGACACACAGAAATGGTATAGAACTACTAAAAACAGTTCCAGGAAGGAATAGAAATTTTTGGCTTTTGTTGAGCTGGAACTTTTTTTGGACACTTCTAGACTTTCAAAATCGGAAAAATTACATCTGTCCTTGTACAACCTTGCAATTTGGAACACAGATTAAGAAATGATGGCTGAATGGCACACCGTAAACCAAGTCCAAATACTGAGCTTGTGTTATGAGTACTGAGCATTCCAATCCAAAAATATGTGATTTTTGTAATCAAAATATCAATTTTTGAAAGAAGCCTCGCATGCCTGAGATTGCCACAGATTTGGACTGAAGGATGTCTGAAACACACAGAAATAGCATAGAACTACTAAAAACAGTTCCTGGAAGCTATATAGTTTTTTGGCCTTTGTTGAGCTGCAGCTTTCTTTGGACACTAATAGACTTTCAAAATCGGAAAAATTACATCTGTCCTTCTACAACCTTGCAATTTGGAACACAGATTAAGAAATAATACACTGAATGAGACGCCGTAAACTAAGTCCAAAGTAGAAAAGTAAAGTAAAAAAAAAAATTGCTGAATTATTAATTTAGAGAACTATTGTTATTTACTGAACCTCTTGAAATTTAGATCAAAATCTTGAGTTTTTAAAATACTAGCATTTCCGAATTACGTAATTTATTTATTTATCTTGGACATTCAAAAGTTAAAGGTTTCTTGCAAATCTTTCAAAACCAAAGCGCTGATTTCTTATGTGAACGTAATCGCCTACTTACGTCGTGAAACCACCTATAGCTATCCGGACTGGGACGTGCCGAAGAATCGCAACGAAGGGTAACGTCTGCTCCCTCCTTAACTGGTAAATTCACCCCTGGGTCCAGCTTCACCGCCACCTTCGGGGGATCTGAAACAATCACCCTCCAATTACCTCGCATAAAAGACCCTGGATGTTTTTTTAAAGCACTCCCTTTCACATTATCGATGGAAAGATAAGGTCGGTTATTACGCCCTGAACAGAAAGGGGACTGAAAAAGCAAATGTATATTAAAATTTATAGGGAGGTGCGAAAACCTGATTTCTGGAAAGTCGCGATTGCGATTATTTATTAACTTAAGAGGCGAAATTCACTTTAAACAATTATTATAAAAAAAAAATAATTAACTTTTAGAACATGAACTTTTTGAGTACTTATATAAGAAAGGCTCCAAGAAGTGAAAAATTTATAGGTCAATTTTTTGTTGTCTTCAATGGAAGCGGAGGTGAAATAAAACTTTGTTAATTAACAATTGCCTAACTTCTTGAAAAATCAAGCTAAATTGATTTCTCCAACAGGATCTCATTCCATCAAGTGCTTAGAACACACAGTAATTTATTCAGATTTTTAAATTAATATTTAATACTATAAAAAATTATTTTATATGATGTACTCTCTTCAGAGACGGCGCGCGCCCATCCCGTTACGGATATGCTGAGCCCTATTTTCAGTGTTAAATTAAAATTATTAATAATGGAGATAGATCTCCGGGAGTTGGGAGTTTTCTATCGGAAATTTCCTCCTCTTTTCGAGTCTTCTCTCCAATTTTCGCTATCGCTTATACTTTTAGTGTTATTGCCAAAAATTAAACTCCTTATTTTCTTTTAGTTTTTTTTTGTTAATAACTATTGTAATTTTTATTTCCAGAACAAACAAAAAAAACGGATTTGTCAGAAAAAAATCCCAAAACGAATGAGGTCGAGAAAGTGACTCAGATTACAAGCACATGGTGGCCAAATGGTGGATGCGCCGGGTTAGAAGTTACAATTCAAATTTATTCATATTAAAACTGTACTTTCCCTCCACGCTGGCGTAAGTATAACTCGGAAATGATGGCATTTGCTTTATATCATACACATTTCGCGTCAAGCGGCCAACATTTCAGAGAGACAAAGCAGCATCCAATGCCCAAAAGCTCAAATTAATTAATTATAAATGAAATCATTAATGGCAGACGGTCCAGATTTACATTATTTATAACAAAATTGTCTACTCAATAACCGTAAATTTCAATACAGTATGACCTCTTTAATATTAATGAAATAGAGAAAGCAAAAAATACGTTGTAAACTATCTAACCAAATTGCGAAATTTATTGTTAAATTACGAAATATTTAAATCAATAATGCAATAACAAAATTAAGTAATAATTAAATGATCAAATTATTAACGGAATAAAGAAAACAAAAAATGCGTTGAAAATTATCTAACCAAACTACGAAATATATTGTTAAATTACGAAATTGCTAAATCAATAATGAAATAACAAAATGAGTTTTTAATTGATCAACTTATTAACGGAATAGAGAAAACAAAAAATGCATTGGAAACTATCTAACGAAATTACGAAATTTTTTTTTATATTACGAAATTTTGAAATCAATAATGCAATAACAAAATTAAGTATAAAATGTTAATCTAACCAAATTACGAAATTCCGAAATCAATAATGAAATAACAAAATGAGTTATTTAATGATCAAATTATTAACGGAAAACAGAAAACAAGAAATGCATTGGAAACTATCTAACCAAATTACGAAATGTATTGTTAAATTACGAAATTTCAAAATCAATAATGCAATAACAAAATTGAGTATAAAATGTTATTGAATTATGAAATTATTAATAGTAGACAAAACACAAAACAATATCACGTAAATTACGATTTTTTTTTTAAATTACGAAATTGCGAAATAAATAAAGGAACAACAAAATAAGTTATTAAATGAACATCTTATTAATAAAATAGATAAAACAAAAAATGTGTGGTAAACTATCTAACCAAATTACGAAATTCCGAAATCAATAATGAAATAACAAAATGAGTTATTGAATGATCAAATTATTAACGGAATAGAGAAAACAAAAAATGCATTGGAAACTATCTAACCAAATTAGGAAATTTATTGTTAAATTACGAAATTTCGAAATCAATAATGCATAACAAAATTAAGTATAAAATGTTATTGAATTATGAAATTATTAATAGTAGACAAAACAATATCACGTAAATTACGAAATTTTTGTTAAATTACGAAATTGCGTAATAAATAAAGGAACAACAAAATGAGTTATTAAATGAACATCTTATTAATAAAATAGATAAAACAAAAAATGTGTGGTAAACTATCTAACCAAATTACGAAATTCCGAAATCAATAATGAAATAGCAAAATGAGTTATTAAATGATCAAATTATTGACGGAATAGAGAAAACAAAAAATGCATTGAAAATTATCTAACCAAATTACGAAATGTATTGTTAAATTACGAAATTTCGAAATCAATAATGAAATAATAAAATTAAGTATAAAATGTTATTGAATTATGAAATTATTAATAGTAGACAAAACAATATCACGTAAATTACGAAATTTTTGTTAAATTACGAAATTGCGTAATAAATAAAGGAACAACAAAATGAGTTATTAAATGAACATCTTATTAATAAAATAGATAAAACAAAAAATGTGTGGTAAATTATCTAACCAAATTACGAAATTCCGAAATCAATAATGAAATAGCAAAATGAGTTATTAAATGATCAAATTATTGACGGAATAGAGAAAACAAAAAATGCATTGAAAATTATCTAACCAAATTACGAAATGTATTGTTAAATTACGAAATTTCGAAATCAATAATGAAATAATAAAATTAAGTATAAAATGTTATTGAATTATGAAATTATTAATAGTAGACAAAACAATATCACGTAAATTACGAAATTTTTGTTAAATTACGAAATTGCGAAATAAATAAAGGAACAACAAAATAAGTTATTAAATGAACATCTTATTAATAAAATAGATAAAACAAAAAATGTGTGGTAAACTATCTAACCAAATTACGAAATTCCGAAATCAATAATGAAATAACAAAATGAGTTATTGAATGATCAAATTATTAACGGAATAGAGAAAACAAAAAATGCATTGGAAACTATCTAACCAAATTAGGAAATTTATTGTTAAATTACGAAATTTCGAAATCAATAATGCATAACAAAATTAAGTATAAAATGTTATTGAATTATGAAATTATTAATAGTAGACAGAACAATATCACGTAAATTACGAAATTTTTGTTAAATTACGAAATTGCGTAATAAATAAAGGGACAACAAAATGAGTTATTAAATGAACATCTTATTAATGAAATAGAGAAAACAAAAAATGCGCGGTAAACTATCTAACCAAATTACGAAATTCCGAAATCAATAATGAAATAGCAAAATGAGTTATTAAATGATCAAATTATTGACGGAATAGAGAAAACAAAAAATGCATTGAAAATTATCTAACCAAATTACGAAATGTATTGTTAAATTACGAAATTTCGAAATCAATAATGAAATAATAAAATTAAGTATAAAATGTTATTGAATTATGAAATTATTAATAGTAGACAAAAAAATATCACGTAAATTACGAAATTTTTGTTAAATTACGAAATTGCGTAATAAATAAAGGAACAACAAAATGAGTTATTAAATGAACATCTTATTAATAAAATAGATAAAACAAAAAATGTGTGGTAAATTATCTAACCAAATTACGAAATTCCGAAATCAATAATGAAATAGCAAAATGAGTTATTAAATGATCAAATTATTGACGGAATAGAGAAAACAAAAAATGCATTGAAAATTATCTAACCAAATTACGAAATGTATTGTTAAATTACGAAATTTCGAAATCAATAATGAAATAATAAAATTAAGTATAAAATGTTATTGAATTATGAAATTATTAATAGTAGACAAAACAATATCACGTAAATTACGAAATTTTTGTTAAATTACGAAATTGCGAAATAAATAAAGGAACAACAAAATAAGTTATTAAATGAACATCTTATTAATAAAATAGATAAAACAAAAAATGTGTGGTAAACTATCTAACCAAATTACGAAATTCCGAAATCAATAATGAAATAACAAAATGAGTTATTAAATGATCAAATTATTAACGAAATAGAGAAAACAAAAAATGTATTGGAAACTATCTAACCAAATTACGAAATTTATTGTTAAATTACGAAATTTCAAAATCAATAATGCAATAACAAAATTAAGTATAAAATGTTATTGTATTATGAAATTATTAATAGTAGACAAAACACAAAACAATATCACTTAATTTACGAAATTTTTGTTAAATTACGAAATTGCGAAATAAATAAAGGAACAACAAAATGAGTTATTAAATGAACATCTTATTAATGAAATAGAGAAAACAAAAAATGTGTGGTAAACTATCTAACCAAATTACGAAATTCCGAAATCAATAATGAAATAACAAAATGTGTTATTAAATAATCAAATTATTAACGAAATAGAGAAAACAAAAAATGCATTGGAAACTATCTAACCAAATTAGGAAATTTATTGTTAAATTACGAAATTTCGAAATCAATAATGCAATAACAAAATTAAGTATAAAATGTTATTGAATTATGCAATTATTAATAGTAGACAAAACACAAAACAATATCAAATAAATTACGAAATTTTTGTTAAATTACGAAATTTCGAAATCAATAATGAAATAATAAAATTAAGTATAAATTACGAAATTTCGAAATCAAATTTTGTCTTATTTCGATTGAAATTATTAGTTCGGATTAAGGAGGTCATACTGTATATGTCGCACCTCCTGCCCACCCAAGGTAATCATAAAACTCTCCACGCAAAAACCTCCGAAAACCCTATCTTTGCCGTATTAGCCTGAACGCTTTTTAACAATTTCTTATTTGTAAGAGCAGAGGAAGTTTACATCACTGGCTCATAAAAAATAGATTTTGCCCCTCGATAACGTCGCAGTTATTGTTGCGCCTTTCTCCGGAGCGACCATATGGCGTGTTGATAAAACTTTCTTTACAACATCGGGGCAAAGAGTCCGTTCGGACTCGAAGTTTACAAAACACTAAGTTTTATCAACAACAACGCGCGGTCAGTGCGTAAAGTGGGTGGCAGAGTGGAAGTATTCCGAATGTTTTGTTTGGTAGAAATCTACAAGACACAATAAAGAATATAGGATCGTATAAGTTGCAGCACAACTGTAAAGTCTAGAATAACGATCCTTTTTGCACACAAGAGCTTATATGAGATATGCATAAAGCATAATGGTCCTTGAGTTAAACAGACGGAGATTTTAATTATCTTAATTATATTTGTAAACTCTGTAAATTTCCGAAACTCCCGCAATTTCGTATAACACGTTTGCTTCCACGTTCTTTGTCCTAACGTTATTCTGGCAATCCAAGAATAAATTCATCAGACGGCACGTTGTTAATTTCAAAATTAGATCTTAAAACGGTTGAGTGCATGTGCACCTGAAAGATCATAAAGCCCCATTTTAGAACCTGCAACTTGGAATTGTGACATAAACGTGATGAGCATTAAAAAAAACGTTAATGTTGAACATTAAAGATGTCACGATTAAATTTATGACGACTCTCGTAAAAATCTGATTAACGAGTTATAAAGCTCACTAAATGAAAATCATCAAAGCGTTTTCGAAGCGGTGACAATCGCCACTGCAAAATCCCTGAAGAGGAAAGTAATAAATGAAGCAGTAAAATAACAAATTGAAAGGAAATGGTTTAGAATAGGGATGAGAAGATTAATAAACTGAGTGGATCGAAAAATAAAAAAGACGAAATAGTTATTATAAAAATAATAAACTTTGAAATAAATCAAACCAAAGCTAACCCATAATTTTGTTAATTGCATATGATATAAAAGCTTTTTGCGAGAATTTTATGTGTAAATTTCTTTTATAGAAAAATAGAATTTATACTTACAATTACTTTCAAGATAATATCAATTCTCACGAAAAGCCTTTATATCATATGCATATGCAATAAAATTATGGGTTTGCTTTGGTTTGATTTATTTCAAAGTTTTTTTTTTCAACTTTTTAGTTTTTGTTGCGGCCATATTGAATTTAGTGTGATGTCACTAACTTTTTCGTTTTCTACTCTTCAATCCCTTTCAATTGATACCCATATTAAGGGGGTTGAAAAGAAAATGTAATGCGCCATCTTGAAGCGGCGGCCATATTGAACTCGTTTTCTACTCTTCAAGCCCATTCATTTGATACCCATATTGATAGGGTTGACTAAAAGTACATCATCCGCCATGTTGTGGCGACAGCCATTTTGAAAGTATTACAATATTGAGTATTGGTTATTATATTGTCACCGGAACTAAAGGAGTATACAAAATTTCAGCTCAATCGGATGTCAAGTTGTTCTAATTTAGCTTGCAAGATTTGACCCACACATACTAACATACTAAAAAGACAAGGTAAATAAAAGCTTATAATAAAAGATACTGAACTGTATGAATTAATAAAACGTATAAATAATAAAAATAAAATAAGTCTTAATAAAATAATTTGCTACGTTATGTTAACAGGTAAGATATTTATTGAAATCTTTATTGTTAAGAAAAATTCGGTTCATTATATTTTTAAGTGTTCTATGGAATTTGACATTTTGTATTTCTCTAATATACAAGAGAATTTTCTCAATAGTTGTATCTTGAGCCTTTTCTTGTCCTAACAATGAGTGGAAAACTTATTGTTACACCCCCGGAAATACGTGAAACACTGTGTAACAATCAAACAACATGGAGGTTGGAAATCTTCAGCAGGGGCAGAAGAATACATCGACACATCTTAAAAAAACGTTTAAGTAGCCGAGGACATTACCACAGACACAGTGGCTGATGTTTCGGCTTCATACACTCAGTGATACAGAAAATTCTATTACAATTGTTCAAGGTCTTATTAGTAATAAGAAAAATATTTTCACTCAAAATATGCCTAGTATTTCAATCAGTGCGTAAAATACTTGGCAATTTTAATACAAATTTATAGTTAATACAAATGAATTAGATTTGCTCATTAAATGTTGAGTTAGTATTTTAATATAGTTCGTGTTTTTGGTTATGTTTGCTGTGTTTGACAACTGACATTTAATTTGGTCTACGAGCAGAACTTGCGTGATAGTGCCAATATGAAAAAAAAAAACAGTTTCCACAAACAAAATTTGAGCAACTTTTCTTAATAATTTTTTTCAAGATATCTTTCGATGGGACAACGTATGATAAATCAGTAGCGGGTACGCGTCTGAGTGAGGAAACTTTGTTGAATTTTAAGAGAGTTACTCAAATTGACGAGTTCTACCACCCCGTAAAATACTTGTTTTCCTTTCCATAACACCGGGTATATTAGTTACACCGACAAACTAATACAAAAAACATATTTTGCACTTTTGTGTAACGACGCTGTCCGCGCTCGACTTTGATATTTTCGGGTTCCCCCAATAGTAAGGTTACTCAACTTTTCAGGTTCCTAACGTCCTCAGGTTTCTAAAAAAAGAGGACGCAGTAATAAAACCTGCCTCAGTCACCGTATTTGATTTATTCCCCTACCGCTAAACTAGGCAGAGGACACCTGGTACACCAAAATACGATTGAGCTACATGTGGTCCCGTGGAGCATACCATGTAAAAAACTGGCTCTTTAGGCAACCCGACCGTAGGAAGCGTCACAATCTATTCTCCCTCTCTCTTTATTTCCGTACCTAAACCTCGCCATCATCTTTCTATCTCTGCCACTCTCCCTCTCTTAATACTGAGGTGTTTCCTCTATCATACATCTCTCGTGCTTCCTCTCGTTCTCCCCACCGTTCTTTTTCTTGTAGCAGTTTTGCAGTCACACAGCTTTCTAAAATTTCATATTCTCCGAATTCACGAATAAGATTTGTCGAGTTTTCAAATTTGCAGGGTACTCTTTTCAGACGCCTCATATTGCCAGAGTTTTGAGGTTTCTCAAATTGTCTGGTTTCTTGGAATCACGGATTTGGTCAAGATTTTTTTTCTAGTCAGCATCAAGATTACTACGATATATAAACCTTTGTGCGGCCTACAGGCTTTTCGGTTCCTGTGATTAGATAACTTATCCAAAGACATAATTCTCTTCTGCCTTCTGCGTGCTCTTCCACACCAATTTCATCCATTTTTTCCCCCTCCATAAAAATCCGGATGCCACCATTCCGGGCTCGCTACGTGACCCGGAGCCGCCACCGATTCGTTTGGAAGAGGACGCAGTGATGAAACCTGCCTCAGTCAACGTCCACCTCCCGTCTAAAAAAGCTCCGCTCTGATGGAGGAGACAGTTGTGCGACCACACTCGACCACCGTCACCGTATTTGATTTATTCCCCTACCGCTAAACTAGGCAGATGATCCCTGGTACACATTACTCCGATTGAGGTACATGTCGTCCGGTGGAGCATACCATTTGAAAAACTGGCGCTCGAGGCAACCCGACCGTAGGAAGCGTCACAATCTATTCTCCCTCTCCCTTTATTTCCGTACCTAAGCCTCGCCATCATCTTTCTATCTTTTATCTTTGCCACTCTCTCTCTCTCTCTCTTAATACTGCGGTATTTCCTCAATCATATATCTCTCGTGCTTCCTCCCGTTCTCTCCACCGTTCTATTTCTTGTAGCAGTATCGTAGTCACACAGCTTTCTAAAATTTCGTAATTTCCGAATTCACGAATAAGATTTCTCGAGTTTTCAAATTTGCTGGGTTTTCTTTTCAGACGCCTCATATTGCCAAAGTTTTGAGGTTTCTCAAATAGTCGGGTTTCTTGGAACCACGGATTTGGTCAAGATTTTTTTTCTCCTCAGCATCAAGATTACCACGATATATAAATCTTTATGCGGTTTACGGGCTTTCCGGTTCCTGTGAATAGACAACTTAACCAAAGACATAATTCTCTTTTGCCTTCTCCGTGCTCTTCCATACCAATTTCATCCAATTGTTTCTCCTCCATATAAATCCGGATACCACCATTCCGGGCTCGCTAAGTGGCCCGGAGCCGCCACCGATTCGTTGTTGTAAAGAGGACGCAGTCAACGTCCATCTCCCCACCAACTTCCGTATAAAAAAAGCTTCGCTCTCATGGAGAAGACTGTTGTGAGACCACACCGTATTTGATTTATTCCCCTACCGCTAAACTAGGCAGATGACCCCTCGTACACCGTACTACGATTGAACTGCATGTGGTCCCGTGGAGCATACCATGTGAAAAACTAGCGCTCTGTGGGGACTCAGGAGAATCCCCCATAGAGGAATGGAAACGTATATCAGACCATAACCGGAAACGAAACTAAAATTGGGAAAGAAAAACAAAAAGATTCAGAGAGAAGAAGAGCAAAATTTCGTATCCGTATTATTAACCGGTTCATCCCGGATTCCATTAGTTTTTGATGATAAAAAAACTGCAATACAACTAAAAACTACACTGACTAGAAAGGGAAGAAAAAATTGTCTTAAGACCGACGCCAACTAATTGTAATACCTTATAAGATAAAACGTAAGCTTGGCCGTAGTTCAGTCCTTGCGGTTTCATTGGGATCTTGTGACAAATGTTAGGTCAGTCCGTGTCCCGGAATGGAAACCACAGCAAACTGGATTATAGGAGGTATACATTGCGCCGCTCTTAGTCCCGATTTCGTGCATGACGAGTTTATTAAATAAATCTGTTTTGACAATACAGCGAAGACGTCTTCGGTTTATTA
This sequence comes from Diaperis boleti, assembly GCA_963583935.1. Classification (NCBI taxonomy): domain Eukaryota; kingdom Metazoa; phylum Arthropoda; class Insecta; order Coleoptera; family Tenebrionidae; genus Diaperis; species Diaperis boleti. The sequence continues at coordinate 6,854,841 of OY757244.1, read as the reverse complement.
ACTGCGTCGAGGCCTTTACTTCTTCGTTTGGATGTCGGACACGTTGTGACCGGCGGCGGATGAAAATTAATTTCGGGTTTAGTACGTAAATAAAAGCTCAGCTTGTCAGCGTTATTGTCGTCTTAGGGAGGTTTTAATTTGGTGTGTCTACAAGAATCGAGAAATTATGACGTGGAAACAAAAGTGAAAGGTCGTGTGAAAGCCAATTTAAAACTACATGATGGTAACGAAACATATTTAGACTCACTACACAGGGTGATTCACAGAGTATAGTAGATTTTTAAACCTAATATTATATGGCTCCTAAACGTAGTAATAATAAATCTTTATTTGCCCTACGGGCTTTTTGATTCCTATACATATACAAGTAAACTTAACAATTATAATCATAAAAAAAACTAAATAAAATTCTCTATTTCTTCTCCCTTCTCCCTCCTCTTCCATACCTCTTTCATCCATTTAATTTCCCTTCCATCTACATTCAGTATTTCCTCTCTTTCTTTCCTCTCTCTTTGTTTCATCTCACTGCACTCGTTCCACATATGCTCAATCGTTTCTCTTTCCTCATAGCACATTCTACACATTCTTCCTCCATCTTCTGCCCTCTCTTCATTTCCGCACCTAAATCTCGCCTTCATCTTTCTTTCTTTCTCGCTCTCCCTCCCCAAATATTTCGGTACTTCCTCGATCATGCATCTTCCGTACTTCCCGTTGTATCTGGATTCTCTAATTCTTTCTCTCCTCTCTTGTCTATCCGTATCCTTATCTCTTTCACTTAGTTCTACATTCATCCACACGCCTCTTTCTCTCAGTCTCTCTATTTCTTTGCTTGCATACCCATTCCTCCTGTAGTAAATCTCACTATCATTCTCCTCTGAATTCTTCTTTTTTTCTCTCCAGCACTCCTTTAGAATCCTACATTCTTTCCTCCCTTCCATCCTATCTTCGAACTTGACCACTCTTTTTCCCGCTTTCACTCTCAACCTATTCCTCGTGCATTATTCTCTCACTATGTACCCTGGCGTTTCTCTCTCCACCCCTAGCATCCACCTCAGATATTTCTCTTGCACCCTCTCTATCTCCTCTTGTTCTTTCCATCCCCAGACCTCTGCTCCGTACAACAACACGCTTTCAATAAGACTTTCAAACATCATCATTCTCCTCTTAAAATCGCCTCCCCACCTTCTCTCTCCTTCACACATTCTATCACCTTGTTCGCTTTTCTTGCCAGTTCTCTAATATGTGCCTTATCTGTGGTTCTTTCATTGAACACATACCCCAAGTATCTGAATTCTTTTACTTGTTCTATTACTTCTCCCTCCCACCTCCAATCACTCTCTTCGTTCTTCCTCTTTCTCTTATTGAACACCAGCATTTTTGTTTTCTGTACATTCACTTCTAGTCTTTTCTTCTTCACATATTTTCGTAAACTCTTTATCATTTCCTTCATTTCTCTTTCACTCTTTGCCACCATTACCACATCATCCGCAAACGCCAGGTTCCACACTTTTTTTCTACCTACCACACACCCCCCCCGCTTGTGCTCTCTCTAACATTCCGTCCATATCTGCCACATACATCGTGAACAACAAGGGGCTGAGCGGGCAACCTTGCCTCACTCCCTTTGTTGTCACAAACCATTCACTTTCCCTCTCCCCTACTTTCACTTTACTTTTTGTCTTCTCATATATCTCCTCCACCTTTCTTACCAGCCATTCATTTACCCCTTTCTCCCTCAGGCACTCAAACATCCTCTCTCTGTCCACCTTGTCCAAAGCCGCCTTGAAGTCTACGAATAATGCATACACCCTCCCCCCTTTCTTCTTTAACTCACTCTTCGTCAAATGGTCCAGGATGTATACATTATCCACAGTTCCCCTCCCCTCTCTAAATCCTGCTTGGCTGTCTGGTAATGCTCCCTTTTCCTCTATCTCTCTGCTCATCCTTTCATTCAGAATTGATGCATACAACTTGTACCCTGTGTTTAGGAGAGTTATCCCTCGGTAATTTTCTACTTTATTTTTCTCCCCTTTTTTGTAAATGGGGTAAATTACCCCCTCTCTCCACCCTACCGGGAATCCTTCTCCTCTCCACACCCCATTCATTACCTCCACCAGCCTCTCTAGCACTCTTCTCGTCCCATACATCCACGACTCATTCTGAATTCTATCCCTCCCTGGTGCCTTCCCTCTCCTCAGTTTCTTCACATGCCTCTCCACCTCTTCCATTGTAATTTCTTCTCCTTCAGGTTCTACTCGGTTTCTCTTCGCCTCTATTTCCGTTTTCTTTTTTTCCTTTTCTCCGTCCAGCAGCCTCATGAAGTACTCCTCCCACTCATTCATTGTTATCTCCTCGCTCCCATTTTCTTTTTTCTTTCTCTCTCTATTAATATAGTTCCATACCTCCTTCTCTGTTCTTATTGCTTTTATCTCTTCCTCCTCTCTCTCCTTCTTCTGCCTCTTCTTCTCCCTGAATATCTCTCTGTATATTCTTTTCGCTTCTAAAAAGCCACTTCTATTCCCTTTAGTCTTTCTCCACTTTCTTAGTTCTTTTATTGCTTCCCTTTTACGTTGCTCACATTCTTTGTCCCACCATTTATTCTTTCTTTTTGTTCATCCACCACTTACTGTTATTTCTCTTTTTGTCGCTGCTTTTTCCAATATTTCTACCAATTCTTTCTCCATTTTCGTTACTTCCTGTACTTTAAATCTTGCTTTTTCCAGTCTTCTCTTATACTCTTCCACCCCTTGCTCGTCCCATACTTTAATTATCACCTTCCGTATTTCCTCTATTTTTTCTTCTCCTCCTCTCTTCTCTCTCCCCCTTCCTATACTTATCTTTATAGGCAGATGGTCTGACTCTACTCTTTCCCCTATTCTGAATTCTTCGACTTCTTCCCATGCATCTTCGGTTACTATTCCGTAGTCTATCACCGTCTCTCCTCTACCGCCTATGTAGGTCCATTCTCCTTCTTCGTCCTCTTGTTTATTTCCATTCAGCACTTCCCATCCTTTTTCTTCTATCCAGTCCATCAACTTCTTCCCCTCAGCGTTGGATTTTCTTTTTCCCTCTCCTCTCTCTTCTTCCCAATCCCTGGCTCCTCTTTCCCCAATTCTCCCGTTAGAATTCCCTCCCAGAAGCAGACATTCTTCCCTGTTGTCTTTTAATGTTTCTTCTATCTTGCTTATTGTTTCTTTCATCTCTTTGCTGTACACTGTCACTATTTTCCACCATTTACTGTCTATTTTAACGTTTCTCACCATGTGACCTTCCTCTTCTCCCTTCTTTTTAGTATTCTCTTTTATTCCTTTTTTTACCCCTGTTATTATTCCCCCTGCTGCTCTTTCTTTTTTCTTTCCCCTTCTCGCCTCTTGCCATTCCCACTTGAACTCCTTTGGTAACAGTTTTTCTATTTTTTCCCAGCTTTCTGACCATGTTTCTGTTAATCCAACAATATCGAACTCCTTCACATAGTCCCAAAAATCTTCTTTTTTTTCCCTAGTCCCGCTACATTCCAAAATAGTGCCCTCACCCCTGTTTATCTCGTTACCTTCTTTGATTTCCCCCTTCCTTCCTTAGTTTCCCTCCTACTTCCTTCTTTGTTTCTTTTTTCCCGTTTCATTGTCCTTTTTACTTTGCCGTTGTCCCCCTTTTTCCCTCCTCCCCTTCTTCTTCTTATTGGAAAACCTCTAGGCTCTCTCTCTTTTCATTCCATCTCCATTGCTCCCCGTCCACTATTAATTTCCTGTATCCCATTCTTACTTCTTTCCCTTCTTCCCTTTTTTCCTTCGCCATACTTCTTAGTTCCTTCTGTAAATCTCTTTCTTTATTTGTGAGGTCGTTGTCTATGTATATCCCCCTTGTTTCCCTCTTCTCCCTCAATTTTCCTTTGTGCTTCATTATTCTTTCCTTCTCACCCCATCCCTCCATCTCCACCAATACTTGATCCTTGTTAATCCTGTAACAATCTTTTACTTTACTATCCTCTACATTTTCCTTCAAAAACTTCTCTACATCCTCTTTTTTTAAATGACTTTTTCTTTCCCCGTCCCATCCTGTTATCAGGATGTTGTTCTTCCTCTTTCTTCTCTCTTCGATTTCCATTCTCTCTTCCAGCTTTTCCACTCTCTCCTTCCACCAGTCTCTCTCTCCTTCCCATCTCTTCTCCTTCTCTTTAAATTCTTCCCTCTGCCTCTCTATCTCTCTCTTGAGTTCCTTGTTTTCTCGTCTTATTTCTTTCATCTCCTCCTTCAACTCTTTCAACAGCTCCAATATTTTTTTCTCCATCTCTGTGTCCGTTTCCTTCTCTTTCTCTGATGTCTTCTGTGTTTTCTTTACACCAGGAGACCTCGCCGTCTTTTTACTTTTTTGAAAAAAATTCTCTTCCTCCACTTCTTTTTTTTTCTGTTCTACCCTCCCCTTTTCTCTTTCTTTTCCTTTCCTCCAGGTAAGAGTCCAGGCTTCCCTGACTGAGCGAGCGGTTTCTATCGTCTTTGTTCATCCGCTTCCTGTGGCGCCTCCTAGATGTCGTTATCTTCCGGTTTCGCCGATTTATTCTTTTTCCTGGCTATATCTCCTCTTCCCTGCCCAATTCTTTCTTCCTACCGTTCTCTAATACCTCTTCTCGCTTTTCTCAATATCTTCTCTAATTTTTTCTTTATATCATCTTCTATTTCTCTATTTTTCGCTACTTAACCTCTCTACCTCGTGTTTACCTTCAGCTCGGTAATACAGGAATCCCCTAAACGTTGTAATGTAAAGTTAAAAAATTAATGGCAACCAGCGATGCACTCGAAACATTTTTGCTTTCAATTGAAAAACATAAAGACTCACGTAGGCAACGTACCATTTATAAAAATTGTTCAAAATTGTTTATTTCTTAATAGTACGTCAATCATGCTAGCAGTTCTCAATCGGTTTTCGTATAAATTTTAAAAGCATATATCTTGGTCTTTTTTACAGTTAGAATGTTTTTTGTATTTTTCTAGGTCTTAAGTTTCAATAACTACGATTTCGTGAATCACCCTGTATAAGTCTATTGAATAAAAATAAACACCGATAACGGCACAACAGCAACAAGGTGGCAATTATTTCTTCCTACAGCAGCGAGTTTTCTCTGAGTACCAGACTTATGCATTTAGGAATATAGACTCACAAGTTGAAGTCATAATTCCCAGTTAAACTTTCAAATACCAAAGTAACGACTGGGAAAGCCGTATATATCTCCCCTCGCGATCTTCGCTATCCAAGACACACATCGCGCTTTTATCCCGAAAAAAAATCGTGAAAGGCGACAACCTTTCTTTCGAATAACTCCAGTATTTAATGAAAGTTTACAAAGAGCTCAGCGAAATGCACAAGCTTTCTATTAAAACGGTTTAGTAGCAGCAAGAGTAACGTTGCGGATGTCTTTAACAAAGCTAACTGAAGCTTTTTCCCCGTGAGACATGCACCGAATTCGGGATGACCCCGGTTTTGGAAACCGAGCATCACAAATGCGGTTGTTTGTATTCCGATCGTCCGCGCGCCCAAAGTTTTGTATCTTCTTAACTCCAAGATGGTGTGTAATCACTTTAGAGGTGGGTTCAACAGTACGAGGGAAACATCACTTTAATTGATTTAGAGCGGGCCGCACTTAAAGCACCTTAAATTTAAATAAATTTTCATCTCTGAAGCGCCGGAACGAACGGGCCTGTAACGTTTCTTTGTTGCTGAACTAGGATCAATAGGGCGAACGGGAATGCATTTATTCATTGGTTCGCGCTTTTAGATCGCGGTTAATAAAAAGTAATTGCTTCTTGGTGTGGTTACTTGATGTTTGTTGGTTTCTGTACTCGTTGCGTCTAAATATTTTGCTGCGAATCGTGCATTGTTTGCGATTTTCACAGCTCCGATTCAATATTTTCAGTGGTGTTTGTTCGCAATTTACATCTGCGATTTCATTTGTATGGCCACAATAGCAACTGTCTTGTACCGCGTCTGTTGAATTCGTGTTTTAGACAGAAGTGTTTTCCATAAACAACATGTACCAATAAAACTAAAAATATATATAAATTACAGTCTTCATCTCTTTTAATGTAAAGAGAATAGAGATGTGGAAATCGTGGTTTACTGGTTTCAGTGGATCCGAGAAACACATACTCAGTGGCCTTGTAATGTAAATGCCTGGTTGTGAATGTTGGGTAATCAAATAATAGGACCATTTTTTATTGACGGTTCTCCCAACGCTGAAAAATATTTAGACATGCTGATTATGGCAATTGGTCCGGCATTAGCTGAGCAAAGAGCTAATGGTCAGATCATCTTTCAACACGATGGGGCTCCTCCACATACAGCAAGAGCAGTTGTTGAATTCCTAAATAATGCATTTCCGGAAAGTTTGTTACTGTTTGGCGGCTTTAGGTTGTGGTTTATGGTGAAGTGTTTTCTGTTTTGTGTTGTTTATAATTATAATAATTGTTACTATTTTTCTTATTACTTCTAATTTGTGTAATGTTACATTGTTGCTATTAGATCATTGTAGTTTTGACAAACAAGAAGAAAGGCAGTCTGAATGGGGACTTTGGCAAAACCAACAGTAAAAAAAACAATTTTTATGGGAGTGTTGTCAAAGCAAACATAAAGAAAAAAAAATCTAAAAGGACGTTGTCAAAGTCAATAGTAAAAAGACACTTTCTAAAGGGGTGTTCTTAAAGCAAACAGGAAAAAAGACATTTTCCAAAAAGGTGTTGCCAAAGCAAATAAGAACAGGGGCACTTGTCAAGGGGACGTTGTCAAACCGACAGTGGAAAAGACACATCCCAATGGGAAATTTTCAATACTAACAGTGTAAAAAGACACATTGTAGGGATTGTATTGTCAAAGCAAATATAAAGAAAAACACTTTCCAACGAGACGTTGTCAAATGCAACAATAAAAAAGAAACTTCCTAGGATTGCTGCAAAAGCAAACAAGAATAAAAGCAGTCAGTATGGGGACAAACAGCAAAACAGACACTTTTTATCGGTGTGTTGTCAAAACAAACATAAACAAAAATGTTTCTAAAGGGACGTTGTCAAAGTCAACAGTAAAAAGACACTTTCTAAAGGGATGTTGTTAAAGCAAACAGGGAAAAAAACACTCTGCAAGGGGACGTTTTCAAAACTAACAGTAAAATAGACACTTTCTAAAGGGGTGTTGTCAAAGCAAATTGGAACAGGGGCACTTGTTAAGGGGACGTTGTCGAACCGACAGTGGAAAAGACACTTCCCAATGGGACATTTTCAAAACTAACAGTGTAAAAAGACACATTGTAGGGATTGTATTGTCAAAGCAAATATAAAAAAAAACACTTTCCAACGAGACGTTGTCAAATGCAACAATAAAAAAGAAACTTCCTAGCATTGCTGCAAAAGCAAGCAAGAATAAAAGCAGTCAGTATGAGGAGAAACAGCAAAACAGACACTTTCTATCGGTGTGTTGTCAAAACAAACATAAACAAAAATATTTCTAAAGGGACGTTGTCAAAGTCAACAGTAAAAAGACACTTTCTAAAGGGATGTTGTTAAAGCAAACAGGGAAAAAGACACTCTGCAAGGCGATGTTTTCAAAACCAACGGTAAAAAAGACACTTTCTAAAGGGGTGTTGTCAAAGCAAATATGAACAGGGGCACTTGTTAAGGGGCCGTTGTCAAACCGACAGTGGAAAAGACACTTCCCAATGGGACATTTTCAATACTAACAGTGTAAAAAGACACATTGTAGGGATTGTATTGTCAAAGCAAATATAAAGAAAAACACTTTCCAACGAGACGTTGTCAAATGCAACAATAAAAAAGAAACTTGCTAGGATTGCTGCAAAAGCAAACAAGAATAAAAGCAGTCAGTATGGGGACAAACAGCAAAACAGACACTTTCTATCGGTGTGTTGTCAAAACAAACATAAACAAAAATGTTTCTAAAGGGACGTTGTCAAAGTCAACAGTAAAAAGACACTTTCTAAAGGGATGTTGTTAAAGCAAACAGGGAAAAAGACACTCTGCAAGGGGACGTTTTCAAAACTAACAGTAAAATAGACACTTTCTAAAGGGGTGTTGTCAAAGCAAATTGGAACAGGGGCACTTGTTAAGGGGACGTTGTCAAACCGACAGTGGAAAAGACACTACCCAATGGGATATTTTCAATACTAACAGTGTAAAAAGACACATTGTAGGGATTGTATTGTCAAAGCAAATATAAAGAAAAACACTTTCCAAGGAGACGTTGTCAAATGCAACAATAAAAAATATACTTCCTAAGATTGCTGCAAAAGCAAACAAGAAGAAAAGCAGTCTGTATGGGGATAAACAGTAAAATAGACACTTTCTATCGGTGTGTTGTCAAAACAAACATAAACAAAAATGTTTCTAAAGGGACGTTGTCAAAGTCAACAGTAAAAAGACACTTTCTAAAGGGATGTTGTTAAAGCAAACAGGGAAAAAGACACTCTGCAAGGGGACGTTTTCAAAACCAACAGTAAAATATGCACTTTCTAAAGGGGTGTTGTCAAAGCAAATTGGAACAAGGGCACTTGTTAAGGGGACGTTGTCAAACCGACAGTGGAAAAGACACTTCCCAATGGGACATTTTCAATACTAACAGTCTAAAAAGACACATTCTAGGGGCTGTATTGTCAAAGCAAATATAAAGAAAAACACTTTCCAACGAGACGTTGTCAAATGCAACAATAAAAAAAAACATCCTAAAATTGCTGCAAAAGCAAACAAGAAGAAAAGCAGTCTGTATGGGGACAAAGAGCAAAACAGACACTTTCTATTGGTGTGTTGTCAAAACGAACATAAAGAAAAATGTTTCTAAAGGGACATTGTCAAAGTCAACAGTAAAAAGACACTTTCTAAAGGGATGTTGTTAAAGCAAACAGGGAAAAAGACACTCTGCAAGACGAGGTTTTCAAAACCAAGAGTAAAAAAGACACTTTCTAAAGGGGTGTTGTCAAATCCAACAATAAGAAAAACTTCCTAAGATTGCTGCAAAAGCAAACAAGAAGAAAGGCTGTATGGGGACAAACTGAAAAATAAATACCTTCTATTGGTGTGTTGTCAAAGCAAACATAAACAAAAATATTTCTAAAGGGACTTTGTCAAAGTCAACAGTAAAAAGACACTTTCTAAAGGGATGTTGTTAAAGCAAACAGGAAAAAAAAACACTCTGCAAGGCGAGGTTTTCAAGACCAACAGTAAAAAAGACATTTTCTAAAGGGGTGTTGTCAAAGCAAATAAAAACAGGGGCACTTGTTAAGGGGACGTTGTCAAACCGACAGTAGAAAATACACCTCCCAATGGGATATTTTCAAAACAAACAGTGTAAAAAGACACATTCTAGGGGTTGTATTTTCAAAGCAAATATAAAGAAAAACACTTTCCAATGAGACGTTGTCAAATGCAACAATAAAAAAGAAACCTCCTAGGATTGCTGCAAAAGCAAGCAAGAATAAAAGCAGTCAGTATGAGGACAAACAGCAAAACAGACACTTTCTATCGGTGTGTTGTCAAAACAAACATAAACAAAAATGTTTCTAAAGGGACGTTGTCAAAGTCAACAGTAAAAAGACACTTTCTAAAGGGATGTCGTTAAAGCAAACAGGGAAAAAGACACTCTGCAAGGCGATGTTTTCAAAACTAACAGTAAAAAAGACACTTTCTAAAGGGGTGTTGTCAAAGCAAATATGAACAGGGGCACTTGTTAAGGGGACGTTGTCAAACCGACAGTGGAAAAGACACTTCCCAATGGGACATTTTCAATACTAACAGTGTAAAAAAACACATGGTAGGGGTTGTATTGTCAAAGCAAATATAAAAAAAACACTTTCCAATGAGACGAGACGTTGTCAAATCCAACAATAAAAAAGAAACTTCCTAGGATTGCTGCAAAAGCAAACAAGAATAAAAGCAGTCAGTATGGCGACAAACAGCAAAACAGACACTTTTTATCGGTGTGTTGTCAAAACAAACATAAACAAAAATGTTTCTAAAGGGACGTTGTCAAAGTCAACAGTAAAAAGACACTTTCTAAAGGGATGTTGTTAAAGCAAACAGGGAAAAAGACACTCTGCAAGGGGACGTTTTCAAAACTAACAGTAAAATAGACACTTTCTAAAGGGGTGTTGTCAAAGCAAATTGGAACAGGGGCACTTGTTAAGGGGACGTTGTCAAACCGACAGTGGAAAAGACACTTCCCAATGGGACATTTTCAGAACTAACAGTGTAAAATGACACATTGTAGGGGTTGTATTGTCAAAGCAAATATAAAGAAAAACGCTTTCCAAGGAGACGTTGTCAAATGCAACAATAAAAAATATACTTCCTAAGATTGGTGCAAAAGCAAACAAGAAGAAAAGCAGTCTGTATGGGGACAAACAGCAAAACAGACACTTTCTATTGGTGTGTTGTCAAAACAAACATAAACAATAATGTTTCTAAAGGAACGTTGTCAAGGTCAACAGTAAAAAGACACTTTCTAATCGTATGTTGTTAAAGCAAACGGGAAAAAAGACCAATAGTAAAAAAGACACTTTCTAAATTTTAATTAATTCTAAATGTTCCCTAATTTTTAAATGTCTTTACAAAATATCATAATATCAACGAAATAGGAATAATAATCTATATACATCAGTGCATCTATCATGATAATGCCAATTTTTAAACAGCCACCTAAATAATACTAAAAAAAATCCGTGAACTAAAAAAAATATATTTTGTAACTATTTTAATTCTATATCTTCATCCTAACAAAAGTTAACATGGGATAGAAAATTTTACATGAGAATTCTATGGCCACTGGTCTGTAAAAAACTCACTGTATATGTTTAATAGTACGCGAGCTAGCAACGTTTTCGAGAACAAATTTTAGGTCGTCCAGTTTTTTGATATTTTATTTCTTATCGAAGTTAGGTAGCGATGGCGTAGGTCTGGCACCTAGGAGCGGGTGCGTTAACCTGTACGCATCTCCTTTCTGGCAGCTATCTCTCTCACGCAACCATAGAATTAGTTGCCGTACTCCTCTAACTCACGGATTCTCGCCAATATTTAAATTGATCGAATTTCGATCTGGCCAATTTTATTATATTATATTTTTTAATTATTATAGAACTGTACATCTTGTTAAAATTTCAGCTATGCTAAAATGGTTTGAAAATTATTATTATTTTTAATTACTAAAATTGCAACTTGCGCAATGTTAGGAATGACAAAATTGTCTGGCAACTATAAATTTTTATTCCTAAAAGGTCAGCAAATTATGATAACAAATTTTTGTACAAAGGGGATGTGCACAGGTAAACACACACGCTCCCAGGTGCCAGACCTATCCCATCGCTACCCAGCTTTTTCGCGATGTCGCTAGCTCGTATACTATAACAGATAAATTACTTTAAAAAAAAATCTGTTTGAAATGCCTACTTCAAACCAAACGCGGTTAATTTTTAATTAATTTAAAAATAACTTTTCTATAATAAATTATAATTTACACGGTGATTCACGAAGTATAGTAGTGATTTAAACCTGTGACACTTCCTAGTATGAGGAGACATAGAGAAATATAAAAAAAATGTAACTGATAAAAAAAAAAGATATATGGTTTTAAAATTTACGCGAACACCAATTGAGAACCGCTAGCATGATTGAAGAACCATTAATAAATAAACTCTTATCTTCTTGGCCTAAACAAAAAAGAACGGCTGTCAATTAATTTAATACTATCAATTTTACTTTGACTGTTGACAGTGCACACTAAATATTTTAAAATGACTTTATTTTCAAATATTTACACGAAAGGTGGATCGGTTATTTTTTCGTGCTAGCTCTATGGAGATGGGCTGGGTCCATTATTATTTATGCTATATTTTTATTACTTCTTTTTTCTTTAACCTAAATGAACGCCACCAGTTTTTACCGCAGAAAATGATGGTTACGTAATTAAAGTTTAGTTGAAAAAAACTGGAAAACTTTAATAAAACTTGAATTTAAAGCAACATAAATTAAATGGAATCAAGTCAAGTTTCATTCATCAGCAAAATTCAGTTACAAAAAACAAAGATTAAAGCAAATAAGAATTCACTGATAAAACTAATATCGTAAATTAATAGAAGAAATGGAATTTAAAGACGTCGGTTTATAGCTATAAATCGAAGCATAAACATAATGTAAACAACTTATGTATCAGTCAACGATGGTTTGACGATCTAATTAATTTTATGTTACACGATAGAGTTGATGCTAAGTTATATACTGTAAGATTATTTTTACGCTAAATTATTGCTTTGGTCAATAACCACAAAAAAAAAACGGAAGAAGAAAAGAAGAACAAGAAATAACAAGATAAGGTGTCTTATCTGGCCCTGGAACTCTGGTTTGGGGTGATGTGATGACTTCCAGAAGGAGACGACGACGATTCTCCAGCCCCTGGCATCAATAAATCCTCAATCGAATCATCCACGCTGGAAGGAATACCAAGGAATACCACCCTCGAGGGCGTAGTTCCACTTAGGTGGTGAAGATTCTAGGGTTCACCCCGAGCCAGCACCCTAATGCAGAAGATTTCCCTTTAAGTACCCCATTTAACGAACAGAAAGGCCCTTACCTCCAATGAGGGACCTGGACCTGGACACGGCTTATTCGGTGGTTTTAATCCCCAGAGGTCGAAAATGATTCCGTCGATTTACCAATGTTTTCAACGAGATGAGAATCACTCACTTCGATGAAACGGATGAGTTAATCCCTTGCGGATAATTCAAATTTAATTGCAACTACCACCACCGAATAGTAATGTCTCTTTTTGACAGAAAACGCCGGCCGGAAGAAGGCCTCCAACAAACCTGCTCAGCGACGACTGACGTACCGCTGCTTGACAGGTGTGAGGTTATGTAGGATGTAAACAAAAGGAGTTGTTCATTATTTCCCGACGAGACACAAAGAAATTTTAAGTTTAGGTATTACGCACTCGAGGTTCCAGTAATTTAGCCCCTTGGCGTTTTAGGCGGTAAATAAAGAATAAAGACGATACATTGAGAGTAACATTCCGTAATGTCGAGCACAATTACGGTTTACAGTAGAAATTAGTTCGAGCGAAAATAGAGTAAAAAGTACGAAGGAAACAGCGGCTTAAACTCAAGAGCGTGGTACGCCGAATACCATCTCCCCTTTTGGTAAAATGCTCTAGGATGTCCCAAACAGCAATCCCTTCACAGCGAGGTGATCTAAATCTAAAACAATTCATAAAACAACCGAGTAAGAAGTAACGAAATATGTAAGGTTAATGAGAAGATAAAATTATCTTCACAATGTTGTGGACTGTTTTCTAAACATAATATGACGATAGCACCTGTCTAAACTGACTGAGTTAGTATTGAATTTCTAATTACGTTTTAAATCTTGTAAATATTCTAAATGCAATATTTCCAAAAGTGAGCCCGAGTAAACGATGAAAGCTCATCACGATCACTACTGAATACTAAAATTGGTGAGTGAAGTAGGGCGTCGATTTGAGTAAATACAATATACAGTCCTTCATAATGTGAAAATTTGTGTGTCAACAGCCTGAATCGATAATGTTTCTTTGCAGATTTTATGTTGGCTTCCCAAACACCTCCGATGTGAGGCGAAGCAGGTAGGTTAAAAATCCGTTCAATGTTAGTATGAGAAAATTCATTTCCTAAACTAAATCACACAATAATTCCTTCCTAGCTCCAACGAAATTAGTACATCCTCAATCTGCATGTAAGGTTTCACTTTGATATATCCTAAATTTGACCATTTTTTTAATGCCCCGTTGACTTGTTGTAGAGGGCAGCCCATCAACCATCAACAATTCATCGCAGCAAGCTGGAATCTTTTTCTTAAAATTTGTAATATCTGGTTTTATTCGCACTCCGTGTTTTCACTTTGTTAAAATAAAGGATGTCCAATTAGAAAAATCAATAATAGTTATGTGTTCTAGCGGGTCATGTGGTAAACGTAGCCGCCATATTTTTGTTTTTATGACCCTGCCTCTATAAAACTTATTTATTTATTTGTACCAGAGAATGATTATTAACTAGAGTTTGGTTAAAAATCACAACAAGGACCTCTTTGAGACAAGAAACCCTTAAAATCAGCAAGAAAGATTGATCTAAAGTTAGCTCCAAACGTACTGCTTTTGGTGAGAGGCAAATAGACAAGCACAAATACGCCTTCTGGGTTTTGTCTCAATGATTTACACTAAGAAGTGTGGAAAATCGATCAGTGTAGTCCACTCTACGGTGGATCAACGTCCGTTTAAGAAAATTAAGATGTCATTACATGCGCTTCTAGCAGTTATTTGCTGATGATGACAATACTGAGTCTACAAGTCAAGATTTGAAGAGAGCCGTCGTTGTGAACCTGGAAGAGTAAAAACTGTTTAAATAGGAACTCCCCCATCTCGCGGAAACAAATCTAAAAAACGCAGGCAAGTGTGCAAATACCTTTTTGCTCGGAAAGGCGTTTGAAACGCCATAAATAAACCTTTATACCGAAACTTCCCAAGTATGTGGCAAGTCATCTAATAACAATAATGAGGTTAACTTTCCAGTTTGCTTGTAAGTCCCCATAACATAAGATGTATTTATCAAGCAAATGCCGCAAGTTTCTAAAACAGACTTACCTCTTCGTCGGCGGAAATCTGATCCAAATTAAACTTTTCATCAAACTTTCCGGCGTCTAATTTGCCGGTTTTAAATTCTTGTGTACTACGCCTGTCTTTTCAAATATCATAAAATTGTCGGTGATTGTCGCTGCGGGAATGGATGATAAAATTGTGCATCTAGTATGATTAAAGTTTTACGTTGCTTATGCGACGAATAATTTTAGAAATTTGCAAATTAATAAAACCATATAATGCTTTATTTAAAAATAAAACTTCCGGCGCCACGATATTGTGCAATATGAGCAGACGGCCGGATAAGTAGACACGATAAAAGCATTCCTTGCTCCAGGTAATCCTATTTAGGGCATTTTCGAGCAAATAAAAGCCTGCAGTTTGAACAGGTGGTAACCGATCGAGCGCAGGAAAAATAAACTCACATGCAACATGTATCTGTCTCCTGTCTTCAAGAACTCCCCCGGGGAATCGGGGATTGTTTGCTCGGCATACTAGATCTTTACCGTCGTCTTCTGCCACCACCCTCAGTGAAATTATACTCCCCGAGAATGAGTCGGTTACTTCTTCCTGAAAATCGACACATCAAAGCGTATTGAAAGATCTCTGCAAGCTAATACAACTGGTGAAAAAATCCATGCACAAAAAGCGGGGTGAAACACGAAGACTCTTGGGGGAAAGTTTTATGTCGATAATCCGTTATATTTAGTTTATAGACCCTTAAAATAAATTTATCAGGTAATAAATTACAAGTAATAAATACTCTACGCTTTATGGATACCTTCCTGGGTGTAATTTTATTCATAAACTTTGAAAAGCAGGGATTTGTGTTTTATTGATACTTGTGTCTTTCCGAGCAGTTTTCACAATAGAAAAAACAACTATCACAATGTAGAAAATAAAAATTCACACTTTTAATGCTAAATTCTTGAAAACCGTCTTCACCAAAGACCAGCCTGTAAGGACCAATGTGTTCATAGCAAACGGCAATTAAGAGCGTCGCAAGTCAACATGAAGTCGGTGTGTCGTCTTTTCCTCGTGATATTACTAAATTTGTTACTCAGTGTGACCCATAAGAAAAACGAAAATCCTAAATACAAAAATCCATCCATATCTAAGGATGAATATTCAGCAACCGGCATACCTTTAGCCGCATGTGTAAATAGTGCCGAAACTTTCAGAAAAATGTAATGTTGCTTGTTATATCGGGTGTCCCAACTATAATTTGTTCCCCCCAACAATTACAATTTCCAAAGACTCAGACAAAAACGCTCGAACAGGTCAATTTTGTTATCAAGGGGGACCAAATTGCACCTGAGTCTTTCGAAATTGGAATTGTTGCAGGTTACAAATTTTAGTTGGGACACCCTGCATACTACCAACTGCTAAAAAAATTATTCACTTAAAATAATGACTGATGCAGCAACACGTAGTCAAGATAAAACTAAATGTAGAGAAAAGGGCTGAGAAAATTC
The DNA here is from genome assembly GCA_963583935.1 of Diaperis boleti. Classification (NCBI taxonomy): domain Eukaryota; kingdom Metazoa; phylum Arthropoda; class Insecta; order Coleoptera; family Tenebrionidae; genus Diaperis; species Diaperis boleti. The sequence continues at coordinate 6,838,717 of OY757244.1, read as the reverse complement.
GATTCGGGATTCGAGATTCAAAATTCGAGATTTGATATTTACGATTCAAGATTCGATATTTGAAGATTCGAGCTTCTAGATTCCAAATTAAGATTTGACATTCGAGATTATATTCCGGAATTCCAGATTTTAGATTCCCGATTCTACAGGGTATTTTAGGTCTGCAGATATTAGATTCGAAATTTGATATTCGAGATTAGGGATTTGAGATTACATATTTGAGATTCTACGACTGTGCATTCGAATTTAGAATAATTCTACATTATACATTGCAGATACCAAATTCTAGATTCGGGATTTAAGATTCGAGATTTGAGATACCAGATTCGAGATTCGAGATTTCAAATTCAAGATTTGGTATTCGAGATTTAAGATTCGATATTTGTAGATTTGAGATTCGAGAATATATTCCCAAATTCCAGATTTTCCATTCCCGATTCTACAGGGTATTTCATATTTGCAGATTTTAGATTAAAAATTTGGTACTCGAGATTAGGTATGTGAGATTACATATTCGCGATTCTAGGACTGCGCATCCGAATTTAGAATTCAACATTAAACATTGCATTTACCAAATTCCAGATTCGAGATTCGAGATTCAAAATTCGAAATTTGATATTCGCAATTCGAGATTCGATACTTGAAGATTCGAGCTTCGAGATTCCAAATTAAGATTTGATATTCGAGATTATATTCCGGAATTCCAGATTTTACATTCCCGATTCTACAGATAAAAATTTTAGGTTTGCAGATATTAGATCCGAAATTTGGTATTCGAGATTAGGGATTTGCAATCACATATTTGAGATTTGATATTCGAGATTATATTCCTAAATTCGAGATCTTACATTCCCAATTCTACAGAATATTTTAGGTTTGCAGATATTAGATTCGAAATTTGGTATTCAAGATTAGGGATTTGGGATTACATATTTGAGATTTTATATTCGAGATTATATTCAAAAATTCCAGATTTTACATTCCCGATTCTTCAGGGTATTTTAGGTCTGCAGATATTAGATTCGAAATTTGGTATTCAAGATTAGGGATTTGGGATTACATATTTGAGATTTGATCTTCGAGATTATATTCCCAAATTCCAGATTTTACATTTCCGATTCTACTGGGTATTTTAGGTCTGCAGATATTAGATTCGAAATTTGGTATTCGAGATTAAGGATTTGGGATTACAAATTTGAGATTTGATATTCGAGATTATATTCCCAAATTCCAGATCTTACATTCCCGATTCTACAAGGTATTTTAGGTCTGCAGATATTAGATTCAAAATTTGGTATTTGAGATTTGGGATTACATATTTGAGATTTGATATTCGAGATTATATTCCCAAATTCCAGATTTTACATTTCCGATTCTACGGGGTATTTTAGGTCTGCAGATATTAGATTCGAAATTTGGTATTCGAGATTAAGGATTTGGAATTACAAATTTGAGATTTGATATTCGAGATTATATTCCCAAATTCCAGATCTTACATTCCCGATTCTACAAGGTATTTTAGGTCTGCAGATATTAGATTCAAAATTTGGTATTTGAGATTTGGGATTACATATTTGAGATTTGATATTCGAGATTATATTCCCAAATTCCAGATTTTACATTCCCGATTCTACTTGGTATTTTAGGTCTGCAGATATTAGATCCGAAATCTGGTATTCGAGATTAAGGATTTGGGATTACAAATTTGAGATTTGATATTCGAGATTATATTCCCAAATTCCAGATCTTAGATTCCCGATTCTACAAGGTATTTTAGGTCTGCAGATATTAGATTCAAAATTTGGTATTTGAGATTTGGGATTACATATTTGAGATTTGATATTCGAGATTATATTCCCAAATTCCAGATTTTACATTTCCGATTCTACGGGGTATTTTAAGTTTGCAGATATTAGATTCGAAATTTCGTATTCGAGATTAGGGATTTGGGATTACATATTTGAGATTTGATATTCGAGATTATATTCCCAAATTCCAGATCTTACATTCCCGATTCTACAAGGTATTTTAGGTCTGCAGTTATTAGATTCAAAATTTGGTATTTGAGATTTGGGATTACATATTTCAGATTTGATATTCGAGATTATATTCCCAAATTTCAGATCTTACATTCCCGATTCTACAAGGTATTTTAGGTCTGCAGATATTAGATTCAAAATTTGGTATTTGAGATTTGGGATTACATATTTGAGATTTGATATTCGAGATTATATTCCCAAATTCCAGATTTTACATTTCCGATTCTACGGGGTATTTTAGGTCTGCAGATATTAGATTCGAAATTTGGTATTCGAGATTAAGGATTTGGGATTACAAATTTGAGATTTGATATTCGAGATTATATTCCCAAATTCCAGATCTTACATTCCCGATTCTACAAGGTATTTTGGGTCTGCAGATATTAGATTCAAAATTTGGTATTTGAGATTTGGGATTACATATTTGAGATTTGATATTCGAGATTATATTCCCAAATTCCAGATTTTAAATTTCCGATTCTACGGGGTATTTTAGGTCTGCAGATATTAGATTCGAAATTTGGTATTCGAGATTAAGGATTTGGGATTACAAATTTGAGATTTGATATTCGAGATTATATTCCCAAATTCCAGATCTTACATTCCCGATTCTACAAGGTATTTTAGGTCTGCAGATATTAGATTCAAAATTTGGTATTTGAGATTTGGGATTACATATTTGAGATTTGATATTCGAGATTATATTCCCAAATTCCAGATCTTACATTCCCGATTCTACAAGGTATTTTAGGTCTGCAGATATTAGATTCAAAATTTGGTATTTGAGATTTGGGATTACATATTTGAGATTTGATATTCGAGATTATATTCCCAAATTCCAGATTTTACATTCACGATTCTACAGGGTATTTTAGGTTTGCAGATATTGGATTCGAAATTTGGAATTGGAGATTAGGGATTTGAGATTCTAGGACTGTGCATCCGAATTTAGAATTCTACATTATACATTGCAGATACCAAATTCCAGATTCGAGATTTGATATACCAGATTCGATATCCGAGATTTCAAATTCAAGATTTGGTATTCGAGATTCAAGATTCGATATTTGAGAATTCGAGATTTGAGATTATATTCCCAAATTCCAGATTTTCCATTCCCGAATCTACAGGGTATTTTATGTTTGCACATTTTAGATTCGAAATTTGGTATTCGAGATTAGGTATTTGAGATTACATATTCGAGATTTGATATTCCGGATTATATTCCCAAATTCCAGATTTTGCATTCCCGATTCTACAGGGTATTTTAGGTTTGCAGATATTAGATTCGAAATATGGTATTCGAGATTAGGGATTTGGGATTACATATTTTATGTTCAAATGTCACATTGTAATGATAAAGAGAGCTCCAAAATAAATTCGACAATTTACACCCTCACACGCCGCCTGAATTTTTTACAGATTTTTTTCAAATGGCGCATCCACCATTTTTCACCGTTTTGTCAATCTTCCCTTATAGATGTCCTGGTGTCTTTATATGTTCATATGTGACATTGTGATTATGAAAACAGTTCCGAAATTCAACAAATTACACCTTCACAGGCCCACTGAATATTTTACAGATTTCCTTCATTTTGCCACCATTTTTCACCGACCGATTTTTATGTTTTTTTTTGTATATTTGGTAGGTATGAGAATAGGTCATAAAGTATTTTTCACAAAGACATGGGAGCCCAGGGGGGCCTCCTTGGGCTGGACCGTTTTTTGTGATCTTTGATTTGTTGGATTTGTTTCCGCCCCGACAAGCGTAACTAAAGTAACTATTAAAACATGGACATGGGGGCCCAGGGGGGCCCTTCGGTTTATAACTCAAGAACGGCTGGACCGATTTTTATGATCTTTGATATGTTGGATTCGGAGTTTCACTTTTGTTGCGCGTGTACTCCACAAACAAATTTTTTGATGATATCTCGAGAACGGATTGATTGATTTTTTCGGAAGCGAATATCTATTAAAACATCAGAAAAGTTAAGAAAGAAAAATTTCTCATACATTTTGTATGGAATCCGTATGTAACGCCATCTCTGATAGATGACAGAAACAAAAATGGGCATGGCGTTAAATGCTGCTTCCGGTAATGCCACTAGATGGCGCTGTGTGCATTAGCCTTTGATAAAAAAAAAACTGAATTTAATGCAGCTAATAAGAAATTGAAAGAAATTTTGATCGAGGGCATTCTGAGAAAGTGAATGTAAATTAAGTGCATGTATGGTCAGTATGTTGGAATTAAATAGGAGATTTTTTAAAATTAGTAAGCAAGATTTGGGTGGGATGCTGGGTAATAAATTAACTACGTCAAATGAAATCTACTGTCTACTGTCTAACAACAACAAGTCTACTGTCTGATAGAATTTAGAAATTTTTAATTTTGCAGCAAAGATCTATTGAGTTTTTATTGCAAATTTGTTATTGAAATCTGAATGAGTTTTATGTATTTTATATTTTTGCATAATCTTAAAGTTACCTAGAACTGATCGGGGTTATCGTTGTCTTCAAGTCGGCTCCCCAATAAAATTATCCCGGCTTCTTCTAAAAGCTCAAATGTTTTAATAACCGTAACTATGCCGGTAGTGAAGCCGTGCAGTAAGTAACTTTGAGAAAACATCCTCCCTAACAATGGCTGGTGCAACATACTTGCTGCAAGTTTGTGCAAAGCCGATTCAAGCATCTCATGCTGATACAATTACCAAACACAGGCTGACTAAATTCTCTTACCGTAACAACGGCGCTGGTAATAGGTTTTCCACCAAGTAGCCACGTTAATTTTGCAGGCGGGTAAGAACCGGAACTCTCACATTTAACGGTCTGGGATTTACGTATCGACAGCAGACTGTTCGGGGTGACTATTTTAACCTTGTTCGGTTTCACTGAAACGGAAAAAAGGCTGTTTACTATTTAAATAACAAAGTTATCCGGGCGAATTCCGGATGTTGATTATTTTTTTTAAAGGCAAAATTCCGGATAAATTTGTCACATCGAGAATTTTATTCGTTTCCGGCTCTGGAGGGCTTGGCTGGGACGTTGATGCCAAACTGTACCGCTGGGAAATGAAACAATGTGAAATTTACGTTTATTGCATTTGTTGAAGTTTCCAAGTTAAATATTATATTTGCCTTTGTTTCGTCCGCTAATCGATACGCATTTATTTCCTACATCAAACAAATGCTAAATCAGGCTCAAAAATTTAATGAATGCCCGATGTACAGGTTAATTCGCCGTTTGATTTTCCGGGGTTGGAAACGTTAATTGAGTTTCCGTTCTACTCACGAAAGATGGTAACTGGAACCGTTCTCACTACAACGCCGGCGAGTGCAGACGATGACGCTCTGCATTCAAAACCAGCTTTCTTATATGATCTTGGGACGTGTTCGATCCTGAGCTGGTTCACGATTGTGAATGAGTCTTTACTTGTATCCACCACGCCGTCGAGGAGTGTGTTGTTGTGCCACCATGTTAACGAAGGACGTGGACGACCTGGAACAAGCGCCAAGCGAATTATATCCGACACCGCTAGAAGTGCTTGGAATTGTAGTGATCCAAAATAAACCGCCAGTGTTTGAACAGGTGTGGAATCAATTAAAAATATGTATGTGTAGACCGATCTTAACAATATTTGCGTAGTAATAGATTTGTTATTGTTCAATGGGGATCACTTAATGGGTTTTTAAAATACGCCTTAAAGGATGCTTTGATTATTGGATGGTTTAATTTGGATTTCCCCACTCCAACTCTCGCATACGTGGCAAGTGAGAACGCTATATGAAGCATCTATGAGGAAGAGCAGTTGAGACGTATATTGTGGAACAAATGTGTTTTCACCGCCAAATTGGCGACCGAGTGCGTGAAGGCTATATGCAGACGATGGTGGGATAGTCTTACGTAAATATACTTCACACACAAAAAAAATAATGATATAAATTTTCATCCAAATAAACTTTTGAGAAAACTCAGTTTGGAAGTGCATAGTAATTAATTGGTGCAATAGGAAGTGGATTTTTTCTCCGAAAAGTGTGTAAAAAACACAAGTAAGAAATTCATTTGTTTCAAACAAGGTGTAATAAATCCAGAACGCACGCTAAAACCGTGTGAAAAGGTTTCACACGCTAATTTTGTGTATGTAGGCAACCAAACATACACTCTTGGTGGAACAGACGCCAAAGTTTTAAATTTACTTAAGCTGTGCTGCAACGACGATTCCAAAAAAAAATGTAAATGTGAAGACTGTGCCAAAACATTGCTCTTTGAGAATTTGGCTCTTAGATACTTGAACGGCCATTTTATAAACTGGCTGAAAACACTAGGTATAGCCCGATTATAAAATATTACTATTTGGGAATGTGGCATTACTTTATCGGCCAGTTTATAAAATGGCTAAAAACACCACCCGAATTGTAAAATAATTCAAAATGAACGACTATTTTAGCCATTTGATAAAACGGCGGATTTTGAAATGTGGCTACGATATAATGTAAAGACACATTATGTTAAAGACAATATGGTATGTTGTCCTCCCGAATGATGAACGAGCTGTTATGGCCCATTTGGGGACCACCTCTTCCAAAAATGTTGGCGTAATTGCCAGATTTAATAAATTGGTCTAATCGATTTATACTGATATCGGTCATGTTACGTTCGGCCGACGCAGTAAGTCCAGTTTCAATTAAAAAGTGATCGGGTGTAAGTGCGGATAAATAATCGGGTTTTGAGGACAGAGCAGAGGAATTATAGGCCGTGAATTAAGGTGAATTAGTGTGTACATCTCCTGGTAAGCAAACAGTGCCTGCCTGCCAAATACCACACACATGTGGCGAACGATGAGGTATAAAATGCCAATTAGCATTGTTCTCAGCACAATCAGTAACAAAATTTGGTAACAGGTCTGACTTTATAACTTGTAATTCAGGATTGCTTCCCTTGATGGTTTACCCGCGGGACATGAAACTCTTAGATGCCCCTATAAATGATGATGACGTACAAAATGTATAAATGTAAGGTCTAATATTGAAAATAAATGAAATTTTGCTTACGTCTGCTACACTCAGACGCATTTCCACCTGACAAATGACACTATGTGGATAATTTTAATAAACTACAGATTCCGTTAGTGCTTGCTTTAGCACAAAGAAAACTGCAATAGAATCCTTAGTTCATTTGCTATAACTCAAAATCTGAAAGTGTTAAATTAATGCGATATTGAATATGATCTGAATTACATTTCCAGATAATTCCTTATGTTTCGCAACTCCTTCCTTATCTAAATTTATTTAAAAAAGGTATTTACAAGTGAACCCACTTGCATAATGAAAAAGTACCTCGTACGAAACATTCTGATTTTTTTTTTGCATTTTCCGCTTAACAAATTGTCGACATACATCTTTTTGACAATGCGATCGTATGCTTTTGGGAAGTTAGGTTTTTCGTCAATTAGTCTGGTTCACAATTCCCTTTTTCGGAAATTCGAGTTAAGAGGCACCAAAAATTATGATTGAGGTGTCCTTCGATTCGTAATTGCACCAAGATATTTTTAGTTGAAAATCAATATCCGCAAATAAAAATTACAAAAGTTATAAACAATTAAGTAAACAAAAAAAGGTGGTTACGTTTTTTGCAAATACGTATTTCAAAAACAGGGTGCACAGCGATTGTTACATTTCAAATTCCCTGACTTTTTCCTATGTTCCATTCCTTTTGTCAAGTTAAGTTTTATTGATTAAAAACTACACAACTTCTAAATTAGTATATTTCGATACAAGTGCGCTGTCAACGCACTTTTCAGAGGCTAGGGCAAATTTTTGCAGCACGAGGCGACCGCCGAGTGTTGCAATGAGCCCGAGCCCCTGAAAAGTGACGGCGCACGAGTATGAACAGCGTTTTTCTTATTCGTTTATGCAAAATGAGAAAAAACACGAATTAAGTCAGCTTTGACAGTTGGCAAATTAAATACCTATGGTGATATATTTATATATTTACTTATATCACTTTCTATCATATAATTATGTATTTCAAAAAACGAATACAAAAAAGTCATATAGCAAAAAATAAAATAAATACTATATACAGGTATAAAAAAGATTAACCCATCACGGGACGCCTGGCCGATGTGAAATATCGAAACTGATGGGTATTAAAAAAAATTATAATTAAAGAAAACCAAGAAATAAGTATGGAGTAAAATAAGTAAAAACATAACTTCGTTAATAAAATAAATTAATCTATTTTTTCTTCAAACGTTAGAAAAACGTGACATTGTATACGTCAATGGGTAATGACAAATGGCCATTTCTTAGCCACGGCAGACAAGTCCTCTAGCGGCTCATAAAGTCGTCTGGGGCGCATAAAGTAACCTTGAAATTACTTTATGCTCCGCTGGTGGTTGGTCAAGTTTTATCAAATCAAAGAAATTGACAGATTTTCGGCGTTTAAAGGAAAAGTAGCATGTTTTATTCGCAGATAAGTGGCTTTTCGTAGCTCGACTGTATTTGTCAAATCTGCATGCTTGCCACGAAAAGACTCACTTTTGATCCTAAAAAAAAATTCACTATTTTTTATTCTTCTGACAGTAATAATATATACCTACAAAATATAAATTAATATAAGAGTTTTTTTTACAATGGAGTTATAGAATATTATTTGATGTATCTTCTGTGATTTCTGTAATAGTAGCTGTTGAAAGTGTATTAGGTGTTAATGAAATTATTGGCCGCTTGAGATCGTCACTGTCATTCATATTTAAACTCAATCATACTGTCACTGATTTAAAATTTTTAAGCACTTCAAACAATGTTATCTTAAAGGTATAATATACAGCCTATGTGTACCCTGAAGGTCATTCTAAATATTAGTGAAAGAATTTTTGAACCGGATAAGTAGAAGTTTCGGAGATTACTTAGACACGCGCTCCTCGCACACACATGCGAGAAGAGAGTGCCGGTGGAGAGGGGACGTGGTAACGATTTACGTGACGACATTCGAATGGGTTTTACTCCCATGTCGCAGCTAAAGATGTTACGCATCAAAATTCCCGAACTATAGACTAATTTCCCGAATATGGGTGCATTTATTCGGCCCCTTTTGACATCAACTCCGGAACTAAAATTCAATATATACCACCATTAAGAATCCAAAATATAAGTTTAGATAGGATTGAACATTCCTATGGGAAACCAATGTTCTCAATACTAATTTAAAAAAAAAATCCGGACTTTTAACTTAAAATGATAATTTCCCTGACTTTTCCAGGTTCTCAGGTTTTCCAGGTCGCTGAGCACCCTGAAAAACTATTTGAGATACCCTAAATTTGAAAAAAGATCCTTAAAGATAAGGAAATTTTCCAAAAAAAGTCCTACCTCTCGAAATTGTCCCGGCAATATTTATAATTTTAATTTAGGGCCGAAAAAAGGCAAAATCGCGCGGCTGAGCTGCCGTCCCGTCCCGTCCCGCTTAACGGAGTAAATGTTTATATTAAGAAACAAAAATCTAATCCGTAATGATTTAAAAAAAATCGATTCTTAAAAAAAAAATTGGTAAAAAACGCCTTTGTTAATTAACAAATTTTTTTTGTTGCTAAATATTAAAATTTAGAACTTAATAATTATTACATATATATCGCTCTTCTATACCTATTATGAAATATATTCATTTATTTTTTTACTTTTAATTTTTTTTTTTATATACACAAATATATTTTTCTGTTATATTTTTTTTATTCTTTAAAAAATACTGAAAACAACCATGAATCGTTTGTTATGAACATTTTTTTTCTTTTTTTTTTGTTTAATTTTTTGTTTTCGTACACTTTTTTCATAATTGTTCTTATAATAACTTATAAACTATTGACGATATGACAAGAACACTTAAATCTTTTTTATTCTCCGTTAATCAATGAACAAATGGAGCTTTCAACCGATGCTCTAACTATATTATTTATTAACTTTTTGTTTATTATTTATTAAATCTGAAACAAACAAAAAAATACGACTTATGAGCTTTAAACAGAGACTCAAACTCTATGGTTATTAACTTTTTGACTATTATTTATGAATCGTATAAATATGATCGTTTTTTGGAATTTTTATTATTCATTACTTAGGTCTGAAATTAAGCGACAAATTTAAATTTTTAAAGGTTGACCTTCATGAAAAACTCATTATTTTCTTGTTTGAAAATATAAAGAAATAGAAAACATTTTTTTTCAGTATTTTTCAAAGAATTAAGAAAAAAGTATAACAGAAAAGGTATTTGTTTATAACTATTTTTTTAATAAAAATAAAAGGTAAAAAAAATCTTAGATAATATACAGATAATATTCTTCTGATAATAATAATATATACCTACAGAATATAAATTAATATAAAACAGATAAATATTTTTAATATATACTTTTTTTACAATGGAGTTACAGAATATTATTTGATGTATCTTCTGTGATTTCTGTAATAGTAGCTGTTGAAAGTGTATTAGACGGTGTTAATGAAATGATTGGCCGCTTGAGATCGTCATTGTCATTCATATTTAAACTCAATCATACTGTCACTGATTTAAAATTTTTAAGCACTTCAAACAATGTTCTTGTGAACACAATAATAGAAGATTTCTTACTCAGTCTGTATTTATTTTCGCACAGGAATAATATTTTATCAATTTGTGATTTAACATTAACATATACAGGCGTTTTAAAACTCTACAACTTTTCTGTAGAAAGCATTCCATTCGTAAAAAACGGATTCACTCTTTGCAAAAGTGATCTCCACCAAAAACCCTTTTTATTTTAATGGTTTAATATACGGCCTATGTCTATCCTGAAGGTCCATTCTAAATATTAGTAAAAGAATTTTTGAAACCGGATAAGTAGAAGTTTCGGAGATTACTTAGCCACGCGCTCCTCGCACAGACATGCGAGAAGAGAGTGCGGGTGGAGAGGGGGCGTGGTACGTGACGACATTCGAATCTGTTTTACTCCCATGTCGCGGCTAAAGATGTTCCGCATCAAAATTCCCGAACTTTGGACTAATTTCCCGAATATGGATGCATTTATTCGGCTCCTTTTGCCATCAACTCCGGAACTAAAATTCAATATATACCACCATTAAGAATCCAAAATATAAGTTTAGATAGGATTGAACATTCCTATGGGAGACCAATTTTCTCAATACTAATTTTAAAAAAAATCCCGGACTTTTAACTTAAAATGATAATTTCCCTGACTTCTCCCTGTTTTCCCTGAACAATTTCCAATTCCCTGACTCCCCAACTCCAGGTTCTCCAGGTTTTCCAGGTTGCTGAGCACCCTGAAAAACTATTTGAGATATCCGAAATCTGAAAAAAGATCCTTAAAGAGGAGATTTCCCAAAAGAAGTCCTACCTCTCGGAATTGTCCCGGCAATATTTATAATTTTAATTTAGGGCCGAAAAAAGGAAAAATCGCGCGGCTGAGCTCCCGTCCCGTTTAACGGAGTAAATATTAATATTAAGAAACAAAAAAAAATGGTATTATCTGGACATATCAGTAAACAATAATCCATCCGTAAAAAAAATTACTTCAATTTTTGTATTAACAATGAATTTGTTAATTACGGTAATTTATTGTTCTTGTTAAAAGTTAATATACAAACCCTGATAATTGTTATACTAAAATCCTCAATTTTTTTTTCCTTTTTGGAGCTGTTCCTTGAAGACTAGAAAAAATACCCGATGGAGAAATAAAAAAAAATGGTTTTTCACTTTTTTATTAGCAATCAAGGCTTAACAAAATTAAAAACATAAATAAGACAATGAAACTTTTTTTTTTAACTATCTCCACTAATATGGTGGTTTTGTATTGAAGAAAGCAATATATATATTTTTTTAATTTAACTCCTATTGTTAAAAAAATTGTTATAAACAAATAATGCATCGTTCATGATTTTCATATATTTTTTTTTTGAAATCTAATCCGTAACGATTTAAAAAAAATCGATTCTTAAAAAAAAAAATTTTGGTAAAAAACGCCTGTTAATTAAAAAAATTTTTTGTTGCTAAATATTAAAATTGAGATTTTTTTTATCAATTATTATTTATATTGCTCTTCTATATTATGAAATATGTATATTCATTTATTTTTTTACTTTGAATTTTTTTTATATACACAAATATATTTTTGTTATATTTTTTTAAATTCTTTAGAAAACATTGAAAACAACCATGCATCGTTTGTTATAAAAAAAAAATCTTTTTTTGTTTATTTTTTTATATTTTCGTACACTTTTTTCATCATTGTTCTTATAAAAACTTATAAACTATTGACGATACGACAAGAACACTTAAATCTTTTTTATTCTCCGTTAATCAATGAACAAATGGAGCTTTAAACCGATGCTCTAACTGTATTATTTATTAACTTTTTGTTTCTTATTTATTAAATCTAAAACAAACATAAATATACGACTTATCAACTTAAATCTCTTATTAACTATTAATAATACGATTTCAACTCTTCAAAGTCTTTTTTATTCTCCGTTAATCAACGATCAAATTGAGCTTTAAACCGAGGCTCAAACTCTATTGTTACTAACTTTTTGACTATTATTTATGAATCGTCTAAATGTGATCGTTTTTTGGAATTTTTATTATTCATTACTTAGGTCTTAAATTAAGCGACAAATTTAAATTTTTAAAGGTTGACCTTTATGAAAAACTCATTATTTTCTTGTTTGCATGAATTCTATGAGAAAATCTGAAAAATTAAATAAAGAAATAGATTTTTTTTTGTTTTCAGTATTTTTCAAAGAATTAAGAAAAAAGTATAACAGAAAAGTTCATTTGTTTATAACTATTTTTTTAATAAACAAATAAAAGGTAAAAATCTTAGACAATATACAGGCTGCCCATTTTATCTGTTCACGCCTGAAGATTCAGATAAGCAACATATTAAACATTTTAAAAATCACTGCGTAAAATATTTATTTATTACATAAAGAATCTTAGTGGGTCTAAAATTAAACTCAAAACGTCAATTCAAAACAATCTTTTAATCAAATATGTAATTTAAATCCTTAAAAAAATTGTTGTTGATGAAATGTTTAATATGTTGCCTATTTCTGTATCTTCAGGCCAGATAAAATATGCACACTGAAGAAGAGCAATATAAATAATGATTTAAAAATAAAAGTTTCTTAATTTTAATATTTAACAACGAAAAAAATTGTTTGTTAAAATTAACAAAAGCGTTACTTTTTTAGCGTTTAATTTTTTTTAAATCATTATTTCCATTACGCATAAGATTAAAAAAAATTAAAATTACAACGCATTTGTTTATAACATTTTTAACAATAGGAGTTAAACATTAAAAAAATTATATTGCTTTCAGCAATAACAAAACACATCAGTAGAATAATTGAAAAAAAATCTTACACTGTTTTATTTATATTTTTAATTTTGTTAAGCATAATTATGATTCTTAATAAAAAATGAAAAATCTTTTTTTTTTTCCAACTGGGATCTTTTCTAAAGCCTTCAACGGACAGCTCCAAGAAGGGAAATAAATTAAAGGATTTTAGTTATTATTTTTATTTAACAATTATCAGGGTTTGCATATTAACTTTTAACAAGAACAATTACCGTAATTAACAAATGCATTCATAATACAAAAATCGAGGTAAAATTCTTTTACCGATGGATAATTGTTCACTGATATGTCCAGATAATACCTAAATGTTTTTTTCCTTAATATTAATATTTACTCGGTTAAAATAATTTTTTTTTTGTACAGGTGTCAGATTAGGTCGGCGCAGACGGGAGCTGAGCCGCGCGTTCTTTGCTTTTTTTCGCCCCTAGATTAAAATTATAAATATTGGCAAGACAATTCCGGGACGCAGGACTTTTTTTGAGAAATTTCCTGCTCTTTAAGGATCTTTTTTTCAAATTTCGGATATCTCAAATAGTTTTTGAAATATTTACAAAAAACGTAACCACCTTTTTTTGTTTACTTAATTGTTTATAACTTTTGTAAGTTTTATTTGCGGATTCACCTAAATCATAATTTTTGGTGCCTCTTAACTCGAATTTCGGAAAAAAGGAACGGAACCAGACTAAATTGCGAATTCATGCAATATGTGTATGGCTAAGTAAGGAGCTGACATATTTCTGAATATTTATCAAACCGCCATACAAATTAATCTTTGACAAACATAATATTGAGGATGTACTTGCACTTACAGATAAAACGTAGAAGAATATAATACAGATCTGATTGGATTTATGGACCTACTATGGACCTACTATGTCGTTTTAACCTTTTTTATTATTTGAGGTTTTGGCTGACACATCAAAATACAACAAGTAACTGAGTGTTGTTGTACCGTTTTCTGTAGTTACATCATGATGAGGTAAATAACTGTGTGAAGGTACTCGTTCAGCAGGTCCTTGTTGGAGGTAATCCTTAATTACTTCTGTATAAGCCGTTTTAAAACGTGTCTAGTGACCACGTATTTACCAGTTTTTCGAACGTTTATGACCATCATTAACACTCCGATGGTCGTGCGCCTTAGACTAACACCACTACGATACAAAATCAAGCTAGATCATCACATTACAAATGAAAATTGGAGTCAAGGCAAATTTATGTAGTTTTAACGTGAGTTTACTGCTTTTTTTGTTCATTTTATATCGTACATGATAGAAACCAAAAAAATCCATTTCCGCAATATGGATTTCCCATATTATGTTGTTACATATTTGCATTTATTATTGTACGCTTAATCCCTGCTTTACTATAAATTGCAATTGGGTACATATATGCGCATTTTTAGCGTGCTGCCAATTAAAATGTGCACATAATCATATATTTTCTCATATTTTAAAATGGCACTACTGCATGGGAAGTTTGCTATAAAATACATACATACCAGTTTTCTATAAATATAATTAATGGATGAATAGAATTTTATGATAGATAAAATTCGCCACTAAATTATAAAAAGACTTACCACCTGTAACCTGACACGACAAAAACAGTTCATGGCCTTCGAGGAAAGGTCCCGCCCTTCCGTTCTCCTTAATTTCCTGTCCTTCAGCGTTAAAGATTCTGGGAACAGATGGCTGCACTAAAACAGAACGACCACAGCTAGAGCGAACTGGACGCTTCGACATTGTTGCAACTGTTAATTTGGAACACAATTTGTCCTTTCTAAAGTGAGAATGAATGTCGCTAATAATGCACAGCAAAATGTTAAAATTCAGATTGGTAATTAACAATCAATAATCCCAGGAGATATTAATATATAATTAGTCCAATTAATTTTCTAAACAAACACAACTCTGACCTACTAATGTCAAGTTGATCTGAAAGTTTCTCGTGGGCGAATTGTCGAAGTCCACCCTGCACCTGAAGATGCCCTCGTCGTGTATGGTGACGTTGTGTATCTTTAGTCTGGCTTTGGAGGGTTGGTCGTCTCTGATGAAGTAGCAGCGCCGGCCCAGGTCATCACTCATTGCCAGCTGAGAGGCTTTACCGAGGGGGCCGTCCCGGGCGTCTAAGCTGCAAGCAAAAACCACATTGATAAAAAGATAAATAGCAAATGGCGAGTTAGGGCCGAATAAAAACCCGTTACTTTATATTTAATTTACTTTTTCGTCCGGCGCGGTAAATTGACGGCCGAAATTCGTCGGGAATTTTTGACGAGAGCGGTGTCATCCGTCTTCATTTGGAATATTTATTTAAAAAGTGTTGCAGCAAATAATTAAAATAAAACAGGGCTTTGTTTTTAGCTTTTAAAATTAAATTAAAGTTGCACACAAAAAAAGGATGGGCCTATATAATAAAAATGAAATGCTGTTTGTTGGTAAACGCATTACTTGAAAACGGCTGGACCGATTTGGACACACAATTGGTTGAATCTGTTTTTGTTTTGTTCGTTGTGCTCCCGAAATGAAGGACATAAAGAATATAAACAATTTGGAAAAAGTGAATATAATTCGATATTTAGTAATGGTTGATACTCAATGGCGAGGGTCCAAATTTTAGTCCAGTGATGTTAGTTTTTCTGCCCACAGCAACGCCGCATCGATTCGTCCATATTTGCAAATAGACCATCAACATCAGGCAAATATAATTGACAAGCTTAGGAATCAAAGAACACAAGGTGCCACCAACACTTTTTCGACTTCCAACACTGCTTCGGCGGCATCCCTAGCTACATCCCAGTAAACACATGCACGTTGTTTTAACGTGGAAAAGTCGTGTATGTGGTTGATAACACGTTTATGGTTGAAAATATCACGTTATATTTTGGTAATACCTTCAACGTTATTTCAACGTTGATTTACAATAAAATATTGACTACGTATCTGTAAATTACGACAATTCAACGTTAAAAAATTACGTTATTTTTAAATATTATATATGACGCAATAAAGACGTTTAATCAATATTGTTAATCAACGAAAGGTACATTATGTTGATAAAATATAAGTTATTTTCCACGTGCAGATCTGACGTTGATTTCTCGTGAAATTTTTACATTAAATACACGTGTTTTTCTAGTGTCATATAGGCGTGTTTGTCGTCGTTTATTTTTCGTGAAATTCTTACATTAAGTACACGCGTTTTTCTAATCAAATAAAAAATAAAAATACCTAAGGAGTGAAAGAGGTCCAGCAGAGTATAAAAAATCATCATCATGGTGTAGCCCTATAGGTTTTTGGGTTTAAAAGGAGGTTTTTTAAATTACTTCCCTTATTTTTTTATTATTGTATTTCGCTCTACCTCAATTTACTTTTTTTATAAAAAATCATGTTAAAAAATATATATTTATTATTAAAATCATAACTTAAATCAAATTGTATAAAATAGAAAAGAACGAATGGCGGTGAAGTCTAAATTATTATTTTTGACTATTATTTCCCGTAAAATTTTAACATTAAATACACGTGTTTTTCTAGTCATCTATACTACAAATAAAAACGCATTCGAGGCATGCTTTGGCGCCGTTTACTTTTCGTGAAATTTTCACGTTAAGTATACGTGTTTTTCTAGGCAAATAAACACTAGAAAGAACGTATTCCATATCATATTATTAGACGTGTTTTGTGGTCAAGTTTATAAGTCACTAAGGGGTTTCAAAGATAAAAATGATGATTTTAAAAAACATAATGTATAATAATCCTACTAAATTTATATTTTTTATTTGAATTACGATTAAAATCAAATATAGAAGCATAGAAAGAAATTAATGTGGGTAAAATATAAGTAATTTTTGACGTTCAGTTCTGACATTAATTTCTCGTGAAATTTTTACAATAAATTCACATGTGTATATACTCATATAATTATATTTAATTTATATACTACAGAGGAACGCATTCCATTGGCGTCTTTTACAGATTCCATATGGGCGGTTTTTGCGCCAAGTTTAGAAGCCACTGTAAATGGTTTGTTGCGGGTTATAAAACATATGTACATTTTTTATTTGAATCACATTTTAAATAAAATATAATGGTTATAGAATTTAAAAGTAGAAACAATAGAAATATTTAGTAAGGCTGGCATTTCTTTCATAATTTTTACGAAACATGGTAACAACTAAGTTAGCTCTTGTAAACATTTGGCACTCCGAATTTTACCCAAACAACCTTGAAAGTTTGACGTTTTCTCGTGGTTGAAATGTTTTAGGATCATCTCGCCCGCCTAGTTCGCAATAGAAATGAACAATCGCTCTTTGAGAATTCATATAATGATTCAAAAACAAAACAATTGTCTACTTTTAATCAGTTTTCCGATTCACTCATCACCCTGATGATGCCAACATTGTTGGCGAAACGTGCGTCGGTATTTATAATAAAAATTGTTTTTGGTGTTTTAGGGAAAACTGATTAAAAGTAGTCATATAATTAAACCAGAAGAATGTCGGTAAATCCAAGTGGAGTAAATTTAAATTAAAATTTAAATATATCTAAGTCGAACTCCACAAAATTTAATAAGTGTTAAATTACAAATGGAACATTTTTCGGCAGAACACTACTGCCATCATCAGCCCTAATTTAATAAGAGATTAATGATCTGTTTTCTACTTTCAAGGCTTTCCTTATTTCCAAAGTCTCAAGAACATCTAATTTCCGGCCTTTATTGTATTTATGAATCAATTTGGAATTTGATGGTGAAAAACTATGTTTCGTTATTAATATATGATTGGCGAAAGAAGAAGGTGTTGATGGTGGAGGATCAAGATCTATGTTGTTATAGATGTGCCTGAAATGTTCTTTAATACGGTCTGATATTTTGCGACCTGTCTGACCTATGTAGAATGACTCACAAGAAGAGCAGTTTAATTTGTATACACCTGATGATGATTTGTAATCTAATGGATCTTTATTTTTAATAAAAATCTGGATAAGTTGTTATCTGTTTGAAATAAAACTTTAAAACCGTTTTTCTTAAGTATTTTAGAACATTTCTCTAAGACGACGCCAAAGTATGTTAATGAATTTTAAAAGGAAATTGTTTCTGAAGGATTATTGATGTTTTTTCTTCGTTTAAAAAGTAGAACCCACTCTCGTGTGCAATCCAAATTCAAAACTTTTAAGTCAAAAAATGGTTGTCATTCCAATACCTTTAGTCAATCGGTCAGTTGTAGATGCGACGGTCCACCCGCCCACCGCATTCACATGTAGTGCCCTGAACGAAGCGGTTTTCAGTCATAAAGAACAATAATTGTGGAATACAATTAACGAAATGTGGATGCAATAGGAAAATGGTTGTCATTCAGAACCAGTTTGTCAACCATTCAGTCAAAAATTTATGTAAATTTGAATATATATATTGGTGAAAATCTCAAACTAGATTGATTCTCATTACCAGTATAAGGTTTGTTTGTGACTAAAAAGGGTATGCTTCTAGCGGTTCGTTAGTGAGTGCGGTGGGCGGGTGGGCCACCCTGTCCACTATACTCATCGACCCACTAAATGGTTGAGAAATAACAACCAATTATAGATTTTTTTTTCGTTTAAAAAGTAGAACCCACTCTCGTGTGCAATCCAAATTCAAAATTTTTAAGTCAAAAAATGGTTGTCATTCCAATACCATTAGTCAATCGGTCAGTTGTAGATGCGACGGCCCACCTGCCCACCGCATTCACATGTCGTGCCATGAACGAAGCGGTTTTCAGTCATAAAGAACAATTCTGGAATACAATTAACGAAATGTGGATGCAATAGGAAAATGGTTGTCATTCAGAACCAGTTTGTCAACCATTCAGTCAAAAATTAATGTAAATTTGAGTATATATTTTGGTGTAAATCTCAAACTGGATTGATTCTTATTACCAGTATAAGGTTTGTTTGTGACTAAAAAGCGTATGCTTCTGGCGGTTCGTTAGTGAGTGCGGTGGGCGGGTGGGCCGCCCTGTCCACTATACTCATCGACCCACTAAATGGTTGAGAAATAACAACCAATTATAGATTTTTTTTTCGTTTAAAAAGTAGAACCCACTCTTCGTGTGCAATCCAAATTCAAAATTTTGATTTAGTCATAAAATATAATTGTCATTAAATTAAAATTTAAAAATAAAATTGACATTCCCTATTCTATTATGGTGTTAATGTTATAAAAAATTACAAAAGCTCTTTAACCCAACGGCAAGAAAATAATTCAATGTAGGTAGCTATATTTACTTACGTAGATGGGTACTTACAAATATTAATTTAAATGTGTTTGTTAAAGTTGAAAACAAAAATTAAGATAAACCAGAAGAATGTTCTTAAATCCAGGTTGAGTAAATTTAAATTAAAAATTTAAATATATCTAAGTCGAACTCCACAAACTTTAATGAGCGTAAAATTACAAATGGAACATGTTTCGGCAGAACACTTCTGCCATCATCAGCCCTAATTTAACAAGAGATTAATGATACAATTGAGGGGTTCTTACCTGAAAGAATATAAACAATTATGAAGTTGACGTAATTTTGAATTAAATTTGACGCTTTCAAAGGGTTACATGATTTTTTAAAGATTTCGTAAAAACAACATTTTATAGAATGTAGAAATTAAAAATGGATCAAAGAGAATCTGGTAAGTTTGTTTGAGTGGTAAAAAATTAAAATAATGAATTAATAATGGGATTATTGAAGTTATTCTGTTCGTTTAAACAAGATCTGTTTTCCAGTTTCAAGGCTTTCCTTATTTCCAAAGTCTCAAGAAAATTTAATTTCCGGCCTTTATTGCATTTATGGATCAATTTGGAATTTGATGGTGAAAAACTATGTTTCGTTATTAATAAATGATTGGCGAAAGAAGAAGGTGTTGATGGTGGAGGATCAAGATCTGTGTTGTTATAGATGTGCCTGAAATGTTCTTTACTACGGTCTGATATTTTGCGACCTGTCTGACCTATGTAGAATGACTCACAAGAAGAGCAGTTTAATTTGTATACACCTGATGATGATTTGTAATCTAATGGATCTTTATTTTTAATAAGAAATCTGGATAAGTTGTTATCTGTTTTAAATGAAACTTTAAAACCGTTTTTCTTAAGTATTTTTGAACATTTCTCTGAGATGACACCAAAGTATGTTAATGAATTAGAAAAGGAAATTCTTTCTGAAGGATTATTGATTTTTTTTTTCGTTTAAAAAGTAGAACCCACTCTCGTGTGCAATCCAAATTCAAAATTTTTAAGACAAAATATTCATTACCATACCATTAGTCAATCGGTCAGTTGTAGATGCGACGGTTTGATCTTTAAAGGGTGAAGAAGTTAAAAACTGATCTTCTAAGTTATTCATGAATATTTCTGCTAAAAGAGGTGACAAATTAGAGCCCATTGCTAAGCCTGAGTCTTGTGAATAAAAATTTTGATCTAGGACAGTCTCACAAAGTGAATGGAAATTTAGTGCATGTATGGTTGGCATATTAGAATTAAATAGTAGGTTTTTTAAAATTAATAAGCAAGATTTGGGTGGGATGCTGGGGAATAAATTAACTACGTCAAATGAAACAAGTCTAGTGTCTGATGGAATTTGGAATTTTGAGAAGAACGAATATTGGTTTATGATGGGGGCTGAAGGTTGAGGAACCGACGGCGCGAGCGTAATTTTGTTGTCGAAGATAAATAATAACCAAACGTATAGATCAGTACTATCATTGAATATCTACTCTAGTTAGAGTAGTTAGAGTATTGATATTCAATGGTACTATCAATGAAAATTTCTGCCTTATCGAATTTGTTTTGACGACAAACAAACATGCTGCTTCCAAGACACAAAAATGTACGTAATTTACAGCTTTTTTTATTGCCTTGGACCCCGAACGAAACGAAACCAAGGAACTCTTTCCAGATGTGTCATCTGTGCTTCATCTCTAATTTTTTATATCATTTACGACAATCATATACCTAGTAAGGATTTTTTATTTTTCCAATAGTTACTTATACTGATTTCTTATAGATTTTGAGGCAACTGTACTGCAAGCATTGGCAAAACTGACCCAGCACGTCGAGCAACACACAATCCGAGTCGTGAAAAAAATGATTTAATTTGGTTGGGACAATTAGCCCATAATAATTATTTTAGTTTTTTTTTTATAATAATAATTATAGTTATAGTTATAAAGTTTATAATATTAGTAGTACATAGTTGATATTATAGTTTTTAGTAATTATTTTCATATTTTCTATTCACCTTTATACATTATAATATATTTGAACTTTTGTAAAACATTTTTTTTTTGTTTTATAATAAATATATGTCATGAAAATCAACACTTTTTTAATATACTTACTTCCTAAAATCACGTAAAAAAACGTGTTTTACTAGACGTTATAAACACGTCATATATACACGTCGAAAGTAACGGTGAAGTCAGCGACATCGTAACGTGTATACAACCGTTGGTACTCGTCTTTTTTTACGTTTTTCTCACGTGGTTCTGTTTACTGGGATAGCACCATAACAGAGGAGTCAATTTTTTAAACAATCCAAACTTGAGATTACAATTTGCCTCAGAAACTACAAATCCACCAAGTGCGCAGCCCTCAAAAACAATATTAATTTCAATCTTTCATTGCCGGATTTCCCGCACAGGCAAGAGGACGGGACGAGACAGGGTGCAGATTGTATTTCTATCCGTGACAAATGTGACACCCTGAGTTATAGTTTTCCCGGGTCTTTGACGCGCGTACACGCCATATATGTTTTTCGCATAAAGTTTGCCGGAGCGGTAGTTCAAGATGGAAATTTGATGCAACCGTGAGCTTTTAGGTTAATGCATCCGAACTATCTCCGCGAATTCAGATGAATTTTCGAGTCGATATGACGCGTCATCTTCCTTTCAATTTGACGGCGCAAGAACAGAGAGACATGACCACATTGATTCGGCAGCGTCCGTATTTCACATACACACCGGAGGATGATTTACGGTCGCCGCATAAATACTGCAGATGATATTTTAAATCGAGGTCAGGAAATACCACTAAAATTTCGAGGGAAATTTATTATGTTACTGAAATTTTAACGTGTTTCTACCTACGAGTGTAATACCGCCATGAATCTCCGGTGAATTCGGGAACAAAAACCGGGGTTATTTATCGATTTTTTCGCGCAGATTCTCCCGGCCAATAAAAACTTCCAAGTGTAATGCAACCGATGGGAAAAGTTAAAAAATTATGGTGTGCGCGTAAAAATCTTGGAGAGTTTGCCGGGTCACGCACCCGCTCGATCATCATGGTCGTTTAATTATTTTTTCATGTTGGTAATCTGGGGTTGTGATCTGTCAAGCATGACCATGGGTGAGGGGCCGTTTATGCTCGGTCAGGATTTATGATTTATAATATAAAATCCTTTTCGAATTACGGGCGTTCCGATTGGTGTGTTTAGATAACATAACTTACATCCTACTTTACGTTCTGTCTTAATTTCAAAACAATTACTTCTCTCCTGCCGTTTACTCTTCGGCCTTCTCACTCTTTCATCTCATCTTACTCCACTTAATTATGTTCAATCGTGTCTTTCTCAAGCAAGGTACACCTTATTTCCCCGTCTTCCAAAAAATACCCATTCTCCCTCTATTCACTTCCGCACCTAAACCACTCATCTTTCATTCTTGCCGACTCTTTAGTATTGCCTCTACCATGTAACAAAGTTGCTAAATTTTTTCTGTTTCCCAATATCGCGGTGACAATTACCCCGAAATAAAATACTTCCCGGCTGCCGTATCGAGATCGTTCTTGCTCCCAGCTGCTGAGTAAAATAGCGCACTTACATGTACGTGTACGTGTAAAACCTGAGTTTTTATGAAACCTATGAATTTGGGCAACCTAAAAACCTGATTTTGGAGAACTTGGGAACTGGAGAAACCTGAGAATCAGAACAACCTGAAATCCTGGAAAACTTGAGATGTTGGACAATCTGAATTCTCATGTAACCTATGACCTAGAAAGACCTAAGAACCTGATATTTTGAAAAACTTGTGAACTGGAGAAACCTGAGAATTTGGAGAACCTGAAATGCCGGAAATCCAGATATTTTGAGAAATCTGAGAAGTCGGAAAGATTGAGATTTGAAAACATGAGATCTTGTAAAACTTGAGATCCGATGAAGTTTATGACCTTGAGTAACCTACGAATCTAATATTTTAGAAAACTTGAGATCTTATTAGATCTTAAAGCTTTGGAAATAACTTGAGAACTGGAGAGACTTAACAATTTGAAGAAACTGGAATCTTGGAAAAGCCGAGATTTGAAAATCTTAAGAATTTGAAGAACAAGAGATCTTGGAAAATTCGAGATCCTATGAAGCTTATGACTTTGAGTAACCTACAAAGCTAAGATTTTAGAAAACTTCAGATCTTATTGGATCTTAAAGCTTTGGAGATAACTTGAGAACTGGAAAAACTTAACAATTTTAACTGGAATCTTGGAAAAAATTTGAAGAATCTGAGTTCTTGGAAAACCTGAGTTCCTATGCTACTTATACGCTTAAGTGACCTAAGAACTTGATACATATTTTGGAGAACTTGAGAACTTGAGGAACTTAAGACCCTAGAAAAGCTTAAAATTTAAAAAAACTAGGAATTTTAGAAAGGTTGAAATTGGGAAGATCTTAAGAATTTGATGAACCTGAGATCTTCGAAAACCTGACTTCCTATGCTACTTATACGCTTGAGTGACCTAAGAACTTGATACATATTTTGGAGAACTTGAAGACTTGAGGAACTTAAGACATTGAGAACTGAAAAAACTTTAAAAATTTAAAGAACTCGGAATCTTAGAAAGACAGATTTAAAGATCTTAAGAATTTGAAGAACCTGAGTTTCTATGCTACTTATACACTTGAGTGACCTAACAACTTGATACATATCTTGGAGAACTTTAGGACTTGAGGAACTTAAGACATTGAGAACGAGAAAGGTTTGAAATTTGAAGAACTTGAAATCTTAGAAACACTGAGATTTGAAGATCTTAAAAATTTGAAGAACCTGAGATATTGGAAAACCTCAGTTCCTATGTTACTTATAAGCATGAGTAACCTAAGAACCTGATACATATTTTGGAGAATTTGAGGAACTTAGATCTTGAGAACTGGAGAAGCTTGAGAATTTAAAAAACTTGAAATCTTTAAAACATTTAATTTTAGAACTAGAGTAATATGAATACTTAAGTAGAATAATCTGAAAAATTTTGAAAAAAAAGAGACAATGGGGAATCTGAGGAGCGGACAGCCTTGAAACTTGAAAAATTTTAAATTTGAGAAGTCGGGAAGCTTGAGATCCTTTGAAGCTTATAACCTTGAGTAACCTACAAAGCAAAGATTTTAGGAAACTTGAGATCTTATTGGATCTTAAAGGTTTGGAAATAAATTGAGAACTGGAAAAACTTGACAATTTTAATTGGAATCTTAGAAAAAATTTGATGAACCTGAGATCTTGGAAAACCTGAGTTCCTATGCTACACTTATAGGCTTGAGTGACCTAAGAACTTGATACATATTTTGGAGAACTTGAGGTCTTGATGAACCTAAGACCTTGAGAACTAGAAAAGCTTGAAATTTAAAAAATTTGAAATCTTAGAAAGACTGGCATTTGAAGATCTTAAGAATTTGAAGAACCTGAGATGTTGGAAAACCTGAGTTCCTATGCTACTTATAAGCTTGAGTAACCTAATAACCTGATACATATTTTGGAAAACTTGAGGAACTTAGACCTTGCGAACTGGAGAAGCTTGAGAATTTAAAAAACTTGGGAAGTCTGAAATCTTTAAACAATTAATTTTATAACTAGAGAAATATGAATACTTAAGTGGAATAATCTGAAAAATTTTGAAAAAAAAAATGAGACAATGGGGAACCTGAGGAGCGGACAGCCTTGAAACTTGAAAAATTTTAAATTTGAGAAGTCGGAAAGCTTGAGATCTTTTGAAGCTTATGACCTTGAGTAACCTACAAAGCTAAGATTTTAGGAAACTTGAGATCTGATTGGATCTTAAAGCTTTGGAAATAACTTGAGAACTCGAAAAACTTGACAATTTTAACTGGAATCTTGAAAAAAATTTGATGAACCTGAGATCTTGGAAAACCTGAGTTCTTATGCTACACTTATAGGCTTGAGTAACCTAAGAACTTGATACATATTTTGGAGAACTTGAAGACTTGAGGAACTTAAGACCTTGAGAACTGGAAAAGCTTGAGAATTTAAAACTTGAAATCTTAGAAAGACTGAAATCTTTAAACATTTAATTTTAGAACTAGAGAAATATGAATACTTAAGTAGAATAATCTGAAAAATTTTGAAAAAAAAATGAGACAATGGGGAACCTGAGGAGCGGACAGCCTTGAAACTTGAAAAATTTTAAATTTGAGAAGTCGGAAAGCTTGAGATCCTTTGAAACTTATGACCTTGAGTAACCTACAAAGCAAAGATTTTAGGAAACTTGAGATCTTATTGGATCTTAAAGGTTTGGAAATAACTTGAGAACTGGAAAAACTTGACAATTTTAATTGGAATCTTGGAAAAAATTTGATGAACCTGAGATCTTGGAAAACCTGAGTGCCTATGCTACACTTATAGGCTTGAGTGACCTAAGAACATGATACATATTTTGGAGAACTTGAGGTCATGATGAACCTAAGACCTTGAGAACTAGAAAAGCTTGAAGTTTAAAAGTTTTGAAATCTTAGAAAGACTGGCATTTGAAGATCTTAAGAATTTGAAGAACCTGAGATGTTGGAAAACCTGAGTTCCTATGCTACTTATAAGCTTGAGTAACCTAAGAACCTGATACATATTTTGGAAAACTTGAGGAACTTAGACCTTGCGAACTGGACAAGCTTGAAAATTTAAAAAACTTGGAAAGTCTGAAATCTTTAAACATTTAATTTTAGAACTAGAGAAATAAGAATACTTAAGTAAAATAGTCTAAAAAATTTTGAAATAAAAAAATTAGACAATGGAGAACCTGAGGAGCGGACAGTCTTTGAACTTGAAAAAATTTAAATCTACGAATCTCCGAACTTAAGAGGTAGGAAATTGAAGGAGTTCTTCAACAAACTTGAAAACTTGAGAAATCTAATTTGTGTACTGGAAGAATCTGGGAAATCTGAGAAACTGAGGAAAATTATATATAACTACAAAAAACAAAACCCGAGTAATCTGAAAATTTTAGAAACCTTAGTGTTTTATGATCCTGAAATTTTGTATAACCCGAGATCTTAGGAATCCTGGGAACTTGAAGTATCTAAGAACTTGCAGAACCTAAAGGATTAGAAGAAACCATGAAACTTTAGAATTTTGAAGACCTTGAGATCCAGGGACCTGTGAATTTAAGGATCTCGGAAAATCTGGGACAAAGAAAAAGGTTAAAATCAATTCAAATTCCAGCATGCAAATTTGGAGTCAAGGATTTCTAAAGGAAGGATGCACTCAGTTGCATTGATAATGCCTTTTCGACTTCCAACACTGCTTCGGCGGCATCCCTATTTATCATTACCATTAAAAATAATGTTTCTATTTTTTGATTAATTTCTTTTTTCGTTTTTTTTTTTATGAATGTAGGAGTGAATGCAGTGAAGACCAAGAGAAAGAGGAAGCAGCTTTTCTTGTCAGTGTAATCAGCATTTGATTGGTTCTGTATTAAAGCTTGGAGCATTTTCATTGGTGATTTAATAATGAGTTGAATTGTAGATGGAATAAATAATATAAATCAAAAAGGGGAAAATTCAATTCAGAGAAATCTGAAGACAACACGCAACAGCATCTGCAGGAGTCCAAGCTTGGTTGCCTATCATCCAACAAGCTCTTAGAACAGTTCCTATTGTAAACCTCTTTAATAATTTCCGTGCACTTGTTCCACGTCCACGCGCGATTATTCCTTGCATTAGAATATAATTTATTACTCACACCTATTATTTATTACTCCTGGCAAATCCGAAAGCATCTCTTATTCAAACGGAAAAGTCTGGACATCGACAGGAACTTGGTCCAAAAATAAAACCAATCTTTATCCGACAAGTTGCTCCGCTGGTGGTGATTTACACACACTTAGTTTCCGCATTTCTTCATAAACTTTATTTGAGCAGTTATAAATATGTGATAAAATTTATTGCCGCTTCCGTTCTATAATGATCATCATTTCTAGCTCGACGCCCGCGAAATATCAACAGCCACCACCAGTTTCCCCAAAATGCGGTACAATCCACGATATGTAAGTGTGTCTAAATTTACATCATTTTATGTCTTCGGGCTGACGGAAATAGCTTTATTAGTCTTAAAACATCCGATAACATTTCTCCAAGCCTAGTCACTGTGAAGTAAATGGAATTCTCTCGGTCGCTTCTTCGGAGCGGTCCAAGTTAAAAGTCACGATCCGGTCTAAAAATAATTAAGTTATTTCGGAAATTTTCTAAAGTGAGGCTGTAATTTTAAAACTAAACAGACTGTAATTCCTAATTAAACTGTCATTTAAATATGAGTAATGAGTTGTGAGAATCTGCACCAACTCAAATGTGTCATTGTTTACTTACCGTTGTTCACTTTAACGTAATTCAAAATATCAAGACATTAATTTAAAAGCTATAATTAGATAAGAATAAAGACTAAGTTACGTTTAGCGTTACGCAAAAGTAGGTAAATATATTTTATCGGATTAGTGTCAAGGCCGACAACAACGGAATTTTTTTTTCAATACGTAAGCACGTAACCAAATCACTTTATATGTCTTTAATCATTAAGTAATTAGTAGAGAAAGCTAATAGCAAAGTTGCTAAAATTCCTCCTTAAAGTTTTAAAAAATCTGGCTGCGAAATTTTTTGCAGAAACAATCCAAACCCTTAATAATCTATAAAAAAAACTAGCTGACACGACGAACTTTGTACCGTCGCAGAATCAATAAATGTTCAGTTTTTTTTTCGATGTTTTAATAGTTATTCTGCCATTCGGAGCGGAGGGAAATCCAGCAAATCAAAGATCATAAAAATCGGTCCATCCGTTCTTGAGTTATAAACCCAAGGAGGGCCCTTGAGCTCCCTGTCTATGTTTTAATAGTTATTCTGCTATTCGGGGCGGAGACAAAAAGCTTCAATTTTGTTGAAACACCGAAACTGAACCATCGCAAAATTACCGTAAAATTCAGTCAATTCTCATTTACTCAAAATCTGCTTGTTACAGCGCTACGCTAAAGATGTTATCCGTCTCGGATATTAGACTCCAGTTTCCTGGTGCACCGAGCATTAAAATAATCTAATGAAAAACACAAAGGATAACGACTGTATTAGCCAGGAAAGTCCAATTTACTGCGACGCTAAAGTACCTTTAAATCTGCATCGGGTAACTACCAGATGTTCTTATCAAAGATTGTTTAACTTATTTACCTAAACCTCTTTGTCGTTCGTTTTTCCTTCTAGATAATTCAGTAATTCCTAAATGTTTGAAAGGTCTCAAAATGGCAACTGTTGAAAATTAAAAGATTGCAGGCCTCAAAAAACTCCTCTTCAGTTTGCTAGCCGCTCGGTTAGCGATTGTGAGAAACGACATTTTAAAATATTGTAAATGTATCGTTTTTGTTAAAATATGAAATAATATGGTGCCGACCGACTGACCTAATTAATAATAATCATATAATAAGATCTGCATTAATAAAATCGATATTTCTAATTTATACATACAGTCTCTGAGAAGCAAACTTTCTGCTCTTTTCTCCGAACTGCCGTTTTATGTTTACGAATATTATTCTATTGCTATGACTATTCCAGAGCTATTTCGCTTGCAGCAATAGCAACCCTATGTGTGGGACGAGCTCGAATGGAAGACGTCTTTAATATTAAATCCTACGAGTAAACGAAACGGTATTAAACTTATTAGCGAGATTAAGCTCGGCATTCAGTATCATTCTGAAGGTGTGTACATTCAGCGCTTAGGATTTAATGGGTATTAACTTCGAAATGTGTTACATACAAACGTAGCAATTATTGCACAGCGCTTACAATGGTAGATTGAGAAGGAATGTGGAAAAGAGATTGCTTTGGGAAATTTACACCACCGTATGCAACAAAATATAGTGTTGATAAAGGTCGGTACAAAATTCATGCATCGCTGACAGGTTAATTTTAGTTTTTAAAGTGACACTCCTTGAAGTTTGACGTTGACCGTTTTTAAACTGTGACGTTATCAACGATTATCAACTGTTCGGAAATCGCCCACTCTACAACCGCAAGAGCGTTCCCACGGGTCTTACCGTAGATTATGTCACTATTTGAAAACAAAGACATTGTAACAAAATTTAGAGCACCGTCAAGCAGTCAAAGTAAAACTGAGTAATTTACTGTCGTTCTACCGCACTCAATGTAGCAAAGAACTCATTTCTTGTTTAGGCCAAGAGACAAGGGTTGGTTTACTAATAGTTCTTCAATGGTGCTAGCGGTTCTCAATCGCGTTTCGAGTACATGTTAAAGCGATATAGCTTGATGTTTTTACGTTTTATATTTTTCTAGGTCTCATAAATAATTCTTGATAGGGGGTGTCTAATAAATAATAACTGAAATGCTTTTCGAAAATTACGAGTGGTTTACACAAACCCGAAATTAACTTACATACAAAGGGTCCAAATTTTGTACAGGGAACGGATTGGTAGTCCTGATTTCCGGAAATTCAAACAGAGAACATTTAATTCTTTAATGCAAGTAATTGTAGTAGTAGATCAAGCTTCTAGTTCCCTTTCCCTAGTTTCTAGTTCCTTAGTTCCGTTCCTATTAGTGTTTAGTACCTTAGATCTTAGTTTCTTAGTTTCCAGTTCCATCATTCTTATTGCTTTGCAACCGCTCATATTATTAATTATAGTACCTTAAGTCCCAGTTCCCAAGTTTCTAGTTTCTTTGCTCTGAGTGCCTCACATTTCCATTAGTCTTTAGTACCTTATATCCAAACTCACTAGTTTCTAGTTTCCTCGCTCCTAGTGCCATCGATCTTAGTGTCTTAGTTTCGTTATTATTAGTCTTTAGTACCTTGGATCTTAGTTTGCTAATTTCTAGTTTCTTCGTTGTTAATACCTCAGTTGCATTCTTTTTAGTCTTTAGTACTTTAGATCCCCATTCTCCAGCTTCTAGTTTGTTAATTGTTAGCTAATTCGTTGTTAGTGCCCGAGTTCCCAGTTTTTATAGTTTACAGTAGCTTAAACCCTAGTTCTTATAACATGTCTTGAAAAACATTCTGCACACTTCCCTGTTTATGCGAAGTCGCAACACTGCCCTTGATTGGTTAACAAATGCTTATTGGAGAAATCATTTTCATATGGGGTTTCTCTTTTCCTCTGAATCTCGTGATTTTTGAGTTATGGTTCTTATTGCCTTATTGCTTCTTAGTTTTTAGTACTTCAGGTTCCCTCGTTCTTATTGCCTGACTTCCTAGTTTCTTAGTTTGTAAAACCTTAGATCCTAGTTCCTAGTGCCTTGCAACCGTTGATATTATTCATTAGTACCTCAGGTCCCAGTTCCCTAATTTCTAACTTCTTCGTTTTGAGTGCCTTAGATTTCTATTAGTCTTTAGTACCTTATAACCCAGTTCACTAGTTTCTAGTTTCCTCGCTCCTAGTTCCTTCGATCATACTGTCTTAGTTTCGTTATTATTAGTCTTTAGTACCTTGGATCTTAGTTTGCTAATTTCTAGTTTCTTCGTTCTTAGTACCTTAGTTACATTCTTTGTAGTCTTTAGTACTTTAGATCCCAATTCTCTAGTTTCTAGTTTGTTAATTGTTACCTCCTTCGTTGTTAGTGCCCGAGTTCCTAGTTTTTAGTTTACAGTAGCTTAAACCCTAGTTCCTATAATATGTCTTAAAAAACATTATACACACTTCCCTGTTTATGCGAAGTGGCAACACTGCCCTTGATTGGTTAATAAATGCTTATTGGAGAAATCATTTTCATTTGGGGTTGCTTTTTTCCTCTGAATCTCGTGATTTTTGAGTTTTAGTTCTTATTGCCTTATTGCTTCTTAGTTTCTTAGTTTTTAGTACTTCAGGTTCCCTCGTTCTTATTGCCTGAGTTCCTAATTTCTTAGTTTGTAAAACCCTAGATGTTAGTTCCTAGTGCCTTGCAACCGTTGATATTATTCATTAGTACCTCAGGTCCCAGTTCCCTAATTTCTAACTTCTTCGTTTTGAGTGCCTTAGATTTCTATTAGTCTTTAGTACCTTATAACCCGATTCACTAGTTTCTAGTTTCCTCGCTCCTAGTTCTTTCGATCCTACTGTCTTAGTTTCGTGATTATTAGTCTTTAGTACCTTGGATCTTAGTTTGCTAATTTCTAGTTTCTTCGTTCTTAGTACCTTAGTTACATTCTTTTTAGTCTTTTGTACTTTAGATCCCAATTCTCCGGTTTCTAGTTTGTTAATTGTTAGCTCCTTCGTTGTTAGTGCCCGAGTTCCCAGGTTTTATAGTTTACAGTAGCTCAAACCCTAGTTCCTATAATATGTCTTAAAAACCATTCTACACACTTCCCTGTTTATGCGAAGTAGCAATACTGCCCTTGATTGGTTAATAAATCCTTATTGGAGAAATCATTCTCATATGGGGTTTATTTCTTTCCTCTGAATGTCGTGATTTTTGAGTTCTAGTTCTTACTGCCTTATTGCTTCTTAGTTTCTTAGTTTTTAGTACTTCAGGTTCCCTCGTTCTTATTGTCTGAGTTCCTAGTTTCTTAGTTTGTAAAACCTTAGATCCCAGTTCCTAGTGCCTTGCAACCGTTGATATTACTCATTAGTACCTCAGGTCCCAGTTCCCTAATTTCTAACTTCTTCGTTTTGAGTGCCTTAGATTTCTATTAGTCTTTAGTACCTTATAACCCAGTTCACTAGTTTCTAGTTTCCTCGCTCCTAGTTCCTTCGATCCTACTGTCTTAGTTTCGTTATTATTAGTCTTTAGTACCTTAGATCTTAGTTTGCTAATTTCTAGTTTCTTCGTTGTTAGTGCCCGAGTTCCCAGTTTTTATAGTTTACAGTAGCTTAAACCCTAGTTCTTATAACATGTCTTAAAAAACATTCTGCACACTTCCCTGTTTATGCGAAGTGGCAACACTGCCCTTGATTGGTTAACAAATGCTTATTGGAGAAATCATTTTCATATGGGGTTTCTTTTTTCCTCTGAATCTCGTGATTTTTGAGTTATAGTTCTTATTGCCTTATTGCTTCTTAGTTTCTTAGTTTTTAGTACTTCAGGTTCCCTCGTTCTTATTGCCTGAGTTCTTAGTTTCTTAGTTTGTAAAACCTTAGATCCTAGTTCCTAGTGCCTTGCAACCGTTGATATTATTCATTAGTACCTCAGGTCCCAGTTCCCTAATTTCTAACTTCTTCGTTTTGAGTGCCTTAGATTTCTATTAATCTTTAGTACCTTATAACCCAATTCACTAGTTTCTAGTTTCCTCGCTCCTAGTTCCTTAGATCCTTCTGTCTTAGTTTCGTTATTATTAGTCTTTAGTACCTTGGATCTTAGTCTGCTAATTTCTAGTTTCTTTGTTCTTAGTACCTTAGTTACATTCTTTTTAGTCTTTAGTACTTTAGATCCCCACTCTCCAGCTTCTAGTTTGTTAATTGTTAGCTAATTCGTTGTTAGTGCCCGAGTTCCCAGTTTTTATAGTTTACAGTAGCTTAAACCCTAGTTCCTATAACATGTCTTGAAAAACATTCTGCACACTTCCCTGTTTATGCGAAGTGGCAACACTGCCCTTGATTGGTTAACAAATGCTTATTGGAGAAATCATTTTCATATGGGGTTTCTTTTTTCCTCTGAATCTCGTGATTTTTGAGTTATGGATCTTATTGCCTTATTGCTTCTTAGTTTTTAGTACTTCAGGTTCCCTCGTTCTGATTGCCTGAGTTCCTAGTTTCTTAGTTTGTAAAACCTTAGATCCTAGTTCCTAGTGCCTTGCAACCGTTGATATTATTCATTAGTACCTCAGGTCCCAGTTCCCTAATTTCTAACTTCTTCGTTTTGAGTGCCCTAGATTTCTATTAGTCTTTAGTACCTTATAACCCAGTTCACTAGTTTCTAGTTTCCTCGCTCCTAGTTCCTTCGATCCTACTGTCTTAGTTTCGTTATTATTAGTCTTTAGTACCCTGGATCTTAGTTTGCTAATTTCTAGTTTCTTCGTTCTTAGTACCTTAGTTACATTCTTTGTAGTCTTTAGTACTTTAGATCCCAATTCTCTAGTTTCTAGTTTGTTAATTGTTACCTCCTTCGTTGTTAGTGCCCGAGTTCCTAGTTTTTTAGTTCACAGAAGCTCAAACCCTAGTTCCTATAATATGTCTTAAAAACCATTCTACACACTTCCCTGTTTATGCGAAGTGGCAATACTGCCCTTGATTGGTTAATAAATGCTTATTGGAGAAATCATTTTCATATGGGGTTTCTCTTTTCCTCTGAATCTCGTGATTTTTGAGTTATGGTTCTTATTGCCTTATTGCTTCTTAGTTTCTTAGTTTTTAGTACTTCAGGTTCCCTCGTTCTTATTGCTTGAGTTCCTAGTTTCTTAGTTTGTAAAACCTTAGATCTTAGTTCCTAGTGCCTTGCAACCGTTGATATTATTCATTAGTACCTCAGGTCCCAGTTCCCTAATTTCTAACTTCTTCGTTTTGAGTGCCTTAAAGTTCTATTAGTCTTTAGTACCTTATAACCCAATTCACTAGTTTCTAGTTTCCTCGCTCCTAGTTCCTTTGATCTTATTGTCTTAGTTTCTTTATTATTAGTCTTTAGTACCTTGGATCTTAGTTTGCTAATTTCTAGTTTCTTCGTTCAGAGTACCTTAGTTACATTCTTTTTAGTCTTTAGTACTTTAGATCCCAATTCTCCAGTTTCTAGTTTGTTAATTGTTAGCTCCTTAGTTGTTAGTGCCCGAGTTCCTAGTTTTTTAGTTTACAATAGCTTAAACCCTAGTTCCTATAATATGTCTTAAAAAACATTCTACACACTTCCCTGTTTATGCGAAGTGGCAATACTGCCCTTGATTGGTTAATAAATCCTTATTGGAGAAATCATTCTCATATGGGGTTTCTTTTTCCCTCTGAATCTCGTGATTTTTGAGTTATAGTTTTTATTGCCATATTGCTTCTTAGCTTCTTAGTTTTGAGTACTTCAGGTTCCCTTGTTCTTATTGCCTGAGTTCCTAGTTTCTTAGTTTGTAAAACCTTAGATCCTAGTTCCCTTGTGCCTAGTCCCTACAATATGTCTAAATAAATGTTTTACACAATTTTCTGTCTTTCTGATCTTTGCATTATAGTTTCTTCGTCCCTAGTACCTTAATTCTTAGTTTCTTAGATTTTAGTCCCCTAAGATCTAGTTCCCTCGTCCTTAGTGCTTGATTTCCTAGTTTTTTAGTTTGTAGCACCTTAAATCCTAGTGCTCTGGTTGACAGTTCCATATAGTGCTCACAAAGGTTTTTAGTCTCTTTTTTTTACTTTTGTTTCTTTTGGTTCTTGTGCTTCTTTCGTGTCATTTGTCTTTTTGCTTTTAGTCTCTGTCGTCTCTTCACTTTCTTCATTTTGTGTTATCTGTTAACTTTTCACCCCATTAGTCTCTCTACTTCTTTTGTTGTCTTAAGTCCACTTAATGGTATATGTTTTTTTTCCTTTGTTTCGTGTATTTATTTTCTATCGTTACTAAGTATTGTAGATGGTGTAGTGTCTTCAGTATCTTTGATTTTTTTGATGGTTCTGGTCGCATTGGTCTCTGCAGTTTCTTTTTTTTTTAGTATGTTTTGTTTATTATGTTGTTCTATTTGGTCTATTATGTCGCTATTATTT
This sequence comes from Diaperis boleti, assembly GCA_963583935.1. NCBI lineage: Eukaryota > Metazoa > Arthropoda > Insecta > Coleoptera > Tenebrionidae > Diaperis > Diaperis boleti. The sequence continues at coordinate 6,803,413 of OY757244.1, read as the reverse complement.
CTTTAGTCTCTGAAGTCTCAGTGATCTCTTTGCTGTATCATCGTCACTATTCTTTATTTGTCATTTTGTTTCTTTATATCTTTTGTCTCTTGTGTTTCTAGTGTCTTTCACCTCCTTTGTCTCTTTTGTCTCTTTCGTATATTGATCTCTGTGATGTTTATTGCCTTAGATTTCTGTGATGTCTTTTTGTGTCTTTTTGATTATTGTAGTACATAAGCTCCTTTCATCTCTTCTTGGCCTGGTTGTCTCTTTATTTTATTTTATTTTTTGGTTCTTTTGATTGCTCTATTTTTATGTATTCTTTTTTTATCTTTTGTCTTTTTGGTCTCTTCGATCTCTTTGTTTTGCATTGTTTATTTTCTCACTTTAGCCTCTTTGGGTTTCTTGGTATTTTTATTTTATTTGATCTCCGTAGTCCTTTATTTCGCCCTTTAATCTTTTAAGGCACTGTGCTCTTTTTGTTTTTAGTTTCTTTTGCCTCGTTAGTCTCTTAGGTCTCTTTAGTCTTCTTAGTTTTTGATTTCTGTACCCCCTTTAGTATCTAGACTATCTTTGATACTATCTTTTGGTATTTTTATGTCTGTAACGACTTTAATCTCTTTTATTTCTTTGATCTCTTTAGTCTATTTGTTCACTGTTCTCTTTCGTCACTGTCGTCTCTTTCGTTTCCTAAATCTAAAAACAATAATTCGATAATCGCTGACCGGTGGGTGAAACGGTGTCATCAGAGAAAGAATTTCCGAAGCATAGAAGATTTCACTAAAAACACTTACTTATTATACTCTCTACATTTTACATCTAACGCACAAAAATCTTCTTAATTTAATATTGGTGAATACATGTTGTCAAAAGCCGTTATAGGAATCCTGGAGATACCTGCAGGACATCGCAGCCCAAACCCCCGAAACGTGTCGGTCTATATAAAACCGCTAGCTAATACACTAAAACACTTGTCAACACTTCTTTAAGATGCATAATAATAATTATTAATAATATTGCAGCTTCTCTAAAATTTTGAGGTTATGTTATATGTTTACAAGTCATGGACAGTTGTTAATCAGTCAAGCTCTACACTGTAAAAAAATAAAACAAAGACGCAATTTCAAAGCTTGCTTTAACCAGGTTTTTTGTTGAACGCTCGTTATAATTTATGTAGACTACTCTGTAGAATGTGATCTTATAAAAAATATTTAGAGCGTTGCTGAAACTTCTTGCAAGACGAAAGTGGAACATCCCACTCAAAGTCAGGTATGATACTTCCCACCGGATTAAAATTTAATGAATTTTCTCCTTCGCAATTTAGCTCGTGTGGATAGTCGGTCGATTTTATTATTAGAGAGTCGTTTTACGTGCACTTTTATTATGCACTTTCCGTCCTCTTTGTTTTAATATTCGGCCGCCGGCCGCAAACATCCGTCCGCCACAATGTGGCGAATTTCTTCGTCCTTTAACAATGCGAAAAGTGATGAAACGGCTCTCAATATTTGATGTGCCGCCTACAATGATGGCTTTTGCGAGTTCAGCAAATTACCGAACGCAGCAGCTCTCCTGACAGCGGCCAATAAACCGGAATGTTTTATTGTGCCATTAAATAATCCATTACATTTGAATTTTGATGTCTCGAATTGGAGCTCGAAGATAGATATACTAGGAAGATAATTTATAAAAAAACGTTAACCGTTATAGTTATAGCTGAAAAGTGGCGTATACTTATTAAAGTTGATGTAAACGTTTTGACTGAGAGGGTGTCCAATTGGACGTGATTCGCGCTGCGGCTGGATGGTCCCAAAGTTCTATAACAGGCCGTTAGTTTCGAGTGCACAGGGATCCTTTGCTAGGGCTGTTTCGGAATTTATTAAAGATTGTTGTACGTTCCGTTGAATTTAGGGCAGTTGACTGATGTTACGAAGTAATGGTATAAGTCGTCTACATTATAAGTGATCATGAAGGCCAGATGTAATATAATAATTACAAAATAAAACAACTTACCTAAGTGAAGTTCAACCTTAATTATATGTACCGTTCGGCCTGAAATGATCACTCCCTCCCTTAACATTGAATTATGCAACGCCCCCTGGTGTTCCGACTCCATTAGTGGCTTTAAGGGGGCGTCCATTAATTACGTGAGGCGTTTCGGGGAGGAGGGGGTCTAGCCGAATCTCACTCATTCTCACGTGGGGGAGAGGGGGGTTCTGCGCAATTTTTTTTTCCGCAAGAAACAGTAAAATTGCAAGAAAACGGTTAAACATGTTTCTCCATAAAATGTGGCTAAATCCTACACAAGAATATTTTTCTTCAAACGTCAAAAAAACCGTGACATCGTATAGAAATACAAATGTCCATTTCTCTGCGTAGACAGACAAAGTATTTTGTCTACCGTCCAATTGACCATACCTGCTGCTTAGGCAGACAAAGTATTTGTCTGCCGCTCAATTGTTCTATTCGGAGAAAAGTCACTTGAAGAAATTGAAAAGCACTTGAAATATCTTGAATCGAATTGAATAAACTTGAATCGTCTTCGAAAAGACTTGGAATATCTTGAAACGACTTCATTGACTTGAAAGACTTAAAGCGAATTGAAAAGACCTGAAATATTTTGAAGGGCCTTGAAGCGACTTCACATATTGTGAAAGGACTTGAAACGACTTGAAGATACTTGAACCGATTTGAAAGGACTTGAAATGTCGTGAAGTGACTTGAAATATTCGTGTTCGCACTTGAAGAGGGATAAAGTGATTTGAAGAAACTGGAAACGACTTGAAAGGATTTTGAAGCGACTTAAAGCGCCCTGGGAAGATTTAAAATATCTTGAAGGGATTAGAAGCATTGGAAACGACTTAAAAAGACGGGAAATATCTCGAAGAGACTTGAAGAGTTTTGAAGCAACCTGGAAAGACTTCAAATATCTTGAAAGACTTGAAGCGACTTGAAACGACATGAAATGTTTGGAAGAGATTTGAGGCGACTCTAAATGTTTTAAAAGCAATTGAAGCGATTTGAAAAGACTTTAAAAAATTTTGAGACCGAAAGCGGCTTGAAGAGAGATAAAGCGACTTGAAGAAACTTGAAACGACTTGAAAGGACTTTGAAGCGACTTCAAAAGATTTGAAATGTCTTGAAGAGTCTTGAAGCAACCTCGGAAAACTTCAAATATCTTGAAGGGACCGGAAACGACTTAAAAAAAACTTCAAATGTCCTGAAGCAACTTGAGGGAAGTTGAAACGGCTTGAAGGAATTTGGAATATTGTGAAACTACTTGAAAGACTTGAAGCGACTTGAAACGAGATAATGTTTCGAAGGTACTTGAGGCGACTTAAAATGTTTAAAGAAATTTGAATTAATGCTTGTTAATGTTTGAAGAGTCTTGGAGAGATCTGGGAAGACTTCAAATAATATCTTGAAGGGACTGGAAGCCACTTGAAAAGACTTGAAATAGCTTGAAGCGCCTTAAAATGTTTTGAAGGAAATTGAAGTGACTTGAAAAGTATTGAAATGTCTTGAAGAGGCTTGAAGAGACTTGAAAAGACTTGAAGAAACTTGAAACGACCGGAAAGGACTTTGTGACGCTTTCTATTAACTGGCTGCCTCAAGCACTATTAACTGCTTTAATTGTGGTTTGCTCCACAAGTGTCCGAGGGTAGCTTAGTGGAGTATGGTGTACCAGGGGTCAGCTGTTTGATTTGGCGGAAGGAAATAAAACAAAACGCCGCAGTGAATTTACTGGTTTATTAAATACAAACTATATACATTTGATATCCATACCACACTTGTCTCTCTCTCTCCGATTTTCCGGAGCGTCTCCGGTGCCCGGTTCTATTTACACCGTCACGAATTACACTTGAGGACTGGGACGAGGGACAAGAATAGGGTTGTACTGCGTTCTGGAGCGGCGGGCGAGAATTGGAAGTGGTGGCATTGGAATTGCGCTTATTCACCGATCACTGGGATACCAAAATAATCCCGGTACGATGTCTAGAACTAATTTATTTCACCATTGCAACGGTACGATGCAAAGTGCGTGAGTCAAGGTGGCAAAGGCGGCGCCTGGGGGTGGTCGTAGCGACTCCGAACTAGTCTCATTCGAAGCGCCCTAATTTTGCAATACCGGAAGTGAAAAAATTATTCCGCTGTGACACTAAAAACTATTTTTTTCGGCGAGTTAAATGTTTAATTTGTGCGAGCCGGCGCGGCGCGGCGATGCGATCCGCCGTGAGAATGTCGTTTCGCTCACTCCGAAATTTTCAGTAACTTCGTTACAACTTGAAATGTTTTGAAACGACTTGAACGACTTGAAGCGAATTGAAAAGTCTTGAAATATTTTGAAGGGACTTGAGGCGATATGAAATATTTGTCTTGAAGCGACTTGAAGAAACTTGAACCGAATTAAAAGGACTTAAAATGTCTTGAAGTGACGTGAAATATGTTCAAAGGACTTGCAGCGACTTGAAAAATTTTGAGCAAATTGAAAAAACATGAAATGTTTTGAAGAAACTTGGGGCGACTTGTAAAGTTTTGAAAGACTTGAAATGTCCTGAAGAGTCTTAAAGCCACCTGGATATTTTGATGGGACTGGAAGCGACTTGAAGAAACCTGAAACGACTTGAAAGGATTTTGAAGCGAATTGAAAAGACTACAAATATCTTGAAGGGCCTGGAAACGACTTGAAAAGTTTTGAAATATTTTGAAGGGATTGGAAGCCACTTGAAAAGACTTAAAATACCTTGAATACCTTGCTTTGAAAGGACTTGAGGTGACTTGAAATGTTTTGAAGAAAATTGACGCGACTTGTAAAGTATTGAAACCTGTTAAAGAGTCTTGAAGCGACTTGAAGAAACTTGAAACAACTGGAAAGGACTTGAAATGTTTTGAAAGATTTGAAGCGAATTGAAAGGACTTGAAATATTTTGAAGGGACTTGAGGCGATATGAAATATTTTGAAAGGTCTTGATGCGAATTGAAGAAACTTGAACCGATTTAAAAGGACTTGAAATGTCTTGAAGAGTTTTGAAGCAACCTGGGAAGATTTAAAATATCTTGAAGGGATTGGAAGCATTGAAAGCGACTTGAAAAATCTGAAAGTGTCTTGAAGAGACTTGAAAAGTCTTTAATCAACCTGGGAAGACTTCAAATATTTTGAAGGGACTTGAAAAACTTAAAATATCCTGAAGCAACTCGAGGAAACTTGAAATGACTTGAAGGAACTTGGAATATTTAGAAAATACTTAAAAGACTTGAAGCGACTTGAAACGAGATGAAATGTTTTGAAGGGACTTGAGGAGGCTTGAAATGTTTGAAGAAATATTTGAAGAGTCTTGGAGCAATCTGGGAATACCTCAAATAATATCTTGAAGGGACTGGAAGTCACTTAAAAAGCCTTGAAGTAACTTGAAGCGACTTGAAAGGATTTGAAATGTCTTGAAATGACTTCAAATACTTGAAGCGAATTGAAAAGACTTGAGATGTTTTGAAGAGTCCTGAAGCGACTTGAGGAAAAATGAAGTGACTTGAGAAAACTTGAAAGGACTGGAAAGGACTTGAAATATTTTGAAACCACTCGAAAACTTGAAGAAATTGAAAAGACTTAAAATATTTTGAATGGACTTGAGAGGATATGAATTATTTTGAAAGGTCTTGATGCGAATTGAAGAAACTTGAACCGATTTAAAAGGACTTGAAATGTCTTGAAGCGACTTGAAAAGATTTGGAGCCAATTGAAACGACATGAAATGTTTTGAAGAGACTTGGGGCCAGTTGAAAAGTTTTGAAAGGAATTGAAGAGACTTGAAATGTCTTGAAGAGTCTTAAAGCCACCTGGAAAGACTTCAAGTATTTTGAAGGGACTGGAAGCGACTTGAAAAGACTGGAAATACCTTGAAGCGACTTGAAAGTATTTGAACTGTCTTGAAGCGACTTGAAAGACTTGAAGCGAATTGAAAAAACTTGAGATGTTTTGAAGGGACTTGAGGCCACTCTAAATGTTTTGAAAGCAATTGAAGCGATTTGAAATGACTTGAAAATATTTTGAGGGGACTGAAAGTGGCTTGAAGATACTTCAAACGACTTGAAAGGACTTCGAAGCGATTGAAAAGACTTAAAATGTCTTGAAGAGTTTTGAAGCAACCTGGGAAGATTTAAAATATCTTGAAGGGATTGGAAGCATTGGAAGCGACTTGAAAAAACTGAAAATGTCTTGAAGAGACTTGAAAAGTCCTTAATAAACCTGGGAAGACTTCAAATATTTTGAAGGGACTTGAAAAACTTAAAATGTCCTGAAGCAACTTGAGGAAACTTGAAATGACTTGAAGAAACTTGGAATATTTTGAAAATACTTAAAAGACTTGAAGCGACTTGAAACGAGATGAAATGTTTCGAAGGGACTTGAGGAGGCTTGAAATGTTTGAAGAAATATTTGAAGAGTCTTGGAGCGATCTGGGAAGACCTCCAATAATATCTTGAAGGGACTGGAAGTCACTTAAAAAGCCTTGAAGTAACTTGAAGCGACTTAAAAGGATTTGAAATGTCTTGAAATCACTTCAAAGACTTGAAGCGAATTGAAACGACTTGAGATGTTTTGAAAGGACTTGAGGTTACTTGAAATTAATGTTTTGAAGGAAATTGAAGCGACTTAAAAAGTATTGAACTGTTTTGAAGAGTATTGAAGCGACTTGAGGGAAGATGAAGTGACTTGAAGAAACTTGAAAGGACTGGAATGGACTTGAAATCTTTTGAAACGACTTGAAAGACTTGAAGCGAATTGAAAGGACTTGGAATGTTTTGAACTGACTTGAGGCGATATGAAATATTTTGAAAGGTCTTGATGCAAATTGAAGAAACTTGAACCGATTTAAAAGGACTTGAAATGTCTTGAAGCGACATGAAAAGATTTTGAGCAAATTGAAACGACATGAAATGTTTTGAAGAGACTTGGGGCTAGTTGAAAAGTTTTAAAAGAAATTGAAGTGACTTGAATGTCTTGAAGAGTCTTAAAGCCACCTGGAAAGACTTCAAGTATTTTCAAGGGACTGGAAGCGACTTGAAAGGACTGGAAATACCTTGAAGCGACTTGAAAGTAATTGAAATGTTTTGAAACGACTTGAAGAACTTGAAGCGAATTGAAAAAACTTGAGATGTTTTAAAGGGACTTGAGGCCACTCTAAATTTTTTCAAAGCAATTGAAGCGATTTGAAAAGACTTTAAATGACTTGAAAATATTTTGAGGGGACCGAAAGTGACTTGAAGATACTTGAAAGGACTTCGAAGCGATTGAAAAGACTTAAAATGTCTTGAAGAGACTTGAAAAGTCTTGAATCAACCTGGGAAAACTTCAAGTATTTTGAAGGGACTGGAAGCGACTTGAAAAGACTGGAAATACCTTGAAGCGAATTGAAAGTATTTGAACTGTCTTGAAACGACTTGAAAGACTTGAAGCGAATTGAAAAAACTTGAGATGTTTTGAAGGGACTTGAGGCCACTCTAAATGTTTTGAAAGCAATTGAAGCGATTTGAAAAGACCTGAAATGACTTGGAAATATTTTGAAGGGACTTAAAGTGACTTGAAGATACTTGAAAGGATTTCGAAGCGATTGAAAAGACTTAAAATGTCTTGAAGAGTCTTGAAGGGACCTGGGAAGATTTAAAACATCTTGAAGGGATTGGAAGCATTGAAAGCGACTTGAAAAATCTGAAAATGTCTTGAAGAGACTTGAAAAATCTTGAATCAACCTGGGAAGACTTCAAATATCTTGAAGGGACTTGAAAAACTTAAAATGTCCTGAAGCAACTTTAGGAAACTTGGAACAACTTGAAGAAACTTGGAATATTGTGAAACTACTTGAAAGATTTGAAACGACTTGAAACGACATGAAAGGTTTCGAAAGGACTTGAGGAGGCTTGAAATCTTTGAAGAAATACTTGGAGCGATCTGGGAACACTTCAAATAATATTTTGAAGGGACTGAAAGTAACTTAAAAAGCCTTGAAATAACTTGACGCGACTTGAAAGGATATGAAATGTCTTGAAATGACTTGGAAGGCTTGAAGCTAATTGAAAAGGCTTGAGATGTTTTGAAAGGACTTGAGGTTACTTGAATTTAGTGTTTTGAAGGAAATTGAAGCGACTTGAAAAGTATTGAACTGTTTTGAAGAGTCTTGAAGCGACTTGAAGAAAAATGAAGGGACTTGAAGAAACTTGAAAGGACTGGAAATATTTTGAAACTAGTCGAAAAACTTGAAGAGAATTGAAAAGACTTGAAATATTTTGAAGGGACTTGAGGGAATATGAAATATTTTGAAACGTTTTAAAGCGACTTGAAGAAGCTTGAAGCAATATAAAAGGACTTGAGATGTCTCGGAGCGACGTGAAATATGTTAGAAAGACTTGAAGGGACTTGAAAACATTTGGAGTGAATTGAACCCACATGAAGTGTTTTGTCGAAACTCGGGGCGACTTGAAAAGTTTTGAAAGGAATTGAAGAGTCTTAAGATTTGTAGAGCCTTGGAGCGACCTGGGAAGATTTGAAATATTTTGGATGGAATTGAAGCGACTTAAAAAGACTTGAAATATCTTGAAGAGTTTTGGAGCGATCTGGAAAAATTTGATGTATCTTGAAGAGATTGGAAGCGACTGCAAAAGACTTGAAATGTCTGCAAAATACTTGAAGAGTCTTGGAGCGACTCAAAAGGATTTGAAATGTCTTGAAACGACTCGAAAGACATGAAGCAAATTGAAAAAAACTTAAGTTGTTTTGAAGGGACTTGAGGTGACTTGAAACGTATTGAAGAGTCTTGAAGCGACTTGAAGAAACTTGAAGCAACTTGAAATGTTTTGAAACGACTTGAAAGACTTGAAACGAATTGAAAGGACTGGAAATATTTTGAGAGGACTTGAGGCGACGTGAAGAAACTTGAAGCAATTTGAAAGGACTTGAAATGTTGTGAAGGGACGGAAAATATTCGTATAACCGCCATAATAATATTCTGTTTTATTAGGAGTAAAAGTGGGACTTTTCGTGGCTCGTCTGTAGTTGCCGGCCTTGTGCGGTTGGCCGTCAAACCTACAGACGTGCCATAAAAGTCCCACTTTTACTCCTAATCAAATAGTCTATTATTATCGCGGTTAGGCGAACGCCACAAAAAATTTTAGTAGTTCCTACTTAAGTATTTTATTGTTCGATTTTCTCAGTGATTCTGTGCGTGCATGTCTGGCGAGTGGGTTAGGGGTACTGCATTATAAGTGAGGATTTCAGGCGAGACGGTACATATAATTAAGTTGGAGCTTCACTTAGGTAAGTTCGTTTTGATAGTATCCGAGATAACGAACATCTCTTCTCAGTACAACTTCACACTTAATGATTAAATGAACGCCCTTCTAGTAACTTCTATTTTATTTTGATCCCATTTTTATATTATCATTCGCTGGGCACTATAGGCACACTGTACAACTAGGCAGGAAAGCAAAAAAAAAAACGAAAAGCTCGATGCTTCCGGACGATCGTTTATTAATTATTCATTGTTCCTATCGCCTATTTTACTAACGGCAGCATCCCTTGCATCGGCATCCAACAATCGTTTCAACTTTAAAATCAAACCGTCGAAAAACCTGCCCACATGCGCCTACTTTTTTCGCCCCCGACAAGTAACAAATTCGCGAATTTCCATGATAAATGCGTTGTAATTATTGTAGATGTCAACGTTTTCAGTCACCGCGAACAGGGATTCGGATTGAATTTATATGTGCGACACCTATACCAATTTTCGTGCACATGAAATCTGTCGATGATCAATATTGGTATTGTGTTGAGAATTTATTTCCGAAAATGAAAAATCGATCTCTGCCGCGGAAGCGAACTGCGGAGGATCCGGAATATTTAACGCGGCTCCGGACGTATAAATCAAAGTCCCGGACCAGTAGAGCAAATTGCTGACTTCACTACTTTTATACTACAACTGGTGCAAGCTGTACGGAATTCTGCAAACCTAACCGCCGACGATGTTGTGGCGGCGCACTAAACTAGCATTACCACGTGGTGCCAAAAGAGGGATGAAAAATTGCGACGGGTAAGATGGGTGGTGTAGATAGCGTGCCTCGGGAATAATAATCTTCATGCAACATTTGTTGTTTGTTTCAATTGTAACGAATGTTAATTAATGTAAAGCCCTCATATGGGATTTTGATTTGTTCTGGACGTACACATTGTAGATAATTGGTTGCCAGGGACTAAAATTATTAGGGAAACTTTAATGTAACGTATGCAATATAAATTTGCAGAGTCTGATAACATCGAGTGTGGGCAAACTATTAAATTTCACGAACGGAAGATTTGTATCATTTTGATTGTTGATTGTGTTTTAACCATAATCAAAAGTCAAACCTCCTTGTAAGGACAAATAAGAAAATCGCAAACTCATGTCTTGTCTGTGTAATATAATAATTTTTATGTTTCACTTTACGTAATATTTTTGTTTACCCCCACTGTTCGTCAGCAAAAGTAAAGAAAAATTAGAGAGAAAATTATCAAAGAAAGATTCAAACTTAATTAACGAACTAATAAAATATTGAAACAACTAAAAATCAAAATAACAGATTAACGAAAACTCAAATCGCGGAATTATTAAATTTGCAAAACAGCCAAACTTGAAATTAAAGAAAAGGTAATGCATATTATTAAATTGATAAAATGTCAAATCAGGGGAATTTAAGATCTTAAAATGTAGCAAACCTGACCAAATTGCAATCGACGAAATAGCAAAACGTAAAATTTGCGAAATACCAACAAATCAAATTAGCAAAATAACAAAACGTGCAATCGGGGAGATAATTTAAGGAAATGAGCGAACGGAAAACGGGAAATTAAAGAAATGATAACACATATATCACATATAACACATATCAATTTAAAAAAATACTAAACTGGTGAGCTCAAAGATCAATGAAACAACATTAGCAAAATAATTCACGAGATATCAAAATGTTAAATTAATAAAATTACAACATATTCAAATCATATTGATAAAAAAAATATAAAATAAAAGAAAAGTATATTAATTAATATATTATTGTAAAGAAACATAATAATGATGCACATAATATATCAATCTAGAGCTTTGATTAGACTAAAATAAAATTGTGGGGCGTAGCGTAACCTGAGTAAATCATTGTTCTGCGATGTCGCACGTTAATAGTGACGGATTTACTTTTACACACATTTTGCATAACTTGTCTATTGATAAGATGCATCCAAGCATAGCCATAATGATATGAGCGGATGACTGTAGATAATGGAAATTCTGCTCGCCCCACGAGTTTATTTTAGCCTGATCAATGCTCTAGATACGGATGAGAAGAGACGACTGGTACCTGGTACCTACTCAATTACTTTTTAGCTTTTAGTACGTTTCTAGTTCGTTACGTTTCTTTAATATTAAACCGTTTAACTTAAAAATGTCTTTTACTTATTTTATTTTCAAGTTTTTATTTATTCTAAAGTGTACTGTGGTCTACTTGTTGAGCCCTTTTATTTCATGCCCATAAAAAATATGTAATCTGCCATTTTGTAGCGGCGGCCATCTTGATTGTTGAATTTTTTCATGGTGCACTGTATTCATTCTACTAATTAAGCCCTTCCATTTGATACCCATAATGAGAGGATTGAAAAAAAAACTGTAATCCGCTATTTTGCGGGGCGGACATCTTGGATTTTAAATTTTTCATGGTGTACTGTATTCTAATAGGTAAATCCTTTCATTTGATACCCATATTGAGATGATTGAAAGCTAGGAAATATGTAATCCGCCATTTTGTAGCGGCGACCATCTTGGTTGTTGAATGTTTTCATGGTGTACTGTATTCTAGTAATGAAGCTCTTCTATTTGATACCCATATTAAAGGGATTGAAAAAAAAATGTAATCCGCTACTTTGTGGTGCGGCCATCTTGGATTTGGAATTTTTTGAGGGTGTACTGTATTCTGATTGGTAAGCCCTTTCATTTGATACCCATATTGGGGGGGGCTTAAAATAAAGTATGTCATCCGCCATTTTGTGGCGGCGGCCATTTTAGATTTTGAATTTTTCATGGTGTACTGTATTCTACTAATTAAACCCTTCCACTTGATACCCATATTGAGAAGATTGAAAAAATATGTAATCCGCCATTTTGTAGCGGCGGCCATCTTGGTTTTTGAATGTTTTCATGGTGCACTGTATTCTAATAATGAACCCCTTCTATTTGATACTCATATTGAAAGGATTGAAAACTAAAAAATATGTAATCCGCTATTTTGTGGTGCGACCATCTTGGATTTGGAATTTTTTCAGGGTGTACTGTATTCTAATAGGTAAGCCCTTTCATTTGGTGCCCATATTGAGGAGATTGAAAGCTAAAAAATATGTAATCCGCCATTTTGTAGCGGCGGCCATCTTAGGTTTTAAATGTTTTCATGGTGTACTGAATTTTACTAATTAAGCCCTTCCATTTGATACCCATATTGAGAGAATTGAAAAAAGATGTAATCCGCTATTTTGTGGCGCGGCCATATTGGATTTTAAATTTTTCATGGTGTACTGTATTCTAATAGGTAAACCCTTTTATTTGGTAAACCCTTTTATTGAGGTGATTGAAAACTAAGAAATATGTAATGCGCCATATTGTAGCAGCGGCCATCTTGGTTTTCGAATGTTTTCGTGGTGCACTGTATTCTACTAATGAAGCCCTTCTATTTGATACCCATATTGAGGAGATTGAAAAAAAAATGTAATCCGCTATTTTGTGGTGCGGCCATCTTGGATGTGGAATGTTTTGAGGGTGTACTGTATTCTAATAGGTAAGCCCTTTCATCTGATACCCATATTGGGGGGGTTAAAATAAAATATATCATCCGCCATTTTGTGGCGGCGGCCATTTTAGATTTTGAATTTTTCATGTTGTCCTGTATTCTACTAATTAAACCCTTCCACTTGATACCCATATTGAGAGGATTGAAAAAAGATGTAATCCGCTATTTTGTGGCGCGGCCATTTTGGATTTTGAATTTTTTATGGTATTCTGTATTCTAATAGGTAAACCCTTTCATTTGAAACCCATATTGAGGTGACTGAGAACTAAGAAATATGTAATCCGCCATTTTGTAGCGGCGGCCATCTTGGTTTTTGAATGTTTTCATGGTGCACTGTATTCTAATAATGAACCCCTTCTATCTGATACCCATATTCAGGGGATTGAAAACTAAAAAATATGTAATCCGCCATTTTGTAAGGGCGGCCATCTTGGTTTTTGAATGTTTTAATGGTGTACTGTATTCTACTAATGAAGCCCTTCTATTTGATACCCATATTGAGAGGATTAAAAAAAGAGGTAATCCGCTATTTTGTGGTGCGGCCATTTTGGATTTTAAATTTTTCATGGTGTACTGTATTTCAATAGGTAAACCCTTTCATTTGATACCCATATTGAGGTGATTGTAAATTAAGAAATATGTAATCCGCCATTTTGTAGCGGCGGCCATTTTGGTTTTTTGAATGCTTTCATGGTGCACTGTATTCTAATAATGAACCCCTTCTATTTGATACCCATATTGAGGAGATTGAAAATTAAAAAATATGTAATTCGCCATTTTGTAGGGGCAGCCATCTTGGTTTTTGAATGTTTTAATGGTGTACTGTATTCTACTTATGAAGCCCTTCTATTTGATACCAATATTGAGGGGATTTAAAACTAAAAAATATGTAATCCCCTATTATGTGGTGCGGCCATTTTGTATTTTGAATTTTTCATGGTGTACTGTATTCTAATAGGTAAGCCCTTTCATTTGATACCCATATTGAGAGCGGTTAAATAAAATATGTCATCCGCCATTTTGTGGCAGCGGCCATCGTGGATTTACAATGATATGATTTACAATAATCAAAATTGTATTGTTATCAGAACTAAAGGTGTGATCCGGGTACAATTTCAATTACTAGATCTGAACCACACAAGGACAGAAGACACAATAAATAAACAAGGCAAGCTAAATAAAACCGTTTAAAAAAACTCAAATTAGCCAAACAAAAAAAAAAGTGAAGTAAACGAAATTATTATCAAATAATAGAACTTTACATATTAATAAAAATACCAGATTAACAATAAATCATATGGATGTAATATCAAAATATCATGACTGATGAAAGGAAGAAATGGAATAATAACAGCAAATAACGATATATAAAATAAAGGAAAGAGCAAAATACATGAAATATCAAAGAATCTAAAAACCAAAATCTCAGATCGAAATTAGAAAAATATCAAACTAGGTACTTAATGAAAGTTCAAATTTAACAAAATACGGAACACAAAGTATCAGATTCGCTAAAAATCAAGTTAGCTATGCAGCAAAATCTGGCATTACAGAAGCAGTAATATTCCAGATTGATAAAATACCAAATCAACAAAATATTAAACAATCAAATTAATAAAATATGAAAATATCAAAGTATTTATAAATAAAATATTAAAGAAATATCACAATTTGTATTCACGAAATATCAAATCAACCAAATGGAAGAATATCATAGGACGAAAAATCAATATACTCGTATTATATCGTTGGTTGACTTACACCCCAGGAACATAAAGAAATATTTTTTTTATTCAAGGTGTGGCCATTTTTTTCACTCGGTATATAAAATTAACGAAATTGAGGTTTCCTAGATTACCGACCGACACAAGAATAAAGTAAATAAAACGTAGGAAAGTGAGGAGTGGAGAGAGTGTAGAGGGTTAAGAAGAAGATCAAGAGAAAATTAAAAGACAAAAGAGCTATAAAAAAGCAAGAAAACAAAGAGATCACCAGAGCAAAGAACCAAAGGAGGAAATGGAGAAAGGGAAGGGATCGAAAGAAGAATACCGTGCGCAACTAAAATACAAAGACGTGAGAAGAAAAAGGAAGAAAATAGATAAAATTAGATCAATGAACACAGAAGAAGGACGAAAGGTGAAAAAGGGGGCAGATGAGAAGAATGGAGAGAATACTTCAAAGAATTCCTTGACGGAAAGGATAAATATTAGCTTTTACCCTCTTTTTTCTGAAAACTTTATAGGTTTTCCGCATTTTGTTTTTTGCATTTTCATCGAAATCCAACGTATCTGTTAATTTACTTTATAAAAGTTGTTATGGGTGTTGTCAGGTGTCGAATAGAAACGGAAGAGTTGTGATATAGAATCGAAAGCGTTGCGATATATTCCACATTGTAAATTGATAATGTCAACTTTCGACAAGCAGGTTACTTCGTAAATATGGTTACTTTCATACCAAGGCGTCTAGAAACAAATTAACGGAATTGCAAGTAGCGGTAGACCTATATCAAAAAGAATATGCTCTAATAAATTAATAAAATATAAAATTCTCTAATTAAAGAAATATCAGATTGAGGTAATATCAAAATAACGAGTGAGCAACAAAATTCGTGATCGTAGAAGCCTCTGAATCCAAAATTTTGAGTCGATTCTTGATCGAAACGATTGTATAAAAAGTCATCGAGTAATGTGAATTGACGATTAATGGAAACAGTAAAGTAAAAGAACCGATATACGTTTAGCCAACTGCGATCACGAATTTTATTGCCCACTCGTTATCAAATGAACGAATTATCAAAATTTCAGTTGCACGAAATACCAAATATCAACCTAAAAAAAATATCAAAATATCAAAGACTTTCACGGCCGGATTTGGACCGTGATTGTTTTGTGCTTTGCTGGAAAATTTTGGAGAATTTACGTGACATCGCTCTCCATTTGAGCATGCTACTTGATGCATATTCGTTTAAGCTTCTAAAGGCCATTGATCCTATAAAATCGGAAGACATATTGGAGCAGCAACTAGATAAGAGAACCTTAGAAGAAGTAAGAGATATGTACACAAGGTGATTCAAAAAGTTAAGGAAATATTTTAACTGGAGCTAATATATTGACTTGACACCAAAAAAAAAATAGAAATGCAACTCCCGAGCCGCAAGAGCGTTTCCACCGATTTCCAAGAAAGAGATAAGGGTTTATTTACATAATAGAGGTTATCAATCAATATTTCTTGGAATTTTGCCGATGATTATTTTTCATGTTTCAAGGACAATTACCAATACTATTATGAGTGGTAAGTAGTTCGCTTTGCTTGATTTTATTCCATTCCCTCTAATTGGTTATGGCCTTGCCTCTATCTATTGCTCCTATTATTTATTGACTAATTGGAAAACAAGTCCTTCGAGTAACCAATTTATTATTTTCATGCAGTTATATTTCGATTCAACCATCAATTGCGACAGTTTTAAGAGGCGCAATACTTTTCTATTGTATTGCTATTCCTTTAACAATAACGATAATAAGAGACATTCGGCAGCGCAATACAATTAAACACTCTTTCAAATAGTTGCCAACATTTTTATTATCTCATGCAACCTCCGCAATCTTGCACCTCTTACGTGTAACGATAACGGGACCACGGGGAAGCATTATTTGTTTCATACGGTCTTCTTTTTCTACTAGTAAACCTTAACCGAGCTATATTATTGCCGCAGTGATCCTGATACATTGTACAATCAGTCGAGTAGTTTACGAGCTCGCTCCGGAGATAGATAAATATTGGCGATGTTGGCTGTTAGATTTCGCGCAATCCTCTCCGACAGAGTATCGAAGTGGACGTAAAAAACTCACCTATATATCGGCATGCCGTGGGAGTCTTTGAACCAGAAGACCATCTTGACGTTGTCGCTGGGTATCGGAGGTGTCACGTCGCAGGGTAGTTCCACATCCTTGCCCAGGACGGCCCAGATCACTTTTGCTGGTGCTGGAATGAGCGATAACAGTTATGTGGATTTATATGACGATGAAGTTGACAATTGTACAAAATTCCAAAACGAAACAAACGCATTTTATTCTTCAACGGCAGTGGTAAACAGCGAAAGTTCATTCTCCTTGCGGTTCTTTAATATGGCGGGGTCCGCAAATGAGTGCAGCTCTGTTTAATTAAAATACTTCGCAAATGAATTCCAAGTATTTTGATATTTTCCTAAGCTCCTCGCGAATAATAACCATAACAACTTTCTTTACTTACTTTACATTTTCGACGCCATGCATTAACCTGTAATTAAATTTCGCCACTCTTTTCTTTGCAGCTCTCCAGATTTAATACGAACGCGGCTCGCTTTCTCTGGCACGACGGAATTAAAGATAATGCTTTTGTTTGTTGAGATAAGTGAAACATCGTAAATCCTTGCGAATGAATCATACTTCAGCAACACTTGCTTCAACATTAATAAAATTACATCATCACGAGCTCCTGATAGCATGGAACTGAGTTTATTATCTACTTTCATGCCTTGTTGGGTTACTCCGGCATTATGCGGAGCTTAAAAAGGAGAAGGTCCGAGATGAAGCGCTTTGTTTCGAACGAAGAGCTGGTCATTTTAAATTAATTAACTAGTTTAAGCTTCCAGTGGGAGAGGAAGGACTGAGGTAGATAGATCAAACCTAAGTCATCTGCATCGAAGCTTTTAACCCTCATGCGGGCAACCTCCAATTATCCTTGCATGTTCAAGGGTGGCGGCCGTAGATTATCTTGTAATTGTCACTTTGAGGCCGTTCACCGGGTCGCCTAAACACCTGTAAAGCAGGTAGGTTTATTTTTGGTTCCAACGCAGTCTTGCCAATTCCGAGGGATTCCAGCGTTTAGTGCGAAAACATTGTGGGCTGTCTCACGCGTGTCAGCCGTGGGTATTTGCGTAACAACGCTTATATTCCGAGAGCTGACTGCAAGAAAGAGAGCCGATAAATGCTTGCACCCAACCGACTCCTTGATTTTGAATTTGACCTTGAGAAAATAACTTGTAAAAAGTTAAAAGCGAAATACGGCTGTTAGTGTTTTTAACAGCACCCGGTATACACTTTTTTCTTTCACTTCTCAGATTATGAGATTAAGAGAAATGTAGATATCAATCTGTAATATGAAATGTGATATTCCAAATATAATATCTATATAATATAATATAAGTCTCAAATCAGTATCTAAAATCTAAAATATCAAATAAGTCTGAAATACGAACCAACCTAAAATTTGGAATATGAAATTTTAGAAATTCTAGAACATTCTGGATTTCAAATTCAAATTCCAAAATGAAAATCTCCAATGTCATGTGAAACTTGCACCGTTGTCAACGGAAAAATAGCGCGCAGCTTATGCAACTTTCCGGAAGTCGCTACGACCACCCCAAGCCACCGCCCTTGTCACCGAGGGCCACACCCTCCGCACAGAAGCTTTGAAGTGCCCAGGAAAAGTGCTTCCCATTGTCCGATTGGAATGGGACTTACATCATTTCGATCAGCAAGAAAGCGCGCTCCGGACCTCGCCGCTCCAGAATCGCTAACTTGCCCGGAGCCGCTACCGTTCCGTCCGGAAGAGAACGCTGTAATAAGATTTTCTCCCTTCTACATTGCAAGAGACCGCGCGCGTCTGCTAACGTCATCGTCTCCCCTCCAGCGTGTCCATAAATCAAGCACCGCTCAGCGGCAGAAGGCGGATGTGAGTCGCACCTCTACCGAAGAGGAAGTCCGAGCCGACCATTCCCCCGGTTCCTCCAGTTTCTGGTAAGATCCCGGTACCCTCCAATTCCCGACCACATTCTTTCAAACCAAACTAGTCCTGCCAAACTAGACAGCTGACCCCTGGCGTACCGTACTCCGTTGTAGCTACCCGCGGTCCCGTGGAGCATACTACGTAAAAAAAACTGGCGCTCGAGGCAACCCTCGAGAAGGAAGAGAAGCAGGAGTGATTGAACCTACTCGACGCTTCATGGTCCATGGGCCTCGCTTGTTGTTTTAGTAAAGAAACAGGATGGCTCATATCGATTCTGTGTTGACTATCGTGAACTGAAAAACGAATCGTGAAGTCTAGAAATTGTAATATTAAAGAGAAAGAAATTACGATTTAATAAATATGACTCCAATCTGTTCAATTATCGAAGGATGTTTTCTTCAACGGCATCCAGAACCTCGGTTTCAATTATTTATAACCTGTGATTACTTTGGGTGGGCCGATATCCGTCGTGTTCATTTTAAAAGACCCATGCGCCCGCAATTCGTGATTTTTTTTCTGTAAAAACAGGAGATTCTGGCAAAACCCACACTATACAATTCTAGAGTGGCAAGAGCATTCCCACGGTAGGTTCACCGTAGGTATTGTAACGTAGCCTGAGCCAAGCGGGTTCGAGGATTTAAAAAAATATTCTGGTTCACACCGCAGTTACAAAGTTTTATTAAAAAGACTAACAATAAGACTAACTTTTCACTATGTGCAAACTTTCACAATAACACGCGCTGACCACTTGTTCACGATGCTTCCAATAGACTGACTTGCTCCGTTGTTTGATCCCTTCTTATACCGCTCCCGGCGTTCTCGATTTCTTCTATTCCCGGAATCATGAGATCATGTTTTCGGCGCAATGGATTATTCCAGAAGAATGAGATCAGTCTCTTGTACGAGCGTGGTATAGCATGAGATCACCGCCACAGAGTCTTCTAGACTCATGAGAGCATCCTATGTGAACAATTATTCCCAGACGTTCTCATGTGGACTGTTCCAGATTAATTACGTTACCCTACGTGGTGAGATCATCATGACATCATTCGCTTCCGATGCCGTCGCGCCGTCGTCTCAGTATAATCATATAGGTCATGTCACTTGTAACGAAGTCACTTAAGAATTCGACAAGGTCAAGCTCTCTACTCACTTTGAGATGAAACTTTCACCGTCGTCACCGGAAAAATAGCGCGCAGCTTATGCAACTTTTCGGAAGTCGCTACGACCACCCCAAGCCACCGCCCTTGTCACCGAGGGCCACACCCTCCGCACAGAAGCTTTGAAGTGCCCAGGAAAAGTGCTTCCCATTGTCCGATTGGAATGGGACTTACATCATTTCGATCAGCAAGGAAGCGCGCTCCGGACCTCGCCGCTCCAGAATCGCTAACTTGCCCGGAGCCGCTACCGTTCCGTCCGGAAGAGAACGCTGTAATAAGATTTTCTCCCTACTACATTGCAAGAGACCGCGCGCGTCTGCTAACGTCATCGTCTCCCCTCCAGCGTGTCCATAAATGAAGCTCCGCTCAGCGGCAGAAGGCGGATGTGAGTCGCACCTCTACCGAAAAGGAAGTCCCAGCCGACCATTCTCCCGGTTCCTCCAGTTTCTGGTAAGATCCCGGTACCCTCCAATTCCCGACCACATTCTTTCAAACCAAACTAGTCCTGCCAAACTAGACAGCTGACCCCTGGCGTACCGTACTCCGTTGTAGCTACCCGCGGTCCCGTGGAGCATACTACGTAAAAAAAACTGGCGCTCGAGGCAACCCTCGAGAAGGAAGAGATTGAACCTACTCGACGCTTCATGGTCCATGGGCCTCGCTTGTTGTTTTAGTAAAGAAACAGGATGGCTCATCTCGATTCTGTGTTGACTATCGTGAACTGAAAAACGTGACAAAAAATTGACGATACGTGGAGTCGAAGATCTTGTCGACTTTAGACTTAAAAAGTGGTTACTGGCAAGTCGATTTAAAGCCTAGAGATAAAGAGAGAACATCATTCAAAACTCTGTGGTAGTTTACTGTAATGCCGTTTAGCCTCTGAAATGCTTCAGCAACTTTTGAAGGATTAATGGACACCGTGCTGAAAGGATTGTCGTGGAAAATTTGCCTAGTGTATCTGGAAGACATAATTAACATTCGAAGAGCCCGTGAAGAATCTAGAAGTGTTTCAAAACTCAAAATGTCTTTGCATCAGTACAACAAAGAAACAAGTTTTTATTATCGAAGGGGTTCGACAAATGAAATTTACACAATCGTGGGATACAATAATAACGGTACTGGATGGCCTGCACTAACCATAGAAAACAATTCAAACACAATATCCACAAATTTATTTATGAAATAAGTGTCAAATGTCTTGTCAATCGTTGTAGTGTGTCTCTACATTCTTTCTCTTCGGCTTCTTCCCTGGTGGGCTGGTGGATTCATCTTAACGTTTCCACCCCAGCGGTCCACCTTTTATAGACCATGAGCGCTGCACTTTTGTGACGTCGAACAAAGGCACAGCTCTGAGTGGCGAGTGGGGGACTCGGCGGCGGCTAGGGACGGCATAAGGGATTCTGGATGTCGGTATCAAAAGCGCGCTATTTCACTCAGTTACTGGGAGCAAGAACAGTTTCGATACGGTGCCGGGAAGTATTTTATTTCGGTGTCACCACGGTGTCGGGAAACATTGAGAATTTGGAAACAGCGTTACAAAAGAATTCTAAACAAAAGAGAAAAAGACGAATAAGAGTGGAAGGTATGAATTAGACCAATAGAATTAAAAAAATAGTAGACCACGGAAAATGTAAAAAAATAAGTAAAATAATAGAAGAGAATAATTATTATTATTTAGTTATTACAAAGTGCAACGTTTAAATGTTTGAGTCAGACAATACCTCAAAAGAGCCATACCACTTTTTACAGGAGTTGGATATCAAATTTAGAAACCATACACATACTACTAAAGATATCAACCAATTTATAATACACTAGTAATCGCCCGTCACTCGAAATTCGAGTCGAATAGATATACCTCGTTAGAAGTCCCGAAATGAAATGAAATATTAAAAGAATGATGGAAATTCCGCGTTCCAATCCGAACCGATTTCGTGCATCAACGTGCTCCAGATTGCCAGTTTCTTCCTCAGATGACCCAGGCTGGTTCAAGTCGGTGACTGTAACGGACTGGTGTGCGCCGAAAAGCTAATGCAAATAATCAATGAGGCTGCAGAATTATTGTCTGTACAAGTTATATAGTATAAAATTCTTTTTACACCCAAAAAGGGACAAAAATTACTTTCCTCCCAACCGGGAATAAAGTGCAACTTTATTCCCTTGCTTTCGACTAATAATGTGGTACTTTATTCCGTAGGGAATAAAATACAAAAATAGATGTTTAACTCTTGCAGTAATGGCCAAATGTCTAAACTGTCTTCATGATCGTTATTTTGTGTTAGATAAACTCACAATTATTACTTGAAAAAAATTTCTTTTCTAATTTATTTTTAGCTTAGGAGGGTGGGAGGAAAGTTTTGTGTGCGTTTCTACATTCTCGGGATTAAAATGGGTCTTTATTCCCTAGATACATAAATAACTATTTTTGCGCACCATAGCAGAAAAATACGACAAGAGAGTGAAAGTAAATGAAAAGGAGAATACTATTTTACGTCTCATAGTAGATGAAGTAGATGTCAAAATGGACAGATTGTTAGCAAATACAATTAGGTAGTAAAAGATTAAAGAACACAAAATATAATGACGAATACGGGTCTCAAATCCTAGAATCTAATTTTGCGCACATGATAGGAGAAATGTTTTTTCCATTTGAACTGCGTTTTGAAAATTTTCTAGCAGCAACAAGTTTATGGAAAGCTGTTTGAATGAATAATTTTGTTGGCAGTTTTCGTGAAGTCTAACAACCTGAGAAGAGGTATCAGATCATTTATTATGAGACCTAGAAGAGAGATATTTTATTGGCACAACGCTATAAAAAGATGGCGATGGCAGTGACAAAATGGGGATTCCAAAGATAAAATATTTTCTTTTTTTGATCCCATCTGTTGTTTACCAATTTTTAAGGCAATGCAATTTTCTGATTTAGCTATTCCAAAATTGCGGTTTTTTCTGACCTCGGCGCAGAAAAAAAAACCTAAAACAAAACCTAAATCCCCAGCAACAATTTCCCCCCTCTTATTTTCGCCTTTATTTTCATATCGTTCAAATCCTTATTTTCATAATTGTGTTAACGTCTTGAGCAAATTTCTTAACAAAACAAACCGGAAACTTTAATCCATTTAAATAATAATATGTTAATTCATCCTAATTTGCAATACATATTACAGCTGTGATGTTAGAAAATACATTCTAAGCCGCAGAGTATCCGACCGTACACAATGAAAAAAAGCAGTCCACAAACAACGAAAATCTTTGGAGTGTTGGAAGATCTTTTTCGGAATAATTTTAGTTCGGGTTATTTCTGTTTTTTTCTCCCTGTTATCCTAGAGGGTTGACGAGTTCCATGCTGCGATACATGGCAATAGCATTGTCATCAGGAACTTGAGGAGAAGGGCATTAGATAGGGACCAATGGAAGGAGGTCCTAAAGCAGACCAAGGTCCAACATATCTAGCGACATGATAGTGATTTCTATTTTACCGACATAAATAAAATCATTACAAAATCGTTCAAATTGACAGTAACTTAATACAAATTGTTCACCCAAATTCTTGCAAGTGCTTCTGTTAAAAAATCCACCACAAATAAATTATACCAATTAAACACGAAACTCTAACTATAAGAAAACACCACGTGACGTGCCATTATCAAGAAACAATCTCCAAATTAAACACAATTAATTCATAACTACTTTTAGTTATAGCGTTATCGCCTTACAAAACATTCTTGCCTCCACCAACCGAATAAAACACACCAACATCCAGACAATTTTACGACGCTGGTGTTTCTTCCTATTCCCAAGACGTTTATAAAGCCGCACACACTTACGTAATTAGTCATTTTATGTAGCACCCCCGGTAGTGGGGTGATAAATTCATAAAATTCTTGCAAAACTGTTTCGTTTCAAACTTTTCAGTTTGGAGTTTTTATTGCGACTACCGAAAGTTTTTAGATTGCTGTTATATATTGTTAGTAAAATGTTTTATGTCAAGTTTAGTGTCGTCGGTGTCAGGAGTTTAATCGGGTTGTTGTGCAGATCTCTGAATGACGAAGATAAAACGGGTTTATTCCCGAATTGCACGAAAGTTTTTTGCTTGATTTTAATTACACCATCAATTGTATGGGTTCGTAAAATGCATCTGCCTTAATGACCGACGGTCGACCCGGTGTCTGAATCGCTTTTTAGTTCCTCCAATTTTTGGTATAATCCCTAATCTGACCTCTCATTCGTACAATCGTCAAAACATCAGCTTGTACAAATGTTGACTTTCCTAAACTCCGACTCATCCGCGCAGACCTCTGCATCAAAACAAACATCGGCGATATTATTTTGTCTTTGGAAGATTAAAGGATTTACCGCGATGTTTGCGATCGCAGAAATTCGCCGCCAGTTGTAAAATTCTTGAACGTCTCCGGTCTCGTTTTGGTAATGCAGACCTTGTTCCGCATTAATCAAACGAGCGGCAATACCGAGCCAAAGTAATTTGGATGGAACGCATCAGCACACGACTATGGAAAGGAATGCCGAGTTTCACAAATAAATCTTATTGTTGCTGGTTGGCGCCATTGTTCGCACATCTTCTGACCGGGAAACTCGTGCCAAAGCCACTTATACCACATCTGGTCTCGCTTTCATTGATGAGGAAGCTCTAAATCGCGCTTTGTAAAAATAGCCACCACGCCTCGACGCTCGGGAATCCTGCCGATGTAGCCAGAAGGATAATTTTGCGGACGACTCGTGCGATTTCAAAGTTTTTTGTGACGATAGCCGGTTTGGTTGATCCCGTTGAATAAGGCCGGGATCCCGGTGTTCTATACAAAGTTCTCTGGTTACTTTTAATGAGAGAAACTTATTAATTGAGACTGAAAGGACCTCGTCCTCGGATGACGTCGAAAAGGTCGAAATTGCTGCCGATGCCATTTAGATTTTTGTGAAATTGGGACTTGTCTACATGTGATGATACAAAAACGTCTTTCTTATTGTGTTAAGGCTTTTTGGGCAACCTCTCAGGCCTTTATCATTTTCCACATTTATTGACTTCAGCAGGTTCCCCTGTTTATTCTCTAAATTGGTGTAATGTTAAGTGCGACAAGGTTATTAAAGTTCCACAACAACTGAAAGATTTTACACGTACAAACGGATCATGTGAAATGGAGTTAAGTTTGTTAGTGACAAATTGCTTCACCGAGATAAAAGTCTGATATGATTCCAGGTACGTCCTTCCCTTCCCAAAAATATTTAGGAACGAAGAAATAAGAGAAAGGCAAGAGATTGGAGGCAAGGTCTCACTTCTAAATGTTACTAACTAACTAACTTCTAATAATTCAAACCATTTCCCCGTGGCTAACAACTGTAAACAAATATTGATGGTTTAAATTCAACAGCAGCCACTGGAACCGAAATATCTTCGGCGTGCCCTATAGGAGAGATTCAAATAATTTTCTGAAAAGGACAATATATTTAAACCACAATTATTTTCTGAAAGAGGGTTAAATAGTATTTAAACAAACACTAGTTCCTGAAAAGAATGACGAAATGGACACAAAGCCGCAATTTTTTAAAAGGGCTATGTGGGGTAGCGAGTACATGGAACCGTTTATTTTATAATTTGCGTCGCTTTAAAAAAAATGAGGCTAGAAGTAATTTTTAATGGCTTATATTTTCGCAAATATGTAGCATTGCATGGCAATATTTAAACAAATTCTAGTGAATAATCAAAGTCTCTGGTATGAACAAAGAAGCCAGTTTTATAGCGGCAGGCTATAATATAGAAAGTGATGGCGGCTATGTTTGTGACACTCATGGTTGGAACAACCGGTAAAATGGGAACGATTTCGCTGAGAATTTCATATATGAACAGACAAAGAAACGTTTCTAAATTACAACGACGTGTACTTACGATAAATTTGGCAGAAACATAAATGTAAAAAAGTTACCTCTATTTCCGAAAACGTGGCACGCGGTTTGGGAATCTACTTTGAGCCGTCACATTCTCGTAAAGTGAATTAAACAACATGTAAAACTCGTAGTGCAAATCAAATCAGATTTAACAAATTTTGAGAACAATGATAAGAGCTTATTGCAGAGCACGTTGTTATCGAACGAAGGTGATCGCATCTCCCCTCCTAATCTTTCATCTCTCCGCCCAATACTCCTCGACCTCTGGATCGGCGCTGCCAAACTCGCCACAGCACGGGTAGGCAATACGAGTTTCCTCCTTTGTAAATTACGGGGTTTCTCAACGCACAGAATATAATAAGTGTTACTTTCAGTTTTTGTTTTTTTTTTTCAACTCAGAAGCATTCAAATTCACAAGATTTCTAGGTTCTAAGGTTCAGGTTGCCTTACTTTTATATTCTCAGTTTTGCAATCCTTCAGGTACCCTATTTTCAACAATCAAGTAGTATTCAGTTTCAGGCAATCATTTTTTTTAAATATAATTACAATGATGCATCAACCACGTAGTGTTATTGTCACCAGAACTACAAAATAGTGTTATCGATACATTTAGATTACATAGATTAGGTGTTGAGAGGTGTGATAGAATGGGTTCCTATCACTGACACCGCAGGTCCATAGTGTCACCCCCTTGTGTCCCTCATGTTTGTCTCTCATCCAGCCATCTAGCGCAATGTCTAGAATGGGGGTCAGTTTTGATTAGGTTTTAGAGGTAGCGGTTGGCCGGTCGGATGAGTATTTCCGTACCATCCTGTGTTCCCGTCGCACCCTGTCAAGCCAGCTCGTTGGACAGTGCAATTACCGGGATGTCCTCGAACTCACCTTAGCTCAACGAAACTCGGATGCGAGCTAAGGTAAGTGTCATGCTCTCCTTGAAGAAACCGATGGGGAATCTAGGCACTACTACTCGCAATCTTTTCGTCTTGTCCTTGTATTTCTTTTAATTAATTGAGAATACAAAGAGAGTTAATTCCGAATACAATCGGAATTACCGGAATTAGTTTGGAATTACATGGAATTATTTCAACTACTCAAAATGATGGAAGTATTCACGAATTACGGGAATTACAGGAACTTCCGTGGAATTACTGGAATTACCTTCAAATAATATGGAATAATTTTGGAATTACTTGAATTACATTATTACTACTAGTGGTCGCGGAGTTGTCGAAATTCGACCGTAATTAATTAAATTTGTAAGCCTGAATATTATTGTTTTTTTTTCAAATACTACACATCTATAATAATCATTGCATACATATTTTTTTGTACAAATACGTCATTAACATGTGTTGTTTGGCCTAATTCACTGCAATACAAAAAGGAACATTTGAAATCACACAAAATTCACAGCTCAAAACTCAGCTCTTTGCGACTTCATCACTATGACCCACCTTCCGTCAGCTGTTCTCCCTCATCTTCAATGCAGCTGTTAACTCTCTGTTTCATACTTTTTGTTTCATATTCATCTTTTCAAGACGCTTCCATTCTTGGTGCAACATCTGCCACAATCTCAGGAGTTCTTTTTTTTTGGCGCTTTGGAGTAACCTAAGAAGTTGGGACACTTGAAGAACTTGAGGATTAAGAAAAATTTGGGAAGCCCGAGAAATTGAGAAACCTGATGATTTGAGGACTTGAACATCTGAGAACCTCAGTAGGTTTTCTGAAGAACCTAAGAATTTGTGGAACTTGAGAACTGGAAGAACCTGATAACTTCAGAGACCTAAGAATTTAAAGAACCTGAAATCATGGCAAATCTGAAAACCCAGTCAGTTGAGGTACCTGCGAATTTGAGGAATTTAAGAAATTTGAAACTTGAAGGACTTGAGAGGCTCAGCGGATTTGAGATCTTAAGAAACGTAGGTGTTTTGAGCATTGGAGTAACCTAAGAAGTTGGTTCACCTGAAGAACTTGAGCTCTAAGAAAAATTTGGGAAGCCCGAGAAATTGAAAAACCTGATGATTTGAGAACTTGAACATCTGAGAACATCAGTAGGTTTTCTAAAAAGCCTAAGATTTTGTGGAACTTGAGAACTGGAAGAACCTGATAAGTTGAAAGACCTAAGAATTTAAAGAACCTGAAATCATGGCAAATCTGAGAACCCAGTCAGTTGAGGAACCTGCAAATTTGAGGAATTTATGAAATCTGAAACTTGAAGGCCTTGAGAAACTCAGCAGATTTGAGATATTAAGAAACGTAGGTATTTTGGGAATTGGAGTAAACTAGGAAGTTGGTTCACCTAAAGAACTTGAAGACTAAAAAAAATTTGGGAAGCAAGAGAAATTGAAAAACCTGATGATTTGAGGACTTGAACACCTGAGAACCTCAGTAGGGTTTCTGAAAAACCTAAGAATTTGTGGAACTTGAGAACTGGAAGAACCTGATAACTTCAGAGACCTAAGAATTTAAAGAACCTGAAATCATGGCAAATCTGAGAACAAAGTCAGTTGAGGAACCTGCAAATTTGAGGAATTTAGGAAATCTTAAACTTGAAGGACTTGAGAGGCTCAGCGGATTTGAGATCTTAAGAAACTTAGGTATTTTAGGAATTGGAGTAACCTAAGAATTTGTTTCACCTGAAGAACTTGAGGACTAAGAAAAATTTGGGAAGCCCGAGAAATTGAAAAACCTGATGATTTGAGAACCTGAACATCTTAGAACCTCAGTAGGTTTTCTGAAAAGCCTAAGAATTTGTGGATCTTGAGAACTAGAAGAACCTGATAACTTGAAAGAGCTAAGAATTTTAGAGAACCTGAAATCATGGCAAATCTGAGAACCCAGTCAGTTGAGGAACCTGCAAATTTGAGGAATTTATGAAATCTGAAACTTGAAGGACTTGAGAGGCTCAGCGGATTTGAGATCTTAAGAAACGTAGGTGTTTTGAGCATTGGAGTAACCTAAGAAGTTGGTTCACCTGAAGAACTTGAGGACTAAGAAAAATTTGGGAAGCCCGAGAAATTGAAAAACCTGATGATTTGAGAACTTGAACATCTGAGAACCTCAGTAGGTTTTCTGAAAAGCCTAAGATTTTGTGGAACTTGAGAACTGGAAGAACCTGATAAGTTGAAAGACCTAAGAATTTAAAGAACCTGAAATCATGGCAAATCTGAGAACCCAGTCAGTTGAGGAACCTGCAAATTTGAGGAATTTATGAAATCTGAAACTTGAAGGCCTTGAGAAACTCAGCAGATTTGAGATATTAAGAAACGTAGGCATTTTGGGAATTGGAGTAAACTAGGAAGTTGGTTCACCTAAAGAACTTGAAGACTAAAAAAAATTTGGGAAGCCCGAGAAATTGAAAAACCTGATGATTTGAGGACTTGAACACCTGAGAACCTCAGTAGGGTTTCTGAAAAACCTAAGAATTTGTGAAACTTGAGAACTGGAAGAACCTGACAACTTCAGAGACCTAAGAATTTAAAGAACCTGAAATCATGGCAAATCTGAGAACCCAGTCAGTTAAGGAACCTGCAAATTTGAGGAATTTAGGAAATCTGAAACTTGAAGGACTTGAGAGGCTCAGCGGATTTGAGATTTTAAGAAACTTAGGTATTTTAGGAATTGGAGTAACCTAAGAATTTGTTTCACCTGAAGAACTTGAGGACTAAGAAAAATTTGGGAAGCCCGAGAAATTGAAAAACCTGATGATTTGAGAACCTGAACATCTTAGAACCTCAGTAGGTTTTCTGAAAAGCCTAAGAATTTGTGGATCCTGAGAACTAGAAGAACCTGATAACTTGAAAGAGCTAAGAATTCAAAGAACCTGAAATCATGGCAAATCTGAGAACCCAGTTGAGTTGAGGAACCTGCGAATTTGAGGAATTTAAGAAATTTAAAACTTGAAGGACTTGAGAGGATCAGCGGATTTGAGATCTTGAAAAACGTAGGTATTTTGAGAATTGGAGTAACCTAAGAAGTTGTTTCACCTGAAGAACTTGAGGACTAAGAAAAATTTGGGAAGGCCGAAAAATTGAGAAATTTGATGAGTTGAAAACTTGCACATCTGAGAACCTAAATGGGACTTCTGAGAAGGTTAAGAATTTGTGGAACTTGAGAACTTGAAGAACCTGAGCAATTGAAGAATCTGAAATCTTGGCAAACCTGAGAACCCAATAAATTGAGAAGACTGCGAACTTGAGGAATCTGAGATTTTGAGAAGTTCAGCAGATTTGGAAACTTGAGAAACATATTTTGAGGATTGTAGTAACCTAAGAAATTGGCTCACCTGAACTTGAGAACTAAGAAAAATTAGGGAAACTTGAGAAATTGAGAAACCTGATGATCCGAGAACTTGAAAATCTGAAAATCTGAGAAACTAAGTAGGTCTTCTGAGAAGCTTAATATTTTGTGGAACTCGAGAACTGACAACTTGAGGAACCTACGAATTTAAAGAACCTGAAATCATGGCAAACCTGAGAACCCAGCCAATTGAGGAACCTGCGAATTTGAGAAATTTGAGAAATCTGAAACGTGAAGGACTTGAGAAACTCAGCAGATTTGAGATCTTGAGAAACTAAGGTATTTTGAGAATTGGAGTAACCTAAGAAATTGTTTCACCTAAGCAACTTGAGGACAAAGAAAAATTTGGGAAACCCGAGAAATTGAGAAACCTGATGATTTGAGAACCTGAACATCTGAGAGCCTAAGCAGGTCTTCTGAAAAGCCTAAGAATTTGTAGAACTTGAGAACTGGAAGAAACTGGCAACTTGAGGAACCTAAGAATTTAAAGAACCTGAAATTTGAAGGACTGATAGATATTTTGAAAATTGGAGTAACCTAAAAAGTTGAATCACCTGAAGAACTTGAGGTTTAAGAAAAATTTGGGAAGCCCGAAAACTTGAGAAACCTGATGATTTGACAACTTGAACATGTGAGAACCTAAGTAGGACTTCTAAAAAGCCTAAGAATTTGTGAAGCTTGAGAACTGAAGGAACCTGAAAACTTGAGGAACCTGACAATTTGAAGAACCTGAAATCTTGGCAAACCTGAAAATCCGTAAATTGAGGAACCTGCGAACTTGAAGAATCTTAGATTTTGAGAAATCTGCAATTTGAAGGACTTGAGAAACTCAGCAGTTTTGAGAACTTGAGAAACGTATTTTTAAAATTTGAGTAACTTAAGAAGTTGGTCACTAAGAAAAGACTAAGAAAAATTTGGAAACCCCGAGAAATTGAGAAACCTTATATGTAATTTGAAAACTTGAATATCTGAGAACCTAAGTAGGTCTTCTGAGAAGCTTAAGAATTTGTGGAGCTTGAGAACTGAACGAACCTGAAAACTTGAAGAACCTGAGAAATTGAAGAATCTGAAATTTTGGCAAACCTGAGAACCCAATAAATTGCGGAGCCTGCAAACTTGAGGAATCTAAGATTTTGAAAAATTCAGAAGATTTGAGAACACGAGAAACATTGTAGTAACCTAAAAAGTTGGGTCACCTGAACTAGAGGACTAAGAAAGATTTTTGAAGCCCGAGAAATTAAGAAACCTGATGATTTGAGAACTTGAATAGCTGAGAAACGAAGTAGGTCTTCTGAGAAGCTTAAGAATTTGTGTAACTCTAGAACTGACAACTTAAGGAATCTAAGAATTTAAAGAACCTCAAATCATGACAAACCAGAGAACCCAATCAGTTGAGGAATCTGCGAATTCAAGGAATTTGAGAAATCTGACACTTGAAGGATTTGAGAAACTCAGCAGATTTGAGATCTTGAGAAACCTAGGTATTTTGAGAAATGGAGTAACCTAAGAAGTTGGTTCACCTGAAGAACTTGCAAGACTAACAATAAGAAAAATTTGAGAAAACCGAGAAATTGAGAAACCTGCTGATTTGAGAACCTGAACATCTGAGAACCTAAGTAGGTTTTCAGAAAAGTCTAAGAATTTGTGGAACTTGAGTACTGGAGGAGCCTGACAACTTGACAAACCTAAGAATTTAAAGAACCTGAAATCATGGCAAACCTGAGAAGCCAGTCAGTTGAGGAACCTGCAAATTTGAGAAATCTGAAAATTTAAGGACTTGAGAAGGACTCAGCAGATTTGAGATCTTGAGAAACGTAGGTATTTTGAGAATTGGAGTAACCTAAGAAGTTGATTCACCTGAAGAATATGAGCATTAGGAAAATTTTGGGAAGCCCGAAAAATTGAGAAACCTGATGATTTGAGGACTTGAACATCTGAGAACTTAAGTAGGCCTTCTGAAAAGCCTAAGAATTTGTGAAACTTGAGAACTGAAGGAACCTGAAAACTTGAGGAACCTGACAATTTGAAGAACCTGAAATCTTGGCAAACCTGAAAATCCGTAAATTGAGGAACCTGCGAACTTGAAGAATCTTAGATTTTGAGAAATCTGCAATTTGAAGGACTTGAGAAACTCAGCAGTTTTGAGAACTTGAGAAACGTATTTTTAAAATTTGAGTAACTTAAGAAGTTGGTCACTAAGAAAGGACTAAGAAAAATTTGGAAACCCCGAGAAATTGAGAAACCTTATATGTAATTTGAAAACTTGAATATCTGAGAACCTAAGTAGGTCTTCTGAGAAGCTTAAGAATTTGTGGAGCTTGAGAACTGAACGAACCTGAAAACTTGAAGAACCTGAGAAATTGAAGAATCTGAAATTTTGGCAAACCTGAGAACAAAATAAATTGCGGAGCTTGCAAACTTGAGGAATCTAAGATTTTGAAAAATTCAGAAGATTTGAGAACACGAGAAACATTGTAGTAACCTAAGAAGTTGGGTCACCTGAACTCGAGGACTAAGAAAGATTTTTGAAGCCCGAGAAATTAAGAAACCTGATGATTTGAGAACTTGAATAGCTGAGAAACGAAGTAGGTCTTCCGAGAAGCTTAAGAATTTGTGTAACTCCAGAACTGACAACTTAAGGAATCTAAGAATTTAAAGAACCTCAAATCATGACAAACCAGAGAACCCAATCAGTTGAGGAATCTGCGAATTCAAGGAATTTGAGAAATCTGACACTTGAAGGATTTGAGAAACTCAGCAGATTTGAGATCTTGAGAAACCTAGGTATTTTGAGAAATGGAGTAACCTAAGAAGTTGGTTCACCTGAAGAACTTGCAAGACTAACAATAAGAAAAATTTGAGAAAACCGAGAAATTGAGAAACCTGCTGATTTGAGAACCTGAACATCTGAGAACCTAAGTAGGTTTTCAGAAAAGTCTAAGAATTTGTGGAACTTGAGTACTGGAGGAGCCTGACAACTTGACAAACCTAAGAATTTAAAGAACCTGAAATCATGGCAAACCTGAGAAGCCAGTCAGTTGAGGAACCTGCAAATTTGAGAAATCTGAAAATTTAAGAACTTGAGAAGGACTCAGCAGATTTGAGATCTTGAGAAACGTAGGTATTTTGAGAATTGGAGTAACCTAACAAGTTGATTCACCTGAAGAATATGAGCATTAGGAAAAATTTGGGAAGCCCGAAAAATTGAGAAACCTGATGATTTGAGGACTTGAACATCTGAGAACTTAAGTAGGTCTTCTGAAAAGCCTAAGAATTTGTGAAACTTGGGAACTGAAGGAACCTGAAAACTTGAGGAACCTGAAATCTTGGCAAACCCGAAAACCTAGTAAATTGAGGAACCTGCGAACTCGAGGAATCTGAGATTTTGCAAACCCCGAGAAATTGAGAAACCTTATATGTAATTTGAAAACTTGAACATCTGAGAACCTAAGTAGTCTTCTGAGAAGATTAAGAATTTGTCGAACCTGAGAACTGAAGGAACACAGCGTTCTATAGAATAATTCCATTCACCATTCTGTTGCCGTTCAGCGTTCTTAAAATATATTTCAGTAAGAAAAATTTTATGTAACAAAGTCTTCCGAATTGTTCTCCTTTGTGTGTCCTGCGATTGTGTAGGAAATTTCAATTCTTTGAGAGATGAAGGTACGAATGAACGAACCAGCACTTCAAGAGCAATTGACCTGTCCGAGGATTCTTCAAGAAAACTTCAATTAACAGAATTATGAATATTGTGCGGAACTTTATCAACACTATTTTTTAAGCTCAAGGTTTGCTTTGCAACGCCAGGCTCGAAATATATTTCTAGAGTGTAAACACTTCATGCTCCAAAGCCCTGCAAAGCAAGAAAAACGAATCCCGGTGACTTTGCAATGACAATGACCCTGTGCTGACAGTGACAGATGTGCACCACACTCATCGCACTCCTAGTTAGTAACTAAACTTTTTCTGTCAAAAATCAATGCACACGTCGTGTCCCCATAACAATCTATTTATTTACAATCTCTTTTTGAAGAAGCGCCACATCCGCCCACTCGCGGCAAAAAAGGTTGTTGCACTTCGCACTTGAAATATCGCCACTTATCTAAACAGAAAATTGAGTGCGAACCGCCGAGCCAAACTCATTTTTCAATTACGTCACTCGGAGAGCCGAGAATTTCGGTAAGGATCGCGAATTCCTGCAGTACGAATCAACTTTTATCTTGGAGAAAAATCCCCGCATGTTCCCGTAAAATCTCGAGGCTAACCATTCTGCACCCACACAGATATTTTAGTCTCTCTACGAGTCCCCCAAAGTTGGCGGAGGTCCAGGACTGGCACACGACACGTTTCACGGGAAAACTTCACAGGGGTCCGACATTTGTTTTTCCACTAATTACGACTTCATCGCAGATTCCGGCGAGTGCATCTGGGGCGGTTTTTGTCCGGGGTGGCCGAGTCAATTCATATCCGGACTAATATCTCATCCGGGAAATGCAGTGTGACCTGGAAAACGTAGCGCGGAGAATTTAATTCGGCTGGAGCGACTCATTGTGATCTTGTAATAATAAGGTCCGATTACTTACGTTACGTAAGTAATTTAATTTTGCGCGCTGAGCTGAAATGTTACATGCCCGGGCACCGAAAATAGGTGCGGAAATGGATCTTACATGCATGAGGAATATTAAAAGTTCACAGCTGATTGTAGATGTCAGATTTTAAGACAAATTAAAGCACTGGGTGAGGGTTTGATTAATAACATATTATTGAAACAAATTTTGTAATTTTTTTTAGGGTTGGTGATACTAAGCACTCAAATGCGAATGCTTAATTTTTTTCTTCTTTATCTATTGTGTCATTGTCTTGTGATAGTCGCGGTCGCTATTTTTACTGTCTAGTAGTAAGTCACTTTTTCCGGCATGTATAGAATGGTAAATTTTCACTTTTTAATTTTGATAAATGTATCTAAGCTTCATCCAAATAGATAAAGTTAGTTTCTTCACCATAATATTGATATTGTAAATACCGTTCAAGAAATTTATTTTCCTAGGAACATCCCACGGACGAAAGAATTTTTTATCTTTGCTGCTAAAAACTACAAAAGCTTAATTTCAATTTTTTTGTCATTGTAATTACGAGTGTACCAGGGGAGCTGCTCCACACCATTAAATATTACGGGATTATCTGCAAAGGCTACAGACTCACTTGCGGAGTAGAATAATTAGAATTAATTGCGGCGAACACTTTAACATTGCAATTATTAAGTTTTTATTAAATAATTCAACAAAGGTGATTTTTTAGATATTAGAATGTGTTATGATTACAATAGAATACAGTTACTTCTTTTGAGTGGTGATCGAAGGAAAAGCATAGTGTACAACACGTGCTGAAGAATATCTCAAACTCGCGTGAGAAACGAAACTGTCAGGACTCTATTGAGGTAATTAGCCGTTTTCAGCACTAGTACAATACACTATTCCAGAGTCTCTCAATAAAGTTTCGATGCTGAACACCCTGGAATTGCAAAAGGAGCAAATTTGAGATACGTTTCATTTGGAATAATATTTTTGCTGAGAATGAGGAGGCAAAAGCCCATTTTAAATTTTGCAGTTCTAGGTAAATTTGCGTGATGCTCATAAGGGAAATATTTTATCTAGTATTAGTATTAGTACTCTTCAGTATAATTTTGAATCTTCAGAACTGTTTGATACTCTTCAGGATTCTTTAGAACACTCTCAGAGATTCTCAAACTGTTCAGGACTTTTTAGAAAATTTCAGGAAATATCAGGGCTCTGTACAGTTCTTCAGGCTTAGAAGAAACCCCAAGAATTGTTTTTTTTACAATTTCAAATTATTGAGATTCTTCAATTTCTTAATTTTCTGATCGTATTTATATACTTTTTTTTTTTTTCATAAGGACTCAGTAAGCTTTAAACTACATTGTTCTTTACATCTTTAAAACTTTGGGGTTCGTCAGTTGTCTTTAGGATTCCTTTTTGGGGTTCGTCAATAGTATTTAGGATTCCTTAACATTCTTCAGTGGTGTTATAAAATTCATCGGAATTCCTATGTATATTCGAAAATATTTCAAATATTTCAAAATCCTTAAGGAATCTAGAGTGAGACCATTCAGATTATAATACTATATTACTTATTTTATTACTTCAAAATATCCTTAAGGATTCAGGACATTTTAGTACGCTTCGAGACTCTTTAGGACCCTTCAGGTCTCGTAGGGATGCTACCAAATTGTTTAGAAAACATTATAGAATTCTTTAGTAAAGGATTTTGTGAAAATGGTGATGTGCCCAACGAGCGAATTTGGTTCCAACAAGATGGATCATTTCCTCGTTTTGACTTGGAACTCTCTATTCGCTTCGTGACATTTTAACTGTTTGACTGGCCGGCTCGTTCACAAGTTTTTAATCATATTAAGAAAATATTCTTGGATCTTTGAAAATACCTTTGATATGAGTAATCAATCTCAAAACCCATCGTCACCCAACACATCAAGATTAATTCGCACTTTCAAAATTTTAGAACTTCCATCAGCTTCTGATTTTTCAGAATCGCTCAAAGTTCATTAGAACTTTTCAGAATTCCTTAGTAGCCTTCAGTATCTTATTGGGTTTCTAAGGCCTTCAGGACTCTTCAACATTCCTCAAAATGTATCATATCACACCAAAACATTTGAATGTTCTCTCAGATTCTTTAGAGGATGCCTTCAAATTTTTAGGACTATTAGAATTATCCAGCATTTTTATTGATCCTCACAATAATTTTTCAGGATTCCCCGGAGCAGTTTTCAGGACTTTTGAGGACACTTTATTTCTCTCTGGAACTATTTTTTCTTGCTCGTTACCACTGTCCGGAATTTTTTAGACTCTTATATGGACCTATGTGGACTTTTAGAATTATCTGGGGTATTCAAGACTTTCGAGTGCTTTTCAAAATTTCTCAGTATTTTCCAGGACCCATCAGCTTTAAGATTTTCAGTGAAGCTTTACAATCTCTCAAACTTTGTTAGAATTTTTCAGGATTCTCCATGATCCCTCAGAAGCCCTTCTAGACTCTTGAGCAGTCTTTAGGACCCATAAAGGCCCAGTAGGATTTTTAGGGCCCTTACGAATTAGTACTGGAGATTCTTTAGGTCTTTTGAAAAGTTTAGTACAGTATTCCTCACTAGAGGTGTAGTTATAAAAATAGCGCTATAATTCCACACTCACTCTAGTAAATTTTATTTAGTTTATTGAGTTATTGGGTACCGGTTTCAAAAGAATCTCTATTCAATGTTTTGCAGAAACCTTTAAAGGCCCACACGGTCTCTTTAGGTATCCTTCAGGATTCTTTTGCTTCACTTAGAATTATTATTATAAAACACTAACCAGAACACGTAATTCCTTAATATATTTATTTTATACTTTTCTCTGTGTCTCTTTATATTTTTTTGTTTTGTCTTTGAGTAGTAGTAATTCTGTAAACGGTTGTATGACCTTTATAAATACATAATACATAATAATACGCAAAAGAAAGGCAACAATGAAGGACAGGAAATAAATGCTAAAATTGTAATATAAGGTATATTTAAAGAAAGACAATAGACCAAAACCAAAGAAGAGAAGGAAAGGAAGAAAAAATTGAGGCAACAACTACACACATACAGAAGGAATAAAACTTTTCTGTTTAAAATTGCCCAGCGTTCGTTTTCGTTTTACACCTATACACAATTTTTTCTACGGCCGTTAAGATTGGTTGTATCTCTACCTCGTGGATTAGTAGATAGACTTTGAAGCGATATAATTAATTTTGTCCGAACTGGCATCGTCACCCCACATTTCCGACCTTCGCGAAACCGGAAAATCGAGCATGTCTGATCCAATTCAGCAGCTAGAACTGCTCATTGTAATTTAGTAATTAAGTCCAATTACACCTAGTGTAATTTTCGAGTGATATAATCCGGGAGACACCAGGTCTGCAATCGTTTCTCGTCCGGTCACAGTTTAGCAGGTATTATTTAATTTAGATTATCTTGTTTCAGACCACAGGGCCACTTAAGGGTTCTAATTAACGAGGATTGAGAGATTGTATAATCCCATTTGCCGCGTGACCTGTAAGCTGTTGCAAGACATTTCATCGGATTCACCCAGTCGTTTCTCTCGCTGGTCGGATTATACAATCAAAATCTTTACGGCCATAGATGGATAATTAAATCAGCGAGCGGAAATTACGAGAACATAACCGTCAATTCCACGTTGAAACTCGTTTTGGATTGGTTTACATTAAATGTTAAATCATCGAAACCAATGCTGGTATGAGCACACTGGTCGTTAGAGCTCAAAACTTTTAGAATCGTGTATGTGAATTAACCGAAGAAAAAATCTTATGCAGGGTGGAAGGTGTGAATTCCTCCAAAAGCTTGTCATCCGGTTGATGTGTCAAAGAGTGTTGTCTGACAAGCATCAAGAGAACAAGAATCACATGATGTGAAACAAGTTTGTTTACCGCGGTGTTTGAATTCTATCCAATCGTTTTTCAACACATAAACGTCAGACAACTTCTTTCTAACTTCTTGATGACTGATGTCCCGACATTCACTAATAACGACGTATTGGATGGTGTAGATTGTAGTTTGTCTGAAGGCTCGATTACATATTTGTCACTTTGGGCAGGAGGAGCGTTTCACTTTGACTTCATCCAAAGTGAACATTAGAATGATGTTGAATTGATCCAATGTGAAACAGTATAAAAGCTGCTTAACTACTTCGCCTTGGGATCTTCCACTAACGAACGGTCGAACTATTACTAACTCATAGGGTCAGCAAAGCTTTGCCAGTTTCAGTTACCTGCATTCAAATTAAAAAAGACAACGGATTCTAACTGTGCAAGTCGAATAAAATGTTTACGAAAATAAATATTTAACGATGGGGATGAAACCGCCTCTTCAACAGATGGCAGATACGCCTGGAAAATAAACATCCGTTATCTTTATTCCAGATTTTAATAACTCAAGCAAATATAAAGTTTTGTCCAATTTAGCTTCAATAAGAATTTATTTATGACTATTGATTAATGGCTTTAATATTCTCATATCTGCTATATTACTGAAATAGCCGCCATGTTCTCGTCGTAAACAAAACTAATTATACAGATTCAAAATATGTTTACCATTTTATATTACACATACTGTATAAAATGATCCTTCGAACCTGAGAACTATAGGGACCACCTAAGCTGACAGCTTCAGAACTGGGGAACCTTACAACCTTTGGAATTAAAAATTGAGGAACCTGAAAGTTTGACGAACTGAAATCCATAAACGATTGAAGAACTTTGGGAATCTGAGATCTTGAGAAACACTGTGAATTAGTGAAAACTGAGAACTTGAAAAACCTTCACGAATTAAGAGGAACCTGAAACTTTAAACAACCTGACTATTACAAGAATTCTAAAAACGATGTAAGAACTTTTGCGCCCTGAGAAATTTAGTAACACAAGTTCAGAACTTGAAGAACCTGAAATCTTGACGAATTAAGGTCTCTGGAACGTGAGAACTAGAGGGACATCCGAACCTGAAAAAGTGAAAGGAATAACATGGCAACTGAAAATTTGAAGAACCTGAAATCTTGAAATTAAGATTTTTGTCAATCTGAACCTAAGGAAACCACGCACTCTACAAGTTGAGAATCATAATTTGAAAACTGCAGGTGTTCAGGTTCCAACCCCTTCCACACACCCCAAAGGGGTGGGGGTTCGGCCACGCACCACTTTTAGTTTGTGGTTTTTAGTGAGAATAAAGTAAGCTTTGAACCGAGCAACATCGTCTTACTTCTCCATGTTCAAGAACTCTTGAACATTTTTTGGTCCTTCGAGCCGGATCCATTCGCGCGGTTTGGATTCGAAAAGCAGTTCAGTTTATTGTGAAATCAATCAATCAAAGGCAGTACCACATCAGTGAGTGCATCAGAAAATTCATCATCTTCAACAGAAGAAGGTCGTCATCTCTGCATCAGGAGACAACGCATCAACAACATAATCGCTCATCGTAGTCATCAGACGAACACAACAGTACCCACTAGGACATCACGAGATTCAACATCGCAACGCATCATCAGCAGCAGCAACAGCAGCAAGTTCACGGCTACAAAGGTCAGACCCTTCTTTTCATTTCTATTCCTCTCCGTATATGTTTTGATTCTCGTCAAAAGAGTATAAACAACGTCACTTTTCTTGCAATCGGGTTGATTATGCGAAACAAAATGTCGAAAGAGAAAGAGGTAAAGTCCCTCAAAAGTAAGCGCGGTCTCGTAGAGGCGCGCCTTACTCGATTTACAAATTTTTTCAACGACGCTGCAAACAAAACCAAATTAGTTGAAATCAAAAATCGATGCATCGACCTAAAAACGTGTGTATCAGAGTTTCAAGATTTACATTTTCAAATTAAAGAAATAGATGAAACGCAAGCAGTAGAGCAAGAGTTAATTGACTTTGAAAACGATTACTACAAAATTGTCGCGGAAGTAGAAACAATGATATCGAAAGCAAATAAAAATCAAGTCGAGCCAGCGCCAGCGGCGGCAACATCTCAGGTAAAACTCCCCGACATTCAGTTGCCAATTTTTTCCGGATTGTTCACGGAATGGGTCACTTTCAAGGACACGTTTTCAAATTTGGTCCATAATAATGCAAGCTTAGCACCAATTCAAAAGTTTCACTATTTACAATCAAGTTTAGAAGGTGATGCACGCCAAAACATCGAGCATCTAACAATTTCCGACAATAATTACGCCACAGCATGGAAAATTCTAACAGATCGGTATGAAAATATTCGATTAATCACGTCGCATCATGTACGCGCACTTTTTAATCTAAATCAAACAAGCGCCAAAGACCCTAAAACGTTACGTCAATTGCTCCAAACAGCCACCACACATTTAAAGGTATTAAAGTCATTGAAACGACAAACCGATCAGTTCCTACTTACAAACAATTGGAAGAGTTCATGACACAACGGTGCCAAACTCTCGAATCACTTCAATTACTGACAAACACTAGCATCATCTCGCAAAAACCTGAAGAAAAACAAACAATCTGAGCATGAAATATTTAGGTGTAAGGAATTTCTCGCGTTATCAGCTTTCCAAAGAGCAAATGAATCAAAAAAATTAAAGTTATGTTAAAATTGTCTTCGTGAAGGCCATCGCGTTGACACCTGTCAGTCCAGCGGCTGCAGAAAATGCAATAAAAAACACAATTCACTTTTACACATTGATTTCGACAACAACCAAAGACAAACGGCTCTATCAACACCAGGTACTTCCAGTAATCACTCACAATCAAATTCTCATATAGTCATTTTGTCAACGGCTCTGGTAACAACATACGATATTCATGGTCAGCCTTGCGAATTAAGAGCTTTACTTGATTCCGGATCACAAGCAAACTTTCTAACTGAAAAAGCAGCAAACAAATTAGGTATTCCAAAGAAAGACATTCATTTTCCCATAACAGGAATAAATCAAAGTTCCAGCATTGCAAAACATCTTGTCGATCTCAAAATTCACTCCAAAAGCATTTCATTTTCGGCAACTTTATCATGTCTATTTTCCAGTAAAATCACAGAAAATTTACCAATCGTTTCTTTCGACCCATGAAATTGGAAAATACCACACAACATTATTTTGGCCGATCCACAATTTAACATTTCATCAGACATCGATTTATTAATCGGCAGCGAAGTTTTTTGGAAACTCTTATCGGTCGGACAAATAACAAATCAAAACGGTCCAGTATTTCAAAAAACCAAGCTGGGTTGGATTGTAGGAGGTCGCATTCCTTCATTTCAAACCTCAAATACATTATGTAATTTAGCAACAATTGAAAACGACGTGAAAAAGTTCTGGGGAATCGAAAAATTCCAAACATGTGTCACCTCCCAAAATTCAGGTCAAAATTCCTGTGAACAGCACTTTCAATCGTCATATTGTCGCCAATCCGACGGTCGGTTTATGGTAAAATTACCATTTAAGGACGGAAAACCCTCATTAGTATGCAGTAAAGCAATTGCCATAACACGATTGAAAGGGATGGAACGCAAATTTTCAAACGACCGGAAACTACAAGCCGATTATACCGCCTTCTTATCAGAATATTTGAGCCTGGGTCACATGCAAGCCATAAACGAACCCAAAAAACCCGACAATTGTTATTACCTACCCCATCACGCGGTTTACAAGCAAGATGCAGGAAATCCAGTTCTCCGGGTTGTATTTGATGGTTCCGCGAAAAGCAACAACGGATTATCAATCAACGATAATCTTCTCGTGGGAGAACAACACCAGCAAGAGTTGTTCTCCATTTTAATTAGATTTAGAACACATCGCTTTGTATTTACGGCAGACATTGCAAAAATGTATCGGATCATCGACATTCATCCGGAACAGCGCGAATTTCAAAGAATAGTGTGGAGATTTCATCCGAATGAGCCAATCAAGAC
Source organism: Diaperis boleti (assembly GCA_963583935.1). Lineage (NCBI taxonomy): Eukaryota > Metazoa > Arthropoda > Insecta > Coleoptera > Tenebrionidae > Diaperis > Diaperis boleti. The sequence goes on along the minus strand of OY757244.1, from coordinate 6,760,969 downwards.
TTATAAGTTAAAAACGATTATGAATTTAAATGTATCCGAATACTTTTATTGGACCGACTCACAAATTGTTCTAGCGTGGATCAAAAATGACGCACACAAATTAAAAGCATTTGTCGCGAATCGGATCATGCAAATTCAAGAGGCTACAGAAGCGTCTGGGTGGCATTACGTTAACACCAAGCAAAATCCAGCAGATGTTTTGTCTCGGGGAACCACCCCAAAACTATTACGGGAATCATCTGTCTGGTGGTCAGGGCCAAGTTTTTTAGTAAAAAAGGAATCCGAATGGCCAATTCTAGAAACATGTGCGCCAATTCAAACCATACCGGAGTTAAAGACGGTATGTTTAAAAGCAAACATAGTTCCCAACAAAATGGAATTACTCACGAAATTCTCATCGTTCACTAAATTAATTATAGTTCTTAGTTTTTGTTTACGTTTCATTCACAACACGCGAAATTCAGTAAAAAACGTAGGGCACTTGTCCTGCCCAGAAATGCAAGCAGCCCATAATTTTATAATTAAATCAATTCAACAAGAAACATTTTTCGATGACATACACGCCCTTAAAAAATTTTCAAAATTGCCGCAAAACAGCAAATTAATAACATTAAATCCTTTTCTCGATAAAAACAGTCTTTTGCGGGTGGGAGGAAGGCTACGGCACGCGCCCGTTGCGTATGATCAGAATCATCCCTTATTATTGCCCAAAAGTCATCACATAACATACTTAGTGATCAATCAAACACACAGATCAAATTTGCATTCAGGTTGTCAGTCCACTTTGGCAGCAGTGCGAAATAAATACTGGCCCATTGCCGGAAGAGACGCAGTCCGTAAAACAATTCACAAATGCATAACTTGCTACCGAGTAAAACCAATCACCAGTGAACAGCTAATGGGAGATTTACCTGAAATGCGTGTAAAGCCAACGCGCCCGTTCTATTGTACAGCCATTGATTATGCAGGCCCCTTTACACTGAAAAATGGTCACGGCAGGACCAATCGAAAAATTAAATCATACATAGTTATTTTTGTATGTTGCGTCACACGCGCTATTCATCTAGATTTAGTTTGTGATTGTACCACTACATCATTCTTGAACGCCCTTAAAAGATTCATGGCCAGACGTGGCAATGTGTCGGTAATCATGTCCGACAACGCAAACACCTTTATAGGAGCTGACCGCGAATTAAAAATGTTGCACAACTTAATCAAATCAAAGCAATTTGAAGAACAGATAATCCATCTGCTAGCTAACGACCAGATTACGTGGAAGTATTTGCCACCACGTGGCCCTAATTTCGGAGGGATACACGAAGCGGCTGTAAAATCGACAGTATCACTTAAAGCGCGTCGTACAAAATAATTTATTAAACTTTGAAGAAATGTATACTCTTCTGACGATGATTGAGGCATGTCTCAATTCCCGTCCCATGTCCCCTCTCTCCAATGACCCATCAGACCTGCAGGCACTAACCCCCGGTTATTTTTTGATTGGAGAGCCTCTGACCTCACCGGCGGAACCGAACCTTCTAGATACGAACACCACGAGGCTAACGAAATATCAGCATCTTCAACAAATGCGACAACATTTTTGGAAGCGATGGTCCGCAGAGTATAGGAATCAACTTCAGCAAAGGACAAAGTGGACCAAAATCCACCCACAGCCCGAAGTGGGAGCCCTGGTACTTCTCAAAGAAGACAACCTTCCACCCCTCCAGTGGTCTTTAGGGCCCATCACTCAACTCCATCCCGGGGCCGACGGATTAGTTCGTGTTGTGTCAGTGCAAACAGTTCGCAGTGAAGTGAAAAGGCCAATTTCTAAAATCTGTGTGCTTCCGACCAATTAAATTTCAACATATCTTGAAACATAAATCTTTTTGTTAATTTACCGTTATTTTACATATTTTGTATATGTTACAGGCAACTTATAGAATTCATACATTCTATATAATAACTAGGCATTTTATGAAATTTCATATAATGCCGGAAACGATAGTCAATTTGTAGAACATTCGTTTACATTAAACAAATTGCCGAGAAGAATGTTAGACATTATATAGAATACCGGGCATTTTACATATTGCCTATGAAATTTCAGGTAATATGTGAAACACTAATATGAAAAATGTGGGAATTTGAACGCCAAAAAAAGTGTCGGCTGGTCGCTAAGATTGACAATTGACAGTTACGCGCGCCTTTGTTTTGTTTTTATAGGTTAGAGCTAGAGCCGTGGGCAGATGTTTTTAGTAAGCTTTGTGGTTTTATATTCTGCCTTTCGCTGTTCCAAATGTCTGATACAAAGAAACAGTTCTACCATTATTTCAAGGAAGAAAAGGCTAACAAAGCCCGAAATCAACGAAGATTTTCACAAATGAAGTATCAAGCACTTATTGAGGAAATAAAACAAATTAAATACTCAAAGGAACCGACAAAAAAAACTCCACGAGGATATTGGCTATTAGAACATTATGATGTGTTATCTATTCAGGGAGTATTATATAAACTTATAGCCCCAATTACAAATAATGACATTTTATATTATGTCCATGAAGATGAAATGTTTGACATTTTACTAGACATTCATATCAGTACAGGACACGGTGGTAGAGACCGAATTATAAAGCAAATCAGTGAGAAATACAAAAACATTACTCGTGCTGAAGTTATGCTATTTTTATCTCTTTGCAAAAGTTGCCAACAAAAACAAAAAAGAGAAAAGAAGGGGATTGTAACGAACCCTATGGTTTTCAAAGAATTAAATGCACGCTGCCAAGTAGATTTAATTGACTTTCAAACACATCCAGATAGAACATTCAAATTTTTAATGGTGTATCAAGATCATCTGACAAAAATTGTCATACTTCGAGCACTCGAATCAAAGACAGCTCAAGAAGTTGCCAGACATTTAGTGAATATTTTTGCAATATTTGGAGCACCAGCTGTAATTCAATCTGACAATGGTCGCGAATTTGCAAATAAAGTTATAGAAGGTTTAAAAGAAAATTGGCCAGGCCTGAAAATAGTCCATGGTAAGCCAAGGCATAGTCAAAGTCAAGGCAGCATTGAGAGGGCCGATCAAGACATAGAAAATATGATTACAACATGGCTTGCCGATCACAACTCTACCAATTGGAGTGAATGTATTGATCATGTTCAATTTATGAAAAATTCAGCCTTACACTCTGGCATAAAGACTTCACCATATGAAGCTATGTTTGGTTGCAAACCAAAGAATGGGTTAAAGTCATCCAGTCTACCACAAGAAATTCTTCAAAATATCACAACTGAAGAAGAATTAGAAGCATTGCTTCAAAATAGTACTGAAGCAGAACAAGGTAAATTAATCATTTAGAGCCATGTCCCTTGCATGTACCTATATGAACTACAGCATTGTTCTTAAATACCTTAAGTACGATAGAGTCCACCCTGATATAAAAAATATAACAATTTCCTACTAATTTCATTTATTATTTTAAGGTGACATACAAAATCTAAAAGAAGTCCAAGCAGAAGGTTTAAGAACTGAATTTGAAAATTTAGAAACATATCCAGATGAAGCAACCAGTTTTGTGCCAGATGAAAACATAGGTAGTTCTTAAAAATTGTCTAATCTTTTATAGCCTTAAATTTGGCAATTTCTTACTAATTTTATTCATTGTTTAAGGTGACAATCAAAATCTAGAAGAAGTCCCAGCAGAAGGTTTAACTAGTGAAGTTGAAGCCACTAGTTTTGTACCAGATGAAAATGTATTCTCCTTACATAACCGTAATATTGTTTGTGCAGTTTGCAACAAGAACTGTGAAGAAACTGATTTGCAAGTGTGTAGAGTATGCTCGAATGTGATACATACTTTATGTGGAATCTTTGAAGAGAATATGGTGGAATGTTTAATATGTCAAACAAAAGAAGCCATCAAAAACCATAGGAAGCGCGCAAAAGAAAACCTTGATATTCAGGCGAAAAGAATGAAAATGGTTTCTGATAGTTCACACCCTTCTGCTTCTATAGGGTCTACTGTCCGTGTACCCATACCAGAAGTAGATCGAGGTCGTACAGATGCACAATCAGTTTTGGCAGTGGTGATTAACAAAACAGAAGATAACTTTTACAGTTTGGGCACAAAACAAGGGGTCATCAAGGGCCTTTATAGTAGGTCGCAAATTGGAATTTGTCCAAAAAAATTAGTTCAATTAGACAAATCTATATCCTTACGTTCAATTGCAACCGAACAATCTAAGGAACATGGAGGGCATGGTCAAGGATTTATGAAGTGTCATTGTAAGACTAAATGCAATACCAAAAAATGTGCTTGTCGAAAACAAAATCTATTGTGCACATCAAAATGCCACCATAGCCTTAGTTGCGCCAATAAATAAATAATTTAAACATAACAATTGTCATTGAAGGTACTGCATTCTGTATTACCTAGGCTTATTGCAATACTTTTATAAAATGTTACCTATAGTTATAAATAAATATTTTTATGCCCTACCAACGTCTAGATGACTTATTATTCCATGCAAATGGAAGGTATAATGTAGGATTTTACTCACAAATGATGTTATAAATTACTATTGTTACACCTAGGTAAGACATTAATTATTTTATCCAACACCTGTTTATTATGAAGTCATAATAATGTAGATTTTGAATGTATTATGAGGTCAATAAGACACTAGAACTCATAATTCAACGGTTTTCTAATTTATCAGCAACCAATTCTGTTCATATGCCAACAGTTTTGAACGTCAAAAATTTTTGGTGAATGTTTCAATAACTGCTACAGAAGGAGGTGCTGGATAAAACTATGTATTGCACACGTGTCTTAACAGCAAATAAGTCACTCAAGAAAAATTAGCCATTCGAGCAAGGGTGGCTAAACATTTCTTTCGTGACTTATTTGCATTATAAGGCAGTAGTAGTTATAATAAATAGCTATGTATTTTGAAACGTCATTTTGACAATTTCATATTTTTTATGTTTAACGTTTTACAAGGAAATACACGTCGGGCATAAAACGTTATATTTTTTGTTCTTTACGTGGCAGATAATAAATACGTATACAGATAATAAATTTTGAAATTGTGTTAAATTGTGTACATAACCTTATATTCTGAATTCTATAAATTGCCTTAAATGAGATAGGTAGTATATATAATGCCTAGGAATTATATGGAAAATGGTTTGAAAGAGCAAATTTCATAAATTGCCTAAACTCACTAGGCATTTTATGAAATACCTAGTTATTATATAAAATGCCTGAGTTATATATGTTCCAACGCTTTGCAAATTATCTCATGTTTTGTGTTATATTTTCACATATTTTGTATATTTCCTCATGTTTTGTTTTATATTGTCTCAAGTTTTATGTCACATTGTCTCATATTTTGTTTTATTTTCTCATGTTTTGTTTTGTATTCGTCTCATCTCTTGTTCTATATATTCCACGTTTTGCATATTGTCTAATGTCTCATTTTTTGTTTTGTAATTGTGTCATGCCTTGTTTATTTTGTATCACCTATTGTATTTATATTATATTATTAGTTAAGGACAACGCCTTAACGAGGAGACAGGCTCCAACCCCTTCCACCCCTAAAGTGGGGGTTGTAACACACACTCCAAAGGGGTGGGGATGCGGCCACGCACAACTTTTAGTTTGTAGTTTTTAGTGAGAATAAAGTGAGCTTTGAACCGAGCAACATCGTCTTACTTCTCCATGTTCAAAAACTCTTGAACAGCAGGGACCCGAGTCTTTGACGAACATGAAAATTAAAGTAACTCGAAATTAAAAACGATCTAAGAACTTTGGAAACCTGAAAAGTTGAGGATCTAACAAACATTAGAACCTGAAAAAGATCTCTAAAACCTGGGAACTGAGGAGACCTCCGAAATCTGACAACTTGAGAACTGAAGAAACTTGACAACTTGAGGAATTAAAATTTGAAGGACCGGAAATCTTGAACGATATGAGGTCTTTGAAACCTGAAAACTCGAGGAACCTGAAATGCAAAAACGATTTGAGAACTTTGGAAATCTAAGATCCTGATAAACGTAGTTTGTGAACTTAAGAAACCTGAGAACTTGAGGAACCTTAAATTTTGAACGAATTGAGATCTTTCGGAACCTGAAATTTATAAATTGAGAATGATTATTTTAGAACTGGAGAAACAACAGTCTGAAAGTTTAAAGAATGTAAAATCCAAAAACGATTAAGAACTTTTTGAATTTGAGATTATGAGAAACACGGTTTGCGAACTTGAGGAACATGAGAACTTGAGAAATTTGAAAATTTGAAGAATCTTGAAACTCGAGCGAATTAAGATGTTTGGGAACCTGAGATGTACGGGAAATGTACGAACCTTACAAGTTGAGAATGATAACTTTGAGGAACCTGAAAACTAAAACAACTGAAAATTAAAAACTATCTTAGAACTTTGGGAACCTAAAAAGTTGAGGATCCTACAAACATTAGAACCTGAAAAACACAAGTTCTCAAAGAACCTCAAATCTTGAACGAATTAAGATCTCTAAAAAATGGGAACTGAAGAGACCTCCGAAATCTCACAACTTGAGCACTGGAGAAACTTAACAACTTGAGGAATTAAAATTTGAAGGACCGGAAATCTTGAACTATATGAGGTCTTTTGAAACCTGAAAACTCGAGGAACCTGAAATGCAAAAACGATTTGAGAACTTTGGCAATCTAAGATCCTCATAAACATAGTTTGTGAACTTAAGGAACCTGAGAACTTGAGGAACCTTAAATTTTGAACCAATTGCGATTTTTCGGAACCTGAAATTTATAAATTGAAAATGATTATTTTAGAACTGGAGAAACAAGAGCCTCTGAGGCACTTAAAAATTGGTAGAACTTGAAATCTATATAAGAACTTTGAAAACCTGAGAAATTGAGGATCCTGCAAACCTCAGAACCTTAAAGACACAAGTTGAGAACTTAAAAAACCTGGAATCGCGAATGAATTAAGATCTCTCGAACCTGAGAACTCGAGACACATCCGTACCTAACAACTTGAGAACTGGAAGAAACTGAAAATTTCAATAACCTGAAATCAAAACGATGTAAGAACTTTGAGACTTTGAGAAATTGCGGATCCTACAAACATCAGACCCTGAGTGACACACACAACTTGAGAACTTGAAGAACCTGAAATCTCAACGAATTAAGATCTCTGGAACCTAAGAACTGGAGGGAACTCGGAATCCCATTTGAGAAAAAGAACTATTTGGAGGCACCTGACAACTTGAGGAAATAAAATTTGAAGAACCTGAAAGCTTGAACGATGTAAGGCCTTTGGAAACCTGAGAAATTGAGAAACACAACTTGAGAAAGCGAGGAACCTAAAAATTTGAAAGACTTGAAGTCCAAAAGCGATTTCAGAACTTTGGGAATCTGAGATCTTGAGAAACACTGTTTGTGAACTAGTGAAAACTGAGAACTTGAAGAACTTTCACGAATTAAGACGAACCTGAAACTTTGAACAACCTGACAATTACAAGAACGCGAGATCTAAAACCGATATAAGATCTTTTGCACCCTGAGAAATTGTGGATACTACAAACATCAGAACCTGAGTAACGCAAGTTCAGAACCTGAAGAACCTAAAATCTTGACGAATTAAGGTCTCTGGAACGTGAGAACTGGAGGGACATCCGAACCTGAAAAAGTGAAAGGAATAACTTGCAAACGAAAAATTTAAAGAACCTTAAATCGAAAGAATTAGAGAATCATAACTTAAGAACTGGAGGGACCTGAGACTTTGAGGGACGTGAAAATTTGAAGAACTCAAAACCTAAAAATTATTTAAGAACTTTGGGACCTTGAGGAATTGCGAATTCCACAAACATCAATTAAATTTTAGTAACCTGAAAATTTAAAAAATGTGAAATCCAAAAACGATTAAGAAGTTTGGGAATTTGAGATTATGAGAAACACGGTTTGTGAACTGAAGAAAAATGAGAACTTGAAAATTTGAAGAATCTTGAATCTCGAGTGAATTAAGATGTTTGGGAACCTGAGATGTACGGGAAATGTACGGACCTTACAAGTTGAGAATGATAACTTGCGAACTGTAGGAATCTGAGACTTTGAGGAACCTGAAAATTAAAACAACTCAAACTTTGGGAATCTGAAAAGTTGAGGATCTTATAAACATTAGAACCTGAAAAACACAAGTTCTCAAAGAATCTCAAATCTTGAACGAATTAAGATTTCTAAAACCTGGGAACTGAAGAGACCTCCGAAATCTGACAACTTGAGAACTGGAGACAACTTGAGAAATTAAAATTTGAAGGACCGGAAATCTTTAACGATATGAGGTCTTTTGAAACCTGAGAAATCGAGGAACATGAAATGCAAAAACGATTTGAGAACTTTGGAAATCTAAGATTTTGAGAAAAATAGTTTGTGGGCTTAAGAAAACTGAGAACTTCAGGAACCTTAAATTTTGAACGAATGTCATCTAAAAATCAGTAGAACTTGAAATCTAAAAAAGATACAAGAACTTTGGGAACCTAAGTACTTGAGGATCCTGCAAACCTCACAACCTTAAAGACACAAGTTGAGAACTTAAGAACCTGGAATCGCGAATGATTTAAGATCTCTCAATCCTGAAAATTTAAATAACCTGAAATCAAAACGATGTAAGAACTTTGAGAAACCTGAAAATTGGGAGAACCACCCGAAATTGAGAAAAATTAACTTGAGAACTGGAAGAACCTGAACATTTCAATAACCTGAAATCAAAACTATGTAAGAACTTTGAGAAACCTGAAAATTGGAAGAACCCGAAATCCAAAAAAGATCTAAGAACTTTGAGACCTTGAGAAGTTGCAAACCTCAGAGCAAGAGTGACACAAGTTGAGAACCTGAAATCTTGACGAATTAAGATCCGCAAATTAAGAACTGGAGGGAACTCCGAATCTGACAATTTTACTGGAGGCACCTGACAACTTGAGGAAATAAAACTTGACGAACTGAATTCCAAAGACGATTTAAGAACTGTGGGAATTTGAGAAATCGAGGAACCTGAAAATTTGACAACATTGAAATCCAAACACGATTTAAGACCTTTGGGAATCTGAGATCTTGAGAAACACTGTTCGTGAACTGGAGGAACCTGAAAACTGTAAAATTTAAGAACCTGAACCTGAGAAATGTACGAACCTTACAAGTTTATTTTTACCATAATATTATATTATACATTTAGAAAATGTGAATGTAGTGAATCTCTGGGCGTTAATTGAAAAAGCAGTTCGGCGTCTCTCCACTTCCCTTTCAATTATCCGCACATAAATACCTCATGTTTGTGGCATAATTCAACGAACTCTATTAACTTCGATGTGTTGGCGTACAGCGCGCTTTATCGAGAAGAAACTATAAATAATTTTTAATAAGCGGCCATGAGATGTAATGAGCATTTACCTGCTTTAAATTAATGTGCCAAAGTTTTGAGTTGTTAGCTAATAGTGGCGCCGTGAGGATGCCCCGCCGTATTTTAAGATGTGCGTTGTAAACATTTCAGCATAACTTCTTAATCTTGCAATCGGGATCTGGAATAATTGCTTTCATTGTTGTTGCTTTCAATTAATCAAGACGCGTGTGTGTGAGTATTCCTGATTCTGGTGTTATAATTGATTCGCGGAAGTTAAATTGCAAGTTGACGTCTTATTAAATGGCGTTCAGTTTCAGAGTAGAAGAAGAACAATACAGATCTTAAAGTGTGGTATTCTTAGAAGGCGAAAAGCACCAATTTTTGCAACCCAAAATCTGGTTTTAAGATTCTCATGTGTTCGGGTTCTCAATTACTAAGATTTAAAGCTTCACCAGTTTTGGCTAGCTTGGCGAAGCGCGGTCCTCTCCGGTGGCCGGTGGTGGAATCGGTGTGAGTTAAGGGGCGGGACAGAAAACGCGTTGCTGAACCTCGAATGGGGCATATTATACGGTCATTGTTGAATCCCGAGCTCTCCACGTTTAATAATTGTCAAAAAATGTTTTTTATTCTTTTCGTATAGCTTCGGCTAGACTTCGACTACTGTTTGCCATTTATTTAATTGCATCAATAAAGACCTATTTTTTTATTATATATAACACTCCACGATGCACATGCACACCTCAAACATTAATTAATGGTTGTGTATTTATTTTCACTTTTACTACATCCTTCGCCATTGTATAAAAAAACATTAATGACGTGATGCGCTGTAATCCATAAAATCTCTCTTAGCTGTTAATTCCCTGGACTCTTTTATACGAAAATTCTCAAAGCGCTCACCATTAACGATATTATTTATCACTTCCAAAAATACCCTTCATCAATGAAAGGTATTTAAGAGCTTGTAAACTTAAAACTCCGTCCCTAATGAGTGTTGACGTTCCTTTTTGCTCCTCCGTTCTCTGTTTTCCAATTATAGCTCAAAATACATTTTATTCCCGACATAAAGACTGTATAGGTATACGTACACATCGTGGATAAACAACGGTCGGGAAAGCCACACGTGTGCTTCTATTATTTTTTCCCTAAATGTCGACTTCGCGTTGAAGATCTAATAGCGGCTAATGGATGTCGCCCGGAAGATTTATACAGGTGTTTTCTCAACATGGGACTTTTTAACAAAAACTACATTGCTAGGTAAAAACTAGGAGTATATTCTATTGCATTCCAATGAATATTCTATTGTGTTCTCGGCTCGTACAAATACGACCACAAGCCGCGCGATCGATAAATGCACATAAATAAAATAAAACGAAATACATAACACTGACAAAAAACAAAACACGAGTTTACGATTTAAAAACGAGGACGGGATTCGAAAAGTGGAAATTTATGGTTAAACAGTGTGGAATGTTATATGGGAAACAAAAGGCTTCGCAAATTACCGATTGCATTTTATGTATGTTACGCAGGGAAATAATCCAATTAGTCATCTGGAAATGGCCTGAAACAAATATACGTCCCCCATTATTTCAGACTTTTTCACAATAATCAGTCAATTAACACGGCGATTCCATAGGCGATTTTGACAAATTCGCAAATAATTGCCGGGTTGTCCATTAAAATATTCATATGCAGGCGTCTGAAACGGGCGCTGGTGTTTTAATAGTTGCGATAAATTTAGCTATTGTGAGTGATGACAGCGAATTTAATTTTAAAATGTAACGGTAATATTGTTTGTATTTTTTACTGGTGTTCTTTACTTCTTCCTGTGGTTGAACAGAGGTGACGGACGAACTTATTTCAGATCTCACTATATCCGACCATGTAACTTTTCAAGCTGGAAGAAGCATTTAAATTCCCCAGGAGGAAATATTTATCAGTTTCGCATTAAAAGTTTAAAACATAACTGAATTAATTTTATTTTACGCTGCTCGTACCTACGAGCCACCGGACCACCACGCTGGATCCCATTGGTTCACCCCACCCCGGTACCACCACTCCATCGAAGTATCACTCATTGCACAAGCTGGACCCTATAAAACGTCTGACAACGCTCCCGAAAACATCGAGACCACTGGGGTAACAGTAACCACTGCGAATGGCCAACATGTTACAACCGCCCCCAGCCAACCTTCAGACTTCTCGAAGACGATGTGCGGGAACTGATGGATGGATTCCAACCATCACGGCAGGCGACTTCAATGTCAAACACCTGGATTGGCGCAGCTGATCGACCAACCTCGATGAGCGGACGCTCGACGCTTTCCTCACAGGAAACTCTAAGGTGGTAGTTATGGCCCCGGACAAACCGACCTGCCGTAACTACCAAACAGGGGTCCCCGACACTCTTGACATCGCCATCGTCAAGAACGTCGCCCACCAGATTGAGCTCTTGGTGGCCGCAGAACTCAGCTCGGATCACAGCCCCCCGGAAACCAACGACCCAGTTGAGAGACATGCCAGGAGGGTGAATTGGACAGAAAGTCAACTTCGGAGATTTTCCACAAACCTTGGATGCCGCAGGAATCGACGCCGCTAACGAATTCTGACAACATTGCGCTGGCGGAAGCTAGCGGAGAACTCACGCAAATTTGGGAAAGGAAGCTTGAGAAACTGCAAATTGGTAACCTGATACTTGTTATCAGAAATTTGAGGAACGTTTTAAACTTGAGAAACTGGAAATTTGGGAATCTTGAGATTTCATACTAGAAACGACAAGCCTCGCGTACCCAAAAAAAGAGTCTTGAGATGTCATACCTGAAAAAGGAAGCCTCGCGTACCAAATAAAGTTGGGAACACAAACGATTAAAAAGAAAAGACGGTTAGGACAACGATAAAAAGATGCCAACACGAACGATGGCAGCGCGGCGCGAGAAGCAGGGTGAACTAGAGTTGAAGCGGCGGGAAAATTTAAACATCCTGTTCGTATGGGCCTTAAATTATATAACATGTGCCCATCATCTTCCTCACAATTTCTATTGTAGCTTTTATGAAATATTAAATTGTTTTAGACACTAGATTTCATTACAATTGCGATTTGATGGTAGTTGGTTTTAAAAGTGTCGGTAATGTCACTGCCTTTATAACGTAGTTCATACCAGCGCTCACCGCAGCGCTGCAACTCACGTGTTTCCTTTTTTGCTATCCGCTCTAACCGTCTTTTCTTATTAATCGTTTGTGGTTGGGAATATGAATTTAGAGAACTTTATGGAACTTTTCAAGCTTGAGAAATTCTAAATTTGAGAATCTTGAGATCGATTATGGTATATAAAATTTGGAATATACAATACAATATGGATTTTCGAAATTTTAATATGGAATTTAGAATATGGAATTTGGAATAGGGAATTGAAAATATGCAATTTGGAATACGTTTATGGTTACGTTTACGGTTACGTTTACAATTTATTATGGCTACTGTTACAATCTTAAATTCTTTTATTCTTTACTTTCCAAAATTCTATATTTATAGAATGTAACATTTAAATCTGAAAATCTCGGAATTTGGGAAAGTTCAGAAACTAATAATTTTAGACGTCAAATTAATTTGCGACAACCTTCCTTGATTTAAAAACAAGAGACAAGTGGAATCGAAATAAAGAAATTTGAGAACTTTGAGAATAAGAAACTTGAATCTAGAGAAATCTGGGAAGCTTGAGAAACTGCAAATTGGTGACCTGATTTGTAATTAGAAATTTGAGGAACTTTTTAAATTTGAGAAACTGGACATTTGAGAATCTTGAGATTTCATACTTGAAACGACAAGCCTCGCGGACTCAATAAAAGAGTCTTGAGATTTCATACCTGAAAAGGGAAGCCTCGTAATCAGAAATTTGTAGAAGTTTTTAAATTTGAGAAACTGGACATTTGAGAACTTGAGATTTCATACTTGAAACGACAAGCCTTGCGTACCCAATAAAATTGAGAATATTAATTTAGAGAACATATGATAATATAAATACAATATGAATTTTGAAATTTGGAATATGGAATTTCGAATATGGAATTTAGAATATGGAATTTGAAAAATAGAATTTTTAACATGGAATTTGGATATGGAATATGGAATTTGGAATATGAAATTTGGAATATGGAATTTCGAATATGGAATTTAGAATATGGAATTTGAAAAACAGAATTTTTAACATGGAATTTGGAATATGAAATTTGGAATATGGAATTTGGAATATGGAATTTGGAATATGGAATATGGAATTTGGAATATAGAATTTGGAATATCGAATTTGGAATATGGAATTTGGAATATGGAATTTGGAATATGGGATTTGCAATTTGGAATTTGGAATATGGAATTTGGAATTTGGAATATGGAATTTGGAAACTCCAGTAACTCTAGAAGCTTGAGAAATTATGTTTGAAACACTTTAGGAACTTAAAAACCTGGAGACTATAAATGAAAACCGCTGGAATGCAAACTTGAGAATGACAACGTGATATTCCCGAAATATTTGGGGAAGAAAGCTTGAGAAACTGCAAATTGGTAACCTGATATTATTGTAATCAGAAATTTGAGGAACGTTTTAAACTTGAAAAACTGGAAATTTGAGAATCTTGAGATTTCACACTTGACACGACAAGCCTCGCGGACCCAATAAAAGAGTCTTGAGATTTCATACCTGAAAAGGGAAGCCTCACGTAAATTCCAATAAAGTTGGAAATATGAATTTAGAGAACTTTATGGAACTTTTGAAGCTTGAGAAATTCTAAATTTGAGAATCTTGAGATCGACTATGGTATATGAAATTTGGAATATACAGTACAATATGGATATTGAAATTCTTAATATGGAATTTAGAATATGGAATTTGGAATAGGGAATGGAGAATATGCAATTTGGAATACGTTTACGGTTACGTTTACAATTTATTAGGGCTACGGTTACAATCTTAAATTCTTTTATTCTTTACTTTCCAAAATTCTATATTTATAGAATGTAACATTTAAATCTGAAAATCTCGGAATTTTGGGAAAGATAAGAAACTAATAATTTTAGACGTCAAATTAATTTGCGACCACCTTCCGATTTAAAAACAAGAGACAAGTGGAATCGAAATAAAGAAATTTGAGAACTTTGAGAATAAGAAACTTGAATCTAGAGAAATCTGGGAAGCTTGAGAAACTGCAAATTGGTGACCTGATTTGTAAGCAGAAATTTGAGGAACTTTTTAAATTTGAGAAGCTGGACATTTGAGAATCTTGAGATTTCATACTTGAAACGACAAGCCTTGCGTACCCAATAAAATTGAGAATATTAATTTAGAGAACATATGATAATATAAATACAATATGAATTTTGAAATTTGGAATATGGAATTTGGAATATGGAATTTCGAATATGGAATTTAGAATATGGAATTTGAAAAACAGAATTTTTAACATGTAATTTGGAATATGGAATTTGGAATATGGGATTTGGAATATGAAATTTGGATTATGTAGTTTTGAATATGGAAGTTGGAATATGGAATATGGAATTTGGAATTTGGAATTTGGAATTTGGAATTTGGAATTTGGAATTTGGAATTTGGAATTTGGAATTTGGAATTTGGAATTTGGAATTTGGAATTTGGAATTTGGAATTTGGAATTTGGAATTTGGAATTTGGAATTTGGGATTTGGAATTTGGAATTTGGAATTTGAAATTTGGAATTTGGAATTTGGAATATGGAATTTGGAATTTGGAATATGGAATTTGGAAACTCCAGTAACTCTAGAAGCTTGAGAAATTATGTTTGAAACACTTTAGGAACTTAAAAACCTTGAGACTATAAATGAAAACCGCTGGAATACAAACTTGAAAATGACAACGTGATATTCCCGAAAAATTTGGGAAAGAAAGCTTGAGAAACTGCAAATTGGTAAACTGAAATTTGAGGACCGTTTTGAACTTGAGAAACTGGAAATTTGAGAATCTTGAGATCTCATACTTGAAACGACAAGCCTCGCGTACCCAGTAAAAGAGTCTTGAGATTTCATACCTGAAAAGGGAAGCCTCGCGTACCCAATAAAGTTGGAAATATGAATTTAGAGAACATTATGGAACTTTTCAAGCTTGAGAGATTCTAAATTTGAGAATTTTGAGATCGACTATGGTATATGAAATTTGGAATGTAGAATATAATATGGATTTTGGAATTCTTAATATGTAATTTAGAATATGGAATTTTGAATATGGAATTTGGAATATAGAATTCGGAATAGGGAATTGGGAATATGCAATTTGGAATACGTTTACGGTTACGTTTACAATTAGGGCTACGGTTACACTTACGTTTACGGTTACAATTTTAAATTCTTTTATTCTTTACTTTCCAAAATTCTATATTTATAGAATGTAACATTTAAATCTGAAAATCTCGGAATTTTGGGAAAGATAAGAAACTAATAATTTTAGACGTCAAATTAATTTGCGACAACCTTCCTTGATTTAGAAACAAGAGACAAGTGGAATCGAAATAAAGAAATTTGAGAACTTTGAGAATAAGAAACTTGAATCTAGAGAAATCTGGGAAGCTTGAGAAACTGCAAATTGGTGACCTTATTTGTAATCAGAAATTTGTAGAACTTTTTAAATTTGAGAAACTGGACATTTGAGAATCTTGAGATCTCATACTTGAAACGACAAGCCTCGCGTACCCAATATAACCCACAGTTGAAATTATAAATTTAGAGAACTTCTATGATATGATAATATAAATACAAAATGAATTTTGAAATTTGGAATATTGAATTTGATATATGGAATTTGGAATATGGAATTTAGAATATGGAATTTGAAATACAGAATTTTTAGCATGGAATTTGGCATATGGGATTTGGAAGATGGAATTTGAAATATGGAGTTTGGAATATGGAAGTTGGAATTTGAAATATGAAATATGGAATTTGGACTTTGGAATTTAGAATATGGAATTTGGAAGTTCCAGAAACTCTAGAAGCTTGAGAAATTATGTTTGAAACACTTTAGGAACTTAAAAACCTTGAGACTATAAATGAAAACCGCTGGAATACAAACTTGAAAATGACAACGTGATATTCCCGAAAAATTTGGGAAAGAAAGCTTGAGAAACTGCAAATTGGTAAACTGAAATTTGAGGACCGTTTTGAACTTGAGAAACTGGAAATTTGAGAATCTTGAGATTTCATACTTGAAACGACAAGCCTCGCGTACCCAATAAATGAGACTTGAGATTTCATACCTGAAAAGGGAAGCCTCGCGTACCCAATAAAGTTGGAAATATGAATTTAGAGAACTTTATGGGACTTTTCAAGCTTGAGAGATTCTAAATTTGAGAATTTTGAGATCGACTATGGTATATGAAATTTGGAATGTAGAATATAATATGGATTTTGGAATTCTTAATATGTAATTTAGAATATGGAATTTTGAATATGGAATTTGAAATATAGAATTCGGAATAGGGAATTGGGAATATGCAATTTGGAATACGTTTACGGTTACGTTTACAATTAGGGCTACGGTTACACTTACGTTTACGGTTACAATTTTAAATTCTTTTATTCCTTACTTTCCAAAATTCTATATTTATGGAATGCAACATTTAAATTGAGAATCTTGAGATCGACTATGGTATATGAAATTTGGAATATACAATACAATATGGATTTTGAAATTCTTAATATGGAATTTGGAGTATGGAATTTGGAATAGGGAATTGAGAATATGCAATTTGGAATACGTTTATAGTTACGTTTGCGATTACGTTTACAATTTATTAGGGCTACGGTTACAATCTTAAATTCTTTTATTCTTTACTGTCCAAAATTCTATATTTATAGAATGTAACATTTAAATCTGAAAATCTCGGAATTTGGGAAAGATAAGAAACTAATAATTTTTGACGTCAAATTAATTTACGACCACCTTCCGATTTAAAAACAAGAGACAAGTGGAATCGAAATAAGGAAATTTGAGAACCTTGAGAATAAGAAACTTGAATCGAGAGAAATCTGGGAAGCTTGAGAAACTGCAAATTGGTGACCTAATTTGTAATCAGAAATTTGTAGAACTTTTTAAATTTGAGAAACTAGACATATGAGAATTTTGAGATTTCATACTTGAAACGCCAAGCCTCGCGTACCCAATAAAGTTTAGAATATTAAATTAGAGAACTTATATAATAATATAAATACAATATGAATTTTGGAATATGGAATTTGGAATATGGAATTTAGAATATGGAATTTGAAATACAGAATTTTTAACATGGAATGTGGAATATAAAATTTGGAAAATGGGATTTGGAATATGGAATTTGGAATATGGAATTTGGAATATGGAATTTGGAATGTGGAATTTGTAACATGGAATTTGGAATATGGAGTTTGGAATATGGAAGTTGGAATATGGAATTTGGAATATGGAATTGGAATATAATTTAGAATATTTGGAATTTAGAATATTGAATTTGGAATATGGAATTTGGAATATGGAATTTGGAAATTCCAGAAACTCTAGAAGCTTGAGAAATTATGTTTGAAACACTTTAGGAACTTAAAAACCTGTAGACTATAAATGAAAATCGCTGGAATACAAACTTGAGAATGACAACGTGATATTCCCGAAAAATTTGGGAAAGAAAGCTTGAGAAACTGCAAATTGGTAACCTGATATTTGTAATCAGAAATGTGAGGACCGTTTTGAACATGAGAAACTGGAAATTTGAGAATCTTGAGATTTCATACTTGAAACGACAAGAATCGCGTACCCAATAAAGTTGAGAATATTAGTTTAGAGAACTTATATGATAATATAAATACAATATGAATTTTGAAATTTGGAATATGGAATTTGGAATATGGAATATGGAATTTGGAATATGGGATTTAGAATATGGAATTTGGAATTTGGAATAAGGAATTTGGAATATGGCATTTGCAATATGGAATTTGGAATATGGAATTTGGAATATGGAATATGGAATTTGGAATATGGAATTTGGAATATGGAATTTGGAATATGGAATTTGGAATATGGAATTTGGAATGTGGAATTTGGAATGTGGAATTTGGAATATGGAATTTGGAATATGGGATTTGGAATATGGAAGTTGGAATATGGAATATGAAATATGAAATATGAAATATGGAATTTGGAATTTGGAATTTGGAATTTGGAATTTGGAATTTGGAATTTGGAATTTGGAATATGGAATTTGGAATTTGGAATTTGGAATATGGAATTTGGAAATTCCAGCAACTCTAGAAGCTTGAGAAATTATGTTTGAAACACTTTAGGAACTTAAAAACCTGGAGACTATAAATGAAAACCGCTGGAATACAAACTTGAGAATGACAACGTGATAATACCGAAAAATTTGGGAAAGAAAGCTTGAGAAACTGCAAATTGGTAACCTGAGATTTGTAATCAGAAATTTGAGGACCGTTTTGAACTTGAGAAACTGGAAATTTGAGAATCTTGACATTTCATACTTGAAAAGACAAGCCTCGCGTACCCAATAAAGTTGTAAATATGAATTTAGAGAACTTTATGGAACTTTTCAAGCTTGAGAAATTCTAAATTTGAGAATCTTGAGATCGACTATGGTATATGAAATTTGGAATATACAATACAATATGGAATTTGGAATTTGGAATATAAAATTGGGAATAGGGAATTGGGAATATGCAATTTGGAATACGTTTATGGTTACGTTTACAATTAGGGCTACGGTTACACTTACGTTTACGGTTACAATCTTAAATTCTTTTATTCTTTACTTTCCAAAATTCTATATTTATAGAATGTAACATTTAAATCTGAAAATCTCGGAATTTGGGAAAGTTTAGAAACTAATAATTTTAGACCTCAAATTAATTTGCGACAATCTTCCGATTTAAAAACGAGACACTTGAGACAGGTGGAATCGAAATAAGGAAATTTGAGAACGTTGAGAACAAGAAACTTGAATCGAGAGAAATCTGGGAAGAAACTGCAAATTGGTGACCTGATATTTGTAAGCAGAAATTTGAAGAACTTTTGAAATTTGAGAATCTTGAGATTTCATACTTGAAACGACAAGCCTCGCGACCCAATAAAGTTGAGAATATTAATTTAGAGAACTTTGAGGAACTTTTCAGGCTTGAGAAATTCTAAATTTGGGAATCTTGAGATAAGACTATGGTATATGAAATTGGATTATAGAATACAATACGGATTTTATAATTTGGAATATAGAAATTGGAATATAGAATTTGGAATACGGTTACGTTTACAATTAGGGCTACGGTTACACTTAAATTCAATCTTAAATTCTTTTATCCCTTACTTTCTAAAATTTTATATTGTTAAATCTGAAAATCTCGAAATCTCGGCAGTTATCTTAAAGATCGTCTTGAAATTAGAAATTTCAGAAAATTGGGGTGCTTGAGCCTTGAGACTTGAAACAAAGAAAGACACTCGAGGAACTCTAAAATCTTGAGAAAATTGAGGATATGATAGGTACTCAAAGGACGAATTAAGAATGATTCACTTGCGAGAGACCAGTAAGAAGCATATTGGAGAAACTTGAGAATAATAAATATCAAATGAAATCTGAAAAGAGAAACTTGAGGAAGTTTTGTATCTTGAGAAACTCGACATTTGAGAGTATTGAGAATTCAGACTTGAGATACTTGGGAAACCGACAATGTATATTACAACATGAAATTTAAAGAGCTTTAGAACTTGTTTTTAGACCAGAAATGACAAATTTATAGGCTTGAGAGAAATTTGGGGAACTTAAACATTGGGAAAACATCATTTTTAAACAGGGGTGTTACGGGGTGGCGGCTGAGTTATTATTTTATTTTAGACATTAAAACCTACATTTTGACGTCAATTTGATTGATCTACGGCAAGTGACGTCAGAGGTCTATGACGAGGCCGAAAAGATAGGTCTATGTTTAAACATACAAAAAAATTCCGTGTATCTTATCCATAGGAAATCTATTTTTGGTTTGCGAGAAATCTGGCTTAAAAGTACGACTGTTTGAATTATCTCAAACTGCAAAAACACTATAACATGCTGTGAACAGTTAAATTTGCAGATATTCAAGCTGTGATAAAGCCGTAATATTTTCTTCTCACAAAATGTTTACTTTTGCAGCTCGTTTGTTTTGACAGCTTCCATCACCACTCCCTTCCAATGAAGATTTTTATTAGACCTCCTGTGAGACTAAAGTGGTTCATGCACTGCTTTTTGTATTTGTGTTCGGATGTACACAGTTGCAGTTTACATAATTAAATTTACAACTTATCACAAAGTAGAGTTTTATTTTAATGATTAAAGAGATCATAAAAATAGACAACACTCTTGCGGCGGCTTACCTGCACAGTAGCTCTTTGACCTACTTTCCGGGAAGCACTAAAATTAGAGCGTCACTCTTAAAGTATCTACTAAGAATTTATTAACTACGTTATTTTTTGTTTTGGCAATATTTACGAAACGACAAGAAAATTGGCAATCCAAACTCATTTCCACGTGTGTAAGCCGTACTACGATTTTGGCTCGCGATTTCTTCAAATGCTGAGCAGTCAATAATAAATTAGTATCATGTAAATTATACACCATTTCGCTGTTTCTCTTTGCATAATTTGTTTACGGTAGTCGGAGCTTTCGGCAGGAAGAACGCCCATCCGAAGCTGCCAAAACAGTTTCGCGTTAATGTGTATTTATAAGACGTAACGATTATAAAATACGCTAATTTTAAAATCGGCATCCTTTGTTGTGCGAAAACAAAAAATATGCCAAGTATTTGCGCGCTGGTCATGACCTCGTTGAGGCAGATAAATCAGTCTGGGCGTTTTGTTGTCTTGTTTATTTGACAGCCGATCTCTTGGTAAAACCTGCGGTAAATCAAAATGCTAATCGCTTGTATTGACGCAAGTGCTTTGCCTCTGTTACTGACGGCATAAGAAATGCATTTGTGGCGTATTTTAGAGAGCTGAAGCAGAATCGTTCTAGTGTTGAATCTTTGCGTTGCGTTTACCGTTTGATATTTTAGCAATATAAATTTATAGTTGCCACACAATTTTGTCGTTGCTAACATCGTACCAGATGTAATTTTTGTATTTAAAAAATAATCATTTTCAAACCTTTTTTTAACACCTTGTGGAGTTTCACTAATCCCTCAGCAACAGTCATACTTGGATATTCAATTCATAAAGTCTAAGAGAAATGTTGTTCTTTGCGCATTTAACCGTCGGTAATCAATGCATAGTCTCTACCTCCCATCGTTTTTCGCACCAACCACTAGGAGATTCGCGTATTCAGAAGTTGATGAATGATACAGGCGTCTAAAAGTTTATCCACCATTGTCTTTACTTCGTCACGACCTGCATACGGGAATCGGTAAGGTCTACAACCCACAATTGTTTTTCTGCTTACTAATCTCCAGAACTTCGGTTCTCTAAATTTAAACTTAGGCCCTTCGCTATTAGACCAGGTTGACTCAATGCCGAGTTTCCTAGTATTACATCTTGGTCTTCATCTTGGTTTGGCACGATGAGCAGTTCTTGATTCTGGAAGAGGCGAAGCCGATGCCTCATATCACGCACGCCAGGGTATACTATTTTTCTTTATACTCTAGTCGAAAGTCGGTCTAGTATATTAATTTTAATTTATCTTTAAAAATGAATTCCTCTTCTTCCTCCCGACGTCGTCTTCCATACCGTCACCCTCCCTGGGCCACAGCACTCCCTGCAGGGACCGCATTTTCCTGCTCCCAGTTTTCTCCCGGCTCTAATTATAGTACATACAAGATTAAAACTTCGCAATAATTTAGTGTTGCTTCCACCTCAGGTGTCGTTTTGTCGGACAGGCTAAAAATAATTTCACCTTTGAGCGCTCTGATTGGGAATCTGCGAATTGCGCCGCCAGCAGAGGAATGATTTGAATTATGATGTTTGACGTGGCTCAGAAATGTGTATCCGGCGTGCCGCTATTGGAGCCATATGAGAATAAAATCCAAATAAAAACTCGAAAACCACATCAAAGAAACGAAATTCGTTTAGTGGGGGAAGCAGTGGCGTAGGCGCCAGCACACTTATCTATGGTATGACGATTTTTTGTTTACATAACCTCAATTAATTACAGATCATACTGTTTAGCCAGGGCACTGCCGGTAACCACATCTTTTCCGAGGACCTCATCAGCAGCAACGAAAATCGCTCCGCCACAATTACTCACAATTCCAAGAACAAAGAGATGTAATATTATTTCAAGCAAAGGATGTTCAAAAGGGGATCTAATACAAGCACTCAAAGCGTACTAGTATTATTTGTGGAATTCGCAATTAGTCGGGGTCAAAGGGTTAGTAAATGAATTATTAACATCTTCTTGCAATCGGTTATAATTATTGTTTGAATAAACAGGCCCAACTATTTCAATAAAAGTTGGATAACTTGAGACAACCTTCTTTGATGTTAATTAAATAATTCTTCGTGTTGCGCGGAATGTGCGAGTTACTGGAATATGTGGGCGCCGTCACGGCTCAAAATAAATTTTGATAGAGGCTGGTTCACCCATAGCATACCTAATTACTTTTTAGATAATTAAATTACTGCGACAATAAAACTTATATCGCTCATTAAATAAACCAGGAGCACCTGACGTAACTGCAGAGTGGCTTTCCTCGCTTTTATGTCAATGATGTCAAACTGCTGTCTTAAAATAGCATTCAAGTCAAAAACCACATAAATTTTTTCGGGCTTGGCCATGTGTTTGCAGAGTCGTGGATCGCACTGCATTTATTAAATTCGTATAGTTTCAGACAGAGTAGAAGCATTTTTTCCAACAAGAATGTCTTGCTAAATTTGCCAAAATATCTGGCCACATACCACCGAGCCGAAACCCTCGTGCTTTTGGCCCATTTCCACGGCGTGAGGCCACCTAAATCCGGGCGCTCGTGTGAAAGCTCCCGAGCTTTCGAAAAACTCTTACTTCTCTCCGGAAACAGTGCGGCGCATGTTTGCTCCAGTGAGATAATTAAGCCCGTGACGTAATCTGTTTATGATATTAAAATAAACGTTTCTATAGCGTGTGTGTACGATACAATACGTCGCGGTGTTCGCGGTTGTTCCCAAGCCATTGTTCCGGAGCTTAAACGGCACAATGCAGGCGTTTTGCGCTTTGTTCGCACTGATGACTTATGACGTTTTAACATACGTTCCAAACTCTAACAAAAAGCATCTTATCTGATGCTACCTACATTTATGAATGGTGTTTTAGTTCAATTACAATAATAAGCAGCGTGATAACGCCGGGGGAATATTAACTGCCTAGACTAAGTTGGGGCGGAATCGCGCGATATTAGGAGCTGTGCGGTCGGTTTTATATTGTTTTCAGTTGCTAATTAGGTGCCAAACTAAAATGTGTCTTTTAGTAGGTAACATTCTTGTTAAACCTGTAAATCTAAAATCCGAAATCTGCAATGTGAAATCTGGACTTTTACATCTGAAGCCTGAAGTGTGGAATCTAGAATCTAAAATCTGAAATCTAAAAGATGTAATGCTAAATCTGAAATCTAAAACTTGCCGTTCAACATCTGTGGAGTATCGAATGTGAAATCTGGAACCTAATATCTCAAGCCTGAAACGTGAAATATAGAATCCGAAATCTGGATTCTAAAACTCCGTTCGACATGTGCAATCAGGAATGTGAAATCTGGATTGCGAAATCTGGAATGTGAAATCCAAAACCTAATATCTCAAGCTGAAGCCTAAATCTAGAATCTAAAAGATAGAATCCGAAATCTGAATTCTAAAACTTGCCGATCGACATCTGCAATCAGGATTGTGGAGTCTGGATTGCGAAATCTCGAATGTGAAATCTAGAACCTAATATCTCAAGCCTGAAGTGTGAAATCCAAAATCTCAAATTTGGAACCTAATATTTCAAGCCTGAAAAGTGGTATCTAGAATGTGTGTGCTGCAGTCTAAAATGTATAAAGATTGTGACATTCTAAATTAAAAATTGGGATACTGGATTGCGAAATGTCAAATATAGAATCTACATTCTGAATCTGAAATCTAAATTTAAAAATGGAAATCTGCAATGTGGAATGTGGAATCTAGAATGCAAAACTCGAAATTTTACACCTGAACCCTGAAGTGATTTCTGAAATCTAGGAGATGCAATCCGAATTTTGAAATCTAAACTTTGCAGTTCGACGGCTGCAATCAGCAATGTGGAGTCTGGATTGCGAAATCTGGAATGTAAACTCTAGAACCTAATATCTCAAGCCTGAAGCGTAAATCTAGAATCTAAAAGATAGAATCCGAAATCTGAATTCTAAAACGTGCCGTTCGACATCTGCAATCAGGAATGTGGAGTCTGGATTGCGAAATCTCGAATGTGAAATCTAGAACCTAATATCTCAAGCCTGAAGCGTAAATCTAGAATCTAAAAGATAGTATCCGAAATCTGAATTCTAAAACGTGCCGTTCGACATCTGCAATCAGGAATGTGGAGTCTGGATTGCGAAATCTGGAATGTGAAATCTAGAACCTAATATCTCAAGCCTGAAGTGTGAAATCCAAAATCCGAAATTTGGAACCTAATATCTCAAGCCTGAAAACTGGAATCTCGAATCTGTGTGCTGCAGTCTAAAATGTATAATGATTGTGACATTCTAAATTAAAAATTGGGATACTGGATTGCGAAATATCAAATATAGAATCTACATTCTGAATCTGAAATCTAAATTTTAAAATGGAAATCTCCAATATGGAATGTGGAATCTAGAATGTGAAACTCGCAATTTTACACCTGAACACTAAAGTGATTTCTGAAATCTAGGAGATGCAATCCGAAATCTGAAATCTAAACTTTGCAGTTCGACGGCTGCAATCAGCAATGTGGAGTCTGGATTGCGAAATCTGGAATGTAAACTCTAGAACCTAATATCTCAAGCCTGAAGCGTGAAGTCTAGAATCTAAAAGATAGAATCCGAAATTTGAATTCTAAAAATTGCCGTTCGACATTTGCAATCAGGAATGTGGAGTCTGGATTGCAAAATCTGGAATGTGAAATCTAGAACCTAATATCTCAAGCCTGAAGCGTAAATCTAGAATCTAAATGATAGAATCCGAAATTTGAATTCTAAAACTTGCCGTTCGACATCTGCAATCAGGAATGTGGAGTCTGGTTTGCGAAATCTGGAATGTGATATCTAGAACCTAATATCTCAAGCCTAAAGTGTGAAATCCAAAATCCGAAATTTGGAACCTAATATCTCAAGCCTGAAAAGTGAAATCTAGAATTTGTGTGCTGCAGTCTAAAATGTATAATGATTGTGACATTCTAAATTAAAAATTGGGATACTGGATTGCGAAATGTCAAAGATAGAATCTAAATTCTGAATCAGAAATCTAAATTTTAAAATGGAAATCTGCAATGTGGAATCTAGAATGCGAAACTCGGAATTTTACACCTGAACCCTGAAGTCATTTCTGAAATCTAGAAAATGGAATCCGAAATCTGAAATCAAAACTTTGCAGTTCGACGGCTGCAATCAGCAATGTGGAGTCTGGATTGCGAAATCTGGAATGTAAACTCTATAACCTAATATCTCAAGCCTGAAGCGTGAAGTCTAGAATCTAAAAGATAGAATCCGAAATTTGAATTCTAAAAATTGCCGTTCGACATTTGCAATCAGGAATGTGGAGTCTGGATTGCGGAATCTGAAATGTGAAATCTAGAACCTAATATCTCAAGCCTGAAGTGTGAAATCCAAAATCTGAAATTTGGAACCTAATATCTCAAGCCTGAAAAGTGAAATCTAGAATTTGTGTGCTGCAGTCTAAAATGTATAATGATTGTGACATTCTAAATTAAAAATTGGGATACTGGATTGCGAAATGTCAAAGATAGAATCTAAATTCTGAATCAGAAATCTAAATTTTAAAATGGAAATCTGCAATGTGGAATGTGGAATCTAGAATGCGAAACTCGGAATTTTACACCTGAACCCTGAAGTCATTTCTGAAATCTAGAAAATGGAATCCGAAATCTGAAATCTAAACTTTGCAGTTCGACGGCTGCAATCAGCAATGTGGAGTCTGGATTGCAAAATCTGGAATGTGAAATCTGGAACCAAATATCCCAAGCCTGAAGCGTAAATCTAGAATCTAAAAGAAAGAATCCGAAATCTGAATTCTAAAACGTGCCGTTCGACATCTGCAATCAGGCATGTGGAGTCTGGTTTGCGAAGTCTGGAATGTGATATCTAGAACCTAATATCTCAAGCCTAAAGTGTGAAATCCAAAATCCGAAATTTGGAACCTAATATCTCAAGCCTGAAAAGTGGATACTAGAATCTGTGTGCTGCAGTCTCAAATGTACAGTTACGGCAACGGAATTTTGGCCGTCAATTATCATTTATTGTCATAAGGTGTAAGGCGACCCTTAGGTATTCGTAACCTAACCTTCTGTTATTTCAAAGACTTGTCATTTTGACACTGGCTCACTCGCATGACAGTGACAACTTTTTAGATTTCAATTCCAAAAAGTCAATCATAATGACAATAAAGCATGGACTACATCCGTTTTCTTTTAATTGACATTAAAGTGACGGCTAAAATTCCATGGCCGTGACTGTATAATAATTGTGACATTCTAAATTAAAAATGGGATACTGGTTTGCGAAATGTCAAATATAGAATCTGCATTCTGAATCTGAAATCTAAATTTTAAAATGGAAATCTGCAATGTGGAATGTGGAATCTAGAATGCGAAACTCGGAATGTTACACCTGAACACTGAAGTGATTTCTGAAATCTAGGAGATGCAATGCGAAATCTGAAATCTAAACTTTGCAGTTCGACGGCTGCAATCAGCAATGTGGGAGTCTGGATTGCGAAATCTGGAATGTGAAATCTAAAACTTAATATCTCAAGCTTGAAGCGTGAAATCTAGAATCTAAAAGATAGAATCCGAAATCTGTATTCTAAAACTTGCCGATCGACATCTGCAATCAGGAATGTGGAGTCTGGATTGCGAAATCTTGAATGTGAAATCTAAAACCTAATATCTCAAGCCTGAAGTGTGAAATCCAAAATCTCAAATTTGGAACCTAATATTTCAAGCCTGAAAAGTGGTATCTAGAATGTGTGTGCTGCAGTCTAAAATGTATAAAGATTGTGACATTCTAAATTAAAAATTGGGATACTGGATTGCGAAATGTCAAATATAGAATCTACATTCTGAATCTGAAATCTAAATTTAAAAATGGAAATCTGCAATGTGGAATGTGGAATCTAGAATGCGAAACTCGGAATGTTACACCTGAACCCTGAAGTGATTTCTGAAATCTAGGAGATGCAATTCGAAATCTGAAATCTAAACTTTGCAGTTCGACGGCTGCAATCAGCAATGTGGGAGTCTGGATTGCGAAATCTGGAATGTGAAATCCAAAACCTAATATCTCAAGCTGAAGTGTGAAATCCAAAATTCGAAATTTGGAACCTAATATCTCAAGCCTGAAAACTGGAATCTAGAATCTGTGTGCTGCAGTCTAAAATGTATAATGATTGTGACATTCTAAATTAAAAATTGGGATACTGGATTGCGAAATGTCAAAGATAGAATCTACATTCTGAATCTGAAATCTAAATTTTAAAATGGAAATCTGCAATGTGGAATGTGGAATCTAGAATGCAAAACTCGGAATTTTACACCTGAACCCTGAAGTCATTTCTGAAATCTAGAAAATGTAATCCAAAATCTGAAATCTAAACTTTGCAGTTCGACGGCTGCAATCAGCAATGTGGAGTCTGGATTGCGAAATCTTGAATGTGAAATCCAGAACCTAATATCTCAAGCCTGAAGCGTGAAATCTAGAATATAAAGATAGAATCCGAAATCTGAATTCTAAAACTTGCCGTTCGACATCTGCAATCAGGAATGTGGAGTCTGGATTGCGGAATCTGAAATGTGAAATCTAGAACCTAATATCTCAAGCCTGAAGTGTGAAATCCAAAATCTGAAATTTGGAACCTAATATCTCAAGCCTGAAAAGTGAAATCTAGAATTTGTGTGCTGCAGTCTAAAATGTATAATGATTGTGACATTCTAAATTAAAAATTGGGATACTGGATTGCGAAATGTCAAAGATAGAATCTAAATTCTGAATCTGAAATCTAAATTTTAAAATGGAAATCTGCAATGTGGAATGTGGAATCTAGAATGCAAAACTCGGAATTTTACACCTGAACCCTGAAGTCATTTCTGAAATCTAGAAAATGTAATCCAAAATCTGAAATCTAAACTTTGCAGTTCGACGGCTGCAATCAGCAATGTGGAGTCTGGATTGCGAAATCTTGAATGTGAAATCCAGAACATAATATCTCAAGCCTGAAGCGTGAAATCTAGAATATAAAGATAGAATCCGAAATCTGAATTCTAAAACTTGCCGTTCGACATCTGCAATCAGGAATGTGGAGTCTGGATTGCGGAATCTGAAATGTGAAATCTAGAACCTAATATCTCAAGCCTGAAGTGTTAAATCCAAAATCTGAAATTTGGAACCTAATATCTCAAGCCTGAAAAGTGAAATCTAGAATTTGTGTGCTGCAGTCTAAAATGTATAATGATTGTGACATTCTAAATTATAAATTGGGATACGGGATTGCAAAATGTCAAAGATCGAATCTACATTCTGAATCTGAAATCTAAATTTTAAAATGGAAATCTCCAATATGGAATGTGGAATCTAGAATGTGAAACTCGCAATTTTACACCTGAACCCTGAAGTCATTTCTGAAATATATAAAATGGAATCCGAAATCTGAAATCTAAACTTTGCAGTTCGACGGCTGCAATCAGCAATGTGGAGTCTGGATTGCGAAATCTTGAATGTGAAATCTAGAACCTAATATCCCAAGCCTGAAGCGTAAATCTAGAATCTAAAAGATAGAATCCGAAATCTGAATTCTAAAACGTGCCGTTCGACATCTGCAATCAGGCATGTGGAGTCTGGTTTGCGAAATCTGGAATGTGATATCTAGAACCTAATATCTCAAGCCTAAAGTGTGAAATCCAAAATCCGAAATTTGGAACCTAATATCTCAAGCCTGAAAACTGGAATTTAGAATCTGTGTGCTGCAGTCTAAAATGTATAATAATTGTGACATTCTAAATTAAAAATTGGGATACTGGATTGCGAAATGTCAAAGATAGAATCTACATTCTGAATCAGAAATCTAAATTTTAAAATGGAAATCTGCAATGTGGAATGTGGAATCTAGAATGCGAAATTCGGAATTTTACACCTGAACCCTGAAGTGATTTCTGAAATCTAGGAGATGCAATCCGAAATCTGAAATCTAAACTTTGCAGTTCGACGGCTGCAATCAGCAATGTGGAGTCTGGATTGCAAAATCTGGAATGTAAACTCTAGAACCTAATATCTCAAGCCTGAAGGGTGAGGTCTAGAATCTAAAAGATAGAATCCGAAATCTGAATTCTAAAACTTGCCGTTCGACATCTGCAATCAGGAATGTGGAGTCTGGATTGCGAAATCTGGAATGTGAAATCTAGAACCTAATATGAAGTGTGAAATCTAAAATCTGAAATTTGGAACCTAATATCTCAAGCCTGAAAAGTGGAATCTAGAATCTGTGTGCTGCAGTCTCAAATGTACAGTTACGGCCACGGAATTTTGGCCGTCACTTATCATTTATTGTCATAAGGTGTAAGGCGACCCTTAGGTATTCGTAACCTAACCTTCTGTTATTTCAAAGACTTGTCATTTTGACACTGGCTCACTCGCATGACAGTGACAACTTTTTAGATTTCAATTCCAAAAAGTCAATCATAATGACAATAAAGCATGGACTACATCCGTTTTCTTTTAATTGACATTAAAGTGACGGCTAAAATTCCATGGCCGTGACTGTATAATAATTGTGACATTCTAAATTAAAAATGGGATACTGGTTTGCGAAATGTCAAATATAGAATCTACATTCTGAATCTGAAATCTAAATTTTAAAATGGAAATCTGCAATGTGGAATGTGGAATCTAGAATGCGAAACTCGGAATGTTACACCTGAACCCTGAAGTGATTTCTGAAATCTATGAGATGCAATTCGAAATCTGAAATCTAAACTTTGCAGTTCGACGGCTGCAATCAGCAATGTGGGAGTCTGGATCGCGAAATCTGGAATGTGAAATCTAAAACTTAATATCTCAAGCTTGAAGCGTGAAATCTAGAATCTAAAAGATAGAATCCGAAATCTGAATTCTAAAACTTGCCGATCGACATCTGCAATCAGGAATGTGGAGTCTGGATTGCGAAATCTCGAATGTGAAATCTAGAACCTAATATCTCAAGCCTGAAGTGTGAAATCCAAAATCTCAAATTTGGAACCTAATATTTCAAGCCTGAAAAGTGGTATCTAGAATCTGTGTGCTGCAGTCTAAAACGTATAATGATTGTGACATTCTAAATTAAAAATTGGGATACTGGATTGCGAAATGTCAAAGATAGAATCTACATTCTGAATCTGAAATCTAAATTTAAAAATGGAAATCTGCAATGTGGAATGTGGAATCTAGAATGCGAAACTCGGAATTTTACACCTGAACCCTGAAGTGATTTCTGAAATCTAGGAGATGCAATCCGAATTTTGAAATCTAAACTTTGCAGTTCGACGGCTGCAATCAGCAATGTGGAGTCTGGATTGCGAAATCTGGAATGTAAACTCTAGAACCTAATATCTCAAGCCTGAAGCGTAAATCTAGAATCTAAAAGATAGAATCCGAAATCTGAATTCTAAAACGTGCCGTTCGACATCTGCAATCAGGAATGTGGAGTCTGGATTGCGAAATCTCGAATGTGAAATCTAGAACCTAATATCTCAAGCCTGAAGTGTGAAATCCAAAATCTCAAATTTGGAACCTAATATTTCAAGCCTGAAAAGTGGTATCTAGAATGTGTGTGCTGCAGTCTAAAAAGTATAAAGATTGTGACATTCTAAATTAAAAATTGGGATACTGGATTGCGAAATGTCAAATATAGAATCTATATTCTGAATCTGAAATCTAAATTTTAAAATGGAAATCTCCAATATGGAATGTGGAATCTAGAATGTGAAACTCGCAATTTTACACCTGAACACTAAAGTGATTTCTGAAATCTAGGAGATGCAATCCGAAATCTGAAATCTAAACTTTGCAGTTCGACGGCTGCAATCAGCAATGTGGAGTCTGGATTGCGAAATCTTGAATGTGAAATCCAGAACCTAATACCTCAAGCCTGAAGCGTGAAATCTAGAATATAAAGATAGAATCCGAAATCTGAATTCTAAAACTTGCCGCTCGACATCTGCAATCAGGAATGTGGAGTCTGGATTGCGGAATCTGAAATGTGAAATCTAGAACCTAATATCTCAAGCCTGAAGTGTTAAATCCAAAATCTGAAATTTGGAACCTAATATCTCAAGCCTGAAAAGTGAAATCTAGAATTTGTGTGCTGCAGTCTAAAATGTATAATGATTGTGACATTCTAAATTATAAATTGGGATACGGGATTGCAAAATGTCAAAGATCGAATCTACATTCTGAATCTGAAATCTAAATTTTAAAATGGAAATCTGCAATGTGAAATTTGGAATCTAGAAGAAAATCTAAAATCTGTAATCTTCAAACTTAAATTAAATCTAAAAGATGAAATCATATCTGGAATGTACCATCCAACTTGTAGATATCTGCAAATAGGAATATGGAATCGGGGCCCCCATGTCCATGCTATAATAGTTATTCTACTATTCAGGGCGGAGACAAATCCAATAATTTAAAAATCATAAAAATCGGTCCAGCCGTTCTTAAGTTATAAATCCATGAGGCCTCCTTGTACATGTCTTACTTCATAAGAACTTTTCTCGAACTTATAGGAATATTTAAAAAAAAAATAGTTTTGTATTACAATTTCCGTATTCTAAATTTCGCATGCGTTTTTCTAATGCTATTTATAATTTTAAACATTGTTGGGAAATTAAATCTTTAACATTGAATATCAAAATCAATTGTAAATTTAAGATCTCACTGCTTCGTTTTTACGTCTAAATGTGCTAGAATAATAACGGGTGTTTGACGGGTTTATTTGGCGTCATAATTGGCGCTGACTATAAGTTTATGTGAACAGGCCATTTTTTGCCTGGTTTCATTTAGGCTGTTATGTGAATTCACAAAACATGCGGATGTGATGGAGTTCAGAAAAACTTAATTTTATCGAGAGGTTCCACTACACCCCTAAAAGGTATGAGGGTGTTGAACTGTCGCTTAATTAAATTAAAAGTGAGGTTAGATATAGATTCAGATGACAAATTAATAATTGTCAGTTCGATGGCAGGTTCACAGTTAAAAACATTCATGGGCAACTTCGACGCCAAATTTTAAAAAACACCCGTTACCAGGTCTTCATAAGGGATTTATATCTCTTGTTGACATTCAAAGCCTACGGGATGTGTGCATCATTTATAAAGGCCCTGTATATATAATGACACCGCCCAATAGTATGTCTGTCGCCTCCGGTATTATTTCTTATTGTCACAACAAATTAAGTCCTCAACTGAAAAAGGAAAGCAGCTTTTCTGAAACTAGTTTTTGACATTTTTGGGTGCTTTGCTCAAAGAATACTGGATTTTAACAGTTTTGAGATGAAATAAATAAATTTTATGTCTTCTGAAGATTACAAAAATAGTCGGACATTGGATTACTTTACATTAAGTGTATTAATTCCATCCAAGTTGTTAAAAATAAATTGTTTAACATTTCTTGAATCGGAAAATAAAAATATTCATTATTTAAATTTTTATTTTCCCCACGGGCTTTTTTGTTTTCTCGTCCTCTCTTACTTTCCCTCTTTATCTTCTTTCCCCGTTTCTTTTGCCGTTTCTCCTTCAACCCCTCTGCTTTTAATAAAATAAATTTCAAGGACATTTATTTATTTATTGTAAGTAGTCCAAGATATTCTAGGAAAGCCTAAAAGAGTCATAATAATATATTGTAGGTGAATGTAATTGAATACCCTGTAATTCATGGCGACAATTGCGTTGGTTGAAGTGTCGGCAAATTAATTACAACAACCCAATAACAAGTCTGGCATTTATCTTCGTGTCTAACAGTAAAATTAACTTACAAAAAATTGTACTGTAAGTTATTGCTTTCTGTGATTACCATATCTGGTCGACAGCTATAACACTAATTATTAGATGAAAATGGTTCAACGAGCGTGTATTTATTACTGAAGTGAACACTACCGCCGCGAAATCCTTCTTGTACTATTACGAGCAATTAAAATTTTAATTTATTGCGGATTTATACCCAACATCTGTATTCAAATAAACACAAGACAACGGAGCGCCCGGACTGATTTATCTTCTTCAATCAGGTCACGACCAAAAAGCAAATATTTAGCGAATTGCTTGAAGACCTATTTAATTCTGACGCAATTTCTAATATTTGTGTTTTACAAATGGGTTCTAATTTATACCGTTGGTGTGGTCTTCCTATTTACAAAATCCAGCTGCTAACAGCCAGTGGTGTTTTGGCCAAATTTTCTACTAGATATTTGAGGGAGCCAAAGTCGCAGTAGTCGATTCGGGCAATCGGGTTAAAACACGTAGAGGTGAGATCGCGTATTGCCAATTTCCTTGATGTTCGGCCAATTATCCAAGAACAAGTAGAGTTTCCCGGATTATTAATAGAAAGTACAAAAAATATTTTAGACAACTAAATCAATTTAAGGAGAAGCTGTTGCTCCCGTTTTGATGATTTAGTGAGCTTCTTGGAGTGAGGTGAAAGCGCCAAATTTATCATAAAGTTTTTAATAACGCATTGCTTTGCCAAGAATTTTACACACCGGAAGCGTGCATAAAGAGCTCGTGACTGAAAAGATTGCAATTTTCACTTATGTTTACTTTGTACTTTTAGTTCCACTAACGTTTTATGGGTCAGAAGATGCAGAAATAGTTTTACAATTGGTGTTAACGCCAACGATATAAACTATTAGTCCGAAGAAAATTGGAAGTTCGCGAGGTGTTCAGTCAAATGCGCAAAACTACCCCCGAGCAATTTCACCAACAAAGGAATAACTTCCAACATGTTGCTAGTAAATCGCAACACTATGTTGCGGATAATTAGTTCGCTTAACTACTCCCATTAATACCAAATCGCATCCCTCAATTTAACATCTTGCAAACTTACGGTTTTTCTGGAAGTCGGGCTTATTCCAACATGTTACGGCACTGGCACAGAACCAGAACACACACCAAACGAGCCGGATTTCGATCGATTTGCCGCCGAATGTCCTCATTAAGGGCATACTGCATGGGAATTACCGACCGCCGAAAAATCCTAACCCATGCTTTTTCGGTGGAAGCGAGTTTTCGAACGCACCCGAGATATTCTGGTTGAGCGAAGTCGGTGACATTCTCCACGACACATGTGACTTAAACTAGCTCGCGCCGATGTGAATCTAAAACTAAACTTTAACCCTACTTAACACACGCGTTGCTTTTTACAGAATTCACTCCTACTCTCTGGAAATTATTTTTTTGCGACACGTCGTATTTATAGCGCGCATCTTCTTGGTGTTCTCCTTGGTTTTCTCTTTGGGAGTAGCTAATTTATCACCTGGGTGATGTTCGTTTTGAGTAATCTCAACAGATGCACTTCACGCTAAATATGTACGTATTAGCGCACACATGTGCATGCGTTTGTTTATGAGATATAAAAAAGATAAAGCTCGCTACCGAAGCCGGCAGTTTTATGGTGGGAAAAATGCGTTACTCCAGTTTTAATCCGTGAAAAAAAGTTTCGCCCAACGTGGGGCTCGAACCCACGACCCTGAGATTAAGAGTCTCATGCTCTACCGACTGAGCTAGCCGGGCTTGCGAGGGATGTTCGCGTTCATGCGAAGACGCTCCGGCTGCGTGAGAGGGAACAATAAGAATAACTATCTTTTTTTAAAAGCAGACAAAGCCATTACAGCATTAAAGATAATCGAGACAAAGGGTGACGGTACGATAACTACACCGTCGAATCGACAAATTTTCCCTACTCAGAGAGGCGTATTATTAGATAAAACGAAATAAAAAACACGGATGAAGAAGAAATGGGAGAAAAAATTAATTTAAATGTTAGCCTGTGAAAATTTGTTTTTCCGTAGATCATTGAAATTGGTGCCTCGTGCTATGCGCTCAACCCCTTAAAGAAACATACTCCGAAGAAATAAACGTCATATTTGCAACATTTGTCTAAATTCTTAAGTATCATTAATAAACTGTTATAGTATGAGGGAAGCCAAGAAAACAACAACCGATTCTCGATGTACCACTAAAAATAACAGAGATGCCGCGTGGTGGCGCTGAGGTAAAATATGCACACCGCCTATTTCATATATTAAGTGTGGACAAAAACAGCGCCGGTATTTTATTAAATGGTATTTTATTTTGATGAATTTTGGCTTTACTAGTCTAGTCAAGAAGTTGAAAACCCGCGAAAAATAGTTACAAATATCCGAAAAATATGAGGGATAGCGATGTTCCGCAAATAAAAATTACAATTGTCATTAACAAAAAACCAAAAAAAAATAAAAAATTAGGGGTTTAGTTGTTTGGCAATAACACCAAATAATTTTTTAATAACATTTGAATAAATTATGGCGTGTTCCTTACACACAAAATGTTTAAAAAATTGACCTATAATATTTTTACTTCTTGGAGCCTTTCTTATATATTATGTATATTAAGTTCATGTTCTAAAAGTTTTTAAAAGTTAATTATTTTGGTTATAATATATAATTGTTTTAAGTTGGAAAAAAAAAATAAAGAATAATGGTGGGTAAGAATTTTTTACGATGTTTGCTTATAAACAAATTGACTAGATTAATTTAAAACAAAATATTTCATCCCATTTTATCCCATCTCGAGGAAATAATGATTTGACGAAAAAAATTAAAACTATTTTTTATTGTTTATAATGTTTTTTTTTTAATTTCTAATATTTAAATATTTAAAAACCAGAAGAATGTCGATAAATCCAAGTGGAGTAAATTTAAATTAAAATTAAAATTTTATAAAATGTTGTTTTTACCAAATTTTTTAAAAATCATGTAACCCTTTGAAAACGTCAAATTTAATTCAAAATTACGTCAACGTCATAATTTTTTATATTCTTTAAGGTAAGAACCCCTCTGTAATTCAATTATCATCTCTTGTTAAATTAGGGCTGATGATGGCAGTAGTGTTCTAATGAAACATGTTCCATTTGTAATTTTATACTTATTAAAGTTTGTGGAGTTCGACTTAGATATATTTAAATTTTAATTTAAATATTTAGTTAAGAAATCTTTTGTTTTTTAAAAATCATTATTTGCATTTTTTTATGAATTACCAAGAAAAAAAAATTCTAATAAAATTTAAATGTTTATTAACAATGCAATTTGTTATAATAAACAAATTCCAAAATTTGTAATATGTTTTTTCTGAATCTTCTAAAAAGTCCAAAAGCAACCACATACGTACCACAAATTATTATTATTCTCCGAAAGTATAATCAATTAAAATTATTGTACACATATGGCCCGATCATTATTTACACTTCATTCCCAATCTATATCTAATAATTAATTTAATATGTACTTTAATACCGCGAGAATGCACGATTTGCTGAAATTATTTAAACAAATCCCAATATTTCATAAACAATTATAGTTACAGACTGGAAAAAATAGTAGTGTATATTACAAGTGACAGAAATGCTTCATTGTCAGCGGGTGAGATCATTGAATCACGAGTGCGATAGCACACATCTCACGAGTTTACAATGCCATTTCGGCCACGTGTGAGATGCGACGTTTTATGCCCGACGTGTAATTCCTTGTAAACCGTTAAAACTAAAAAAAAATTTCAAAATGACATTTCAAAAAAATAATTAATGTTACCATTGTGTAATCATAATAATTCACCCCTTTCAATGAGTAAAATGCTACATTATACCTTCCATTTGCGTGGAATAATCTAGACGGTGGTAGGGCATTTGCTTTATTGTCAGCGAGTGAGATTTTTGAATCACGAGTGCGATACCACGAGTGATACACATCTCACGAGCTTACAATGTCATTTCGGTCACGTGTAAGATACGACGCTTTGTGCCCGACGTGTAATTTCTTGTAAAAGTTAAAAATCAAAAAATTAATGAAAGTGTTAAAATGACGTTTCAAAAAATTATTCATGTCTTACCATTGTGTAACCATAGTAATTCACCCCTGTTTATGATTATATCACTAGTGAGAGAAATACTCCATTATACCTTCCTTTTGCATGGCAAAAATAGTCATCTAGATGTTAGTCGGGTATAAAAATTTTTTAATAGTTTTATAAGCCAACAAAATTGTCTTCATTTGTATGAGCATTGTAAGAAGTAGAAAACATTTTTTTTTATAAACAATGCATACAAATAAGGAACTATGGTTGATACAAATTGCATTGTTAATAAAAATTAAATTTTTAATGAAATTTTTTTTTTGGTATTTCACTAAAAAATGCAAATAACGATTTTTAAAAAACAAAAAATTTCTTAACTAATTATTATTTAAACGTTAGAAATATAAAAATACGATTGTAAACAATAAAAAATAGTTTATAAGAAATTCTTTTTTAAACATTATTTCCTCGGGACAACAAAATGGGATTTTTTTTTTAATATTAAACTAGTCAATTTGTTTATAAACAGTTTATAAAGAAATAACGTAAAAAAAATATCACCATTATTAAGCTATAGCATATAATTAGCTTTTTACAAAAAAAAAAACAATAAACCGACTTCAAAAGGCAAAAAATAACTGACAATGAGTACATGTGCTAGCTACTGATCTGTTTGAAGTCGGTGCCAAGACAAATAGGTGAATAAATATTGTAACCTATAGTCATTATACAAATATATCAACAACGTTATAACGCATCAAAAATTCAATATCAGGTCGTCAACGACGCCTGCCCTGCACGTGTCTGCCCGTTTGGGTTCTTTTGCTCAGCGCGAGCCCCCCAGCCACGCTCACGCATTCCGGCGCACGCGCGGTGAGACTTGCGATGTGACGGGAGCGGACAGCCTATCTATCTACTACCTATCTATTTGGCTTGCCACCAACTTCAACCAGATCTTGTACTTTACAGCTGTCTAAAAAATACACCGTGTGAGTTATAAACTTGATATATAAAAGGAGTTGTAATTTGCAGCTGGTTATTTCAAACGACAACTCTGCTCTTAAGCAAACATTAGTGTTGAAATTAAAAATTAATAAAAAATACACCCTGTGCGTTATAAACTTGAAAGTTGCACAATATAGAAAAAGAGTTGTACTTTACAGCTGTGTAAAATCTCAAAACTATGTCGTTGATGGTTTCGGAGATATTTCTCTAGTTATCTCAAACGACAGCTGAGCTCTTATGCAAACATTAGTGCTGAAATAAAAAATTAATAAAAAATACACCTTGTGAGTTATAGACTTGAAAGTTGCACGATATATAAAAAGAGTTGTAATTTACAGCTGTGTAAAATCTCATAACTATTTCGTTGATGGTTTCGGAGATATTTCTCGAGTCATCTAAAACGACAGCTGTGCTCTTATGCAAACATTAGTGTTGAAATTAAAAATTAATAAAAAATACACCCTGTGCGTTATAAACTTGAAAGTTGCACAATATAGAAAAAGAGTTGTACTTTACAGCTGTGTAAAATCTCAAAACTATGTCGTTGATGGTTTCGGAGATATTTCTCTAGTTATCTCAAACGACAGCTGAGCTCTTATGCAAACATTAGTGCTGAAATAAAAAATTAATAAAAAATACACCTTGTGAGTTATAGACTTGAAAGTTGCACGATATATAAAAAGAGTTGTAATTTACAGCTGTGTAAAATCTCATAACTATTTCGTTGATGGTTTCGGAGATATTTCTCGAGTCATCTAAAACGACAGCTGTGCTCTTATGCAAACATTAGTGTTGAAATTAAAAATTAATAAAAAATACACCCTGCGAGTTACAAACCTGAAAATTGCACGATATAGAAAAAGAGTTGTAATTTACAGCTGTGTAAAATCTCATAACTATTTCGTTGATGGTTTCGGAGATATTCCTCCGATTGCCTCAAACAACAACTCTGCTCTTAAGCAAACATTAGTGTTGAAATTAAAAATTAATAAAAAATACACCCTGTGCGTTATAAACTTGAAAGTTGCACAATATAGAAAAAGAGTTTTACTTTACACCTGTGTAAAATCGCATAACTATATTGTTGATGGTTTCGGAGATATTTCTCTGGTTATATCAAACGACAGCTGTGCTCTTATGCAAACATTAGTGCTAAAATAAAAAATTAATAAAAAATTCACCTTGTGAGTTATAGACTTGAAAGTTGCACGGTATAGAAAAACAGTTGTACTTTACAGCTGTGTAAAATCTCAAAACTATGTCGTTGATGGTTTCGGAGATATTTCTCTGGTTATCTCAAACGACAGCTGAGCTCTTATGCAAACATTAGTGCTGAAATAAAAAATTAATAAAAAATACACCTTGTGAGTTATAGACTTGAAAGTTGCACGGTATATAAAAAGAGTTGTACTTTACAGCTGTGTAAAATCTCAAAACTATTTCGTTGATGGTTTCGGAGATATTTCTCGAGTCATCTAAAACGACAGCTGTGCTCTTATGCAAACATTAGTGTTGAAATTAAAAATTATTAAAAAATACACCCTGCGAGTTACAAACCTGAAAATTGCACGATATAGAAAAAGAGTTGTAATTTACAGCTGTGTAAAATCTCATAACTATTTCGTTGATGGTTTCGGAGATATTCCTCCGATTGCCTCAAACAACAACTCTGCTCTTAAGCAAACATTAGTGTTGAAATTAAAAATTAATAAAAAACACACCTGGTGAGTTGTAAACTTGAAAGTTGCACGATATATAAAAAGAGTTGTACTTTACAGCTGTGTAAAATCTCAAAACTATATCGTTGATGGTTTCGGAGATACTTCTCTGGTTATCTCAAACGACAGCTGTGCTCTTATGCAAACATTAGTGCTAAAATAAAAAATTAATAAAAAATTCACCTTGTGAGTTATAGACTTGAAAGTTGCACGGTATAGAAAAACAGTTGTACTTTACAGCTGTGTAAAATCTCAAAACTATGTCGTTGATGGTTTCGGAGATATTTCTCTGGTTATCTCAAACGACAGCTGAGCTCTTATGCAAACATTAGTGCTGAAATAAAAAATTAATAAAAAATACACCTTGTGAGTTATAGACTTGAAAGTTGCACGGTATATAAAAAGAGTTGTACTTTACAGCTGTGTAAAATCTCAAAACTATGTCGTTGATGGTTTCGGAGATATTTCTCTGGTTATCTCAAACGACAGCTGAGCTCTTATGCAAACATTAGTGCTGAAATAAAAAATTAATAAAAAATACACCTTGTGAGTTATAGACTTGAAAGTTGCACGGTATATAAAAAGAGTTGTACTTTACAGCTTTGTAAAATCTCATAACTATTTCGTTGATGATTTCGGGGATATTTCTCGGGTCATCTCAAACGACAGCTGTGCGCTTATGCAAACATTAGTGCTGAAATTAAAAATTAATAAAAAATACACCCTGCGAGTTACAAACCTGAAAATTGCACGATATAGGAAAAGAGTTGTAATTTACAGCTGTGTAAAATCTCATAACTATTTCGTTGATGGTTTCGGAGATATTCCTCCGATTGCCCCAAACAACAACTCTGCTCTTAAGCAAACATTAGTGTTGAAATTAAAAATTAATAAAAAACACACCTGGTGAGTTGTAAACTTGAAAGTTGCACGATATATAAAAAGAGTTGTACTTTACAGCTGTGTAAAATCTCAGAACTATATCATTGATGGTTTCGGAGATACTTCTCTGGTTATCTCAAACGACAGCTGTGCTCTTATGCAAACATTAGTGCTAAAATAAAAAATTAATAAAAAATTCACCTTGTGAGTTATAGACTTGAAAGTTGCACGGTATAGTAAAACAGTTGTACTTTACAGCTGTGTAAAATCTCAAAACTATGTCGTTGATGGTTTCGGAGATATTTCTCTGGTTATCTCAAACGACAGCTGAGCTCTTATGCAAACATTAGTGCTGAAATAAAAAATTAATAAAAAATACACCTTGTGAGTTATAGACTTGAAAGTTGCACGGTATATAAAAAGAGTTGTACTTTACAGCTGTGTAAAATCTCAAAACTATGTCGTTGATGGTTTCGGAGATATTTCTCTGGTTATCTCAAACGACAGCTGAGCTCTTATGCAAACATTAGTGCTGAAATAAAAAATTAATAAAAAATACACCTTGTGAGTTATAGACTTGAAAGTTGCACGGTATATAAAAAGAGTTGTACTTTACAGCTTTGTAAAATCTCATAACTATTTCGTTGATGATTTCGGGGATATTTCTCGGGTCATCTCAAACGACAGCTGTGCGCTTATGCAAACATTAGTGCTGAAATTAAAAATTAATAAAAAATACACCCTGCGAGTTACAAACCTGAAAATTGCACGATATAGGAAAAGAGTTGTAATTTACAGCTGTGTAAAATCTCATAACTATTTCGTTGATGGTTTCGGAGATATTCCTCCGATTGCCTCAAACAACAACTCTGCTCTTAAGCAAACATTAGTGTTGAAATTAAAAATTAATAAAAAACACACCTGGTGAGTTGTAAACTTGAAAGTTGCACGATATATAAAAAGAGTTGTACTTTACAGCTGTGTAAAATCTCAGAACTATATCATTGATGGTTTCGGAGATACTTCTCTGGTTATCTCAAACGACAGCTGTGCTCTTATGCAAACATTAGTGCTAAAATAAAAAATTAATAAAAAATACACCCTGTGCGTTATAAACTTGAAAGTTGCACAATATAGAAAAAGAGTTGTACTTTACAGCTGTGTAAAATCTCAAAACTATGTCGTTGATGGTTTCGGAGATATTTCTCTAGTTATCTCAAACGACAGCTGAGCTCTTATGCAAACATTAGTGCTGAAATAAAAAATTAATAAAAAATACACCTTGTGAGTTATAGACTTGAAAGTTGCACGATATATAAAAAGAGTTGTAATTTACAGCTGTGTAAAATCTCATAACTATTTCGTTGATGGTTTCGGAGATATTTCTCGAGTCATCTAAAACGACAGCTGTGCTCTTATGCAAACATTAGTGTTGAAATTAAAAATTAATAAAAAATACACCCTGCGAGTTACAAACCTGAAAATTGCACGATATAGAAAAAGAGTTGTAATTTACAGCTGTGTAAAATCTCATAACTATTTCGTTGATGGTTTCGGAGATATTCCTCCGATTGCCTCAAACAACAACTCTGCTCTTAAGCAAACATTAGTGTTGAAATTAAAAATTAATAAAAAATACACCCTGTGCGTTATAAACTTGAAAGTTGCACAATATAGAAAAAGAGTTTTACTTTACACCTGTGTAAAATCGCATAACTATATTGTTGATGGTTTCGGAGATATTTCTCTGGTTATATCAAACGACAGCTGTGCTCTTATGCAAACATTAGTGCTAAAATAAAAAATTAATAAAAAATTCACCTTGTGAGTTATAGACTTGAAAGTTGCACGGTATAGAAAAACAGTTGTACTTTACAGCTGTGTAAAATCTCAAAACTATGTCGTTGATGGTTTCGGAGATATTTCTCTGGTTATCTCAAACGACAGCTGAGCTCTTATGCAAACATTAGTGCTGAAATAAAAAATTAATAAAAAATACACCTTGTGAGTTATAGACTTGAAAGTTGCACGGTATATAAAAAGAGTTGTACTTTACAGCTGTGTAAAATCTCAAAACTATTTCGTTGATGGTTTCGGAGATATTTCTCGAGTCATCTAAAACGACAGCTGTGCTCTTATGCAAACATTAGTGTTGAAATTAAAAATTATTAAAAAATACACCCTGCGAGTTACAAACCTGAAAATTGCACGATATAGAAAAAGAGTTGTAATTTACAGCTGTGTAAAATCTCATAACTATTTCGTTGATGGTTTCGGAGATATTCCTCCGATTGCCTCAAACAACAACTCTGCTCTTAAGCAAACATTAGTGTTGAAATTAAAAATTAATAAAAAACACACCTGGTGAGTTGTAAACTTGAAAGTTGCACGATATATAAAAAGAGTTGTACTTTACAGCTGTGTAAAATCTCAAAACTATATCGTTGATGGTTTCGGAGATACTTCTCTGGTTATCTCAAACGACAGCTGTGCTCTTATGCAAACATTAGTGCTAAAATAAAAAATTAATAAAAAATTCACCTTGTGAGTTATAGACTTGAAAGTTGCACGGTATAGAAAAACAGTTGTACTTTACAGCTGTGTAAAATCTCAAAACTATGTCGTTGATGGTTTCGGAGATATTTCTCTGGTTATCTCAAACGACAGCTGAGCTCTTATGCAAACATTAGTGCTGAAATAAAAAATTAATAAAAAATACACCTTGTGAGTTATAGACTTG
This sequence comes from Diaperis boleti, assembly GCA_963583935.1. Lineage (NCBI taxonomy): Eukaryota > Metazoa > Arthropoda > Insecta > Coleoptera > Tenebrionidae > Diaperis > Diaperis boleti. The sequence goes on along the minus strand of OY757244.1, from coordinate 6,716,927 downwards.
AAAGTTGCACGGTATATAAAAAGAGTTGTACTTTACAGCTGTGTAAAATCTCAAAACTATGTCGTTGATGGTTTCGGAGATATTTCTCTGGTTATCTCAAACGACAGCTGAGCTCTTATGCAAACATTAGTGCTGAAATAAAAAATTAATAAAAAATACACCTTGTGAGTTATAGACTTGAAAGTTGCACGGTATATAAAAAGAGTTGTACTTTACAGCTTTGTAAAATCTCATAACTATTTCGTTGATGATTTCGGGGATATTTCTCGGGTCATCTCAAACGACAGCTGTGCGCTTATGCAAACATTAGTGCTGAAATTAAAAATTAATAAAAAATACACCCTGCGAGTTACAAACCTGAAAATTGCACGATATAGGAAAAGAGTTGTAATTTACAGCTGTGTAAAATCTCATAACTATTTCGTTGATGGTTTCGGAGATATTCCTCCGATTGCCTCAAACAACAACTCTGCTCTTAAGCAAACATTAGTGTTGAAATTAAAAATTAATAAAAGACACACCTGGTGAGTTGTAAACTTGAAAGTTGCACGATATATAAAAAGAGTTGTACTTTACAGCTGTGTAAAATCTCAGAACTATATCATTGATGGTTTCGGAGATACTTCTCTGGTTATCTCAAACGACAGCTGTGCTCTTATGCAAACATTAGTGCTAAAATAAAAAATTAATAAAAAATTCACCTTGTGAGTTATAGACTTGAAAGTTGCACGGTATAGTAAAACAGTTGTACTTTACAGCTGTGTAAAATCTCAAAACTATGTCGTTGATGGTTTCGGAGATATTTCTCTGGTTATCTCAAACGACAGCTGAGCTCTTATGCAAACATTAGTGCTGAAATAAAAAATTAATAAAAAATACACCTTGTGAGTTATAGACTTGAAAGTTGCACGGTATATAAAAAGAGTTGTACTTTACAGCTTTGTAAAATCTCATAACTATTTCGTTGATGATTTCGGGGATATTTCTCGGGTCATCTCAAACGACAGCTGTGCGTTTATGCAAACATTAGTGCTGAAATAAAAAAATAATAAAAAATACACCTTGTGAGTTATAAACTTAAAAGTTGCACGATATATAAAAAGAATTGTACTTTACAGCTGTGTAAAATCTCATAACTATATCGTTGATGGTTTCGGATATATTTCTCTAGTTATCTCAAACGACAGCTGTACTCTTATGCAAACATTAGTGGTGAAATTAAAAATTAATAAAAAATTCACCTTGTGAGTTATAGACTTGAAAGTTGCACGGTATAGAAAAACAGTTGTACTTTACAGCTGTGTAAAATCTCAAAACTATGTCGTTGATGGTTTCGGAGATATTTCTCTGGTTATCTCAAACGACAGCTGAGCTCTTATGCAAACATTAGTGCTGAAATAAAAAATTAATAAAAAATACACCTTGTGAGTTATAGACTTGAAAGTTGCACGGTATAGAAAAAAAGTTGTACTTTACAGCTGTGTAAAATCTCAAAACTATGTCGTTGATGGTTTCGGAGATATTTCTCTGATTATCTCAAACGACAGCTGAGCTCTTATGCAAACATTAGTGCTGAAATAAAAAATTAATAAAAAATACACCTTGTGAGTTATAGATTTGAAAGTTGCACGGTATATAAAAAGAGTTGTACTTTACAGCTGTGTAAAATCTCAAAACTATATCGTTGATGGTTTCGGAGATATTTCTCTGGTTATCTCAAACAACAGCTGCGCCCTTATGCAAACATTAGTGTTGAAATTAAAAATTAATAAAAAACACACCTGGTGTGTTGTAAACTTGAAAGTTGCACGATATATAAAAAGAGTTGTACTTTACAGCTGTGTAAAATCTCATAACTATATCGTTGATGGTTTCCGAGATATTTCTTTGGTTATCTCAATCGACAGCTCTGCTCTTAAGCAAACATTAGTGTTGAAATTAAAAATTAATAAAAAATACACCCTATGAGTTATAAACTTGAAAGTTGCACGATATAGAAAAAGAGTTGTACTTTACAGCTGTGTAAAATCTCAAAACTATATCGTTGATGGTTTCGGATATATTTCTCTGGTTATCTCAAACAACAGCTGCGCCCTTATGCAAACATTAGTGTTGAAGTTAAACATTAATAAAAAATACACCTTGTGAGTTGTAAACTTGAAAGTTGCACGATATATAAAAAGAGTTGTACTTTACAGCTGTGGAAAATCTCATAACTATATCGTTGAAGGTTTCGGAGATATTTCTCTGGTTATATCAAACGACAACTATACTCTTAAGCAAACATTAGTGTTGAAATTAAAAATTAATAAAAAATACACCCTGTGAGTTATAAACTTGAAAGTTGCACGATATAGAAAAAGAGTTGTACTTTACAGCTGTGTAAAATCTCATAACTATATCGTTGATGGTTTCCGAGATATTTCTTTGGTTATCTCAATCGACAGCTCTGCTCTTAAGCAAACATTAGTGTTGAAATTAAAAATTAATAAAAAATACACCCTGTGAGTTATAAACTTGAAAGTTGCACGATATAGAAAAAGAGTTGTACTTTACAGCTGTGTAAAATCTCAAAACTATATCGTTGATGGTTTCGGATATATTTCTCTGGTTATCTCAAACAACAGCTGCGCCCTTATGCAAACATTAGTGTTGAAGTTAAACATTAATAAAAAATACACCTTGTGAGTTGTAAACTTGAAAGTTGCACGATATATAAAAAGAGTTGTACTTTACAGCTGTGGAAAATCTCATAACTATATCGTTGAAGGTTTCGGAGATATTTCTCTGGTTATATCAAACGACAACTATACTCTTAAGCAAACATTAGTGTTGAAATTAAAGATTAATAAAAAATACACCTTGTGAGGTATAAACTTGAAAGTTGCACGATATAGAAAAACGGTTGTACTTTACATCTGTGTAAAATCTCATAACTATATCGCTCATGGTTTCGGAGTTATTTCTCTGATTGTCTCAAACGACAGCTCTGCTCCTAAGCAAACATTAATGTTGAAATTAAAAATTAATACAAAATACACCCTGTGAGTGATAAACTTCAAAGTTGCGCGATATATAAAAACAGTTGTACTTTACAGCTGTGTAAAGTCTCATAACTATATTGTTGATGGTTTCGGAGTTATTTCTCTGTGTGTCTCAAACGACAACTCTGCCCCTAAGCAAACATTAGTGTTGAAATTAAAAATTAATAAAAAATACACCCTATGAGTTATAAACTTGAAAGTTGCGCGATATATAAAAGCAGTTGTACTTTACAGCTGTGTAAAATCTCAAAACTATATCGTTCATGGTTTCGGAGATATTTCTCTGGTTATCTCAAACGACAGCTGTGCTCTTATGCAAACATTAGTGTTGAAATTAAAAATTAATAAAAAATACACCTTGTGAGTTATAGACTTGAAAGTTGCACGCTATAAAAAAATAGTTGTACTTTACAGCTGTGTAAAATCTCATAACTATATCGTTCATGGTTTCGGAGATATTTCTCAGGTTATCTCAAACAACAGCTGCGCCGTTATGCAAACATTAGTGTTGAAATTAAAAATTAATAAAAAGTACACCCTGTGAGTTATAAACTTGAAAGTTGCGCGATATATAAAAACAGTTGTACTTTACATCTGTGTAAAGTCTCATAACTATATTGTTGATGGTTTCGGAGTTATTTCTCTGTGTGTCTCAAACGACAACTCTGCCCCTAAGCAAACATTAGTGTTGAAATTAAAAATTAATAAAAAATACACCCTGTGAGTTATAAACTTGAAAGTTGCGTGATATATAAAAACAGTTGTACTTTACAGCTGTGTAAAATCTCAAAACTATATCGTTCATGGTTTCGGAGATATTTCTCTGGTTATCTCAAACGACAGCTGTGCTCTTATGCAAACATTAGTGTTGAAATTAAAAATTAATAAAAAATACACCTTGTGAGTTATAGACTTGAAAGTTGCACGATATAGAAAAATAGTTGTACTTTACAGCTGTGTAAAATCTCATAACTATATCGTTCATGGTTTCGGCGATATTTCTCTGGTTATCTCAAACAACAGCTGCGCCGTTATGCAAACATTAGTGTTGAAATTAAAAATTAATAAAAAGTACACCCTGTGAGCTATAAACTTGAAAGTTGCGCAATATATAAAAACAGTTGTACTTTACAGCTGTGTAAAGTCTCATAAGTATATTGTTGATGGTTTCGGAGTTATTTCTCTGTGTGTCTCAAACGACAACTCTGTCCCTATGCAAACATTAGTGTTGAAATTAAAAATTAATAAAAAATACACCCTGTGAGTTATAAACTTGAAAGTTGCGCGATATATAAAAACAGTTGTACTTTACAGCTGTGTAAAGTCTCATAACTATATTGTTGATGGTTTCGGAGTTATTTCTCTGTGTGTCTCAAAGGACAACTCTGCCCCTAAGCAAACATTAGTGTTGAAATTAAAAATTAATAAAAAATACACCCTGTGAGTTATAAACTTGAAAGTTGCGCGATATATAAAAACAGTTGTACTTTACAGCTGTGTAAAGTCTCATAACTATATTGTTGATGGTTTCGGAGTTATTTCTCTGTGTGTCTCAAACGACAACTCTGCCCCTAAGCAAACATTAGTGTTGAAATTAAAAATTAATAAAAAATACACCCTGTGAGTTATAAACTTGAAAGTTGCGCGATATATAAAAACAGTTGTACTTTACAGCTGTGTAAATTCTCATAACTATATTGTTGATGGTTTCGGAGTTATTTCTCTGTGTGTCTCAAACGACAACTCTGCCCCTAAGCAAACATTAGTGTTGAAATTAAAAATTAATAAAAAATACACCCTATGAGTTATAAACTTGAAAGTTGCGCGATATAGAAAAAGAGTTGTACTTTACAGCTGTGTCAAATCTCAAAACTATATCGTTGATGGTTTCGGATATATTTCTCTGGTTATCTCAAACAACAGCTGCGCCCTTATGCAAACATTAGTGTTGAAGTTAAAGATTAATAAAAAATACACCCTGTGAGTTATAAACTTGAAAGTTGCGCGATATATAAAAACAGTTGTACTTTACAGCTGTGTAAATTCTCATAACTATATTGTTGATGGTTTCGGAGTTATTTCTCTGTGTGTCTCAAACGACAACTCTGCCCCTAAGCAAACATTAGTGTTGAAATTAAAAATTAATAAAAAATACACCCTATGAGTTATAAACTTGAAAGTTGCGCGATATAGAAAAAGAGTTGTACTTTACAGCTGTGTCAAATCTCAAAACTATATCGTTGATGGTTTCGGAGATATTTCTCTGGTTATCTCAAACAACAGCTGCGCCCTTATGCAAACATTAGTGTTGAAATTAAAAAATTAATAAAAAACACACCTGGTGTGTTGTAAACTTGAAAGTTGCACGATATATAAAAAGAGTTGTACTTTACAGCTGTGTAAAATCTCATAACTATATCGTTGATGGTTTCCGAGATATTTCTTTGGTTATCTCAATCGACAGCTCTGCTCTTAAGCAAACATTAGTGTTGAAATTAAAAATTAATAAAAAATACACCCTGTGAGTTATAAACTTGAAAGTTGCACGATATAGAAAAAGAGTTGTACTTTACAGCTGTGTAAAATCTCAAAACTATATCGTTGATGGTTTCGGATATATTTCTCTGGTTATCTCAAACAACAGCTGCGCCCTTATGCAAACATTAGTGTTGAAGTTAAAGATTAATAAAAAATACACCTTGTGAGTTGTAAACTTGAAAGTTGCACGATATATAAAAAGAGTTGTACTTTACAGCTGTGGAAAATCTCATAACTATATCGTTGAAGGTTTCGGAGATATTTCTCTGGTTATATCAAACGACAACTATACTCTTAAGCAAACATTAGTGTTGAAATTAAAGATTAATAAAAAATACACCTTGTGAGGTATAAACTTGAAAGTTGCACGATATAGAAAAACGGTTGTACTTTACATCTGTGTAAAATCTCATAACTATATCGCTCATGGTTTCGGAGTTATTTCTCTGATTGTCTCAAACGACAACTCTGCCCCTAAGCAAACATTAGTGTTGAAATTAAAAATTAATAAAAAATACACCCTGTGAGTTATAGACTTGAAAGGTGCACGAAAATACTGAAACAATGATGAATTAATTATTACTCCCGAATAATCTAAGGCAAGGCAGAAGGCAATTGTGCTTTTAATCCGCTCCCAGGCGCAAAGACCTGAATAATTAGTTATTATTAAACAATTACATTTGAGAAAGTGCATAACAATAAAAAAAAATGAGGATTTTAAAAAAATAAAAGAAGAATTTTCAAAAGCGGTCCAAAATGAAAGAAAAAACATACATACAGCCGAACATAGAACCTCCTCCTTTTTTGAAGTCGGTCAGAATATGTTAAATAGTTATTTATTATATAAGACGATAAAATTGAATTTTATCTTTAAGAATGCATTAAAGTCAGTCGAAATTTTTCTCATTCTAAATTTTATTCAATCTTCACCACCTTTACTGCCACATGGATTTAATTCTTTGAAGTGAAAAAATTCAACTAACAAACAAAATGTCAAAAAAAAACGTATTGTAAACATATTGGTTTTTATTCACTCTTGCTTTCAATTGAAGAAGATAAAGACTCACCTAGACCAACGTCCAATTTATAAAAATTGTTCAAAATGACGACCGCCTTTAGCCACACCGGACTCCTGGACTCCGTTCAACACTTCGGGCATTTCGCGGATGGTTTGCGCACTCTTTCGCGTAATAGGTGTTTCACAGTGTTCATGGGATGTTATGATGATCATAAAGATGTTGTTTCATATGGCCCCAAAGAAAAAAATTGCACGAGAACGTGGAAGCCACAACGCAGGTCTTTCACCGAGAAAATTCACATTTAACTACCCGTCCCCGTAAATTCTTCTGGCCGCTGAAGCATTTCCCCGTAAACCACAATTTTTTTAATGTAAACAACGTCGCGTCCTGTACAAAATCTCAACTTCAACTAAATTATTTTTATTGATGATACGACATTGAATTTGATAGAAACAAAAAAGGGTCAACTTTTTGCAATTCGCTACGACGGAACTCTCATTGTATATCACTTTTTTGTGGCGATAAATTGTTCAAAATTGGGAGAAAATTGAGATATTTTTATCATTTGCTGTCAGATGGCTGGTTTCATGACTGTGAAAGTACCGAACCAGGGACCAAAGGAATCTAGTCAAAAAGATAATGCCACTAGATTATAAAAAGATATACTAAAAGCACTTTTTTTGTAACCGCAACAAGGTTATCTTAACAATTACAAATTAATATAAACGGGCAGAATGTCGATGAATCAAAGTGGAATAAATTTTAATATATAAGTTTGTGGAGTTTGACTTGAATATATTTAAATTTTAATTATAAATTACCTAAATTACAAATATATATAAATTCAATATACCTGGTGTCCCAGAAATAACTACATTAATTTTAACCAGTCGTAGAACTCGTCAGTGTCTCGGCGTAAATAAACAAAAAAACTGACCTACTAAACGTGTTTACTTCAACATCCAATGCTATTGAAAATTGTGGTGTGTAATAACTAATTTTCGTTTGCCCATATAAGTATTATTTAAGTTGCAAATACCTTTTCGGATGTATTATTGAATCCTCAGGCTGTAAAAATGAGACTTTCTGTACGTGATAGGGATTGAATTGTTGCTCTTTCAAAATTCTCCAAATTCGATTTGCTAACCTTCGGGAACTGGCGGTTTTTTGCAAAACACAAATCACAACGTTCATGAAAATTCCGCACACGGGAAAAAGCCGGTATCTTTTCCGATAATAATTTTAAAAGCCAAAGTAAAATACAATAACACGCCCACTCGAGTTCGCCCGATAAACTGTTTCTCAACAGGTAACTGCACCCGAATATGCAAAAAAATTAGAAACTTGATAAGGACGCTGTTTTTTACGGACAAAAATAATTGATTGTCTGTAGGTTTTGTAAGTTGGTGAATTTGAAGGGATTCCAAAAATGCTAAAATAAAATGAGATTTCAAAAAAGTGGTAGATAAAAATTATATTAAAAATTAGAGAAAATAGTTAATATTCTTTTGTCAGTGAAATAATTGTCAATATTTGGATGGACATCGACTTTCAAAATTTTCCAGTCCAAATTAAAAATTTTTAAGTCAAAAAATGGTTGTCATTCCAATACCCTTAGTCAATCGGTCAGTTGTAGATGCGGCGGCCCACCCGCCCACCGCATTCACATGTGGTGCCATTAATGATATGGTTTTTAGTCACAAAGAACAACTGAGAAATACAAGAAACGAAAATTGGATACAATATGAAAATGGTTGTCATTCCGAACCAATTTGTCAACCATTCAGTCAAAAATGTAAATTTCTTTGCTGCTATAAGGTCTGTTTGTGCCTAAAAAGCAAAATATGGTTTTGGCACCCTTTTTGAGTGCGGTGGGCGGGTGGGCCGCCCTCTCCACTATACTCATCAACTGACTAAATGGATGAGAAGTAACAACCATTTATTGAATTTTTTTTTCTTTAGAAACTAGAACTCTCGTGTTCAGTCCAAATTCAAAATTTTCAAGTCAAAAAATGGTTGTCAATCGGTCAGTTGTGGATGCGGCGGTCAGAAGGTGGCAATTTGAAAACAAAAATCGACCTGTTCGAGCGCTTTTCCCAAAAACATTACATAATTAAATTATGAATTTGTGCGGAACTTTATGATCACTCTGTATGTTCTATACTCTTTTCTGTCTGCTGAGACGTTATTCTTCTACTCATTTATTTTTAGACTTCCGGTACTCGCATTAACACAGTGAAATACTCGCCAATTTATAACATGTGTGATGAATAAAAAAAAACTTTCGAATTATTTAATTCTTTCTATTACATGTCTATGACATTGCCCTGAAGGGTTAAGCAGTAATCATTCTAGCTGCTTTTGGTGTCTGGACATAACTGCTACAGTTTCTCTTGTTTATTCTTTTTAAATTTAAATTTTTATTTTATTTCCCTTTGAGTTGCCATCGGGCTCTGTTGACTGACTTAATTAATGATATTATATGGACCTAACCGGCAAAAGCTCCTTCTGATTTTCTTTTATATTTTTTTGGTTTGTTTTTCACCCCTTAATGTATGAATACCTCAGCAGAAAACATATTTTGGTCAGAACCTTTTCTAAGTGGAACCCAGCTCTTTAAAACAATACTTCCTAGTTTAGGAGGCCTACAAATATCTAATTTGATTTCCGCTACTTATTTGAGTATTATTAAGTTGTAAAATTATTCCACCATTTTAAAGACGCATTTATTTTACGTTCCATCACATAAATATAAAAATAAAATTGATATCACCTCCGAAACGCAAGGTGTTTTTAAAAAGTTCTAACCCTAAAAAGTAAAATAGACGTCAAACAGTAAAAACCACATTTACGGTTTCTCCTACTTTATGGATTTATGCAAAACTCAAATTCCACATATTTTACATGCAATAACAATAAAATTTATTTCCTTGCGTAAAACTTTATATTGTTCAAAGTGATTTTAGAGTTTCGAATTATAAGAGCATAAAGAGCGACTGGGAACCAGTTCTTTGTTGATTTGATTATGGTCGGAACACATGTTTTCCCAGTACATTACGACTGAGCTTCTCCAATAAATCGACGTCAAAGATGTAAATACGATTTTCAAAAATTCAATACTTGCTCCCCATTAAATTCACAGAATACAGATGTTGCATTTTTTGTTCGAACCACTCGCTCTTCTCGTACCATAAATACCGAATTACAACGAAGCGTTGCAACTATTTGGCTTACAATCACTCCGATATATTAATTTTAAAGCAGTCAGCTGTTATCTTCTATTTCGGTGGTTGCTATTTTAAACCTCGTCGTTTTCACTCTAGCGATCTAATAATAAGTCCACAACAAACTAACTCCGTTCTCTTTTAAGGGCATCGAAAACAAGTTGTATTAAATTTTACTCACGACCATAAATAATGGTGTTTTGCGATGCCCCTTCGGAGACGTCCGCAACAACTCGAAACACTTTTTTGGGAAAAAATAGTGTTTACAAAGGATAACAAACGACTTCCGAGGATGTACAGCTTCCGGGAGTTTTTAGTGTCGTGTGGGGAAGTGTGAGGGTTTCTGTAATTGATGAGTTTATATTATAATTTTTGGCGGACTCTAGTTTGTTTTAACAACTGTAGGGTAATGGGGTTATTGGGTATTGGTATAAATTTGGTTACAACACCATATTGACGTAAAACAGCAATTTTTATTCAGGGACGTCAAAGACGATAATAATTTCGTTTCGTCATTCATAGATTGGTTTTGAAACAGTAAAATCCAAAATTACCAATGGGAATAATTTCAATGTGGTAAAATTTTGTAACCTTCACTCTTGGGTTTTTAACAGCACCATCTCGCCACTAATCTTTTACTAGCGTTTATCTGACCTGACCTTAATGGGCACGCGGACTTTTAATCATTTCGACTACTGACTACAACCCCTCCGTTGCGGTGGTACTTCCGTGTGACAGTACTGCCTCCTGGCATTTTATCGTCACATGCCGCTTCGGTTTTATTTTTCACCGATCCTAAAACTTGTCCACTAAACTTGTTCAAATTTATTACCAAAATAGCTTATAGCATTTCGATGGTCATTTTTCGCTTGACACCCCATCCTTCGGAATGCCAACCATTTTCATATTTGTATCCAAATTTCGTTTCTTGTATTTCACAATTATTCTTTGTGACAAAAACCATTTCGTTCATGGCACCACATGTGAATGCGGTGGGCGGGTGGGCCGCCGCATCCACAACCGACCGATTGAATAATGGTATTGGAATGACAACCATTTTTTGACTTGAAATTGGAGTGAACACGAGAGTGACTTCTAGTTTTTAAATAAAAAACAACGGGTTGCACTCCGGGAGTGCCGGCAGAAGTGAAAACTTGAACATTAACGTTGTGCATTTTTGAATATTTGGTTAGGGAATAATTTCGCACGAATTGCTTTATTTATCAGTATAAAAGTACTATCATTTATGTGGTAAAATACAATATTCATTTATTGCGCTATCGTACACAGACATGACAATTTAATAATAATATAATAATATAATATATTTTGCCAACAGGACAAGCCTAAAAAAGGCAAAATTTACAAAACCACTTAAACTAAACAGGTACATTCTACAAATAGTCTATAAAAAGAAGACTTAAACCAAACAAAAAAAATAGGTATTCTAAACGCACAAATCAGAACGTAATTTTTTTTTAAACTGACTCAAATTGCAATTGAAAATGTCAACACAATGGGGCAATTCGTTTATTAATCGAGCCATTCTCATAGATGGAGAGTAATAAGCATAATTCGTTCTGTGAAAATCAATGGCCAAAATCTCAGTACATCTAGTATTGTAACTTGGGACGCGAATATTGAATATAGAAGTCAACTCAGGACAATCAAAATAATTTTGAAAAATTTTGAAACCAAAGGTTAACAATAGCACTTTGCGTCTTGATTCAAGAGAATCCATACCCAACAGCTTAAGCCGATCTGTGTACAAATGTTTTGTTTATTAATTTTCAATTTGCGTAAAACAAAATTAACCAGCTTTCTTTGAACACGTTCAATACGATCGTTATTGTTTTTATAATAAGGATTCCATATCACACAACCATATTCTAATATAGTCCGCACTAGTGAGTAAAATAGTTTTAAAATGACCATTATATTGTTAAAATTTTTACATTGTATTTTAATAAAGCCCACTAATTTTAATGACCTGCTTATTATGTTATCAATATGAAGGCTGAATTTTAAACGCGAATCCATAATGATACCAAGATCTGATATAGATTCAACCCTTGTCAATTTCTTGGCCCCAATAAAATAATCATTTGTTGTAAAAGATTTTTTCCACGAAAATGATATTACCTTACATTTAGCAATGTTTAAATCCATATCATTTCCAATGCACCATTTATTTAAAGCTTCAAGATCTTTTTGAAATTTGATGGCGTCGTTTTCATTATTTATTTCTAAAAAAAGTTTTAAGTCATCCGCAAATAACAAGAATGAAGCGAACATAAAGCATTGAACAATATCATTAATAAATAGTACAAACAATATCGGACCAAGATGGCTTCCTTGTGGCACGCCTGAGGTTACATGAATCTCTTTGGACAAAAATCCATTAAGTTGGACATACTGGGTTCTACCAATCAAATAAGAAGCAAGCCATTTCAAAACTTTCCCCATTACCCCATATCTACACAGTTTTGTAAGCAGTAGTAAGATATTTACACGATCAAAGGCCTTGCAAAAATCAGTGTAAACTGCATCGACCTGGTTTCCTCGTTCAAGAGTCTGGATAATGTAGTTATTGTATACAAAGAGATTGGTGATAGTACTGCGTTTGGGCATGAACCCATGCTGATTGATAGAAATTACGTTTTTAAAAGTTGACATCAGTTTATCAGTAATAATTGAATCCAAAATTTTACATAACGAAGAGATAGAGCAAATTGGTCGATAATTATGAATATCATTTCTAGTTCCAGACTTATATAAAGGCAAAATGTAAGACTTCTTCCATTTATCTGGACAAGTTCCAGACTTTATGGACAATTGAAAGATATGGGTGACAGGAAGAGCCAGAGTTGGACTGCATAGTTTCAAGAAATAGGCCGGGATGCCGTCCGGACCTGGATTGGTACTGTTATCAAGTGAGATTAATTTGGTGAAGACAAGGTCACATGTGATGTCTATATCAGCTATGTTCTGTGAACAATCAAAGTTAGTGAAGTTTCCATAGACTTTTGGGTTTGAATTCCCTTGATTAACGTAAACACTTTGAAAATGGCCAGCGAACATGTTACATATGGTTACCGGATCGTTTGATTTTTTGTCGTCAGAATACATAAAACTAGGAACTCTAGTTGTTTTCCTCATTGAGTTGACATAATTCCAGAAATATTTAGAATTTAAGTTGATGTTATGTTCTGTGTACTTAATAAATCTTTTATAATCCGCTTCAACAGAATTCTTAACTAATACTCTAAATTCTTTAAATTTGTTATAATAAAATATAGACTGTGATCTTTTAAATTTCTTATGAAAACGATTTTTCTTTTTTATCAACAATTTAGTACAATTAGAAAACCAATTGGGAAAATGGCAATCCCCTAAAACAATCTTGGGAACAAATTTATCACAAACATCATATAGAATATTATAAAAAATATCAACATTGGTGTCGACTTCAGAAGTAGCAAAAAAGCTAGACCAATCAAGAGAAGCCAAATAGTCGTTGATTACCTCATAAGGAGCTTTCTTAAAATTATACTTAAATTTGAAGTTATTACCCATTTCTGCATGATCAGCAGGGATAGATATTAGAACAGAAAGTGGGGGGTGGTATTTATCAATTTTAGGTACAATACTAAAATCACTGTCAGATACCACAACATTATTCCAATTTGACAAGACTAAATCTAAACAGGTGCTGGTGGAGTTAACTATGTTATTAAATTGAGAAAAATCTAAATAATTGAGAGAATCGACAATAATTTGATCTTGTATAGAATTGACAGTAACAGGCGAGAAGCCCACAAAGTTGTCCTTAGCAACCCACGAGAAATTTGGTAAATTGTAGTCACCTAATACACAAATCTTACTATTCGGAGATCTATCAATAATATAATCAATAGCAGAGAAATGGTTTAGATAAACGTTAATATTGGATGATGGAGGTATGTATACCCCTCCGACAACAAAATTCACTCTACCTATAAGAACAGATACAAAAATATTTTCACAACTATTAATATTCTCCGGAGTAAATATTTGATGGGATGAATATTTAGACAGTACTGCAACTAACACACCACCTCCTCTTGATTTTTCACTTGAAGTGGTGTCACGATCTCTTCTATAAACTGTATAATCACCATTGAAGATTTCAGATGTAGCGATACTTTCATCAAGACCAGTTTCAGTGAGAACAATTATATCGTAGTTTAAATTAACATTATTATGTAGTACTTCCGTAGTCTTAGTTCTAAGACCGTTTACGTTTTGATACAGTATATGAGTATAAGTAATATCCCGACATCCATATGTAATAGTTTTATCTTCTAGTTTTTTGCAGGTATTGTAGTAGTTGTAGTACTCGTACGATCGACGTTCACAATTTTCGGTCGGCCACCTATAAATTTAATTCATTTGGAGGGATCATTTAACTCATGAAGTTTCGCCTTCAAACTTTTTAGATAGTTCAGTTGCATTATAGTCATATCATTAGATATACGTATTTGGTTATCACCCGTAATTTTACTTTTGTTTTTAAGTATTTGTAATGCATCGTTTTCATCACGCAGGATAACTTTTATAGGAGGATTTTTATCCTTACTAAATTGGCCCAGTCGGAAAATATAATCATCGTTTAAGGGTATCGCAATAGGCGAAAGTATGTTTCGAATCGATTCGGTATCATCGCTTTTTCTTTCTTGCTTAGATTTCTTCTGCGATTCTCTGACATTGAAAATTATAATGTTTTTACGACGTTTGTTTCTGTCGATAATTTCACTAATATGATCTTCATTAAGCTCAACATCAGATTTCATAGACGAATTGCTCATGCTAAGTACCGTATCTTTCAGTTCATTTACTTGTTTTCCCAAGTCGGAAACTTGCTTGATTAGGGATGGTACAACACTCAAACCTTGCCCGCAATCTTCGCACAAAAAGAGCAACTTTCTGGTTTTTAGTTGCATACATTGCATTTCTCTCGCCGAGAGTTTAGAACATTTTTCACAAATTACACGTTTACAACTGTCACAACTAATATACGATTCTTGATGACATAAGCACTTAAAACATTCCGACATCGTGAAGACGTCTTGTATTGACCGACTGTTTTCAACTACTGTTTATATGACATTAAAAATTTAACACTTCAGAACTATTACAATTATTATTTTACATTAAAAAGTTTATCTCACAGAAAAATCAACTTTCATCCATAATTTCAACGACTCCTTCACCATCATCATTACCAGCATCATCATCGCCAATCTCTAAAACTGATACAATAGGTTTATGGTAGCTAAAGTAAGAAACGAAAAATTTTGATTCGAATCTATTTAAATGTCTAATAAAGACCGCATCAATAGTAGTTTTGTATTTCGTTGTGCTAAGATTGCGATCATTTGACATCGTTTAACCAAATTCAT
Source organism: Diaperis boleti (assembly GCA_963583935.1). Lineage (NCBI taxonomy): Eukaryota > Metazoa > Arthropoda > Insecta > Coleoptera > Tenebrionidae > Diaperis > Diaperis boleti. The sequence goes on along the minus strand of OY757244.1, from coordinate 6,701,661 downwards.
TATTTAAAAATTCAATTAATTGTTGTTTTTTATCGTCTGCAAAGTTTATGTTGAAATCTCCACTAAAAATCATTGGCAAATCATCAAAGCTTTTCCCATTTTTTTTTTTTTGAAGCAATGCAAATGCGTCATGAGAATAAATGAATAAATTTTCATACAAGAAGTCTCGTATAGCACGCAATGACTTATCTGGAGAAATGTAAACGGCAACCATAATAATGAACTGATCACCAGAGTGGCAACGACTTATACACATATCGCCGATATCAGAAACAGAAACATGCTGATGTATTTCGCATGCACATCCATATAATTTGTGCAATAATGAACTGTGTTCATATTTTGATAAATAGCTACTCCTCCCGCTGGACGATTATTTCTTCTGAAACTCGCAACAAAGAGAGGGGGATATTACCTCCTCTCCTACGCCGCGCCCGCGCGGCGGTCTATCCTCCCTCCGTCTTACGAATTTTCGATCAGGCCACGTCCTGACGCGAGTTTAACAATTTTTACCATCCCAAAAAGTGCTCAGCGCCACTAAAGAAGTTTTCACTTCAAAAAATATTCAATAAATGGTTGTTAGTCGATGAGTATAGTGGACAGGACTCACAAACGGAGCCAGAACCATAGGCTTTTTAGTCACAAAGAAACCTATACTGTAGTAATGAGAATAAATCCAAATTGAGATTTACGCCAAAATAATATAATAAACTCAAATTTACATTTCTGACTGAATGGTTGACAAACTGATTCGGATTCAAAATTATTCTTTGTGACAAAAACCATTTCGTTCATGGCACCACATGTGAATGCGGTGGGCGGGTGTTCCGCCGCATCCACAACCGACCGATTGAATAATGGTATTAGAATGACAACCATTTTTTGACTTAAAAATTTTGAAATTGGTTTGAACACGAGAGTGAGTTCCAGTTTCTAAAGAAAAAAAATATTCAATAAAGGGTTGTTATTTCTCATCCATTTAGTCAGTCGATGAGTATAGTGGACAGGACGGCCCGCCCGCCCACCGCACTCAGAAACGGTGCCAGAACCATACGCTTTTTAGTCACAAAGAAACCAAACAAAGAAAAAATAGTAATGAGAAAAAATCCAAATTGAGATTTACGCCAAAATAATACATACTCAAATTTACATTTCTGACTGAATGGTTGACAAACTGATTCGGAATGACAACCATTTTCATATTGTATCCACCAAAAGAAGCATATACCAAAATATTTAGATATAATCAAATTATTTTTGCTCTCTAATTCTATTTCATTTCCACTTATAAATAATATAAAAATTTAAATATATCTAAGTCGAACTCCACAAACTTTAATAACTGTAAAATTACTAATGGAACATGTTTCGGCAGAACACTTCTGCCATCATCAGCCCTAATTTAACAAGAGATTAATGATACAATTGATGAATTACAAGAGGGGTTCTTACCTTAAAGAATATAAAAAATTATGACGTTTACGTAATTTTGAATTAAATTTGACGTTTTCAAAGGGTTACATGATTTTATAAAATGTAAAAATTAAAAATGGATCAAAGAGAATCTGGTATGTTTGTTTGAGTGGTGAAAAATTAAAATAGTGAATTAATAATGGGATTATTGAAGTTATTCTGTTCATTTAAACAAGATCTGTTTTCCAGTTTCAAAGCTTTCCTTATTTTCAAAGTCTCAAGAAAATCTAATTTAATGTTTCGTTATTAATATATGATTGGCGAAAGAAGAAGGTGTTGATGGTGGAGGATCAAGATCTGTGTTGTTATAGATGTGCATGAAATGTTCTTTAATACGGTCTGATATTTTGCGACCTGTCTGATCTATGTAGAATGACTCACAAGAAGAGCAGTTTAATTTGTATACACCTGATGATGATTTGTAATCTAATGGATCTTTATTTTTAATAAAAAATCTGGATAAGTTGTTATCTGTTTTAAATAAAACTTTAAAACCGTTTTTCTTAACTATTTTAGAACATTTCTCTGAGACGACGCCAAAGTATGTTAATGAATTTGAAAAGGAAATTGTTTCTGAAGAATTTTTAACCAAGTAGTGTGTGTATTTGAATTTGTTATAGTACCTATAGTATAATTTATTTATAGTTTTTAAAGAATATCCATTATTTGGAGCAATTTGTTTAATGTTATTAAGTTCTGTTTGAAAAGATGAATTTGATAGTGGTATAGAAAATAATCGGTGGAAAAAGGAATGAAAAGCTGCAAATTTATGGGAAACAGGGTGACAAGAGTCAAAAGGTATTACGCAATCTGTGATACTAGGTTTTCTGTAAATGTCAAATTTAAAAGTATTATTATTTCTAGTGATTAACAAGCCTGAAAAGGGAATCTGGGAATTGATTTCAATTTCAACGGTGAATTTAATGGATTGGTTTAAAGAATTTAAGTTGCTTAGTGCGTTATCAAGTTCAGAATCAGATCCTTTGAATAAAACAATTATGTCATCTACATATCTGTACCAAAAGAGAAAATGATCTTTAAAGGGTGAAGAAGTTAAAAACTGATTTTCTAAGTTATTCATGAATATTTCTGCTAAAAGAGGTGATAAATTAGAGCCCATTGCTAAGCCTGAGTCTTGTGAATAAAAATTATTATTAAATTGAAAGAAATTTTGATCTAGGACAGTCTCACACCCTTTTGAAAATCTGGTTCCTTCAAAATTGCCTCAAGCTTGAGATCACCCCAAAATTTATCTCTATAAGTACTGGAATCAAAAACCACATATCTTGGAAGATTAAACGACAGGCGGAGAGAAACTGGATCAAAGAATGCATCAAAGAACATTATCGCCACCTCAACATCGTGAATAGAGATCTCAAATGGCTTTACTTTGAAATAAATTTTTCCCTGGACCACCTACAGTTCGACCATGTGGACAGACTTATTAGAGATAGATTACAAGACTTAGCACATAGGAAATACGAGAATCTAGTAAGAAAGTTAGATCACCTTTGCTTTGAACAATTAAACATGCCATTTAAAGATAAGAGGTCCATCTTAGACCATCATTTAGAATCTTTACCTATTCAAAGTAGTCAAGCTATAGATCATAAATTTCACAATAGAGTTTTAAATGACAGTAATACCTTATTTTCAGAGTCTGAAATTAATTTTCTTTCCAAAGGCCTTAAATACAATGTCCAACCATTAAATATCCAACACGTAAAAGAAACACTTGCAGTTGAAACAGAAATCATCACCAATCATTTTATATAATATACCATTGATACCCGATACCATTCCATCACTAGTAACTACATTAACTACCTTATCTAAAGACCCCCACAATATCACGAAGAACATTTCAGCTTCAAACATGATTAAAAGCTTAAAAACAAAAATTAAAGAAAACAACATTTGTATTAGTAAAGCTGACAAGGGTAATTGTTTGGTAATACTTAACAAACTAGATTACTTAAACGAAGTAGAGAATTTCTTAAAATCTGGTGAGTTTACAGAACTCAAAAAAGATCCTACTTCAAAATTTGTTTCCAACCTTAAATCTACGCTCAAAGACCTTTCAGAAACTGTTAAATATTTCGACCCACAAGCTTTCACACTGATACCCATGAATCCTTGCATACCTAGACTATACGGTCTACCTAAAATACATAAAACAACCTTTTCCCATTAGACCAGTAGTTTCTTTTGTCAATTCACCTGTATCAATACTTTCAAAATGGCTTAATACAATTCTTAGACAACATTTAGATTTCAATAACAAATTTGCAATAAAAAACTCAATAGATCTTTGCTCCAAAATTAGAAATTTCCAAATTCCATCAGACACTAGACTTGTTTCATTTGACGTAGTTAATTTATTTCCCAGCATCCCACCCAAATCTTGCTTATTAATTTTAAAAAACCTACTATTTAATTCTAATATGCCAACCATACATGCACTAAATTTACATTCACTTTGTGAGACTGTCCTAGATCAAAATTTCTTTCAATTTAATAATAATTTTTATTCACAAGACTCAGGCTTAGCAATGGGCTCTAATTTGTCACCTCTTTTAACAGAAATATTCATGAATAACTTAGAAGATCAGTTTTTAACTTCTTCACCCTTTAAAGATCATTTTCTCTTTTGGTACAGATATGTAGATGACATAATTGTTTTATTCAAAGGATCTGATTCTGAACTTGATAACGCACTAAGCAACTTAAATTCTTTAAACCAATCCATTAAATTCACCGTTGAAATTGAAATCAATTCCCAGATTCCCTTTTCAGGCTTGTTAATCACTAGAAATAATAATACTTTTAAATTTGACATTTACAGAAAACCTAGTATCACAGATTGCGTAATACCTTTTGACTCTTGTCACCCTGTTTCCCATAAATTTGCAGCTTTTCATTCCTTTTTCCACCGATTATTTTCTATACCACTATCAGATTCATCTTTTCAAACAGAACTTAATAACATTAAACAAATTGCTTCAAATAATGGATATTCTTTAAAGACTATAAATAAATTATACTATAGGTATTATAACAAATTCAAATACACACACTACTTGGTTAAAAATTCTTCAGAAACAATTTTCTTTTCAAATTCATTAACATACTTTGGCGTTGTCTCAGAGAAATGTTCTAAAATAGTTAAGAAAAACGGTTTTAAAGTTTTATTTAAAACAGATAACAACTTATCCAGATTTTTTATTAAAAATAAAGATCCATTAGATTACAAATCATCATCAGGTGTATACAAATTAAACTGCTCTTCTTGTGAGTCATTCTACATAGGTCAGACAGGTCGCAAAATATCAGACCGTATTAAAGAACAATTCAGGCACATCTATAACAACACAGATCTTGATCCTCCACCATCAACACCTTCTTCTTTCGCCAATCATATATTAATAACGAAACAAGTTTTTCACCATCAAATTCCAAATTGATCCATAAATGCAATAAAGGCCGGAAATTAGATTTTCTTGAGACTTTGGAAATAAGGAAAGCCTTGAAACTGGAAAACAGATCTTGTTTAAATGAACAGAATAACTTCAATAATCCCATTATTAATTCACTATTTTAATTTTTCACCACTTAAACAAAGTTACCAGATTCTCTTTGATCCATTTTTAATTTTTACATTTTATAAGATGTTGTTTTTACGAAATCTTTTAAAAATCATGCAACCCTTTGAAAACGTCAAATTTAATTCAAAATTAAGTCAACGTCATAATTTTTTATATTCTTTAAGGTAAGAACCCCTCTTGTAATTCATCAATTGTATCATTAATCTCTTGTTAAATTAGGGCTGATGATGGCAGAAGTGTTCTGCCGAAACATGTTCCATTAGTAATTTTACAGTTATTAAAGTTTGTGGAGTTCGACTTGGATATATTTAAATTTTAATTCAATAAATGGTTGTTATTTCTCATCCATTTAGTCAGTCGATGAGTATAGTGGACAGGACGGCCCGCCCGCCCACCGCACTAACAAACGGTGCCAGAACCATACGCTTTTTAGTCACAAAGAAACCTATACTGTAGTAATGAGAATAAATCCAAATTGAGATTTACGCCAAAATAATATATACTCAAATTTACATTTCTGACTGAATGGTTGACAAACTGGTTCGGAATGGAAACCATTTTCATATTGTATCCACCAAAAGAAACTTATACCAAAATATTTATATATACTCAAATTATCTTGTTGAAATATCTGATGATGTTACTACTTTGCTCCGTCAATTATGATATTGTGCCTGTTAATTTCAAGGCCGTACTTCTAATCATCCATTTTCTTTTCTTGGGGTTTGTCAGATAATTTCCAATATAGAATTCCGGAATTCTACTTTTTCCTATTTTTGCTTCTAATTTCTGTTTAGTGACTCCATCTACAGTGTTTTCCCTATTCCCTGTTCCACCACCCGCACACATATCGTCAACGTTTATTTTACCCATCACAACAAGAACATTAACAATCAACGAGACTCCTGACTGCAAAGCCACCGAACAAAGGAAGTTGTAAGGTCCCCAACCCGACCTCCCTTCACTTCTTCATTATTACCATTACTTATAGATGCAGGGTCAGCGGGGAGCATTAAGCGTCGTATTTTCCGCGAAAATTGTCGAAATTGCTTTGGCGTTTGATAGCCGAAGCTCGAACGAGTATAGATATCAGTGACAAATGAGCTATCTGTTAAAAACTCCTGCGTTCCAAGCCAACAATTTCGGGATTTACGTGTAAGGGAAATCGTAAATTTCCAACATGGCCGCGCTTCTTTTTTTATAAGGTCCATTTGGAGTCGGCGAAGTTCTTGTGGGGAACAAATCGATAATTAACATTCACTCGTCAAAAATAAAAAAATTGCGCCACTGGTCCTGCCGGTGAACCGGCTTTATAAAACGGCAACACGGACATATTAACTTCGATTGTTAGTTCTGTTGTCATTTAATTATATCAGTTTCAGTGCCAGTAACCCCGCAATTTCAATTTGCGTAATTTCCTAATTTTATTTTCAATTGGACGATATTTCGTTGTTTGCAATGTGAAACCGCAGTAAGTGCACTTTCCAATTAATTGTTTCCGATTTTCATTTGTCTAATCATAAATTTGCCAATTCCAGCTATGATTTTATTGGTTGATTGTTGTTAAGGTCCGTCGTGTTTACATAATTATGAAATTATGGTTAGCGCTCAATCCTGGAATTCGATACTAGCTAATTCAATTAATTTAACCTTTTATTTAATTATTGAAACAGTTCGCACGAATGAGCGACTTCTCGAACGTTCACTGGTAGAATTGCTCCAGACCGATCTCGGCCGATCTCGACAAAATAAATATGCGACTATTCGCATCGAATAACACCACCACGCTGAAAAAACAATTTACATTGGACATTTCACACACCCGATATGTCTGCGGATGCATGCACGCATACCGTATCCTTGCCAAGTAATATTATAAATTACACTTAGCAGGAATTCAAGTTCATTTAAAATAGCATCATTGCATTTGCACTCTCATCTTTTTCCCGTAGTTTGTTGGTACAAATTGGAAGTTAATGACTAAATGGGTTGCAAAAGAAAAAATGTTGACATTTTTGTGCCAATTTTACTTGCAGCTGCAAACAAAAACGTGGATGTTTTTTCTCAAAGATGATACGTGGGTTTGTGTTGGGAGAACTACCAACCTACTAGGTAAAGAGTAAGAGAAATTCAAATATTATATCAAAGGGAGACTCAGTTTGAGAGTAGGCGTAAATTCATTTCGATATGAAATTACAAAAATAAATCCCACTTAGATATTACCCTGCAATGATTTTACACGCCAATGCCGGATCTAAATATAATATCTCTATCCGCTCCAAATGCGGTCAACTATGTAAAAGTTAAGCACGCCGCAGCCCATATATGTAATTCAAATATTTCGATGCAAATTTATTCTGTAGTGTCGAAGGTATTACTGTCATTAATGGACCTTAAACCGACTTTTATGTTTTAGCACTAATCTACTCTAATATTGCACGCAAGTAATTTTTATTCACGTACGAAATTAAAGTTTAGTTGTAGATATTTTCGTTTGAAATTGTAGACTTTGGTGTTGCGACGGATTAGAGGTTTTTAAGGACTTATTATGTCATTAAAACCCGATTGTTTAATTCCAGTCTTCGAACCGCCCCACCACCCTCTCCTTGGCCCCAATGATACCTGGTGTGTTGGGAACATCAAGGGTTCCAATTGGTTCCAAAAAAAAACAAATAATAAAACTCGTAATAAAATAAACAAAGTAGGTTCAATAACAAACTAAAAGTGCCGAATATCGCCCCAATTCCTCAAGTTCGCAGGTTCCTCAATTTACGGGGTTTTCAGGTTTGCCAAGATTTCAGGTTCTTCAAATTCTCAGGTTCCTCAAGTTTTCAGTTTCTTTCAGTTCTCAGATTTTACAAATTCTTAGGCTTTTCAGAAGACCTACTTAGGTTCTCAGATGTTTAGGTTCTCAAATCATCAGGTTTCACAATTTCTCGGGCTTCCCAAATTTTTCTTAGTTCTCAAGTTCTTCAGGTGAACCAACTTCTTAGGTTACTTAAATTCTCAAAATACCTACGTTTCTCAAGATCTCAAATCTGCTGAATTTCTCAAGTACTCCAAGTTTCAGATTTCTCAAATTCCTCAAATTCTCAGGTTTGCCATGATTTCAGGTTCTTGAAATTCTTAGGTTCGTCAAGTTGTCAGGTTCCTCTAGTTCTCAAGTTCCACAAATTCTTAAGCTACTCCGAAGACCTACTTAGGTTCTCAGATGTTCAAGTTTTCAAATTACACAACAGGTTTCTCAATTTCTCGGACTTCCTCAAGTTCTTCAGATGACCCAACTTCCTAGGTTACTACAATTCTCAAAATTCGTTTCTCAAGTTCCCAAATCTGCTGATTTTCTCAAAATCTCAGATTCCTCAAGTTCGCAGGTAGCTCAATTTATTGGGTTCCCAGGTTTGCCAAGATTTCAGATTCTTTAATGTCTCAGGTTCTTCAAGTCTTCACGTTCCTTCAGTTCTCAAGTTCCACAAATTCTTGAGGTTCTCAGAAGACCTACTTAGGTTTTCAGATGTTCAAGTTTTCAAATTGCATATCAGGTTTCTATTGATTTCTATTTCTATTGGTTTCCAAATTTTTTCAAGTCTTTTCTTTTACTGACCAACTTCTTAAGTTACTTCAAATTTTCAAAATACGTTTCTGAAGTTCTCAAATCTGCTGAGTTTCTCAAATCCTTCAAATTTCAAATTTCTCAAAATCTCAGATTCCTCAAGTCCGCAGGTTCCTCAATGTACTGGGTTTTCAGGTTTGCCAAGATTTCAGGTTCTTCAAATTCTCAGGTTCCTCAAGTTTTCAGGTTCCTTCAGTTCTCAAGTTTTACAAATTCTTAGGTTTTTCAGAAGAGCTACTTAGGTTCTCAGATGTTCAAGTTCTCAAATCATCAGGTTTCTCAATTCCTCGGGCTTCCCAAATTTTTCTTAGTCAAGTTCTTCAGATGAACCACCTTCTTAAATTACTCCAATTTTCAAAATACCTACGTTTCTCAAGATCTCAAATCTGCAGAGTTTTTCGCGTCCTTCAAGTTTCAGATTTCTCAAATTCCTCAAATTCTTCAGGTGACCCAACTTCTTAGTTACCACAGTCAAAATTAAACGTTTGTGAAGTTCTCAAATCTGTTGAATTTGTCAAAATCTTGGATTTCTCAAGTTTGCGGGTTCTTCAATTTATTGGGTTCCCAAATTTTTCTCAAAATTTTAGATTCTTTAATTTCTCAGGTTCTTTAAGTCTTCATTTTCCTTCAGTTCTCAAGTATCATAAATTCTTAAGCTTCTGAGAAAACCTACTTAGGTTGTCAGATATTCAAGTTTTTAAATTACACATCAGGTTTCTCAATTCTGGGGGGTTTCCAAATCTTTCTCAATCCTTTCTTAGTGACCAACTTCTTAAGTTACTCTAATTTTCAAAATACGTTTCTCAAGTTCTCAAATCTGCTGAGTTTCTCAAGTCCTTCAAATTTCGGATTTCTCAAAATCTCAGATTCCTAAATTACGCAGGTTTCTCAATTTACTGGGTTTTCAGGTTTGCCAAGATTTCAGGTTCTTTAAATTCTCAGGTTCCTTCAGTTCTCAAGTTGCACAAATTATTAGGCTTTTCAGAGGACCTACTTTGGTTCCCAGTTGTTCAAGTTCCCAAATCATCAGGTTTCTCAATTTCTCGGGCTTCCCAAATTTTTCTTAGTGCTCAAGTTCTTCAGGTGACCCAACTTCTTAGGTTACTACAATTCGCAAAATACGTTTCCCAAGTTCTCAGATCTGCTTAATGTCGCAAAATGTCAGATACCTCAAGTTTGCAGGTTTCTCAATTTATTGGGTTCCCAGGTTTGCCAAGATTTCAGATTCTTTAATTTCTCAGGGTCTTCAAGTCTCCAGGTTCCTTCAGTTCTCAAGTTCCACAAATTTTTAAGCTTCTCAGAATACCTACTTAGGTTCTCACATATTCAAGTTTTCAAATTACAAATCAGGTTTCTCAAATTCTCGGAGTTTCCAAATTTTTCTTAGTGACCAACTTCTTAAGTTACTCCAATTTTCAAAATACGTTTCTCAAGTTCTCAAATCTGCTGAGTTTCTCAGGTCCTTCAAATTTCAGATTTCTCCAAATCTCAGATTCTTCAAGTTCGCAGGTTCCTCAATTTACTGGATTTTCAGGTTTGCCAAGATTTCAGGTTCTTCAAGTTGTCAGGTTCCTCCAGTTCTCAAGTTCAACAAATTCTAAGGCTTTTCAGAAGACCTACTTAGGTTCTCAGATGTTCAAGTTCTTAAATCATCAGGTTTCTCAATTTCTCGGGCTTGCCAAATTTTTCTTAGTCCTCAAGTTCTTCAGGTCAATCTGCTTCTTAGGTTACTCCAATTCTTAAATACCAACGTTTCTCAGGATCTCAAATCTCAAATCTTTCTCAAGTCCTTCAAGTTTCAGATTTCTGAAATTCCTCAAATTCGCAGGTTTCTCAACAGAACGGATTTTCAGGTTTGCCATGATTTTAGGTTCTTTGAATTCTTAGGGTTCTCAACTTGTCAGGTTCCTCCAGTTCTTACGGTCCACAAATTCGTGGGCTTTTTAAAATTTCTACTTAGGTTCTTAGATGTTCAAGTTTTCAAATCATCGGGTTTCTGAATTTCTCGGGCTTCCCAAATTTTTCTTAACCGTCAAGTTCCTCAGGTTAACCAACTTCTTAGGTCACTCCAATTCTCAAAATAATTACGTTTCTCAAGACCTCAAATCTGCTGAGTTTCTCAAGTCCTTCAAGTTTCAGATTTCTCAAATTCCATAAATTCGCAGGTTCCTCAACTGACTGGATTCTCAGGTTTGCCATGATTTCAGGTTCTTCAAATTCTCAGGTTTCTCAAGTTTTCAGGTTCCTTCAGTTCTCAAGTTTCACAAATTCTTAAGCTTTTCAGAAGACCTACTTGAGTTCTCAAATCATCAGGTTTCTCAATTTTTCTTGATTCCTCAAGTGCTTAAGGTGACCCAACTTCTTAGGTTACTACAATTCACAAAATACGTTTCTCAAGTTCTCAAATCTGCTAAATTTCTCAAAATCTCAGATTCTTCAAGTTCGCAGGTTCCTCAATTTAATGGGTTCCCAAGGTTTGCCAAGATTTCAGATAATTTAATTTCCCAAGTTTTTTACCGACTTCAAAAAAGGAGAAGGTTCTATGTTCGGCTGTATGTATGTTTTTTTTTTTTTCCTTTTATGTATGTTCACCGATATCTTCGTTAATTGTGGACCGATTTTGAAAATTCTTCTTTTATTTGAAAGGGTATACTCCAGAGGTGGTCCCATTGTCACCAAGTCCGGATCTGATAAAGGGCTCCCATGGAAATCGAGAAAAATTGTCAAATTTTTCCTTTTATGTATGTTCAGCGATTTCTTCGTCAATTGTGGATCGATTTTGAAAATTCTTCTTTTATTTGAAAGGGTATACTCCAAAGGCAGTCCCATTGACAGCAAGTCCGGATCTGATCAGGGGATCCCATGGAAATCGAAGGAAATTCTCAAATTTTTCCTTTTATGTTCGTTCACCGATTTCTTCGTCAATTGTGGATCGATTTCGAAAATTCTTCTTTTATTTGAAAGGGTATACTCCGGAGGTAGTCCCATTGTCACCAAGTCCGGATCTGATAAAGGGCTCCAGTGGAAATCGAGAAAAATTGACAAATTTTTCCTTTTATGTATATTCACCGATTTCTTCGTCAATTGTGGATCGATTTCGAAAATTCTTCTTTTATTTGAAAGGGTATACTCCGGAGGTACTCCCATTGTCAGCAAGTCCGGACCTGATGAGGTGATCGCATGGGAATGGGGCGAAATCCTCACATTTTATAATTATTATGAACTCTCTCGAATGTAGTCGTTCAATAATTATGCAGGTCTTTGCGTCTGGGAGTCATCATTGCCTTAGATTTTTCAGGTAGTAATATTAATTCATCATTGTTTCAGAATTTCTGGTTTTAATTTTTTATAGTTTGCGTCTTTCATCTTCATTTTCAACCAGCCGTCGTTTCCTCATTCGAGCAGCGTCCTTACTAGGTCTACCCATCACTTAAAATTGTAAAATATTTAGCTTTTTAAAAAAAAGAAACCGACTTCAAAAAGCGAGAAATAACTCAGTACATGTATTATTACATGTGCTACCTACTGATCTGGTTGAAGTCGGTGCCAAGCCAAAAAAATAGGCAGTAGATAGATAGGCTGTCCGCTCCCGTCACATCGCAAGTCCCACCGCGCGCGCCGGAATGCGTGAGCGTGGGTGGGGGGCTCGCTCTGAGCAAAACATCCCAAACGTCGTTGACGGCCTGATATTGAATTTTTGATGCGCTATAACGTTGTTGATATATTTGTATAATGACAATAGGTTACAAATTTGTTAACCTCTTTGGCTTGGCACCGATTTCAAACAGATCAGTAGGTGGCACATGTAATAATACATGTACTGAGTTATTTCTCGCTTTTTAAAGTCGGTTTCTTTTTTTTAAAAAGCTAATTATCAAGTTTTTAGCTTCCTTCAGTTCTCAAGTTCCACATATTCTTAAGCTTCTCAGTAGATTTACTTAAGTTCTCAGATGTTCAAGTTTTTAAATTACATATCAGAACTTGAGATCTCGGGGTATCCAAATTTTTCTTACTCCTTTCTTAGTGACCAACTTCTTAAGTTACTCCAATTTTCAAAATACGTGTCTCAAGTTCTTAAGTCCTTCAAATTTTTAAAAATCTGAGATGCCTCAAGTTCGCAGCTTTCTCAATTTAGGTTCTTCAAATTCTTAGGTTCTAGTCGCGTCAATGAAGTCCTCAGAAACAGCTCCGATTTTTTTTTTTTTTATATTATTTATTATCAGAAACCTTTTGAAGCGGGTATATAACTATTAATATTATTTAAACAATATGTATGATATTTACCTAAAAACAATAGTTTTGCGTTTTTTTAATAGACTTCGAGAAAGGAGAAAGTTATCAATTCTATTGTTTTTCTTTTTATGTTTGTTACCTCAGAACATTTATATGTCATTTATGTTCACCGATTTCTTCGTCAATTGTGGACCGATTTACAAAATTCTTCTTTTATTTCCTTCCTACAAGTATTGATGAACAATTTTTAATAATTTTGTTATAAATGTCTAAAATAAATAATCCACAATTCATAATAATTTTATAATTTACTTTCGGATATTATTTGTAGAATAAGTATTGTATGAAAAGCTGATTTTTTTATACAGGGTGATTTTTAAAAAACGGCAGGCGCTGTAGAATTTTTATTTACGGGTAATTTACTATAAGCTGATGGTTTTAGATTTTGTCTAAATGTCATAGTGTATTTTGGGCTCTATTCAACTTTCTTATTTTAAATTGTGACCCAAAGTTTTTATTTATTTATTTGAAAGATCTCATTTTTCTTCATACACTCATGTGTAATATGCACTGCATTTACTTAAAATTAAAGGAATAAAAGTTCATAAAATCTAGTTGTCAACGGTGTCAAAGAAGACATTGACGTTATTATTATGTGAAAAAGAAACAAATGAAAAAAATTGTGACTATATTTTTTCAAATCTTTATTAAGAAATTACAGAACGACAAAAAAACATCAAAGTTAGTTAAATGTAAACACCATCCCATTTTTTTCAATACACAGTTGAATGGGAAGACGAAATTTCTCTACAAGCGATCACAATTCTTTTTCTTAAATCGTATTGGACGCGTAATATAGACTAGATCTTTTAAGAATCCCCAAAAGAAAAAATAGAGTGGTGACAATTCCGGAGACCTGGCTGGCCACCAAATGGGACCGTGGTTTCCAATCCATTTTTCTCCAAACGTTTCTTCCAGGTATTCTGTATTAATTCGGGTATTGTGAGGTGTAGCCCCATCTTGTTGAAAATATACTGCTCTATATTGTGCTACTGGTAGATTTTCTAAAAATCCTGCACATTTTTGGTAAAAATGCGATGGTACTTCTAGGCATTAAGTTTGCCTTCAATAAAGAAGGGACCAACTAACCTGTTCCCTAAAATCCCACACCACACACTAACACTAAACCGCCTCTGAAAGTTCAACTGTGATATTGTCTGTTAAACAACCCATTGTTTGTAAAAGTAGTTTTAAACCATAAATTTAAGTAAAAGTAGTGCATTTTACACATTGGTGTATGGAGAAAATGAAGTCTTTCAAATTCAAAAAAGGAAATTATGGGTCCCAATTTGAAATAAAAAAGTTGATTGTAGCCCAAAATATACTATGACATGTAGACGAAATCTAAAATCGTCAGCTGATAGTAAATTAAAAGCCATTTAATTATCTTTTTTTATTTTTGAAATCGACCCGTAAATAAAAATTCTACAGCGCCTGCCGTTTTTTAAAAATCATACATAGTGTTTAAACAATATAAATAATTATTTATCAAAAGGTTTCTGATTTTAAATAATATATAAAAACAAGGATTCAAAAAAGAAATCATTAAAATCGAAGCTGTTCTTGGGGCTTCCGAAGATTGCCTGTTTTATGTATTTATTGACGCGACTATTCGTCAAGTTTTCACGTCCCTTCAGTTTTATAACTTCAGACGTAGAGTTGGACCTTTTTTTTTGATGGAACAGTAAATGCCGAGAGATTTCGCAATAATTTACTCGAACCTTCATGATGACAAAATTTTACACGGGTAATTCCAGCAGGATAATGCAGCAGCTCACAAGACAAGAGAAACTATGACCCGAATTCACGAGTTTTATGATGATCGAGGCATTCAATTTCCCCCTCGAAGTCCGGACCTGACAGTTCTAGATCATTTCATATTCCAATTGTTAATGCATGCAACGCTATAACTAATCAGAAGTTGGAAAATGCATTTGAAAATATGAAACACAGTTAACAGCCGCATTGACGCTGGGGGAGAACAGTTCGAACATTTGCTCTAATTGACTGCGCAAGTGTGACTTCGCCACAAAAGGTGGGTCATTGTGCTTGAATTATTACTTTATATGAGTAGCCTAACCATTAATAGAAATAAACGCTAACATTCATTGCTTTTATGTGAAGAAAACATGATGCAAAGTTTAGACCTTGAGTCTTATATATTTTGGTAAGGGGGCTCCTATACATTTTTTATTAATTTTTTTCTTACTTGGCTACAACGTTCCGAACTCGGAATACGCTAATTTCGCGACACCGTGTATAATGTAATATGTGTTATAAATATATTAAATAATAAATAGTCTGTAGTCAAACAGTCGCAAAGAGCACTGTGTGAATTTTTAGTTGTTAACCTTAAGGCTTACAAATTTAATTAAGTACAGTCGAATTTCGACCACTGGGCGACCACTAGTAGTATTAAAACCCTGATGTAATTCAAGTAATTCCAGTATCATTCCATATTATTTGACGGTTATTCCACGGAAATTCCAGTAATTCGTGAGTACTTCCTTAGCATTCTGTTAGTGCTGATATTCAATCGTAGTACACAAAGCGATCAAATTATTTACACTAGAACGACAAGGTAAATAGCCGTGTCGGTTGTTTGGAAATGGCCCGAGCGCCAGTTTTTTAAGTGGTTTACTCCACGTGACCACTGGTGGCTTAAGCGAAGTAAAAATTTGTTCGGCTTCGTGAACACTTTAAATTCGTTCCTACAACTCCGTTTTTTACATGCTCGTAAATAGTAATAATTCTTGCATCGTGTTCTGCATACCACTTAAATCAAAATGACAACTGTAATTCTCCCGACACGTCGTCGTGAAGTCGTCTTAACCTCATAATATTCACTCTCCCAGTTCGGGGCTCGATAGAGACCCCCCGTAATGGTTCCCACAGTTTGAGAATGTGTTTTTAATTTAGTTAGTATACTTTTATATGGCATTAAAGGAGTTTCCGTTTTTCCCGGAACTTTAAACGAAGTTAATTGACTTGACTTTGTTTCGAGAAAATAGTATAAAAGTTGAACGACATTTTCACGTAAATGAGCAAACTCAATTAGCGTTAACAAGAATCAATACTGAAGTTTTTTCCTAATTGTCTCCGCATAAGTGCAATTTTTTGGCTTTGTCCGCGATCACGTCGTTAGCGTAAGTAAGGATTCGGCAATTATCCCCATCTCTGCGAAGAGGATGTAAGCCTGTTAGGGGACTAAGGTATAATTTTAAGTAGCTTTATCATTTGGTACAATCAGCCGTTTGTCATGCTCGTCCCACCCACGAAGCAAAGAGGGAATTTTCTGCGTACATAATAGTACGTGTTTAGCTGAGGCCCGTTTAATTTACGATAATTCGGCGACCCACTGTAATTGTTCGAGCACCGCGTCGAAATCCTAACTAGAAAAGTGTTTCAGTAACTCGGTTAACAGCATGTGAGAATGCAAATTAAGTCGGAGTAAATCAATTTGGATGTTATAAATGTGCAGTAAAAACTCCTAATTCGCGACGCTGAAACTGGAGGAGTGCTTTGGAAGTCTGGTTACCAAAATAATGTTGCACGCCGGAAACGCTTTGTTGGAGCAGGATTGAGAACGAATGTAAAAACGGCCGTTTGTATACGATTAAAAAGTCTTTTGGCGGTTGCGGTTCACCGGGTGAAGTGCAGTTCCATTTTTGAATTTGGTGGTTAGAGAAAGAGATACGAGAAGGAATGGATAATGTACTTGTTTTTATTCCAAATAGAATACACTCGCTCGATTTACATAACTCGTCTGAGGCTCGTGTCGTTCTAGAAGAATTAACTTCACGTATTTCTTCTATCCTGAGCCACTATCTTGCTCCATAGGTCGTCTTTGCTTTAGATGTTCCTCTTTCACTCCTAGGAAACCAATTGTTCGAGTAATGGCGAACAGGAAATGCAAAGTGTGGAAGTGCACCGTCTTGCTGTAACCACAAATAATTGTTTACTAATGTCTGATTATTGTCATTTGAAAAATTTGTACGAGTCGAAGGTCATTTTGTAAAAAATCCAAATATCTATCCCCTGTTAGGGTTTCTGAAAAGGAAAAAGAATCTATGATATTTTTCTTGTAAAACAATTTACACATATAAATGAAACTGACAGTAACATTAAATTTGACTGTTTGATTTACCTACTTGATTTTTTGATCCAATTTTCTTTTTTTTTCTGAAAACTTTCATTATGTAATTTATAATGCCGGTTAGACAATTATTTGAATAACAAAAAATGGGGATTTCTGTTTAAAAAAAATATCGATGACGTCATCACTCGAAAACAAATGACTGCTTGGAATTTTATTTGGGATAAAAATATTCATATTTATAAACCAAAATTGACCAGTCCAAAGATTGTTTAATTTTTAATGAATTTAGTCCATACTTTTGCCGCTCACTGTACAGGATCTTGAAACAAGTCATTCATATCTTCTACCTTCTTCTCAAAATATTTATCTCAACATTCTTCTTTTCCATGTCCAAGTGCTCTTCTATCTTTTTTGCAAGCAGTTTTATTTAGTCTAATAACCGTTTTGTATGACTTTAATTTTACGCATCTGGATGTGGTCGTTAGTACAATCATAAGCCCACCCGCACGGGCTGCACATTTCTTTAATCTCAATTTTATTTCCTCAATTTCCTGTAGTTCCCAAATACATATAGTATATACATATAATTATGTATCGGTGGTCAAGAGTGGGGATTAGGGCAGCGAGAGGTAAATCCCACGGGCAGACCGAGACAGGATGCCTTGAGCACTAATCGGGTTAATTATGTTGTTGCCTATCATAGTTTGTTAATGGTGTTTAAGATAAATTAGTATTATGAAGTCTTAGAAGCTGTTATATATGTTAGAGATGATGACTAAGCTGTCACGTGTCGAGAATGACGTTGTTGTTGCACACGCAATGAGTCACGCGATCGTAGCACTCGTCGGACAGACAATCGAGCCCTGTACCTCCAAGCGATCGGTTATTGTGTTATACTATTAACGATTTGTTGTTAGCGTTGTTTAAATAAAGTTGAAAAGTGCTCTAATCTATAATACCCTGAACTCCTAATTCCGTAATAGATACTTCGTGATTGATAAATCTTTATTTGCCCTACGGGCTTTCTGATTCCTATACATATACAAGTAAACTTAACAATTATAATAATAAAAAAAACTAAATAAAATTCTCTATTCCTTCTCCCCTCCCCTTTCCTCTTCTCCCTTCTCCCTCCTCTTCCATACCTCTTTCATCCATTTAATTTCCCTTCCATCTACATTCAGTATTTCCTCTCTTTCTTTCCTCTCTCTTTGTTTCATCTCACTGCACTCGTTCCACATATGCTCAATCGTCTCACTTTCCTCATAGCACATTCTACACATTCTTCCTCCATCTTCTGCCCAATACCAATTTTCCCTCTCTTCATTTCCGCACCTAAACCTCGCCATCATCTTTCTTTCTTTCTCGCTCTCCCTCCCCAAATCCTTCGATACTTCCTCGATCATGCATCTTCAGTACTTCCCATTGTATCTCGATTCTCTAATTCTTTCTCTCCTCTCTTTTGTTTCTCCGTATCCATATCTCTTTCACTTAGTTCTACATTCATCCACACGCCTCTTTCTCTCAGTCTCCCTATTTCTTTGCTTGCATACCCATTCCTCCTGTAGTAATTCTCCCTATCATACTCCTCTGAATTCTTCTTCTTTTCTCTCCAGCACCCCTTTAGTATCCTACATTCTTTCCTCCCTTCCATCCTGTCTTCGAACTTGACCGCTCTTTTTCCCGCTTTCACTCTCAACCTATTCCTCTTGCATTCTTCTCTCACTATGTACCCTGGCGTTTCTCTCTCCACCCCTAGCACCCACCTCAGATATTTCTCTTGCACCCTCTCTATCTCCTCTTGTTCTTTCCATCCCCAGACCTCTGCTCCGTACAACAACACGCTTTCAATAAGACTTTCAAACATCATCATTATCCCCTTAAACTCACCTCCCCACCTTCTCTCTCCTATTCCCCATACACATCCTATCACCTTGTTCGCTTTTCTTGTCAGTTCTCTAATATGTGCCTTATCTGTGGCTCTTTCATTGAACACATACCCCAAGTATTTGAATTCTTTTACTTGTTCTATTACTTCTCCCTCCCACTTCCAATCACTCTCTTCGTTCTTCCTCTTTCTCTTATTGAACACCAGCATTTTTGTTTTCTCTACATTCACTTCTAGTCTTTTCTTCTTCACATATTTTCCTAAACTTTTTATCATTTTCTTCATTTCTCTTTCACTCTTTGCCACCATTACCACATCATCCGCAAACGCCAGGCTCCACACTTTTTTTCTACCTACCACACACCCCCCCGCTTGTGCTCTCTCTAACATTCCGTCCATATCTGCCACATACATCGTGAACAACAAGGGGCTGAGCGGGCAACCTTGCCTCACTCCCTTTGTTGTCACAAACCATTCACTTTCCCTCTCCCCTACCTTCACTTTACTTTTTGTCTTCTCATATATCTCCTCCACATTTCTTACCAGCCATTTACCCCTTTCTCCCTCAGGCACTCAAACATCCTCTCTCTGTCCACCTTGAAGTCTACGAATAATGCATACACCCTCCCCCCTTTCTTCTTTAACTCACTCTTCGTCAAATGGTCCAGGATGTATACATTATCCATAGTTCCCGTCCCCTCTCTAAATCCTGCTTGGCTGTCTGGTAATGCTCCCTTTTCCTCTATCTCTCTGCTCATCCTTTCATTCAGAATTGATGCATATAACTTGTACTCTGTGTTTAGGAGAGTTATCCCTCGGTAAATTTCTACTTTATTTTTCTCCCCTTTTTTGTAAATGGGGTAAATTACCCCCTCTCTCCACCCTACAGGGAATCCTTCTCCTCTCCACACCCCATTCATTACCTCCACCAGCCTCTCTAGCACTCTTCTCGTCCCATACATCCACGACTCATTCTGTATTCTATCCCTCCCTGGTGCCTTCCCTTTCCTCAGTTTCTTCACATGCCTTTCCACCTCTTCCGTTGTAATTTCTTCTCCTTCAGGTTCTACTCGGTTTCTCTTCATCTCTATTTCCGTTTTCTTTTTTTCCTTTTCTCCCTCCAGCAGCCTCATGAAGTACTCCTCCCACTCATTCATCGTTATCTCCTCGCTCCATTTTTTTTTCTTTCTCTCTCTATTAATATAGTTCCATACCTCCTTCTCTGTTCTTATTGCTTTTATCTCTTCCTCCTCTATCTCCTTCTTCTCCCTGCATGTCTCTCTGTATCTGCTTTTCGCTTCTAAAAAGCCACTTCTGTTCCCTTTAGTCTTTCTCCACTTTCTTAGTTCTTTAATTGCTTCCTTTTTACGTTGCTCACATTCTTTGTCCCACCATTTATTCTTTCTTTTTGTTCCTCCACCTCTTACTGTTATTTCTCTTTTTATCGCTGCTTTTTCCAATATTTCTACCAATTCGTTCTCCATTTTCCCTACTTCTTGTTCTTTAAATCTTGCTTTTCCAGTATTTTCTTATACTCTTCCACCCATACTTTAATTATCACCTTCCGTATTTCCTCTATTTTTTCTTCTCCTCCTCTCTTCTTTCTCCCCCTTCCTATACTTATCTCTATAGGCAAATGGTCTGACTCTACTCTTTCCCCTATTCCGTAGTCTATCACCATCTCTCCTCTACCGCCGATGTATCCTTTTTCTTCTATCCATTCCATCAACTTCATGTCTTTGGATTTTCTTTTTCCCTCTCCTCTCTCTTCTTCACAATCCCTGGCTCCTCTTTCCCCAATTCTCCCGTTAAAGTCCCCTCCCAGAAGCAGACATTCTTCCCTGTTGTCTTTTAATGTTTCTTCTATTTTGCTTATTGTTTCTTTTATCTCTTTGCTGTACACTGTCCCTATTTTCCACCATTTACTGTCTATTTTAACGTTTCTCACCATGTGACCTTCCTCTTCTCCCTTCTTTTTAAAAAGAAATGGATGAGAAAGCGTAGAGGGAATGTCATTGTTGGAACTGGTAATCCATCAGATAATCTGTGTGGTGTACCCCGTAGGGCCTATGTCTATGTGGGTAGATGCAACAAGAAACACACGGCCGAGAGCATGATTTCTTTCATAAAAGCAAACAGCGATATTACTGATATTACAGCAAGATGTTTGAGTGAGGGGCAGGCTAAATCTTTTCTAGTTACTGCTCCTCTAAAGGACCTAGATAAGTTAATGCAGCCTGTTTTCTGGCCTACTGATACCTTTGTTAGAAGGTACAGGCTAAGTTGGAGTGACAAGGCTGCTGAGAGAGCAAATTTTCCACAGGATGTGCAACAGGGACAGAGTTCATGAAAAACAACAACGTAAAGAGGTCAGAAATTTCTAAGAATAAGACATGTCAATTAAATACCAATCTAATGTATATTCTCTATATTAATGTGCAATCGTTACTAAGTAAATTAGGTGAATTTGAGAGCTTTTTATGTGCAAATAACAATAAATATGACGTTATTGGTGTCAGTGAACATTGGTTATTGTGTGAAAATTCAAATATGATTAAAATAAATAATATGCAAGTTGCATCTAGCTTTGGTCGAAAAACTCATAAACATGGAGGTGTGCTATGCTTAGTAAACCCTGAGCTAAAGTCTGAAGAGTTAATTGGCCTAAGGAACCTCTCCTCTGAACTTCATTGTGAGATTTCTGCTATTAGATTAATTATGATGAACTTAGTAATAATAACTATTTATAGGTCATCCTCTTCAGGTAACTTTAAGATATTTATGTATACACTTAGTCAATTGTTACAAAGTATTAATGTGAGTAGGGTTAATGTTATCATAGGGGGAGATTTTAATGTACATTTTAATAATCGTATGGATAGACAATGTATTGAACTTTGCAATCTATTTTCCTCCTTTGGCCTAAGCAGGCTAATAGATTTTAAAACTAGATATGATAACTGCCTTGATAATGTTTTTGTAAGTGAGGGTTGTAGTGTTATAAGTGTATCACCAGTTGAGGCTGTAATTTCTGATCATATCGGTATAGAGCTTTGCCTCGCAGCACCAACTGTTGATAATACTTCTATCACAAAGCTTTGCAGACCGATTACTCTTAAGGGCAAGTATCAATTGTATGGAATGCTTGAGGCTTTGGACTTATCATTTATTGAATGTATCAATATTGATGCAAATGACAAATTTAATCAGTATTGCTACATCTTCAATAATATTTTTAATGAGGCATTTCCTGAGAAAAAAAGGTTAGTTAGGAAGGATGGCACTAACAGTGTTGTGCAATGGTTTACAGATGATCTGAGGAGCATGCGTGAAACACTACAACTTATCACAGAGGCATGTACTAGAAATAACTCAGTAGAACTCAGAAGTTATAAATACTCCTTCCGTGCAAAATACCGTCTTGCTATAAAAAATGCTAAAATACTTGCTAATGACAACTATATTGATAATGCAAGTAACAAAGTGTCTGCTATGTGGAAAATAATAAAATCTCGTAAACCACAAAAATCTATGGTGGAATCAAACTTTTCTGCTGATGAATTTAGTGATTTTTTTGCGGGTGTGGCTGGCAGTATTGTAGGGGGTCTTACTGGAGGTAATGTTGACCCTATAGTATTCATGAAGGACTTACCAATATATAACTCGTCATTTTTTGAATTCACAGAAGTATCCTGTGTTGCTGTTCGGGATGCCGTGGACAGTCTTAAAAATGGTCGTAGTAGGGATATCTATGGGATATGTACAGACGTTATTAAGTCTGCAAAAGATCTGCTGGTGCCTGCCCTAACTAGGCTTATAAATTGCTGCATTCGGGAAGGGATCTTCCCAGATTGTCTTAAAAAAGCTATGTGCATTCCAGTACATAAGAAAGGTGATAGAAAAGACTTGAACAACTTTAGGCCCATCTCATTACTTCCGGTATTTTCAAAAATCTTTGAAAAATTATTAAAGAACCAAATAGTAGCATACTTTGAGAATTTAAAGTTGTTTGTTGAAAATCAGTATGGCTTTCGCAGTGGACGCTCCACTACACACGCAATGCTTGATTTTGTTGATTACACACTTGACTGTTTTGAAAGGGGTGAATATGCTTTGGCCACCTTTCTGGACCTTACTAAGGCCTTTGATTGTGTATCATATACTACACTAATAAGAAAGCTTTATTTTTACAACTTTTTACCTAACAGCTGTAAATTAATTTCGTCATACCTGTCTAACAGAAAACAAGTAGTATGTGTAAATGGGGCCTGCTCGGGGGAGCTTTCTTTGGATGTTGGGGTACCACAAGGATCAGTATTGGGACCTATCCTGTTTCTTATATACATAAATGATTTTCCAAAATCGGTGCAAAACTCTGAAACCATACTGTTTGCAGATGATACCACATTGTCCAACAGTGGGGCTTCCTTGGAGCGCGTTCTGGAGCGTGCTGATGTTGCACAATTGGAAGCAGAGACCTGGTTTGTTAATAATCAGCTTTGTCTTAACGCTAATAAAACGGCCAAAGTGCTTTTTACTCTTCGCACAGGTGGAGCTAACACAAGCGAAAGTACAAAATTCCTGGGAGTGCATATAGACTCAAAATTACAGTGGGGGGAGCAGGGTAGGGTGGTCACCAGTAGACTAAACAATAACATCTTTCTTCTGAGGAGTCTGTCTGGCTCTGTATCGGTACCCGTCCTAAGGTCAGCGTACTTCGCTCTCATCCAATCCCATTTGGTGTATGGCCTGCTTGTTGTAGGTCACTCTGCAATCAGGCACGACCTTTTTGGGCTGCAGAGGAGAGCTGTACGTATCCTCGCGGGTATTGGATATAGGGAAGATTGCAGACCCTTCTTTATCGAATTGGGAATTCTTACCTATCCCTGTCTATATATCTTAGAGTGTTTAATACACATAAAAAAGAATGAGTCACGATACCCAAAAAACAACTTCTATCATAATCATCATACTCGGGGTAATAGAGATATACGACCATTTTATATAAGGTTGTCTAGGGCACAGAATAGTACGGGTTATTTAGGAATAAAGTTTTTTAACATGTTACCGGAACAGATCCGGAATTTGGATATTTTAAAATTCAAGACTATAATGAAATCTTTCTTAACATCTCAGGCGTTTTATGATTGGAAGGAGTATTTGGCATCAACCTCTGTCAAAGAACTATGTTTGTTACCTGATTAGGTCCTTCATGGGAACTGTGGAGTAGGCGTTGCTATTGGGGGGATTTTTTTTTTCTCTCTCTGTATGATTGGCCGCATTCTGTTCACTAGCAGAAAAGTTTGAGTGTGGGTTTGTCCATTTATTTTATATTTTTTGACCTATTTAGGTCCTCGTCAAAAGTAATGTTGGTAATGTGTAATGTATAACCTATAAATTGTCTATTTATTTTTTATTTTAAATTTATGACCTGTGTAACAATTTTTAAATTTATTTATATGTAGTTTTTTAAATTATTTGTATGTACGTTTAAAAACTGATAACACCAATAAATTTCTTTCTTTCTTTCTTTCTTTTAGTATTCTCTTTTATTCCTTTTTTACCCCTGTTATTATTCCCCCTGCTGCTCTTCCTTTTTTTTTTCCCCTTCTCGCCCATTGCCATTCCCACTTGAACTCCTTTGGTAACAGTTTTTCTATTTTTTCCCAGCTTTCTGACCATGTTTCTGTTAATCCAACAATATCGAACTCCTTCACATAGTCCCAAAAATCTTCTTCTTTTTTCCCTAGTCCCGCTACATTCCAAAATAGTGCCCTCACCCCTGTCTTTCTCGTTACCTTCTTTGATTTCCCCCTTCCTTTCTTAGTTTCCCTCCTACTTCCTTCTTTGTTTCTTTTTTCCCGTTTCATTGTCATTTTTACTTTGCCGTTGTCCCTCTTTCTCCCTCCTCCCCTTCATCTTTTTATTGGAAAATCTCTAATATCTCTCTCTTTTCATTCCATCTCCATTGCTCCCCGTCCACTATTAATTTCCTGTATCCCACTCTTACTTCATTCCCTTTTTCCCTTTTTTCCTTCGCCATACTTTTTAGTTTCTTCTGTAAATCTCTTTCTTTCTTTGTGAGGTCGTTGTCTATGTATATCCCCCTTGTTTCCTTCTTCTCCCTCAATTTTCCTTTGTGCTTCATTATTTTTTCCTTCTCACCCCATCCCTCCATCTCCACCAATACTTGATCCTTGTTAATCCTGTAACAGTCTTTTACTTTACTATCCTCTACATTTTCCTTCAAAAACTTCTCTACATCCTCTTTTTTTACATGACTTTTTCTTTCCCCGTCCCATCCTGTTATCACGATGTTGGTCTTCCTCTTTCTTCTCTCTTCGATTTCCATTCTCTCTTCCAGCTTTTCCACTCTTTCCACTCTTCTCCTTCTCTTTAAATTCTTCTCTCTGCCTCTCTATCTCTCTCTTGAGTTCCGTGTTTTCACGTCTTATTTCTTTCATATCCTCCTTCATCTCTTGCAACAGCTCCAATATTTTTTCCATCTCTGTGTCCGTTTCCTTCTCTTTCTCTGATGTCTTTTGTGTTTTCTTTACTCCAGGAGACCTCGCCGTCTTTTTACTTTTTTGAAAAAAATTCTCTTCCTCCTCTTCTTGTTTTTCTGTTCTACCCTCCCCTTTTCTCTTTCTTTTCCTTTCCTCCAGGTAAGAGTCCAGGCTTCCCTGACTGAGCGAGCGGTTTCTATCGTCTTTGTTCATCCGCTTCCTGTGGCGCCTCCTAGATGTCGTTATCTTCCGGCTTCGCCGATTTATTCTTTTCCTGACTATATCTCCTCTTCCCTGCCCAATTCTTTCTTCCTACTTTTTTCTAATACCTCCTCTCGCTTTTCTCAATATCTTCTCTAATTTTTTCTTTATATCACCTTCTATTTTTCTATTTTTCGCTACTTAACCTCTCTACCACGTGTTTACCTTCAGCTCGGTCAGATACTTCGTGATTTCATAATTAATTTCACAGCCCAATTTCTATGCTTCTTTCCATAATTCCATTCGTCCCATTTTCATAGCGTTCTTTAAAAGAACTTCTGCCATATTTTTTTGTCTTATATTTCCGTTCTATATCTGTTGAGAAATGTTTGCAGTGGCCGTCGCGTTGGCCAGTTGGGAAACTCAAATCGTCCTAAAGCCCTTACCTGACTGGCGACTCTCACGCTCGCCCAGCAGTTCCAATCCAAGTCTCACTCCATGAACAGTCGAAATCTAAAAGCAGGACACGGTTCCTTTATTCAAAATCAATACTAAACTAAAAACGGGAGAAGAAACGTTCACTATCAATCACCAAATATTCGTTAATGCACTGGTCCTGCGAGCCGGATATTAAATCAGTGAAAACACAATCTTCTTAACACTATTACTACGTTTGCGCTCTCCCAAATGCTTATTCTGTAATTCTCCATTAGCCAGAAGACGAGTTCAGGACGGGTGAATTTTTACCCCCTCGATACATTCTTTATTTGTGAAATTGTAGCGGATATATCAGGGTTTGGACTGTGTTTCAGCAACAATAATAAACAAGTCTGTTCCATTATTTTTTACCCAGTCGACAATTTGTTAGCACGTTTTACATGGTTGTAACTCTTAATTAGCTTCTCCCATATCCTCACGTTAACCCGTGGTATTCGAGCTTAACACTAATGTAACCGAATACGGTTGTTGGGAGCCGGCGAATTAACGCCAAACATATGTCAAATGTTTTGTGAATTTACGGACTACTGCATTCTGGGATCCTATTTTATCATCGGAGGTATTCTACATATGTAAATTTGTTAAATCGCATATACCTAGCAGCACAATATCTACCATACGTACAACCGGCGTAAGTGTTCCATATGTATATTTCATTTAGCGCAGTTAATTTCAACTCGACGTAATAAATCGAGCTTACGAGTAGCACGAAAGCTCATTTTCCCGGGTTTTTAAAACTGTGTTCGAAGATTCGGAAATTCAGCAGAAGCGTTAATGAGTAAATGAGAGCTGTTTTGACGCAAAATTGTGCAGTTTCGTTACCTGTAGATTTTTATTGAGATGTTACCTACAAATATACAGAAACTAATACTGATTTTCTTAAATGGAAATCGTTTGAAAATGCAAACAAATTAGACATTTATTCAAGGGTCGTTTAGAGAGGAATACAATTACTGTGGTAATTGTGTTATAATAGAATTTCGGTTACATGTATTGATGAGCTTTCAGGAATGGTTCACATTGACAAACGACAATTATTTACTTTAGAGCACATTTAAATTCAAATTTAAACATAAATGTATATCAAAATGTAAATATATTATTCAAGTCAAACTCCACAAACTTTAATAAACGTAAATTACGAGTGAAATTTTACAATGACATTTCTAATATGTCATTATTTCTTGCCATGGTAAAACAATTTTGTTTTGTTCATAGGAAACGGCCAATGCTAACTAGATATCAATACACACTCGTACAATAGGAACATGTTTCGGGAAAAAACTACTCCCATCTTCAGCCCTAATTTTACAAGAGATTAATAATACAATTGATGAATTTGAGAGGAAGAATGTTTAAATTAGGACGTTATTTTGAAAGGACTAAATTTGACGTTTTAAAAAGCTTGCAATCATGGTTTTTAAAAGATTTGGTAAAAACTACATGTTATAAAATGTAAAAAGATCAAGAAGAATCTGGTAAGTTTGTTTGAGTGGTAAGGTAAGCTGATAAATAATGAAATCATTATAAGTGAAAAAAGTTGGCATTTGAAGTTAAAATAATGTTGAATGAAAACTAAAATAGTGAATTTATAATGGGATTATTGAAGTTATTCTGTTGATTTAAACAAAATCTAGTATCTTGTTTTTATTGCATTTGTGAATCAATTTGGAATTGGTTGATGAAAAACTGATTGGCGAAACAAGAAGGTGTTGATGGAGGAGGGTCAAGATCTGTGTCGTTATAAATGTGTCTGAAATGTTCTTTAACACGGTCTGAAATACACTAATTCATCGACATTCTTTCCGTTTATATAAATGTACGTTTTCTCAAATTTCTGGAAAGGAACTAAATTGTAAATAATTTCAGTGAGCTGGCACTAAATTAAACCGCAAAAAGTCCAAATAATAAGTCAAAACGAGTATTAGTTTTTGCTTCATGTGTGATACAGACGTGATTTAAGCAGGTTTAAATTTTTTAGTGTTTTTTTCTCAATCTAATGTATCAATGTTTTACACCAATATTTAAGTAGTTGGGCCATCTAATAAAAAACAGCAAAAATGTTTGGGTTGTCATTGAAAAAAAAACTATGATGACGTCATTGTACAAAAATATAAGTAAAATTTTTATGTCATAAGGTGGCTAATTAGAAAACAATAATTTTGTTCCTTACTGTACCACGACACTGTATATATTTTTTTAATAGCACATCTTGCATATTTTAATTTTTTTCTTTTCCTCCACACACTTCTGGGAGTCAGATTTATCAAAATATGAAATCTTTATGACGGAAGTACAGTTAGTAGTTCTAACGAGCGTTCAACAAAAAACCTGGTTAGAGCAAGCTTTGAAATTGCGTTTTTGTTTTATTTTTTTACAGTGTAAAGCTTGACTGATTAACAACTGTCGATGACTTGTAAACAGATAACATAACCTCAAAATTATTTCAGAGAAGCTGCAATATTATTAATAAATTATTATTATGTATGTTAAAGAAGCGTTAGGGTATTAGTTAGCGATTTTATATAGACCGACACGATTTGGTTGTTTGGGCTGCAATGTCCTGCAGGTATCTCCTTGATTCCTATAACGGTTTTTGATAGAAGCATGTTGTATTCACCAATGTTAACCTAAGAAGATTTTTGTGCGTTAGTTGGTAGAAAATTAAAGTAAAAGTAAAGTGCATTTAGACCTTTGGATGTGATGTTAATTGAGTTCATATTTTTAGATATCGCACACTTTATGATTTGGTTTTACACCTTTATTTCTATAAAATGTAGAAATTAAAACACTCTTCCAAAGGATATGACCAACTGTCAGTCTCTAACCAAATTTCTACAAATGTTTATTGAGAACGACACAAAACAGTGCAGCAAATTAGTGGTGAAAATGTTTTCGATGTTTCTTGTAGAGAGTTGTGCTCTTTTTCTGATCCCATTAAAGACAGTTTGCAAGAAATCTTCAGTTTCGTATTCTTTCTTGCATCGGCAATGGGTGATTTGTACATGAAATTTTTAATATGTGGCCAAAGGAAGAAATCACAAGAACTAGGGAACCCATTGTCAAAAGTATGTAAAAATCACAAACAGAAGTGGTACAGATATACGTAAATGCTTTTTTGATGTCGTCACAGCATGCAAAAAATATTTTAAATAATTTTTATTCACCTGTACGACGTGTCTTGCTCATTGGGTTTATAATAGGTATGTATTTACAACAAGTGTTGTTCTTGTTCACAAAGTTGTGCTCTTTTGTCTGGCCCATTAAAAACATTCTACAAAAGTTTCATTCCGCACATCTCTAGAAAAACAACATAACCTCAATGTTGTGTAAACAACGTAGCCGAGAGGGTGATCATTGACTATGTACTGACTGTTTTTGTGTAACTGTGGTTTGTGTAAATTTACACTGATATCTTGAAGTTTCAGTTTGCCAGGCTTTCTCTTCACTTCACCAGCATCAACACAAAAGATTTTAATTGTTTGACATTCTCACGACATGTTGCTCATCCAGCTGTTAATTTTGGGTCAATATCCATAGGTTCACCGAATAACGTGCTGCCTACTGATGTTGACACTCCAGTTTCACTTGTTACTTTTCCATATTTCACACTCAAACTTGTTCTCTTAAATGCGCAAATCTGAAAAGTACGGTTAGGTGGAAGCTTTTAACTCTTGCGTTTCAGAAGCAAAAGACAAACCAGCTCTTATTGGATCAGGGTCTCACTAGGTTTCATCTAGAAAATGTAAAGAGTAAGAGTAAGAGATAATATGCAAGTTTCTTTAGTGATATCTTCTATGCTTCGGAAGTTCTTTCTTTGATGACACCGTTTCACCCACCGGTCAGCTTTCGCACAACTCACGCATTTTCTGATATGTAGGGACCGTCTTAAATTCATGATTTCGTACTTACAAACAAGGTTTAGGAAACGGCAAAAAGTAAAACGTATTTTCCCCGCTGTAACGACTGTCACTGCAACGTCCATAACAGCAGTGCTTTATAGCACCTTTCGGCGTCTTTTGATCACTTGCCATTTTGCTATTTTGCTAGTTGCAATGTTGCCGAACACGGCAATGATCCAATCTTGAAGCGTTTTACACTGTCAAGACAGAGCGCCACTAATTTCACAAAAAGGCAATTTTATCGGGTCGGAAGCAATAATGTGTATTCCTACAAAAAGTATAGTAGATTACTCATGTCGTAAAGCAATTACGTATGCGTGTATTTACATTACACGCTCCCTCGTTGCTCCTAATCCTACACTTGTACGTAATATGCTCTTTACAACCCTCGCCATTTAATATACTATTAAATGCTCGCAGAAACAGCACCATTACATCTCCAAAAGTTACTGTCGGTCCTGGTATCATGAGATCATATAAATAAAATTAGACGTAGGCTGTGAAATTTAAATTAGGTTGGCACTACTAACTAACAGAATGGTGAATGAAATTCTATAGAACGCTGTGTTAAAGGTTTTCCGAAATGCCTACCCTAATGTTTGAAAATATGAAATGGAGAGTTAAAAGCTGCATTGAAGCTGGGGGAGAACAGTTTGAACATTTGCTGTAATCTATATACAGTATGTTCCCGGATTGAGTTTACAAGAGGAAAAAAAATATTTTTGATTTTATGCCAAAACCTCAAAGGAATAAGATTTTTTGCTTGTCCTGAAACCAGCAAATCTGTAATTAAAACTTCATTATTCTGACTCAGTGGAAAGAAAACTTAATTTTTCTTTTAATTTTGGAGTTATAAATTTTTTTCTCTGCTCTTTAAATCCGACCACATTGGCGATTTTATTTTTTTGACAACGATGTCACGTTGACAAATGAGTTTACGCAAGTTAAATAACAAAAATGTTTGTGAAAAAAAATTTTTTTAAATAAATTAAAATTAATTTAATAAAAAAATGGCAACTCAACGAAACACCTTTAACATAAAATTTTTTAACAAGAACAATTAATTATTCAATTAACCCCCCATCCATTTCTGCGCACAATTCTACTCAAAACGATAGCTTGCCTTCGTGATAAGAACACTTTAAGATTAAAATTAATCATTACCAAGTCCAAAATCAAGAGAAAAATATACGTTTCTTTCAACTCGGTCAGAATAATGAAGTTTTAATTACAGATTTGTTGGTTTCAGGACAAGCAAAAAATTTTATTCCTACGAGGTTTTGGCGTAAAGTCAAAAATAAAAAATATTTTCCTCTTGTAAACTCAATCCGGGGACATACTGTATATAAAAATGAATCCCTATTTTCCTTGGTCACGCCATCACTTGAGAACGGCTGGACCAATTTAGATAATTTTTTTTTGAAGTATTCCTTCAAGTTTGAGGAAGGTTCTTATAAAGTAAAACATGGGCAGGGGGGCTCAGGGGGCCCCCTTAGGTTTATAACTTAAGAACGGCTGAACCGATTTTTATGATCTTTGATTTGTTGGATTTGTCTCGGCCCCGAATATCAGAATAACTATTAAAACATGGACAGGGAGGCTTAGGGGGGCCCCTCAGGTTTATAACTCAAAAACAACTGGACCGATTTTTATTATCTTCGATTTGTTGGATTTGTCTCCACCCTGACTAGCAGAATAACTATTAAAACATTTTTATAACTTAAGAACGACTGGACCGATTTTTATGATCTTCGGGTTTCACTTCTGTTACGCTTGGACTCCACACACAAATTTTTTGATATCTCCAGAACAGATTGACTGACATTTTTCGGGGGCGAATAACTATTAAAAATTGTCTCATACATTTTGTCTGGAATCCGTATATAACGCCATCTTTGATACATGACAGAAACAAAAATGATGCCAGTAGAAGACGTTGTGTGCATTACCCTTTGATAAAAAAAAACTGAATTTAATTTACAGCCATTCCTCGGGAAGTGCAACTTTTTCCGAAATTTTAATAAAACCTTATGATTGATTTTGAAAATGAAAGTTGACAATGTCCCGTCCGTAATCATGGAATGGCTGTTTAGCTAAACAGTTAACACAACTTTTATTGATTCTGAGGCGGTACAAAGTTCGCCGGGTCAGCTAGTTCTGAATAAACCTACATTATTTGTTAGTGTTTTATTTTCGTAAATTAAAACAATTTAACTTGAGAAACACAATGTTTACCATAACCTCAAATTTTACTCTGTCAGTCAATTTGCAGGCTGTGCCATCCACTCAGAGTCAAATTACGGGAAGCCAATTTATATTCTAGAAGACCCGGAGGACTCCACCTTTAGCAAGAGGGAATCTCCCAGCTCGATACCATCAATTGGAATTTGCATCAATGGGCAAACAGGAATATGAGGCTTTATTAACATAGAGAAGGGCCTGGTATATGGCAGGGATTTTCTTAGTGGACCCAAATTTCAAGATTGTAAAAGAAGAAGTACAGGTAAACAAGTAATTCTAAAACGCTGTGATATACTCTTAATTTCACGAACTACATAATTGATTTTTTTTTGAGCCAGTAGTTGTCTGAACCGAGAGTTTTGTTGAATGGAAGAGCACCTTTTTAAAGGACTCACTTTTCT
The DNA here is from genome assembly GCA_963583935.1 of Diaperis boleti. NCBI lineage: Eukaryota > Metazoa > Arthropoda > Insecta > Coleoptera > Tenebrionidae > Diaperis > Diaperis boleti. Next base: position 6,668,941 of record OY757244.1, on the reverse strand, counting down.
AACGCTTTTAATTTAATTAGTAGGGTTGATTCCGATTCGAGCAGTTGAGCCGAGCGGACGTGTTTTGCGGCGCTCGAAAAGATAAGCGGATAAAAAAGCGTGAAAAATTGAAAAAGAAATAGAATGAAAAAAAGTGGTAGTGAGAGCGAGAGAGAAGAAGATTACAAAAGAAAAAGAGAAGAAGGACGAGAATCAGAAGAGAGGATTAACCCCTTTAGGAAAAGTATAAGAAGTTTCAAAGATCACCGGTTAAAAGGCAATGGATGAGGAAATGAAAAAGATGCTGAAAAAAATTATGGAGGATGTAGGGGAGATAAAGGAAGAGAATCGGAAGATGAGCCGGGAACTGGAACAGTTGAAAATTGTGATGCGTGAAAAGGAACAAAAATGGGGAAGAGAAAAGATGGAACTAAAAGAAAAAATTTAAAAAAATGGAGGAGAAAATGGAAGAGCAGGAAAAAAGAGTGAGAAAAAAAGAATATTGTAGTAACGGGATTTTACAAAGAGGAATGCGAGAGCGAGAAGAAACTGGAAAAATGGATGAAGGTGGAATTAGAGATAGAAGTGACTGTGAGAGAGATGTATAAAATAAATGGAGGAAAAATGATTGTGGCGGAACTTGGGAGCTGGGGGGAAAAAAGGAAAGTTATGGAAAATAAAAGAAAACTAAGAGAAAAAAAAAAGGAAAGAGAGTATACATAGAAGATGGTCTGACAAAGAAGGAAAGAGATATACAGAAGGAATTAAGAGCGATAGCCAAAGAAGAGCGACAAAAAGGACAGCGGGTGAAAGTGGGTTATAAAAAGATATGGATAGAGGGAAAAGGGCTTAGGTGGGACGAAGAAAAGGGAGAGTTAGATACAGAAAATTTTTGAATAAGAGCACAAGAAAAAGACGACAGGGCAGAGAAATGAAAACGAATACGGAGAGGAATAAAGGAGAATACAAAACAAAGAGAATAAATTTTGAGAGTATTTGAGAGAATTTGACGTAGTGGGAATGGTAGAAACGTGGGTAGAAGAAAAGGGGTGGGAAAAATTGGAAAAGAGAATGCCGAAAGAGTTTAAGTGGAAGTGTCAATATACAGAAAGGGAGAGCTAAAGGTGGGATAACAATGGGGGTGAAAGAGGGAGTGGAAGGAGAAAATGGAACTGAAGCAAAAGAAGAAAGAGGGATTATGGAAAGAACGGTGAGAAGTAAACAGAGAAAATGGAGAATTGTAACAGTGTACAGCAGAAGTATGAAGGAAACGAAGAGAATAATAGAAGAGCGAGTAAAAGAGCAAGAAGAAGGAACTTTGGTGATTGGGGGTGATTTTAATGCAAGAATTGGGGGAAAAGGAAGACGGATAGAAGAGGAACAAGAAACAATAGAAGGAAGATCAACAAAAGATGGAACAGAAAATGCGGAAGGAATAGTACTGATTAGCTTAGTAGAAGAAAGAGGGTGGGACATACTTAATGGGAACTGCACAAGAGATGAGAAAGGGGAGTACACGTATATTGGGTCAAGAGGGGAAACAGTTATTGACTATGTTATGGTAAATGAAGAAGCATGGAATGAAATAGAGTAAAGTAAAGTAAAGTGGGAGTAATGTGGGAGAAAGAATGGAGATGGACCATGAAAGAATGGAGATGCCTATAGAAGTGAAGACAAAAGGAAGAGAAAAACATAGAGGAAGTGTGAAAGAGTTTAGAAGAAAAATTGTAAAGAATATTTGGACGGAAGAAGGAAAAGAAAATTATAGAGCAAGACTTAGGAAGGCAAAATACGAAGAAACAGAAATAAACGAAGAGCGATAACATAAGAAACGCAACAGAAAAAAAAAAGAGATTGAGATAAGAGAGAAGATGGGGCTGTGGAAGAACGAGTGGTGGGATAAAGAATGTAGGGAAAGGAAGCAGGAAGCAAGAAGGAAACTAAGAAATTGGAAAAAATACGCAAGAGGTACAATTTAGTATGCAAAGAGAAGAAGCAAAAGAAACGGATGGTAGAAACAAATCGATAAAAGTAGATCTGGATAGAGAATTGAATAAGCTTTACAACGATGTATCCCGCGACCCCCCATGCCATTTAAGTTTTTTAAGGGGGTGGCTCCCCTGGCTAAAGGGGTGAGATCTAAGAGTTGAAAGTTTGGTAGAATTTGGTACCCCTTAATAACAAAATTGACGTGTTCGAGCGAGTCTTTCGAAATTGGAATTGTTGGGGGGTACAAATTTTAGTTGGGACACCCGATATATACTCCTTAATTAGTAGGGTCAATTTTGTCACAAATCACAGCTTTTGTTTTGCTGAAATTTTGATCAGAATTTTTAGGTTCAACTATGACAGCGGGTTTGGTTTTGGTTTTCAGAATATTTGAGAAAGAGAGCAGGTCTGCAGAAGTGACGGATGCAGTATCTTGAAATTAAATTGTCGCATTAATAGTACATTATTATATGAGTTTAACAAGGGGGTTTATAAACGAATATAGTATTTTGTCTACTTTGGAGTTCTTAGTTTTATGAAAAGTTTAAAATTCCGCTTTTTAAATATATTACGGATTTTTAGGATTAGGTAGTACTGGTTGTGTTTTTTATCTGAAAAGTTGACACTTGGCTTGACCTCGACCTTGGGTTTGGTCAAACATGCCAGACCTCGGCTCACAATACCAACATAATACGTATATTATTAATTTTCAATTAAATGTCATTGGTTTGTGAATAGCAACCGAATTAATAAAAGTCACTAAATAATTATTTTATATTTTTAATTAAAAAAAAATTATTGAATGCGAAATAGAAAAAATTGCATGTTACACTCGTTTCACAAGACATGTTGTCGAACAATTGACTGTATAACAATATACAGAGAGTTCTGTTGTTGTACGTACACAAGTCATTTGTTTACACAAGAATGTAAAATGTTCTAACACAATATTGGTAAAATCAGTAATATAAAATCTGTATTTTTATTAGGATTTTTTTCTTCTGGATTTACCCTCTCATACTTTGTTAATATTGTCTTTACCTGTACCTTATTGTGCAAAACAATAATACTGAAAGCCTACCAGCGTTGTGCTAATAATCCTTTCCCTGTTTCCTGACCCGCGAGCCGCTGCTGCACGACACACTTTCCTCCTCGCACGTTCGCGCCATCCTTAAGGATAATGCGATTAGGTAACGTGATTAAACGGCAAATAGTCCCATATTAAAAGCGATATAATTGATAAGAAGCTTTCGCAATCATCCCACTAAACCCGGTTCGCAGAGATGGGACGTCGACGTCGATCTCAAGTTCAGCGGCCCCTGGGAAATATTGTAATTTGATATGATAACGAAATGGTAAAAAGTCTGGCGCCGAAGAATGTCTCAGCACGTTGGCATGGCGTATAAACTCCAATTATGAAATACTGAGAAGTTTTCATTATGAATAATTGTCGTTTGATGTGTCACAACTTTCAGCTGAGCGGCACTCTTGTAGACCGTTGCCACCTAGTTGTTCCCAGCGCTTGACGCATATTTGGGCTGACAATTAGAACACTTGTGTGCGTTTTTGTCGGATTGCCGGTGTTGCATTAATTATGAATTATTGTGAACATGTGTGTGGATAGATATGAGTCACTGAACCAGTTGGAAATAAATTAGAAACATTGAAAGAAGGTGCTGATTTAAAAAAATAAATCTCGGGAGAGATTTTAAAGAATACCCGAAATATAGGCGGTCAGAAACCCGGACGTGCCGCCCCTGGTAAGACGGTGCATTAGTATATTGCTTTCTGCTGTTTCTAATAACACGGCGCGTTTAATTTTGCTTTTATTGTCAGACTCTATTTTTGCCCTTTGTGTTCCTGTACATGAACCCGGAATGTTTTTAACGTCCCTTTCAGATGCAAATATACAATGTTAAAGTTGAAGGTGAAAAGAATACATAATTAAATTTCCGTCGCGCAGCTTTTATTGGAGACGCTCTAAAAACTGACGCGTTTAGATCGGGGGGCGGAATTTGCGAAGCGGCATGAATAGATAGATGGATTCGAGATTCTCAATCATAGGGCTTCATTGCATCTTTATTAATGTTCGCGCTGATTACATACATACCATGCAACAAGCAAGCTCCATGCATACATGAATATGCTATTAACAACTCTAGTCGGTCGAGCTTGAAACACTTTTGCATCGCAGTTTTGAAAGTTTGGCTGCTGCTGAGCGGAGCTGGGAATTATGATTGGTGGTAGTAATTTGATATTATTATAGAGAATATTATTATTTAATGAAGCATTTGAAACGATTTTATAATTTGAAAAAGCTGCGAGAACCGGTTTTTTTACGACTGCTATGAAAATTGTGTAAAAAAAACACCAGCAACACTTCAAATTAAAATTAAATTCAGAACGCACGTTAAAACCTTGTGAACAGGTTTCACACGCTAATTTTGTGTATTTAGGCAACCAAACATACATTTTTGGCGGAACAGACGCCAAAACTTTAAAATCGCTTAAGGTTGTCATTTACCAGCAATAAAGCCTATACCAAATGCACGGGAAACATGTCACCATTTCATTGAATTTTACGGGTTTATTTTTGATTATTTGACTATGCGGTTATGAAAAATCGATAAAGGACATCTTAATTTAGGGTAAGACGGTACTACAAAGCCGATATTAGCATTTGTTTATTCATAAAAAAATGACAAAGTTGCTTCATTTTCAGGAGTATAAATGAATGTCTTTGGAATTTTATTCCTGAAAAACAACGCACAATTCGTAAATTTCAACCCTGTAGCAAGAATTAAACTTTCGTTAGAAAAAAACGTGCCTTAGCATTGTTGTTTGTCTATAAAATTCAATAATGTTTGTCGGGAAAATTATTTCTGAAGTAAGCTTGAAAAATACAGAAAGCTGTATAATTGGGTAGGAACTTGGGTAGAAAATTTAGGTATAAGATAGAACCCATTCATACCATTCAGCCATAAAATCATAAAATTGTGAGGCGAAGACAAAGTCCACATACACAGCAGGTTTTTTTTATGATGCTTTCCAGCTTCCGGAACATCGATATTCGGAAACTCTCAAAATACGGACCGACCCAAGACCAGTTATAAGTAAAAATACTTTGTAGTATTTATCAAAAAAAGTTCCTTGTATCTGTATAAACGATGAGACCAAGCAAATACTAATAAACAAAGGACATGATTATTGTACATGTATATACAAGTTAATTAAAATAAATATCTTAATTATATTGTAAACTGGTTATGTAAATTTTCAGATTCAAAGACAATTAGCAATTTGTCGAAAAAATGTTTGTTCTTTCGTTGTATATTCCGGCGATCAAAATGATTTATTAATTGAAATAATTTATAGAAATGAAATTCTTTGGCAAGAAATTAAAAATGTTTTTTTTAATTGCATAGCAGGTGGCATAAAAAAAATTGACTTGTCCGAGCGATTAGCTTAAAAACATTACATAACGCAATTAATAACTAATGAATAGGAATGAAATCAGTAACGACTTGTCTCCACACAGAGGATCATCGCCCCCCGGTTTAATTGCACACGCCAAAAATCAAGATAGTTTTGAATGCAGCGGACTTGACTTTTATTGAATTTCACGGGTTTAGTTTTGATTATTTGAATATGCGGTTGTGAAAAATGGATAAACGACAGCTTATTTCAGGGTAAGAAGGTATTACAAACCCCATATCAGCATTTGTTTATTCATACAAAAAATGACAAAGTTGCTTCATTTTTAGGAGTATGATGAATGATTTTTTTTTTATTTTAAAAGCAATTCAAAATAAAGAAGAATTAAGAGTTGATAAAGAAAGGGAACGGAGAAAAAAAGAAGAAAAAAATTAACTTAAAAAAAGGGTTACGGAATAATAAACAATTAAAATGGAACAAAATGGAAAGGAATAGAAAAATTATAAAAGTATCTTACAAATAATTAGGAATAAAAATTATGATAATAAGGGTAAATACGTGAACATATCAATTTTTTAGGTCACCATTTAGGGAGGAAAAAAGTCTACCAAAACCAAAAAAAAATGTGCTTGTCATTAATTTAAAAAAATTGATGATGACGTCATAGAATAAAAACCAACAACCATTTTGTATTGCATCGATTTTATGGCATTTAATTTTGGTTTTTATATAGATTTTATAGCATTTAATTTTTGTTTTTATATAGATTTTATAGTATTTAATTTTTGTTTAATCACTTAAAATTGTAAAATAATTAACTTTAAAAGAAAAAAAGAAACCTACTTCAAAAAACCCAAAGTAACAAGTTAACTAAAAAGTAAAAAATAAAAATGTTCAATTTCAGAGTTATTTGTTGTTCCGCTTAATGTAATTATTTATTGTTCCGTTTAATGAAATTCAGAAATTATTGTTTATTATCTAATTATTAATTGTTTTATAATTTTGAAGTCGGTGACATAAAAACATAAAACAAATTTTATACCTTCCTACAATAACAAATTAGTTACTGCGAATAAAATTATAAAAACAATTCATAATACATTACATAATAAATAATAATTATTTATTTATTTCAAATCTAACAATAATTTATTCATCTGTCGGTATATCCAACCTAAACCATGCAAAATTGGGACATACTACGAATATATATCTTTTACCTAATATATGAAATGAGTTCTGAAAAGTTTAATTCCGTAATCATAATCGTGAATTAAGAAGTCTGAAATTATCAGGGAATTATCACAGTCCGATTTCAGCGTGCAAGCGAAGTGGACGTGTTTCTTGCGACAGCAGGCGATAAGATAAGTTGTTTTTTTTCGGGGACTCGAAAGATTCAGTCGGTTTATTAATAATTAATTGTAATTGCGGGGTTGTCAATAAACCCAAGAGCTCATTGATTATTGAAAAATTGACTGACTCTCCTAACCCTCGCCATGGATGATGGCGGAGGGAAAGGTGGTGCAGGTGGAGGTTTAGTTTTAAAATTGGTTAGAGATAAAGATGAATTTAAAGTTATGGACACAGATGCGACAGATGACCGTAATGAAAATGGTGTAAATGGGAAGGGTGACAAAAATGAAAAGTTGCATGATGACACTAACGATAAACAAAAAAGGTACCGAACCGATATCAGATACAGGGTTAACGATAAGGGTCCGTTCGTATTGTATGTAGAACATTTGGAGTTGAGCATCGGCAGGGTGCACCCAATGAAATTGGGAGGCATTCTTAAAAATTTACCTTCGTATCGGCAAGAGGTAGTGGAGATCGCGGCAGTGGGGAGGAATCGCATAAAGATTGTCCTCAAATCGGCGGCGGTCGCTAACGCTCTAGTGGCGGACAAAGTTTTTGCGGAAAATGGTCTTATTGCATATATTCCTCAGCACTTGACAGAAAAAAAGGCTGTCATTCGTCATATTGATACTAAAATTAGCGAAGAGGAATTACTATCTATCATTGAATCGGGGGTACCGGTTTTGAAAGTCGAGCGCATCATGCGGATTATTGAAGTTGAAGGAAAAAAAGAGAAGATACCAAGACAATCGATTATAGTCACTTTTGCAGGGCTGGAAATACCGGACTATGTAGTAATTAATTTTATAAGATGTCCAACAGAATTATATGTACCACGAGTGATCCAATGCCTAAAATGCCTACGCTATGGGCACACCGCAAGGCAGTGTAAAGGCAAAGAGCGCTGTAAGGTTTGTGGGTCAGAACACGAAAGTGAACTGACTTGTGATTTTTCAAATAAATACTGCATTTATTGCAAAAGTAATGAGCACAATTCAACTGCTAAAGCTTGCCCCTATTACAAAAAACAGGCCTCAATTAAGAGGATCATGGTAGAACGTAACATTGGGTTCAATGAAGCCAAACAATTGACCGAGCAACCGTCTTTTGCAAATCTGCTCACTACCATGCAGAATCCAGCGCAGGCAGCGGGGCCTAGCCCATTTCAAGTAAGCAGGATTGTCTCGGGAGGAGGCTTTCCGTCATTGCAGACTACGCCTAAAACTAAGTTTACGGTATGCGAGGTGCAGAGATCGCGCCAAGTTCTGCATAATAATCCGTTGAATCCAAACAAGCGGAAAAAGATAGAAATAAGCAAAGAAACCTTAATTGTTGCACCCAGTGAACAGAGGTTCGCAGGGCCCCCAATTACAGGGAATAACAATGCAAGCTCTGAATTAGAGCGATTGAAGGCGGCGCTTCAAAAAGGCGTCCTAGACTTTATGCGTAAATTTTTTGAAAGTGATACAAGCGACGGAGTACAGAATTTGGAAGGAAATATTAAGAAAGTAATAGAAGAATTGATTGATAAAAATTATGTTCAAGGAACTCAATCATTCAATTAACATTCTTCAGTGGAACGCTCGTTCCATAATTAGTAACAAGGGTAGTTTGATTAATTATTTAAAAGAGAACCGTACAGACTTAGTCCTTCTTTCGGAAACGTGGTTAAAACCACAGATACAGATCAAATTTCCCACTTATAACTTTGTTCGGGAAGATAGAGGTCATGATGGTAAGGGCGGAGTGGGCATTCTCATTTCGCACAAACTAGTATACAGAGAGCTGAGGTTTATTAACAGCCCAATAGAAGCAGTAGGAGTTAAAATATTGGCTTTAGATCTGACAGTGATTTCTGTGTACAAACCGCCAAGCGTGACAGTATCACGGCAAGACTGGGTGACATTTTTCCAAAAAATCAGTGGAAACGTGGTGATTGGCGGAGATTTTAATTTGCAACATTCGCTGTGGGGATACGAGAATGACAGCAGAGAAGGTGCGACATTTGTGGACGTTTTGACAGGAGAATCTGAGCTGGTGGTATTAAATACCGGACGCCCTACTAGAATTCCATACGCAGGTCAGCGGGAAACCGCACCAGATATAACGCTTGCGAGTGAACAACTGGCAACAAGAGTGAATTGGAATGTTTTGGTGGATTCCATGGGATCTGACCACTACCCAATATTGACTAAGATTAATGAGAGATACGACACAACGTTAAGAAAACCCTATTTGAGGTGGAGAGAATCCAAGGCCAACTGGGGCGAGTTTCAGAGACTGTCAGTAGATATGTTTCAGCCAGAACTGCAGGAGACCCCTGACCAAAAAATTACTCATCTTGTAGAGTTGATAAGCGCGGCTGCGGATGGAGCGATTCCAAAAATTCAGCAAAGAAAGTCAAACATGAAAAATCCCATATGGTGGGATGAAGAGTGTACCAATGTGGTCAAGACGCGAAAAGAGGCACTAAGAGTATACAGAAGTGGAATGACTCCGGAAAATTTTGACAAATACAAGCAAACCGATGCGAGATGTAAAAGAATTTTCAAGAAGAAGGCAAGACAGAAATGGAAAAATTACGTGAAGATATTGGACAAAAACGCACCAATAGGGGAAATTTGGAAATTTGCAAAGGGTTTTTCCAACAAAGGAGGGCAGACGCAGAAGACGCTAACCCCGGAGTTAATCGACCAAATAGTGGATAAGTTAGCTCCTCCATCAGTACAGATGGACTGCATGTCAGCATCGAGAACCCGTCAGCAAAATTCTATACCAGCATTTCAGAGAACCGAGTTAATGTATGCATTAAAGGTACACAAAACGACATCGCCTGGGTTTGACAGGATCACATACACTATGCTTAATGAATTGCCGGAGTCGATAAAGCTGTACATGTTAGAAATCTTTAACTCTTGGTGGGTGGATGGCCAGTATTCGCAAAAACTCAAAGAGGTAGTCATTTGTTTATTTTTAAAACCTGGAAAACCGCAAAATGATCCTGAATCATACAGACCAATTTCTCTGCTATCGTGCATTTTCAAAACATTCGAGCGATTAATAAAGAGACGTGTGGAACATGCCTTAGAACAAGGCGCCCACTTACCAAAGCGGCAAATCGGATTTCGACGAGGTAAAGGCACGAACGAAGCACTCGCGCATATAGTAGGGGATGCTCAGGTGGCTCTGACGGAGAAAAAAGTCATGGCCTGTCTGTTTCTTGATCTCAGGAACGCATATAATGCAGTCAAACTAAACCTGCTTAACACCAAAATGATACAGACAGGAATAGCGGTTCCAATGGCGAATGTCATAACGGCGTTGTATTTCAACCGGAAAGTCTTTATCAGAGATAGTGACAATTACCTGCATGGTCCTCAAGTAACGTCTGAAGGTGTTCCGCAAGGTTCAATTTTAAGTCCTTTATTATTTAACATATACACACGAGACGCTCATGAAATGTGGGAGGACTGTGTAAAGGTAGTGCAATATGCGGACGATTTTTGTTTTTATTGTACGCAACAGTCCTATCAGGAATGCGTTAGAACGTTGAGGTACATGGTTTACTGCCTTAGGGAATGGTGTTGGCACAATGGTTTTGATTTTTGTCCGGAGAAGTCTGCAATCATGTTTTTTCAAAGAAGCAGAGATCCGATAGGTACAGAACTAAAATTTTCTGAACTCATTATACCGGTAGTGCGTGAGCACAGATACTTGGGTGTGTACATAGATCGTGGACTGCTGTGGCAGAAACAAATAGAGCACGTGCTCAAAAAATGTGGGCGTGGTCTAAACTTACTGAAGGCGGTTAGTAAACATCACTGGGGAGCGTCCCAATCTGTTTGTCTCCTTTTTTACAAGGCATACATAAGATCAGTGTTAGATTATGGCTCGATCTTTTATGGTGCAGCAAGCAAAAGCCGGCTCAAAAAGCTCGATAGTATTCAGACGACCGCCCTTAGAACAGCTCTGGGACTTTTAAGATCGACACCAAATGCGATTGCATTGAAGGAAGCTGGAGAACTGCCATTAGCCCTACGCCGAAGGCGTGTGGCGGTAAGGTTAATAATACGTTGGAAAGCTTTCAGCAATCTAGAGTTGCTTGCTCAAATAGCAAATCTGGCAAGTCACATCTTGACGCATGAATATTGGTCCGTAAAACCGATTCCGCCTCTGATCCAAGCGTTCCTTGAGGCAACCACTCAAAACAACAAAATGGCAACATTCCCGACTATTCCGGTGTTTACTAAGTCGTATGATGAGTTACTAGAGCCAATGAGTATACGGATACCACGGTATGGGGACAATCCATCCTTTAACCAAACGGTGTTACGATCCGCTCTACTGGCATGTGGAACGGAGATCACATCCATCTATACCGATGGGTCAAAATCAGAGAATGGGGTTGGGTGTGCAGTCTATGTAGCTCAAACGCCGACAAGCCAAATATGTTATCGTTTAACACCGAATTCATCAATTTTTACGGCCGAAGCCTTAGCAATCTTGGAGGCATTAAGGTGGGTTTATAGAAATAAAATCAAAAATGCGGTCATAATTTCTGACACTCAGGCAGTATTACGGGCCCTCCAGGGGGACCCTTACTACCTGGAACACCACCTACTAATAGAGATAGTAGGGTTGAGCGCCTTAATAAATAAATAGTTGCAGCCTGTAAGGTTGGTTTGAGTAAAAGGACATTGTGGAATACATGGTAACGAGCAAGCTGACAAACTAGCAAAAGATGCGGCACAGGATGGGATGCCGCTGGAACTCGATACTTTCCAGGATACGATTAGGGTATTACAGGGTGAAATTGACGATAACGGGAAAAAAGAATGGGCAGGGTTTTGCGCCACGTCTACAAATCCATATTGCATGACGGAGAGGAAGCCAATGGTACAGTTTTTGGCTGGACAAGCTAGACCATTCGTAGCGACCATGTTGAGACTACTAACAAGTCACAGCTGTGCGCCCGCTCATTTGCATCGTATTGGAGTAGTAAACTCTCCCAGGTGTGCCTGTAATGAACTTGGAGACTTAAATCACCTTTTTTTTGGGTGTGAAAGGTTTAGACACAATATAGGGGTATTAATTACAAAACTTCAGACCTTGGGGATACAGTTTCCCCAAAAAATCGATACTCTGATGAACACATACGATTTGAAAGTGTACAAGGTTCTATATCCGTATGTTCAAAGTTGTCAAATTAGGGTGTAGAGAGAAGTCCAATTGTTCCTTATATGTTGGTCCCGTGGTCCTGTTGTGTGTTTTTAAAATGCCTAGATAGACCCCTGGGCGAGAAGAGTGTATTTCCCTGTGTCTATCCCGGCGTAGCGGAAATTCTTCTATAGGTTCCGAGGAAAGGTTAGGGTTAGTAGCATTGGTCGTGGCTGAATAAAGCTCTCGTTTGCAGCTTTAAGGCCAAAGGAAAAAAGAAAAAAAAAATCAGGGAATTATAACTTTAAAATGTATAATTTTATGTTTTACTTGGTACCGACTTCAAAATTATAAAACAATTAATAATTAGATAATAAACAATAATTTCTGAATTTCATTAAACGGAACAATAAATAATTACATTAAGCGGAACAACAAATAACTCTGAAATTGAACATTTTTATTTTTTACTTTTTAGTTAACTTTGGGTTTTTTGAAGTCGTTTCTTTTTTTTTTAAGTTAATTATTTTTTTAAATGGCCGTACCGAACGTGTTAAAAACATTACATAACGCAATTAATTAATAATTAATTGTTTTAAACTCTAGCATTACACAGTGACAATACCACAGTATTGTATTGTTACTTATCAATAACAAACGACAACACTGAATCCACATTGTTGATTTTTGTCGAAATTATATTCTCAGAATATTAGTCCTATATTTTTATAATACATTTTTTTACGCCACCATAAATATTGCTATTTTATATTTATCATAATTTCTTTATTCAATAAATACTACACACCAAGCGAAAAAGGATTCGCTCAACAACGTTTAAAATAAATGAGGTATTTATTACTTAGTTTTATTGAGGGTAGGTAGAAGCAATAGGTTGGACCCTATTGTAAAGAGATATGGTCACCCAGGTCAATATTCAGTTTGAACGTACGGAATAACACAGAAAACAATCTTTGGTTAACTGGGTATTTTCTTGGTCCCTAAAAGCAACAGGTCACTGTAATATCACAAAGCAGATTTCACCGAGACACTTTAGTTCCACTATTCTACACCAGGTTACAGCATCTCATGTACAAAATTTTATCTCACTTCAACATCGGAAGAAATTTGTCTCTCACTAAATGACAACCTTAAGCTGTGCTGCAACGACGATTCCAAAAAAAATGTTATTCTGTCATTCTGTTTTTAGAAGATTAAGGTAAAGTATATAGTAAAAGACAACTTAATTTAATTTCCATAATTTCCATAAAAAACGATATTATATAAAATATAAAACATAATATATTGACAGCATCCATAAAATCTCTGTATTACCTTTCGTTGACATAAACTAACCTGATTACCATTGAAGCTCCCCATTCAAGCTTTTATTGCCCATTATTGAAAACCTCACTCCACATCTCCCCGTCGAGATAAAACTCGTTAAAGAGGCGCGCACCCTCCCCTAAAATTCTTGCGTGTTAAATGTGACGTGTGTAGCTTATTTCCGGTTTTTTCATCTTGGTTGGCAACACGTGCTTTTGAAAGTTGGCTGGAATCGTCATCAATTAGGAACGAGCAAGTCAAATACGATGTAAATACGGAGATCTCGATGATTGAAGAGCACGGGAAGTGCTCATGAGAAGGCAAAGGCTCGAACTCTATATTTCAGGGCTGCCTTCCGGTCAGGTCGGAGGTCAGTCATCCATCACATTTTTGATGTACCTACCCGGCTTGCATTAACTTCTCGGAGGATTTGCTGATTTGGTGTGCGAATGCGGGGAACAAAAGTGCTGAGCTTCGACATCGAAATGATAATAGATTTGTCACCTACAAAACTTAAGGTAAAACACCTTTAATTTCTTTGAAAGTAATTTGAACAAACACTATCTGTGCTGTAATTCTGTAATACTTACATAATACTAATTTGTTGTTGAGCGACAAAAGGGTCTCGAAAAGCATATTTTTATAGGGTGATTCACGAAGTGTGGTGAATATTTAAGCCCCCTTAATGTAAAGATACGACCTATTGGAAACATCTGGGACTAACCTTTTCTGACTGACAAAAACCACTCTTGCTTTCAATCGAAGAAGATAAAGACTCACCTAAGTCAACGTACCATTTATAAAAATTGGTTTCTTCTCCCATGTGTGTGCGAGGAGCTCGCGTCTAAGTAGTTTCCGAAACTTTGACTTATCCGATTTCAAAAATTCTTTCGCCATTATTTAGAATGAACCTTTATTTTTCTAGGTCTCCCCATTCGCCGCAGTTCGTGAATCACCCTGTATATCAAATATAAACATTTACGTCGGTACATTAGCAGGAATACTATAAAGTAACTCGCAATTTGCAAATTAGCAAACTTACCTGTAAATTCATAACACCAGATTATCTACACGGTATGTTTCGTCTTTGATGTTATATGTACATTAGCATTTACTTGGTTCGATTAATAAATATACACACTGCATAATAAAACCAGTCTGTAGAAAATGTGCATTAACATTTTTAGGAATGAATAACTCTAAATTCTATAGAATAATTTTGAGGATTAAGTGATAAGGCGGATTCTAAAAATATCAAAGTTGACGTACAATTTTAAACAGCGGCGAGAGTTTAGTAAAATATTTGACTTCCCAAAAATAAACAGAGCACAATTCGAGTTGAAATGAAATCTGTATCAATAACGCAGTGGACGGAGCAAAATAAATGGTTGCCAAAAATGATTCATGTTGTCACTAATTAGAGCAAATAATGGTCTGTATAATTTGCCGGTATTAAATTTAATAAATTTTTAATCACGTATAAATTAACTGACATTATAAATTGAACAGTTTAAAGCAGGAAATTTATTAATTACTTTGTTCATAAACATCCGATTTTTCCGACAGCTTTCTGTTCGTTCGATGACCATCCGAACACATGCGCCCATAAATTTATGTATGAACCAACTTCAAAACTCCGTCCGAGTTGTTTTTAGGCGGATATTGTGAACGAATATTGCATCCAATTTTGCACCCATACAAAAAACCAAATAGAATTCCAGGATGATGATAGCTCCCCTATGCGATAACATTGCACGAGGACGATTGTCGGTCTGGAGGAAGAAGGAGTCAAAGCATTATTAAAGTGCGGCTGACGTTATTCCACCCCTATTCGAATAAACTGCTTGTCACGATTTTGTCACTGAATGTCAGAGCGTTTCGTTTCTTTTTTACACGTTGGAAGAACAACGGAACTGTGCGATCGGTGTGATATACAGATAGATAAACTGTTTATTTTTGGTTGGGCGTCCCGTAAAATATTATGGGCTGGTAATTTGTAGGTAGAGTTGCATGTTTAATTACAGGGAGTATTGACATCAAACAATTGGATTTTGATTTGGGTAAATTGTAATCACGTTCTTAAAAAAATAAAATTCTATTTCATAATAACCCAAGTTTTAAAGCAGCCAAAACGTTTTGAATAGTTAAACTGCACTCATGTCCAATCTTACTTTAAGATCATCCAAATTGTTGGGTCGGTTTTGATACACCTTGGTTTTTAAGTGCCGCCATAGAAAAAAATCTAATGAGGTTAGATCCGGGGACCTAGCCTGCCATTCTATTGGACCTCGTCTTCCTAGTCATCTTCTTGGAAACACTTCGTCCGCACCGGGCGTAGTGTAGTGGAACACCATTCCTTTGCAACCAGATATTATTATTATTATTTAAGCTTGGGCTATGGTATTTGTTTGTAGTGAATTTTGGAATTTGTGAATTTTGAAATAATCCAGAATCGGGGAAACTGGTAATTTCTTAACCTTGGGCTATGGTATTTGTTTGGTAGTGAATTTTGGAATTTGTGAATTTTAGCATTTGTGATTGAAAATCTCTCAAACTTCAACTCGATGAATATTGGAATTTGTGAATTTTGAAATACTTTTAGAATCAACGAAACTGGTAATTTTTTAATTTGGAATATGTGTATTTATTTGCTACAGAATAAGGAAATGGCAATCTGTTAATTTTTGGAATACATATTAGGATTTGTGAATATTGGAATCTATGAAAGTCGGAATTTGCAAATCTTTGAGTGTGGGAATTTTCCCTTTGGAAGCTGTGAACAATGGAATTTGTGAATTCATGAATACGTGAATTTTGGAATCTGTGAATTTTAGAATTTGTGATTGAAAATCTCTCAAACTTCAACTCGATCAATATAGGCATTTGTGAATTTTGAAATTCGTTAGGATTAGCGAAACTGGTAATATTTGAATCTTAGGCAATGGTATTTGTTTGGTACAGAATAAGGATCATCAAATTTACAAATCCTTTAGTATCGGAATTTGCCCATTGGAAACTGTAAACAATGGAATTTGTGAATTCTTGAATGCGTGAATTTTGGACTTTGTGAATTTTGAAATATGCCTTTAAAATCGGCGAAATTTTAATTTTTTAAATTCTGGAATATGGTATTTATTTGGTAAAGAATAAGGATCTGCGATCTGCAATCTGCGAATATTGAGTATTGAGATTTGGGAATGTTGGAACTTGTGAATGTTGGAATTTGCAAATGCTTTACTGCCGAAATTTGCCTATTAGAGGATGTTTACCATGGAATTTGTGAATCCTTAAATGCGTGAATTTTGAGATCTGTGAATTTTGTAATTTGTGATTGAAAATCTGCTAATCTTCAAGTATTGGAATTTCTCAATTTTAAAATAATCTTACAATCGCCGAAAGTGCAAATTTTTAAATCTTGTAATATATAGTATTTATTTGGTGCTTTTAGTGTCGGAATTTGTCCATTAGAAGCTGTCAACAAATTTGTGAATTCTTGAATGCGTGAATTTTGGAATTTGTGATTTTGAGAAGTTGTTATTGAAACTATGTTAATCTTAAACTCGATCAATAGTGAAATTTATAAATTGGTAATTTTTTTATTTTATAATTTGGTATTTATTTGGTAAAGCATAAGGATTTAGCAATCTGTGAATTTTAGAATATTGAGATTTGGGAATGTTAGAGCTTGTGAATGTCGGAATTTGCAGATTTTTTAATTTTAGAATATCGAGATTTGGGAATATTAGAAATTGTGCATATCGGAATTTGCAAATATTTTTGTGTCGAAATTCGCCCATGGGAAGCCGTGAACAATGGAATTTCTATTAAAATTTAAATATATCTAAGTCGAACTCCACAAACTTTAATAAGTGTAAAATTACAAATGGAACATGTTTCGGCAGAACACTACTGCCATCATCATTACTTAAAGAATATAAAAAATTAAAATGTGCTGCCGAAACATGTTCCACTTGTAATTTTATGTTTACCATGGAATTTGTGAATCCTTAAATGCGTGAATTTTGGGATCTGTGAATTTTGGAATTTGTGATTGAAAATCTGCTAATCTTCAAGTATTGGAATTTCTGAATTTTGAAATAATTTTACAATCGCCGAAACTGCTAATTTTTTAATCTTGGAATATATAGTATTTATTTTGTGCAGAATGTGGATCTGGCAATCTGTGAATTTTGGAATATTGGGATTTGTGAATGTTGGAACTTGAGAATGTCGAAATTCACAAAACTTTTAGTGTCGGAATTTGCCCATTAGAAGCTGTGAACACTGGAATTTGTGAATTCTTGAATGTGTGAATTTTGGAATTTGTGAATTTTAGAATTTGTCATTGAAAGTCTGTCAATCTTAAACTCGATCAATATTGGAACTTATGAGTTGGTAATTTTTTTATTTTATAATTTGGTATTTATTTGGTAAAGCATAAGGATTTAGCAATCTGTGAATTTTAGAATATTGAGATTTGGGAATGTTAGAACTTGTGAATGTCGGAATTTGCAAATTTTTTTGTGTCGAAATTCGCCCATTGGAAGATGTGAACAATGGAATTCTTCTTGAGAGCGTGAATTTTCTGAAATAGCTTTAAAATGGGCGCAATTAGTATTTTTTAAATTTTGGAATATTGTATTTATTTGGTAATGAATAAAGATCTGGCAATGTGCGAATTTTAGAATATTAAAGAATAAAGATCTGACATTCTATGAACTTTGGAATATTGGGATTTGTGAATGTTGGAACTTGTGAATGTCGAAATTTACAAATCTTTTAGTCTAGAAATTTGCCCATTGGACGCTGTGAACAGTGGAATTTGTGAATTCCTGAATGCGTGAATTTTGGAATTTGTGAATTTTAGAATTTGCGATTGAAAGTATGTCAATCTTAAACTCGATCAATGTTGGAATTACGAATTGGTAATTTTTTAGTTTTATAATAAAATATGGTATTTATTTGGTAAAGAATAAGGATTTAGCAATCTGTGAATTTTAGAATATCGAGATTTGGGAATATTAGAACTTGTGGATATCGGAATTTGCCAATCTTTTTGTGTCGAAATTCGCCCATTGGAAGCTGTGAACAATTGAATTTCTCTTGAATGCGTAAATTTTGAAATTTCTGAATTTTGAAATACTTCTAAAACCGGCGAAATTGGTATTTTTTTTAAATTTTGGAATATGATATTTATTTAGTAAAGAATAAAGATCTGGCAATGTGCGAATTTTAGAATATTGAAGAATAAGGATCTGGCAATCTGCGAATTTTGGAATATTGGAATTAGTGAATGACGGAACTTGTGAATGTCAAAATTTAGAAATCTTTTAGTGTCGGAATTTGCACATTGGAAACTGTAAACAATGGAATTTGTGAATCCTTAAATGCGTGAATTTTGAGATCTGTGAATTTTGTAATTTGTGATTGAAAATCTGCTAATCTTCAAGTATTGGAATTTCTCAATTTAAAAATAATCTTACAATCGCCGAAACCGCAAATTTTTTAATCTTGTAATATATAGTATTTATTTGGTGCTTTTAGTGTCGGAATTTGTCCATTAGAAGCTGTCAACAAATTTGTGAATTCTTGAATGCGTGAATTTTGGAATTTGTGATTTTGAGAAGTTGTTATTGAAACTATGTTAATCTTAAACTCGATCAATAGTGAAATTTATAAATTGGTAATTTTTTTATTTTATAATTTGGTATTTATTTGGTAAAGCATAAGGATTTAGCAATCTGTGAATTTTAGAATATTGAGATTTGGGAATGTTAGAGCTTGTGAATGTCGGAATTTGCAGATTTTTTAATTTTAGAATATCGAGATTTGGGAATATTAGAAATTGTGCATATCGGAATTTGCAAATATTTTTGTGTCGAAATTCGCTCATGGGAAGCCGTGAACAATGGAATTTCTATTAAAATTTAAATATATCTAAGTCGAACTCCACAAACTTTAATAAGTGTAAAATTACAAATGGAACATGTTTCGGCAGAACACTACTGTCATCATCAGCACTTAAAGAATATAAAAAATTAGAATCTGCTGCCGAAACATGTTCCACTTGTAATTTTATGTTTACCATGGAATTTGTGAATCCTTAAATGCGTGAATTTTGGAATTTGTGATTGAAAATCTGCTAATCTTCAAGTATTGGAATTTCTGAATTTTGAAATAATTTTACAATCGCCGAAACTGCTAATTTTTTAATCTTGGAATATATAGTATTTATTTTGTGCAGAATGTGGATCTGGCAATCTGTGAATTTTGGAATATTGGGATTTGTGAATGTTGGAACTTGAGAATGTCGAAATTCACAAAACTTTTAGTGTCGGAATTTGCCCATTAGAAGCTGTGAACACTGGAATTTGTGAATTCTTGAATGTGTGAATTTTGGAATTTGTGAATTTTAGAATTTGTCATTGAAAGTCTGTCAATCTTAAACTCGATCAATATTGGAACTTATGAGTTGGTAATTTTTTTATTTTATAATTTGGTATTTATTTGGTAAAGCATAAGGATTTAGCAATCTGTGAATTTTAGAATATTGAGATTTGGGAATGTTAGAACTTGTGAATGTCGGAATTTGCAAATTTTTTTTGTGTCGAAATTCGCCCATTGGAAGATGTGAACAATGGAATTCTTCTTGAGAGCGTGAATTTTGGAATTTGTGAATTCTGAAATAGCTTTAAAATGGGCGCAATTAGTATTTTTTAAATTTTGGAATATTGTATTTATTTGGTAAAGAATAAAGATCTGGCAATGTGCGAATTTTAGAATATTAAAGAATAAAGATCTGACATTCTATGAACTTTGGAATATTGGGATTTGTGAATGTTGGAACTTGTGAATGTCGAAATTTACAAATCTTTTAGTCTAGAAATTTGCCCATTGGACGCTGTGAACAGTGGAATTTGTGAATTCCTGAATGCGTGAATTTTGGAATTTGTGAATTTTAGAATTTGCGATTGAAAGTATGTCAATCTTAAACTCGATCAATGTTGGAATTACGAATTGGTAATTTTTTAGTTTTATAATAAAATATGGTATTTATTTGGTAAAGAATAAGGATTTAGCAATCTGTGAATTTTAGAATATCGAGATTTGGGAATATTTGAACTTGTGGATATCGGAATTTGCCAATCTTTTTGTGTCGAAATTCGCCCATTGGAAGCTGTGAACAATTGAATTTCTCTTGAATGCGTAAATTTTGAAATTTCTGAATTTTGAAATACTTCTAAAACCGGCGAAATTGGTATTTTTTTTAAATTTTGGAATATGATATTTATTTAGTAAAGAATAAAGATCTGGCAATGTGCGAATTTTAGAATATTGAAGAATAAGGATCTGGCAATCTGCGAATTTTGGAATATTGGAATTAGTGAATGACGGAACTTGTGAATGTCAAAATTTAGAAATCTTTTAGTGTCGGAATTTGCACATTGGAAACTGTAAACAATGGAATTTGTGAATTCTTGAATGCGTGAATTTTGGACTTTGTGAATTTTGAAATATGCCTTTAAAATCGGCGAAATTTTTATTTTTTAAATTCTGGAATATGGTACTTATTCGGTAAAGAATAAGGATCTGCGATTTGCAATCTGCGAATATTAGAATATTGAGATTTGGGAATGTTGGAACTTGTGAATGTTGGAATTTGCAAATGCTTTACTGCCGAAATTTGCCTATTAGAGGATGTTTACCATGGAATTTGTGAATCCTTAAATGCGTGAATTTTTAGATCTGTGAATTTTGTAATTTGTGATTGAAAATCTGCTAATCTTCAAATATTGGAATTTCTCAATTTTAAAATAATCTTACAATCGCCGAAACTGCAAATTTTTTAATCTTGTAATATATAGTATTTATCTGGTGCTTTTAGTGTCGGAATTTGTCCATTAGAAGCTGTCAACAAATTTGTGAATTCTTGAATGCGTGAATTTTGGAATTTGTGATTTTGAGAAGTTGTTATTGAAACTATGTTAATCTTAAACTCGATCAATAGTGAAATTTATAAATTGGTAATTTTTTTATTTTATAATTTGGTATTTATTTGGTAAAGCATAAGGATTTAGCAATCTGTGAATTTTAGAATATTGAGATTTGGGAATATTAGAACTTGTGCATATCGGAATTTGCAAATATTTTTGTGTCGAAATTCGCTCATGGGAAGCCGTGAACAATGGTATTTCTATTAAAATTTAAATATGTCTAAGTCGAACTCCACAAACTTTAATAAGTGTAAAATTACAAATGGAACATGTTTCGGCAGAACACTACTGTCATCATCAGCACTTAAAGAATATAAAAAATTAGAATGTGCTGCCGAAACATGTTCCACTTGTAATTTTATGTTTACCATGGAATTTGTGAATCCTTAAATGCGTGAATTTTGGAATTTGTGATTGAAAATCTGCTAATCTTCAAGTATTGGAATTTCTGAATTTTGAAATAATTTTACAATCGCCGAAACTGCTAATTTTTTAATCTTGGAATATATAGTATTCATTTTGTGCAGAATGTGGATCTGGCAATCTGTGAATTTTGGAATATTGGGATTTGTGAATGTTGGAACTTGAGAATGTCGAAATTCACAAAACTTTTAGTGTCGGAATTTGCCCATTAGAAGCTGTGAACACTGGAATTTGTGAATTCTTGAATGTGTGAATTTTGGAATTTGTGAATTTTAGAATTTGTCATTGAAAGTCTGTCAATCTTAAACTCGATCAATATTGGAGCTTATGAGTTGGTAATTTTTTTATTTTATAATTTGGTATTTATTTGGTAAAGCATAAGGATTTAGCAATCTGTGAATTTTAGAATATTGAGATTTGGGAATGTTAGAACTTGTGAATGTCGGAATTTGCAAATTTTTTTTTGTGTCGAAATTCGCCCATTGGAAGATGTGAACAATGGAATTCTTCTTGAGAGCGTGAATTTTGGAATTTGTGAATTCTGAAATAGCTTTAAAATGGGCGCAATTGGTATTTTTTAAAGTTTGGAATATGGTATTTATTTGGTAAAGAATAAAGATCTGGCAATGTGCGCATTTTAGAATATTAAAGAATAAAGATCTGACATTCTATGAACTTTGGAATATTGGGATTTGTGAATGTTGGAACTTGTGAATGTCGAAATTTACAAATCTTTTAGTCTAGAAATTTGCCCATTGGAAGCTGTGAACAGTGGAATTTGTGAATTCCTGAATGCGTGAATTTTGGAATTTGTGAATTTTAGAATTTGCGATTGAAAGTATGTCAATCTTAAACTCGATCAATGTTGGAATTACGAATTGGTAATTTTTTAGTTTTATAATAAAATATGGTATTTATTTGGTAAAGAATAAGGATTTAGCAATCTGTGAATTTTAGAATATCGAGATTTGGGAATATTAGAACTTGTGGATATCGGAATTTGCCAATCTTTTTGTGTCGAAATTCGCCCATTGGAAGCTGTGAACAATTGAATTTCTCTTGAATGCGTAAATTTTGGAATTTCTGAATTTTGAAATACTTCTAAAACCGGCGAAATTGGTATTTTTTTTAAATTTTGGAATATGATATTTATTTAGTAAAGAATAAAGATCTGGCAATGTGCGAATTTTAGAATATTGAAGAATAAGGATCTGGCAATCTGCGAATTTTGGAATATTGGAATTAGTGAATGATGGAACTTGTGAATGTCAAAATTTAGAAATCTTTTAGTGTCGGAATTTGCACATTGGAAACTGTAAACAATGGAATTTGTGAATTCTTGAATGCGTGAATTTTGGACTTTGTGAATTTTGAAATATGCCTTTAAAATCGTCGAAATTTTTATTTTTTAAATTCTGGAATATGGTATTTATTCGGTAAAGAATAAGGATCTGCGATTTGCAATCTGCGAATATTAGAATATTGAGATTTGGGAATGTTGGAACTTGTGAATGTTGGAATTTGCAAATGCTTTACTGCCGAAATTTGCCTATTAGAGGATGTTTACCATGGAATTTGTGAATCCTTAAATGCGTGAATTTTGGGATCTGTGAATTTTGGAATTTATGATTGAAAATCTGCTAATCTTCAAGTGTTGGAATTTCTGAATTTTGAAATAATCTTACAATCGCCGAAACTGCTAATTTTTTAATCTTGGAACATATAGTATTCATTTGATGCAGAATGTGGATCTGGCAATCTGTGAATTTTGGAATATTGGGATTTGTGAATGTTGGAACTTGAGAATGTCGAAATTCACGAATCTTTTGTCCGATTTGGCCCATTAGAAGCTGTGAACAATGAAATTTGTGAATTGTTGAATGCGTGAATTTTGGAATTTGTGATTTTGAGAATTTGTTATTGAAAGTATGTTAATCTTAAACTCGATCAATATTGGAATTTATAAATTGGTAATTTTTTAGTTTTATAATATGGTATTTATTTGGTAAAGAATAAGGATTTAGCAATCTGTGAATTTTAGAATATCGAGATTTGGGAATGTTAGAACTTGTGAATGTCATAATTTGCAAATCTTTTTGTGTCGAAATTCGCCCATTGGAAGCTGTGAACAATGGAATTTTTCTTGAATGCGTGAACCTTCAAAATCGGCGAAATTTTATATTTTTTAAATTTTGGAATATGGTATTTATTTGGTAATGAATAAAGATCTGGCAATGTGCGAATTTTAGAATATTGAAGAATAAGGATGTGGCAATCTGCGATTTTCGAATTTTGGTATTTGTGATGTTGGAACTTGTGAATGTCTTAATTTACAAATCTTTTAGTGACGGAATTTGCCCATTGGAAGCTGTGGACAATGGAATTTGTGAATTCTTGAATGCGTGAATTTTGTAATCTGTGAATTTTAGAATTTGTGAATGAAAGTCTGTCAATCGTAGACTCGATGAATATTGGAATTTCTGAATTTTAAAATACTTTTAAAATCTGCGAATTGGTATTTTTTAAATTTTGGAATACAGTAGTTATTTGGTACAGAATAAAGAATTCGCAACTTGTAGATCTTCGAATATCGAGATTTGGGAATGTCAGAATTTGTGAATGTCATTTGCAAATTTTTTAGTGCCGAAACATGGAATTTGTGAATCCTTGATCGCAAAAATTTTGGATTTTTTTATTGAAAATCTGCCAATCTTCAACTCGATGAATATTGGAGTTTGTGAATTTTTAAATGCTGTTAGAATCGGAGAAACTGCGAATTTTTTAATGTGGCAATATAGTATTTATTTAGTCGAGAATATGGATTTGGTAATCTGTGAATTTTGGAATATTGGCATTTG
Organism: Diaperis boleti; assembly: GCA_963583935.1. Taxonomy (NCBI): domain Eukaryota; kingdom Metazoa; phylum Arthropoda; class Insecta; order Coleoptera; family Tenebrionidae; genus Diaperis; species Diaperis boleti. The sequence continues at coordinate 6,644,424 of OY757244.1, read as the reverse complement.
TGAATGTTGGAACTTGTGAATGTCGGAATTTGCTCATTGGAAGCTCTGAACAATGGAATTAGTGAATTCTTGAATGCTGAATTTTGGAATCCGTGAGTTTTAGGATTCGTGATTGAAAATTTGTCAATCTTAAACTCGATCCATATTGGAATTTGTGAATTTTGAAATACGTTGAAAATCGGCACTATTGGTAATTTTTTAATTTTGGAATGTGGTATTTATTTGGTACACAATAAGGATCTGGCAACCTGTAATTCTAAAATATCGAGATTTGGGAATGTTGGAAATTGGAAAGTTTTTAGTGTCGAAATTTGCCTATTGTAGGCTGTGAAACAATGTAATTTGTGAATCCTTGAATGCGTGGATTTTGGAATTTGTGAAATTTGGAATTTGTTATTGAAAATCTGCCAATCTTCAGCACGATGAATATTGGAATTTGTGAATTTTGAAATACACTTAAAATCGACGAAACTGGTAATTTTTTTAATCTTGGAATAATAGGGTATTTATTTGGTAGAGAATACGAATCTGGCAATTTGTGAAATTTGGAATACTGGGATTTATGAATGTTGGAACTGGTGAACGTCGGAATTTACAAATCTTTTAATGTCGGAATTTGCCCATTGGAAGCTGTGAACAATGTAATTTGTGAATCCTTGGATGCGTGAATTTTGGAATCTGTGAAATTTTGGAATTTGTGATTGAAAATCTGCCAATCTTCAGCACGATGAATATTGGAATTTGTAAATTTTGAAATATGTACTCTTAAAATCGACGAAGCTGGAAATTTTTTAATCTTGGAATATGGTATTTATTTCGTAGAGAATATGGATCTGGCAACCTGTGAATTTTGGAATATTGGGATTCGTGAATGTTGAAATTTGCAAATCTTTTAGTATCGGAATTTGCCCATTGGAAGCGGTGAACAATGGAATTTGTGAATTTTTGTATGCGTGAATTTTGGAATTTGTGAACTTTAGAATTTGTGATTGAAAATCTCTCAAACTTCAACTCGATGAATAGTGCTATTATTTGTAAATTTTGAAATACTGTTAGTAGCGGCGAAACTGGTAAGTTTTTAATGTTGGAATATGGTATTTATTTGGTACAGAATAAGGATCTGGCAATCTGTGGATTTTGGAATATTGAGGTTTTTGAATGCTGGAATTTAGATTTTTTAGTGTCATTCTTCAGTAAATGCTTAATTCGGTCATCTTCTCTCTTTCTCAGAATTCCCCAGAACTCTTCACGACAATTCAAGAATGTTTAAGGATTCCTCTGGATTGTTGAAAGTTCCACAGGACACATCAAAATCCTTTTTTCATTGTTGTCCAGCATGCTTCCGAATTCAATATTTCAAAATAAATAATTTATTAATTATTGAAACCATATCGTTAAGTTACCAAATGAAGTTGACTTTACCTCCTGTCGAACCACCGACAATTAATTACCTATAAGATCTTTAATAATTGATACCGAATATAAATTTTATAGACAAAAGCCTCGGAAAGAATACCCCATTGTTTCGGTATCAGTGCGACAGACCTAGCAGTGCTTCAGTCGCGAAGACTTTGCAAATTCGTGTTATATCGCTTTGTGCCATCAAAGCCAACAAAAAGCAAACCGTGCCACTCCAATTATTTTATAATGAATCGGGATAGCTTCTGATTTATTCTCGTATCTTGTGTTTGATGTTAAACGCTGCAGTGGATGCCGGAGTCAATAATGAAAATAGAAGAACATTAATTAATTGCGAAAAAGTATGTACGGAGTGTGTTAGATTGGTTAATTACATTCATTACTAGCATAAAAGATGTGTCTGCACACCACAACTTCGTAAACAGACCATTTCTCGAAGCACAACTAGTTTACTTGGTTAAATTGACATACACTGCAATTAACACATTTACCGCACATTTGGCTTTATGGAGCGACTACAACTTGCGCGGATGTGTTAGCTCTAAGCCTCGATTTTACTAAGTACGATTTACGGGCCACGAGATATTATGTTAGAATTTTACTGCGTTTTATGTGTTAAGTAAGAGTTAGGCGTTAACACAACTGGGGAGGTTATGTGCGTGGAGCGACGTTAACGCGCTCGATTATCGAGCCTTATCACGGTCTAGCAGACGCGATGTGCCAAATTGAGGAGTTTTGTATATAGCGCAATATATTAACAACAAAACCTCAGTAAAAGCCAAGAGAACCAAAGCAAAACATACTACTGACATCGATGAGTGAGTGACATGGTATAGTTGGTTGTCTACATTACATCGCTGACTTCAGGTGCATGACTCTTCTCTAAGGTGTTCTACATATATTATTCAAGAACAAAGTCATCCTCAATTTTGTTTTTAGCTGTTTAAGGGCACAAACTAATGTTAAAATATGGTTAAAATGCAATTACTCCAATGCACATTACCACATAAACAATAAACAGACATAACCTCACCCTTTCTTAACGACCCCAAGGCGGGGAATAAACACTAAGTTAAATATTTATTCCTTTTTTAACTCAATATTAGAGGTTTAGTTTATTTACAACCCTCTCAACACTTTATTTGAGTACTTAGATATTGCATTTTCCAACTCACGCGAAATGTCAAATTTCACCTAACATTTGCCACTCGTTAAAAGTCATCGATTATTAAGCGAAATTTGCAGGAGATTTGTGTTTGTATTTGTTTACGATGAGAAATGCCAATAAAATGACGTCACTCTTATGAGTGTTATTCCGGCTCGATAATGTTGTGAACAGTGTGGGAGACTTCGTTGCTACTTGAATGTTATAAGTAAAGACTAAGTTATAAGTTTATTTACAGTAATGTACGAAGTACGGTAATGTAGACAACCAACTATACCATTTCACTCACTCATCGATGTCAGTAGTGGACTTAACCTAAAAAAATTACAACGAAATACATATAAAGCGTAAAATGTGCACCATAATAGCAACGTTAGAAAAAGTGAGAGTAGAAAACGAAAAACCTAGTTGACAGATTAAAAGTAACAATGAAAGAGGTATTACAATAATTTGATAATCCATGTGTGTGGCATTTGTGATCGTCTATGGTTTAAACATAATTTGAAAAGTCGAGTAGGCTTTACCGGGGACACAGCTGCAACACAGTTACGTAAAACCTCCTTTTGTGAAATACCTAATGCAGAAAGTGGTATCTGACTGAATATTTAAATATTCCCGCATAATTATGTATTTATTTTGACAGCTGTCAAACCTAACCTCAAAATTTGATGTTAATTCGTTTTTTTTTTCATCTTGCGTTAACTAATGCAAAAAATGCCCTGTCGTGTTTTTTTAGGGTTTCGGGCCCATTGCAACACTCGCCTGGCACCTCGTGCTTAAAAAATTCGCCCTTGACCCTGAAAAGTGTCATGACAGCGCAGAAATCCAAAATATGTTGTTAAAAAAAAATTATACATATTTTATTCTATAGCTGCTCTGGCGTCCAATAAAGGCGTTTAATAATGGTGGGAAGATTTTTTTACGTTATTTGTATAAACAAACTAGCTGACCCGGCAAACTTTGTACCGCCTCAGAATCAATAAATGTTGTATTAACTTATTAGCTGAATTAAATTCAGTTTTTTTCTTGTTTATTAAAAGATAATGCACACAACGCCATCTACTCACCATGTTCATTTTTGTTTCTGTCATCTATCAGAGACGGTGTTGCATATGCATATGCATATGAGACAATTTTTTTTCGTTAATTTTTTCTGATGTTTTAATAGTTATTCGCCCCCGAAAAAAATCAGTCAATCCGTTCTGGAGAAATCATCCAAAAATTTGTGTGTGGAGTCCACGCGCAACAGAAGTGAAACTTTGGAGTTTACTCCTTAAAAATCGATTTTCATTTTTAAAGCCTGTACGACAAATTTTGGTGGCCGGCGTCATTTGTTATTGTCGTTGCCCTGTATCATAGAGGATACGGAGCGCCCTCTGGGGACAGGGGGGCTTTGTTATTGTCGTTGCCCTGTACCAAGCTCCCCACCCCTTGTAATTTTTCCGATGTTTAAATAGTTATTCTGCTATTCGGGGCGGAGGCAAATCCAATAAATCGGTCCATCCGTTCTTGAGTTATAAACCCAAGGGTGGCCCCTGGGCCTCCCTGTCCATGTTTTAATAGTTATTCCGATATTCGGGGCGGAGGCAATTAACACATAACAAAGATCGTAAAGATCGGTCCAGCCGTTCTTCAGTTATAAAACCAAGGGCCCCCCTGGGCCCCCATGTCCATGTTTTAATAAGTTATTCTGCTATTCAGGGCGGAGACAAATCCAAAAAATCAAAGATCATAAAAGCCCCTGGGCCCCCATGTCCATGTTTTAATAAGTTATTCTGCTATTCGGGGCGGAGACAAATCCAACAAATAAAAGATCATAAAAATTTGTCCAGCCTCAGGGGGCCCTCATATATACCAAATATAAAAAAAAAATCATTAAAATTGGTGGAACCGAAAAATCGGTCCAGCCCAAGCGCCCCCCCCCTGGGCCCCCATGTCTAAGTGAAAAATTCTTTATTCTCATACCTACTAAATATACAAAAAAAATCATAAAAATCGGTCGAGCCGAAAAATCGGTCCACCCCAAGGAGAACTAGATTGACTAGTTTAATATTTAAAAACAAAATTCCAATTGTTTTAATTGAATTATTTCTTAACAATGCAATTTGTTATTAACAAATTCCAAAATTTGTAATATTCTTAAAAGTTAACCATATTAATTTAACAAAGTGTGGAAATTTTTTTTTGCATTTTTTATGGAATTTTATAAAATTACGTGTCACTAAATATATAGTGGCCACTTGATTTTTCAAGTAACAAACTGCTGTAACTTTTAAACTATTAAAGATACGGTCTTCGACATTCAAGTCAATTTTATAAAGCATTAGTTAATTTTTTAAATAAATTTTGAACTAAATTTGTATCTACTATACAGGGTGTTATGGAAGTTCTAACAGAAAATTTAACCACGAGTAAAACTCGTCAAAATAAACTTTTTTTTCTATTTACCACTTTGCTGAAATCCGCAATTTTTTTGAACATTTTTCTGACCCCTTGTTTTACCCTCCGCCTTTGCCGACTTGAACGCGTCAGAACGTTTTTGCCGAACGAGGTAAACACCTTCCAAGTTTTTTGGGACAAAAAATTTGTCGTTGATAGTAAATTTTAGTCATCAGGTGAGTGTCGCGCCGTTATGTATTATTATGTGTGCTCGATTCTTGTGCTCGCTGATTATTTTATTATGATTTCGGACGTTCCAGATGTAATCGCGTTTTGGAAATTGTATTTGTTTACGATGAGAAGTGCCATAAAATGACGTCACTTTTGTGAGTGTTATTCCGGCTCGATGATGTTGTGAACAGTGTCGGAGACTTCGTTCTTACTAGAAAGATGTTAAAATTGAGACCATCTATGGTATAGGACCTTTAGACCAAGTTATAAGTTTATTTACAATAATGTGCGAAGTACCGAAGGGGCCCTCCTGGGCTCCCATATGCATGTTTTAATAGTTATTCCGCCATTCAGGATGGAGACATATTCAACAAATCAAAGATCATAAAAGCCCCTGGGCCCCCATGTTCATGTTATAATAGTTATTCTGCTATTCGGGTCGGAGACAAATCCAACAAATCAAAGATCATAAAAATCAGTCTAGTCCCAGGGGGGCCCTTGGGCCCCCATGTCTATGTGAAAATTACTTTATGACCTATTCTCATACCTACCAAATATACAAAAAAAATAATAAAAATCGGTCGATCCTAAAAATCGTCCCAGCCGAAGGGGGCCCTCTGGGCCCCCATGTCTATGTGAAAAATTATTTACGACCTATTCTCAGACCTACCAAGTATACAAAAAAAAAAAAACATAAAAATCGGTCCAGCCCAAGGGGGACTAGATTGACTAGTTTAATATTTAAAAAAAAATACCCATTGTTTTAATTTAATTGTTTATTAACAATGCAATTTGTTATTAAAAAATTCCAAAATTTGTAATATGTTTTTCTGAAAATTCTAAAAAGTCCAAAAACAATTTTATAAAATTACGTGTCACTAAAGTTATAGTGGCCACTTGATTTTTCAAGTAACAAACTGCTGTAACTTTTAAAGATACGGTCTTCGGCATTCAAATCAATTTTATAAAGCATTTTAAATAAATCTTGAACTTAATTTGTATCCACTATACAGGGTGTTGTGGAAGTCCTAGCAGAAAATTTAACCACGAGTTGAACTCGTCAAAATAAACATTTTTTCTATTTACCACTTTGCTGAAATCCGCAATTTTTTATGACATTTTTCTGACCCCTCTGCCTATACCGACTTGAACTTGAACGCGTCAGAACGTTTTTGCCGAACGAGGTAAACACCTTCTAAGTTTTTTGGGACAAAAAATTTGTCGTATAGTAAATTTTAGTCATCAGTTGAGTGTCGCGCCGGTATATTATTATGTGTGCTCGATTCTTGTGCTCGCTGATTATTTAATTGTGATTTCGGACGTTCCAGATGTAATCGCGTTTTGGAAATTGAACCTGATATTTTTAAGTATTCGAAGTGTATTCGAACTGTCGCTGTGTCAACATTTATCCCTCATCAAAGTTAGAGAGTTTATTAACATGCTAACCTACTTCAATATTATGCATATTATGGTGGGGGAGTATATGTTTCCATTTAAACAGTTGTTATTTCGATTAGTTTATTGGGTAAAGTTTTGTGCCTTCCTGACAATGAATGAACGTCGATCCATAGGCGGGTATTGCTTTTAAACTATTCTTAATTTTAACTCCGTAAGGGAGTGTTTGCAAAAAAAATTATAGATATAAAAAATTATTTGTGGTTAAATTGTCTGCTGGACTTCGATAACACCTTGGAGTTCATAAATTGTATTTTCTACTTCTTACAATGCTCATATCTTATAAACAAATGAAGTTGCCACAAATATTATTCAAGTCAATTTTGTAGGTTTATTACAAAACTATTGAAAAAAAAATTTGAAAAAACTTATTACGAACTTTGTTTATATGGGTTATAGGGGTTTAGGGCACGACGAGCGTAGCGAGGCGTGCCCTAAAAGAATAAGTGCGACAAAATGCTTTATAAACAAGTTATCATACAGAAATACGGGTTTTGGCGAAAATACGATGAGCAACGTGCTACCTTCAGTCACGCGAGGTATACACTTACGAACGCGAAATATTTCTGGCCAAGGAAAATCTCAATCTTCCCATCCACAAAATGTTTCGAATCAAATCCCGCCGCACAAACAAGTGGACCCCCTTTATCCGCGTCATCTCTGACCGGAGACACAAGCACCCTCAACCATTTCCTGACGGCATTATAATTACAGTCTTCGACAGGCACCATCAATGCACTTGTTTGTGTTACCAGCTTGACCACCACCAGGCAGAATCCCCTAAAAAAATCGCGTGCCCCAAATGCTCGTGAAGCCGCCTCCCAAACAAGTGCCAACAATAGTAATGCCAGTTCACATTGACAGCTGTTGCTGTTGACCGGCCACTTGGACTTGACAGCGAAATATTTTAGGTTAGGATTGCCCCAGATTGCCAAGTTCGCCAATATTAAAAAAAAAAATTAGACTATTCTTAGTAGAATTATTATAACACCGCTTTTGTCTATTATGACACGCAAAAGCGCATCGTAAGAGTCTCAGTACGAAGGCAAAGTAGAATTTTGTTTTTGTTATTTCATTAAGAAATGCAAATTAGTGTTAAAAAGCAAAAGATTTCTTAAATAATTATTTAAACATTGGAAATATAAAAAAAGCTTTTTAATATATATTTTTTTTTTTTTCATTATTTTACGGTGCAACAAAATGTTTTTTTTTAATATTAAGCTACTCACTTTGTTTATAAACAGTTTATAAAAAAATAACGTACAAAAATTACCCACCATTATTAAGTGCCTTTATTGGACGAAGGAACGGCTATCACTTATAGTTTTTGTATTATTGGCATAAAACTGAACCTCTTTTTTTTGTTAATAACAACTGTAATTTTTATTTACGGAACAATTAAATAGAACTTGAAATCATACAAAGACATGAATTGCTGTTTTGTAACCGGATGGGCCGCTATTTCTTTGATAAATTTGGATAAGAGATGTGTGACAAAAATCCTCAAATCACGTACGCATGGAAAATAAAATTTCATAATAAAATATGAAGCAAGTAAAAGTTATGGAAAAATTATTGAAATCGTAAATATTTATCACATCGAAATTCTAAAATATATATAATTTCGAACAAATCCCTATTTCATAACAATAAAATAATTTTTAATACCCTCATCCCTGGAGACTTTTGCAATAAATAGAGCTATTGTATTAAACATTATGTGATCATCACTACAATTTCAACAATGAAACGAAAAAACTCATTGATAAAAAATAACAATGAGATAAATATTAGAACTCATTTATGAGCTTGTTAAATAAACATCAATCACGTTTCCATTCAGTTCCGAACCAATAATTATTTCTGTCCTAATAATAACCGAACAATGGAAAGCACAATAGCGAGCGTCAGCTTTGACCTCTTTCATGTTGGTTCAACAAGATATTATTTTGTAAATGCGTTTCGGCAAACTACATTTCTTGTTGTGTCTGCACAGAAATCGCAAGGATGGCAGATATTTTTGTTGCCATTTGTGTACTGAGCGCACACATTTTTTATAGGGTGCGATCGCTTCAAAAATGCAATGATGCGTTGTTTTTCAGTGTTTTTAATTTGGAAAGCATAAAGTTCACGCGGGGTCGCTGGGGATTTCGACCCGCCCCCCGAAAAACAACCAGTTGGCATAATTCGAATCTACATTATTTTCAAAAATATTGCCACGACGATCGCGCCGGAAGGACATCGAGGCGTGGTCAAACAACTGATGTCATCACTCCAGAAGGTTCTCTAGACGACGGTCGTGGATTTATTTTTCTGATTCATCCTACTTTTACCTGAATTGTACTTTTACCAGCTTTTTGTACTTTTTTTTCAATTGATAATTATGAACATTAAAATGGTTTAAAAACCAAGAACTAACCGCAAGCTGGACTGCGTCGCAGCTGAAACGCAAAACCACCGAAAAACTTTCGCAAAGCGCAGATTTAAACAGGCGCACGGAATTACTCGAAGACATAACCATTCTCTGCCTGCTCATTTCATGTCACGGAACTCAGGCAAGTGCACTCATGAACAATATGCGGTCCACTTGTGAGCATTCATGTCCTCGCTCAAAACTTCTTGAAGTGCTCTGTTACGCCAGATAACTGAAACGTGTGGACGTACGTAATTTCGAGTTTAAACAGAAAGGCTTGCAGTTTTAAAATGCACTCGGTAATTTCCAGTTCTGTAACTGACTTCCTAGAACGAAGTGTGCCGATCAATACGAATTAGGCTGGCACTTTGGATGAGGTGGTAGACTCTTGGAGTTCTAAAGTTCGTTTGAAAAAATAACGTTTCTCCAATTTAAACTGCTGTCTCTATTACGGACCCAACAATCAATAATCTCCACTTTCCCTCTCACGGCCATTAAATTAAAATAGTTGCCTTTCCATCCCAATTAGTCGGACACCTTCTTGAAATAACTTTCCAGCTAGAGAAACCAACGTCGTAATTACTGAATAGTTTTGTTGAACGGTTGGATAATTTGGGGGCATCACAGCTCGACTCGACCCGACGCTCACGATTACAGGGGTCGCCTCCATCGGACTGCGGCCAGGACCGAAATAGAGGGATGATCTTTACGCTGATACTGAGGAATTTGCTGACACTGGAACCTTTCATTAAATGGTAGCCGTTTTATTGTCTTAATGTTAATGGAGAGATCGCAAAGATAAATTGGGGGCGAATTAAAGTTTTAGAATAAATAGTAATCGCTATCAAGAAGTCGACTTGTATATGGGGCAAATGTTTTAGCAACTACATGAAGTCACTTTGTATCAATTTTGAAAACTAATCCCTTCAACCCAAAGCAAAACCCACATCTTCTAATTTATTTATATATTGTACAATGCCCCATAAATAATTCCATAATTTCTAAGAAGGGTTTTAGTGTCGGACCCTGATCCAAATCAGACTTTTCGCTACGTATCGCCGCAGCACGCAGACCGCAATTGGCCCCCAATTGTAAAATTTGCTATTCTTATTTTATGCTGCTTATATTTCGTAATTCCGTGCTAATGTTTATTAATTTTTACAAATAACGTAAATGACCCTCAACTAGTGATTACTGCTCCCCGGCCGTGCAAGTGCCGAAGAAGGATGGGAAGGTTCGTTTATGCGTGGACTTTAGGCGGTTGACTCCTCCCACGCGTCCAGGACACTCTGCGCGACTTCGGAAGTGCCACAATCTTCTCAGTCCTAGAACGGCGGAACTTGAGCTCCACTTGAATGCTGCTGGAACACTGGCCCTGGATGCTAACTTTTCATAGGGCGATGCCCAGCGGCAGGACGACGATATAACGAGGGAACGACACGTTCAGCATCGGAGTGACTAAAAGAACATGAAATTATGAGAAATTTATTTGAAAACCCAACTTCAAAAGAAAACTTTAAAGAAAATATAAAGGTGGATGATGTGCGCAAGATATTAAAACTTTTTCTTTCATAATTGCAATTGAAGAAGTTAAAAAGAGATACAGGTAATAAAACGTAGGGCCTTAGAGACCACACCCAGTTAGTTAAAGGTTTAGACATGGATATGTAATTTAACCCTTACCGTGACTTTTCTCTGTGGTAAATATTAGCAGTTGCCATTTGTGTTAATGACAGTTTGAAGCAAAGACCCTGCTTACACTTGTGGAGCTTAAATTAGACGTAGTTGTATTCGAGTTTAGATATGTGTTACACATTTGTTCATTTATTGGCAGCAACGACCGTTGCGCTCTTTAAAACTTTAAATCAGTGTCGGTTCTTCTGTGTGATCACCGACTATAGTGCAATCTTAAAGCAAAACAGTATCGAAATGTTACCAATGAATAATATTGTTTCAAAACATAAGAAATGTGCACATTATACAGGCATTTTAAATAAAAAATTCTAATCTAAACTATCCAATTGTTAGTATCAAGGGCCGCCACTGTTTCGTAGTAGTGTAGGTTCTAAATGTAGGACGGTATTTATTTTACAATATGTGATCGACAATTTATTTCTGAACTAGTGGCTAAATTTACAAAGGTCATAAACTGTTGTTTGTGCTAACACTTTGGAATCCATGGCCCAAATTATCGCACACGATCTCCGCACTTTGCGTTTGGAGTTTATTAGCATTGACAATAATAATACACAAAAATCTTTTCAAAGCACAAAAAAATTAATAATTTATTTTTTCTTCAAACGTCAGAAAACGTGAGATTGTTTAGGTCAATAGGTAACGGCCTATTTCACTGTCATGACAGACAAAGTCAGCTGGCGGCACTAAAAGTAACCTTGAAATTACAAAGAAATTTAAAGAAAAGATAGCATGTTTTATTCGGAGAAAAGTGGCTTTCCGTGGCGCGTCTGTAATTGTCCGTCTCGCAGGCTCGGTTGTGAGTCAACAAACCTCACTTTTGTTTTTCATAAAACAATTTACTATTTTACAATACTAGCTTATAGACTGAGCATTATTAGCCTACTTGAAGGTTAATAATATTTTAAAAGCTCCCTAGGTCAATAATGAAAAAGTCCACAATAATTGAAGAACGTACCGGGTGTCTCAGAGGTGTGGACCATCAATTACGCCCTTACTTTGAAAGATATCAAAACAAGGTTTTCGGTAGCCATACGATACCTTCACAATTTAATTATTAGAAATATAAAGAGTGTTCTAATATTAGTAATATATCAAATTTTTTTTTTAATAGAATGCCCTGCAGATTAGTGGGTGAATTAAAAGAGCATTTAATGCTGAGCTGAATTACACAAATAACACCCTCTTTAACTGTTAAAATATAACATTGTGATGATAAAAATAGCTCCCAAATTACACAAATAACACCCTAAAAGGCAGACTGAAATTTTTACAATTTTTCTTCAAGTGGCGCATCCACAATTTTTTGCCATTCCTTTAATTTTCTGTTATACACTTTCTGGTGTCTTTATCTGTTCAAATATGACATTGTGATGTTAAAAATAGCTCCCAAATTACACAAATTACACCCTCAAAGGCCGACTGAAATTTTTACAGTTTTTCTTCAAGTGGCGCATCCACCATTTTTTGCCATTCATTCAATCTTCCCTTATAAAGTTCCTGGTGTCTTTATCTGTTCAAATATGACATTGTGACGTAAAAATAGCTCTCAAATAACACCCTCGAAGGTCGACTGAAATTTTTACAGTTTTTCTTCAAGTGGCGCATCCACCATTTTTCGCCATTCCTTTAATCTTGTTTTATACACTTTCTGGTGTCTTTATCTGTTCAAATATGATATTGTGATGTTAAAAATAGCTCCCAAATTACACAAATTACACCCTCAAAGGCCGACTGAAATCTTTACAGTTTTTCTTCAAGTGGCGCATCCACCATTTTTTGCCATTCATTCAATCTTCCCTTATAAAGTTCCTGGTGTCTTTATCTGTTCAAATATGACATTGTGACGTAAAAATAGCTCTCAAATAACACCCTCGAAGGTCTACTGAAATTTTTACAGTTTTTCTTCAAGTGGCGCATCCACCATTTTTCGCCATTCCTTTAATCTTCTTTTATACACTTTCTGGTGTCTTTAACTGTTAAAATATAACATTGTGATGATAAAAATTGCTCCCAAATTACACAAATAACACCTTAAAAGGCAGACTGAAATTTTTACAATTTTTCTTCAAGTGGCGCATCCACAATTTTTTGCCATTCCTTTAATTTTCTGTTATACACTTTCTGGTGTCTTTATCTGTTCAAATATAACATTGCGATGTTAAAAATATCTCTCAAATTACACAATTACACCCCCAAAGGCCGGCTGAAATTTTTACCGTTTTTCTTCAAGTGGCGCACCCACCATTATTCGTCATTCCTTTAATATTCTTTTATACACTTTCTGGTGCTTTTATCTGTTAAAATATAACATCGTGATGACAAAGATGGCTCATAAAGCTCTCAAATTACACAAATAACACCCTCAAAGGCCAACTGAATTTTCTACAGTTTTTTTCAAGTGGCGCATCCACCATTTTTTGCCATTCCTTTAATCTTCTCTTATACTCTGTCTGCTGTATTTATCTGTTCAAATATAACATTGCGATGTTAAAAATATCTCTCAAATTACACAATTACACCCCCAAAGGCCGACTGAAATTTTTACAGTTTTTCTTCAAGTGTTACATCCACCATTTTTCGCCATTCCTTCAATCTTCCCTTATAGACTTCCTGGAGTCTGTATAGTTTTTCTTCAAGTGGCGCATCCACCATTTTTCGCCTTTTATTTAATCTTCATTTATAGACTTCCTGCTGTCTTCATCTTTTCAAATATGACATTGCGATGTTAAAAATACCTCCCAGATTACACAAATAACACTCTCAAAGGCCGACTAAAACTTTTACAGTTTTTCTTAAAGTGGCGCAACCACCATTTTTTGCCATTCTTTAGTTTTCTAATATAGACTTTATGGTGTCTTTGTCTGTTCAAATATAACATTGTAATTATGAAAATAACTCCGAAATAACAAAAATTACACCCTGAAAGGGTCTGACTGAAATTTGTACAGTTTTTCATCGAACAGCGCATCCACCATTTTTGCCATTTGTTTAATCTTCTCTCATACACTTTTTGGTGTCTTTATCTGTTCAAATATAACATTCTGATGATAAAAAAAGCTCCCAAATTATACAAATTACAGCCTCAAAAGCCGACTGAAATGTTTACAGTTTTTCATCGAGCTGATAAATTGGTGGCAGAAGTGGGCCGAAATGTGTGGCCTGTATTCAGGATTCCTGATTTTTAAATAAGTAGCAATCTTATTGGGCATTTTACTAATTATTGCATTATTTTGTAGGTTTTTCACCTTGGAAACCTATGAATGCTCTTGGCATGTCAGGAATGGGTCTCTTGCCAAGATATTTTTTTACCTCTATACTTTCAAACCTTCTTGAAGATCCATCTTTACTGTTGAGAATATTTATAATAATGATATCTTCACGAATGTCAATATCTGTCGTGAGCATATCACAAAGTTCAATAGTTCGACAACCCTCAGTCAGCAACACCAATGACAAGCACAGCCTACAACCAATTTTTCAATTCACATCTTTAAACGTCTACGTTGTTATTATCACTTAATTACGACGGTTTGGAAACAGAAAAACTCCGCTGTGAAGTTAGAAGTTAGAAGTTAGAAGTTAGAAGTTAGTTAGTTATAGATTCCGAAGATATCACAACCTTATTATTATTTTCGGAATGTTTGCCCCGTATAATTACGCCCGAACTTCACAGCGGAGTCCGTTTCTCAGCCGTCGCAATTCTACCCGCACTTCGCACTACATAATTATAATAAAATTCCCAAAACAATCAACGCATTAATACGATCATAAATAACTTTCAGGTCTCGCTTCCACAAGTACAAGACAAAGGCCCGCATATTACATACTCCCCGGAAATAGTTTGAATTTTCGTGCACAAACCAGCAAATAAAAAATCTTGCAGAATAACATAACACAAAGGCCGAACACTACTCCCAGCAATGCCATTAATGCGAATTCTCGCTTCCCGGTTGCAAATCAGATCCAACGACCATTGCCCTTTCCGAATTCTAAGAACCGACGACTGGGGTAGCGGCTAAACTTCTTGTAAAATATATCCAACAAAAAACGATCCTTCCTGTGACTTGATAAATTATGCAGGAGGCGACCTATTCTTGAGAAAGCGAGCCGGGCCTGCGCGGTACATCACAAAAAGACTTGAAAAAACTTTGCGCTTAATTTATTGCAGATTTATTCGTCGATTGAAAGGTCAGCGGATCCCGGCGAATGTAAGAAAGGCAATTGCTTCTTTGCCGGAAACATAAAAGACGAAATTAGCTGCGTCACCTTGTGGCGCGTCTATGCAAATGTTGCTGTAGATCGGGGACTGCTTCAAATTTTCATGGGGTGCTTTTTGTGGCTATTGGCAATTGCTGACTTTCTGGACTGGTGGGTATCGATTGGTAAACTTGAGTCAATAACGGTTTGTGTAATTACCTTAATTGATCAATAAGAAGGATGTAGGGTAGATTAGGGACACGGACACGAACGGTTTTAATTTAGGCCATAGTTTAAATACACCGTTGAATTTAGGAAAAATCGCACGCTAAAAATAAATTGAAAAAAAAAACATATAATTACATGACAAATTAAAGTTGACCTTGAAATTAATATCGCGAAAAAAAAGTAACTTTCAAATAGTTTGTAGTGACTAAAAAATGTTATTTGGTTTGTGTTGCGTTAAAATCAAACAGTAGATAAGGTCCGTTTTTCTTGAAACACCCTGTATGTCAACAAGTACCATTGGATTATGCGGTTGTAAAACTCGTTCGATTAAAATTGCAATATAAATTAATTCCTTTCCAAAGTTTTATTTCTCAACATTGTTTGTATTGTCCTCTCTTAATACATCCACAAACTAACGGAAGCTTCATCTACGCTTCAAACCAATTATGATTTTGAAAGCAATCAACGGTAAAGTTTCCTGTTAAGCATAAATTGGAGTTTGTTTAACATTCCAAAGAAAGCCAGTAGAGGGCACAATCTTCAAAGCTTGAGCAACTCTGTATCAAGTTTACCGGCTGATTAAGTCTGAGGCCGATAGGTGGCATCATTCGACGAAAGCTGTATTTCCGCGCTCGCCAGTCTGCCACTGAAGCCGCAGAGATGGCGCCACCACAACGAAATTCACCAATTATTCACTTCGGCAGTATTGCAGGAATGCCTATTGCCCCCTTATGGATTCTCCGACAATAACCAATGCTTAGATTAAATTCATTAATTACCAGTTAATCAGGGATCGAAACGACATATTGTATTGAGAAATTCGCGTCAATATTGCTGCAGCCGGGACGTCCCTCCGCCTGAAATCTTCTGGTGGTAATTCATGCAAATACAAGGCGGAAAGCCTTGTTCTTGGAACTTTCAACATAAACCTCACTTTTCACGATTTGAGCAAACAGTAATTCAAGCTAAAATCATAAAACTTAGATTAATCCGATTCGGGAGAGTGAGAATGGAAGGAGATGTATTAGAACGGGCGAAGTTTATGCAGAGTCAATGTTTACCCGTTACTGGAAGTTTTACGGTCACTTTTAATATGCTTCGAAATTTAATTGGAAAATCGATGGGAGTTGCTGAGGTGTGAGGTCGGATGTGTGTTGGGAATTGCTGGGACAATCGTGGAATAAAATATTGTATGCGACACGGGTAAAAATGGCCACGTGCGATAAACAGACGTTTTTGTATAAACATAAACTATTATTAAGTTCTAGTACTACTTCTTATTCTTTCATCTTTTTATCTTTTTACATTCCATTTTGGTTGACAAATGATATCCTGTCAAGGTGTTCCCTAATTAAAAATAATGTAACCGTGCGTCATAAATTATTCCAGAACATGTTGCCTCTGGAAAAAGAAATTGGTGCAAAGCCTCCTCGATGTATGAATCATTTACGAATACCCTGTATTATTAATAATATAGAAGATAATGAGATAATAAATGAGAATAGATTTTAGAAGCATGACTTTTACGCCTAATTAACATTTTAATCGAGTATTTAAAAAAAAAAATTAATGTGGTCTGCATTAGGTTCGAATATTCTTATTTTGATTGATGGTATAGCGCTTTGATATATGTACAGGTGTCCAAAAATATGATATTTCATGGTGTGCAAAAATGCCATTCCTCTTTGTTTTTTCTGTGTTATTTCTGAAAAATCATAATTTTTATTTTCTCCAAGTTTAATTCTAGCTTCTTTCTTTTCAGGTGTCTTTCCAAGCGTCTTATCATTCCCTTCATATGTGGATTTTTCACGATTTTGGGTTCTTCATAATTTCGGGTTCTTCAAGTTCTCAGGTTTTTAAATTTCTCAAGTAAGGTCGCTCAACCTCTAAGGTTCCTCACGTTTTTATTTTCTCAAAGCTCCAATTTTTCAAGATTTTAGGTTCTTCAAAATTTCGGGTTCTTCAGGTTCTCAGGTTCCTCAAGTTGTTAGATTCCTCCAATTCCTCAGTACGTTTCTGAAGTTCCCAGGTTCTATGGTTTAACAAGTCCTCAGGTACTTTAGGTCCACAGGTTGATCACGTTCTCAGGTTCGTCAAGTTCTCAGGTTCTTCGATTTCACAAGTAAGGTGTCTCAAGTTCTATGGTTCCTCACGCTCTTATTTTCTTAAAGCTCCAATTTTTCAAGATATTAGGTCCTTCAAAATTTTGAGTACTTCAAGTTCTCAAGTTTTTCAATTTCTCAAGTAAGGTCTCTCAAGTTCTAAGGTTCTTCAAGTTCTTATTTTCTCAAACCTCCAATGTTTGAAAATTTTAAGTTCTTCAAAATTTCGGGTTCTTTAAATTCTCAATTTCCTCCAACTCCTCAGTACGTTTCTTAAGTTCCCAAGTTCTATGGTTTCACAAGTCTCCAGGTACTCTAAGTCCACAGGTTGATCACGTTCTCAGGTTTGTCAATTTCGCAGGTTCTTTGATTTCTCAAGTAAGGTCTCTCAAGCTCTAAGGTTCCTCACGTTTTTATTTTCTCAAAGCTCCAATTTTTCAAGATTTTAGGTTCTTCAAAATTTCGGGATCTTCAGGTTCTCAGGTTCCTCAAGTTGTTAGATTCCTTCAATTCCTCAGTACGTTTCTGAAGTTCCCAGGTTCTATGGTTTCACAAGTCCTCAGGTACTTTAGGTCCACAGGTTGATCACGTTCTCAGGTTCGTCAAGTTCTCAGGTTCTTCGATTTCACAAGTAAGGTGTCTCAAGTTCTATGGTTCCTCACGTTCTTATTTTCTTAAAGCTCCAATTTTTCAAGATATTAGGTCCTTCAAAATTTTGAGTACTTTAAGTTCTCAAGTTTTTCCATTTCTCAAGTAAGGTTTCTCAAGTTCTAAGGTTCCTCAAGTTCTTATTTTCTCAAAGCTCCAATTTTTCAAGATTTTAGGTTCTTCAAAATTTCGGGTTCTTCAGGTTCTCAGGTTCCTCAAGTTTTTATTTTCTCAAAGCTCCAATTTTTCAAAATTTTAAGTTCTTCAAAATATCGGGTTCTTCAATTTCTCAGGTTCCTCAAGTTGTTAGGTTCCTTCAACTCCTCAATACGTTTCTAAGGTTTCAAAGTTCTATGGTTTTACAAGTCCTCAGGTTCTTTAAGTCCGCAGGTTGCTCAAGTTCTCAGATTTGTCTTGTTCTCAAGTTAGGCCTCTCAAGTTCTCAGGATCCTCAAAAGGTCCCGTTCTTTCATTTCTCAAGTTGGTCTTCTCAGGTTCTCAGGCTCTTAGGTGCCTCAAGTTTACAAAGACTTGATCTTTCAAAATTTCAGTTTCTTCAAATTCTCAGGTTCCTCAAGTTGTCAGGTTCCTGCAATTCTTCTGTATGTTTCAAGCTCTCAAATTCTAATTTTTCACAAGTCCTCAGGTACTTTAAGTCCACAGGTGGATCACGTTCTCATGTTCTTCCATTTCTTAAGTAAGTTCTCTAAAGTTCTAAGGTTTCTCAGGTTCTTTAAGTCCACAGGCTGCTCAAGTTCTCAGATTTGTCTTGTTCTCAACTTAGGCCTCTCATGTTCTCAGGGTCCTCACGATGTCCCGTTCTTTCATTTCTCAAGTTGGTCTTCTCAGGTTCTCAGGATCTTAGGTGCCTCAAGTTCACAAAGCCTTGATCTTCCAAAATTTCAGTTTCTTCAGATTCTCAGGTTTCTCAAGTTGTCAGGTTCCTCCAATTCTTCTGTACGTTTCTCAAGTTCCCAAGTCTTCGGGTACTTTAAGTCCACAGATTGATTACATTCTTAGGTTCGTCAAGTTCTCAGGTTCATCCATTTCTCAAGTGAGGTCTCTCAAGTTCTAAGGTTCCTAACATTGTTATTTTCTCAAAGCTATAATCTTTAAAAATTTTAGGTTCTTCAAAAGTTCGGGTTCTTCAAGTTCTCAGGTTTTTCCATTTCTCAAGTAAGGTCTTTCAAGTTTTTATTTTCTCAAACCTCCAATGTTTCAAAATTTTAGGTTCTCCAAAATTTCGGGTTCATCAAATTCTCAGGTTCCTTAAGTTGTTAATTTCTTCCAATTCCTCCGTACGTTTCTCAAGTTCCCAAGTTCTATGGTTTCACAGTCCTCAGGTTCTTAAGTCCACACGTTGCTCAAGTTCTCAGATTTGTCTTCTTCTCAAGTTAGGCCTCTCAAGTTCTCTTGGTCCTCAAAATGTCCCGTTCTTTAATTTCTCAAGTTGGTCTCCTCAGGTTCTCAGGCTCTTATGTGCCTCAAGTTTACAAAGCTTTGATCTTCCAAATTTCAGTTTCTTCAAATTCTCAGGTTCCTCAAGTTGTCAGGTTCCTCCAATTCTTCTGTATGTTTCAAGTTTCCAAGTTCTAAGCTTTCACAAGTCCTCAGGTACATTAAGTCCACAGGTTGATCACGTTTTTAGATTCTTCAAGTTCTCAGGTTCTTCCATTTCTCTAGTAAGGTCTCTCAAGTTCTAAGGTTCCTCACGTTCTTATTTTCTCAAAACTCCAGTTTTTTAAGATTTTAGGTTCTTCAAAATTTCGGGTTCTTGAAGTTCTCAGGTTTTTCCATTTCTCAAGTAAGGTCTCTCAAGTTCTAAGGTTCCTCAAGTTCTTATTTTATCAAATCTCCAATGTTTCAAGATTTTAGGTTCTTCAAATTCTCAGGTTCCTCAAATGGTTAGGTCTCTCAAGTTCTAAGGTTCCTCAAGTTCTTATTTTTTCAAAGCTCCAATGCTTCAAAATTTTAGGTTCTTCAAAATTTCGGGTTCCTCAAGTTATCAGTTTCCTCCAGTTATTCTGTATGTTTCATGTTCCCAAGTTCTAAGGCTTCACAAGTCCTCAAGTACTTTAAGTCCTTAGGTTGATGACGTTCTCAGGTTCGTCAAGTTCTCAGGTTCTTCCATTTTAGAAGTAAGGTCTCTCAAGTTCTAAGGTTCCTCACGTTCTTATTTTTTCAAAGCTCCAATTTTTCAAGATTTTAGGTTCTTCAAAATTTCGGGTTCCTCAAATTCTCAGGTTCCTCAAGTTGTTTCCAAGTTCTATGGTTCTTTAAGTCCACAGGCTGCTCAAGTTCTCAGATTTGTCTTGTTCTTAAGTTAGGCTTCGCAAGTTCTCAGGGTTTTCAAGATGTCCCGCTCTTTCATTTCTCAAGTTGGGTTTCTCAGGTTCTCAGGCTCTTAGGTGTCTCAAGTTTACAAAGCCTTGATCTTTCAAAATTTCAGTTTCTTCAAATTCTCAGGTTCCTCCAATTCTTCTGTATGTTTCAAGTTCCCAAGTTCTAAGGTTTTATAAGTCCTCTGGTACTTTAAGTCCACAGGTTGATCACGTTCTCAGGTTTGTCAAGTTCTCAGGTTCTTCCATTTCTCAAATTCTCAGGTTCCTCAAGTTGTTAGGTACCTCCAACTCCCCAATACGTTTCTAAATTTCCCAAGTTCTATGGCTTCACAAGTCCTCAGGTTCTTTAAGTCAACAGGTTGCTTAAGTTCTCAGGTTCTTTAAGTCCACAGGCTGCTCAATTTCTCAGATTTGTCTTGTTCTTAAGTTAGGCCTCGCAAGTTCTCAGGGTCCTTAAGATGTCCCGTTCTTTCATTTCTCAAGTTGGTTTTCTCAGGTTCTCAGGCTCTTAGGTTCCTCAAGTTCTGAAAGCATTGAATTTATTTTCACGAACAAACGGTCTCTTGAAGAACGAGGGTGCGTAGCTTCAGAGGTCTTCTCCAATCTAAGACGACTGGTTCGCCCGCGAATAAGTCTCTACGGACTGCTATTGCAGTCGCGAAGGAGTCCTCTTTATCAGTGTCATCCAAAAGAAAAATCGGCTTGAGACACACACCACCTTGTCTCAAGTTCCATACGGAGAGTCGATAGACCATCTCCCCTTCACTACAGAGCGAGGTGAACGACCTCCTCTCTTGGAGAAGCTCAGCGCATCTTCCCGAATTCCATATCCAGCGTGACTCATCGCCTAGCCCAAACGAAACTTGAATTTTGGTGAATTTCGGATTTGTTTGTATTGTCTCTGGGTATCGTTGCTTGCGCTCAGCAGAGGGCGCGCCGACATCTGTATGTGCTGCAATTAGATCTTTGTTTTCGTTTATTTAGTGCTATCTCTAATTTTTCAATAAAGCGTTGTTTTTATTTATAACTAGCTGACCCGGTGAACTTCGTATCACCTACAATCCCGTTCTATTAAAAGTAATCCGAAGTAGCGATTCAAGAAGAAATTACAGTTTTGTATATCGTCTGATAGTTCCATCACAAACGCCATCTATTAGAAGTAATCCGAAATATCGATTCAAGACGAAATGACATTGTACATCGTCTGATAGTTCCACCACAAACGCCATCTATTAAAAGTAATCCGAAGTAGCGATTCTCATAGAAAATGACCTATTTTTAAGTTTTTGATTTTCAGCTGAACTTTACAGTTAAAACCCAAGAGAGCCCCTGCTCTCTGCTATAATAGCGCTCTGGCCTGCTAGTCGGGGCGGAGACAAATCCAACAAATCAAAGATCACAAAAATCGGTCCAGCTCAAGGGGACTCCCTGGGCTCCCATGTCCATGTGAAAAATAGTTTACCACCCATTCTCATACCTACCAAATATACAAAAAAAAAAATCATAAAAATCGGTCGAGCCGAAAAATTGGTCCAGCCCAAGACCCCCCCCCCCTCCCGGGCACACATGTTCATGTGAAAAATACTTTACGACCTATTCTCATACCTACCAAATATACAAAAAAATATTCATAAAAATCGGTCGAGCCGAAAAATCGGTCTCCATGTCCATGTAAAAAATAGTTGTAAACCATTCCTGTATTATAACGAGCAAAACAAAACAAAAAATTCAAATCGGTTTAGCGAGACTAACGGTTTAGATAAAATTATCTAGTCCGGGTTTGGATCGTAGATTGTAGATTGTAGATTGTAATCACAAATATATTGGGCAATCACGACGATGAATTCCAACTAGATTTAAAAAGCACATGACCACCACATAGACAAAATTTGCGTTAAATTAGTTAAACCTGTAAATAATTGTAAATTTCTAGACATTTACGAAAGTCTAGAAATATATAAGAATAGGAATTGTGTTTTCAATAGCGATAGAGGACCGATCCCCCCTTCTGCACTATTCCCACTTTTGAACAGTACGGGTGGGGGTGCGTCCTAATCAGTATAAATAGAACGGTGTGTTAGCGTGTGAGGTTAGTATAGTCATCGCTCTGATGATGCCAACATTGATGGCAAAACGTGCGTCGGTAATTAAAAGAAAATGTGTTTTAGCGAAAAACTAGTACTCTACCTATAATCCGTTTATTAGTTGTTGTGTATTTGTTTTTCTTTCTCGTCTTCCTATCTTTGGATATTATACTCATACTCAGAAAGAACTAACCTCAACCATCGGATTGCTAAAATTAAGAAGCAATGGTTTGTTGCATACTCTACTTAATCATCACCCACGATTAACATTGGAAATTCCACCATCGTAGACGCCGAGGGGTGTCATCGGCAGCCTCCGTCGTCGCAGTATTGAGAGAAACCTCTAAACTAATTCATGTTGATATAGGTGTAACTCTATACCTTTACTCCACTATAATTGGGGTCTGTGTGGTTCGGGAGTTCATCTCGTTACATGGGAGCTCTAATTAACAAGGGGAGCTAATGAAATAAGCCCTGATTGCGACACCGATCAAACTGTATATATTATAAACCGACATTCCTAGGTATAGGTATGTGGATGTGCACGAAGCATGAGATGCCCAATTCGGGCGGCTCCATCTTGAGCTGTATGTCACTGATCGTTCCATTTACCTAATGAATATGCTGTGTATTGCTGTGGTGCGTAATTGCTAAATCGGCGGGGACTGATTTCCATCTGCTGATATAACGGCTACTGCATTTGAATTTTGAAGGTAGAGTCGTTCGATTATGCTGGGGGTGGTGGGAATTCTCCAATCTAATCTAAATATCTAATTGCGACTCCCATAATTGAACGTATAGATCGCGTTATTAAGAATGAAGAGGTATTTTATGTCGTTTAGTTCGGAGATCGATTCCGGTGAGCCACTTTCATTAACATAGTATAAAATGACTGCTTAAAATATATTATATACACATGATATTGTTTGCACCTTTGGGACAACATATCATTAAGCATTGTACCAAATATTTTTTACCACCCTTTTGACGAACTGGTGACTGGAGAGCTATCCACACTGCAGTGCACATTAGCAGTTGGGTGCCCCAACAATTAAGTCATGCATTAATATAATTTGATGAATTATAATAACAGCAACTCTGTTTATTTCAGGACGGAATTTCGAATAATATTGTTCTGCAAAACGAGATATCTAAGTATATACGTGTGCACGAAGCATCCACCGTGCAATTTCGAAGCTGGGCTTCATTAGCGGTTTAACTAATAAATATGCTGTGTGCTGCTGTGCCTTGTAATTGCTAAATCGGTAGAGATTGATTTCAATCTGCTGATACGTAATAACGTTATTGCGTTCGAATTTTGTAGTTAGTGTTGTTCGATTATATTTCGGTATATAACGTTCTAATCTAATCTGCAATATCAAATTTTGCCCTCCCGAAATGAGTATTATTGAGAGATATTCTATTTGTTGCTTGATTTAGGGATTGTTCATGCTTATTCTACTTGTTCCACTTTGTGTTCGTACTGAGGCCATTGCGGTGTATAATATAGTATAATATATTTTTCTTAATATTGGCAATCTTGCAACAGCAACAGCAACAGCTGTTAATGGGGATTGGCATTACATTTTATTGGGACATTCTGTCTGGGGGTCGCCAAGCTGGGAACACCTAAATATTGGAGTGGGACGAGGCTGGCGCTTTGAGCTACCACTAGTACACTTGCCGAGGACAGCGATGCCGTGGGTCGGGAGATAGTCGAGGGACGGGATTTGATTGTAAACATTTTGTGAATCGGGAGATTGAGATTTTCTGTTCTGTTTTAGACACCTGAGCAAATCAAGAAAACTGGAATCACAATGCCAACCGGCGACGTTGGAGCGGCGCCACCGAAAACAGGTCACACAAAAAACAGGGAAACAAGGCAAACAGGTGAAAACGTTCCATACCCTAACCCTTCTCTCTTCTCTATTTTATTTTCTCATCGCTTTGTCTCACTCACCCTTCAATTTGCTCCCCTTCTCGCTTTCACCTTCATAATCCTTCTCAATCTTTCTCAACTTAACACTTCTACCAAATCTCAACAATTTTTTCCAACTTACGCGATTCAACAAAATCGTATTGTCGGCTCACTTTTGTAGGATTGACAAGGACTCCAGATCTATGTTGGCAACGAAATAGCAAGCCAAAACACCTGTCTGCATTTTATTTTAACAACATTTGTTTTAAACGCTGTGACGCTTACTTCGGAAGGGTTGCCTCGAGCGTCAGTTTTTTAACGTGGTATGCTCCACTTGACCGCGAGTAGGTACACCGGAGTATGAAAATCCGGGGGTCAGCTGTCAAATAAATGGCAGAACACTACGTTGAATTCAAAATAACGTTAATGTCATTTTAAGGGCTGATGATGGTCGTAGTGTTCTGCCGAAACATGTTCCATTTGTAATTTTACACTTATTAAAGTTTGTGGAGTTCGACTTAGAAATATTCAAATTTTAATTTAATCAAAAACTAATGGCTGCGTCAACAATTTTGTTTAGTATACCTACACGTCTAAACACAGAAATAAAAATTTGTATATAGTCAAAAATTATGGTATCATCCTGAACCAACATATAATTCGCAGTTTGCTGAACCATATGTATAAATATATGTTCTGGATAACATTGTCCTGAACCAGCAACGTTGCCATAGTTCTGTTGGAATGAAATAAGATAACACTTAAAGGAAGAGATTCCACAAACCATTTTGGTAAATCGTTTTTTTTTGTTCAGTTGTTGACTCGATTACATAAAGTTAAAATTATCGGGATTATAAAAACGAAGATTCTTTGAACCAATGGTGCCCCTTGATCAAAGCGGTCCCCCAGTCCCAATTGGCCCCACTTGTCCCAAGGGCGCACCCTGTCCTGTGGGGCCTCCCCTGTGCCAAAGGGAGCCACCATAGTAGTTAAGTAGTGCCGGTTCTGGCCCACTTTGACCTGAATTGACCTTTGGCCTTGAGAATATAGTGCCGGTTCTGCCCCAGTTAAATGACCCAGTCGTCAGAGGACAAGTCTGGACTTGAGTGGAGTTTAGCCTTCAGATTATAACGCCGGTCCTGGCCCAGTTTGATGACCCAGCCTTGACAAGTGTTGACTTGTAATTCAGACGGAAACGTTCCGAATTGAATCGAGTATTAGCGAAGCTCCCCACGATTTAGCCTTGAGATTATAACGCCGGTCCTAGCCCAGTTTGATGACCCATCTCTGGCAAGTGTTGACTTGTAGTTCAGACGGAAACGTTCCGAATTGAATCGAGTATTAGCGAAGCTATACACACCCCGCGCCCGCCCTGGCCTTACTCTGTTTTTAAACAGTTTCGAACTGAACCGAGCATTAACGAACAAACTGGGGCGGAACCGTTTCGAATTGAATCGAATATTATTGAAGCTAACCACACCCCGCGCCCACCTTTGCCTTGCTCTGTTTTGAAACAGTTCCGAACTGAACCGAGCATTAACGAACAGACTGGAATGGAACCGTTCCGAATTGAATCGAACATTAGCAAAACTCCCTCCACCCCGCGCCGACCCTGGCCTAGCTACCCCCTGCGCCGAGCCTGGCCTAGCTACCCCCTGCGCCCACCCTGGTCTAGCTCCCCAACCGACAGAGTATGGGTAGACATGTTTTAGCTACCTCCACTCCTGTACCCTTTTAATTACAAGCTCTTCTATAAATATGTAAGATTCTTGCTCACAATTTTTTATTTGTAATTTGCTCTTTTAAGTTATAAACTATTAAGCAGAAAACATGGGTGCATTTTTAAAGAAATTAAATAACCATATTTTTTGCAAAAGTTTGTTGTACCACATCGATTCACTGCAAAATTTACGTCTCAAGTGATAGATGATTTGAATAAGAAAATCAAAAGTGAGAAAAAATAATTATATTTAATTAGTAAAGGTGCAGTAGGTCAAACAATCAACTTTAAGTTTACCAAAGGATGAAGTGTACGAAAGAAAAAGCTTTTAAAATAGAAAAAGATCTAGCCATATTAAAAGTTATAAGCATGTACCAACTACAATATAGAATTTAAAATATAAAAATATTTGATGTAGAACGTTGTTTTGTAGAAAAAAAATATGTATTATTTAAAATTATTTTATCATTTGAATGAGCATGAAATTTGACACAAAAAATTGCAGTCAGTAAAACGTGAAATTTGCCACCAAAAATTATTAAGAAAAGAAAAAAATAAAATTTGAAACCAAAATATAAAATATACTGTTAAAAAAAATAAATTTAACATGAAAATGTGAGGGTTGGTAATGAAACTCAGATATGATAACTTTTATTAATATAACACATACTTTAAAATTATTTACAAAAAAAATATAAAATAAATTACCTAATATGTACAGTTGTGGCCACATAAATCTCGTACAAAATACATAAATTTTAATATAACATTAAATTAATAATAATTGATACTATAATATAAATGCTGTTTAATTATTACAAATTTCATTTCAATAAAATTTTATAGTTTGATTAACATAAATTCATGTTTTTTTGTCAAAATTTGTTTTACAACAAACGTTATTGGAAAAAGAATGATGATGTCATAATGAGGTTGTACGACATTCATATGGCCAAAACTGTACATGCTAACAAAATTAAACATAAAAAAATCATTGCATAAACATTAAATCAAATATTATATGTATATTCTAACACTAAATATATTATTAACCTACCCAATTACTGTTGTTCCACTCTTTTAAGTACATACTTGTTTTGAACTAAAACACGTATTCTTACAAAAAATAAAAATATTAATAATATAATTTGACACCAAAATAATAAGCTGAGTTAACAAAAAAATTAAATTGCAGATTCGGCATAAATAAAACTAAAAACATAAAAAAAGTTAAGCAATTACCTAATACTCATAAAATTTATCATATTTTTTTTTACAAAATTATAACAATAAAAAAACTTAATAAACAAACATTAAGGGCCGGTTTCACCAACATCGATTATCTTTAACTGATAAATAACTGCATAGATAAGTTTGTTAAAACTATAGCAACAATGATTAAGTTTAACGGAGATTGTTGAAATCGGCCCTAAATGAATTTATATATTCCAATGCAATTATTGAGCAAAAATAATTATAAATCTACCACTAATTAATGTTGTTCCAGACTTTTAAGAGTTCTTGTTTTAAACTAAAACATGTATTCTTAGAAAAAAAAATGCAATTTGACACCAAAATAATATGCTGTTCCAGTCATATAAGTTATTGTTTTAAACTAAAACATGTATTCTTACAAAGAAAAATGAAATTAGACAACAAAAATTTCAAATTCGGCAAAAATCAAATTTTAAATCAAAATTGCATAGAAAATATTATTGGTAATGAAACCCAAACATAAAAAAAGTTAAGCAGTTAACTAATACTAATAAAATTTATCATAAAAAAATTAACAAAATTATAACAATAAAAAAATTAATAAACAAACATTAAATGAGTTTATATATTCCAACGCAATTATTCAGAAAAAATCATTGTAAACCAAGCACTAATTTTAATGTTGTTGTAGTCTTTTAAGTTTTTGTTTTAAACTAAACATGTATTCTTACAAAAAAAATGACACCAAAATAATATGCTGAATTAACAAAAAAAATGAAAATTGTAAACAAAAATTGGAGATTCGAGAAAAATCTAATTTTAAATCAAAATTGCATAGAAAATCTTATTGGTAATGAAACCCAAACATAAAAAAAGTTAAGCAGTTAACTAATAATAATAAAATTTATCATAAAAAATTAACAAAATTATAACAATAAAAAAATTAATAATAAACATTAAATGAGTTTATATATTCCAACGCAATTATTCAGAAAAAAATCATTATAAACCAAGCCCTAATTTTAATGTTGTTCTGGTCTTTTAAGATTTTGTTTTAAACTAAACATGTATTCTTACAAAAAAAATTACACCAAAATAATATGCAAATTTAATGAAAAAAATTAAAATTGTAAACAAAAATTGGAGATTCGGCAAAAATCAAATTTGAAATCAAAATTGCATAGAAGATCTTATTGGTAATGAAACCCAAACATAAAACAAAGTTAAGCAGTTACCTAATACTAATAAAATTAATCAGAAAAGAAAATTAACCTAAACTTATAACAATAAAAAAAATTAAATGAATTAATATAATTATTCTAACATAAGTATTTAAAAAAAATCACTTTAAACCTACCAGTAATTACGGTTTTTTCAGTCATTTAAGTTCTTCTTTGAAACTAAAACATGTATTCTAACAAAACAAATAAATAAATATGTATGTATATTACCCATATCAGCCTTGGGTTCCCTCTGGACCTCACCCTTCTGTGAGTGTTTTTCAAGTGTCAGAGTTAAGGGTACCTACAGTTTTAGGTGGACTACGAACCACAGGAAATAATCCCATTTGCAGCGTAATTATGGGCCATTATACTCTGCAAGTTGGCCAGATCTTGGCAGAGAGAAGACAAGCATCCGAAAAATTCTGATGGTTTTGTCGGGAATTGAAACCAACATTTCTGCGTCAGAAGCCAACACGCCAGCCTCTGTCCTACAGCTGTACCTAAAAAATAAATAAATAAGCAAATTTGACACCAAAATAAACCGATTGAGCAAGAAAAATGAAATTTGACACCAAAAATTGAAAATTCGGCAAATATTAAAATTGAAATCAAAATTGTATAGAAGATCTCATTGGTAATGAAACCCAAACATGTTATTTTTTTTTACAAATTTTTTTAAAAGTATGTACAAAGAAAGTTGAAAAGTTATTACTAATAAAATTAAATCTATAAAAAAATAATCTGAAATTATACCAATAAAAATATAAATAGATAAATAAATAAACATTAAATTAATGAAGTATCACCTATTCTAACACCATTATTCAAAAATATATTATAAGCCAAGCACTAATTACTCTTGTTCCAGTATTTTAAGCCTTTGTTTCAAACCAAAACACGTATTCTTACAAGCAACACATTCCGCTTCTAATCCTTGCGTCCTTTTTCGAATTTTTGTTAACTGTTGTTCCAGTTTCCCAAATTTCGAAAAAAGGATAATAAAATCTAACGACAAAAAAAAACAAACGAAAAACCTACTTACTTGGACGACCACGCAACCTTTGAGTAGTTTTTAATTTAGAAAACTTCTCTTCGACAATTTCCACTATTAAAACAGATCAACAAATATGAAGAGCTTCACTCCTACTAAATTTTACATAAGAATAAAATTAGCAACGCTCTGCAAAAATGATTTCCACAGGAAAAATACAATTTTGCTGATTCACAAGGTAAATGCACCGTAAATCTCATTCTAAAGGTGTGTACATACTGTTTTGAGCAAATTTATTTACACGAACGGTAAAATGTCAAAATGGTCAGATGAGTACGCACGATTTTAATAAACAAATAATTTTCGCTAAATAAATATATTTACGTGTGTTCTTTTTGTGTGCGCACAGAAATCATATGAGTAAATTTGCGCAAATCAGTAGGTACCGGCCTTAACGATAGATATGTGTAACATACGATCTGGAGTGACCTTCACTGTTTTAGCTGAAACAGCGGAAAGGAGAGGTTTGCATTCTCTAAAGCTGAGTAAAGACTTACAGACATTTTTCGCTACTGAAGTTAACCTTTTTGCTTATTACAAAAAGTCTTGATGTTTTTCAATAGAATTTAAAAATCAATGTAATGAAAACTTGTAATAATACAGATATAAAGTTGGAACTTTCAGAGCATACTATAGGATGCTCAGAGGACTGGTGCCTTTTCTCTTGAACTTAAATTCTCCATAATACCCCAAAAGAACATTTTCGTTTGTAAACTCCACTATTTTTTCGGAACGTCAACTATTATTAAAAAAATTATATTCTTTATGTTTTGATTTAGAAAGCAGCAATTTATTAATTTCAATTTGAGCAGCGACGCGTAATTCTGGGGGTTTCTAACTTAATTCTTCCATATAACTCTTTCACAAAAATATCAAACTTAATTTAATTTGATTTTAAATTTGAAATTTTAGTTTACATATTATGACAGATGACAAATATCAACACAATCAGTACCTAACCGTCAAAGTCCCTATTATATTTAAAAAGAAATATTTTAAATTTTCGTAAAACGAAGAGCTCCAAAGTAAAAAAAAATTGTGTATATTACACTCGTTTAACAAAGATGCATTATGACATTCGTTCTATTTGAGTACTGCTCACTGCACTCGTCGTGCCCCAAACCCACTCATGTCGCAATAAGCCATACTGTTAAAGTTGTATGATAATGTATGCTAAAATGGATGCTAAAATGGACCCGACTCAGCAAGATGGAGGTCTGAATAGCTGAAGGACTATAAGGAAATCTATTTCATAATATGTATTGGAAAACTAGATGAGATAATAAATAAAAGATTATTATATTTATATTGGGTGTTTATTTAAAGCCATATAACCCCACAACTGTATCACCAAATACAGAAGCCGTTTTCCGGAAAACCGTTTAACCGGAAAACCGCTTAACCAAAAAACGGGTTTTCAGGTTAAGCGCTTAACCAGAAAACCGGTTTTCATGAAAACCGCTTAACCGGAAAACCGCTTAACCGGAAAATCCCTTTTCCGGAAAACCCCTTAACCGGAAAATCGTTAATATACAATACAATATAATTTACAATATGTCCCTAGATGGGGTGCCCATGAGGTGATTTTTTTCTAGTAAGTTGGTTGGAGAAGAATATGTTTGGGCTTGACTGGTTTTGCTTCTTATAAAATTACAAAATTTTATAAAAAGATTAAAAATTGTACATCTTAGTTGATATGTTTTAGTAGGGGGCTTTTTTCTTTGAATAGGGTCGGATTTTTGTTCAAATTTTTTGGTTCAATCTAGTATTCAAAGCCGAACATTGCCTAGCAACGCTTAAAGACTACCAATGAAATTTTATTAAACTTCATTTTTGTCAAAAAAAAATCGGAATGCCAAGTCAGCAAAATTTTTTTTAATTCAGTGTTCCCGTCTTGGCGACGCGACGTATCATATCGATACGTAATCCAAGAAAATTTTTCTATGGTTCATTGAGCCGCTATCTGTTGAAAAAACTTGTAAACAAATTTCACAAAAATATAAAAAAGGTATCAGCCGTTACTGCCACTGTGTTCAGGTTGCTAGGCAACTTTACCTTCATCAGTCTATGAACTTTACCTTCATCAGTTTATATCCTCAACAATAAAGAAAATACCGCTTAATTTAAAACGGTCTGATTAAAATGTTTGACTGTTTTAGTTTTCTACAATTCTATAAGCAAAACCAGTCTAGACCAAAAATATTATTCTCCAAACAACTTACTAGAGAAAATCACCTCATCAGGGACAATATATTTCATCCTGTAACAAATTAATATAAACAAAAATTATAAAAATCTTCAAACTTTAGTTGATGAGTTCATATGTGAAGCGGCTTATCTGGCCAAACAGGATTCCTGAAAACCGCTTAACAGAAAAACCGCTTAACCGGATTTCAGAAAACCAGTTTTCAGAAAAACCTCTTAACTGGAAAATTGATAAACGGGAAAACCGCTATGATGTACAATTATTATACATCCACCAAAAATGGTTTATTGTTTTACAATAAATTCTGGAATGTTAAAACCTTGAATAAACCGGTAAACCACACAGCTCTTTTTCTATTAATACAAAGCAGATTAACGAAAAATAGTCACCGTTCTAATACTTCCGATTGTAATTCAAATAATATCTATGGAATTGCCAAAAAAAAAGTGTTAAAAAATTAAAACGATCGACAAGATCTTCCATCAGAAATATTACATTTAACGATTACAAAAACTCTATTTGATCGTGAGGAAATTGAAAGAAATCAAAAGAACAATCATTAGATCCAAATATCGTTAAATAAAATAAATCGTTATTAGTCCGTATATGATGAGAAACGCATGCTTAATTTTCCACAGACATACAAAACCTTGGGGCTATCAATATCATTAAGGGAAAGAAGAAAACGTAAGAGTTGAAATTTCTTCCGAAAAAGTTTATGTAAACTATTTGAAAAACGCAATACGTAGATATGAAGCGGTTAAATTTAAAGACTTGTTTCGTTTCGTTCTTTGATATTTAAAAAAAAGTTTCTCTAAAGTACGTCAAGAACTATAAAGACCTCCATCTTGCTGAGTTTAGGATATCAATATGCTTCCTGGAGTTTGTTATAAATTACAAATATTCTTCTTTATCCAAGTTCGAATCGTGGAATCTTGTTCTATGTATATTTGAAGGTTGAAACTTATAATCTATATTTCTTATAAATAAAGCTACAATATTTTTTTTAAATATTTTACAATTGGCTAGATAAGCTGCTTCATTTATATGAACTTATCAACTAAAGTTTGAAGCTTTTTATAATTTTTGTTTATATTAATTTGTTACTACATAAAACATATATATGATGCTTCACCAAGGCTCGGTTTTCCGATTAAGCGCTTTTAACGAAAAACCGGTTTATCGGTTAAGCGCTTTTCCTGAAAACCGGTTTTCCGCTTAAGCGCTTTTCCTGAAAACCGGTTTTTTGGTTAAGCGGTTTTCCGGTTAAACGGTTTTCCGGAAAACGGCTTCTATATGTGGTGATACAGTTGTGGGGTTATATGGCTTTAAATAAACACCCAATATAAATCTAATAATCTTTTACTTATTATCTCATCTACTTTTCCACTACATATTATGAAATAGATTTCCTTACAGTCCTTCAGCTATTCAGACCTCCATCTTGCTGAGTCGGGTCCATTTTAGCATACATTATCATACAACTTTAACAGTATGGCTTATTGCGACATGAGTGGGTTTGGGGCACGACGAGTGCAGTGAGCAGTACTCAAATAGAACGAATGTCATAATGCATCTTTGTTAAACGAGTGTAATATACACAATTTTTTTTTTACTTTGGAGCTCTTCGTTTTACGAAAATTTTAAAATATTTCTTTTTAAATATAATAGGGACTTTGACGATTAGGTACTGATTGTGTTGATATTTGTCATCTGTCATAATATGTAAACTAAAATTTCAAATTTAAAATCAAATTAAATTAAGTTTGATATTTTTGTGAAAGAGTTATATGGAAGAATTAAGTTAGACACCTCCAGAATTACGCGTCGCTGCTCAAATTGAAATTAATAAATTGCTGCTTTCTAAATCAAAACATAAAGAATATAATTTTTTTAATAATAGTTGACGTTCCGAAAAAATAGTGGAGTTTACAAACGAAAATGTTCTTTTGGCGTATTATGGAGAATTTAAGTTCAAGTTTAAGTTTAAGAGAAAAGGCACCAGTCCTCTGAGCATCCTATAGTATGCTCTGAAAGTTCCAACTTTATATCTGTATTATTACAAGTTTTCATTACATTGATTTTTAAATTCTATTGAAAAACATCAAGACTTTTTGTAATAAGCAAAAAGGTTAACTTCAGTAGCGAAAAATGTCTGTAAGTCTTTACTCAGCTTTAGAGAATGCAAACCTCTCCTTTCCGCTGTTTCAGCTAAAACAGTGAAGGTCACTCCAGATCGTATGTTACACATATCTATCGTTAAGGCCGGTACCTACTGATTTGCGCAAATTTACTCATATGATTTCTGTGCGCACACAAAAAGAACACACGTAAATATATTTATTTAGCGAAAATTATCTGTTTATTAAAATCGTGCGTACTCATCTGACCATTTTGACATTTTACCGTTCGTGTAAATAAATTTGCTCAAAACAGTATGTACACACCTTTAGAATGAGATTTACGGTGCATTTACCTTGTGAATCAGCAAAATTGTATTTTTCCTGTGGAAATCATTTTTGCAGAGCGTTGATAATTTTATTCTTATGTAAAATTTAGTAGGAGTGAAGCTCTTCATATTTGTTGATCTGTTTTAATAGTGGAAATTGTCGAAGAGAAGTTTTCTAAATTAAAAACTACTCAAAGGTTGCGTGGTCGTCCAAGTAAGTAGGTTTTTCGTTTGTTTTTTTTTGTCGTTAGATTTTATTATCCTTTTTTCGAAATTTGGGAAACTGGAACAACAGTTAACAAAAATTCGAAAAAGGACGCAAGGATTAGAAGCGGAATGTGTTGCTTGTAAGAATACGTGTTTTGGTTTGAAACAAAGGCTTAAAATACTGGAACAAGAGTAATTAGTGCTTGGCTTATAATATATTTTTGAATAATGGTGTTAGAATAGGTGATACTTCATTAATTTAATGTTTATTTATTTATCTATTTATATTTTTATTGGTATAATTTCAGATTATTTTTTTATAGATTTAATTTTATTAGTAATAACTTTTCAACTTTCTTTGTACATACTTTTAAAAAAATTTGTAAAAAAAATTAACATGTTTGGGTTTCATTACCAATGAGATCTTCTATACAATTTTGATTTCAATTTTAATATTTGCCGAATTTTCAATTTTTGGTGTAAAATTTCATTTTTCTTGCTCAATCGGTTTATTTTGGTGTCAAATTTGCTTATTTATTTATTTTTTAGGTACAGCTGTAGGACAGAGGCTGGCGTGTTGGCTTCTGACGCAGAAATGTTGGTTTCAATTCCCGACAAAACCATCAGAATTTTTCGGATGCTTGTCTTCTCTCTGCCAAGATCTGGCCAACTTGCAGAGTATAATGGCCCATAATTACGCTGCAAATGGGATTATTTCCTGTGGTTCGTAGTCCACCTAAAACTGTAGGTACCCTTAACTCTGACACTTGAAAAACACTCACAGAAGGTTGAGGTCCAGAGGAAACCCAAGGCTGATATGGGTAATATACATACATATTTATTTATTTGTTTTGTTAGAATACATGTTTTAGTTTCAAAGAAGAACTTAAATGACTGAAAAAACCGTAATTACTGGTAGGTTTAAAGTGATTTTTTCTAAATACTTATGTTAGAATAATTATATTAATTCATTTAATTTTTTTTATTGTTATAAGTTTAGGTTAATTTTCTTTTCTGATTAATTTTATTATTATTAGTTAACTGCTTAACTTTTTTTATGTTTGGGTTTCATTACCAATAAGATTTTCTATGCAATTTTGATTTAAAATTTGATTTTTCTCGAATCTCCAATTTTTGTTTACAATTTTAATTTTTTTCATTAAATTTGCATATTATTTTGGTGTCATTTTTTTTGTAAGAATACATGTTTAGTTTAAAACAAAAACTTAAAAGACTAGAACAACATTAAAATTAGTGCTTGGTTTATAATGATTTTTTCTGAATAATTGCGTTGGAATATATAAACTCATTTAATGTTTGTTTATTAATTTTTTATTGTTATAATTTTGTTAATTGTTTTATGATAAATTTTATTATTATTAGTTAACTGCTTAACTTTTTTTATGTTTGGGTTTCATTACCAATAAGATTTTCTATGCAATTTTGATTTAAAATTTGATTTTTGCCGAATCTCCAATTTTTGTTTACAATTTTCATTTTTTTTGTTAATTCAGCATATTATTTTGGTGTCATCTTTTTTGTAAGAATACATGTTTAGTTTAAAACAAAAACTTAAAAGACTACAACAACATTAAAATTAGTGCTTGGTTTACAATGATTTTTTCTGAATAATTGCGTTGGAATATATAAACTCATTTAATGTTTGTTTATTAATTTTTTTATTGTTATAATTTTGTTAATTTTTTTATGATAAATTTTATTAGTATTAGTTAACTGCTTAACTTTTTTTATGTTTGGGTTTCATTACCAATAATATTTTCTATGCAATTTTGATTTAAAATTTGATTTTTGCCGAATTTGAAATTTTTGTTGTCTAATTTCATTTTTCTTTGTAAGAATACATGTTTTAGTTTAAAACAATAACTTATATGACTGGAACAGCATATTATTTTGGTGTCAAATTGCATTTTTTTTTCTAAGAATACATGTTTTAGTTTAAAACAAGAACTCTTAAAAGTCTGGAACAACATTAATTGGTGGTAGATTTATAATTATTTTTGCTCAATAATTGCATTGGAATATATAAATTCATTTAGGGCCGATTTCAACAATCTCCGTTAAACTTAATCATTGTTGCTATAGTTTTAACAAACTTATCTATGCAGTTATTTATCAGTTAAAGATAATCGATGTTGGTGAAACCGGCCCTTAATGTTTGTTTATTAAGTTTTTTTATTGTTATAATTTTGTAAAAAAAATATGATAAATTTTATGAGTATTAGGTAATTGCTTAACTTTTTTTATGTTTTTAGTTTTATTTTTGCCGAATCTGCAATTTAATTTTTTTGTTAACTCAGCTTATTATTTTGGTGTCAAATTATATTATTAATATTTTTATTTTTTGTAAGAATACGTGTTTTAGTTCAAAACAAGTATGTACTTAAAAGAGTGGAACAACAGTAATTGGGTAGGTTAATAATATATTTAGTGTTAGAATATACATATAATATTTAATTTAATGTTTATGCAATGATTTTTTTATGTTTAATTTTGTTAGCATGTACAGTTTTGGCCATATGAATGTCGTACAACCTCATTATGACATCATCATTCTTTTTCCAATAACGTTTGTTGTAAAACAAATTTTGACAAAAAAACATGAATTTATGTTAATCAAACTATAAAATTTTATTGAAATGAAATTTGTAATAATTAAAAAACATTTATATTATAGTATCAATTATTATTAATTTAATGTTATATTAAAATTTATGTATTTTGTACGAGATTTATGTGGCCACAACTGTACATATTAGGTAATTTATTTTATATTTTTTTTGTAAATAATTTTAAAGTATGTGTTATATTAATAAAAGTTATCATATCTGAGTTTCATTACCAACCCTCACATTTTCATGTTAAACTTATTTTTTTTAACAGTATATTTTATATTTTGGTTTCAAATTTTATTTTTTTCTTTTCTTAATAATTTTTGGTGGCAAATTTCACGTTTTACTGACTGCAATTTTTTGTGTCAAATTTCATGCTCATTCAAATGATAAAATAATTTTAAATAATACATATTTTTTTTCTACAAAACAACGTTCTACATCAAATATTTTTATATTTTAAATTTTATATTGTAGTTGGTACATGCTTATAACTTTTAATATGGCTAGATCTTTTTCTATTTTAAAAGCTTTTTCTTTCGTACACTTCATCCTTTGGTAAACTTAAAGTTGATTGTTTGACCTACTGCACCTTTACTAATTAAATATAATTATTTTTTCTCACTTTTGATTTTCTTATTCAAATCATCTATCACTTGAGACGTAAATTTTGCAGTGAATCGATGTGGTACAACAAACTTTTGCAAAAAATATGGTTATTTAATTTCTTTAAAAATGCACCCATGTTTTCTGCTTAATAGTTTATAACTTAAAAGAGCAAATTACAAATAAAAAATTGTGAGCAAGAATCTTACATATTTATAAAAGAGCTTGTAATTAAAAGGGTACAGGAGTGGAGGTAGGTAAAACATGTCTGCCCATACTCGGTCGGTTGGGGAGCTAGACCAGGGTGGGCGCAGGGGGTAGCTAGGCCAGGCTCGGCGCAGGGGGTAGCTAGGCCAGGGTCGTCGCGGGGTGGAGGGAGTTTTGCTAATGTTCGATTCAATTCGGAACGGTTCCATTCCAGTCTGTTCGTTAATGCTCGGTTCAGTTCGGAACTGTTTCAAAACAGAGCAAGGCAAAGGTGGGCGCGGGGTGTGGTTAGCTTCAATAATATTCGATTCAATTCGAAACGGTTCCGCCCCAGTTTGTTCGTTAATGCTCGGTTCAGTTCGAAACTGTTTAAAAACAGAGTAAGGCCAGGGCGGGCGCGGGGTGTGTATAGCTTCGCTAATACTCGATTCAATTCGGAACGTTTCCGTCTGAACTACAAGTCAACACTTGCCAGAGATGGGTCATCAAACTGGGCTAGGACCGGCGTTATAATCTCAAGGCTAAATCGTGGGGAGCTTCGCTAATACTCGATTCAATTCGGAACGTTTCCGTCTGAATTACAAGTCAACACTTGTCAAGGCTGGG
This sequence comes from Diaperis boleti, assembly GCA_963583935.1. NCBI lineage: Eukaryota > Metazoa > Arthropoda > Insecta > Coleoptera > Tenebrionidae > Diaperis > Diaperis boleti. Next base: position 6,606,025 of record OY757244.1, on the reverse strand, counting down.
TCATCAAACTGGGCCAGGACCGGCGTTATAATCTGAAGGCTAAACTCCACTCAAGTCCAGACTTGTCCTCTGACGACTGGGTCATTCAACTGGGGCAGAACCGGCACTATATTCTCAAGGCCAAAGGTAAATTCAGGTCAAAGTGGGCTAGAACCGGCACTACTTAACTACTCACCATGTCCCAAGGGGCCAACCTGTTTTAGTTACCGTGAGCCACGTAACATTTGTAGAGAAAATAATGAAATAAACTCGATTCCTACCAAATTCTTAGCAAGTTTCATTTCAGTCGTGGGCTTATCAGGTGAGGCATACAACAATTTACAATTATTTAATGGAATGGGATTTTGAAAAACCGCCTCTTAGTGAGCGTCTACGTGTTAAAATAAGTTAAGCGTGCAAAATTTCATTGCAATCAATTTAGTCGATGCCGAGATTTCATGATGATTGGGTCAGTCAATGAAAAACTGTTTTTAAGTGAGCGCGTACGTGGTAAAGAAATTACGTGGTAATTGGTTCAGTGGATCCAAAAAATAATAATTAAAATTAATAAATCAATACCTGTCATTTCTATTTTTTTAACATTTCGCAAGAAATTCGAACTACACCCAGTTCCACACTGAGTGTCTTGGTCAAATTTCATCTTACGATATCGAAATCGTTCATTTTTCAAAGATTGTCAAAGCTGGTCACGACCATCTAATGTGTTGCTATAACAGTTTTTATGTCTTCTGCGGTATGTAGAATGCAGAACTTACTTCTTCAGAGCTCTGTTAGGAAACCAGTTTTTTTTTTTGAGTGTTTTAGTCAAATTTCATCTCGCGATTTCGAAATCGTTCGTCTCTCAAAGATTGTCAAACGTAGTCAAGACCCTCTAATGTGTTGAAGAGGTACTTTTTAGATCTTCTGGTTTATGTAGAATGGAGAAATTACTTCTTCAAAGCTGTGTCAGAAAGCCTTAATTTTTTACGAATTTTTGAGTGTCTTAGTCAAATTTCATCATACATTATCGAAATCGCTCATTTTTCAAAGATTGTCAAAGCTAGTCACGACCATCTAATGTGTTGCTATGAAAATTTTGATGTCTTCTGCGGTATGTAGAATGCAAAACTTACTTCTTCAGAGCTCTGTTAGGAAACCAGATTTTTTTTTTTAGAAATTTTTGAGTGTTTTAGTCAAATTTCATCTCGCGATTTCGAAATCGTTCGTCTCTCAAAGATTGTCAAACATAGTCAAGACCCTGTAATGTGTTGAAGAGGCACTGTTTAGATCCTCTGGTTTATGTAAAATGGAGAAATTACTTCTTCAAAGCTGTGTCAAGAAGCCTTAATTTTTTACGAATTTTTGAGTGTCTTGATCAAATTTCATCTTACGATATCGAAATCGCTCATATTTCAAAGATTGTCAAAGCTGGTCACGACCATCTAATGTGTTGCTATAACAGTTTTTATGTCTTCTGCGGTATGTAGAATTCAGAACTTACTTCTTCAGAGCTCTGTTAGGAAACCTGATTTTTTTTAGAAATTTTTGAGTGTTTTAGTCAAATTTCATCTCGCGATTTCGAAATCGTTCGTCTCTCAAAGATTGTCAAACGTAGTCAAGACCCTCTAATGTGTTAAAGAGGTACTTTTTAGATCTTCCGGTCTATGTAGAATGTAGAAATTACTTCTTCAAAGCTGTGTCAAGAAGCCTTAATTTTTTACGAATTTTTGAATGTCTTGGTCAAATTTCATCTTACGATATCGAAATCGCTCATTTTTCAAAGATTGTCAAAGCTGGTCACGACCATCTACTGTGTTGCTATAACAGTTTTTATGTCTTCTGCGGTATGTAGAATTCAGAACTTACTTCTTCAGAGCTCTGTTAGGAAACCTAATTTTTTTTTGAAATTTTTGAGTGTTTTAGTCAAATTTCATCTCGCGATTTCGAAATCGTTCGTCTCTCAAAGATTGTCAAACGTAGTCAACACCGTCTAATGTGTTGAAGAGGTACTTTTTAGATCTTGTGGTTTATGTAGAATGTAGAAATTACTTCTTCAAAGCTGTGTCAAGAAGCCTTAATTTTTTACGAATTTTTGAATGTCTTGGTCAAATTTCATCTTACGATATCGAAATCGCTCATTTTTCAAAGATTGTCAAAGCTGGTCACGACCATCTACTGTGTTGCTATAACAGTTTTTATGTCTTCTGCGGTATGTAGAATTCAGAACTTACTTCTTCAGAGCTCTGTTAGGAAACCTGATTTTTTTTAGAAATTTTTGAGTGTTTTAGTCAAATTTCATCTCGCGATTTCGAAATCGTTCGTCTCTCAAAGATTGTCAAACGTAGTCAAGACACTCTAATGTGTTGAAGAGGTACTTCTTAGATCTTCTGGTTTATGGAGAATGTAGAAATTACTTCTTCAAAGCTGTGTCAAGAAGCCTTAATTTTTTAAGAATTTTTGAGCGTCTTGGTCAAATTTCATCTTACGATATCGAAATCGCTCATTTTTCAAAGATTGTCAAAGGTGGTCACGACCATCTAATGTGTTACTATGACAGTTTTTGAGTCTTCTGTGGTATGTAGAATGCAGAACTTATTTTTTCAGAGCTCTGTTAGGAAACCTGCTTTTTTTAGAAATTTTTGAGTGTTCTAGTAAAATTTCATCTCGCGATTTCAAAATCGTTCGTCTCTCAAAGATTGTCAAACATAGTCAAGACCCTGTAATGTGTTGAAGAGGCACTTTTTAGATTTTCTGGTTTATGTAGAATGGAGAAATTACTTCTTCAAAGCTGTGTCAAGAAGCCTTAATTTTTTACGAATTTTTGAGCGTCTTGGTCAAATTTGATCTTACGATATCGAAATCGCTCATTTTTCAAATATTGTCAAAGGTGGTCACTACCATTTAATGTGTTGCTATAACAGTTTTTATGTCTTCTGCGGTATGTAGAATGCAGAACTTACTTCTTCAGAGCTCTGTTAGGAAACCTGCTTTTTTTAGAAATTTTTGAGTGTTCTAGTAAAATTTCATCTCGCGATTTCAAAATCGTTCGTCTCTCAAAGATTGTCAAACATAGTCAAGACCCTGTAATGTGCTGAAGAGGCACTTTTTAGATCTTCTGGTTTATGTAGAATGGAGAAATTACTTCTTCAAAGCTGTGTCAAGAAGCCTTAATTTTTTACGAATTTTTGAGTGTCTTGATCAAATTTCATCTTACGATATCGAAATCGCTCATTTTTCAAAGATTGTCAAAGCTGGTCTCGACAATCTAATGTGTTGCTATAACAGTTTTTATGTCTTCTGCGATATGTAGAATGCAGAACATTCTTCTTCAGAGCTCTGTTAGGAAACCTGATTTTTTTTAGAAATTTTTGCGTGTTTTAGTCAAATTTCATCACGCGATTTCGAAATCGTTCGTCTCTCAAAGATTGTCAAACGTAGTCAACACCGTCTAATGTGTTGAAGAGGTACTTTTTAGATCTTGTGGTTTATGTAGAATGTAGAAATTACTTCTTCAAAGCTGTGTCAAAAAGCCTTAATGTTTTACGAATTTTTGAGTGTCTTGATCAAATTTCATCTTACGATATCGAAATCGCTCATATTTCAAAGATTGTCAAAGCTGGTCTCGACAATCTAATGTGTTGCTATAACAGTTTTCATGTCTCCTGCGGTATGTAGAATGCAGAACTTACTGCTTCAGAGCTCTGTTAGGAAACCTGATTTTTTTTTAGAAATTTTTGAGTGTTTTAGTCAAATTTCATCTCGCGATTTCGAAATCGTTCGTCTCTCAAAGAATGTCGAACGTAGTCAAGACCCTCTAATGTGTTGAAGAGGCACTTTTTAGATCTTCTGGATTATGTAGAATGGAGAAATTACTTCTTCAAAGCTGTGTCAAGAAGCCTTAATTTTTTACGAATTTTTGAGTGTCTTGATCAAATTTCATCTTACGATATCGAAATCGCTCATGTTTCAAAGATTGTCAAAGCTAATCACGACCATCTAATGTGTTGCTATAACAGTTTTTATGTCTTCTGCGGTATGTAGAATGCAGAACTTTCTTCTTCAGAGCTCTGTTAGGAAACCTGATTTTTTTTAGAAATTTTTGCGTGTTTTAGTCAAATTTCATCACGCGATTTCGAAATCGTTCGTCTCTCAAAGATTGTCAAACGTAGTCAACACCGTCTAATGTGTTGAAGAGGTACTTTTTAGATCTTCTGGTTTATGTAGAATGTAGAAATTACTTCTTCAAAGCTGTGTCAAGAAGCCTTAATTTTTTACGAATTTTTGAGCGTCTTGGTCAAATTTGATCTTACGATATCGAAATCGCTCATTTTTCAAATATTGTCAAAGGTGGTCACTACCATCTAATGTGTTGCTATAACAGTTTTTGTCTTCTGCGGTATGTAGAATGCAGAACTTACTTCTTCAGAGCTCTGTTAGGAAACCTGCTTTTTTTAGAAATTTTTGAGTGTTCTAGTAAAATTTCATCTCGCGATTTCAAAATCGTTCGTCTCTCAAAGATTGTCAAACATAGTCAAGACCCTGTAATGTGTTGAAGAGGCACTTTTTAGATCTTCTGGTTTATGTAGAATGGAGAAATTACTTCTTCAAAGCTGTGTCAAGAAGCCTTAATTTTTTACGAATTTTTGAGTGTCTTGATCAAATTTCATCTTACGATATCGAAATCGCTCATTTTTCAAAGATTGTCAAAGCTGGTCTCGACAATCTAATGTGTTGCTATAACAGTTTTTATGTCTTCTGCGATATGTAGAATGCAGAACTTTCTTCTTCAGAGCTCTGTTAGGAAACCTGATTTTTTTTAGAAATTTTTGCGTGTTTTAGTCAAATTTCATCACGCGATTTCGAAATCGTTCGTCTCTCAAAGATTGTCAAACGTAGTCAACACCGTCTAATGTGTTGAAGAGGTACTTTTTAGATCTTGTGGTTTATGTAGAATGTAGAAATTACTTCTTCAAAGCTGTGTCAAAAAGCCTTAATGTTTTACGAATTTTTGAGTGTCTTGATCAAATTTCATCTTACGATATCGAAATCGCTCATATTTCAAAGATTGTCAAAGCTGGTCTCGACAATCTAATGTGTTGCTATAACAGTTTTCATGTCTCCTGCGGTATGTAGAATGCAGAACTTACTGCTTCAGAGCTCTGTTAGGAAACCTGATTTTTTTTTAGAAATTTTTGAGTGTTTTAGTCAAATTTCATCTCGCGATTTCGAAATCGTTCGTCTCTCAAAGAATGTCGAACGTAGTCAAGACTCTCTAATGTGTTGAAGAGGCACTTTTTAGATCTTCTGGATTATGTAGAATGGAGAAATTACTTCTTCAAAGCTGTGTCAAGAAGCCTTAATTTTTTACGAATTTTTGAGTGTCTTGATCAAATTTCATCTTACGATATCGAAATCGTTCATTTTTCAAAGATTGTCAAAGCTAATCACGACCATCTAATGTGTTGCTATAACAGTTTTTATGTCTTCTGCGGTATGCAGAATGCAGAACTTACTTCTTCAGAGCTCTGTTGAGAAACCTGATTTTTTTTGAAATTTTTGAGTGTTTTAGTAAAACTTCATCTCGCGATTTCGAAATCGCTCGTCTCTCAAAGACTGTCAAACATAGTCAAGATCCTCTAATGTGTTGAAGAGGTACTTTTTAGATCTTCTGGTTTATGTAGAATGTAGAAATTTTTTCTTCAAAGCTGTGTCAAGAAACCTTAATTTTTTACGATTTTTTTAGCGTCTTGGTCAAATTTTATCTTACCATATCGAAATCGCTCATTTTTCAAAGATTGTCAAAGGTGTTGCTATGACAGTTAAGTCTTCTGTGGTATGTATTATGCAGAACTTACTTCTTCAGAGCTCTATTAGACAACCTGATTTAAAAAAAAAATTGAGCCAAATGCCAACATCGTAAATTGTTTTTATTATCCACTAGTAGGAGAGAAAAATCCATTATTGGGCAAGGTACAGAAAATCGATTTCTGAAACATCAAACACATAAATAATTATGTTTGCTGTAACTAATAGTAAAAAATCGTTATTTATATCATATTTTACATAATTAGGGTAATTTAGGGTAAAAGGAAGCCTCAATAAACGCTTCAAAAAGAATAACAATTGTGGTCCAAGAAGATCATGTCATGACTTTGGAGTGTGTTTCTTGAAGTGGTCGAGCGCGTAGCGCGATGCACCGATTTGAGTGATTCAAGGAAGTTATCGTCTGTGAAAGTTTGTTTTTCCCTGTATCATTGAAATTGGTGCTTCATATTTTAAGTTTAGGAAATTACTACGAATTGGCTCAGGTTTGTAAAAGTGGTTTGTAAACGGATTGTGCATTCAGATTAATACGATTGGTTCAGGATTGTATGATTACTGAATATATTTTTATGTACTCTGTATATTGTATATATTTTTTTGAGGTTACAAAAAAAAGATCTTTATAAATTTGGTGCTGTAAATGGTCAAAACAAAAAAAAATTATTTCCCGAGACTTTATTGCATAAAAAAGGTTTATTTCACACCTGAATATAAACTGACATTTTTCTGATTATTTATGATACCAAAAGTGGAACATTAACTTCCTAGTACTTTAATATTATACGTCAATCATTTCTTATATTGTTCAGAGATGTTTTATTTTCATTATATTTCTATTTTATTTTTTATATTATTATTCTTTAATTTAATTAAATCTATTTAATTACAGATATTTTTCATTTATTCGGTTTATATCTCAATAGATGCTAAAATTATTAATTCGTTTCTGTCTCTTAGAAAACTCAAGGTAATAAGTTGTTTTTTCATTTTAGATCAGAGTTTCATATTAGACATTCTAAACAGGACCAGGGATGAAGCGTTTTGAATAAATTATTTCAGCTGCTGCCAACAATTTTTTTTTTTTCATCTAGGCAAACTGAATTCGTCTGAAAGACTATACAGTACTTTTTGTTAGAGGGAAAATATTTCAAATGTATATTTTTTCTACATTTGAATAAAATATAAGCAGTACATTCAAAAATCTCTCACTAAAAATAGTTATCAAATTTATTTTAAATAATATAGAACAGATTATTAATAATGAGTAAATATTTCCAATGTATATTTAATCTACATTTGAATAAAATATTTAAACAATATATTATTCAAAAAGCTGACCAAAAATATTTATCCAATATATTTTTTGAAATATATGTAAAACATTTGTGGCTACTAGGGAATATTCTCAGATTTTCATTTCTCTGTCCATTCTCCAAACGGTATTGTAATTCCAACAGTAATTCGAATTGTTTGTACAAATCCGGCGATTACATTAATTTTACTTCCAGTCACAAAATAGGGTAGACCATTACTGTAATCAATTTGTTTCTGCTCTATGCCATCGAACGAAATATAAACACAATCGGTACGTGCAATCCAACAGTTGTTTTTATTTCCGCTTGTTTACTATCGTCTTTGAGTTGTTTTCAAATATCGGAGTTGTTCAAAATACAGTGTAAACAAAACTATTGGTTCAGAAACAAGCTGCAACAGCAAAATTACAATCACATCGCCAAGGACCTCCTTTTCTGAAAAAAAAAAAAAACACCATGTTGCCGGTATTATTTAATCCCCATGCAGGGTTAATAAACAAACATTATGCAATCGCAGCTAAACCCCGAGAATCGATGCAGCGTAATTTCCAATGCACCGTTTTGAATCACAAGGTGTTATTCCGTCCCTAATTCTCCCTTGGTGCCTGTCGGAGCCGGAAAATTCACTTGGAATCGATCGTGATCTAATGCTTCAATTATCGAACGCTCCATGCGTTGCATGGCTAAAACGTAGCTTTCGCCATAATTATTCGGCTGCTTTAATTTAACTCACGCCACCATTTTAATGATGATGTAAAATACTAGACGCGAACGCGAATAGTTTCTGTATCTGAATTAACGATGGACCTCGATCCTGTAATTTTCATCAAAAAGCTACCGGCTGATATTAATGCAGACTGTATGGAATTATTCACTTCAAAAAATGTTGCCAGTTGCAATTAAAAAGTTTGCGGTGAAGTTAGTCATGTGTTCGACGATGGACAATGAATGGATTTGATTTTCGGTGTGGTGTTGCGAGGGCGACGATGCTGTTTCCACAGCCCGGGGGCGGTCGAAACTGTACAAACGCCGCTCCATTTACCTGCCGTTCTAGGAACATTAACGTTCTCTGGTGTCGAACAAAAAACAAATTTTGTTGAATATTTTAATCTGTTGTCAAACAAACTGCCTCGCCACGTTTTCACAGTTCAAATAATGTAATTGTATCACTTAAATTAAGAATTGTTGTTATAATTGTTAAAGTATTTCGAATTCAGGCATATTTCTGTCATGATCAAAACTAAAAATAAATAAGGGGTCTAGTTTTTTGACACTAATACAAAAACTATAAGTGATAGCGAAAATTCGAAACAAGTTTCAAAAAGAGGAGGAAATTTCAGATCAGAAACTTCCAACTTCCGGAGTTCTATCTCGATTATTAATAATTTTAATTTAACGCTGAAAATAGGGCTCCGCGTAGTCGTAGCGGGATGTGCCTCTGAAGAGAGTACGTCACATAAAATAATTTATTATAGTATTAAATATTAATTTAAAAATTTGAATAAATTATGGTGTGGTTTTAACACCTGATGGAATGAGATCCCGTTGGAAAAACTGATTTAACAAAATTTTATGGGACCTCCGCTTCATTGAAGACAACAAAAAATTTTAAAAAAATTGACCTATAAATTATTCACCATTTGGAGCCTTTCTCAAGAAGTTCATGTTCTAAAAGTTTTTAAAAATTAATTATTTTGTTTATAATAATTGCTTAAAGTTGAAAAAAAAATTAAAAATCCAAAAAATGTAAAAAAAATGAACATATTTTATTACACATACATATTTGCCATATTTTGTACAAATTTATTGTGACACCTTTTAATTACAGCGTTAGTAGAGAGATTACAGTTATGTATCCACGAAGAAAAACCGATTAGCATAAATTTCCAATGCAATAAATTGTTTAAAATTATACTAATTGTTGCGCCTTTACGATTTTTTTATCAGCCTCGAGGAACATTACACACGTGCAAATGAAGCCTCGATTAGCCCCGCCGTTATCGCCGACATTATTGTTATTTACCAACGTCGGGGGCGTTATAATTGGCAAGGAGGGTAGCAGCGGAAGATGGTACCGCGTCGTCGGCGCATCGGCACCCTGGCGTGTCGTTTGTGACCCCCATTTGCATTTACATCTGTGTTAGAAACTATAGAAACCCTTGACATGGCCAAGGCGGTATGTTAAGATTGGAACCGAGATAAGACGGTCCTTAACTATTTAATAAGATCCCGGAGGGTCGTCGTCTCAAACTACATAAATTCATTGGATGGAATTTGTCGTCAGTATTTATTGTCAGCCTCTGCCCCGCAACTTTAACAAAGTGCGGATATTGGAAGAAACTTGCCGAGAATTTTTATCTGTGGACCTTCACACCTGAAAGCTATAAAATGTTTTAATGGCTCTACTTGTGAGCGACGTTGTGATTGCAATGGGTTAAAACATATTGATACAAAATTAATTTCGTCCGCATGTTATTGCTGTTTATATGTTGGGATGTCGGTCGTGATTGATGCGGCGTCAATTGTTACAGTAAATTTTGATTATAAATTGGATGCGGAAAACAATTAATTAGAAGATTGTCAGGTTTAATAAAATTTTTGTGTAAATAATAATATATAATGATATATACTCTTCCCTTTTGAAATAAAGACGTAAGTGCGTTACTCTGTAAAAACAAAAGTGAATAATAATAATACAACTTTATTCACCCTTTCGAGGTAGAATATAATAATGGATACATAGATAGAAATATAAAATAAAAATAAAAATAAATCTATATTCAGTGGTTAATTAAATCAACCTTTTTCTCCTTTTCTCTACATTTGTACTCTTCCCCTTTCTGTTCTGCTGCTCTTTTCTTCGTATCACGCTTCTTCATTCAACAACTCACGTTTCTTCCATTTCGTTGCACTTTCTCAGATGTTCCATTGTTTCCCTTTCCTCCCAGCACATTCTACATAACCTCTTCTCCTTTTTCTTTGTCTATCCCTATCTTTCTTTCTATCAAAGTTTCTTTTACTATCCCTCGTTTATCCTGCTCGTTCTTTTTTTCATCTTCTAAGCCCTTTCTGACTCCTGTTAGGATTCCTCCTCGTGGTCTTCCTTTCTTGTGTTCTTTTTTTTCGAAACTGTTATTCCAGTCGTATACCTATTACATTGAATGTTTCGATATATTTCCAGAATTCTTGGTCCTTGTTTTTACCCCTGCCACATTAAAGAATAACATTTTTATCTCTTCTTTCTTTTCTCCGTTTGTTGTTTTTCTTTTCTCCTTTTCTCGATTTTCCTGGCTTGTGTTGTTTTTTCCAGCCTTTTTTGCACGCTCTCCTCCAGTTTTTCTTTTCCTCTTTCTTTTCTGTTCATTTCTTTCCTCTTTTTCTTTTCCCATTTTATTCTTTTTTCTTCTTGTCTGGTCTTGTTTTCTGTTTCTTCTTCTATGTTTTTTGTTTTTCTTTTCCTGTTTTATGCCTCCCATTGTCTCTATTTCTATTTCCCTTCTTAGTGTTCTCCTTTATCCGTTGTTTTCCCTTTCTTCTTTGTTTCCTCTTATTTCCTCTACTGTTGCTGTTTCATTTCGTCGCCTTTCTCCATTATACTTGTCCGTGTATTTGGGTCTCTCTTCTGCCTTAGTAAAAAAATTTCTTTTCCAGTCTCTTACTGTTGTTGTTCCACTCCCAATCTTCTTTTCCCATCTTTGCCTTTCTGTAGCCTACTTTTATACGTTCCCCTCCTCATGCTTCTACCCAAGTCTTTCCTTGTACCTCACGCTCTGTTCTTGTTGTTCATTCTCTATGAAGATTTTATTCTTATCTTCTATTTCCCTTAGTACTTTCTTAATTTTTCATTATTTTAATTTTGTCCTCTCAATTCTTTAATTCTAACAGTGTAGTCGTTTTCCTTAGTTTTATCACATTTCTCACATCTACTTCTTCTTTGATTATTTCTTTAATAAATGCTTTTGTCTAGCTCGTAATTTCCTCTCCTTTTGTCTTTTCACTTTGCCATCCCTTGATTACACTGCGTTACAAATTAAAAAAAAAAGTACACACTTCAATTTTTCCTGTTTATCTATTCATACACATCGCTTAATCCGAATACATAGGTATTGTTTCAGGTACTGTTTTTTAGGTATGGTAACTATAACAATTTATTAGTACAAAATTAAAGTTAACGATCAGTATACACATTGCTTCATTTAGTTATCAATAATTCGAGTAAAACTGACGATAAAACTTGTTATTAATATAATTGCACACATTAAACTATAAAGTATATGGTAATATGTATATATTGTACACAAAAAATGAAAAATATTTAACTTTTCCTTTTATGTTGGGAGTATCTTCTTCATTTAAACACCAGCAGTAATCTCCTAACATAGGTGCGTCCCAACGACCTTGAAACCTTCATGAAATCTTTCTTCAAGCTTTTTTACATCCTGGTGAAACCGCCCTTCTTGTTCATCACTCACAATTCAAAGATTTTAAACGAAAAAAGTGAAATGAGAATGGTGTCAATGAATTTTTAATGGCAATCTTTTTATATGCATTTAATAAATTGTTCACCAAGAGTTCCCCGTTTTTGACTCTGTAATTACCTAAAAAAGCTTCTATCACAGCTTTTAACAACGTTCATGTACATAGTTCTTTGGCATTTAGTTTTTGATCGACATTTTGATTCTTAATTAATAGGCGTATTTGTGGACCGATAAAAATCCCTTCTTTTAACTTTGCGTCACTTAATTTTGAAAAAATATATTTTAAATATCAAAATCTTTCACCATTTTTATCCATTTCCTTTACAAAATGAGGTTCGTTTAAAAAAAACACTTATCGATGTGTACCTCAAAACCAAGACGTGATAGAAACAAAAGACATCCACTGCCTACATACTGAGACTAATAGAAAACTATAATCTCACCCCTTTAGCCAGGAGGTCACACTCTTAAAAAAATGAAATTGCATGGGGGGGTCGTGTGATGCATCATTTTAAAGCTTATTCCATTCTCTTCATGCTTTTTTTTTTGTAGAAACAAATCGATAAAAGTAGCACCCCATGCAATTTATTTTTTTAACTGGATGCCCCCCTGGATAAAGGGGTGAGATCTAAGACTTGAAAGTTTGGGACAATTTGGTCCCCCTTGATAACAAAATTAACCTGTTCCAGCGTTTTCCTCTGAGTCTTTCGATATTGGATATTCTTCCTTTTCCTTTTCTCTTCTTTCTCTTGTGTTCCCTCCAAAACTTCTATTCTTCCTACTAGCTGTTTCTTTTCTTGCTTCCATTCCTCCTCCTTCCTTTTCGACTCTTCTCTTAATCGTTTTGTGTGTTCCTTAATTAACGCATCTCAAATAATTTTATAACTTTAAGTGTCCATCTCTCAAGAACTCCCTGTAAATCTTTCCGACATTAAACTTTTAACACACATAATCAATCAAAACAGTCAATTCAAAATCACAAGAAACAGTTCCTGGTTTAGACCATTTTCAAGAAGAAAAAAAAACACCAGATTATCATAATATTGCGCATTTACAACATTCGGAACATCAACAATAGGTTCCTTTATGGCAGGCTGTTCAACATCATGCCATTCGCCCCCAGTCCCACTTGGAACTTTTCCAAAATTCTTTCCATACAAGTTACCAATTTGTCCACAATTGAAACTAGATTGCTGATACTCAGTTTTCCAAATATGTTAACATTCGGGCAGATTTGGCCTAAAGAAGTTCTAAAATAGAACATAAAATGATAAAAACAGTACTGGGAAGAAATATAGTTTTTAGTGTTGTTGATCTGTATCGTTTTTGGGCGCTCCTCGACTTTAAAAATTAGCTCCCAGATCCAAAAATATTTAATTTTTGAAATCAAAAAGCCAACTTTAGAAAGAGAGTTTGTACGTCTGAAATCACGACAGATTTAGAGCAAAGATTTTTTATATTATGCTTTATTACCGGTCCAACAATTGTTACAATATTGTTAACTGCGCTGAACGTGGCCAAGAACAAGAAAACCGGCTAAGGTTGGTTAGCGAAGCCACCTAGTGGTTCTCATCTGAATGGTCTGTTAGGGAGATGTCTTGTGGTAGGTTTCGTTTCAAAACAGAGAGAAAAACCAACGAAAGACAATGTTACCCGTAACATGGTCCGATTCAGCAGTTTTAGTTTACTTCGTTCACCCCCTTTATATATCCCCCTAAGTGTTTCCAGAACCCTCCGGAATGATGACTTCATCCGCTGCCATCATGTGGGCATGTACTTTACCTCACCCCTCTTAAAGATTGTTCTCCCGCATTCTCAATCCTGTTAATTTGTCCCGGATCCAGGTGGCAATCCTCTTTACTCCGTGTATAGTACAGAGCACACGCAGAAGACAGTGATGATCTAAATATGGGAGGACTATGGAGTGGAAGAGTACAATAAAAGAAAAGGAAAGACTCGAAGAATAATAACTAGGGAGGATGGAGAAACAATTGAAAAAAGAAGAAGAGCAAGGAAGAAAAATGAATGGTGGGCCAAAAATGTGGACACCGGAATAATGAAACAATAAAGGATCTAAGAGAATGGAAATGTAGACAAAATAAGGGGTAGAATAAGGAGAGAGAAGAGGAAGAGATAAAATCTGTAAGAACAGAGAAGGCGGTGTGGAATTATATCAATAGAGACAGAAAGAAAAAAAACAGTATGTGAAGAGATTCGAATGGGAGGAATAATTCATGAGGCTGCTGGAAAAAGAAAAAGAGATGAAGAGGAACCAAACAGCACCAAATGGGAAGAGAATTCGCCGTAAAGTTGGAAATCTTCTTTCGGTAATAATTATGATAATTTATTACTGTGCGGCGCAGGGATTCCGATTCGAGCAGTTGAGCCGAGCGGACGTGTTTTGCGGCGCTCGAAAAGATAAGCGGATAAAAAAGCGTAAAAAAGTGAAAAAGAAATAGAATGAAAAAAATTGTAGTGAGAGCGAGAGAGAAGAAGAATAAAGAGAGTTGCTGAAAAAATTTATGGAGGATGTAGGGGAGATAAAGGAAAAGAGTCGGAAGATGGGCCGGGAACTGGAACAGTTAAAAATTATGATGCGTGAAAAGGAAGAAAAATGGGAAAGAGAAAAGATGGAACTAAAATAAAAAATGAAAAAAATTGGAGGAGAAAATGGAAGAGCAGGAAAACAGAGTGAGATAAAAGAATATTGTAGTAGCGGGATTGGACGAAGGGGAATGCGAGAGCGAGAAGAAACTGGAAAAATGGATGAAAGTGGAATTAGAGGTAGAAGTGACTGTGAGAGAGATGCATAAAATAAATGGAGGAAAAATGATTGTGGCGGAACTTGGGAGCTGGGGGAAAAAGATTAAAGTTATGGAAAATAAAAGAAAACTAAAAGAAAAAAAAGGAAAGAGAGTATACATAGAAGATGATCTGACAAAGAATGAAAGAGATATACAGAAGGAATTAAGAGCGATAGCCAAAGAAGAGCGACAAAAAGGACAGTGAAAGTGGGTTATAAAAAGATATGGATAGAGGGAAAAGGGCTTAGGTGGGACGAAGAAAAGGGGGAGTTAGATACACAAAATTTTTGAATAAGAGCACAAGAAAAAGACGACAGGGCAGAAAATGGAAAACGAATAACGAGAGAAATAAAGGAGCAAATGGGAATAGTATTCAGGAACGTAGCGGGAATAAAAAACAAAGAGAATGAATTTTGGGAGTATTTGAGAGAATTTGACGTAGTGGGAATGGTAGAAACGGGGGTGGAAGAAATGGGGTGGGAAACAGTGGAAAAGAGAATGCAGAATGAGTTTAAGTAGAAATGTCAATATGCAGAGAGGGAAAGCAAGAAAGGAAGAGCAAAAGATGGGATAATAATGGGGGTAAAAGAGGGACTGGAAGGAGAAAATGGAACTGAAGCAAAAGAAGAAAGAGGGATTATGGAAAGAACGGTGAAAAGTAAACAGAGAAAATGGAGAAATGTAACAGTGTACAGCAGAAGTATGAAGGAACCGAAGAGAATAATAGAAAAGAGAATAAAAGAGCAAGAAGAAGGAACTTTGGTGACTGGGGGGGATTTTAATGCAAGAATTGGGGGAAAAGGAAGACCGATAGAAGAGGAACAAGAAACAATAGAAGGAAGATCAACAAAAGATGGAACAGAAAACGCAGAAGGGAGAGTACTGATTAGCTTAGTAGAAGAAAGAGGGTGGGACATACTTAATGGGAACTGCACAGGAGATGAGAAAGGGGAGTACACGCATATTGGATCAAGAGAGGAGACAGTTATTGACTATGTTATGGTAAATGAAGAAGCATGGGATGAAATAGAGAATTTCAAGGTGCGAGAAAGAATGGAGTCGGACCATATGCCTTTAGAAGTGAAGACAAAAGGAAGAGAGAAAGATAGAGGACGTGTGAATGAGTTTAGAAGAAAAATTGTGAAGAATATTTGGACGGTAGAAGGAAAAGAAAATTATAGAGCAAAACTTATGGAGGCAAAATACGAAGAAACAGAAAAAAACTAAAAGGTGAAAGAACTGAGCGATAACATAAGAAACGCAACAGAAAAAAAGAGATAGAGATAAGAGAGAAGATGGCGCTGTGGAAGAACGAGTGCTGGGATAAACAAAGCAGGGAAAGGAAGCAGGAAGCAAGAAGGACACTAAGAAATTGGAAAAAGAAAAAGCAACCAAGGAAGAGTACAAGAGAGCACGCAAGAGGTACAATTTAGTATGCAAAGAGAATAAGCAAAAGAAACGGATGGAAGAAGAGCTAAAGATGAAGGGTATAAAGACGGAAGAAGAGGTGGAGATACATAAATAAGGAGAGAAAGAAAAAGAGAGAGAGAGTTAGTGATGGAATTACTATGGAGGAATGGAGAGAGCACTTCAGTGAGCTGCTGGGGGTTGATGAAAACAGACAAGAAAAGAAAAAGATACAATAAAGAGTGAGAGCAAAGAGCATCTGGTAACAAAAATAGAAGAGATATATGAAGAGACGATAAGTAGAGTGAGAGTGGATGGAAGGGTGAGTGAATGTTTCAAAACTTATAAGGGAGTAAGACAAGGTTGCCCATTAAGCCCCAGCCTGTTTGCAGCTTTTATTGAGATATAGAGATGTTCAGGAAGGGGCAGGCAAGGGGGGTTGTGGTGGGCAAAGAAAAAGTGAGGTCTTTATCACATGCGGATGATTTGGTGGTGCTAGCGAGAGAGGAGAAAGGTATGAAAGAAATGATCGGAAACATGGAGAAATATATGTGACGGTGAATGTAGAGAAATCCAAGATGATGGTGTTCAGAAAAGGGGGTGGTAGGAGAAAAGTAAATGATTGGAGATGGGAGAAAGAGAAAATTGGAGAAGTGAAAAAAGCAAATAAGATAATAGGAGCTGTATGGGGAATAGGAGACAGAAAATTTGGACATGATTTTAGAAGGAGAGTAATGAGTTTGGTGAAAAGCGTGATGATGTATGTAGCGGAAATATGGGGATGGAAAGAGCAAGAAGGATTGGAAGGGGCGCAAGGAAAATATACGAAATGGGTGCTAGGGGTAGTGAGAAAGACACCGGGGTATATGGTGATGGAGGAAACAAAAAGAGATAGAATAAGAATAGAAGCAGGAAAATGATCAATAAGATTTCAGGAGAAAAATATAGAGAGAGGAGTGTGCAGAATTTTGCAAGAGTGTTTGAAAGAAAAAATGAAAGAAATAGGAAAGGGGATATGGAAAGACAGGGAGGCATATTTCGAAAGAAACGGGTATGCGGGCGCGGAGATAAAAAGAATGCGAGAGAGAGGCAGAGTAATGACAGATGAATTAGTGCAGAGAGATAGAGATGTGCAAGTGCAGGAAAGAAGAACGAGAATTAGAGAGTCTAGGTGCAATGGGAAGTATGAAAAAATAATAACGGAAGAAATGCCAAAGTAGGAAGAGAGAGTAGAAAAGAGAGAGTGATAATAGCAAGATTTAGATGTGGAAATGAGGAGAGAGAGAATAAATATTGGAGTGAGGATAATAATAGAGTATGCAGGATGTGTGGAGAAAAAAAGGAGACGATAGAGCATTTGTTGAAGGAATGCGTAGAATTGAGAGGGAGAGAGGAGAGTAGAGAAGAAATTTTGAATGAGGACGGAAGAGGGATCGAATGGATGAGGAAGGTTGAGTGGAGAAGAGGGACAATAAGTGGGAAGGGATAAATGCTGCTAGTTATTGTGTTGAATTATTGATTTATTTAGTTTTAGGTATTATATTATATTTTATTTTATTTGAGTTATGGGAAATGTATCGGATACTTTATAAACCTTTAAAGGTAATAAATATACATACTACTACTCTCATTTTCTCCCTCTTGCATTCCTCTACCACCCTATATCCTGGCGTAGCTTTGTCTAGTCCCAACACCCATCTGTAGTATTTTTGTTGCACCCTCTCTATTTTCTCTTGTTGCTTCCAGCCCCATTCCTATTTTCTTTTCTGTTTTTCCCCTCCAATACTTCCATGAAATGTTTCTTCCATGTATTTGTTTCTATACGTTTATCCACTCCCTCCTTTTCTTTTCTTGCCTGGGTTATATATCTCCATCTTTCTTTCTGGCAGGTTAGTGCTTCAGTTTTTTCCCTTTCTTTCTCGCTCCATATGTCCTTTTTTTCTATACATTTTTGCCTGTATTCTTTCTTTTTCTTTATGTATTTTTTTCTGTCGGTGTTGTTTTCTTTCTGTTCCCTCTTCACTTCTTTGTTCAAAATCGCGGCATTCCTTATCCCACCAGTCGTATCTTTTTTTATAGTTTCGTGGTGTGGTTATTTTCTCTTTTCGTATTATTGCGGTTTCTATCGTTCTTTTTAACTCTTCCCATTTTTTTCCTGGCCTCTGTTTCCCGTTGCTGTTTCCTTCTTAAGCTCTATCTATATTCGTCTGTCCAGCTCTCCGGTACTGTCTTTACCCTGCCCTTTTTATCTTCCCTTTTTTCTCTTCCTTTCAATCTTATCTCTATTGGCATGTGATCTGATTCTGTTCTCTGCTGTACTGCCATGTGCTCTATCTTATTGAACGCCTTCTCATTGCTTATCACATAATCGATTACTGTTTCTCCCCGATATCCCACGTACTTATGATTTCCTTCCTAATCCCTTCTATTTTTCCATTTGCGATGCTCCAGCCGTTTTCCTCTATCATTTTTAGCAATTCTTTCCCTTCTTTGTTGTAAATTCAATGTCTTGTTGTCCTCTATTTTGGTACTGTGATAACCCCCCCCCCCAACCATTACCGCCACTTTTTGAATTTAAACATGAGTTGATTACTGAATTGTCCTAGTCATGCTTAGTTTCCTGTCTTTCTCTAAGGCTTGTCCAAACCAAGTTAGTTAACAAAACCTACCTCGGGGACTATTCCTTTGGTTGTTAAAATACTTATTTTAAATATTTGTCTCAAAGTCGAAACGACTACCTCTCTCCCACCTCTCAGGTACAGGTTTAGCCGAAGTAGAGCCACATAACTACCCCAAACAGCAGCCTGCAACAAGAACCACGAACTGAATACTATTTGGTCTATCTGTTGGCTCGAAACATGTACGGACTAACAATATAAAATAATAAAATATATAGTAACGCAATGTTTTCTTTGGAAGTCATTTTGAAACCGAGCGCGATGAGATGACATCTGCCGGTCGCAACACGTAACGAGGCGCAACGAAGCTACCAACATGCACAAGCAAACAGTAAATACCGAAATTTGGCTTTCCTATGTTGAAAATAGCTAGAACGACGAGATCGGAAATCGCAAGGGGGCGCAAAACAATATAAAGATAAGACACTTTTCAGAAACCCGACATTCGGCGTGGCGCAGTTCTTACTCAGTGTGTGTTAATTCAAGTCAACATAGACAAAATAGCTTCTTTCTACTTTGCGTTCGTACTGAGGCTATTGCGGTACGCTTTTGCGTGTCATAATAGACAAAAGCGGTGTTATAATAATAATTATACTAAAAATAGTACAATTTATTTTTTAAATATTGGTAATCTCTCGGATCTTGGCAATCCTAACCTATACTTCGCTGTCAATGATTTATAAATGTGAATTGGCATTACTATTTTTGCCAGTTGTGTTGGAACCTCACGTGCATTTAGGGCAAGCGATTTTGTTGGGGGAGGTGTCCAACAAGCCGGTAACACTTGTCGCCTTCTTGGCGAATTGTTGTGGGACGGGGTCTGTAGGTTTTGCATGGCCTGGTTGACTCGCCCTGACTTTGTGTGTAGATTCCCTAGATTGTAAAATTTGATTATTTTGTATAAAAAGTGGCAAAGTAGAAAAAATACTGTATGAACAAAATGCTTCTTATTAAACTCGTATCATAATATACCTACTATTAAATGACCGCAAGCTGCTGTCGGCTTTATAACGAAAGACAGGTAGTTATTCAATTATTTATTCAGGTTTAAATAGCAGTAGTGGACATTATTTAAACAACACCGAACAACAAAGAAGGGCTGACTAATAGTTTTTTTCCCCTGGCGGCCATCCTATTAGTGACGCTGACAAAACGGTAGCCGGACAACGGTAAGAACCGAAAAGCTTGTTATCTAGGAGTTTCCAGTATGAAACAAACGCCGGTCAATTTCAGGGCCATCTCATTATGTTGAGCATGAAAAAATGAAATAGATAGAATAAAAAAAGGTTGCCTGTAACTACGTCGGACGGCACCACACACACGATTGTTAATTTAAATTCAACCGATCCTTCTGGTAACGTGAAATTTCGACACTGCCATTTAAATTAATTAATTAATTTAATTTCGACACTGCCATTAAAAATAAAGCACACTCAACTTTAAAAACAGGAGTGGAACAAAATCAGATAAAACAAAGAATTAAGCGTTAGTTACGACTTGTAGCGTTAAAGTCTGAATGGCCGTCGGTTCTCCTTCCACCACCGAGAAGGGATGCCAACCGCCCTTTTAGCCACGCCAACTTCATCGCGCTACCAAGCTCTGCTGGATGTTGAAAACTTCAGAGCAACTTGCCGGACAGGCAACTCGAAGTTCTCCTATGCATTGTATGGTCTATTTTGGAGATATCTCAGTACCCTCTCTTCTTTTTCTTCCTGCCACGTTTCCCTGGCCCCACCTTCTCCCACTCTTGCGTTGAAGGCACCTCCCATTATCACATTTTCATTTTCTTTACCTTCTATCTTCTCTTCTATATTTTATCTTGTAGTTTGCATCTTTGTACTGTATGTCGTTAGTACTCTGTATTTTTCCTTGTCTTGTCTTACTGTCAAACTTTCCTCTACTATCCCTAGTTTATCTAGCTCGTTCTCTCTTTGATCTTCTTCGTCTTCTAAACTCCTGTTAGGATTCCTCCCCTTGGTCTTCCTTTCTTGTGTTCTTTTTTTGCGAAACTGTTCTTCCAGTCGTATTTTCCGTTTAACTTCTTTTCCCATTTTGCCTTTTCCCTTTTTCTTGCAGCCATGTTTCTGTTAGACCTATTACATCGAATGTTTCGATATATTCTCAGAATTCTTCGTCCTTGTTTTTGACTCTTTTTTATTCTTGTGTATTTTTTCTTTTTTCCGTTTGTTGTTTTTCTTTTCTCCTTTTCTCGATTTTCCTGGAATGTGTTTTTTTTTTCTGTTTTCCCGTTTTTTTTCCTTCTCTTTCTCTCTGCTTAGCCTCTATTTTTCCAGCCTTCTTTGCACTCTATCCTCCAGATTTTCTTTTCCTCTTTCTTTTCCCATCTTATTCTTTTTCCTTCTTGTCTGGTTTTGTTTTCCGTTTCCTCTGCTGTTTTATGTTTTTTTTTTCCTGTTTTATGCCTCATATTGTCTCTCTTTCTTTTCCCCTTCTTAGTGTTCTATTTTCTCCGTTCTTTTCCTCGCTGTTCCATTTTATCATCTTTTTCTATTATCCTTGTCCGTGTATTTGGGTCTCTCTTCTGCTTTAGCGAAACATTTTCTTTTCCAGTCTCTTACTGTTGTTGTTCCTCTTCTTTTCCTATATTTGCCTTTCTGTAGCCTACTTTTATTCATTCTCCTTCTCTTTTCTTTTCTGTTGCTTCTACCCAAATCTTTCCTTGTACCTCACAATCCTCTTTACTCCGTGTATGGTCTCTCCCTACTTTGGTGCAACTTCGGACAATTAAAGTATTTTATTTGGGCCTGCCTCTCGTGCTCACTCGTCTCAATTATTCTAACAAAGTTTTTATCTTTGGTGTATGATGTCCTTCGGGGGTTCTTCTATGGTTACCGCTCGCAGACAGTAGCAGATAAGAAAATTGATAGTGAAATGGAGATAATCAGGGATAACTTGTATGAAATAAAAAAGGAAAAATGATGGAGACACGAAGAGAGAACCAAGAAATTAAGAGAATAATTTAAAAAGAAAAAGAAGAAATGGGAGGGAGGGAGTGTGTTACAGTAGAAAGATCAAGTTCCAAATGGAAGATTGAGAGGGAAGGAAGAGATTTAGAGGAGAAATTCCAACGGAAGAATTGGAGAAAGAGGAGACAGCGATTGAGAAGAAGAGAGAGGGGATGAAAAAAGAAAATCCAAAGAAGGTGGAAAATTCATAGGGGTAAAAGCTATTGGAATGGATAGAAGAATGGAAATAAACAAGAACGAAGAAGAAAAATGCACCCATATAAGCGGCTGAAGAAAAACGGTGATATTAAACGAAGAAACATGGGGACATAAAAGACAAAAGGAGAAGAAACAACAGAGGAAACGCAGAAGAAAGTAATGATCAAAATATGGGAACTATGGAGTGGAAGAGTACAATAAAAGAAATGGAAAGACTCGAAGAACAATAAGTAGGGAGGATGGAGAAACAATTGAAATAAGAAGAAGAGCAAGAAAGAAAAATGAATTGTGGGCCAAAAATGTGAACACCGGAAAAATTAAACAATAAAGGATCTAAGAGAATGGAAAAAGACGAAAGTACACAGAAGCGGTGTTCTAAAAGCGCAACAAAGATACAGAAAGACATGTAGACAAAAAAAGAGGTAGACTAAGGAGAGAGAAGAGGGAGAAATAATATATATATATATATATATATATATATATATATATATATATATATATATATAAGAACAGAGAAGGCGGTGTGGAATTATATCAATAGAGATAGAAAGAAAAAAAAAACAGTAAGTGAAGAGATTCGAATGGGAGGAATACTTCATGAGGCTGCTGGAAAAAGAAAAAGAGATGAAGAAGAACCAAACAGCACCAAATGGGGAGAAAAAACAAGCTGGAAGAGGTACAGAGGCAAGTAAAGAAACTGAGGTAGAGGAAAGCGCCGGGAAGGGATGGAGTCAAGAAAGAGGCGTGGTGGTGCAATGGTTGCTGGAGTTGTTTTCGTAAAATTTTGTAACTTTAAGGAAACCTCAATATCAGTTAAATTGATACGTATTACATATTAACAAATTTGGTTGAGAGATAAAAATTTGGGGAACCTTGACTTTGGGTGACGTAGTGAAATCATCTTGAGTTAACTTTTGGAGTGGAACGAATTTATTTTGATTGAGGATTCCATCCATGGAGACAATTGTCCCATTTTGTTTAGTGTAATTTTCTGCGAATTCGCCGTAAAGTTGGAAATCTTCTTTCGGTAATAATTATGATAATTTATTACTGTGCGGCGCAGTACCGCCTTAGCGATGTATACGAATCGACAATATTCTACAAAGTGATCTCTGTCCTCCACTCTGAACATAATCTACCGCGCAACGAAACCTTGCTAGATCGCCAGCTTCTTACTCAAAAAGACTCACGCTCGTTCAAGTCATTGACTGTAGATAATAGACCGGTGTGCGCCGAAAAGAAAGTGAGCGTTATTTTCAAAATAATATTGAACCTCCATTGGGGAATAAAATACAATTAATAATAAGATATTTCACTTTATTTTTATTATAAACAAAAATTAAAAAAAAAAACTTCATCGCTCAAATTGTATTCATATTTAAAGAGTAGCTGCGCTTTTAAATGAACTAAAATCCTCATAGTTTTCATTTAATCGGTAATGTAATTATTTTCCGATGTTTTGTGTCTCTAGCACACTGGGGTATCAATTTCGTACGCTATTAGTTATTGCGTACGCTTTCTCGCAATTTTTGACCAGACCCAGCGACTAGTACCTTGCAAAATCAAAATCATCAAGTTCCTTATTAATTAGCGACGATATCAATTAGTTATCCGATGGAAGCCTCCTTTGCCCCTTTGCGCGCGGCAACGGAACACCGGCCAGCAATTATTCCCCGATCAATTCCCCTATAAATTTTGAATTCTTAGCGAATAAGGGGTTTTATCTATAAGTCTATGCATAATGCATAAAGGTGTCTTAGAGCTAATATTGATCAGGAGAGGTGTTAAAACCGATGAATTATAAGAGTCAGGAAACAAGCGCCAGCCATTTAAGCCATACCTGTAATTTACGATCGTATATCTCGTTTTAATCGATGCTTTACAAAAAAGGTGTTCGATTAAGACTAGGAAGGGAATTAATTCTCTTTGTCGACGAGGCGCTGAAAATCGAAACCAGAACTTCGGCTTTTAATAAAGAGTTCAGTAAAGTAAATAACGTACGGGCCGCCCGACTTACCCCAACTTGAAATTTACCGATGCTCCCGGTATTATTTGCATCTCGCTGCTGCGCCATCGATTTCCCTTGTTTAGTTTAAAGTCAAGCTAAGTTTGCATTGATGTTTTGTGATTGAGCACCTGGAATTTAGACTTGAATGAATCATTAATGAATCTACGATCGACCATAAATATATAATCATCGTGAAGAACGAGGGGTTACCTTACTAGACATTAACGCAAGAAGCTTCTCCCATCCAAGTCTGAATTTATAATGACGAAATACTTGATTTATGGTCCATGCTGGGCGGACAAACGAGGCTTGTTCTAGAGTCGTACCTTTGATGCTTAAAACTTTCAGTTCTAACAGCAGTAGTTGTTTCCTTTTATAAATTGATTGCTTTCTTTATGCCACTTGACGTGCATTCCATCACATTATACTTAATTTGATTTATGTTTCTATCCGCCCAGCAAGGAAGAGGTGAGCTCGTCAAAGGGGTTACATAATTTAGATTATCGCTGCTGAGCTAAAACTTTGCGGGAATTATTTCGTTGTGGAAAATGACATAAATGGAGGAACAACACGATTGTTTGCTTTTAAAACTGTTTCCAGTATTTTTTTCAACGATTACATGTGGGTGTAGAACATATTTCAGGCCAAACTTTTATTTATCTTTGGAAATCCAAAAAAACAAGCACATATGCGATTTAATTGCATAAATATAGTCCATACTACACAGATGAATGACAAAAATAAATAAACCCTCATTTCCCAACAGGATACAGCCAATAACAGGGAAACTCTTTTTTCACTACGAGCTGTATATAGTTTGTAGAGGATGTGTGAAATTGTGTTTCTTTCCTAGTAGTTAATAATCATTTCAATATTGACAAGTAGTTAATAATTGAAGAGACCGGATCTAATACAAAATGCATATCGTGTATTATTTTATCTACCTAACTTGACAACAGCGCTTTACGATTTTTGCACCAGTTGTAAATATTTGGCATTAATTACTACAATTCATGCGAAAAAATTTCAGGTTCTACCGTTTTAGAATTTAAAGCTCTCTAATTTTCAAGTAGTTAGGTTTTCAGGCTCTCAAATAGTTATGTTTTCAGCTTCACGGGTTTTCAATTTTGCGGTTTCTTAGATTGTCTACTTTCCAATTTTCCAGGATTTTGAGATTCTGATATTTTTGGATTCCCAGGTTCCCATAATGTTTGTCAATTTTCAGGTATTCAGGTTGTTATAATTTCAGGTTCATCAGCTTTAGGATTCCAGGGTCCCCAGGGTCCCTAATTTTCAATTAGTTTGGTTTTGAGGATTTTAAATATATAGTTAAGTTTTCAATTTTGCGGGTTTTCAGATTGTCTACTTTATAGAATTTCAAGATTTCAATTTTCTAGGATTCTGAGATTCTGATGACTTCCGATTCCCATGTTTCCATGTTTGTTGATTTTCAGGTATTCAGGTTGTCATAATTTCAGGTTCTACTGTTTTAGGATTTAAAGCTCTCTAATTTTCAAGTAATTAGGTTTTCAGGATCTCAAATAGTTAAATTTTCAGTTTCACGGGTTTTCAATTTTTCGGTTTTTCAGATTGTCTACTTTCCTAGAATCTCAGGTTTCCAATTTTCCATGATTTTGAGATTCTGATCTATTCTGATTCCCAGGTTCCCATAAAATATTTTTCAATTTTCAGGTATTCTAGAATTTCAAGATTTCAATTTTCCGAGATTCTGAGATTCTGATGACTTCCGATTCCCACATTTCCATGTTTGTTGATTTTCAGGTATTCAGGTTGTCATAATTTCAGGTTGTACAGTTTGAGGAATTATAGCTCTCTAATTTTCAAGTAATTAGGTTTTCAGGCTCTCAAATAGTTAGATTTTCAGTTTCACGGGTTTTCAATTTTACGGTTTCTTAGATTGTCTACCTTCCTAGAATCTCAGGTTTCCAATTTTCCAGGATTTTGAGATTCTGATTTTTTCGGATTCCCAGGTTCCCATAGAATCTTTGTCAATTTTCAGGGATTCAGGTTGTGATAATTTCAGGTTCATCAGCCTCAGGATTCCAGGGTCCCTAATTCTCAATTAGTTTGGTTTTCAGGATTTTAAATAGTTAAGTTTTCAATTTCACCGGTTTTCAGATTTTCTCCTTTCTAGAATTCCAAAATTTCAATTTTCTAGGATTCTGAGATTCTGATGACTTCCGATTCCCATGTTTCCATGTTTGTTGATTTTCAGGTATTCAGGTTGTCATAATTTCAGGTTCTACTGTTTTAGGATTTAAAGCTCTCTAATTTTCAAGTAATTAGGTTTTCAGGATCTCAAATAGTTACGTTTTCAGTTTCACGGGTTTTCAATTTTTTGGTTTCTTAGATTGTCTACCTTCATAGAATGTCAGATTTCCAATTTTCCAGGATTTTGAGATTCTGATCTTTTCGGATTCCCAGGTTCCCATAGAATCTTTGTCAATTTTCAGGGATTCAGGTTGTGATAATTTCAGGTTCATCAGCCTCAGGATTCCAGGGTCCCTAATTTTCAATTAGTTTGGTTTTCAGGATTTTAAATAGTTAAGTTTTCAATTTCACGGGTATTCAGATTGTCTCCTTTCTAGAATTCCAAAATTTCAATTTTCTAGGATTCTGAGATTCTGATGACTTCCGATTCTCATGTTTCCATGTTTGTTGATTTTCAGGTATTCAGGTTGTCATAATTTCAGGTTCTACAGTTTTAGGATTTAAAGCTCTCTAATTTTCAAGAAATTAGGTTTTTAGTTTCACGGGTTTTCAATTTTGCGGTTTCTTAGATTGTCTACTTTCCTATAATCTCAAGTTTCCAATTTCCCAACAGTTTGAGATTCTGATCTTTTCGGATTCCCAGGTTCCCATAATATGTTTGTCAATTTTCAGGTATTCAGGTTGTTATAATTTCAGGTTTATCAGCTTCAGGATTCCAGGGTTCCTAATTTTCAATTAGTGTGGTTTTCAGGATCTTAAATAGTTAGGTTCAATTTCACGGGTTTTAAATTTTTTGGTTTTTCAGATTGTCTATTTTCCTAGAATCTCAGGTTTCCAATTTCCTAGGAGTTTGAGATTCTGATCTTTTCGGATTCCCAAGTTCCCATAATATGTTTGTCAATTTTCAGGTATTCAGGTTGTTATAATTTCAGGTTCATCAGCCTCAGGATTCCAGGGTCTCTAATTTTCAATTAGTGTGGTTTTCAGGATCTGAAATAGTTAAGTTTTCAATTTCACGGATTTTCAGATTGTCTACTTTTTAGAATTTCAAGATTTCAATTTTCTAGGATTCTGAGATTATGATGACTTCCGATTCCCATGTTTCAATGTTTGTTGATTTTCAGGTATTCAGGTTGTCATAATTTCAGGTTCTACGGTTTTAGGATTTAAAGCTCTCTAATTTCCAAGTAATTAGGTTTTCAGGCTCACAAATAGTTAGGTGTTCATTTTCACGGGTTTTAAATTTTTTGGTTTTTCAGATTGTCTATTTTCCTAGAATCTCAGGTTTCCAATTTCCTAGGAGTTTGAGATTCTGATCTTTTCGGATTCCCAAGTTCCCATAATATGTTTGTCAATTTTCAGGTATTCAGGTTGTTATAATTTCAGGTTCATCAGCCTCAGGGTTTCAGGGTCCCTAATTTTCAATTAGTTTGGTTTTCAGGATCTGAAATAGTTAAGTTTTCAATTTCACGGATTTTGAGATTGTCTACTTTCTAGAATTTCAAGATTTAAATTTTCTAGGATTCTGAGGTTCAGATAAGTACCGATTCCCATGTTTCCATGTTTGTTGATTTTTAGGTATTCAGGTTGTCATAATTTCAGGTTCTACCGTTTTAGGATTTAAAGCTCTCTAATTTTCAAGTAGTTAGGTTTTCAGGCTCTCAAATAGTTATGTTTTCAGCTTCACGGGTTTTCAATTTTTTGGTTTTTCAGATTGTCTATTTTCCTAGAATCTCAGGTTTCCAATTACCTAGGAGTTTGAGATTCTGATCTTTTCGGATTCCCAAGTTCCCATAATATGTTTGTCAATTTTCAGGTATTCAGGTTGTTATAATTTCAGGTCCATCAGCCTCAGGATTCCAGGGTCCCTAATTTTCAACTAGTTTGATTTTCAGGATCTGAAATAGTTAAGTTTTCAATTTCACGAATTTTCAGATTGTCTACTTTTTAGAATTTCAAGATTTCAATTTTCTCGGATTCTGAGATTATGATGACTTCTGATTCCCATGCTTGTTGATTTTCAGGTATTCAGGTTGTCATAATTTCAGGTTGTACATTTCTAGGATTTAAAGCTCTCTAATTTTCAAATAATTAGGTTTTCAGGCTCTGAAATAGTTAGGTTTTCAGTTTCACGGGTTTTAAACTTTTTGGTTTTTCAGATTGTCTATTTTCCTAGAATCTCAGGTTTCCAATTTCCTAGGAGTTTCAGATTCTGACCTTTTCGGATTCCCAAGTTCCCATAATATGTTTGTCAATTTTCAGATATTCAGGTTGTTATAATTTCAGGTCCATCAGCCTCAGGATTCCAGGGTCCCTAATTTTCAACTAGTTTGATTTTCAGGATCTGAAATAGTTAAGTTTTCAATTTCACGAATTTTCAGATTGTCTACTTTTTAGAATTTCAAGATTTCAATTTTCTAGGATTCTGAGATTATGATGACTTCTGATTCCCATGTTTGTTGATTTTCAGGTATTCAGGTTGTCATAATTTCAGGTTGTACATTTCTAGGATTTAAAGCTCTCTAATTTTCAAATAATTAGGTTTTCAGGCTCTGAAATAGTTAGGTTTTCAGTTTCACGGGTTTTAAACTTTTTGGTTTTTCAGATTGTCTATTTTCCTAGAATCTCAGGTTTCCAATTTCCTAGGAGTTTCAGATTCTGACCTTTTCGGATTCCCAAGTTCCCATAATATGTTTGTCAATTTTCAGATATTCAGGTTGTTATAATTTCAGGTCCATCAGCCTCAGGATTCCAGGGTCCCTAATTTTCAACTAGTTTGATTTTCAGGATCTGAAATAGTTAAGTTTTCAATTTCACGAATTTTCAGATTGTCTACTTTTTAGAATTTCAAGATTTCAATTTTCTAGGATTCTGAGATTATGATGACTTCTGATTCCCATGTTTGTTGATTTTCAGGTATTCAGGTTGTCATAATTTCAGGTTGTACATTTCTAGGATTTAGAGCTCTCTAATTTTCAAATAATTAGGTTTTCAGGCTCTGAAATAGTTAGGTTTTCAGTTTCACGGGTTTTCTTTCAGTTTGTCTGCTTTCAAGAATTTTAAGATTTCAGTTTTCTAGGATTCTGAGATTGTGATGACTTTTTATTCCCATGTTTCTTGATTTTCAGGTATTCAGGTTGTCATAATTTCAGGTTGTACAGTTTTAGGATTTAAAGCTCTCTAATTTTCATGTAATTAGGTTTTCAGGCTCTCATATAGTTAGGTTTTCAGTTTCACGGGTTTTCAATTTTGCGGTTTCTTAGATTGTCTACTTTCCTAGAATGTCAGGTTTCGAATTTTCCATGATTTTGAGATTCTGATCTTTTCTGATTCCCAGGTTCCCATAAAATATTTTTAAATTTTCAGGTCTTCTAGAATTTCAAGATTTCAATTTTCCGAGATTCTGAGATTCTGATGACTTCCGATTCCCACGTTTCCATGTTTGTTGATTTTCAGGTATTCAGGTTGTCATAATTTCAGGTTGTACAGTTTGAGGAATTAAAGCTTTCTAATTTTCAAGTAATTAGGTTTTCAGGCTCTCAAATAGTTAGGTTTTCAGTTTCACGGGTTTTCAATTTTACGGTTGCTTAAATTGTCTACCTTCCCAGAATCTCAGGTTTCCAATTTTCCAGGATTTTGAGATTCTGATCTTTTCATATTCCCAGGTTCCCATAGAATCTTTGTCAATTTTCAGGGATTCAGGTTGTGATAATTTCAGGTTCATCAGCCTCAGGATTCCAGGGTCCCTAATTTTCAATTAGTTTGGTTTTCAGGATTTTAAATAGTTAAGTTTTCAATTTCACGGGTATTCAGATTGTCTCCTTTCTAGAATTCCAAAATTTCAATTTTCTAGGATTCTGAGATTCTGATGACTTCCGATTCCCATGTTTCCATGTTTGTTGATTTTCAGGTATTCAGGTTGTCATACTGAATCTCAGGTTTCCAATTTTCAAGGATTTTGAGATTCTGATCTTTTCGGATTCACAGGTTCCCATAATATGTTTGTCATTTTTCAGGTATTTAGGTTGTGATAATTTCAGGTCCATCAGCCTCAGGATTCCAGGTCCCTAATTTTCCATTAGTTTGATTTTCAGGATTTTAAATAGTTAGGTTTTCAGTTTCACGGGTTTTCGATTTTGCGGTTTCTTAAATTGTCTATTTTCATAGAATGTCAGATTTCCAATTTTCCAGGATTTTGAGATTCTGATCTTTTCGGATTCCCAGGTTCCCATTATATGTTTGTCAATTTTCAGGTATTCAGGTTGTTATAATTTCAGGTCCATCAGCCTCAGGATTCCAGGTCCCTAATTTTCAATTAGTTCGATTTTCAGGATTTTAAATAGTTAGGTTTTCAGTTTCACGGGTTTTCAATTTTGCGGTTTCTTAGATTGTCTACTTTCTTAGAATCTCAGGTTTCCAATTTCCCCGCAATTTGAGATTCTGATCT
Source organism: Diaperis boleti (assembly GCA_963583935.1). Classification (NCBI taxonomy): domain Eukaryota; kingdom Metazoa; phylum Arthropoda; class Insecta; order Coleoptera; family Tenebrionidae; genus Diaperis; species Diaperis boleti. Next base: position 6,575,671 of record OY757244.1, on the reverse strand, counting down.
TTTCGGATTCCCAGGTTCCCATAATAAGTTTGTCAATTTTCAGGTATTCAGGTTGTTATAACTTCAGGTTCATCAGCCTCAGGATTCCAGGGTCCCTAATTTCCAATTAGTTTGGTTTTCAGGATCTTAAATAGTTAAGTTTTCAATTTCACGGGTTTTCAGATTGTCTACTTTCTAGAATTTCTAGGATTCTGAGATTCTGATGACTTCCGATTCCCATGTTTCCATGTTTGTTGATTTTCAGGTATTCAGGTTGTCATAATTTCAGGTTCTACTGTTTTAGGATTTAAAGCTCTCTAATTTCCAAGTAATTAGGTTTTCAGGCTCACAAATAGTTAGGTGTTCATTTTCACGGGTTTTAAATTTTTTGGTTTTTCAGATTGTCTATTTTCCTAGAATCTCAGGTTTCCAATTTCCTAGGAGTTTGAGATTCTGATCTTTTCGGATTCCCAAGTTCCCATAATATGTTTGTCAATTTTCAGGTATTCAGGTTGTTATAATTTCAGGTTCATCAGCCTCAGGGTTTCAGGGTCCCTAATTTTCAATTAGTTTGGTTTTCAGGATCTGAAATAGTTAAGTTTTCAATTTCACGGATTTTGAGATTGTCTACTTTCTAGAATTTCAAGATTTAAATTTTCTAGGATTCTGAGGTTCAGATAAGTACCGATTCCCATGTTTCCATGTTTGTTGATTTTTAGGTATTCAGGTTGTCATAATTTCAGGTTCTACCGTTTTAGGATTTAAAGCTCTCTAATTTTCAAGTAGTTAGGTTTTCAGGCTCTCAAATAGTTATGTTTTCAGCTTCACGGGTTTTCAATTTTTTGGTTTTTCAGATTGTCTATTTTCCTAGAATCTTAGGTTTCCAATTACCTAGGAGTTTGAGATTCTGATCTTTTCGGATTCCCAAGTTCCCATAATATGTTTGTCAATTTTCAGGTATTCAGGTTGTTATAATTTCAGGTCCATCAGCCTCAGGATTCCAGGGTCCCTAATTTTCAACTAGTTTGATTTTCAGGATCTGAAATAGTTAAGTTTTCAATTTCACGAATTTTCAGATTGTCTACTTTTTAGAATTTCAAGATTTCAATTTTCTCGGATTCTGAGATTATGATGACTTCTGATTCCCATGCTTGTTGATTTTCAGGTATTCAGGTTGTCATAATTTCAGGTTGTACATTTCTAGGATTTAAAGCTCTCTAATTTTCAAATAATTAGGTTTTCAGGCTCTGAAATAGTTAGGTTTTCAGTTTCACGGGTTTTAAACTTTTTGGTTTTTCAGATTGTCTATTTTCCTAGAATCTCAGGTTTCCAATTTCCTAGGAGTTTCAGATTCTGACCTTTTCGGATTCCCAAGTTCCCATAATATGTTTGTCAATTTTCAGATATTCAGGTTGTTATAATTTCAGGTCCATCAGCCTCAGGATTCCAGGGTCCCTAATTTTCAACTAGTTTGATTTTCAGGATCTGAAATAGTTAAGTTTTCAATTTCACGAATTTTCAGATTGTCTACTTTTTAGAATTTCAAGATTTCAATTTTCTAGGATTCTGAGATTATGATGACTTCTGATTCCCATGTTTGTTGATTTTCAGGTATTCAGGTTGTCATAATTTCAGGTTGTACATTTCTAGGATTTAAAGCTCTCTAATTTTCAAATAATTAGGTTTTCAGGCTCTGAAATAGTTAGGTTTTCAGTTTCACGGGTTTTAAACTTTTTGGTTTTTCAGATTGTCTATTTTCCTAGAATCTCAGGTTTCCAATTTCCTAGGAGTTTCAGATTCTGACCTTTTCGGATTCCCAAGTTCCCATAATATGTTTGTCAATTTTCAGATATTCAGGTTGTTATAATTTCAGGTCCATCAGCCTCAGGATTCCAGGGTCCCTAATTTTCAACTAGTTTGATTTTCAGGATCTGAAATAGTTAAGTTTTCAATTTCACGAATTTTCAGATTGTCTACTTTTTAGAATTTCAAGATTTCAATTTTCTAGGATTCTGAGATTATGATGACTTCTGATTCCCATGTTTGTTGATTTTCAGGTATTCAGGTTGTCATAATTTCAGGTTGTACATTTCTAGGATTTAGAGCTCTCTAATTTTCAAATAATTAGGTTTTCAGGCTCTGAAATAGTTAGGTTTTCAGTTTCACGGGTTTTCTTTCAGTTTGTCTGCTTTCAAGAATTTTAAGATTTCAGTTTTCTAGGATTCTGAGATTGTGATGACTTTTTATTCCCATGTTTCTTGATTTTCAGGTATTCAGGTTGTCATAATTTCAGGTTGTACAGTTTTAGGATTTAAAGCTCTCTAATTTTCATGTAATTAGGTTTTCAGGCTCTCATATAGTTAGGTTTTCAGTTTCACGGGTTTTCAATTTTGCGGTTTCTTAGATTGTCTACTTTCCTAGAATGTCAGGTTTCGAATTTTCCATGATTTTGAGATTCTGATCTTTTCTGATTCCCAGGTTCCCATAAAATATTTTTAAATTTTCAGGTCTTCTAGAATTTCAAGATTTCAATTTTCCGAGATTCTGAGATTCTGATGACTTCCGATTCCCACGTTTCCATGTTTGTTGATTTTCAGGTATTCAGGTTGTCATAATTTCAGGTTGTACAGTTTGAGGAATTAAAGCTTTCTAATTTTCAAGTAATTAGGTTTTCAGGCTCTCAAATAGTTAGGTTTTCAGTTTCACGGGTTTTCAATTTTACGGTTGCTTAAATTGTCTACCTTCCCAGAATCTCAGGTTTCCAATTTTCCAGGATTTTGAGATTCTGATCTTTTCATATTCCCAGGTTCCCATAGAATCTTTGTCAATTTTCAGGGATTCAGGTTGTGATAATTTCAGGTTCATCAGCCTCAGGATTCCAGGGTCCCTAATTTTCAATTAGTTTGGTTTTCAGGATTTTAAATAGTTAAGTTTTCAATTTCACGGGTATTCAGATTGTCTCCTTTCTAGAATTCCAAAATTTCAATTTTCTAGGATTCTGAGATTCTGATGACTTCCGATTCCCATGTTTCCATGTTTGTTGATTTTCAGGTATTCAGGTTGTCATACTGAATCTCAGGTTTCCAATTTTCAAGGATTTTGAGATTCTGATCTTTTCGGATTCACAGGTTCCCATAATATGTTTGTCATTTTTCAGGTATTTAGGTTGTGATAATTTCAGGTCCATCAGCCTCAGGATTCCAGGTCCCTAATTTTCCATTAGTTTGATTTTCAGGATTTTAAATAGTTAGGTTTTCAGTTTCACGGGTTTTCGATTTTGCGGTTTCTTAAATTGTCTATTTTCATAGAATGTCAGATTTCCAATTTTCCAGGATTTTGAGATTCTGATCTTTTCGGATTCCCAGGTTCCCATTATATGTTTGTCAATTTTCAGGTATTCAGGTTGTTATAATTTCAGGTCCATCAGCCTCAGGATTCCAGGTCCCTAATTTTCAATTAGTTCGATTTTCAGGATTTTAAATAGTTAGGTTTTCAGTTTCACGGGTTTTCAATTTTGCGGTTTCTTAGATTGTCTACTTTCTTAGAATCTCAGGTTTCCAATTTCCCCGCAATTTGAGATTCTGATCTTTTCGGATTCCCAGGTTCCCATAATAAGTTTGTCAATTTTCAGGTATTCAGGTTGTTATAACTTCAGGTTCATCAGCCTCAGGATTCCAGGGTCCCTAATTTCCAATTAGTTTGGTTTTCAGAATCTTAAATAGTTAAGTTTTCAATTTCACGGGTTTTCAGATTGTCTACTTTCTAGAATTTCTAGGATTCTGAGATTCTGATGACTTCCGATTCCCATGTTTCCATGTTTGTTGATTTTCAGGTATTCAGGTTGTCATAATTTCAGGTTCTACAGTGTTAGGATTTAAAGCTCTCTAATTTTCAAGTAATTTTTCAGGTTTTCAGGCTCTAAAATAAATGGGTTTTCAATTTTACGGTTGCTTAGATTGTCTACCTTCCCAGAATCTCAGGTTTCCAATTTTCCAGGATTTTGAGATTCTGATCTTTTCGGATTCCCAGGTTCCCATAGAATCTTTGTCAATTTTCAGGGATTCAGGTTGTGATAATTTCAGGTTCATCAGCCTCGGGATTCCAGGGTCCCTAATTTTCAATTAGTTTGGTTTTCAGGATCTTAAATAGTTAAGTTTTCGATTTCACGGGTTTTCAGATTGTCTACTTTCTAGAATTTCAAGATTTAAATTTTTTAGAATTCTGAGATTTTGATGACTTCCGATTCCCATGTTTAAACGTTTGTTGATTTTCAGGTATTCAGGTTGTCATAATTTCAGGTTCTACAGTTTTAGGATTTAAAGCTCTCTAACTTTTAAGTAATTAGGTTTTCAGGCTCTCAAATAGTTAGGTTTTCAGTTTCACGGGTTTTCAATTTTGCGGTTTTTCAGATTGTCTGCTTTCCTAGAATCTCAGGTTTCCGATTTTCCAGGATTTTGAGATTCTATTCTTTTCGGATTCTCAGGTTCCCATATTATGTTTGTCAATTTTCAGGTATTCAGGTTGTTACAATATCAGATTCATCAGCCTCAGTATACCAGGGTCCCTAATTTTCAATTAGTTTGGTTTTCAATATCTTTGTTATGTAGGCTGGTTCGATGAAATTAGAACTACTCTTAACTTAGGACTGTATATTGAACGAAATTGGTTTAAGTTAAGTCGTCTCAACGGAGAGCTAAAACAAGACTTAGAATGATCGTCTCATACTGAGAGCTAAAACTACACTTATAGGTTGTCTCGACTTGAGAGCTAAAAGTTCACTGATTACAATTTGGGGTGCTGGTACCTGACCCATCCCTCGGTACACATTAGGGTGGGGGTTGCAAGTACCAACGTAAACAATCTTAAATAGTTCATTTTTCAATTTTACGGGTTTTCAGATTGTCTACTTTTTAGAATTTGAAGATTTCAATTTTCTGAGATTCTGATGACTTCCGATTACCATGTTTCCATGTTTGTTGATTTTCAGGTATTCAGGTTGTCATAATTTTAGGTTCTACAGTTTTAGGATTTAAAGCTCTCTAATTTTCAAGTAATTAGGTTTTCAGGCTCTCAGATAGTTAGGTTTTCAGTTTTAGGTTGTCATAATTTCAGGTTCTACAGTTTTAGGAATTAAAGCTCTCTAATTTTCAAGTAATTATGTTTTCAGGCTCTCAAATAGTTAGGTTTTCAGTTTCACGGGTTTTCAATTTTTACTTACTGCAACAATTGGTCCATATTTTCACAAATATAACGGAATGGCAATATTTAAACATATTATAGAAAAAAAAATCATCACAGTATCTGGTGTACCTACCTACGATACATTTTGCAGGTTACCTGTATTTGCTGTGTCAGATCCTCCATTCCTTCTTCACCAATGTATCAACGCCGCCGTCCAGCCTCCAGCACATCCTCTTTTCAACGTTATATACTGAGTGACAAAGAAAGGTAAACACCCCTTTATAAAAACGTTCTTTGTCACTCAGTATATAATGGTGTACTTTGATACGAGTTTGATAAGAAGCAATTTTGTCGCACGCACAGGTTTTAGTAAGTAAACAATCTAGGGAATTTCGCAACGGTTGGGCATGTTGGCGAGGTGCATTATTGGCGGCTATGAAAAAGAATTAATTTGAAACGTCAATACCAGTATCCATCAGTGCACTTCTTTGGATGGATCAAACCGCCAGCCGCCGCCTCTCTTGGCCACCCTCAGACAGAATGCCCCAACAAAATCGCGCGCCCCAAATGTACGTCAAGCCACCCCCCAAACAATAGCGTGGTTTTGTGTTTATTTTCTGGACTGCAGAGGTCAGAGATACTTTCCTAGAATGATTCTTTGATATTACACATTCCCATTAAAGCCTATATTTTGGAGATTAATTACAAATATGGAGTTATTGTGGTGGCAGATGCTCAGTGTATGCTTCCCGATTACTTCCGACTAATTACCATTGATCACTAACTTTGCCCGATGCCAAACCCGAGTCGATGAAGTTCACAAATGTTGTTTTGGCTTGGACGCACATTCCGTTCATAAAGTGAGATCACCACGTCAAATTTATCCTTTTCGTCTGAACTCTATAATATTTGGGAAGGGTTAAGAACTTTTTTCACACGTTTACGTCTTCCAGTAAAAAAAGTCTTTCATAACACGAATCCCAGAAGACAACCCGTCTTTTCCACATTTCAGCGTCTACATCACAAACATCTCCACGAGCACAGGAGCACCAGAAAAAAACTCGACACTCCTCACCTGCTTTATTCCCTCGGAGAAAGCGGGGACGCCCCATCTCCGGCTAAGACGATGCTGTAATTACATATCTTATATCGTGGGTGGCCGAAGTTGAGTGGACCTGAAACGCTTTCCACCGAACCTTACTCCGTAATTGATTACAAGATAAGAGCTTGACCGCAACTACTTCTTATTTTCTTATTATCTCTTTTTCGGTCGCCTTAACTTCATCCCAGATACTGCACCATCGATAAGTATAATAAAATAGGTGCCCGAGCAAATTGATTTCGGGGAGGTGTTCTTCGATATTAATTGAAAGTTATCGATTCGCCACATCGTCTCGTCGACTTCTTCGATACAAATTAACTTCGTTTAATAATTATACTTTAACGCCAGTCCTATAAATCACCAAACTCTGTAATTGGACGTCGGAGCGATCGAATCAAGAGTGTAAGAAATCGGCTTAAAAATTCATCATGGTATTACACATAAAAAAGGATATTGTTCTTTCGATGTTAGTTATTAGCTGTATTATTATCGGTCTTGTTATCGATATTCTCAACAATAAAACCTACTTTGTTTCCACCGTTTTCAAACGTAATTGCATTTAAATATCTTAATACTCGAACGATTTACGAGGCATTGATCAATTCTAAAGCGAGCATTCAACAACAGAACGCCACTATTAAAGATTTATGCTACTACTGTTATAAGACGATTACTCCGGCAAACTAAAAGCAAAACAATAAGTAGAACTTGGGCACCAGTCTAGTTTCAGCAACTTTGTTGTGGCAATCTGCACGGTAAGTTGTAGTAGGGGCCAGTTCGGAAAGTTTTTTAACTGGAAATAGGTTCCGTAAATCTCGGATTCTTAGAAATGTCTTTCCAAGATGTTTCCCGCAACTTCAGGTTTAATATAATATCCGGTGCGGTCAATGAAACGTCTTCGCGATGTGTGGTGGCGCAGACGCTTATTAAAGGATTGAGATGTGCGAATCTGCCAATTAGCCTAATGCGGCGTTACAACGTTCAAAGATGGCGGTGGTAATTGCTGCTATCCATTACAGAATTAATAGAACCATGCGAATAGGTGAGCGATTTTAGTGGTAAATCAGTTATTTGCGTAATTTCGTGCATCGACTCACACTCATCAATCGAACTAATAACCGGATGAAATGCTACAGTGAGGTAGTGCAGGGATCGACCGATGGGAGGCAGGTAGCTTTTGGTAGGTGTAACTAATGAAAAGTCATGCTGGCAACATTTCTGTATTGAGACTTTTTTGTTTCGCTATTTGCAACACTGCACCCGGGTGCACATATTCAACGTAACGTCAACTGAGAGAAAATTGTAGGTCAGGTAAGCAAACAAAAGGCAACGCTCAAAATGCCTCCCCCTATAAAGAGCCCAAATCTAGAGAAATCTAGTGGTGGCCTGTTTGGCCAAATTCCCGCACTAATCACTATTTCACCGAAATTCTCTCGTAGATGGGTCTCGTAGCGCGGGCCGTATGTGCTGTAGGTGTGTCCTGTTGAAAATATTCAAAATATGCCGAATATATCTTTCTCGAAACCGCCAGCCGAACGCCAAATTTAACGGGGTGCAAAGTTGCAAGAGTTCACTGCCATGGAAAAATTTTACACGTCCAAACGGATCGGGAGAAATGAGTTCGTTACTGAATTGTCCTAGACATGCTTAGTTTCCTGTTTTTCTTTAAGGCTTGTCCAACCCAAGTCCATATTAACAGAACCTCTCTCGGGAACTCAGTACTTGTGAAGAAAACTATTTATTAGTAGCCCGGAAACAATACTGCAAACTCCAACCTAATTTTGGCTCAGAAGATAGCAGCAACTCCCTTTCTGGGTACCGATGCAGACCAAGAGACCCCTCAAAGTCGAAACGACTTTGATCCCACTTCTCGGGTACACGTTAGCCAAAGTAGGGCCACATAACTCCCCAATCAGCAGCCGGCAACGCGAACCACGTAATGAATGCTATTTGGTCTATCTGTTGATTCGACACATGTATGAACAAACAGATAACAAAATATACAGTAACGCATCGTATTTCTTTTCGCACTAGATACTAAAATAGATACATCTCACGATGAATAAAACTAGCTAGATATCGTTTACATGCAAACGGCGGAATCATAAATCCCGGACGGGCGCAACATAGCATAAAAAAAACACAAAGAAAAACTACAACATTGGGCGTGGTGCTTTGCCACTTTTTGCCCTTCTGCTGTATTCAGTTCTTGGTGTTGGTTGAAGTGAACAGAGACAAAATAGCTTTTAAAGTTACCGCAAGCTGCTTAACGATTTATCCAGGTTTGAATAGTAATAGTGGATATTATTTAAACAAAGGCTAGGGATTAAACAAGATCTGACAACCACAGGGCTGACAAATAGCTTTCCACTATGGTGGCCGTTTTATTAGTAACGCCGGCAAAAAATGGCCGGACAACGGTAAAATTTAAAAGATTTTATCTAAGAATTTTAAGTATGCACGTGGTCAATTTTAGGGCCATTTCCTTACGGTGGGTTGGACAGAAAAAAAATAGACAGAATAAAAGGTTACCTGTAAATACTTCTGGCGCACGACACACGCGATTTTTAATTTAACTTTAACCGGACCTTTTGATAACGTGAATTTTCGACAATGCTATTTACGCATGGAAACATGAAAACTCGTAGTGGAAAATCAGATAAAAAAATTAAGCGTTAGTTACAAAAAGACGACCTGTTGCTTCTAACGTTAAAGTCCGAATGCCTACGTAATGGCCGCCAGTCCTCCCTCCGCCAAATGGAAGGCACCTTCCAAACCTACCTCCCTCTACCGCCCGGTGCTAGCGCCATCTCTGTGTCTCGCTTCAAATAGCTACTACAAAGTGCCACACACCCAGCCACAGAGAACTCCTAACTTCAGGGTCGTTGCCAAACGAGCGTCTTGCAGGGTTGGCAAGTCAAAGTTCTCCTGTGCATTACGGGTATATTTTGGGGGTTTCTCAATGTTATATAGCATTATATTTTATTGGAGACATTTGCTTAATAGTTTGTTTTCTATGCTGGAAAGAATATTTTGTATATTTTTATATATTCTCTGTATATATGTATTTGAGATAACAAAAAAAACATTTTTTTTTCATAAATTTGGTGCTGATTAAAACGAAAAAATTAATTTCCCGAGATTTTATTGTATAAAATGAGCTGGGTATAACATCAGGTACATAATTAGAAGTACAGTGTGAACTGTAAATAGCGAACTAGTATATTACGAAGAACTCCTTAACTCTTTGGTTTACGTTGTTATTATATTGTTGTCATTTGCTCTCTGTATATAAAAAAAACTCTTTATAACGTAAGAAAATACCCGGTCCCTTCAATTTCCCTATAGAGAGTTTACAATGGATTATATCTTTTATGTAACAGCGTAACATTTTTTAAGATGTCATGATTGATAATAAATTATAATATCTAAAATGATTTATGATATATCACTGAAGAAACCCGGACATATACGTATATGTGCAAAGAAGTCACTAAAATGTAAAAAGCGCAGCGGAGGGTGCAAATTGGGACATTTGCAGATATGGAATACGCATCAGGTCAGAGAATATTTACGCGCGGAAGCAGGAGTTCCACCTATACTGACGACACCGAATTACATCTCAACCTCAACTGACGAATCGGAACAGTTCACAATGTTATAGTTTAAAATAGGATTCCTGTATTACCGAGGTGAAGGTAAACATGTGGTAGAGAGGTTAAGTAACGAAAAATAGAAAATTAGAAGGTGATATAAAGAAAAAAATAGAGAAGATATTGAGAAAAGCGAGAAGAGGTATTAGAGAAAGGTAGGAAGAAAAAATTGGGCAGGGAAGAGGAGATATAGTCAGGAAAAAGAATAAATCGGCGAATCCGCAAGATAACGACATCTAGGACGCGCCACAGGAAGCGGATAAACAAAGATGATAGAAACCGCTCGCTCAGTCAGGGAAGCCTGGACTCTTACCTAGAGGAAAGGAAAAGAAAGAGAAAAGGGGAGGGCAGAACAGAAAAACAAGAAGAGGAGGAAGAGAAATTTTTTCAAAAAAGTAAAAAAACGGGGAGGTCTCCTGGAGTAAAGAAAACATGGAGAAAACAATATTGGAGCTGTTGCAAGAGTTGAAGGAGGAGATGAAAGAAATAAGACGAGAAAACAAGGAACTCAAGAGTGAGATAGAGAGGCAGAGAGAAGAATTTAAAGAGAAGGAGAGAGAGACTGGTGGAAGGAGAGAGTGGAAAAGCTGGAAGAGAGAATGGAAATCGAAGAGAGAAGAAAGAGGAAGAACAACATCGTGTTGACAGGATGGGACGGGGAAAGAAAAAGTCATGTAAAAAAATAGGATGTAGAGAAGTTTTTGAAGGAAAATGTAGAGGATAGTAAAGTGAAAGATTTTTACAGGATTAACAAGGATCAAGTATTGGTGGAGATGGAGGGATGGGGTGAGAAGGTAAGAATAATGAAGCACAAAGGAAAATTGAGGGAGAAGAGGGAAACAAGGGGGATATACATAGACAACGACCTCACACAGAAAGAAAAAGAGTTACAGAAGAAACTAAGAAGTATGGCGAAGGAAAAAAAGGAAGAAGGGAAAGAAGTAAGAGTGGGATACAGGAAAATAATAGTGGACGGGGAGCAATGGAGATGGAATGAAAAGAGAGAGAGCCTAGAGGTTTTCCAATAAGAAGAAGAAGGGGAGGAGGAAAAAAGGGGGACAACGGCAAAGTAAAAAGGACAATGAAACGGGAAAAAAGAAACAAAGAAGGAAGTAGGAGGGAAACTAAGGAAGGAAGGGGGAAATCAAAGAAGGTAACGAGAAAAACAGGGGTGAGGGCACTATTTTGGAATGTAGCGGGACTAGGGAAAAAAGAAGAAGATTTTTGGGGCTATTTGAAGGAGTTCGATATTGTTGGATTAACAGAAACATGTTCAGAAAGCTGGGAAAAAATAGAAAAACTGTTACCAAAGGAGTTCAAGTGGGAATGGCAAGGGGCGAGAAGGGGAAAGAGAAAAGGAAGAGCAGCCGAAGGAATAATAACAGGGGTAAAAAAAGGAATAAAAGAGAATACTAAAAAGAAGGGAGAAGAGGAAGGTCACATGGTGAGAAACGTTAAAATAGACAGTAAATGGTGGAAAATAGTGACAGTGAACAGCAAAGAGATGAAAGAAACAATAAGCAAGATAGAAGAAACATTAAAAGACAACAGGGAAGAATGTCTACTTCTGGGAGGGGATTTTAACGGGAGAATTGGGGAAAGATTAGCCAGGGATTGGGAAGAAGAGAGAGGACAGGGAAAAAGAAAATCCAGAGACAAGAAAGAAAACGCGGAAGGGAAGAAGTTGATGGAATGGATAGAAGAGAAAGGATGGGAAGTGCTGAATGGAAATAAACAAGGGGACGAAGAAGGAAAATGGACCTACATAGGCGGTAGAGGAGAGACGGTGATAGACTACGGAATAGTAAACGAAGAAGCATGGGAAGAAGTCGAAGAATTCAGAATAGGGGAAAGAGTAGAGTCAGACCATCTGCCTATAGAGATAAGTATAGAATGGAGGAGAGAGAAGAGAGGAGAAGAAGAAAAAATAGAGGAAATGCCGAAGGTGATAATTAAAGTATGGGACGAGCAAGGGGTGGAAGAGTATAAGAGAAGACTGGAAAAAGCAAGATTTAAAGAACAAGAAGTAGGGAAAATGGAGAAAGAATTGGTAGAAATATTGGAAAAAGCAGCGACAAAAAGAGAAATAACAGTAAGAGGTGGAGGAACAAAAAGAAAGAATAAATGGTGGGACAAAGAATGTGAGCAACGTAAAAAGGAAGCAATAAAAGAACTAAGAAAGTGGAGATAGACTAAAGGGAACAGAAGTGGCTTTTTAGAAGCGAAAAGGAGATACAGAGAGACATGCAGGGAGAAGAAGAGGCAGAAGAAGGAGAGAGAGGAGGAAGAGATAAAAGCAATAAGAACAGAGAGGGAGGTATGGAACTATATTAATAGAGAGAGAAAGAAAAAAGAAAATGGGAGCGAGGAGATAACGATGAATGAGTGGGAGGAGTACTTCATGAGGCTGCTGGAGGGAGAAAAGGAAAAAAAGAAAACGGAACTAGAGACGAAGGGAAGCCGAGTAGAACCTGAAGGAGAAGAAATTACAATGGAAGAGGTGGAGAGGCATATGAAGAAACTGAGGAAAGGGAAGGCACCAGGGAGGGATAGAATACAGAATGAGTCGTGGATGTATGGGACGAGAAGAGTGCTAGAGAGGCTGGTGGAGGTAATGAATGGGGTGTGGAGAGGAGAAGGATTCCCGGTAGAGTGGAGAGAGGTGGCAATTTACCCCATTTACAAAAAGGGGAGAAAAATAAAGTAGAAAATTACCGAGGGATAACTCTCCTAAACACAGGGTACAAGTTGTATGCATCAATTCTGAATGAAAGGATGAGCAGAGAGATAGAGGAAAAGGGAGCATTACCAGACAGCCAAGCAGGATTTAGAGAGGGGAGGGAAACTATGGATAATGTATACATCCTGGACCATTTGACGAAGAGTGAGTTAAAGAAGAAAGGGGGGAGGGTGTATGCATTATTCGTAGACTTCAAGGCGGCTTTTGACAAGGTGGACAGAGAGAGGATGTTTGAGTGCCTGAGGGAGAAAGGGGTAAATGAATGGCTGGTAAGAAAGGTGGAGGAGATATATGAGAAGACAAAAAGTAAAGTGAAGGTAGGGCAGAGGGAAAGTGAATGGTTTGTGACAACAAAGGGAGAGAGGCAAGGTTGCCCGCTCAGCCCCTTGTTGTTCACGATGTATGTGGCAGATATGGACGGAATGTTAGAGAGAGCACAAGCGGGGCGGTGTGTGGTAGGTAGAAAAAAAGTGTGGAGCCTGGCGTTTGCGGATGATGTGGTAATGGTGGCAAAGAGTGAAAGAGAAATGAAGGAAATGATAAAAAGTTTAGGAAAATATGTGAAGAAGAAAAGACTAGAAGTGAATGTAGAGAAAACAAAAATGCTGGTGTTCAATAAGTGAAAGAGGAAGAACGAAGAGAGTGATTGGAGGTGGGAGGGAGAAGTAATAGAACAAGTAAAAGAATTCAAATACTTGCGGTATGTGTTCAATGAAAGAGCCACAGATAAGGCACATATTAGAGAACTGGCAAGAAAAGCGAACAAGGTGATAGGAGGTGTATGGGGAATAGGAGAGAGAAGATGGGGAGGCGATTTTAAGAGGAGAATGATGATGTTTGAAAGTCTTATTGAAAGCGTGTTGTTATACGGAGCAGAGATCTGGGGATGGAAAGAACAAGAGGAGATAGAGAAGGTGCAAGAGAAATATCTGAGGTGGGTGCTAGGGGTGGAGAGAGAAACGCCAGGGTACATAGTGAGAGAAGAATGCAAGAGGAATAGGTTAAGAGTGAAAGCGGGAAAAAGAGCGGTCAAGTTCGAAGACAGGATGGAAGGGAGGAAAGAATGTAGGATACTAAAGGAGTGCTGGAGAGAAAAAAAGAAGAATTCAGAGGAGAATGATAGGGAGAATTACTACAGGAGGAATGGGTATGCAAGCAAAGAAATAGAGAGACTGAGAGAAAGAGGCGTGTGGATGAATGTAGAACTAAGTGAAAGAGATAAGGATACGGATAGACAAGAAAGGAGAGAAAGAATTAGAGAATCCAGATACAACGGGAAGTACGGATGATGCATGATCGAGGAAGTACCGAAGTATTTGGGGAGGGAGAGCGAGAAAGAAAGAAAGATAATGGCGAGGTTTAGGTGCGAAAATGAAGAGAGGGAAAATAGGTAATGGGCAGAAGATGGAGGAAGAATGTGTAGAATGTGCTATGAGGAAAGAGAGACGATTGAGCATATGTGGAACGAGTGCAGTGAGATGAAACAATGAGAGAGGAAAGAAAGGGAGGAAATACAGAATGTAGATGGAAGGGAAATTAAATGGATGAAAGAGGTATGGAAGAGGAGGGAGAAGAAATAGAGAATTTTTATTTAGTTTTTTTTTTATTATTATAATTGTTAAGTTTACTTGTATATGTATAGGAATCAGAAAGCCCGTACGGCAAATAAAGATTTATATAGTTTAAAATAGTTTCACTCAATATTTTTAGTTTTTTAATTTGTAACAAAGTTACCGAATATTCCCTGTTTACAGACAAGCACAGTTCACAATGCAATAGTTTAATAGTTCCACTCAATATCTTTAGTTTTTTGCTTGTGTGTTTTTCGACGACACGTGCTAACAAATACCCCGAAATAAAATACTTCCCGCATCGTATCGGGAGTTCTTGTATCCAGGCACCCAATGAGGTTAGCGCGCTTCCAATGCCGATGTCCCGAGCTCTCTCCGCGCCGATAAGGGGAAGACACCGCGCCGATAAGTCCCCACAGAGTTTTGATGCTGTGGGTATAAACAACCCCATGTATACTTATAAGAATTTCCAGTAAGTTAAAAGTGCCAATATAAATTCCATTTTTCATGCATCGCGCCAACGGAAGGTCCAAATTCTCCACACAAATTATGTTACCATAAACCATAAAGGAAAAGTTCCTTGAGCAACGGAAGCGTTTATTCTTTATGATTTTAAAAGTCGCTGAAGATAAAAGGGAGACGTAAATGTTATGATCAAATTTTACTTACATATAAATCATTTGTTATACTGCGGTCAGTTATGAGATAATTGCTACATAGCCGTAGATAAACTAATTTCAGCGTCAGCGTGTCATAAAATCTTGTCATTACCTGTGTGCTATCGACAGCGAAGACTGCATTAATGAGAAATTTCATGGGGACCAGGAACTAACACTGCGAGCACCTATAGAGTGAAGATTCAAAACTGGCTGTGAGCTGTTCAAATGTCATAAATGTAAAACAAATTTTCAGGATTAATTGCTGCAGGGTTAATTTCATCGGTGTCATATTCAGTAGAACAGAATAATGTGCTTGTTTTTGACAATCGTCGAACCAATCAAGACTGCCTCGTGCTATATATTTATTATTAATTTTCTGACACAAATAAATAGAACTACTCAATAGCGACGTGCATATAAAGCAGCAAACTTTATTAATCACCAGATTTAACACGCGATTATTATTAATGACAGTTTCGAACCTCAGCAAAGAGCCACAAGGCGGCGCGGCGGCTCCTTACAACCGATTGAATTGTGCGGACGGAGTTTAGAAAGATAGCGGATGACTTATTCGACACTCATTGAAAGTCCGTCAGAACTGTCAGTGGCTCCATCACTTTCATTTCGGGACAAAAGCTTTTCTGAAAATGAATTCTTTATGGAAGTTAATTTGCCCGGAACAATATGGAGAATCAGTTGAAAGTAACTAAATTAACTCGTTTACATTGATTTGGCGGGACCGTGGTACGAGCTGTTGGAACTGGTAATTGCGATTATTATTGGTGAGGGAAGTAATTAAAAATTATGTTTTTATGTTCGGGTGGTAATTAAAACTTTGATAGAAATGAGGAATGCGGTAATTAGAAAGTTTTAAGCTGCTTATTATTGTGATTTATAGTGTGTACGTCCATTCGTGAGCCGTTCATGTGTGTTTATGAGAGGTTTTATGAAGTTTTTGTCAGGCAAAGCCTTAACAGTCAAAAACTTGACAAGTTGATAAGAAAAATTGTCATTTGTGGAACTACATACAAGTATCTACTAGAACCTTAAATAATACTCACAGAACTTGTAAAGTCACAAAGTTGATAAATGATAACCTAAATGGCCTCAAAACCTTAAGTTAGGAAAAATTGTCAATAATGAATGGTACAAATTGAGTTCTATTGATAAGAAGAAAGAAGATCTGCGAAATATATTTTATCTAAAAAATGTAGGGTAGAGCGGGGCTGGTTGAACATAGGGGTAAGTTGGGCAATCAAAATATCTCGAAAACTACAGACCACTCGCTAATTCATCAAATGACGGAAAGACGCTTTTTTTGGGACGTAGCAGCAGTTTCCGCTACACTGACGACACCAAATTACATCTCAACCCCAACTGACGAACCGGAACAGTTCACAATGCTATAGTTTTAATAGTTTTCTTGTGTGTTTTCCGACGACACGTGGTGATAAATACGCCGAAACAAAATACTACCCAGACGCCCAAAATTACATTCCGGCATAATTCTGGTACCCAGACGTCCAGTAAGTTGGCGCGCTTCCCGAGTTCTCTCCGCCGCCCAGAACCGCCGCCGTCCAGTGGGGAAGACACCGCGCATGCAGTCCACGTCACACGGATGATCTATCTCAGTTGGGATGTGTGAGCTCGGCTTGTTTGGCCCTGGAGGCGACCTCATAACTGCGGGCTCCCTTTGGATGACGTAAGAGCCGTTTCGACGGGGTTTGGCATTATACCCCTCTGGGCTTAGCGATATGGCAACCATGGGAAAACAGCATTTGGATAGCAGTAGCAGTGGAACTTTCTCAAATCGCCCATCACACTATGTTGACGTATCGGTGCCCCTCGACGTTGTATATGTTGTTATGTTGTTGTTGTTATAAATGATAATAATAATAATAATGCATTTTCCGAAAAGAAAAAAATCCTTTTATAGGACAATCCAAACAACTAATTTATATTAAAATTTAAATATATTCAAGTCGAACTCCACAAACTTTAATAAACGTAAAATTACAATAATTGGAACATGTTTCGGGAGAAAACTATCCCCATCATCAGCCCTAATTTTAATTAATTTATATATCACAATGTAGTTTTTCAAAATTTCATTTCTAAGGGGGGCAACAGGGGGGGGGTATTCTCTGGATCCACTAAACCGATTGCAATGAAATTTTTGCGCACTTAGTTATTTTACTACGAAGAGTAAAAGAGGTGGTAACAATGCGAGGTAGCGTGTGTTAAAAACGTGTCCCACTTCTTGTCGAAAGATGGCAAGGTGATTTCAATTTCTGGGTTTATATATAATAGTTGTATAGCTGGGCAGTTTATTGTCACAGACCAACGAGGCATAAGATCTTTTCATATTTCCTTAGGTAAACTGCATATACTGACTACTTGGATGTCAGGTGATCCTTCGACGAAGGCTGACCATTGCTGGGTTGGTTTGAGTATGCTTCGAAATATACTCGCCCTCCTGAGTAGGTGGTTGCACTTCTGCATTTCTAAACCCCTCATCTAAAGTCGTTTCCTAGTCCGAGCTACTATTTGAGAGGGTCTCAGCAGCCCCAGAAGGCAAAACCGAGTCTGCCACCGAGTCTGCCATCTGGAACAAGAAGCCAAATGAGTTGATTTGGTACTGGGCAAGGACAATAACAGAGAACACCGGCAACTAAAATTTGTCGTACCGGGCAATGAAAATTGATTTACATGGCTGTGAACTAATGCAAAATCCCGCCAGTGACATAACTACATAGTGGTCTTCCTACTCATATAATTACGTTAGAACTTCCTTGAGGTAAGTTATGCCCCGTCAAATTCACCTATTCTTATAGAAACGTAAGTCCGAAATATTATAGACTAGGAAAGGCGCGAATACCCTTTTCTCAAATCGCAGTAAATTTGAATTGTTCTACAACCACTTTGACGTCTTTTAAGCAAGAGAACGCCCACCTACACATTGCAACAGTAACAATGGACCTCCTTGAAGAGTTTGATGTGAGCAGTTTCCCTTGGCTTATGACTGAAAAAACGGTGAAAAATGGTGGATGCGCCACTTGGAGAAAATCTGTAAAACATTCAGTCGGCATTAGAGGGTGTAATTTGTCGAATTTCGGAACTCTCTTCATTGTTACAATGTCACATTTTGACATATAAAGACACCAGGACATCTGTAGGGAATGATTGAAGAAAACAGTAAAAAATGGTGGATGCGCCACATGAAGAAAATCTGTAAAATATTCAGTCACCCTTTGAGGGTGTAATTTGTCGAATTTCGGAGCTCTCTTCATGGTTACAATGTCACATTTCAACATATAAAGACACCCGAACATCTATAGGGGAAGATTGAAAAAACGGTGAAAAATGGTGGATGCGCCACTTGAAGAAAATCTGTAAAATATTCAGTCACCCTTTGAGGGTCTAGTTTGTCGAAGTTCGGAGCTCTCTTCATAATTACATTGCCACATTTAAACATATAAAGACACCAGGATATATATAGGGAAAGATTGAAGAAACTGTGAAAAATGGTGAATGCGCCACTTGAAGAAAATCGGTAAAATATTCAGTCGGCATTAGAGGGTACAATTTGTCGAATTTCGGAGCTCTCTTCATAATTACATTTCCACATTTAAACATATAAAAACACCAGGACATCTATAGGGAATGATTGAAGAAACGGTGAAAAATGGTGGATGCGCCACTTGAAGAAAATCTGTAAAATATTCAGTCGGCATTAGAGGGTACAATTTGTCGAATTTCGGAGCTCTCTTCATTGTTACAATGTCACATTTTAACATATAAAGACACCAGGACATCTGTAGGGAATGATTGAAGAAAACAGTAAAAAATGGTGGATGCGCCACATGAAGAAAATCTGTAAAATATTCAGTCACCTTTTGAGGGTGTAATTTGTCGAATTTCGGAGCTCTCTTCATAATTACATTGCCACATTTAAACATATAAAGACACCAGGATATCTGTAGGAGAAAATTGAAGAAACGGTGAAAAATGGTGGATGCGCCACTTGAAGAAAATCTGTAAAATATTCAGTCGGCATTAGAGGGTACAATTTGTCGGATTTCGGAGCTCTCTTCATTGTTACAATGTCACATTTTAACATATAAAGACACCAGGACATCTGTAGGGAATGATTGAAGAAAACAGTAAAAAATGGTGGATGCGCCACATGAAGAAAATCTGTAAAATATTCAGTCACCCTTTGAGGGTGTAATTTGTCGAATTTCGGAGCTCTTTTCATAATTACTTTGCCACATTTAAACATATAAAGACACCCGGACATCTATAGGGAAAGATTGAAGAAACGGTGAAAAATGGTGGATGCGTCACTTGAAGAAAATCTGTAAAATATTCAGTCGGCATTAGAGGGTATAATTTGTCGAATTTTGGAGCTGTCTTCATAATTACATTGCCACATTTATACATATAAAGACGCCAGGATATCTATAGGAGAAAATTGAACAAACGGTGAAAAATGGTGGATGCGTCACTTAGAAAAATCTGTAAAATATTCAGTCGGCATTAGAGGGTGTAATTTATCGAATTTCGGAACCCTCTTCATGGTTACAATGTCACATTTTAACATATAAAGACACCCGAACATCTATAGAGGAAGATTGAAAAAACGGTGTAAAATGGTGGATGCGCCACTTGAAAGAAATCTGTAAAATATTCACTCGCCCTTTGAGGGTGTAATTTGTCGAATTTCGGAACTCTCTTCATTGTTACAATGTCACATTTTAACATATAAAGACACCAGGACATCTGTAGGGAATGATTGAAGAAAACAGTAAAAAATGTTGGATGCGCCACATGAAGAAAATCTGTAAAATATTCAGTCGGCATTAGAGGGTACAATTTGTCGAATTTCGGAGCTCTCTTCATTGTTACAATGTCACATTTCAACATATAAAGACACCAGGACATCTATAGGGAAAGATTTAAGAAACGGTGAAAAATGGTGGATGCGCCACTTGGAGAAAATCTGTAAAATATTCAGTCGGCATTAGAGGGTGTAATTTGTCGAATTTCGGAACTCTCTTCATTGTTACATTGCCACATTTAAACATATAAAGACACCAGGATATCTATAGGAGAATATTGAACAAACGGTGAAAAATGGTGGATGCGCCACTTAGAAAAAATCTGTAAAATATTCAGTCGGCATTAGAGGGTGTAATTTATCGAATTTCGGAACTCTCTTCATGGTTACAATGTCACATTTCAACATATAAAGACACCCGAACATCTATAGAGGAAGATTGAAAAAATGGTGTAAAATGGTAGATGCGCCACTTGAAAAAAATCTGTAAAATATTCACTCGCCCTTTGAGGGTGTAATTTGTCGAATTTCGGAGCTCTCTTCATGGTTACAATGTCACATTTCAACATATAAAGACACCCGAACATCTATAGGGGAAGATTGAAAAAGCGGTGAAAAATGGTGGATGCGCCACTTGAAGAAAATCTGTAAAATATTCAGTCACCCTTTGAGGGTGTAGTTTGTCAAATTTCGGAGCTCTCTTCATAATTACATTGCCACATTTAAACATATAAAGACACCAGGATATCTATAGAGAAAGATTGAAGAAACGGTGAAAAATGGTGGATGCGCCACTTGGAGAACATCTGTAAAATATACAGTCGCCCTCTTGGGAGTGTAATTTGTCGAATTTCGGAGCTCTCTTCATAATTACATTGCCACATTTAAACCTATAAAGACACCAGGATATCTATAGGTGAAAATTGAAGAAACGGTGAAAAATGGTGGATGCGCCACTTGAAAAAAATCTCTAAAATATTCAGTCGGCGTTAGAGAGTACAATTTGTCGAATTTCGGAGCTCTCTTCATTGTTACAATGTCACATTTTAACATATAAAGACACCAGGACATCTGTAGGGAATGATTAAAGAAAACAGTAAAAAATGGTGGATGCGCCACATGCAGAAAATCTGTAAAATATTCAGTCACCCTTTGAGGGTGGAATTTGTCGAATTTCGGAGCTCTCTTCATAATTACATTGCCACATTTAAACATATAAAGACACCAGGATATCTATAGGGAAAGATTGAAGAAACGGTGAAAAATGGTGGATGCGCCACTTGAAGAAAATCTGTAAAATATTCAGTCGGCATTAGAGGGGACAATTTGTCGAATTTCGGAGCTCTCTTCATTGTTACAATGTCACATTTTAACATATAAAGACACCAGGACATCTGTAGGGAATTATTGAAGAAACGGTGAAAAATGGTGGATGCGCCACTCGAAGAAAATCTGTAAAATATACAGTCGCCCTTTTGGGAGTGTAATTTGTCGAATTTCGGAGCTCTCTTCATAATTACATTGCCACATTTAAACATATAAAGACACCAGGATATCTATAGAGGAACATTGAAGAAACGGTGGAAAATGGTGGATGCGCCACTTGAAAAAAAAACTGTAAAATATTCACTCGCCCTTTGAGGGTGTAATTTGTCGAATTTCGGAACTCTCTTCATTGTTACAATGTCACATTTTAACATATAAAGACACCGGGACATCTGTAGGGAATGATTGAAGAAAACAGTAAAAAATGGTGGATGCGCCACATGAAGAAAATCTGTAAAATATTCAGTCACCCTTTGAGGGTGTAATTTGTTGAATTTCGGAGCTCTCTTCATAATTACATTGCCACATTTAAACATATAAAGACACCAGGATATCTATAGGGAAAGATTGAAGAAACGGTGAAAAATGGTGGATGCGCCACTTGAAGAAAATCTGTAAAATATTCAGTCGGCATTAGAGGGGACCATTTGTCGAATTTCGGAGCTCTCTTCATTGTTACAATGTCACATTTTAACATATAAAGACACCAGGACATCTGTAGGGAATGATTAAAGAAACCGTGAAAAATGGTGGATGCGCCACTTGAAGAAAATCTGTAAAATATTCAGTCGGCATTAGAGGGGACAATTTGTCGAATTTCGGAGCTCTCTTCATGGTTACAATGTCACATTTCAACATATAAAGACACTCGAACATCTATAGGGAAGATTAAAAAAACGGAGAAAAATGGTGGATGCGCCACTTGAAAAAAATCTGTAAAATATTCACTCGCCCTTTGAGGGTGTAATTTGTCGAATTTCGGAACTCTCTTCATTGTTACAATGTCACATTTCAACATATAAAGACACCAGGACATCTGTAGGGAATGATTGAAGAAAACAGTAAAAATGGTGGATGCGCCACTTGAAGAACATCTGTAAAATATACAGTCGCCCTCTTGGGAGTGTAATTTGTCGAATTTCGGAGCTCTCTTCATGGTTACAATGTCACATTTCAACATATAAAGACACTCTACCATCTATAGGGAAGATTAAAAAAACGGAGAAAAATGGTGGATGCGCCACTTGAAGAAAATCTGTAAAATATTCAGTCACCCTTTGAGGGTGTAGTTTGTCGAATTTCGGAGCTCTCTTCATAATTACATTGCCACATTTAAATATATAAAGACACCAGGATATCTTTAGAGGAAGATTGAAGAAACGTTGAAAAATGATGGATGCGCCCCTTGAAGAAAATCTGTAAAATATTCAGTCACCCTTTAAGGGTGTAATTTGTCGAATTTCGGAGCTCTTTTCATAATTACATTGCTACATTTAAAGAAATAAAGACACCCGGACATCTATAGGGAAAGATTGAAGAAACGGTGAAAAATGGTGGATGCGCCACTTAAAGAAAATCTGTAAAATATTCAGTCGGCATTAGAGGGTACAATTTGTCGAATTTCGGAGCTTTCTTCATTGTTACAATGTCACATTTTAACATATAAAGACACCAGGACATCTGTAGGGAATGATTGAAGAAAACAGTAAAAAATGGTGGATGCGCCACATGAAGAAAATCTGTAAAATATTCAGTCACCTTTTGAGGGTGTAATTTGTCGAATTTCGGAGCTCTCTTCATAATTACATTGCCACATTTAAACATATAAAGACACCAGGATATCTATAGGGGAAAATTGAAGAAACCGTGAAAAATGGTGGATGCGCCACTTGGAGAAAATCTGTAAAATATTCAGTCGGCATTAGAGGGTGTAATTTGTCGAATTTCGGAACTCTCTTCATTGTTACAATGTCACATTGCAACATATAAAGACACCAGGACACCTGTAGGGAAAGATTGAAGAAAACAGTAAAAATGGTGGATGCGCAACATGAAGAAAATTTGTAAAATATTCAGTCACCCGTTGAGGGTGTAATTTGTCGAATTTCGGAGCTCTTTTCATAATTACATTGCCACATTTAAACATATAAAGACACCAGGATATCTATAGGGAAAGATTGAAGAAACGGTGAAAAATGGTGGATGCGCCACTTGGAGAAAATCTGTAAAATATTCAGTCGGCATTAGAGGGTATAATTTGTAGAATTTCGGAGCTCTATTCATTGTTACAATTTCACATTTCAACATAATTATAAAGACACCAGGACATTTGTAGGGAATGATTGAAGAAACGGTAAAAAATGGTGGATGCGCCACATGAAGAAAATCTGTAAAATAGTCGTCCTTTGAGGGTGTAATTTGTCGAATTTCGGAGCTCTTTTCATAATTAATATGCCCCACTTTTTTATTAGTAATTGTTCGTATTTTTACACCAAACTTTGATCGTTTGTTTCTCAGATTTACACAATCAATCCCTGATAATTTTCAACTACATATTTTACTTACACCCTTCTGGGTCCGTTCCCCTTTCTCATGTCACTGAGTTTATATCCTCAAATATGAAAAACACAGTGGGTTAGTATATCATCATAAAACTACAATTAAGTCTTATCTGGGCTTTATAAATATGCAACAAAGGCCATTACTGCATAAGCCGAATACTTTAGTTTCTATCTAGAAATTGTAGAAAGATATAGAAGCTCCAAATGCAGAAGAAGTAAATGTATATTTTTAATTTAAAATAACTGTAATTCTGTGGACACTGTAAAGTGTAACCAATCTGTAAGATTGATGCACAAGCACAAAATATTTTATTCAGGAAGCAGTAACGTAAAGTAGTTTTTAATATAAATATGCTATCTGAAGAAACCCCATTCAGTATTCATTGTAAGCTCCGCTTTAACGTTTAGATCAACAGCTGATACACAAAATTCGGTAATTCCTCACACAATAAGTTTATCCATGCTCCAACTAATTCCAACAAGTTCGCTAAGAATTCCTTTGGCAATCGTAATGCGCAATATCAAGGCAACAGAGTTGCTAAAACAAAAACTCCACAATGCTTTGACGATAAAGGCAAAACGGTGGCGAATTAAAATACTTTACCGGCCGTGTAATCCATTTCGATTGAAATACAGTTACATCGAATGAATTTTAAATTCCGCATACTTTGAGGAAGTTCGGGAGCAGACAAGACGCACCCGAACAACATTCGTTAACGAACATCAATATATACAATTATGCAAATGGATGCAAAGCCGCCGTTTTCGCGAACCGCCTCTTGGATTTGAATTCATTAGAGGAACAATAGGAAGAGAGATAAGAAAGTTCCATGTTCCGGCCATTGCTAAGATTGGCCTGTCTGCCGCCCGCCCGCCTGCATCACCGTATAGACTCTCCTGTTTACGTTGTGCCGACAATATTGCTGGACTGCGGAGATAATTCTACGTGAATCGAGCTTCGCAGACAATTTCGGTCGTGATGGCCGCCGCCGTCACGCCTGAATAAATAAAGTTTGCGTAATAAACTGCTCGTCATAAATTGGGGAGGATTTGTAGTTGACAAAAAAATTCATTCGGCGAATGTTGGTACATAATTGCTTCAGTTTTCATGGCTCTTGAAAGATGCTGCGGGTATTACAAATTGTTTAGAGTGCTAAAGAGATCTCAAGGGTCTATACCCCAATAATTGTTAATTAACCTCAACATCCTACTTACCTTGGTTAACCATAAAACTGCTGAAGAGCCCATAAGATTTGTTGAAGAATCACCACAACATCAGGAATCATCAACATTGTGTGGACCTAAGACATTGTAGATAAAAAGAATTCTTCAAGAAAAATTGACAGCTACGAGGACATCGTTGTCAAATTGAAACATTTTTGAGACTCCTCCAAGAAGATGTACTGTGGTAATCTAAGTTAAGAGGCTCCATTCAAAATTATAGAAAAAATTTAAACCACCCACTGTGTATATTGTGGAAAATATTAAACAATGGTGATGGACTCTGAAGGACACAATTCTGAAAAGTACGTAGAAGTCCAGAGCACATTTATTTTGACGGGTCCGGCCTTTTCACATTGCTATGATACTTTTTGAGCTTACTAGTGTATAAAGAATAAAAAATTACGGTATCAAAGTCATATTTCGTCACACCAAAATCGTTCAATTTAAAAAATCATAAAAAAATTACTTCGACTTTCTAACGTATAGCTATGACACTTTTTGAGTTTACCAGTGTATATAGAATCAAAAAATTACGGCATCAAAGTTATAAGTATTGCAGAACCTGATGTGTTGACGAATTTTTAAGTGTCCTACTTAAATTTGGTTTCGTCAGATCAAAATCGTTCAATTCCAAAAATCATAAGAAAATCACTCCGATTTTTTAATGTATTGCTATGACACTTTTTGATTTTACCAAAGCATATAGAATAAAGAAATTAGGGCACCAAAGTTATACTGCAGAACCTGATTTGTTAACGAATTTTTAGTGCACTATCCCAATTTCATATCGTCACATCAAAATCGTTCAATTTAAAAAATCATTAAAAAATTACTCCGACTTTCTAATGAATTGCTATGACAATTTTTGAGTTTACCAGTGTATATAGAATCAAAAAATTACGACATGAAAGTTATATTGCAGAACCTGATGTGTTGACGCATTTCTAAGTGTTCTATCTAAATTTCGTTACGTCATATCAAAATCGTTCAATTTCAAAAATCATAAGAAAATCATTCCGATTTTTTAATGTATTGCTATGACACTTTTTGAGTTTGCCAGTGCATATAGAATCAAGAAAATATGTCACCAAAGTTATACTGCAGAGCCTGATTTGTTGACGAATTTTTAGTGTACTATCCCAATTTCATTTCGTCACATCAAAATCGTTCAATTTAAAAAATCATAAAAGAGTTACTCCGACTTTCTAATGCATTGCTATGACACTTTTTGAGTTTGCCAGTGTATATAGAATCAAAAAATTACGACATGAAAGTTATATTGCAGAACCTGATGTGTTGACGCATTTCTAAGTGTTCTATCTAAATTTCGTTACGTCATATCAAAATCGTTCAATTTCAAAAATCATAAGAAAATCATTCCGATTTTTTAATGTATTGCTATGACCCTTTTTGAGTTTGCCAGTGCATATAGAATCAAGAAAATATGTCACCAAAGTTATACTGCAGAGCCTGATTTGTTGACGAATTTTTAGTGTACTATCCCAATTTCATTTCGTCACATCAAAATCGTTCAATTTAAAAAATCATTAAAAAATTACTCCGACTTTCTAATGAATTGCTATGACAATTTTTGAGTTTACCAGTGTATATGGAATCAAAAAATTACGACATGAAAGTTATATTGCAGAACCTGATGTGTTGACGCATTTCTAAGTGTCCTATCTAAATTTCGTTACGTCAGATCAAAATCGTTCATTCCAAAAATCATAAGAAAATCACTCCGATTTTTAATGTATTGTTATGACACTTTTTGAGATAACCAGTGCATATAGAATCAAGAAATTATGTCACCAAAGTTATACTGCAGAACCTGATTTGTTGACGATTTTTTAGTGTACTATCCCAATTTCATTTCGTCTCATCAAAATCGTTCAAGTTAAAAAATCATAAAAAAATTACTCCGACTTTCTAATGCATTGCTATGACACTTCTTGAGTTTACCAGTGTATATAAAATCAAAAAATTACGGCATCAAAGTTATATTGCAGAACCTGATGTGTTGACGAATTTCTAAGTGTCCTATCTAAATTTCGTTTCGTCAGATCAAAATCGTTCGATTTCAAAAATCATAAGAAAATCACTCCGACTCTTTAATGCATTGCTATGACACTTTTTGAGTTTACCAGTGCATATAAAATCAAGAAATTATGTCACCAAAGTTATACTGCAGAACCTGATTTGTTGACGATTTTTCAGTGTACTATCCCAATTTCATTTCGTCTCATCAAAATCGTTCAATTTGAAAAATCATAAGAATATTACTCCGACTTTCTAATGCATTGCTATGACACTTTTTAAGTTTACCAGTGTATATACAATCAAAAAATTACGACATCAAAGTTATATTGCAGGACCTGATGTGTTGACGAATTTCTAAGTGTACTATCTAAATTTCGTTTTGTCAGATCAAAATCGTTCAAAGTCAAAAATCATAAGAAAATCACTCCGACTTTTTAATGTATTGCTATGACACTTTTTGAGTTTACCAGTGCATATAGAATCAAGAAATTATGTCACCAAAGCCATACTGCAGAACCTGATTTGTTGACGAATTTTTAGTTTACAATCCCAATTTCATTTTGTCACATCAAAATCGTTCAATTTAAAAAATCATAAAAAAATTACTCCGACTTTCTAACGCATTGCTATGACACTTTTTGAGTTTACCAGTGCATATAGAATCAGGAAATTATGTCACCAAAGTTATACTGCAGAACCTGATTTGTTGACGAATTTTTAGTGTACTATCCCAATTTCATTTCGTCACATCAAAATCGTTCAATTTAAAAAATCATTAAAAAGTTACTCCGACTTTCTAATGAATTGCTATGACAATTTTTGAGTTTACCAGTGTATATAGAATCAAAAAATGACGGCATCAAAGTTATATTGCAGGACCTGCTGTGTTGACGAATTTCTAAGTGTCCTATATAAATTTTGTTTCGTCAGATCAAAATCGTTCAATTTAAAAAATCATAAGAAAATCACTCCGACTTTTTAATGTATTGCTATAACACTTTTTGAGTTTACCAGAGTATATAAAACCAAGAAATGACCGCAGACTGAAAATGATATTGCAGCTACATAATAACTAAATAAAAAAATTAATGCATAATAGATATAATAAAAACTGGATAAATCGACTATTTCTCACTTGCTAACTAAACTACTATTGCTCGCCAAGAACCAAACCGTTCTCTTTTCGGAGCAAAATTAGGAAAAGTTGCAAATGTTTAACGCCTCAGTGAAATTGCTGCATGCGAACATTACATTTACGCCAGGACGTGAAATTCCTCCATATCCTTTTCAAGTGCTCGAAAGTATGGAACGAAACTTACAATTTAATGTACCGTCTGAAGAACAATGTAAAACATTTTTAAACACCTAACTCAATTCAGCATTCTGGAAATTGCTAAGTTACAGCATTCATACACATCACATTCAATCTGCTCGTATTATTCGAGCAATTAGCACGTATGACAATACCTCCGCATAGTGCTTGAAGCGTTTTAAAGTTAAACAGCCAAGAAGCGTCTCTCTGCGGATCGTGCATAAAATTCAAACATTCCGGTATATCAAAAGTTGTCGAGACTCCTCTGTTGTGTGTCGCGGCTTGCCCGGGGTGCTCTTTTCGCAAATGACTTTTCGAGCTGCATAGTAGTAATCTGTGGAGTTGTCCATTTTTATTTGAAAATACGGATTAAAGCCGTTTTTGTTTGTTTGGAAGATACATCGTCCTGACTGTGGCGGTTAAGATGCTAGTTGGTCGGAGTTTATAATTTAATATGTGATAAATAATTACAACATTATTTTTAGTGCTTCCTAGAAATCACTGGCACAGGTCTGAGTCAGGGTAAAATATCTTAGCTGCCCAGAATATCCCAGCTTCTATTTTACACGACTTTCACTTCTTCATGCCGACTTTGCCTTGATTTCCATACACAATTGCAAATTGTATGCATATTGCCAAGGTGTTCACATCCTATTTCAATACCTTTACCAGTAAAGCAAAAACGATTTGATTTGTTGACATCCGGACCCATTTCTTACACTTCTTGATAAAATCTATTGTGTCTGCCACACATGCATACGTAATTTCCTTACGTGCGTTGTCTTTGATACGGTAATTCAGTCATAATTTCTTAACCCAATTTCTGCACGTATCAATTATTTGTTATTTACTTTTTAATTATTTAATTACTTATTGAAAAGTGTCAATGTGTAACAGACAGACTCGTAGAATATTAACCAGCTTGGCTGGTGGAAGCATTTTTTTGCGTTGTAGCAATTTTTAAATTTATTAGTTGGATATGAATCTTCTAAAATATTCCTATTAATATTATATTGCTTTTATTATACTCAAACAAGAGAGAAATTATTTATTTTATGAAAGATTTGATTTTTAAAATGAAGACATCTATTATACAGTTTTACAATTAAATAAAAAGAAGTGAAAAATATTAACAAAATCTACTGTTTACTGTCATTCAAAAAAGACGCATAAGTCCCACATAAAGAACCGCTGTAAAAATAAAGTAGTAAGGGAACATGGCTTATAATAATTGTGTTGGAAAATATACACAATCATAAATCAAATTTCCATGTCAACGCGTTATTCCAAATAAAATTTTATGCTGTTTTTATTACTCCATTCGGTAAAATTATTCGGCGCTAAATTCTCAACACTCCTCTGATGAAAAAATTGTAAAGCGGTTTGTAATTGAATTTGTTACCTTGTAGTTTTGTTATTTTAACAATTAAATAATAAATTTACGTTATTGCACATTAGCAAAACTGGACTCCTAGTAGTGATAATGCAGTGGCATTACTTCATTACAAATTTTTTAAGTCTATTTTTGTTACACCAGTTGCACAGATTGCTAATATTATCTAATTAATTTATCACTGAGGTCGGGTTGTTAATGTACATGAGGGAAAGAAGGGGACCAAGATTAGATCATTGAGCTGGAAGAAATAGTGATCTGATTGCTACCAAGTCCAACTCAGCCGCAACACCTTGGCACACCTGTTTAATGAAGAAAAGCTTATAATGTCATATAAGCAGGGGTGCCACGGGGTCGCGGCTGAGTTGAATTTTATCGTGGGAATTATCTTGTCAATTTATTTTCGAAGGTTTTCGATGTGGGTTCATGACTCTTTCCTACTTTACTGCCTTTAGCAGATTGGCCACTCTACAGTTCTATAGATAGTTGGAACAGAATTCCCAGTCATAGCCCCCCTAAAAATTTCAATCCCTCGCAGTTGTAAACATTTCGAAAACAATAAAGCGGGAAATAACTGCACTAAACCAAATATACATACAGTACAATGTATCTATACAAAAACAGTTCGGTAGATTTATCAACTTCGACTTTTATGAAAGCAAGCGTTGTTCATGTAACATCACGAAATTGTCCATTCAGAATCGTAAATTTGTCAATACAATATCGCATCCGGGTAACGGTTACATTGTTGGTATTGGACGCGACTCGTCATATAAAAAAGTGGCTGTTTTACGAGAGTACGTGGCAAATCACGCCCTGGATGCACCGCTGCAATATCTCTCTTATCAAACACGTTGTCATAATTTACACGTAAACTCATATTGTGGTGTGGTCGTATCAGAGTAGCCACTGCACGTTGAATCCGAGCCGGTCCAGCTGTTAACGTTATTAACATTAAAATAATTCAGCGGTTCTCACAAATCATGCCGAATTCAACCATGCCGTGCATTACGAGGAAGTTGATTGTAAATTCGAAACTTACCGACGTCCGGTGGAATTGTTACGTTACTCCGTATTTCTTGTGCAAACACATCGGTTCACTAACGCTGTTTGTTTAACCTCCACGCTCGCCGGTAACACTACATATTTATACGAAATGTGGAAGCGAGATTAAAGCTCTATTATCTAGACCTTAATTTATTGTTATAACAAAATTTAGGGCCTCTTGTGCTGAGAATGATGTTGTGGCGTCTGTTGGTTTTGTGACGTAGAGAGTAAAGACCAAAGATTTTTTTAAGGGCACCTCGTATAAATTTTACATGGGAAATAGTAATAGCAGTAGTAGGTATATTTATTACCTTTACAGGTTTATAAAGTATTCGATACATTTCCCATAACTCAAATAAAATAAGATATAATATAGTACATAAAACTAAATAAATCAATAATTGAACACAATAACTAGAAGCTTTTATCCCTTCCCACTTATTGTCCCTCTTCTCCACTCAACCTTCCTCATTTATTCGATCCCTCCGTTCTCATTCAAAATTTCTTCTCTACTCTCATCTCTCCCTCTATTCTAGGCATTGCTTCAACAAATGCTCTATCGTCTCCGTTTTTTCTCCACACATCCTGCATACTCTATTATTATCCTCACTCTAATATTTATTCTCTCTATACTCATTTCCACATCTAAATCTTGCTATTATCACTCTCTCTTTTCTACTCTCTCTTCCTAGGTACTTTGGCATTTCTTCCGTTATTATTTTTTTCATACTTCGCGTTGTACCTAGACTCCCTAATTCTCGTTCTTCTTTCCTGCACTTGCACATCTCTATCTCTCTGCACTAATTCATCTGTCATTACTCTGCCTCTTCTTCTATCTCCGCGCCTGCATACCGGTTTCTTTCGAAATATGCCTCCCTTTCTTTCCATATCCGCTTTCCTATTTCTTTCAAACACTCTTGCAAAATTCTGCAATCTCCTCTATCACTGTCTCCTCAAATCGTATTGCTCTTTTTCCTGCTTCTATTCTTATTCCATCTCTCTTTGTTTCCTCCATCACTATATACCCCGGTGTCTTTCTCTCTACCCCTAGCACCCATTTCTTATATTTTCCTTACACCCCTTCCAATCCTTCTTGCTCTCTCCTTCTTCCTTCTTGCTCTACCTTTCCTAAATCCTGCCTGTCCGTCTGGTAACACCCCCCTCTCATTAATTTCTTTCATCAGCCTCTCTTCCACAATCATCGCGTATACCTTATATGCTGTATTTAGGAGAGTGATCCCCCTATAATTACTGACTGTATCCTTTTCTCCTCTCTTATATATGGGGCATATTATCCCCTCCTTCCACTTTTGGGAAATCCCTCTCCCTTCCACACTCCATTCATTATCTCTAACAACCTGTCAACTTCCCTTTTCCGTTCTATATATCCACGCTTCATTCTGTATACCATCCCTCCCCGGTGTCTTTTTTCTTTTCAGTTTTCTTAGTTGTTGCTCTAGTTCTTTTCTTGTTATCTCTTTTATTTGTTCCAGTCTTTGTTGTCTCTTTTCCTTTTCTTGTCTGTTTTATCACCCCCCAGCAGCTCACTGAAGTACTCTCTCCATTCCTCCATAGTAATTCCATGACTCACTCTCTCTCTCTTTTTCTTTCTTTCCTTATTTATGTATCTCCATACCTCTTCTTCCGTCTTTATACCCTTCATCTTTAGCTCTTCTTACATCCGTTTCTTTTGCTTCTTCTCTTTGCATACTAAATTGTAATTCTTTCGTGCTCTCTTGTACTCTTCCTTGGTTTATTATTCTTAAGGGGCGCGGTTCAGACCCCGCTGCACTGAAGCTTCAGCTTATTGTGCCCCACTTAGCAAGCTTACTCCATAAGGCCTGTGCTGTTGATGAACTTCAGCACAGATTCTATTTGTTTTATGTCATTCGGTTCAACATACGTCAACCCGAAGTGTCGAAGTCTCCCCGCCTCAAGCGCTGGACACTCGCATAGTATGTGTAGTGGAGTTTCTTCCTCCTCCCTGCACATCCTACAATCAGGATCTTGCTTCACCCCGATTGTGGTGAGGTGTTTCATGAGACAGCAGTGTCCCGTGAAGAGTCCAACTACCTTTCTCAGTTGTCTCCTGCTCAATCTCTGGATTTCTTCTGACCGCTTTTTCGACGGGCCTTCCATGAACATCCGCGATTGCCTCTATCCAGGAATGTTATTCCAATGAATGTGGTGTTCTCTGTTGATACAGCCCTGAATCACCCTTTTTGCAGTCTCATGTGCGATCCCACAAGTGGGCTCTGGGTCTATCAAAGGTGTTTTCGCTCCCTCTTTGGCTAGGAGGTCAGCTTTTTCATTTCCTTCAAATCCCTTGTGTCCCGGCACCCACCACAGAGTCACTCTGTTGTGTTTTGCCAGTTCCACAAGCGATTCGAGACATTCTTTCACAACTCTGGAGCGTACTTCGACACTCTCCAGAGCTTTAAGCGCTGCCTGACTGTCTGTCATAATGTGGATCCGCCTGTTTGCACAGCCCCTCCTCATTATTTCCCCGGCACAGATGTCAATCGCGGTGATTTCTGCTTGGAACACGGTTGCCAAGGAGCCCAGGTTGATGCTCATGTCATCCACCGGTGCTTTTCCGGCTACCCCTGCCCCAGTGCTCTTTGTTGTTTTGGACCCATCCGTATACCAGATGGTTCCGTTGTTACTCCTCAGTTTCCGGGTATCGACCCTCTCCTTTCTTCTCGGTATGACTACCTCGAAGGGTTTACAAAAGTCATACTCGGTCCTGAGTCGGTCCGATTGCATGCTCAGCACGCAATCGTTCCGTATTTTCCCAAATATCTCGGTGTGGGTCTTGCCATATCCGGCACTTACAAGCCTATATGCTGCCTTCATTGCATCCGATTTCACCAAAAGGTGTAGCGGAGGGAGGTTCAGGAGCACTTCCATGGCTGCGGTAGGCGTTGTATTCATTGCTCCCGTTATTCCAAGGCAGGCAAGTCTTTGCAGCTTCCCTAAAAGCCTTGTAGCGTGCTTTCCAGACGCCTTATGCCACCAAATCATCGAAGAGTATGTTACCGTGGGAATTATGACCTTGGTGTAGAGCCAGTGAACCATTTCTGGTTTTAATCCCCACGTCTTTCCCACCATACCTCTACAGGCCCATAGGGCCCGAGTAGCCTTAGTGGTGATGTATTCTAGATGGGGCTTGAAACCAAGTTTGGTATCTAGCATTAGTCCCAAGTACTTGACTTCTTTCCCTATCCGCAATTCTTTTCCCCACAGTCGGAGCCTCTTCAAATCGATGAGATTCCTCCTTCTTGTGAAGACCATGACTTCAGTCTTATCGGGGTTAACCGACAGCTGTTTCTCAGTGCATCATCTCTCGACGACTGTCAGAGCCCGCTGCATCATTTCTGATACAGCCCCTCCAAACTTGCCGGTGATATCGTCCGCATATCTTTGTGCGTGAACTCCTGTCTGCTCCAGGTTCCCCAGGAGGTCGTCGACCACGAGTGACCACAATAAAGGCGATAAAACGCCTCCCTGTGGGCACCCTCTGGCCGCCACCACCCCCCTAGTCACCGGGCCGATGATGCATGAAATCTCTCTGCCTTTTAAGGCCGAGTCGATCCATTCCACTACCACAGGGGCTATACACCGCCTCTTAGTTGCTTTCGCAATAGAGTTGAATGAGGTGTTATCGAAAGCACCCTCTATGTCCAGAAAGGCCCCCATCGCAATCTCTCGATTTTCCAGGGTTCCTTCTATCCTACGAGTAAGCTCGTGGATGCTCATCTCGCATGATTTTCCAGATTGATAGGCAAACTGGTACCGATGTAAAGGGGCGTTTACCAGAACATCGTCCCTGATATACCTGTCAATCAGTTTCTCCAAGGTCTTAAGGAGAAATGATGTTAGGCTTATTGGTCGAAAGGATTTTGCCCGGGCGTATGATTCTGGCCCTGGTTTTGGTATAAATACCACTTTCACTTTCTTCCAGCCCATTGGCACGTACTTCAAGGCCAGGCTGGCCCTGAGTAATGCGCACAGGGGGGAGGCTAATTCCTTGAATCCCTGTTGAAGCATCAGCGTAAGAATTCCGTCGATTCCTGGAGATTTGAATGGTTTGAAAGATTTCACTGCCCATCCAAGTCTTGTTTTGTTAACCAGCCTATCGGCAAGTTTCCACTCCTCCCTGGACGCCCGATGAATCGGTATGTCTAGGTTTGGAGTGATTGTTGCATTTGCCGAGGATACACTCCCCGGGAAATGTGTCTCTAGAAGGAGTTCCAGAGACTCCTCACTCGATTCAGTGTATCCCGCATGAGGTTTTTGCAGAGTTCCAATCTTACCCCGATTGTCTCTCAGCAAGGCTTTCTGGAGTCTGGCACATTCCGGAGTTCTTTCGATCTCCTCACAGTGCCTCCTCCATGAGGTGTTTTTTGCCTTTCTCACTGCGTAACCATGTTCTAGACGGGAAGTCTTGTATTCCAGTCCTTTTGGCCCTGTTCAACAATCTCCGTACCTCCCTTCTCATCTCGGAAAGTTCACGGTTCCACCACTTGGTCTCCCGTTTGACCTTTCTCTCTCTGAGTGGGCAGTTGTTCTCATAAGCTCTCCTTATGGCTGCTGTAATGCATTCGTTCATTATTTCAACTCCCGCCGGAGTTTGAGGTCTCGAGGGACATTCTTCCAACCCCTGGACTAGTTCCTCTCTGTAGAGTTGCCAGTCACAGTTTCTTGGATTTCTGTACCTTTCGACCGTCTCCGGCGGGGATTCAATATCGAATCTTACGTACCTGTTGTCCGAGAGCGTAGGTTCAGATGAAACATGCCACTCACGAATAACTCGGCACACGAACGGCGTACCTATCGTTATATCGATAACCTCCTGCCTTGTCGCCTTGGTTCGTTACCGCGGTTTACTACTTCTAGCTAATTACTAATAATAAATTCTAAAAATGACTCACCTCTTCTGTTGGTCCTTGAACTTCCCCACACTATATGATGGGCGTTGGAATCACAACAGAGCACTAGCTGCGTGTTGGTTTCTTCGCAGTATTCTACCAGTCGTCTAACCTCTGGTGTTGGGGGTTGTCCCGCTTGATCGTATGGTAGGTATGCGGATCCGATTATTATTTCTCTCTCGCTTCCTGCCATAGTGATTTTTATCTTGCCTGCCATGAGGTCCTGACCACTAAGCTCCCACATTGGCAGTGTATTCGTTTTTGTCTTTGCAAGTATGCAAGCTCTTGGATGACTTCCTCCTGGTGCTAAGGGCTCCCATTCGTTCCCCATGCTCAGTCCTCTGATCTGGTCCCTATATACCCATGGTTCCTGAATCAGCACGATATCAATATCGCTATTAGTTATGTACCTTTGCAGAGCAGCTGACGCCGCCTTGCATTGATGCATGTTTATCTGTAAGGCCCTGAAGATGCCCACGTTTTTCTTCATCCCCTCGGATGACACAAGGGTCCTGTTCGGCCCCTTGTTCGTCTCCTTGGGATTCGGGTGTCGGATCGGGAGTATTCCTTGCGGTCCCCCCTCCCCAACCTCCATCCCTTCGGATTCTTGCCTACCTCTCCCAAGGGCTTTAAACACCACCCTGGAGAGATTCAGGTATGGCCTGCATTGCAGCTCCTCCCGGATTTTAGTCCAGGAGTGTTCATCCAGTAGGATGATAAGTTGCTGTCCCCTGAGGTCCAGCCTCCTATTCACTACTGACCAGCTTTCTGTCTTAAGACCTGGATTTTGTGTCTTAAAACGCCGCAACACGATTTCCGGTTCCTGTTCACCCCCCGGAATCCATGTCATCACCCTCACGGGTTTCGGGACGTCCTTAGCGTCGACAACACTAAGTTCCGCCCCTTCCCAGGGTACGCTACCTGTGACCACCCGCACCAGCCTTTCCCTGGTGGGCTGGTCGGCGCAGGAGGCGAGCAGGTAGCCCCCCCGGAAATTTACGGCGGAGAACCTGGGTGCAGGCTCCCCTTCTTGTATTTCGTCTAGAGCCTGAATCAGAGCGGTCTTGATCAGATTGCTGGATATCCAAGCGGCAAAATTGCCATCTGGATATCCGACACGGCCGCCGCAAATGATACAGTGGGCCTGGTAGGCCCACCCCTCCTTTTTGGCGGACGTGTTTTGTCGCTGGGAGTACCCTCTGGCAGCGGTCGGCGTTTTTTGCCTCAGACTGCCGGAGAATTCCCCCTGCTTCCGGTACTGGTTCCCGGTTCCGCAGTCGAGCTTGTGCCCGCTGTAGAGCCTGGGGTCCTTGCGGCCCCCTGTCCATCAGCAGGTTGCAAACCCTTCTGTTTTTGTTTCTGGAGCCGTCTTTTGGCAGCTCCGGACAATCTTGAGAAAGATTTTCAATATTGGTATCCATAAATGGTCCCACGAGTAGGAGGGAAAGGGTGGTCACTATGCGCAGTGTAGCGCAGTGTAGTGTACGCATAGAAGGCGACATACAACAGGGTTCGCCTGGTGCCCTGAGGTTTGCCGCTAGTGGCCGAGCTGCCCCCCGGCCATGCATCTTTTCGGCGCGCGCAATACCTTAAGATTGGGGAGGTTTTTATAGTGGTACCTCATCCACGCGGCCAGACAATGAACCATGTGTGAAGGGTCGTTGCTCAGGTCAAGCGGTTTACGGTATGTGTCGCGAGCTGGTCCGCGGCGAGAGGCTTTCGCTCGGCGCAGCAAGGGTTTTAGACCTTGGTCCTCCCTACTAACCCCCCACTAACTAAAGTCGGTGAAGACCCATTCTCCTATCCGCCACCCGGAGACGCGCCTGGTAGGTAGCTCAACCCCCAGTTCCTTGGTTGCTTTTTCTTCTTTCCAATTTCTTAGGTTCCTTCTTGCTTCCTGCTTCCTTTCCCTGCATTCTTTATCCCACCACTCGTTCTTCCACAGCCCCATCTTCTCTCTTATTTTTATCTCTTTTTTTTTTCTGTTGCGTTTCTAATGTTATCGCTCAGTTCCCTCACCTTTTCGTTTATTTCTGTTTCTTCGTATTTTGCCTCCCTAAGTCTTGCTATATAATTTTCTTCACAATTTTTCTTCTAAACTCATTCACACTTCCTCTATCTTTCTTTCTTCATTTTGTCTTCACTTCTACAGGCATATGGTCCGACTCCATTCTTTCTCCCACCTTGAATTTCTCTATTTCATCCCATGCTTCTTCATTTACCATAACATAGTCAATAACTGTCTCCCCTCTTGATCCAATAAACGTGTACTCCCCTTTCTCATCTCCTATGCAGTTTCCATTAAGTATGTCCCACCGTCTTTCTTGTACTAAGTTAATCAGTACTCTCCCTTCTGCGTTTTCTGTTCCATTTTTTGTTGATTTTTCTCCTATTGTTTCTTGTTCCTCTTCTATCCGTCTTCCTTTTCCCCCAATTCTTGCATTAAAATCCTCCCAATCACCAAAGTTCCTTCTTCTTGCTCTTTTACTCGCTCTTCTATTATTCTCTTCGTTGTACTTCTGCTGTACACTGTTACAATTATGTATTTTCTCTGTTTACTTTTCACCGCTCTTTCCATAATCCCTCTTTCTTCTTTTGTTTCAGTTCCATTTTCTCCTTCCAGTCCCTCTTTCACCCCCATTATTTTCCCACCTTTAGCTCTCCCTTTCTTGCTTTCCCTCTCTGCATATTGACATTTCCACTTAAACTCTTTCGGCATTCTCTTTTCCAATTTTTCCCACCCCTTTTCTTCCACCCACGTTTCTACCATTCCCACTACGTTAAATTCTCTCAAATACTCCCAAAATTCATTTTCTTTGTTTTTTATTCCCGCGACGTTCCAAAATACTCTTCTTATTTGCTCCTTTTCTCCTTTATTCCTCTCCGTATTCGTTTTCCCTTTTCTGCCCTGTCGTCTTTTTCTTGTGCTCTTATTCAAAAATTTTCTGTATCTAGCTCCCCCTTTTCTTCGTTCCACCGAAGCCCTTTTCTCTCTATCCATATCTTTTTATAACCCACTTTCACCCGCTGTCCTTTTTGTCGCTCTTCTTTGGCTATCGCTCTTAATTCCTTCTGTATATCTCTTTCCTTCTTTGTCAGATCATCTCTCTTTCCTTTTTTTTTCTCTTAGTTTTCTTTTATTTTCCATAACTTTCCTCTTTTCCCCCCAGCTCCCAAGTTCCGCCACAATCATTTTTCCTAAATTTATTTTATGCATCTCTCTCACAGTCACTTCTACCTCTAATTCCACCTTCATCCATTTTTCCAGTTTCTTCTCGCTCTCGCATTCCTCTTCGTCCAATCCCGTTACTACAATATTCTTTTTTCTCACTCTTTTTTCCTGCTTTTCCATTTTCTCTTCCAATTTTTTCATTTTGTCTTTTAGTTCTATCTTTTCTCTTTCCCATTTTTCTTCCTTTTCACGCATCATAATTTTCAACTGTTCCAGTTCCCGGCTGATCTTTCGATTCTCTTCCTTTATCTCCCCTACCTCCTCCATAGTTTTTTTCAGCATCTCTTTCATTTCTTCATCCATTGCTTTTTTAACCGGTGATCTTTGAAACTTACTTTTCCTAAAGGGGTCTTGTGATTCTCGTCCTTCTTCTCTTTTTCTTTTGTAATCTTCTTTTCTTTCGCTCTCACTACCACTTTTTTCCATTCCACTCCTTTTCCACTTTTTCACACTTTTTTATCCGCTTATCTTTTCGAGCACTGCAAAACACGTCTGCTCGGCTCAACTGCTCGAATCGGGAAATAGTAATAGATTCATAGGTACTATTACAACCTAAATTGTTGTAATGCCCTGACAAAAATTTAGAAGTGTGGATGGTGACCCAACAAATACAGCTAAGTCCCCAAAATCATATAATGAACAAATAAAAATAATACAGAAACTTCCTACAATTATATAATATTAAATAACGTGGTAAAAATTGAAATTAGAATGACTGATCTCAAGTTGTTGCAATAAATTACTAAATGAACGATAAATTAAATGAAAAAAATGACAAATTAAATTGTGACTATTGCACTTTACCTAAGGCTTAAATTTCATTAAGGTGATTACTGAACTTACAATTTTTAAATGAACGCTAATATAACGAAAAAACTAGATGAATTGATAAGACATAAAAAGATATAATAAAAATTTGTTTATTACTTATCTTCTTGAACTACTACGCTTCCTGCCGGTTTTGGAGCTGTCCTGACACCTTACTATTTACTTTCTGGCGAATCCTGCGAGTCTGTGATTCTGCAATTCCTGCTAGTCCTGAGAAATTACACCAGTTTCCACGTGAAATATACTCCGTGCATCCAGGAAAGAATTTTTACAGCTATTATCCCTTTGAGGTGGTACAAAGTTCCTAGTAAGTGCTGGTGAATCTGCCTATCTCTCTCCGAAATCTCAACATTTAACAAGTTATCCGCTAAAGCGATTTGTTATCGAAATAACTCACATTCAACGATTCTAACCGCTACCGCGTTTTCTCTGGAGCAATCACTTTTTCTAGGAGCAACTTTACGTTGAATGTGACTTCGTCAAAATGTCGAACGAAAAAGAGAGATTCTCGGTTTAGTCGCGCGGCACTACAAAACCTATCGTGTTTTTTGTATATGCCGGTTAAAGCCTAGTCCACACCAACATACATTTGCCCACAAACAAATGTTTTTATACATTTGCCCGTAAACAAATGTTTCTATACATTTGCCCGCAAACAAATAACAAACATTATTGTTTGGCAAAAAGTTTTGTTTTGAAAAACATTTGATTTCACTAGTTTGCAATTGCGTGCAGACAAGAAGAAAAACATGTCGTTAGATAGTGTGGCAGTGGCGAGAATTTGTGCGGGTTATCTGTTTTTAACCTCAAAGAAAAAAAATAAACGCTGGTGGATACGCGAAATTTTACAAAACGGAATACTACATTCTTTAAACTTGTTAAGGGACTTTTAAAATTAAATGATGGGTAATATGGATTTAAAAATTTTGTCAGAATGATTGGTCTTAGCGTTTGCAAAGAAGATATAAAATATAGGGCAGCCATACATACCCGTATCGTTACGGTTAGCAATAACTCTTAGATATTATCTGGATGCTGTTAAGCAATTATGAGTTAACCTACAATTTGTAAAAAAATGAGTTAACCAACTGTGTGGGTTGTTTCAAAGCTTCTATGCATTTAGCAAAAATGATTGAAGGCGAAAATGGGCCATCTGGGCGATGTATTGTCAAGCCATAAATGCAAACTGCAAGAAATTAAATTAGTTAAACGAACTTTAACAGCAATTATCTCAAAATTATAATGATGTGGCTTAAACCATTATTGCTTAACATCATCATCCATCTAGCAAGTGGGGATTCATACACTAGTTCGATGTACATATTTCGTATTTCAAAACATTTCAATTTCAGTAATGGTACCCGCTGTATGCGACGATATTATCACGGCTTTAAAATCTATACAGTGTTTTCAAAAAGTATGGAACCGGATTAATATCTGCAAAACCATTAAGGGGAATAACTTGATATTTTGGATATAAATTCTACTGATTAATACCTATTGTCCCTAATTTTTTCAACTGTTTTACATTGTTAGTTTACGAAATACACAGCCAACTAGATTTTTTTAAATGGCAATAGGCGTCAAATTTGACATCATTCGAAAGCTTTGTATTTTCTGAATTCAAGACAATGTCACTCTTGTCAAACATTGCCACCAGAAGTGTTAAATAAATTAAAAATGAAAACATCTAGTGACCTAACAAAATGCTTTGAAATCATAGGTGACACATTGAAAGCACTGAATTTGCCAAACATGGCTAAATTAACTGAAAGAGGTCCTGATGATATGCGAAGTTATGTGCTCTTTTTAACACTTACACCCGAAATTTTGTACTAGGCAATGCAAAATTTTGTCCAACAGCTTTACTACTGACAGAGAGACACTGAACATTTATTGTGGGAAAAAAACACCAAATTAATGCTTCGAAATTTATTTTTTGTGTTTTTTATTTTACATTCGCCTAGAGTTTTTTAATCTGATTTCAACGATATCAAATACTTAATAGGTTACATAAGGAAAGATTATATAAAAACGGCGCTAAAATTCAAATTAGTAAAATTTCAAAAAATTAACATAGCTGTCTAATTTTATCGAAATTAGGGAAAAAAATATAGAAATCCTAACAAAACAAAGTTGACAAAACCGGTCCATGAGAAAAGAATTTAAAAACTACCCTAAATTTCAAAGTATTGAGATATGCAGATTCAAAATTAATACCATCCAAGAGAGCTGCAACCCGTTCACCGCCAAAGTATGGCAAATACCCCGGCAGCCTAGCCTTTAGCGACCGTTACCGCCCGAGATGGATACGCTAGAGGGAGCTGGCGGAAGTTTCGGTGGGAACCAGGAACCACGCTTGAAAGGGCGGCAGTGGGTGTTCTGCTTCCGTTGATGTTAGACCACGTTATTTTGTTCGCTAAATTCGCCATTTTGTTAAAGCATAGTTATATCTCCACCGTTGAGCTTCCTTTTGTTGTAAAAGAATTGTACGCGTTCGTTCGACTTCGAAAGGGAGATCCATCTCGCGGAGGTTCCAGTTTTGTTTAGTTCGAGTCAGTTAAATTTCCACCGTCGCGTCCCCAAGCCATGTGAGGTGATTGCATTCCTGGAAATAAAGTAACCATTTGCTCTATATTTTTCTTCCGACTCGCCGTCCGGAGAGGCCAGGAAATTGACCGACGTTTATTCCATGTGCATATCGGAAATCTTTAGGTAAAACCATCTCAAATTTTACCGTTAGCCCGCCATTTTGGACGCTAGGACGTCATAAAACTCGCCATCTTGAAAATGGAGTCGTTCCTACTTTGCACCGACATGTCTTTGTTTAAACTAATGTTTACTATTGCTACTGGAAGTATTCCGTGAGCCCCTGAATTTCGTATCAGTTGCCTTCAGCCCTTTTTTTCTCTGCAGTAGCATAAATTACCAAGCTGATGAGTTACAGGCACCCCGAATAACTTGCTAAAATCGTTGTTGTAATTTGTTTTTAGTTATTGTTGTCAATTTCACAAAGTTCAGATGTGTTGTTGATTTCTAGTTACCGAGTCCGAACCACAATTTGAAACAAAGTGATTCTCTAACTTAACATAACTAGATTGCCACTCAGATAAATCCTTTAATAACTACCTGTCTTTCACTATGAGGCCGACAGCAGTTTGCGGTTGTTACAAAGCTCTTTTGTCTCTGTTGACTTGATTTAACCAACATTGAGTAAGAATCGATGAATAAAGAGCAAACAGCGGCAAAAAGCCACGCCGAATGTCAGGAGTTCTGAAAAAGTGCCTTATCGTTGTTTTGCGGCCCCTTGCGATTTCTTGTCGTTCCCTGTTAACTGACATCTAGCGCTTATTCGACACCGTGGAAGCCAAAAATCGGTTTTTAGTGTAGTTGGTGCATGGTTGTAGTTACGTTGCGCCCCGTTACGTGTTGCGCCCGCTGATGTTATCGCATTGTATCCGTGTCAAAATGGCTTCCAAACCGAACGTTGCGTTACTGTATATTTTATTTATGCTGTTGTTTGTCCGTACATGTTTCGAATCAACAGACCGAGCAAATAGCATACATTGTTGTAGTTGTTGTTGCAATACTGCTGTCGAGATTTTATACGGTTCCAGTCGTGAATACCTGCTTTCTGGGGTCATTTGTCAAACGGGGGTTGGTTTCGAACTTGCTTGACATGTCCTCCTGGGGATTGCAGGGTAAAGCGAAGTGGAGTCACTGTTAACTTCTGAGTCAAACTTAGGTTGGAGTTTGCGGTATGGATTCGGGCTACTAAACAAATTGCTTGCTTCATAAATGGTCCCCGAGGGAAGTGCCGCTAACTTGGACTGGGTTTGAACAAGCCTTAGAAAGACCAACATAACTATGTCTAAATTCCGTAATAAACTCATTTCTCTTGGTCCGGTGGATGTGCAAGTTTTGCCCCCATGATAGTAAACTCTCTATAATCTGGTCCCACTGACAGACAATTGTCTGGGTCTCTCCGCTTTAGTCTTTCCATTGGATCTACCTGTTGTCTACCACTCTCCGACTTACATGCACCCCACTTAGATAACTCCACGCGTTTCAATATTCTTGTGTTTCCCTCTCAGATGTTTCATGGTATCTGTCGGTTGTAAATTCCTGTAAACTGCAAAAGCTCAAGGGTGGAATGTATTTAGCTGATCTAACCTCACTCATCATGTATTTTCCTTAAATTGTTACTCTGTTTGAAGT
The DNA here is from genome assembly GCA_963583935.1 of Diaperis boleti. Classification (NCBI taxonomy): domain Eukaryota; kingdom Metazoa; phylum Arthropoda; class Insecta; order Coleoptera; family Tenebrionidae; genus Diaperis; species Diaperis boleti. The sequence continues at coordinate 6,531,834 of OY757244.1, read as the reverse complement.
CATGTAAAATTGTCCGTTGTTATTTATTATTTGGAATCATTATTGTTAACATTATGACAGCGCATGTGTACCAACTTAATTCGAAGACACCAGAAATTGTTAACCACAGTACGCAATCACTAAACTCGAGACACTTCAAGTTGTTCAAACTGAATAAACATTTAAAACCATAATTTTTGTGTTATAAATTTACGCTCCAATCCTGATTAGCTCTCGCCATGTATCCAAAGAATTTGGGGCTTGTTTTGTTGGGTAAGTTTGAATGTCCCGCCATTGCTTGTCTTGTAAAAAAATCACACAACGTAGGGTTCTGCTTTTTCTTTCATTGTCTGACGATCATGGGCCAACCTTTTCAATTTTGCGGTTTGTTTAAAATTTTTAAATTTGACGTTTGGTGGCGTCATTGACATTTCATTTCATGTTCAAATTCAAAATGTGGCGGTAATGTAAAAGGGGGGTTATCACAGTATGGGTAACAAATCAACAAAAATAGCAAAAAAACTATTGATGTGAGAGTTATAAATTAAAGATATTACACCAAAAATGTTCAAACTGATTACCCTGCATCATCTGACAGAATCCAAGACGATCATAAAAAGCAGCCATTACGAGAGTTATTAAACTGCACTCGAATTCTGGCTTTAAGATCATCCAAAATTGTTGGGTCGGTTTTGATACACCTTGCTTTTTAAGTGCCCCCTTTAGACAAAATCTAATGGGGTTAGATCTGCGAACCTAGCCTGTTATTCTATTGGATCTCTCTTCCTAGCCATCTTCTTGAGAACACTTCGTCCAAATAACGCCGCACGGGGCCTAGTGTGGTGGATCACCATACTGTTGCAACCAGATGTTATTATTTACTTAGTAATCAGAGACAAACAGTTATTTGGTACCAATTCAGAACTTTTCAACATTGTATTGGTATGTGTATGGCTTTTTCTTCAATTCCGATAACATTGGACAGCTCTGTTAATTTTTTGAAATTTTAATAGTTTGAACTTTAGCGCCGTTTTAATTCATCTTTTCCTTATGCAACCTATTAAGTGTTTGATAACGTTGAAAACAGAATAAAAAACTCTACGCGAATGTAAAATAAAAAACATAGGCTGCCATTAGGAAAAAAATGATGACTTCATAATTGTAAAAAAAAACTAATGAAAAAAAATTAGCATACATTCCTCGGATGCGCTATAATTAACCCTATCACACGGTTTATAGGTTTTATTTCTAGTTCAAATACTGACGGAGTTACTGTATATTCCTTACTTAATTTCCACACTGTATAAAAATCTCGTGTAAAAATATTTTTCACATGGACATGGGGGCCCAGGGGCCCCCCTTGGGCTGGACAGATTTTTCGGCTCGACCGATTTTTATGTTTTTTTTTTTGTATATTTGGTAGCTATGAGAGTAGGTCGTAAAGTATTTCTCACATGGACATGGGGGTACATGTAATATTTGCCCTAGACACATCTAGTCATCTTGTCTGTTTTTCTGTATAAAAACACGTGCTTTCCATCCTCGACGGTGCATTTGTATAAATCTTTTTAAACAAAGGTTTTTATACAGCTTTTAAACAGTTTTTATACAGTTTTTATACAAATGTTTAAATGTTTGCGGGAAAATGTATGTAGGTCTGGACTAGGCTTAATGCCGATGCGTTTCTGAACCCGGGTGGTGAATGCGCGGCAAAAATCAAATTGTAACAGTACCTCAATCGTCATCTGTTATCACTTTTAGTTCGATCCGCTTCATTGACGCTGAAATCCTCTCGTCTTAGATTCATGTATGTAAAAATTTTAACTGATCCAATAGACCATAAGTGTGAAAATTTTCGTCAAAAATTTTAATAGAACATAAATCTAACTTAAACCTAACCATTCTTGTTTCGGCGTTAATGAAGTCGACAAGACAAAAAAAGCCATACGGTCAAGTCCGAGCGATTGGGTTTAAATGGGCACTTGGCATTGAAGTTGATTTGATTTACCTGCCTCAATAACATTGTCCCAAAATCACCCACGACACGGCACTTCAGACATTGATATGAAATTGTTGTTCACGTAAAACACGCTTCGTCCGTCAACAACACAATGTTTAAAAAGTTTTGCACCTCAACAAAACACTTTTTAAGTCAAAACGACCCCAGTAGTAGAGAATTGCCCAATTATAAGTTAGTTTTGATGTAAATGACCTCATATTGGAACACGCTCCCAAAGTAATCAATGCTCCAAAATTATTTCTACTACTGGCACGACCGTGATCTTGAATACATTACAAGGGTTGACGTTTTACATGAATGTGAAATTTAAGTAATACAACCCCTCTGAAATATTATGTCTGTTACTCTGAAGGCTTGATATCGATTTCCTGCTCCTAGAAATACAGTTGGCTGGTCTATTTATGCACTCAGTAAATCGGTTGAAACATTAAATTGTTTTCACTATTCATTTTTAAATCAGGACCTCTTTAATGCCATCGACACGCTTTAGTTCACTGAACGAACTTATATCCGTTCTTCTCAGGGCTTGATTTAACAGAATGCAAGTAAATGTCACCTCCATGGAGCTCACCAAAGCGTTTGACGCAATAAATCAAAATTGCTTGCTGAATAAATTAGATCAGCAAACGTCGGAGTATGTAATAATTTACTATCATTATGCTTTTCGGTGTCGATTAATCTGGTAATGTACGTCGAATTACAAATACAATCATTGGCAATAAAGCTCTCGTGCAAGGATCCAACCGGATCCGCTTACGTCCATTATTTATATTAATGTTGTTGCGGGCGTTTTGACGATTTCCAACAATGGGGTCGTCGCACAATTTTCAAAAACAGATTTTCTAGAAACAACGAAAAAGTAAACTAAACATTTGTCTTATTTGAAACGCGCGCCTAATTAAAAACGCACGAACCAATGAGAATGTCCCCCGGAAATGACGTCACAAGAGGCGGTAAATGTACAGCGTTTGAAAATGCTAGCAGAAATTGCGATTTTTGAAATGCTCTGCTACGATATGCTACCGTGGAATTCGTCAAATTCAATTGAGGGGGACGACCCCATTATATCTACCGGTATAATTATTATGTCGGTCAATATAATTAAAGATTTTACATTAGGTGAAAGAGAATTTTATATTACTCAATCGAAGCTAATGTGAGATCATTACCTTTGATAGGGTGAAAACTTCTTTGATGTAATTAGTGTTTAATACTTTATGGGAAGAATAAATTCGGTCTTCCTCACTGTGGATCAATTATGTACGTTTTGGCTTTGTTGTCGAAGTGTATGGAAACGTTTTTTATTCTATTTAATATGTACCGTCAGGGACAAGGATATCCTATAATCAGGTCGTAAAAATCTCCGGCTTATTATGTCTTGAAGTCAATAGAATTGTCCGTTTTCTTTATGCAAGTACTTTCAGGTAATCCCTCCAAACTTCCAATTGTCGCCACCGCAAATATCAATGAGAAAATCGCCAGCTGCGTCCCCTCGAGAACAAATATCGAACGTGGGACTGTACAGGTCGGCTCTTCCTCCATATGGAATCACAAGATTTCGGCAATCTCGACAAAGATAATCAATTCAGTTAATATATTATTAACGATGATCGCTTGTAGGCGAAATCGGAGTGGAGCCCGACATCCGTTGACGCCCATTAATTTCATGCAACAAATAGAGATATCACATTTCTCCTCGAGGCTTTATGCAGATAGTGATAAAATACGTGTCGGTTATCTTCGATCTGCAATTATTAGACCCACCGAATAAATATATGCATATTAAATCAATCTCGCCCACTGGGTTTTACACGCTAACGACGGATACATGGCGCAATCTGGATGTTTTAAGGTTTGTGTAATGAAATTTTTTGTGCTTTGTAGGAAGAGGAAGAAATTACATTTTAATTGGGTTTTATTAATCTCTTTTTACTTTTTGATGGAAAAAGGCGGTAATAAAAATTTTACTCATGAACCTCGTAATTACTAATCAAACATTAAACTTTTAATAAAAATTCATCATGGGGAATGATTTTTATTGGTAACTTCAAGGATGAGGTTGTTGCTGATCAGATTGTGTCAAAATAAGTAAAAAGTCAAACGGATTTATTGTAAATAAACCTATAAAAAGACTAAAATAAAATCGTGGGGCGTAGCGCAACCTGAGTAAATATGTAAATGATCGTTTTGCGATGTCGCACGATGATAGTGACGGATTTACTTTTACATTTTGGATAAGTTGTCTGTTGAGAAGATGCATCCAATACCTATAATGATTGGTTGTAGATAATAGAAATTCGACTTGCACCAGTATTTTACTTTGGTCTGATAAGTGCTCTAGCTTGATGAGGAGAGTGGTGTGATTTTAGTACATTATCTCCATCATTATTGTGATGAGCCTAAGGTCTTCCCCCCAACAATCTGAAACGTCAATGAAATGTCAAATTAACAAACAATGACTCGCGCGATATTTGAATTTGGCAAATAAATCGTGATCGTCTATAAACACAGACAGAAGAACTACGAACATTTATCTAGTAACAATTTGGATAATTTTAACTCATTTAATAATTGTGGCTGATTTCATGACCCCTAACAATAATTTGAACTATTGTACCTGATGAGAGTGTTCCCAAAATCGCAAGTGCAGAAAAAACACCCCATACCCCTTAACAACCCAACCAGTCAAAGTTACAGTTTAATCAAAGCATTAAGTGTTTCCTTTTCTTTTGACAAATGCAATTTTCATTAACAAGCTGAAATCTACGATAAATGACCTTCTTTTAATTTTTATACATGAATCAAAACACCTCTGCAAGGATGAGTTACAATTTGAACGCCTTTTTTGGTTGTCAATAAATTTGGGACACGATTGAAGAGAGGAAGTGGACAATTTATGCCCCGCGCAAGACTGGTATCCAGATGAGTAAATACCTCCTGCATAAGTACTTGAGGTACAAAACACATCGTCTTGACGATCAAATGAATGACAAATAAACACACACATATATTAATACATAACAGATTCTAAGACTTCATAATACTAATTTATCTTAAACACCATTAACAATATATGAATAAGCAATCAATTAAACCTGAGTAGTGCTCAAGGCACCCTCTCTCGGTCTGCCTAGGGAATTTCCTTGCACTCTGCCCTAATCCCCACTCTCGACCACCCCAGGCATGCGCGATATATCAACCGCGCTAAGATACACATATAGTAAGAATATTTCGAATTTTTGTTTCAATCAGGGAGAAAATGATGTGAATACCAGCTTATGAATATTTACCTTATTAAGAAAAATTGAAGAAAGGGATTCAAACTATAAGGGAGCAAAACCGACGCCTCTGTGAACCGCCATTTTGAAACTTCCCGAGACAAAGAAAAGCCGTTAGAACTCTCCGCGTTTCCACGCGCTACTTTCCCCACTTTATCCTACGATAATCCGGTGACACCCCGTGAAGTTCCTCCTCGACTGATATGATACGAATAATTTAAGATCTACCTTTGTTATTGGACCCACATCTGGCACGAGACACTAATTTCTACCCGAACTATAAACAACTAACTGAAGTAACAAAAATTATAAGAATTAGACTAAAACAAACAACGCAAAAAGACAAATTTAACAATTATTAACAAAACTGTAAATTTTGTTGATGCAAACACACAAGCAAATTTTGAGAAAGATCTGGGACGCTGCTGAACTGTGCTGTCTGAACAGAACAAAGGAAGGACAACAAGTGTCCAAAAAGTCCCTTGCTCTCTAACTTCGGTCGTGGAGGCGAACGTAGGAAACCCACTTTACAGTATTATGTTAAATTTTTTTACTTACTTTCTTTTCAAGTTTTTAGTTTTTTTTTTTTTTCAAAAATTTACTGTGTTCTATTTGTCAAGCCCTTTCATTTGATACCCACATTGAGGGGATTGAAAACTAAAAAAATTAATCCGCCATTTTGTGGTGGCGGCCATCTTGGATTTTTTACGGCGTACTGTATTCTACTAGTTAAGCCCTTTCATTTGAGTCAAATTGGGGGCGATTAAAAAACTGTACTCCGGCATTTTATCGCGGCGGCCATCTTGGATTTACAATGATACTAAATATACATAATTGAATTGTCATCAGAACTGAAGGTCTGTACCAAAAAAAACAAAATTTCAATTAATAGATTTAACCCAAACAAGACAAGATACAAAGCACGCTAAATAAAACGGTTTAAAAAGGGGAGTAGGTGTGGGTTTCGTACTGCACCCTCCTAAAATTTAAAAGTTGGCGAAATTGGAGCATTTTTTTATCTTCAAAAATAAATTCGTAGATTTTGTTTGATCACCGAGCTCTAGATCAAGTTCTACGGGGTGATTATAAATGCTGTTCCATCTAGGTGGCTTTGGAAAATGTTGTCAACGTGCTTTTAACCACTTGCCGCTTAATTAAAATTATGCATATTCACTATGTGGTTGCCTAATAATTAATTAAAATATTCGGCAAATGATCGTTAAAAATACGTTGACATATTTTCCAAAGCCTACTTGATGAAAAATCATTAATAATCACCCTGTAGAAGTCTCATACTACCAGAGTTTCAGGTTGGTAGATCCTTGATCTTGACTTGCAGGCAATCAATTCCTAAAGGTTTCAGATTCTTCTGTTTATTGTAGAGGGTTTTCAATTTGTAACATTCCTACTAGTTCAAATTCTCAAGTTCTTACTTTCTAAAAATTTCAGGTTTCTCAGGCTTTTGGGTTCTCAGATTTTTAGTCTTTTATGTTTGTTTGATGTTAAACTTTCAGTTTCTTAGATTTTTAGATGTAAAACGGTATCTTATTATTTTATTATTACATGTGGCGACATCTATGAGAATTTAAAAAAAATCAACCTTAATTTCGTTCTGTTGGTACCACAACACACCGTAAACACGTCGTAAAAGTTGGGTTACTGCCCGTAAAGTTATAAATCTTTTTTCGCTAAATTATTTTTATAAACAAGAAGAATGTCCTTAAATCCAAGTGGAGTAAATTTAAATTAAAATTTAAATATATCTATGTCGAACTCCACAAACTTTAATAACTGAAGGATTACTAATGGTACATGTTTCGGCAGAATGCTTCTGCCATCATCAGCCCTAATTTAACAAGAGATTAATGATACAATTGATGAATTACAAGAGGGGTTCTTACCTTAAAGAATATAAAAAATTATGACATTGACGTAATTTTGAATTAAATTTGACGTTTTCAAAGGGTTACATGATTTTTAAAAGATTTCGTAAAAACAACATTTTATAAATGTAAAAATTAAAAATGGATCAAAGAGAATCTGGTAAGTTTGTTTGAGTGAAAAATTAAAATAGTGAATTAATAATGGGATTATTGAAGTTATTCTGTTCATTTAAACAAGATCTGTTTTCCAGTTTCAAGGCTTTCCTTATTTCCAAAGTCTCGAGAAAATCTAATTTCCGGCCTTTATTGCATTTATGAATCAATTTGGAATTTGATGGTGAAAAACTATGTTTCGTTATTAATATATGATTGGCGAAAGAAGAAGGTGTTGATGGTGGAGGATCAAGATCTGTGTTGTTATAGATGTGCCTGAAATGTTCTTTAATACGGTCTGATATTTTGCGACCTGTCTGACCTATGTAGAATGACTCACAAGTAGAGCAGCTTAATTTGTATACACCTGATGATGATTTGTAATCTAATGGATCTTTATTTTTAATAAAAAATCTGGATAAGTTGTTATCTGTTTTAAATGAAACTTTAAAACCGTTTTTCTTAAGTATTTTAGAACATTTCTCTGAGACGACGCCAAAATATGTTAATGAATTTGAAAAGGAAATTGTTTCTGAAGGATTTTTAACCAAGTAGTGTGTGTACTTGAATTTGTTACAGTATCTATAGTATAATTTATTTATAGTTTTTAAAGAATATCCATTATTTGAAGCGATTTGTTTAATGTTATTAAGTTCTGTTTGAAAAGATGAATCTGATAGTGGTATAGAAAATAATCGGTGGAAAAAGGAATGAAAAGCTGCAAATTTATGGGAAACAGGGTGACAAGAGTCAAAAGGTATTACGCAATCTGTGATACTAGGTTTTCTATAAATGTCAAATTCAAAACTATTATTATTTCTAGTGATTAACAAGTCTAAAAAGGGGATTTGGGAATTGATTTCAATTTCAACGGTGAATTTAATGGATTGGTTTAAAGAATTTAAGTTGCTGAGTGCGTTATCAAGTTCAGAATCAGATCCTTTGAATAAAACAATTATGTCATCTACATATCTGTACCAAAAGAGAAAATGATCTTTAAAAGGTGAAGAAGTTAAAAACTGATCTTCTTACGTCAATGTCATAATTTTTTATATTCTTTAAGGTAAGAACCCCTCTTGTAATTCATCAATTGTATCATTAATCTCTTGTTAAATTAGGGCTGATGATGGCAGAAGCATTCTGCCGAAACATGTACCATTAGTAATCCTTCAGTTATTAAAGTTTGTGGAGTTCGACATAGATATATTTAAATTTTAATTATTTTTATGATAATTTATTACTGTAACTCTTGGTCTCTTTCCACGAACGTTTATAACACCCCGAGCGTCCCGAGGTAAAAGTCTCTGAACCACTTAAGCACCGAAACCTTAGGGGAGGGGCCAAGTTATATTTAGCTGTTAGTTCGCCAGCTTGTTACTTAAGACGGTCCTCTCTCATGAACTTTGTGACTGAACTGGTCGGGCATCCGTCGAAAAATTACATGCAAATAATCAATAAACCAGTGAAAGTTTTGAAAATGAAAAGTAATCTGCCGGTGTATCTTATCAATGTCTTTCATAAAAAAAAACAATTATAAAAATCGGTGCAGTACCCACTGCTTTATTTACTTCAAATTCATGTTCAACGATTAAATATATAGATAATAAAAATGACATTTGACATATTGATGGTTAGTTAATTATTATCAACTATTACTACAAATTTCAGCTAATTTTATACAAGCCCCTCAAAATGGGTATGTATTACTTAACTGCAACCTGTGCGCATGCTTTCTTGTAGGCTCATTTGATCTGCACGACTGCACGTGATATTGAAGGTTTCAAGATCCAATCTCCTCTGTAATTCCTTTTTGTTCACAAAACTCCAGCATAAATTAATTGAAAAGAATTTCCATATTGGGTAGAAATTATAAATGTATATTTTCGTTGGCAGTTTCAAAATCTGGAGGAAATTTATTACTAGGAACTGGTAGTCTCTTTGAAGTATTACGTACCAAAAATTGATTTGATATCGCCCCAAATGGGCTGGGTCTATTGATATTATATACCTTTATTACCTTTTTTTTACTTAAATGGACGCCACCAGTTTTTACCGCAGAAGAGCATTGTTACGAATTATTAAACTTTAGTTTGAACTGGAAAACTTACTTAATAAAAGAAATAAATTAAATGAAATAGTCAGTCAATAGGATAATTCATCAGCAAAGTTCAGTTACACAAAACAAATAAGAAGTTACTCATAAAACTAATGTCTGAAATTAATCAGACCGAATTAAATTAGTACGCCCGATTTATAGCTATAATTCGCCGTATAAATAGTCTAAACAGTTTTAGGTTACGCTCTGAAGTTGATACTAAGTTATATACTGTACGATTACTATTACTTTAAATTATTGCGGTGGTCAATAACTACAAAAAAAGAAGAACAAGGAATAGCGAGATAAGAAGAAAACACAAGATGTCTTATCTGGTTGAGTTGAGTTGGTGAGAATTATAAGGTTCACCCCGAGCCAGCACCCTAATGAAGGAGATTCTCCTTTAAGTACCCCGTTTAACAAACAGAAAGGCCCTTACCTCCAATGAGGGACTTGGATCACTCCGACGAGACAACGGAAACGTGGTACTGAACCACAAGAACGACTATTCGGTGGGTTTTGATCCTCGCAGGTTAAAAATGATTTCGTCGATTTACGATTGGTTTCAAACGAAACGAAAATCACTCAAGTCTGGAAATTAATCACCAAATCCCTTTCGGATGAATTGAATTATATCTGCGACCACATTTCACCACCCACCTCAAACCTGTGCAAGCATCGCGGTAAAGATAGACCTGCCGCTGGCCTGACAGGTGTGGAGTTATGTAGATGTAATTGTAGTTCTTCAATATTTTCCGACAGAACACAAAGAAAGTATAAAGGGTAGGTATTATTCAGTCAAGGTTCCATTAATTTAGCCCCTTTCGTTCTAGTCAGTGGGAAAAGTGTTGAGTGGAAGTGTCGAATACTTCCAGAACCAGATAACACCAGCACAGCGAAGAATGAAGAAGAAAGACGAGAGCATTGAGAGTAACATTCCGTAATGTCGAACACAATTACGATTTAAAGAATAAATTATTTCGAGCGAGAATAGAGTGAAATGCGGGAAGATAACAGCGGCTTAAACTCAAGGGCCTGGTACGCCGCATACCATCTCCCTCGGTGGTAAGATGGTTTAGGATGCCCCAACCCAGCAATCCCAAACAAAGAAATTGTTGGCACTATGGTAGCTCCCACTAAAACATTGTAATCGCGACCACGATGACCACCTCTCTGGCAGTTGCTTTCCGTTCCGAAGCGACCACGACCGCTCCAACGAAACCAACACCACGAGAACGCCCTGCGTCGCGTAGGATGGCATTATCGCGTCGGTGCAGAACGTCCTCTCTCCTAGTGCTGCCGGGTTCGACGGCACCGCCGAGGACACCTCATCCAGGTCCGAAACGCCATTGAGTCCACCATCGCGGAGCCTCCCACAACGAACCACTACTCAACAAAATATAACAATTGTGCAAGGTGTACGTCCGCTGACCGACCATATTTTTATTTAATAATTAAAATTGGGACGAGCGGAATAGTTTCACATACAGGGTGACATACAGAGATAAGAGTTTATTTACTAATGGTTCTTCAATCATGCTAGCGGTTCTCAATCGGTTTTCGGGTAAATCTTGAAACCATATAATAATATATCTTTGTTTTTTTTATAGTTAGAATTCTTTTTATATTTTCCTATGTCTCCTCATATTAGGGACTGTCACAGGTTAAAGTAACTACTATACTTCGTGAATGACCCTGTATGAGACAACCAACTATTATTGAGATCTTAATAGTATATTTGTTTTACCTAACGGTCAAATTTTTACATATTATTATATTTTCACAAAATGTTTTTTTTTTGCTATGGCTGGAATTCCAAGGAAAAGTAATTTTGTGTAGGCTTGTATAGCATTTCACTCTATTTTTAGCTAATTATAAATCGCTCCGAAAAAAACTCCCTCTCATAATTACAAAGCCTTTCTCCTCCCACCTTTCATCTCGACCCTGCTTTTTTCGCCGCCGTCTGAAAAATGTATGTATATATCTTGATACCCCGCATCAAATATGGATAAATGACGGCGAGGGGCAGAAGTTATGAGGGTAGTCCTCTGTACGTCACGTCTGGCGAGAGATATCCGGGATTAGGCGCAAGACACATTATTGGACGTTGTAAGCCAGTCTTTGACCGCAGATAAAAGAGAAAAGTGTTATCGTCCATACAACGCCACCACCGTTAGCACCTTTTAGCGTGCTTAAATCCGTGTATAACTACCTGTCCCCCACCGGCGAAATTGCCTTCGCCGGGTGGCGCTAAAGATGGGAGGAAATAGATATTTTACGCCCTCTGAACGATAAAACTTCTATTACTTTCTTAATTTCGATTTTATGTCTGTCGGACCGTACGTCGAATTGAAACATATTGCACCGTGCGGATTTTTATTGTGTTTTTTATTCATCGTTCTCTTTGCCATTAGCAGACGTCCGTTTTCACACGTTCTTAATATTTCTTACATGTTTTTGCTTTCACGTTTCTGCAGATTTTAAACATTGAGGGATTTATTATCTATTTATTGGACGTCTTTTGCTTCAGTGTCGCCTCGTTTAAAATTCTTAGATACTTTTATAATGCATTTACAACTGTTTTAGACAGGAATAAATTTCTGTGAGCTTTTGAAGTATACTGAGACGACGGCGCGACGGCACCATTAGCGGGTGATGTCATCTGTATGGGAACAATTATTGGAATGCCCACATTGATCCAGAATAGTCGACAGACCTTGAGAACGCCTGGGAATGATTGTTCACATAAGATGCTCTCATCAGCCGAGAAAGTTCTGTCGCACTGATGTCATACTATACGACGCACAAAGAGGATGATCTCATCCTTCAAGAATATTCTATAAATATATAATATAAATATTATAATGAATAAATGAAAATGCAAAAAGAGCGAAGAGCGATTTAGATGTTGATTGTTATGGCCCCAGCTGGTCTCGAAATTATTTCATCCTCAAACCGAAGTAAAAATAAAACGGAAAACTTCCGGATAAAAAAACAACTTCGAAACGTCACATCCACTGACCTGATTAAAGTAGAGAATCGTGTTTCTTTAAATTTTATATCATCGCCACGAGGAAGATGGCGTATTTGCGAAAATGGTTGAATTATCCCATGCCTAGATCCGGAGATAATCCAGTACGGGGGGAATGAAGTGGCAAATGCGGCAACGGCCACAGAATCCGGCATCAGGCGTGTCCTCGGGCCCTCAAGACCCGCCGCATCACTGAGGGGTGAAATGTGTCTTTGCAAATGCTTTCGGAAGGACGCAAATGCGCCGCTAATTAATTAACTTACATTAATTAATCCGGCCAGTTTTTGCCGCAAATGTGGTGAAAACAACAAAATATAGGCAGGAACCGGAGTGCAAAAAATAGTTTTTCCGCTGGTGCATTAGCATTTAGGGGGGTGATTTTTAACATAACATTGCTTTCACAGGCTATAGCTCTAATGATGAAGTTTGGTTGAAAATTCGATAGGTAAATGAAACCTGGATAAAATGTGTACCATCAGTTACACCAATTACATTATCAAACCTCTCAATAACGCAAAGTACTTTTGTGTAAGAACTCCATTCAGTGCATTGTTGTGTCAACACGTTGTAAATGATAGACCCAAACTTATTGTTACATTGTTATACAAATTAGATATCATCAAGCCGTGGCCTTTGTGCTAGGTAACGGGAATGGCTCAAATAAACCCATCAGTTTTTTTCACACTATAAAGAAACAGGGTCATTATTAGAAATCTGTTTAACATTCAAATAATACATAATTTGGGACCCAAATTTAAATGCCGGAAGACCATTACGTGGAATAACGATTTTTCTGATTACAACCTGGACAGCAGCAATTGAGGCTAGAGATAATAAGCACCCGCGGGGTTGTAAAGTAGTAATGCGGATAACAACTGAAAATGGATCCCCGAGATTGCATAAAGGGAAAAGTAAATGTAGATAGATAAATGCTGCCGTTTGCAACGAAATGTAAATTGAAATTGAAATTGCGGCGAACATTGTCACTATCGCCGAAAACAAGGAGGAATTAATAAAATGTGTATGTGTAAAGGAAAACGTAATTTACTATAAATTAAAGAAATATGTTAACCATTTAATCATCACAATACAGTTCTGAGATCACAATCCGTGAAATGCATAAACTAAAGTTAGGGATAGGATGAAATTTTTGTATATGGTTTATAAATTATACAATTAAATATTTTTGATGCTGATGATGTCATCATTCCAGAACGTTCTCTAGACGGCGGTTGTCCCTAGTCGAATCATTAATATGTGTGGTATGCTCCACACGTGTCCACGGGTAGCTTAGTGGAGTACTGTGAACCAGGGGTCATCTGTCGAGTTTGGCGGAGGGTAAATAAATAGTCACGGGTTTTTTACTGGCTTTAATTTACACGGAATATTTACAAGGGTCGATATATACAGGGATTACATATATTCGTGGTTTATATACAAAGGTTTTAGATTATCACGGAACCGATTTCCGGGGAGTTGTGCGCTACACTACCCCCCGCGTCGCTCGGGGTCGGAGGTGGGGTAGAACAGGGTCGGCGGATGGACGCGCCGCCAAAAATAATCTGCCCTGACATCTCAGTTTTCGACTAGCATGTGCACCGTAAACCAGACACCTGGACAGAACCTAGAAAGAAGCCACCACAGGCGCCCTGCCCCCGTTGCACTAGGTCGACACCCAAGCTACCAGAACCGGTCCTTTCCGGTCGGTGGACGGGAGTCCCAGCAAGAGACCCACCCGGGTATCCCAATGATGGACCAGCAGATGCACCGAAAACCAGACACCTGGACAGCCCCTCAAAAGAAACCACCACAAGTGCCCTACCCCCTATGCGCCAGGTCGGCACCAAAGATACCAGGGCTGGCCTCTTTAGGCCGGTGAGAAGGAAACGATGAGCGGGCAGCACAAGGTCCCCTACCTTACTGTTTCCTACGGTGGTCGGTCCGGTCCTTCTGGTCTGCTGCTGGTGGACGGGAGGACAGGAACTCACTCGCTGGTCACTAGAACTCACCACACACTACCAGAACGGTCACCACTTGAAGGGTTGTTGTCACCATCTGGAACGGTCGGAATCACCAACTGTCTTCTGCCGGGTTCTGTTCGGTCTTTTATAGAGTGACTCACCTAAGGTCTTCATTGCTATACGATTCGGCGTCCTATTCTCCCGAAACGGCGGTGAATCCGGGCAGCGTACACACTAAGGAACGACGGGGCCCAGAGCGCGGTCTCGTTCCGATCATGGCAGTGAAAGAATCATCCCGATACGTCAACGTTAAGCATTTATTCTTAGGTGGTTCGGGGTTACAAGAGCGAAAACTGGGAGTGGTCGTAGCGACTCCGAGATGGTCTCGTTTGCAGCGGGAAAATTTTATGATGACCGGAGCGAAAGAATTATCCCGGTCCGATGCCTAGAAGTATTTTATCGGCGAGTTAAAAGACGCGATTTTATGGCATGATGTGATCGGCTTTATTCAGGTGGCAAAGAGACAAGCGGGTGGGATTAACATGCGGCGCCCGTTCCTGGCTAAACTCGATGCACTCGATCTTCACAGAATTTTACATGCCAGAAATCATACTAATCTTAGCTTGTAATAAGTTTATCTTAATCGGTGGTCGCAGATCCCGAGATTTCTGGACGGTATCTAAGGGAGGTTGTAAAAAGCAACAGTAAAAATTCTTCTCTTTGGGGGTAAATAAGCAAATAAGCAGAAAGACACTTTCTAAGACAACGTTGTTAAACCCACCAGTTGAAGACACTTTCTAGGGGGTTGTCTTCCGACTCTTCCTTGCTCAGACGTTCATGTTTCTTTTAAATTTCAAAATTTCAGCAAAACACACTGAAACAAAATCATCGATAAATATTTAAAGTTTTGTCTTATTACATTGTTTCAAATAAAAAAAAGATATATTAAAAATAAACAAACAAAAAATTCTGTACATCTAGGGTTTTTACTGACTCTGAAACTCGTATTGCGGATATCCAGGTGGGTCTTTTCTGGCGCTGCTCGCGCCCGTACCTCTCCCCCTCAAACCCGCCTCCGCCGCCGGCCGCCGTTCCACTCCGGGGAAGTACCCAGCGTAAATAAAGGTTAAGCGGAGGGAGAGACACCGGGTTATTAATAAATGTTGAACGGAGAGGGAGACAGTGTAAATACTAGTTATAATAAATATTAGATTAATAAATAAAAAATAAAAAATACCGACCCATTATTTTTGCTCCCCCCCACTAAACGACCGGTTTCCGCTTAAGCTACCCGTGGCCACGTTAAAAAAACCTGTCGTTCAAGGCATGCAAACCGTAACAAGACTGAAAGGGTTAGTGCGGCATTGTCACAACCAACAGAAAAAAGAAACACGTTCCAAGAAGTTGTTGTCAAAGCAAACAGAATGAAAGACACTCTCTAAAGGGAGGTTGTCAAATTCAACGGTGAAAAACTTTCCAAAGGGGTGTTGTCAAACAGATTAAATTATTAACCCGGTGTCTCTCTCTCCGTTTAAGTCTTACGGAAACGGTGCTCGCTCCTTTTATTAAATACTCTGCCCCTCTTTGGAGTGGAGTTGCGGCGGCCCACAGTCAGGTGGATGCTCGCCTGTCGAGGGGCTGTTAACTTGGAAAAAAATTGTACAACTAATTCCACATGGAATTAATTCAAGGTAATCACGAACAATTCCGGTAATTCCGATTCGAGGAATTAATTCGCATGTAATCGTGGTAATCGCAGTAATTCGTAGGTAATTCCAATAATCAGGAAATAATTCCCACAAAAAGTAACTAATTCCGGTAATCAACAGGTAATTCCGGTAATTCCAACAAAAGATGAAGCACTTCATTCAATGGAGTAGTATACAAAATTTTGAAACTTTTTTATAAATAAAACCGCTTAAAATAGAGTACACCCATATTTTGGTTTTGCTCAAATCATAACCGTTTTCATGAAATAAATGTACAACGTATACAAACGTTTTCTACAAGATAATTCACCCAACCAAAGTGTCATTTGTAGAACATCATTAAATATTGGAAAACTGTTAAGGCCACGTGTTCGGAACCAAGAAGACCCACTCATCCAATTTCCAAAATTATCAATGAAATAGCGACCCATCTCTTTAGAAAATATGGCAATGTATCTCTATGCCGGTTGGTCAAATGATCTGGAAATACAAATGCATTAACTTCATATTAATGACAAAATTGTATCTTAATATTAATGTAAAAGTGGAGATAGTAAAAACAGTTCAAACTAATTTGTTTTTTTACAAAGTATACAAGCGTTTTCTACAATATAATTCAGCCAACCAAAGTGTCATTTGTGCAACATCATTAAATATTGGGAAACTGTTAAGGCCACGTGTTCGGAACCAAGAAGACCCACTCATCCAATTTCCAAAATTATCAATGAAATAGCGACCCATCTCTTTAGAAAATATGGCAATGTATCTCTATCCCGTTGGGTTAAATGATCTGGAATTACAAATGCTTTAACTTTACGTTAATGACAAAAATGTTTCTTACTATTAATGTAAAGTGGAGATAGTAAAAATACTTCAAACTAATTTGTTTTGGTACAATTTATACAAGCGTTTTCTATAAGATAATTCAGCCAACCAAAGTGTCATTTGTGCAACATCATTAAATATTGGGAAACTGTTAAGGCCACGTGTTCGGAACCAAGAAGACCCACTCATACAATTTACAAAATTATCAATGAAATAGCGACCCATCTCTTTAGAAAATATGGCAATGTATCTCAATGACGGTTGGTCCAATGATCTGGAAATACAAATGCATTAACTTCATGTTAATAACAAAATTGTATCTTAATATTAATGTAAAAGTGGAGGTAGTAAAAATAGTTCAAACTAATTTGTTTTGGTACAACGTATACAACCGTTTTCTACAAGATAATTCAGCCAACCAAAGTGTCATTTGTGCAACATCATTAAATATTGGAAAACTGTTAAGGCCACGTGTTCGGAACCAAGAAGACCCACTCATCCAATTTACAAAATTATCAATGAAATAGCGACCCATCTCTTTAGAAAATATGGCAATGTATCTCAATGACGGTTGGTCCAATGATCTGGAAATACAAATGCATTAACTTCATGTTAATGACAAAATTGTATCTTAATATTAATGTAAAAGTGGAGGTAGTAAAAATAGTTCAAACTAATTTGTTTTGGTACAACGTATACAAGCGTTTTCTACAAGATAATTTAGCCAACCAAAGTGTCATTTGTGCAACATCATTAAATATTGGAAAACTGTTAAGGCCACGTGTTCGGAACCAAGAAGACCCACTCATCCAATTTACAAAATTATCAATGAAATAGCGACCCATCTCTTTAGAAAATATGGCAATGTATCTCTATGACGGTTGGTCAAATGATCTGGAAATAAAAATGCATTAACTTCA
Organism: Diaperis boleti; assembly: GCA_963583935.1. Lineage (NCBI taxonomy): Eukaryota > Metazoa > Arthropoda > Insecta > Coleoptera > Tenebrionidae > Diaperis > Diaperis boleti. The sequence continues at coordinate 6,513,980 of OY757244.1, read as the reverse complement.
TGTTAATGACAAAATTGTATCTTAATATTAATGTAAAGTGGAGATAGTAAAAATACTTCAAACTAATTTGTTTTGGTACAACGTATACAAGCGTTTTCTACAATATAATTCAGCCAACCAAAGTGTCATTTGTGCAGCATCATTAAATATTGGGAAACTGTTAAGGCCACGTGATCGGAACCAAGAAGACCCATTCATCCAATTTCCAAAATTATCAATGAAATAGCGACCCATCTCTTTAGAAAATATGGCAATGTATCTCAATGACGATTGGTCCAATGATCTGGAAATACAAATGCATTAACTTCATGTTAATGACAAAATTGTATCTTAATATTAATGTAAAATTGGAGATAGTAAAAATAGTTCAAACTAATTTGTTTTGGTACAACGTATACAGGCGTTTTCTACAAAATAATTCAGCAAACCAAAGTGTCATTTGTGCAACATCATTAAATATTGGGAAACTGTTAAGGCCACGTGTTCGGAACCAAGAAGACCCACTCATCCATTTTCCAAAATTATCAATGAAATAGCGACCCATCTCTTTAGAAAATATGGCAATGTATCTCTATCCCGTTGGGTTAAATGATCTGGAATTACAAATGCTTTAACTTTACGTTAATGACAAAAATGTTTGTTAATATTAATGTAAAGTGGAGATAGTAAAAATACTTCAAACTAATTTGTTTTGGTTCAACGTATACAAGCGTTTTCTACAATATAATTCAGTCAACCAAAGTGTCATTTGTGCAACATTATTAAATATTGGAAAACTGTTAAGGCCACGTGTTCGGAACCAAGAAGACTCACTCATCCAATTTCCAAAATTATAAATAAAATAGCGACCCATCTCTTTAGAAAATATTGCAATGTATCTCTATGACGGTTGGTCAAATGACCTGGAAATACAAATGCATTAACTTCATGTTAATGACAAAATTGTATCTTAATATTAAAGTAAAAGTGGAGATAGTAAAAATAGTTCAAACTAATTTGTTTTGGTACAAAGTATACAAGCGTTTTCTACAAGATAATTTAGCCAACCAAAGTGTCATTTGTGCAACATCATTAAATATTGGGAAACTGTTAAGGCCACGTGTTCGGAACGAAGAAGACCCACTCATCCAATTTACAAAATTATCAATGAAATAGCGACCCATCTCTTTAGAAAATATGGCAATGACTGTTTGGTGTTTAGCTGGCGGTCTCTCGAAGACGTATAGTTGGACCTGTTTTTGCTTTTTTTTTTGTTATTTTTTTGAAGGAACGGTAAATGCCGAGAGATATCGCAATAATTTACTCGAACCCTTTTTCCAAAACCTTCATGATGGCGAACCTCTACATGGGTACTTCCAGCAGGATAATGCACCAGCTTACAGCACAAGGGAAACTATGAACCGAATTCACGAGTTTTATGATGATCGAATCATTCAAAGTCCGGACCTGGCAGTTCTAAATTATTTCATATTCTCGTATCTCAAAAACACCGTATTGTATATAGTTGTACTATCAGATGTTGGAAAATGCATTTGAAAATATGAAAGCGAGAGTTAACAGCTGCATTGAAGCTGGGGGAGAACACTTTGAACATTTGCTGTAATTGACTGCGCAAGTGTGAGGTCGCGGCGGAAGTGCTTGCATTTTTATTTTATATGAGTAGCCTAACCATAAGTAGAAATAAACGCTAACGTTCATTGCTTTTATTTGAAGAAAACATTATCCAAAGTTTAGACCTTGAGTCCTATATATTTTGGTAAGGGGGCTCCTATATATTTTTTATTAATTTTCTTCTTACTTCTGGGATGATGCGCTACAACGTTCCGAACTCGGAATACGCTAATTTTGCGACACCGTGTATAATGTATTTAATATGTGTTACAAATACATTAAATAATAAACAGTCTGTGGTCAAACAGTCGCACAGAGCACTGAATGAGTTTCGAATTGTGAATGTTGTGTGATTTCAAATGTTCCTTTTTCATATGTATTGCAGGGAATTAGGGCAAACAGCACACGTTAATGACCTTTAGACACGCTCACAGCTGACGTAATAAAACAAAATTAAAAAAATATAATTATTTGCCATGATTATAGATGTGTCTACTATTTAAAAAAAGAACCCCAATTACGTTCAGGCTTACAAATTTAATTGATTACGGTCGGATTCTGACCACTGGACGACCAGTAGTAGAAATAATACCTGGATGTAATTCAAGTAATTCCATATTATTTGAAGGTAATTCCAGTAATTCTAGGGTAATTCCGGTAATTCCAGTAATTCACGAGTACTTCCTGTAATCACGAGTACTTCCATAATTTTGAGTACTTGAAATAATAGTTAACAGCCCCTCGTCGCCTGTGGTCGACCTGCAGACGGAAGGCTCTCTCCCTCTTCCCTGAGCGCGCGTAGCGGAGCGTGGCGGCGGCGGTTCTGGGCGGCGAAGAGGACTCGGGACGTCGGCGTTAGAAGCGCGCTAACTCACTGGGCGTCTGTGTAATTGGGCTTGGTCGTTATTGAACGGTGTCGCTACGGTGCCGGGAAGTATTTTAGTTCTCGGAAAGAACGAGCAATAATAAAGAAATGCTGAAAGAAAGTACGTAGACGAGACTGAAGCAGGAGTCAGAGAAATGAAATGGTTTTTCCATTAACGGAATTTCAAAATTATTGTCGACAACACTGGATCAGAAATAAAAAATCAGAGCACACTTCTACTTCTTTCCATATAACATTAATATCTTTAAACGCAGACAATATTCTCTTTCTAAGTCCGCATAGGAAACTACTTCTCCGCCCATAACTCATGTGCACCCTTTATCGCTAAGGTGCTCGCCGTAATAATCGAATTTTCCAACAAAAGTAATTCAAAGCTCAAAACGAGAAAACTATGTCACATTGCGAGTGCACCACGTTGTATTAAATAAAGCGCCACATCGTCTTTACTAGGTCAAGCCGCACTTCAAAGAGCTTGATAACATTGCAGCCAGCATTACATTCAACAGCTTTTTTGCTCTCCGGTGCATTTCCTTTAACACCCCTTGCCGAATGTAGCAATATTACTTATGAAAGCGACAGCAACACGTTTAATGATCGATAAAGTTTTATCGACTCTGCGATAAAACAACAATCAACAGAGCAACATAAAAGCCGGAAAATGGACACGAAATTAAATAAGAGGAGCTCGGGTCAGACGCGTGCGGAAAAATCGAATTTCGGGTGGGATGAGTGAAATGAAGGCCAAAACAGTCTGAGTGAGATTATTAATACGATCAACTTTGTGATTTTGTCACACTTAAAACTGTTCTCATTGACAATCATCCGCCGGAGAATGTAAAGCTTTATTTACAAAAGCACGAAGCCGCCTGAAAGCGTCATAATGGAAAGTGGAAGACATAAAGAGTGGCCTTAAGCAAAGCAACAGCTCAAGCGATGTGCCGCAATTTTCTGAGAGAATGGCTTAATGTTCGGACGAAATACTGCTTCAAAATAACATTTAACGTTTACCTTCAAAGGGTAAATGCGAGGCTAAGAAAACAACCGACTCGAAACAGGACGCTTAAAAATTGTATTTCTTTCGTTGAATTTTTACTGCTTTCCGCTTCTGTCAAAAGTAGTTAAAGACGATTACTTTTTGATGGAAAAATCTAATAAAAGTTGTTCGGTTACATCTAACAAGATGGTTTAAGTTCCTTAATATTAACAGTGTTTTATATATACGTGTTTTCTTTTCACGACGCCGGAAAAACTTATTTTCAAACTTCCTTATATCGCCGAACTTTGTTCGAGCCGAAGAAATCTTCTTTATTGTCTAGGGTGTTTTGTTAGTTTACAGAGGAAAACGTAAAAAAATCATTTCATTTAAAATCGTTACTGTTGATAACCCGTCAGTGTGCTCTTGTAATTTAATTTTGTATTCAAACCGTGAATGGCATAAATAAATACGGGCAGGCCGTTTCATATGTAACATATAGATTTACACCAATCAACTCATATCCAACAAGATCAAACAAAATAAACACAGTTTAATTTAATTTTTGCACGTTAATTAACTCCGTAGCAAATAGAGTTTGTTCCATGGTAAAATAAATTTGTTGTAATTTTAATTTCCTGTGCTCCTGCGGGTTTGCGAGGTGAGCTATTTATTGCCATTGACAAAATAATGAGATAACGAAAGGCTCGTTTACGTTTGTCACTTCGGATGTGCAGTTGCCCTCGAGAACATGATTCCCAATAGCGAGGCGCTACATTGGACCTGAGGGGAGACCATAATGAGTGCCGGTTCTGGCCCACTTTTGACCTCAATTGACCTTAAGCCGTGAGAAGGTAGTGCCGCTAACACTATGATCAATGTTTAAGTGTGCTTTAAGGTTCCGGTTTTCTTACGTCCGATCCTACCTTTTTACCACTTTGAAGAGAAAATTAATATAGTTAAAGCATCAACTCATACTATACGAATATAGATATACTTTACTACTCTGAAATAAAAAGTGGTCGTTTCAGCTTCGAAAGTGTGTCTACCTGATACTTATTTATTACCAATCGATATACTAAATTACGTATATACATCTGCATATTCCCGGGAACAGTCTCCGCTATCGTCAAGATTAAACTCCGAATTTACTAGCTTCACTGAATCTATTAGCTTATATACATGCATAGACATTTATGGGTATTTATTCTGCCTTGAAGGTATTTATTTTGTAGTCACAAATATGAGAGAATGGGTGTTGTATCTCTGTATAACTTCGTGTAATTAATTAACATGGTTGTAAAGCCAAATTCTGACTTATGAACTATTCGTCTTTGAGCTTTTAGGATATTATCAAAGGAAGTTCTAAGGCTCCCAATAATATCGTTAGTAGTAATAATATGTACCAATGCTTTTTATGGAAACCGATAAGTAAATTTGTATTTTACGTTGACACTTAATTTCGCTCGTCTGCGCAAACGGCTTCCATCAACAATCTGCTCGAGGTAATAGAAGTGTAACAGCTTAGTTCCCATCTTCTCGCCAAACATTTGTTGAAGCGATTGAAGTTTCTTATCTTGATACACAACACCAACATGGTAAACAAAGACTGTAATTTAGAAAAACTGCAATCATGGAAAATAATCCATGCAGCTTAATATACATAATGTGGTTTTATTTTATCATCATGAGAATTTAAAAATTTATTTCTGTGTTCAGACAATCTAAACTTGCGAGATTTTTTTTATCTATACTGAAAATATCGTTAAAACTACGAAAAAATACCGGGTGAAATCGAAATCCTTGCACTAAAAAAATCCGGTAATACTTTGGGGTGAATACAGTACAACCCCCGTTGCGTGTTCAACTTGGCCCCTGTATCGAGATATTCATAGAAATGAACATATTTCAGTGCCATGAAATCCAGGAGCGTTTGCGATTTTTCTTTGAATAGATAAATGGTAGACAAAAAAACGATAAACGTTGTTGAAACTATCGACCTCAGTTGTAATCGTGCATGCGCTATTAGTGGAGGTAAATTAATTAATGTTCGCACATTAGCACCTACGAGACCACTGGACCTTTCGCCCTCAACGTCAAGATCGAGGTCGCAATCGCACCGATCGTGTCCTGAAGGCGGAAGAGTAAATTCTCGAGGACGTAGAACGAAATCCGTGTAGGAGAAACTTCGTGCACGTGTGGACAAGGTTGCCAGAACAGCACACAGGTGTTTTTGCGCGAATTCGGCAGAACATGCTTCGCAGAGCTCAAACATGTATCGAAACCGAGGGGCGTAATTCAGAACATCTTTTGTAATGTAAGGTAATTTGTGTGTGGACCTGAGGGGGAGACCATAATGAGTAGTTAAGTAGTGCCGGTTCTGGCCCACTTTTGACCTCAAGCCTTGAGAATGTAGTGCCGCTTCTGCCCAATTTTGATGACCCAGTCTTGATCTGAAGTAACCTTTGGGTTGTCCCAGACTTGACCCTAGCTCCCACCACCCCGCGCCCAGCTTGGATTTGTTCTCGAGCAGTTTTTAATTTACAGGGGTAAATATTAATATTTAAGTTTAAGGTTTTATTAACTTTATTACTTAAAGAATATTTTGTGGTCTTACTAGAACTAATGATGTGATTATTATATCCTACAGGGGTGTCTTTACATAACTTAGGAGAGTCCATTCTGTTATATTTTAGAACATAGTTCTTCCAGTGTTTTTCGTATATAATCCGCCTTAATCTGACTTTTTACGTACACCACATCAAAATCCTTTTCAGTAATAATTTTTTTTTAATATCTGCTGCGTTTTGCTGCTCTTCTGTTCCACTAGGACATCTCAACATAATATGATGATGTTGCGTCAAGATCGAGGTCGCAATCGCACCGATCGTGTCCTGCGGGTGGAAGAGCAAATTCAGGTGTTTTCGCGCGAATTTGGCTGAACATGCTTCGCAGAGCTCAAACATGTATCTGAACATCTCTTGTAATGTAAGGTAATTTTTGTGGGTTTATTTCAGTAGGTGGCGTGCTTCAGGGACAAGTTCATATTTATTTTCAGTTTTTTTTTTTACCTGCACTTTAAATTATACTCTCATAGGCGTCGGAACTGGGATAATTGAAGGGGGTTGTGCCCCACTCTTATAACCGGCTAAAAAGCGAGAAACTGGTACTATACCAGCTCATCGTGTACTCATGTATTTCGATTTCACTCTGTATATATTCGACACTTATTCACCTAAGATTTATCAGCTCAGCGAAGAAATGGAAGAAGAGAAGAAGTGAACTAACGGAAGAAGGAGAGAGAAGAAAAGGAGAAAATATGGATATGGAAGAAAAAGAAAGGCGAAAGAAGAAATAACATAGTAATAACAGGAATGAGGCTGGAAGAGACGGGACAGGGCATCATCAATCTAAGCATACGTTGGACAGAAAAAAGAAATGTAATAATTGGGGGAAACTTCAATGCGAGAATAAAGGATGATATAAAAAGATAGAAGAGGAAATAAAGAACCAAGGAAAACGAATTTATAGAAGAGAGAGGATATGAAGTACTAAAAGGCAACTGGGACGACGAAACAGGCACATTTACGTACGTGGGGCCGAGAGGATAATAAGCGATTGTATAGTGAACTAAAATCCTTGGAACAAAGTAGAAGAAAGAAGTCAACAAAAAAAGTATAAGTAGAAGTAGGATTAAACAAATGGTCGGAAAGCAAATTAGGAAATGGAGGAATGGGAAGTGATCGAGAGAAGAATACCGAGCGGAAATAAAGAAATACAAAGACACTTGTGAGAAGAAGAAGGAAGAACAGAAGGGAGAAGAAGAAGAAATTAGATCAATCAACGCAGAAGAAGTCTGGAAAATCATAAACAAAGAATACCTGAAAAGAAATAAGCTGAAATTGGACGTGGAGAAAGCGCAAATTTTGAGTTTTCAGAAAGGATACCGAAAAAGAAAGAGGAATGGAAGTGCGGAGAAAAAGAGATAAAAAAGTAAAATAATTTGAATCCACATATCCATATATCGTGCTGGAAGGAGTAAGGAAAATAAGATAGGAGGGGTAACAGGAAAAAGAATAGTAAGATTTGAAGAGATATTAAAAAAGAACGGAATTTAAGAACTTACAAGAGTGTTAGAAAGATATACAGTTATGTTCAATGTGTTGTACAGCTAGTTTAGATGTATGTCCATCGGATTTAAAAAAATTAAACATCACCATAGTTAAAAAAATGTCAAATTGACACTGCTTGTCGCATTAAGTAACTTTGAAATGCCGGCAATAAATTTAATTGAAAGAGCACATATTATTGCATATTTATAGATGATTAGCAGACAAGTAAAAACACCATTTTAAAAGTCAAAAAAGGATGAGAAATTGACGGAACTCTGAAATAGAAGAAGTCTACGGGTAGGCCAATTTGTTTCCTGAAAATTGAAATGGAGTAATTTTTACCGATGAAAAGAGTTTTCAGTCAACATTTGAATACAAGATTTCACAGAATACACCCTCAAAGGCAGGCAGAATTTTTTTAAAAAAATTTTAAGCGACGCACCCACCATTTTTCACCGTTTCTTAAATATTCTCCTATTGACTTCCGAGTGTCTATATCTGTTCAAATCTAACATTTGAAAGACGGAAACAATGCCCAAATTCGACAAATTTCAGCTCTCAGAGCAAGGCTGAATTTTTTTTTTTTTTTTTTTCAAGTGGCGCATCCACCATTTTTCACCCTTTCTTCAATATTCCTCTATAGAATTCTGACTGTCTTTTTCTCTTCAATTGTGAGATTGTAATGATGAAAAAAACGCCCAAATTTCACAGTATACACCCTCAAAGGCAGGCTGAATTTAAAGAAAAAAATTTAAGCGACGCATCCACCATTTTTCACCCTTTCTTCAATCTTCCTCTATAGACTTCCGCGTGTCTTTTTCTCTTCAATTGTGAGATTGTAATGATGAAAAAAATGCCTAAATTCGACAAACTTCAACCCTCAAAGTAAGGCTGAATTTTTACTTCTTTTTTCAAGTGGCGCATCCACCATTTTTCACCCTTTCTTCAATCTTCCTCTATAGAATTCCGAGTGTCTTTTTCTCTTCAATTGTGAGATTGTAATGATGAAAAAAATGCCCAAATTTCACAGAATACACCCTCAAAAGCAGGCTGAATTTAAAGAAAAAAATTTAAGCGACGCATCCACCATTTTTCACCGTTTCTTAAATATTCTCCTATTGACTTCCGAGTGTCTATATCTGTTCAAACGTGACATTGTAATGACGAAAACAATGCCCAAATTCGACAAATTTCAGCCCTCAAAGTAAGACTGAATTTTTACTTTTTTTTTTCAAGTGGCGCATCCACCATTTTTGACCCTTTCTTCAACCTTCTTCTATAGACTTCCGACTGTCTTTTTCTCTTCGATTGTGAGATTGTAATGATGAAAAAAACGCCCAAATTTCACAGAATACAAAGGCAGGCTGATTTTTTTACATTTTTTGTAAAGCGACGCATCCACCATTTTTCACCCTTTCTTCAATCTTCCTCTATAGACTTCCGAGTGTCTTTTTCTCTTCAATGGTGATATTGTAATGATGAAAAAAATACCCAAATTTCACAGTATACACCCTCAAAGGCAGGCTGAATTTAAAGAAAAAAATTTAAGCGACGCATCCACCATTTTTCACCGTTTCTTAAATATTCTCCTATAGACTTCCGGGTGTCTATATCTGTTCAAATGTGACATTGTAATGACGAAAACAATGCCCAAATTCGCCAAATTTCAGCCCTCAAAGTAAGGCTGAATTTCTACTTTTTTTTTCAAGTGGCGCATCCACCATTTTTCACCCTTTCTTTAACCTTCTTCTATAGACTTCCGACTGTCTTTTTCTCTTCAATTGTGAGATTGTAATGATGAAAAAATGCCCAAATTTTACAGAATACATCGTCAATGGCAGGCTGAATTTAAAGAAAAAAATTTAAGCGACGCATCCACCATTTTTCACCCTTTCTGAAATATTTTCCTATAGACTTCCGGGTGTCTATATCTGTTTAAATGTTACATTGTAATGACGAAAACAATGCCCAAATTCGACAAATTTCAGCCCTCAAAGTAAGGCTGAATTTTTACTTTTTTTTTCAAGTGGCGCATCCACCATTTTTCACCCTTTCTTCAATCTTCCTCTATAGACTTCCAAGTGTTTTTTTCTCTTCAATTGTGAGATTGTAATGATGAAAAAAATGCCCAAATTTCACAGAATACACCCTCAAAGGCAGGCTGAATTTAAAGAAAAAAAATTAAGAGACGCATCCACCATTTTTCACCCTTTTTTGAAATATTCTCCTATAGACTTCCCGGGGTCTATATCTGTTCAAATGTGACATTGTAATGACGAGAACAATGCCCAAATTCAACAGATTTCAGCCCCCAAAGAAAAGCTGAATTTTTACATTTTTTTTTCAAGTGGCGCATCCACCATTTTTTACCCTTCTTCAATCTTCCTCTATAGACTTCCGAGTGTCTATATCTGTTCAAATGTTACATTGTAATGACGAAAACAATGCCCAAATTCGACAAATTTCAGCCCTCAAAGTAAGGCTGAATTTTTACTTTTTTTTTCAAGTGGAGCATCCACCATTTTTCACCCTTTCTTCAATCTTCCTCTATAGACTTCCGAGTGTCTTTTTCTCTTCAATGGTGAGATTGTAATGATGAAAAAAATGCCCAAATTTCACAGTATACACCCTCAAAGGCAGGCTGAATTTAAAGAAAAAAATTTAAGCGACGCATCCACCATTTTTCACCGTTTCTTAAATATTCTCCTATAGACTTCCGGGTGTCTATATCTGTTCAAATGTGACATTGTAATGACGAAAACAATGTCCAAATTCGACAAATTTCAGCCCTCAAAGTAAAGCAGAATTTTTACAATTTTTTTTTCAAGTGTCGCATCCACCATTTTTTACCCTTTCTTCAACCTTCCTCTATAGACTTCCGACTGTATTTTTTTTCTTCAATTGTGTGATTGTAATGATGAAAAAATGCCCAAATTTTACAGAATACACCCTCAATGGCAGGCTAAATTTAAAGAAAAAAATTTAAGCGACGCATCCACCATTTTTCACCCTTTCTGAAATATTTTCCTATAGACTTCCGGGTGTCTATATCTGTTTAAATGTTACATTGTAATGACGAAAACAATGCCCAAATTCGAGAAATTTCAACCCTCAAAATAAGGCTGAATTTCTACTTTTTTTTTTCAAGTGGCGCATCCACCATTTTTCACCCTTTCTTCAACCTTCTTCTATAGACTTCCGACTGTCTTTTTCTCTTCAATTGTGAGATTGTAATGATGAAAAAATGCGCAAATTTTACAGAATACATCGTCAATGGCAGGCTGAATTTAAAGAAAAAAATTTAAGCGACGCATCCACCATTTTTCACCCTTTCTGAAATATTTTCCTATAGACTTCCGGGTGTCTATATCTGTTCAAATGTTACATTGTAATGACGAACACAATGCCCAAATTCGATAAATTTCAGCCCTCAAAGTAAGGCTGAATTTTTACTTTTTTTTTCAAGTGGCACATCCACCATTTTTCACCCTTTCTTCAATCTTCCTCTATAGACTTCCGAGTGTTTTTTTCTCTTCAATTGTGAGATTGTAATGATGAAAAAAATGCCCAAATTTCACAGAATACACCCTCAAAGGCAGGCTGAATTTAAAGAAAAAAATTAAGAGACGCATCCACCATTTTTCACCCTTTTTTGAAATATTCTCCTATAGACTTCCGGGTGTCTATATCTGTTCAAATGTGACATTGTAATGACGAAAACAATGTCCAAATTCGACAAATTTCAGCCCTCAAAGTAAAGCAGAATTTTTACAATTTTTTTTTCAAGTGTCGCATCCACCATTTTTCACCCTTTCTTCAACCTTCCTCTATAGACTTCCGACTGTATTTTTTTTCTTCAATTGTGTGATTGTAATGATGAAAAAATGCCCAAATTTTACAGAATACACCCTCAATGGCAGGCTAAATTTAAAGAAAAAAATTTAAGCGACGCATCCACCATTTTTCACCCTTTCTGAAATATTTTCCTATAGACTTCCGGGTGTCTATATCTGTTTAAATGTTACATTGTAATGACGAAAACAATGCCCAAATTCGAGAAATTTCAGCCCTCAAAATAAGGCTGAATTTCTACTTTTTTTTTCAAGTGGCGCATCCACCATTTTTCACCCTTTCTTCAACCTTCTTCTATAGACTTCCGACTGTCTTTTTCTCTTCAATTGTGAGATTGTAATGATGAAAAAATGCGCAAATTTTACAGAATACATCGTCAATGGCAGGCTGAATTTAAAGAAAAAAATTTAAGCGACGCATCCACCATTTTTCACCCTTTCTGAAATATTTTCCTATAGACTTCCGGGTGTCTATATCTGTTCAAATGTTACATTGTAATGACGAACACAATGCCCAAATTCGATAAATTTCAGCCCTCAAAGTAAGGCTGAATTTTTACTTTTTTTTTCAAGTGGCACATCCACCATTTTTCACCCTTTCTTCAATCTTCCTCTATAGACTTCCGAGTGTTTTTTTCTCTTCAATTGTGAGATTGTAATGATGAAAAAAATGCCCAAATTTCACAGAATACACCCTCAAAGGCAGGCTGAATTTAAAGAAAAAAATTAAGAGACGCATCCACCATTTTTCACCCTTTTTTGAAATATTCTCCTATAGACTTCCCGGTGTCTATATCTGTTCAAATGTGACATTGTAATGACGAAAACAATGTCCAAATTCGACAAATTTCAGCCCTCAATGTAAGGCTGAATTTCTACTTTTTTTTTCAAGTGGCGCATCCACCATTTTATACCCTTTCTTCAATCTTCCTCTATAGACTTCCGACTGTCTTTTTCTCTTCAATTGTGTGATTGTAATGATGAAAAAATGCCCAAATTTTACAGAATACACCCTCAATGGCAGGCTAAATTTAAAGAAAAAAATTTAAGCGACGCATCCACCATTTTTCACCCTTTCTGAAATATTTTCCTATAGACTTCCGGGTGTCTATATCTGTTCAAATGTTACATTGTAATGACGAACACAATGCCCAAATTCGATAAATTTCAGCCCTCAAAGTAAGGCTGAATTTTTACTTTTTTTTTCAAGTGGCACATCCACCATTTTTCACCCTTTCTTCAATCTTCCTCTATAGACTTCCGAGTGTTTTTTTCTCTTCAATTGTGAGATTGTAATGATGAAAAAAATGCCCAAATTTCACAGAATACACCCTCAAAGGCAGGCTGAATTTAAAGAAAAAAATTAAGAGACGCATCCACCATTTTTCACCCTTTCTGAAATATTTTCCTATAGACTTCCGGGTGTCTATATCTGTTCAAATGTTACATTGTAATGACGAACACAATGCCCAAATTCGATAAATTTCAGCCCTCAAAGTAAGGCTGAATTTTTACTTTTTTTTTCAAGTGGCACATCCACCATTTTTCACCCTTTCTTCAACCTTCTTCTATAGACTTCCGACTGTCTTTTTCTCTTCAATTGTGAGATTGTAATGATGAAAAAATGCGCAAATTTTACAGAATACATCGTCAATGGCAGGCTGAATTTAAAGAAAAAAATTTAAGCGACGCATCCACCATTTTTCACCCTTTCTGAAATATTTTCCTATAGACTTCCGGGTGTCTATATCTGTTCAAATGTTACATTGTAATGACGAACACAATGCCCAAATTCGATAAATTTCAGCCCTCAAAGTAAGGCTGAATTTTTACTTTTTTTTTCAAGTGGCACATCCACCATTTTTCACCCTTTCTTCAATCTTCCTCTATAGACTTCCGAGTGTTTTTTTCTCTTCAATTGTGAGATTGTAATGATGAAAAAAATGCCCAAATTTCACAGAATACACCCTCAAAGGCAGGCTGAATTTAAAGAAAAAAATTAAGAGACGCATCCACCATTTTTCACCCTTTTTTGAAATATTCTCCTATAGACTTCCCGGTGTCTATATCTGTTCAAATGTGACATTGTAATGACGAAAACAATGTCCAAATTCGACAAATTTCAGCCCTCAATGTAAGGCTGAATTTCTACTTTTTTTTTCAAGTGGCGCATCCACCATTTTATACCCTTTCTTCAATCTTCCTCTATAGACTTCCGACTGTCTTTTTCTCTTCAATTGTGTGATTGTAATGATGAAAAAATGCCCAAATTTTACAGAATACACCCTCAATGGCAGGCTGAAGTTAAAGAAAAAAATTTAAGCGACGCATCCACCATTTTTCACCCTTTCTGAAATATTTTCATATAGACTTCCGGGTGTCTATATCTGTTTAAATGTGACATTGTAATGACGAAACCAATGCCCAAATTCGACAAATTTCAGCCCTCAAAGGCAGGCTGAATTTTTACATTTTTTTTTTTCAAGTTTCGCATCCACCATTTTATACCCTTTCTTCAATCTTCCTCTATAGACTTCCGAGTGTTTTTTTCTCTTCAATCGTGAGATTGTAATGATGAAAAAAATGCCCACATTTCACACAATACACCCTCAAAGGCAGGCTAAATTTAAAGAAAAAAATTTAAGCGACGCATCCACCATTTTTCACCCTTTCTTAAATATTTTCCTATAGACTTACAGGTTTCTATATCTGTTTAAATGTGACATTGTAATGACGAGAACAATGCCCAAATTCAACAAATTTCAGCCCCCAAAGAAAAGCTGAATTTTTACATTTTTTTTTTCAAGTGGCGCATCCACCATTTTTTACCCTTCTTCAATCTTCCTCTATAGACTTCCGAGTGTTTATAACTGTTCAAATGTGACATTGTAATGACGAAAACAATGTCCAATTTCGACAAATTTCAGCCCTCAAAGAAAGGCTGAATTTTTACATTTTTTATTTTTTTCAAGTGGCGCCTTTACCATTTTCCACCCTTTCTTCAATCTTCGTCTATAGATTTCCGAGTGTCTTTTTCTCTTCAATAGTGAGATTGTAATTATGAGAAAAATGCCCAAATTTCACAGAATGCTCCCTCAAAGGCAGGCTGATTTTTTTACATTTTTTGTAAAGCGACGCATCCACCATTTTTCACCCTTTCTGAAATATTCTCCTATAGATTTTCCGAGTCTCTTTTTCTAATTAATAATTGTGATATTGTAATGATGAAAAAAATGCCCAAATTTCACAGAATACTCCCTCAAAAGCAGGCTGAATTTAAAGAAAAAATTTAAGCGACGCATCCACCATTTTTCACCGTTTCTTAAATATTCTCCTATTGACTTCCGAGTGTCTATATCTGTTCAAACGTGACATTGTAATGACGAAAACAATGCCCAAATTCGACAAATTTCAGCCCTCAAAGTAGGGCTGAATTTTTACTTTTTTTTTTCAAGTGGCGCATCCACCATTTTTCACCCTTTTTTCAATCCTTTTTCTCTTCAATTGTGAGATTGTAATGATGAAGAAAATGCCCAAATTTCACAGAATACTCCCTCAAAGGCAGGCTGAATTCTTTACATTTTTTTTAAGCGACGCATCCACCAGTTTTCAGCCTTTCTTAATACAAAATATATGATGAGCAATATGTTATCACTGGCGATAGAACAGGAAGATTTTTTATAAATTGTTGAGCATGGATAAGTATCCCTGGACTTGGGATGTGTTGGGATATTGAAGAGAGACTTAATGCCATAACATCTCGAAATATTTTAGAAAATGTTATGTTGCCGTCAGTAAGACAACACTTTTTCGAAAATAATTTATATTTCAGCATGATAACTGCCCTATTCATACCGCAGGCCTAGTTAATCAATGGTTTGTTGATAATAATATTGAGGTACTGGTTTGGCCTTCCAAAAGTCCAAATATAAACATTATTGAAACAACGAAAGAGAAAAAGTTGTTAACTGAAATTAATTTAACAACAAATCTGTATTATGCGTCAATACCTCATAGATTGCAAGAAATTTTATAAAGAAATGGGGCTATGACAAAATATTAACTAAAACATTGTTTTTAGTTTATAAATTGTTTATTTATGTTATGTAGTATTTAATTTCTAATTTTTGTTCTGTAATTTTGAAAATCTTCATTTAGATAGAGCATTATTGAGATTAAGATCATTGCTATGCAACAATCCTTGTACAACACTTTTTTGAACTCGATGAAATCACGGGTAAGTTCACACACAACAAATTTTGTACAACACTTTTTTAGACATAACTGTACCTAAGGAGGGAGAAGGCGAAAATTTGTGGGAACGAAGAAAGGGAAAGAAAGAAAGAGAGAGTGTGAAGAAACCGCCGTGATTTACTTAAATTACTTCTCTTCTTAAACGGCTTGACCGATTTTGGTGAAATTTTTTGTGTGTTTGAGAGGATCCCTGGATGGTTCCCAGCTACAGTTGGAACCGGTAGGTGGCGCTTTTGTCGAGATCCAGAATTTTGTTTTTAATTCTTATTAAAAAAAGATCAAATCGGTCCAGCCGTTCTCAAGTGATACCAACGAATATGATGTAATAAAAATGAAATAACTATAATAGTGTGCACAGGACAACGTATTTTTTATACAATACCATTTTTATATCATATTTATATATTATTAATCGATATAACACTGGATTTATTGATGAAATAATATTTTAATAACCTTTTTGAATAAATTTTACTATTTTTAATGGGAATCAAAATTTCCAGGTAATTCGGAACAAACAACTCGTGTTGCAGCAGTTGACGGGGGCAAACCATAAATACAATTTTGCGATTTTAACAAAAATCTATTAAAAGAACTCCCTGAAATTCGTGCATTGATTTATGATACTAAATAACTAATATAGCTAGTTGATTCCGGGAAATTCTGATTAAAATATATTATTTTACATGGCTGAAAAATGTTTTAATTTTCGTTTGTGCGGACTATGCAACATGAGAAATAAATTTTTCGCCAAGCTCATACATTTTGTGGATTTAAAACCACTGACCTGTTTGTAGCAAAAAACGCAATCCTAAGTGTGTACTCAAAGACTGGGTGGGTGGCCATCTAGCGCACTCTATCAAGGGGAGGTCCATTTCGGAAAAATCCCGAGAGTGGTTAAGGCTACAAGCCGGGAGTTAAAATTGCGGTTCTAAAGAATAGGCTTTAGCACGACCCGACTCATTGTGGGTATATGGGTGGACTTTCTTCGGATCTCTCTACCGGATGCTTGCAAAAGGGCTTGAACGTATTACAAGGACTAGCTGGGCGCAACAAGAAAGTTGGGCCTTGCTGGATATCTGCTCATTAAGGTCATAAGGATAAAGAAGAGGCTGTTGGCAAGAATGGTTCCTTCGGATTCCAAGAAGCCTATCGAAGGACTCCCTGCTCCTGTCCAGCCCGTAATGGGCTAATAGTGCTGCAATTATGCAGGCTCATGATACTCGAAGGGTTCCCTATCAGCGGTTTGTTGAGCTTTGTTGAAGGATCAGTTCAGACCACCGGGGATTAGGCCTCCGCACGCGGCTCTATTCGAGGACCCTGACTAATAATAAAAAAGCGAGCACACTTTCAGTTCAGCGACAGTTTCTCAAGCCCTCTCCAAAGTTCAAGCGAATCGGAAAGTTGGATGCTTCTTGTTGCAAATTTTCCACCTCCGAAATTAGTCCCTAATAAAGAGCAAAAGTGCAACACGAGCACGTAATGTGCGCGGAGATCAAAATGAAATAGAGTTTTGCATATGAATCGAAGCGAAAATATTTCCACTTTGGAAACACATCTGACACATCTGGCATTCAACCCCGGTTAGGTAAAAACTTGTTCATATGCGCTCTACCGTTCAGCTTTAAAACAATAAAAGATACGAAAACTCGGAAACATAAGTATCTAATAAAAAATACCGGAACTTTGTTACACTTGTTTCCTCGTCCCGTAATGCAAGAAATAGGAGGTTTTTCTTATTCATTGCCGGAGGATTTTCTTCTTAATATTTTATGTGGCCGTTGTTTGGATTCGGAAAGTGCTTTTTAATCTGCAATTTGTTCTGAATTAATTTCGGCCCCGAAGATGAAATTATTAACGGAGGGATTTTTTGTGGCTGCCAGATGTCACTTGAAGCCTTATTATTAGGTGAAGAGGCGTGTGGTGATGTATCGGCGTTCATTAGCAGTGTGTATTTACGTGGTGTTCGAAAAAAAAGGCACTTAAAATTCCGTTGAAATGTTAACACGCGTGTAATTATGTCTAATTTTGTGCAATCTGTCTTCGGCTTACTTGAGGGAGGTTAGTCTGACGCCTTGCGCGATGTGCTTTAATTTTCTGTGTAAATATATAAATTATAGTCATTTAAAGTGTGCTGTTAAAACATCAAATCTACTCCTATGCGAGTTTAGACATTAAAACAATTAACGCATTAGGAACTAGCCCCAGGGCCTTCGAAATGTCAAACAAAACAATTTCGTGGGCTCTTATAATAATTTAACGAGCGAACTTGGCACAACACGAAAATTATTTAGAAATACCTCGTACGTAGGAAAATTATTTTCAATCTCGGTTGTTCAACCCTCAATTTGTAGGCTCGTATAATTACATTATTACACGAACAAGGCTGAAATTGCCCCGTTAGCGAATGGCCAACCACGGAGCGTAACGATCAAATATCAAGGTCTTCCCTTACGGTTTTTATGCAGATGTAATTCCCCGATGTATGAATGCTCCGTCTGGTTTTCAGTGATCGATAATAAATGATTCATCCCAAATGGTAAATTTCAATCTTGAGACCTTTTCTTATGAGGAAGAGAAAGATATTGGAACTCACTTTTATGTCTTTGATGTGAAAACGTCTATTCGCTCGTCAAATTTCTTTGCCTTTCGGCTTTGAAAAGGATTCCTGTTCCCATACAATGCTAAATAACTGAATACTGATTAAATAAAACTATAAAACATAAACATCATCAATAGCTAAATTAATTTCATTTTCCTCCCATGTCTTCCCCCCTTTTCTCTACATTCTTTCTTCTGTCTAAAACTCCTTTTATCCAGCCTAGTCCTTTCCCTTCTTCTCCTATCAGTACTTCTCTCTCCTCTCTCAGCTCCTCACATTCTTTCATCATGTGCTCTATTGTTTCTGCTCCTTCTCTGCACAGTCTGCACACTCTCTCGTCTCTCTCTTTCCAGTATTTGTTTTCTCTTTCCTCGTTTCCACATCTAAACCTTGCTATTACTTTCTTATCGTTCTTCTCGCTTTCCTTTCTCAGGTATGCCGGCAATTCCTACGTGATTAGTGACCTATACTTTCCATTATACCTTGACTCATTTATCCTCGTTCTCCTTTCCTGCTTCTGTACGTCTCGGTCCACCTCAACTATCTCTCTTAGTACATTTACTCTATTATTTCTTCGCCTCTCTACCTCCTCCACTGCATACCCATTTCTCTCGTAGTATTTTCTTCTCTCTTTTCCTGCTCTTTCCATCTTCCCATTCTTTATCTTTTTCCAACACTTTTGCAAGATCTTACATTCCGTTCTTTCTCTTATTCTCTCTTCAAATCTTACTGCTATTTTTCCTGCTCCACTCTTATCTTGTCTCTCTTTACTTCTTCCAGTACGATATATGCTGGCGTTTCCCTGTCCAATCCTGGTACAGATCTCCAGTACTTCGCTTGGATTGCTTCCAGCTTTTCCTGCTCCTTCCATTCCCATATTTCTCCTCCGTACATCATTACACTCTGTACTAGCCTTTCGTACATCAGTCCTCTCCTTCTTATATCTCGTCCGAATTTTCTCTCGCCTATTCTCCATACTTGACCTACCACCCTGTTCGCTTTCCTTTCTAGTTCCTTTATATGACTTTTCTCGTTGTTAGTCTCGTTAAAGGTGTAACCCAAGTGTTTAAATTCTTTTACTTTTTCTAGTTCTTTTCCTTCCCACTTCCATTCTTCTTTCTTTCTTCTGCCTCCTTTCTGAAAAATCATCATCTTTGTTTTCTCCACGTTTAATTTTAGCTTCTTTCTTTTCAGGTATCTTCCTAGGCATTTTATCATTCCCTTCATTTCTTTGGCCCCCCTCGCTATTAACACCATATCATCGGCGTATGCCAACGAGTGGACTTTCGTTTTTCCTACCACCACTCCCCCTGCCTGTGATAGTCTTAGTTTTTTTTCAGGTCGCTTATATATGCCGCGAATAGACTGGGACTGAGTGGGCATCCTTGTCTTACTCCTTTCGTCGTCCAGAATCTTTTACTCGTTTTGCCGTTTAATTTTACTCTGTTTCTGGTTTCTAAGTAAATTTCCTCTATTCTGCTCACCAGCTGCTCGTTGATTCCTTTCTCTCTTAGGTACTCCCATAATCTCTCTCTATTTACACTGTCAAAAGCCGCCTTCAGGTCTACAAACAGCGCGTACATCTTCCCTCCTTTCTTATCGAGTTCTTTATCTATTAGATGTTTCAAGATGTACACGTTATCGATGGTGCTTCTCCCTCTCCTAAAACCCGCTTGTCCATCTGGTAACAAATCTTTTTCATCTAGTTCTTCCTTTAATTTCTCCAGTATCATTGCGTAGATCTTGTACGCCGTGCTCAGCAGACTTATTCCTCGGTAGTTCTCCACCTTTTCTCTTGTTCCTTTTTTGTGTATCGGACACACTAGCCTCATCCTCCATTGGCTTGGTAGCCCCTTTCCTTGCCAGACGTCGTATACTATCTCCCTCATTATCTCTATTATTTTTTCTGTTGCATAGATCCACGCTTCATTTTGCAGTTCATCTTCTCCCGCCGCTTTTCGTTTCTTCATTCTTCCTAGCCCCCTTTTAATCATTTCCTTCGTAATCTCTTCTCCTTTCTCTTGTTCTCTTGGTCCTCCTCCCTTCTGTCTTATTTCCGTTTCGTCCTTTCCGTCTAGTAATTCTTTAAATTCTCTCTCTCCATTCTTCTATCCTTATCTTCTCGTCTGCCCACTTTTTCACTTTTCGTTCTCTGTTTATGTATTTCCAAACTTCTTCTTCTGTGTTGATTGATCTAATTTCCTCTTCTTCTTCTCTTTTCTTTTCTTCCTTCTTCTTATCACAAGTGTCTTTGTATTTCTTTAATTGCTTCCGGTATTCTTCTCTCGATCCCTTCCCACTTCTCCATTTTTTCATTTGCTTTCTGGCAAGTCTTTTCATTTCCTTGCATTCTTTATCCCACCATCTATTTCTTCCCATTCTTTCTCCCACTTCTACTTCTATTTTCTTTGTTGTCATCGCTTCTCTCATTCTCCTTTCGAGTTCTTTCATTCTTGTTTCGGTGTCTTTTTGTTTTTCTTTTTCTCTTTCAACATGTTGTAGCGCACTTCTGTACTTTTGTATGCTTTCTTCTTCCCAGATTGTTTTTATAATTGTTCCTTTCTCAGGGTTTTTCTTTTTATTTCATCTCCGGCGATTTCCATTTCTAACGGTTGGTGATCTGATTCCACTCTGTTTCCCACTTCGAATCTTCTTACTTCATCCAATGCATGTTGATTGACTATTGCGTAGTCAATCACTGATTCTCCTCTCGGCCCCACGTACGTAAATTCTCCTTTACCCTCTTCCCAGTTCCCGTTCCGTACCTCGTATCCTTTCTCTTCTATAAATTCGATCATTTTTCTTCCTTCTTTATTTTCTGTCTTGTCCTTCGATGTTCTTCTCGCATCTTCTGTCTCAATATTCCGTCTTCCTAGTCTTGTCCCAATTCTAGCATTAAAGTCGCCCCCAATTATTACAATTCTTTTTTCTGTCTCACTTATGGTCTCTTCTAACATTTGTTTTGTTTTACTCATCTCTTTACTGTATACCGTGATTACTTTAACTTTTTTTGTTCCTATTTTTAAATTTATTTCTGTTATTCCAGTTGTCTGTAGTTCTTGTTTTGTTTTTATTTCGTCCTCAATTTCTTTCCTTACTCCTGTGATGATGCCTCCTTTCGCTCGTCCTTTCTTGTTTTTCCTTTCTGCTGCTTGACATCTCCATACATAGTCTCTCGGCATTCTCTCTTCTATCTTCTTCCACTCCTTTTCATCTACCTACGTTTCTACCATTCCAATTACGTCAAATTCGCTTATGTATTTCCAGAAGTCTTCTCCTTTGTTTCTTATCCCCGCTACATTCCAATATACCAATTTTACTCTTCCTTTTATTTTCTTCTGTTGCTTTCCCGTTGAATCGTGTACCTTCTTTCTTTTTGCCTTCTGTCTGCTTTTTCTTTCCCGGTTTTTTCCTTTCTCCTTTAAAAATTTTCCAGTCGCTCGGTGTCATCGTTCCATTTCCTCCAGTTTCCCTCAACCTGCAGTTTCCTGGAGCTTACCCTTACCGTCTTTCCTTCTTCCCTTTCCCTCTTCGCCATCTCTCTTATCTTTTTCTGTATCTCTCTTTCTTTCCTTGTTAGGTTGCTGTTTACAAAGATTTTCGGTCCTGTCTTATTCCTAAGTTTTTCTTTATTCCTCATGACGTTCAGCTTATGTTCCCAACTCTCAGTTTTTGCTATTACCATTTCTTCTTCCTTTATAGCATAGGCCTCTGTTATCTTCACTTCTGTTTCCAACTCCTTTTCAACCCATTTCTCGATTTCTTTTCTCATGTTTTGTGCCGTCCCTTTTAGTCTTAGCCCTGTTATTACTATGTTATTTCTTTTTCCTCCATCTTCGACTCCATCTGTCCTATCTTCTTTTCTAGGAAGCTTTTCTCTTCTCTCCATTTTTCCTCGTTTTCTTCCATCGCTTTCTTCAGTTGGTTCACTTCTCTCTTCAGTTCTTCCATATCTTCCCTGAGCTGTCTGTTATCGTTTTTCAGTTCTTTCACTTCTTTCCTCGTCTCTCTTGTGTCTTCTTTGATTTCCGTTATACTTTTTGTCATTTCCTCCATCTTCTTCTCCACTTCTTTTTGCGTTCTTTCTTCCCCTGGAGATCTTGCTGTTTTTTTACTTTTTTGAAAGGCTACTGGGCTTTCTTCTATGTTTCTCTTTCGTTTGGTTTCCTCTTTATCTTCTTTGAATTCTTCTTCCTGTTTCATACCGGTCCGCAACCTTCTACACTGTACCGTGTATTGTTGGTTGCCGGCGTTCTTTGTTAACGTTACTGTTTCTTCCTCTGACTTTTCTCCACTCCTCGCACTCTATCTCTTCCTACCTTTTGTTTATGTTGCTTTTTCTGCTGCCTTCTTCGCTTTTCTCTGTTTTGTGTGCTCTATTTTCCTCAATATTCTCCTCGACACTTCTTTCCACGTGCTGTCGTGACGGTCGGTAATATAGGAATCCCGAATCGCTAATAACTATGAGACTAATAATGCGTTAACGACGGTTGAGCCCAAAACGGGTGGGGCATGTCTGTACGTGTTTGCCGTGCTGCATTTGTGGTGCCTGTGACGTCATCGGACGAGTGTAGATGCATGTAAATTAGCGTTGTATGAAGTTATAAATTAGTGTAGCGTGAAAACACGTTCAGCTAGGATGTGGTCCGGGTGTCACTGTGAATAGCTAGCGACGTTTCCACGTCAAAATCTACGGAGACACGAACTGCGCGTTTAAATATACGTTAATATATTTTTTTCAAGAAAACATGCACCATAGCCGATCGAGAAAAACACAGTTGAATTTTTTTAGTATAGTTTTTACTTTCTTAAATGTGGTAATGTAATTCATGGAACGTAATTTCAATACGGAGAATATTTTTTTAATAGTTACTTATGCAACAAATGTAAACAATGTGTTTATTACAGGGAAAGTGAAAACTAAAGCGGTCATCATAATTTTTGTCGGATGGCTGGATGAGAGACAGGAATGAGGGACACGATGGAGTGACACAACCCAGTAAACATATGCACGTTGTTTTAACGTGGAAAAGCCGTGTATGTGATTGATAACACGTTTATGGTTGAAAATATCACGTTATATTTTGGTAATACCTTCAACGTTATTTCAACGTATTTTTCATAACGTAAATTCAACGTTGATTTACAATAAAATATTGACTACGTATCTACAAATTACGACAATTCAACGTTAAAAAATTACGTTAATTTTAAATGTTATATATGACGCAATAAAAACGTTTAATCAATATTGTTAATCAACGAACGGCACATAATGTTGATAAAATATAAGTTATTTTCCACGTGCAGTTCTGACGTTTGTTTCTCGTGAAATTTTTACATTAAATACACGTGTTTGTCTAGTGTCATATAGGCGTGTTTGTCGTCGTTTATTTTTCGTGAAATTCTTACATTAAGTACTCGTGTTTTTCTAATTGAATAAAAAATAAAAATACCTAAGGAGTGAAAGAGTTCCAGCAGAGTATAAAAATTCATCATCATGGTGTAGCCCTATAGGTTTTTGGGTTTAAAAGGAGGTTTTGCAATTTACTTCCCTTATTTTTTTTTATTATTGTATTTTACTTTACCTCAATTTACTTTTTTTTATAAAAAATCATGTTAAAAAATATATATTTATTATTTAAATCAAATTATATAGAATAGAAAAGAACGAATGGCGGTGAAGTCTAAATTATTATTTTTGACTATTATTTCTCGTAAAATTTTAACATTAAATACAAGTGTTTTTCTAGTCATCTATACTACAAATAAAAACGCATTCGAGGCGTGTTTTGGCGCCGTTTACTGATTAAAAGTAGTCATATAATTATTATTAAATTAAAATTTAAAAATAAATTTGACATTCCCTATTCTATTATGGTGTTAATGTTATAAAAAATTACAAAAGCTCTTTAACCCAACGGCAAAGAAATAATTCAATGTAGGTAGTTATATTTACTTACTTAGATAGGTACAAATATTAATTTAAATGTGTTTGTTAAAGTTGAAAACGAAATTAATAAATATTGGTAATGTCTGGTAATGTGAAACGCTGTGAAGTAAGTGAAGGCGTCAAAAGACCAGCCAAAAGATTAAAAATAAAACAACGAATCTCTTTTGAGAGTCGTGTCGCGAAGTTTGAGTGTGTCTTTGACCGGAGAAGAGTTTAGTGTTGTTCAGGAAATGAATAGTTTTTAAAAACGAAATTGAAAGCAGGTATAATTTAGGGACAGTTTGAAACATACGTTGAGAAGTTTTACTGTCCACTATACTTATCGACTGACTAAATGTATGCGAAATGATAACCATTTATTGAATATTTTTTTCCTTTAAAAACTAGAACTCACTCTCGTGTTCAATCCAATTTCAAAATTTTTAAGTCAAAGAATGGTTATCATTCCAATACCATTAGCCAATCAGTCAGTTGTGGATGCGGCGGCCCACCCGCCCACCGCATTCGCATGTGGTGCCATGAACGAAATGGTTTTTACTCACAAAGACAACTGTGAAATACAAGAAACGAAATTTGGATGCAATAAGAAAATGGTTGTCATTCCGAACCAGTTTGTGAACCATTCAGTCAAAAATGTAAATTTGAGTCTATATTTCGGTGTAAATCTCAATTTGGATTTATTTTCATTACTGGCATAATGTTTCTTCGTGACTAAAAAGCGTATGGTTTTGGCATCGGTTGTGAGTGTGGTGGGTGGGTGGGCCGCCCTGTCCACTATACTTATCGACTGACTAAATGTATGCGAAATGATAACCATTTATTGAATATTTTTTTCCTTTAAAAACTAGAACTCACTCTCGTATTCAATCCAATTTCAAAATTTTTAAGTCAAAGAATGGTTGTCATTCCAATACCATTAGCCAATCAGTCAGTTGTGGATGCGGCGGGCCCACCCGCCCACCGCATTCGCATGTGGTGCCATGAACGAAATGGTTTTTACTCACAAAGACAACTGTGAAATACAAGAAACGAAATTTGGATGCAATAAGAAAATGGTTGTCATTCTGAACCAGTTTGTCAACCATTCAGTCAAAAATGTAAATTTGAGTCTATATTTCGGTGTAAATCTCAATTTGGATTTATTTTCATTACTGGCATAATGTTTCTTGGTGACTAAAAAGCGTATGGTTTTGGCATCGGTTGTGAGTGTGGTGGGTGGGTGGGCCGCCCTGTCCACTATACTTATCGACTGACTAAATGTATGCGAAATGATAACCATTTATTGAATATTTTTTTCCTTTAAAAACTAGAACTCACTCTCGTGTTCAATCCAATTTCAAAATTTTTAAGTCAAAGAATGGTTATCATTCCAATACCATTAGCCAATCAGTCAGTTGTGGATGCGGCGGCCCACCCGCCCACCGCATTCGCATGTGGTGCCATGAACGAAATGGTTTTTACTCACAAAGACAACTGTGAAATACAAGAAACGAAATTTGGATGCAATAAGAAAATGGTTGTCATTCCGAACCAGTTTGCCAACCATTCAGTCAAAAATGTAAATTTGAGTCTATATTTCGGTGTAAATCTCAATTTGGATTTATTTTCATTACTGGCATAATGTTTCTTCGTGACTAAAAAGCGTATGGTTTTGGCATCGGTTGTGAGTGTGGTGGGTGGGTGGGCCGCCCTGTCCACTATACTTATCGACTGACTAAATGTATGCGAAATGATAACCATTTATTGAATATTTTTTTCCTTTAAAAACTAGAACTCACTCTCGTGTTGAATCCAATTTCAAAATTTTTAAGTCAAAGAATGATTGTCATTCTAATACAATTAGCCAATCAATCAGTTGTGGATGCGGCGGCCCACCCGCCCGTTTAGGGCCTGGAATTTTGAGAAGAACGGATATTGGTTTATGATGGGGGCTGAAGGTTGAGGAACCGACGACGCGAACGTAATTTTATTGTCGAAAATAAATAATAACCAAAAGTGTAGATCAGTACTATCATTGAATATCAGTACTCTAGTTAGAGTAGTTAGAGTATTGATATTCAATGGTACTATCAATGAAAAATTTCTGCCTTATCGAATTTGTTTTGGCGACAAACAAACATGCTGCTTCCAAGACACAAAAATGTACGAGATTTACAGCTTTTTTTATTTCGCCTTGCACCCCGAACGAAACGAACCCAAGGAACTTTTTCCAGATGTGTCATCTGTGCTTGGCCCTTGCTTCGTTCGATTTTGTTCATTTTCATTTTTCGTCTGAGATCGTGTAGTTCGTTTCGTTTTCGTTTATCTTACCAAGTTTTGAGATTTGTGTAGCTTCCAAAAGTCCTAAAGGTAAGTAGTACAGTATTTTATTTAAAAGTAGTAAGTAAATATACATTTTTTGTGCATATTACTAACCAGAATTTAAATTTATTCCGCAAGTGTACCGATTTTATGACTTTCGTCAAAAGTGGTACTCCATGTAAGACCTGGCCTTCTTACAAGGTTTTTAAGATTCATTTTAAGACAGGTAACATATATGATATTATATTTATGATTTCTCTAATTAAATATATTTTTCAACTTTTGAGCTTCTTTGCAGAGGATTACAACACAGACGATAAAAAGGTCAACAACCTCATCAAGGAGATTGGGGAAACTGCAGAGGAAACAACTCATCAGTGGAAAGTCTCTCAAGAAAGCAAGTTTTTGGTGATGAGTCTCTTTTTGATAGTAAGCGGCTTCGAACTGTAAACTTTTGAGAGGATTTTTGCTGTACCCCGACGACGTGTTATGCTTCGCCAATGTCAGCATTTTCTCCAGCTTCAACATATCCTAGTAAATTGTGTCATTTTATATCATTTACTACAATCATATACCTAGTAAGGATATTTTTTTTTTGCAATAGTTACTTATAGTTATTTCTTATAAATTTTGAGGCAACTGTACTGTAAACATTGGCAAAACTGACTCAGCACGTCGAGCAACACACAATCCGGGTCATGAAAAAAATGATTTAATTTAATTAGGACAATTAGCCCATAATAATTATTTTAGTTTTTTTTTATAATAATAAATATAGTTATAGTTATATAATTTATAATATTAGTTGTTCATAGTTGATATTATAGTTTTTAGTAATTATTTTCATATTTTCTATTCACCTTTATACATTATAATAATAAAATCACGTAGAAAAAAACGTGTTTTACTAGACGTTATAAACACGTCATATTTACACGTCGGAAGTAACGTTGAAGTCAGCGACATCGTAACGTCTATACAACCGTTGCTACTCGTCTTTTTTTATGTTTTTCTCACGTGGTTCTGTTTACTGGGAATGGACCAACGGTGTGGTCTAAGTGTCTGTGAGGGGAACAAATTCCTTCACACCCCTCAACACGTAATCATCATCATAGGCTCAACAGGTCAAAGATGCTATAAACCAGACAGACCATCGAGACGAAAATATGCGCGGTGACCAAAAAGTTATTAGGTAATATAATATTTAGAGAGATCAAAGAAACCAAAAATGCCAAGAAAATTAAATATTCTAAAGTGATAGACAAAATGTCAAAAGAATTAGAAGACACCTTCCTGCATCATTATTCGAATTCCATTTGCGGCTGTCAAAAATGGACAGCAAGAAAAATATCAAACATATAGGTAGGCAATTAAAATTATTTTAAAATACCATGTCAGTCGCCCTGTATATGCGTCGTGTTATTTACACTGCTCACTGTTTACATCTACATAACCCCCCCATTTACAATAATTTATACCAACTTAAACGCAAAAAAAAATCAACACCTCGTCGAGGTCAACTAGCGGTCACAGCGGGCGATGTCATCACTCCAGAATGTTCTCTAGACGGCAGTCACACCGGAAGTCGAACTGTGTCGGGACAAATGTTCATTTAGGAGGGTGTCATTACCAAATGAAATAAATTCCCTTATTTATAAACCACACAATAAGGTGGCAGCCCCCACAAGACAATTAGTGCAAATTTCAATTAGGGCAGATATCAGTGGATCGTTTAGTGCAGATCTAATAATAAAGTGCCGAACGCGATAAATCATTGTGAATAGAACATCGAGCAATTACCTACTTTAAGCTGTTCTTCGGCTTTTTTCGCGTGTGATTTATTAGTTCGTATCACGTTTTTGCGGACTAATAACATTGGAAGTACATTCGTTTCAGTCAGATCGGGAGAGATTGGCGCGCTAAATAAAAACTTATAATTATTGTAATGGAAAGGTTTTTCTGTCTGCTGAACTTGGAACTTTATTTTATAAATGACATTGCCAAAACAATATGGTGCACGAATCTCAAAACGTCTCCAATACATCCAAGAAGACTCTCAGACAAATGAGTCCCACACGTCCCCGAACGCAATACAAATAAGACGCCTTTCAAGTATTTGGGCACATACTTTCAAAGTAGTTCGCTAAACAGCCAGAACCACATTTCATTATGGGAAAATTTACATTTCAACGCGAAAATATTTCAAATATATACGTTTCAGCGCCACGCAGACCAATGTATTCACAAGCTTTCTTTCCAACAAAGAGTTTGACAGGCCGACATGAGGCATTTAGCTTTCTGCTTTTATACCCACTGAACGTTTTCTCAACTGCATTATAAAAATTGTATTTTCCTCTTAGATAAAATTTTTCAGCCGAAAGCTAGCGGCGATAATAGAACCCTTTAAAGTTATTTTGTACGGTTAAACGCGGTTTTAAGTCGCTGTAATTTATAATTGATTTGAATCATCCATCCGTTGCAATCAATTCTTCACTTGATTGCCATTTGGACTCCACCGCAGAGTTAACAAATTTTTGGGGCAAGAGCACTACGGACCCCTTTTAGGAGCCCCAATCCATTTTACAAAAGATTTACGGGTGCAAATATAAACGAACAGCTATAAATTTACTAACAAGAACTTTAAATGTCAGCCACCTGATTCGGAAGTAAGTTTTTCTAAATGAAAGCACGTTGGACAATAACTGTGTGACGTTCTGGAAGAATCGCGGCCTGATGAATTCATCGTAGACTCGTACGATCGAGGAGGATAGCGACCGCAATTCTAGAAAGCAACTGCCCTCTTTAAATACGATCCGACAGCGGCCGTCCAACTAGTCGAAGTCGAACTCTGAATAAGCTACTGAGCGACATAATCCGTGTGACTCGTACGAACTGTTAAAAGAAATAATGGTGCCGTGATCTGTACATAGTCTAGTGTTTAAATAAATTGTAAATTGTAACTGTTTAAATAAATATTTTTGTAAACCCGTAAACGCTACAATAGTTACTTTTGGTACAAATAAAAATTCAACAGGACATTATATATTGAAATGAATTCAACGTAAAACTAATTATTACAAAAAATTTCTATTGCCTAATGTGGAATGGTAGATATTTATTGTACAATTAGTAACTCCACCAAACTTTATGAAGTAGATGGATTAATAATCATTTCTATTGGTTTCTTGAAATGTAAGACTTGATGATATTATATTAGAAGTTTCTATCCCCTTATCGACATCATCAACAATAGGATTATCTTGGCCAAGAATTTTTTTAGCAAACTGTACTTTGTTAGAAAGATCATTATGCATATACCCTTCGGCGACCGACGTTGACCGCCAATCACCATGCTTTTTTAAGGTTAAAATATCACCTCCTTGAGCAACTAACATGGTAGCCGAGCTCCTTCTGAAACAATGGTCCAGACAAATTTAAATTAATTTGGGTGTTTTTCTTTATCGCTAACGTTGAATAATGTGACTATGAAGCCGATGCCTTTACAACAACTTTTTTTTGCAAAGCATACATGTAGTACGTTTTCTGATATTTTGTTTATTTTTTTTTTTAGATTCGGAGCAGTGTTTTCTAATATATCTTCGGATTACCTACTTTTATTATTTACTAGCTTCTACCGGGCGCACGGTGCTACGCCCCAAAAATAAAGCAAAACACATCTCATCAGAGTTGACCGGTGCAACGAAGAGGAAAACCACCATGGGTAAACAATGAACCGATCCAGGTGGCATTACGCTCATGTCACACACTTGTCCTGACGAATATTATTTGACTTGTGTTCAAATTTTCATCACGATCCGTTGACCGGTGTAGGAGCCTATTCGGAACATAGAAACAGATAAACATACATATAATAAAACATATTCTTTTTTAGTGAACAGTATCTTGAAATATATATTCTAGAGCAGTCGGGTAAACAATATTTTTGGTTTCCTCTCTGTAGCAAGCAACATATAATTGGCCATGTGAGAAACATGGACTTTTCAAATTTACCTCAACAACACTCAGTGACTGTCCTTTACATCTTCCCTTTACATTTTCCACTGAGGATGGTCGTTTCAATGGGCGCTATGTTGTTTAGGCGTGTCAGCAGATCTTGAAGTTGGAGATCTGATTCGATCGTTTTCTAGTCGTGCGCTCTGTTGTTCAACTGTTTCAGCAGCTCTTGGAGTTGAAGCTTTGATTTGATCGTTTTCGAGTCGTGCGTTATGTTGGTCAGGTGTTTCAGCAGCTCTTAAAGTTGAAGCTCTGATTCGATCGTTTTCAAGTCATATGCTATGTTGATAAGATGTTTCAGCAGTTTTTGATCTAGAATCTCTTGACCGCATTTTCTCGAGAGGACTTTCATGTTGTTTGGGTGTTTCAGCTGCCGTATTGGCATTCATTTGCCTCGATTTTTTGGTTGATTTTCCAATAGATGATTTACGTTCTTTGGCATGTTTAAGTATTTTATGAAATAAAAAACAGACGGAATGGATTCAAAATACGCGGCGCCAGTAAACTAGCGTTATAATTAGCGTTATAAATTGGTTAGCGTTACTTGACTATCCAAGGACTTGAAGTTGAGCACTTCAAAAACAATACTGTACTGATTTTTTTTTATATTTGGAAGGTATGAGAATAGGTGGTAAACTATTTTTCACATGGACATGAGGGCCCAGGGAGCCCCCTTGGGCCGGACCGATTTTTATAAGTATTTTTTTTATATTTGGTAGGTATGGGAATAAGTCGTAATAGTATATTATTATACAAGTTTCACAAGACGGTTGATTGTAGCACGAGTAGTTTGGGACACCACGAGCGCAGCGAGACTTTGATGGCGAAATTGATGACTTTGTTACTTTTTAATAACACGAGTGGTATTTCAGTATAATTGGTATTTCTGCTAAATGACGTTTCTGATTTGGAGGTTAGATTTGGAAACTTTTGATTTTGCAGTGATTATGCAGACACAAGCTGTACCTCACGTTTGATTGCCATTTTTTCAATTCTTCTTCTCTTCGGTTTATTGTCGTTCACATCTGGTTGACATCATATGGCGCGATTAGTTGATTGACGTTTATAACGTCGTTGTCGCAGTCACATTGCAGTACAGTTGCAAAGTTGTAGGCAACATTAAGACAAGAAAAGTTACCAAAAACAGAATTATAATTTAGATCATTATGATTCTGTTTTTGGTGTTATAATTTGCAAATTGTGAAACCAAATTTGAAAAGATATTTTTCACATGGACATGGAGGCCCAGGGGGCCCCTTGTGCTGGACCAATTTTTATGATCTTTGATTTGTTGGATTTGGAAATTTGGACATCGGAAAAATTACAGGGGGCGAGGAGCTAAGTACAGGGCAACAATAGCAAATAACTCCGACCACCAAAGTTTCACTTCTGTTGCGCGTGGACTCCACACACAAATTTTTTGATGATATCTCGAGAATGGCTTGACTGACTTTTTTCGAGGGCGAATAACTATTAAAACAACAGAAAAATTTACGAAAAAAATTTCTCAAACATTTTGAATGGAATCCGTATATAACGCCATCTTTGGTACATGACAGAACCAAAAATGAACATGGCGTTGTATGCATTATCCTTTTATAAAAAAAAGATTTTAATTCAGCTAATAAGTTGCAACAAGATTTATTGATTCTGAGGCGGTACAAAGTTCGCCCGGTCAGCTAGTCCACAATAAATTTTGGCACTTTTCCCTCGACTTTAACAAACTATTCCTTGCTGGTGAAGTGATTTTGACGAAATCTGATGAGTGATATTTTATATCTGAAATAATCACTGTAACATTTGTATCCGACAGAGTACCCAATTTCGCCCGGTTTCAAAATTAAATATTTTTTTTACAAAATTGGGGTACGCATTGGGGTCGCCTACCCCCCTATGTTACTCCCCATTGTGGATATTATCCGTGGTAAAAATTTCATAACGATCGTTGGACCGGTGTAGCAGTGCATATCATACGAACAAACATTGATTTTTATATATTGGATCGGATACACAGTAAAACCGTTGCAAGTACTACCGACACCGCGCTGACACAAATACCGAAAAAAAAATGGTTCCCGATGCGGTATCGGAACCGTTTCTTCTCCCAGTTCCCAGGTGAAGTACCGTGCTTCGGATTCCGACATCGAGATCTCAGATCTATATTTCGACGGATTTCTACTGGTCTTTTACTTCCTCCTCTTCGAGAGACCATCTTGTGGATATTCTGTGGGGTCCACGTGTGGATTAAGACAGTCCAGAAAGTCACGTTCAGTCAAATCACCAGAGGAAAACTACTCAACTGTTACTCTATCTAAATGAAACAACCCCTACTGGTGAATGCTGGTGTTCCCTATTTGATTGAGAAAAAAATGGTCAAGGTCTGCACGAAATAAGAATTTTACCTTACCTTTCTCCCGAGTTAGACACTTGAATCGATATGATCCTCAAACGCTTCCAATTAAATACAATTGGACAAACGTTTTTCCTAAACTTTTAACCCTTGATTAGGACCAACAATATGGTGGAGATGTAACCTCGATAAGGTCTCGACTCGAAAAGAAAGAAGCAAGTTCGGCGCAACCTTACAAGGAATTCTTCACCCGCGTTTTTGTGGCGGTGTTATCTCTAAGCGTTGATTCATTCCTGGATTTAGGACAGTGGCGCCCGGGAAAAATTAAAATTTTAACAGTACCTAAGTATATTTTCAACCTCTCAAAGAAAAATAAAGGACCCTGAGGCACAAGGACGCCGAGCAAATGTCGGATAAACTCGTGATAATGAAACGAAGCTAGAAAACGAGATTTTTCTATTAATTCATTGATTATTATCAATTGAGTAATTTTGCATTATGCTTTAATTGTTGGGCGGAGTGTATTATAATGGTTGAGAAATCGTTGCTGACAGTTTATGATCCAAGAGTCGACCACATAATGTTAGTTAAAAGAGTACCGTCCGGCTGGTCATAAAAAAGTAAATAAGGAATAAAAAATAAATTTGCTACCGTCTAGCTACTAAAAATACAACGCCACTTTTTCAGGACATAGAGAGTATATTTTATTCAAACAGAACAGTATAGAGTTTTTCATTTGTGCCGAAAAACATAGTAAGGAAATAATTCATCTCATTAAATATCTGAATCCATACTGCAGCAAGAATTGCTACTAGACAGTTATAAATAGTGTATTAAGTATGGAACAATCTACTGTAATAGAAATAGACATGGTAAACTGATAAAAACACCCAATCGTGCAAAAATAGTTAATTACATTAAAGTGCGGAAAAGTTGAGTTTACAACGCGACAATTTTTTGGCCGACAAATACTGTTTAAGAAAAAAATAATAGAATTATGGTTTTTGTATTTAATAGGTTAAAAGTTACAAGTTCTTAAAATAATTTCTTGCAAATATGGAGCTTCTTTTCCATTAATTCATGTTTTGGGAACAAAAAGAGGAGATTGGATCTTGAAACCTTCAATAACACGTGCAGTCGTGCAGATCAAATTAGCCTACAAGAAAGCATGCACACAGTTGAAGTTAAGTATTACATACCCACATTTTGTGTTTATATAAAATTAACTGCAAGTAATTAACCATCAATCGGTCAAATGTCATTATTAATATAATATGACAGTGGTACCAACACAACGAAATTAATGTTGATTTCTTTTAAATTCTCATAAATGGCAAACATGTAATAATAAAAAATAAAAAATTATTACCGTTTTATTTTGTCAATTATAGTGTACTAAATTAGACTTTTTGTCTTATACTTAATTTGTTTTTTTAAACGATTTTAGAATTCAGGAGGCCAAAAATAATATTGCGGTCTTCATTTCATAACATCATAAATTTCGTAGACACATATTTTTATTATTCATTAATTTGCCTGCGGGACATCGTAATAGTAAATTCCCGCCATATACCTACTAGAAATGTCTCCTGGATGTCGATTTAATGTCCACTCTGTGAATGCAAATTTAAGGGCACATAATCAACATTATTCCACTATATAGGTTTCGGAGGTTTAAAATGTGAGAGATCGTATTTCATGTCATTACTACATAATGCCACTCAGATCTTTTATTTCTGCTGGTGCGGACATATTGATTTGATGTCACTGTCTGCTTTAAGTAATGGAATTTCAACACTATATTCCATTACAAAATTTTGAAGTGAAAACTTCTTTAGCGGTAGTGAGCACTTTATGGGTAAAAATTGTTAAACTCGCGTCAGGACGTGGCCTGATCGAAAATTCGTAAGACGGAGGGAGGGTAGACCGCCGCGCAGGCGCGGCGTAGGAGAAGAGGTAATATTCCACTCTCTTTGTTGCGAGTTTCAGAAGAAATAACGTCCAGCGGGAGGAGGAGCTATTTATCAAAATATGAACACAGTTCATTATTGCACAAATTATATGGATGTGCATGCGAAATACACCAGCATGTTTAAGGGAATTGAACGCGGCTTCATTTGACTATAATTTGTCTGCACAACAACATTCCTAAACGTCATAAAAGCCCACTCTTTTATCGCACAAGTAGACATGGATAGGAAGAAGACGCTAGATGGTCCAAAAAATTATTGTTTAGTTTTGGAATTACTTAATCATTAACACACCTAGCACTTCAATTTTTGGTTTTACATTTGAATAATGATCAATACTATAGTAGAATGTAACTCAAAATAAAATAAAAATATCTTATCTGATAACAGGTTGAATCCGTAATGAGAAGACCAAAATCAACCAAAACTTGAAAAAAAAAACAGTTATGAAATAAACTCTGTACGAAGCTGCTTTCGATTATAAAAACAAATCCTTAAATCATTGTTGAAATAACCGAATGGTTTCTTTGTTTTTCTAAAATTGGTAGTGCGATGCAAATTTCCTATCTCCGTCGTAGATAATATAAGATGCAATAGTGTTATCTCTTACATATCTTAAGTGATATGTTGGAAAAAAAGTAAATGATATGATTTTAAAGTCAAATAAGGTATGTTCAGTTATTTGTATATATTATTATTTAATTATCCATATAGACTTGACTTCTGATATTTTTTTTACTATGAAATAAACTTGAACTGTCCCATAATAATTTTAATTGCAATATCTTTTAATATTTGGCGCAAGTCCGCCCCTGTCGATAGCGCATTTGGATCCTTAGTCGGTCAGTCATTTCTGAATGGTCACTCCGCTGATCCATAGCAACAACTGCGCTGGTAGACTGCACTGCAGTCATCTCTCTCCTCGCACTGTCTAGCAATTAATGCGTAGGAGTGAAAAAACCAATGTGACATGTGAAATAGATTTCTTTAAAATTTGACGTGGGAAAAACTCTCTGTCTTATGAAGTCGCGACCCTTAATGCTACTGTTTCTGATATCGGCGATATGTGTATAAGTCGTTGCCACTCTGGTGATAATCAGTTCATTATTATGGTTGCCGTTTACATTTCTCCAGATAAGCCATTTCGTGCTTGTATGAAAAAAAAAATGGGAAAAGCTTTGATGATTTGCCAATGATTTTTAGTGGAGATTTCAACATAAACTTTGCAGACGATAAAAATCAACAATTAATTCAATTTTTAAATAATGAATTTGCTTTAACGATGTCAAATGATCGCAATCTTAGCACAACGAAATACAAAACTACTATTGATGCGGTCTTTGAAATAGATTCGAATCAAAATTGTTCGTTTCTTACTTCAGCTACCATAATCCTATTTTATCAGTTTTAGAGATTTGCGATGATGATGCTGGTAATGATGATGGTGAAAAAGTCGTTGAAATTATGGATGAAAGATGATTTTTCTGAGAGATAAACTTTTTAATGTAAATAGTTCTAAAGTGTTAAATTTTTAATGTAATATAATTTGTGTACGATAGCGTAATAAATGAATATTGTATTTTACCACATAAATGATATTACTTTTACACTGATAAATAAAATTCGTGCGAAATTATTTCCTAACCATTCCAAAATATTCAAAAATGCACAACGTTACTGTTCAAGTTTTTTTTTTAATATTTTTGCTGTAAACACCAGAAAAAAACAACTTCCCTTCCCCGTTCCGACGGATATTTTTCATGTGTTCAAATTACAGACGAGACGAGAGATGACTGCGGAATATCAATTTGGAACAACCATTTGAAATGTTTATTTGATTTGCGCACAGAGAGAGACTTCCATAAGTCTTTTAAAATAACAGATCCGTTGAAATTTCATACACAGTTTGGTAAAAAGTTGAAGAGGTTATTCTCTTGAACTGACTTGGAAATTGGGTGCCAACTGTGAAGTAGTAAGATGAGGCGCTTCGGGCAAAAAGTTGAACGCGAGATGGGTACTTGACAACTTATATTTGCAATTTAAAAACTTCTCGAATAAATGAGTAAAAACTTTCACTGCCGAGTTCGGTTGGGTGGAAGCCGGGCCACAAACGAACTCTCAATAATCAGCTTTAGAGCGATGATTTTACGGAATATTAAAGTTCGGAGGAACCCTTTCATATTACGGTTGAACGAAATACTGCTTACAATTCACATTCATCTTAGATTTACCGGTTGTTTTTAATGAGCTTGTTTTCCCGCGCCTCACGCACAAGCCTCAGTGAGACTGCTTAGGGCAGCCACACACGTTCGGTTTCGACTGTTCAGTTCAGACTGTACACTCTGAAGCACACACACACGTACAGATCCTGTGTAATTTTACAAAAAGAAAAGCGAAAAGGCTGATTGACGTAAATTGAACACAGAACTGTACAGTTGAACCCCCAGACACGCAACGATCATAAGAAAATAAAATAAACTCTAGAACAGTTCAAACTGTCAGTAAAAACCCAACGTGTGGGGCTGCCCCTACAATTGTGAGTCAATTATTATGAAAACAGAAAAGTTTTTTTAACACATCAGTCTCGATTTTCGTAGCTGCAGCACCTTTAAGACTAAGCGCCCCCATTAATTTCAACACAATTAATTACAACAACAGCGAATTGAACTCACAGCGCCGTTAGTTATTTAATAAACGAACTATATTCTCAATTAATTGGGAGTCGGTGAGTGTTGCAAGCATTTGTCTTCGAGAACTCTTCTAATGATGAATAATTAAACGATCAAAAGAACTTACCTGAAGTTCGATCGTAATTATATGAAGCATCCATTCCGAAGATATCACTAAATAACAACGTAGTTCGGTTTCTGTACCACCATGCCACAAGATTTTAAAGAGAACAAAGTCCCCCCTTCCGGCCCATGCGCCGCACGTCGCATTACTCTCATTGTATTCAAAGTGTGAAGAGTTTTCGTGCAACGGGGCCTACGGGTGGGTGGGAGGTGATATCTTCGGAATGGATGCTTCATATAATTACGATCGAACTTCAGGTAAGTTCTTTTGATCGTTTAATTATATTTCAGCATCCATTCCTTCAGATATCACTAAATAACAACGTAGATTTTTAAAGATAAGTTGCAACGACAAACTCTTTAATGGCCAACTAGGCAAACAGAAGAAGCATTAACATAACAAAACATTCTTAAAACAAGAACTGAGGGCGGTTAAACGCCTAAGTTTAAGATTGTTGACACATAGGGAGCCGAATTCATCAGAGGACGATTGTAGAAGCGAGCAAAAGTTTCGGAATCTTTACTCCATCCCGCTGTTTGTTTAATTTGCTCGATGGGGATTCCTAACCTACACGCCGCTGAAGTCGATGCGTGGCGTGCCGAGTGGGGTTTGAATTGGTTGGTGTCTACTCCCGCTAAATGAAGAATCTCCCTCACCCAACGACTAAGCGTCTGTTTGGTCGCAATTCCGTGGGGTTTCTTAAAGGTTAGAAACAGAAAATCCTCTTCGATTCGAAGGCTACGTGTTGCGTCTAAGTACGCCTCAACCGTGCGGGCCAAACAAAGATCAGCGTTTTCAAAATATGGGATCGTGAGAACCGGCTGGGGGCGGTTGACGCCTGAGGTTTTCAGAAAATCCGGTATAAAGATACGTAAGCCATCCTCGGATTTTTTAATACACGAAACTCGAATTAACGAAATTGTCTGTAGACGTTGGCCGGTCGCAAGAACGAATAAGGTGGCTAGTTTTCGTGATAGTTCTTTCAGGTCAGAGGTTTGCATCTTTGCAACGAATGCCAACACAGGTTGTGGGTCCCATGTTGTATTGTACTTTGGTTCTGATGGTCGCAATCGTGACAAACCTCGCATGAATCTCTTCACCAAGGGGTCTTCTCCCACAGATCCCGGTAAGATCAGCGAAAGTGCTGAGCGATGGTTGTTAAAGGAGCCATACTTACAATGACCGTTGCTGAGTAATTCTTGGAGAAATGACAGTACATCTTTTGTTGTACCATTAAACGGGCAAATGTTCTGCCTCTCACACCATACCCACCAAAGTTTGTAACAGGTCGAATATTGTTTCATCGTAGCCGACGATAGGGAGGTAAGAATGGTGTTGAGTGTTTCCACCGGGGCGCCTTTCCGCCGGAGGGCTTCGCTGATACAACTGCTGCCACCAGGGAAAGCGTATCCGACAATGGGTGGCGGGCAGGACTGTAAGGAGAAAAAAGCATGTCATCACTGGGCCCTAGCTCTAGTGGTTCTCGGACCATTAACTTGTTAAAAAGAGGGTACCACGGTTGAGAAGGCCAGTTTGGTACTACGATGACGCCCT
Organism: Diaperis boleti; assembly: GCA_963583935.1. NCBI lineage: Eukaryota > Metazoa > Arthropoda > Insecta > Coleoptera > Tenebrionidae > Diaperis > Diaperis boleti. Next base: position 6,474,756 of record OY757244.1, on the reverse strand, counting down.
CGGCTTTGTCACAAAGTATCTTTTGTAAACTGCGAAGGATGAGAGCAAAAGGGGGAAAGGCATAGAAAAAACGGTCACCCCAAAAGACTGTAAAGGCATCTACTCCCGCTGCGCCAGGATCTCTAAATCGTGAAATATAGGTCTCGCATTTCGTATTATGCCGCGAGGCAAAGAGATCTATCTCTGGGGGGCCAAACCTTGCAGCTACAGTATTAAACACAGGCGACGAGAGGGACCACTCTGTTTCCGTCGAAAGAAAACGGGACTCAGCATCCGCTTCCCAGTTGTCAGCTGACGAAATGTAAGAAGCTACAATCCAAAGATTTTTTGATTCACACCACTGCCAGATGTGTCTGGCAAGATCAGACAGTTCTGGGAAACGTACGCTTCCCATACGATTGACGTAAGAGATCGCCGTGGTATTGTCTGATCTAACGAGGAGGTTGTTGTTTCTCAAGTCAGCGGCAAAGCATTTCAGCCCGAAAAAGATGGCCTGAAGTTCCAAATAATTGATGTGTTTTTCCTTCTCCGCCTCCGTCCACCATCCATGGGTGCGTTCTCCTGCTGCACAGGCCCCCCAACCTGTAGTGGATGCATCCGTAAAAATTATCAATGAAAAGGAGTCTGGTCTGATATCATTAAAAGAACTGTCAATGTGCGTTTCCCACCAGCGAAAATCCGACTTTAGTTTCACGGAAATAGACATTTTCGCGTTGTAGTCGAAGTTGTTAACTTTAAGAGCATTGACTTTTTCGCGTTCAAATCGCTTCGTGTAGAGCCAGCCGTACTTCACGGCCGGACAGACCGAGACGAGCAGGCCAATAAATTGAGCAAACTGATGGATTTTACAAGATTCCCGTTTCTGAAAATAATGAATCCAGTTTTTTAGTTTTTGCCGCTTGTCAGGCGGGAGTTCAATTTTTAGTTCCGTAGTGTCTAGGACAAATCCCAAGAATTTGCAACGATTACTCGGTATTAGGACACTTTTTTCAGTATTAATTATGAAACCCAGAGAAGTCAAGAGCTTATGTGTGATGGATACATTTCTGGAACACTCCTCAAAAGTTTCTCCTAGGATTAAAAAGTCGTCAAGATAATTGACACATGACACCCCTTTTTCTCTGAGATCCTGGGTAATAGGTTTCATAAGTTTTGTAAAAGTATATGGTGCCGACGACAAGCCAAATGGGAGGCAATTAAATTCAAAGAGTTGGGTATCAAACATAAATCTCAAATATTTTCTATGCTCTGGTATGATAGGCACCAAAAAATACGCATCCTTTAAGTCAATTGACGCTACGAAACAACCTTTGGTTATTAATCGCTGAGCGGTTCTGATGTCTTCCATTTTGAAATGTGGAGACATAATAAAGTTATTAAGGTGTTTCAGGTTTAGAATAAACCGTTTCTGGCCGTTTGGCTTATCAGCTAAAAAGATGCGCGACAAATATTGACCCTTTCTCGGTGTACATGGAGAAATTGCACCTAGACGTAAAAGATCCAGAACAGCTTTTTTCATAAACCCCAAGTCTTTCTGCGCAATCGCGGAAGTGGGGGGCTGAAATTGTGTGGGTATTTTTGTTAAGGGAAGTTTATAACCCCTTATGCAGGTCAGGACCCAAGGGTTTGACGTGAGTTTACGCCAGTGTGAATAAAATAGAGTGAGCCTGCCGGCATAACCATCGTTTACCTGATTTAATTCCGATGATGGCGCGTCTCCTTGTAGTGGTATGATTTTGGGGTTTGCCCTTTGTAAGGTCTCGTCTCCCCCCGACGGACCGGGCGCTGCCTGTTTAACGCTTTGGTCTGAGGGGTCGTGTTGCTCCCCCCCTTTTTTGCTGGCGGCTTTTTGAGGGACGTGGAGTATGTGGCCTTAATGCCGGAACTCGCGGACTGCAAGGCCTTGGCCTCCTTAATTTTTTCCGACAACTCGTCGCCAAAAAGATGTTCAGTGGGCGAAGTTTTTTCAAGTACGGCCCTGACCTCTTTATTCACGAGGGGAAATATCAGTGACCGTCTCAAGGTGGAGAGAGAATAAAATAAATTCGTTAACAACCTTCCTGTGTCGCCTAAAAAATGTAATAAAGTGTCTTTTAATTCCGGCGACACCTCGGTGTTATTCGAGACGAGAATTCTAGTAATTGCTTGCCCCAGCGCCGACAAAGCGGCCGTTAGTTGATTCTGCGAACTCGATAATGTTTGGTCTCGGTTTTTATGGCCGCCCGTCATGACCTGTGCGACCAGCTGATTTATTTCCGGTGGCGTGAGTTTTTCACAGTTCGATGGCCTTTTATGTTTTTCAATTAATTGTGAAAACTCCTCCGGACCAAGACCCTTTTGCAAAGTTGTTTGCCATATTGCTGACAATTTTTCATGGAGCTTTGTACCCGTCATGTTTGCATTTTCGGGTGCCCCTCCTAGGATTTTAACGATGTCATCGGACAAATCGCAGTCACCGTACAGGCTCAGAACATCGTCCGCGCAGGGTTGCTGAGGTGAGCGAGTTACCGAAGCTAAGCCGCCCGGGCTATAGACAGCGGTATTCGGGGGCGAATTATGTTGCGAGGAAGCTAAGCCGCTCGGGCTGTAGACATCACGAGGCGCAACGGTCGACGGACCTGGCAGGTTTCGAGAATTGCTGCGAACTCGTCTCCTTGCCGTCTCTTTGCGCGCCGGTCGGTGTAGGCTACGACGAGTGTCGCGGGATCGAGAAGTGCAGGCACTGGAAGACCTAGAGGACGAACGTCTTCCACTGCCACGCCGACGGCGCGATCCCGACCGATTCCTAGTACGGCTCCTACTTCTCGAAGAGCAGCGTCTGGCGAGCTTTCGTTCCAATTCCTCAATGCGTTGGCGAAGTTTTCGTTTTCCACCCATTGCTAAAAGGCTGCAAGTGTATAGAGGGGACGCCGGCTGTGGCCGGCGTTAGTACTTACCGATGCGATGCAGTCGAGCACAAGAAACCGAATGAGAGTAATGCGACGTGCGGCGCATGGGCCGGAAGGGGGGACTTTGTTCTCTTTAAAATCTTGTGGCATGGTGGTACAGAAACCGAACTACGTTGTTATTTAGTGATATCTGAAGGAATGGATGCTGAAATATAATTAATAAAACGAACGAAAGCCGTGAGCACAGACGTGAGTCATAAGAAAGTTAGCTCCAGACTACTTTAGAAGTGCACGAAAAACAAATTGCAGAATATTAAACACCTGCTCAGTCATTAGCTTTAATTTCCCTATTAATTGCAAAAGGTGAAATTAATTAGCTCGTCAGTGGATCAATAAAAGCTCTCATTATTAGTTACTTGGCAGGTTTTCGTTATTGTTAAGATTGACGGTAATAATAATTAGAAGTCGAGATACTTCCGTAGTCTATTTTTCAATCAATTTGTACAACAACAAGTACTGTTTTCAATAGAAACGGTGTTCTTTGTGGGGTAATCAGTTGAACAATATACAATAACGATTCACCACTCTAATTCACAAAATACACACATGAAATCTGATTATGAAATGCCATTTCAACAATATTAAATTTGACGTTTCATAAATAACTGTATTAAACTACGGCAAGCGGCAAGTATTTTTTTCTACTTTGCGTTCGTACTGACGCTATTACGATACGGTTTTGAGCGTCATAATAGACGAAAACGGCAATTTTGTTACCTGGTGGTGGTCAAGCTGGTAACACAAACAAGTGGACTGATAGCGCTTGCCAAAGACTGTGATGCCACTATAATATTGTGATGACTGAGAGTGTTTGTGTCTCCGGTCCGTGATGACGCGGATAAGGGGGTCCACTTGTTTATGCGGCGGGATTTGATTCCAAACATTTCACAACCTCAAAACGTCAAACTTTTGTGCAGATTTTGCCTTGTTTTAAAATATTTAGAACAAACGGACCCTGTTCATGCGTACCTCAATCTCTTCGTAAAAATGTGTAGAATATTTTGGTATGATCATTTGTATAGAAAATCTTGTGTTTTTTTTTTGGGTCGTTTATCCGACAGTCACAGAACTCATTTATTGACGTTTCAAATTAATTCTTTTTCATAGCCGCCGTTAATGCACCTCGCAAACGTGGCCAACCGCCGCGAACTTCCCTGGATTATGAAATTTAATTATTTTGTATAAAAAGTGGCAAAGTAGAAAAAATACTGTATGATAACTCGTTTATAAGGCATTTTGTCGCACTTACTCTACTACTCACTTACTAAACCCGTGCGTGCGACAAAATGCTTCTTATAAAACTCGCATCATAATATACTATTAAACATCAACGATGTCATTTTGTTTCTTGACAGATACCATGAAAGAAAATCTGACTTATAGATGTCATTTCTTGAGGTTACAGCGGCTACTAACGTCGTATTATCTCAAGAACAAATATGTTTCATAGAGACTCTTGATGTTAAATTCTTTTTAGATTTTTTTGCATCTCAAAAGCTGGACTTTTTTTCAAGGTCAACAACGTACTTCTCTATCAGGTGTTTATGGTTACACCCTAAACAAAACTTAAGATCCTAAGGAATTTGACGCCATGAGTAACCTGGAGAACTTGAGAACAGAGGGAACCTGAGATTATAGAAATTTTAAAAAATTTGACAAGTTGAGGAACCTGAAATCGAAGATTTAGGAACTTGTTTTTGAGAATATTTGAGAAATTAGATAATTAGAGAGATGACCTGGGATCCAAAAAACCTGAATTAAGAAGTGTATGAATCTGATAAATAAAAAAACATGAGCAACCTGAGAATTTGAATAACCTGAAATTGAGATCCTCAGGAACCTAAAAACCTGAGAACATCAGAAAATTAAGTGAGAACTAGAGGAATCTGACATTTTAGAAACCCTTAGGACCTAAGAAATAATCAGAATTTGAGAACTATAACAATTTTGGAGAACCAGAAATCTTATAAAATCTGAGATGTGAGGCAGCCTGTAAACTTGAACATAAAAAAAAAATAAAGAATTTGAGAAACCTCAGCACTTAAGGAACTTGAGAAATTGGAAGAAATTTATAAAATGAAGATCATGAAGAATCCTGAGACCGGTGAATTGTGGAAATTCAAAATTTAGTAAACATGAGGAACCCGAGCACTTAAAAACCTTAAAACTTGAGCAACCTGAGGCTTTGAAAAACGTGAAATTGAGAGTTTAAAATCCGATCAGTTTAGAAATTGATAATTATTATCAACCTCAACAGCTAAAAATCTGAGAATCGAGGAATTGGAAGAAATTGAGAGAATCAGAAACCTAAATTTACAAGTGGAGGAACCTGATAATTTGAGAAACTTGAAAACATGAGAAACCAGAAATATTGTTAAACTTAATATTTTAGAGCAAATGAGAACTTGAAGAAAGTGAGAAATTTAATCTGTGGCATTAGATGAGATCTTAGGAATTCTGAGATAAAAAAAAACGTGATACCTTCAACAACTCAAGAACCTGACAACTTGAGAACTGAAAGAACCCGATACATATTTTAGAGAACCTGAGAACGTAGGGAACCTTAGACCTTGAAAAATATGATTAAAGAAAACTAACTTGAGAACTGAAATTACCTAAGATTTTAGAAAACTTGAGAACTTAGGGAACCTTAAACTTTGAGAAACACAATTTGAGAACTGTAGGAACTTATCGTTGCTTTGCTGACATAGTGGCGTAACTCACTTTTTATAACTTTTCAGGAGAGCGAAAACAAACGTTAGCTTTCTTCAATGACTGCTGCCGTGGATCGCAAAATAAAAGTTTTATTTTGTTTATTATTACAAAGTAGCGTTTGATGTTTTAGCTTGACATTCGTTACTACATTTACATAAATTTTTGTCTGCTTATTGTAATTTCGGCAGGTAATAAATAAAAATATACCAGATACGCCCGTTTGTCAGTCAGGATGAAAATCGTCACTGAATAAAAAGTATTTGTCCCAGAGTTTCGTCCGTTTGTCAGATTGTGAAGTAGCTCATACGAACAATTTGGAATAATAAAACTGAAATACGCCCAAATATGAGTTACGCCACTTTGTCAGCTAAGCGATGCTGATACCTGAGAATCTGATACAACTCTACTTCTGGACTAGCAGAATCTGAGGTCTTAAAGAGCCTGACAAAATTTAACAAATTTAAAGAATGAGAAACATGAGGAACATGAGGATCAGCAAATCTTGGAACTTGAGAATCTGGGGATTATGAAACCTTGAGAAACTCAGAAGCTGAGAAACTTAGCTTGTGAAGTAGAGAAACCTCAGAACTTGAGAAATCTGAATATTGAACTACCTGAAATCTTTTAATAGTTCAGATCTTAAGACACCCGCGAAATTAAGAAACCTTAGAACTTGAATTTGAGAAAATCTGGGATCTTGGAAAACCTGGGATCTTAAGAAACTTAACTCCCTTAGTATTCTAAGAAACTGAGAACGTGAGAAAACTAAGTTGAGAACTGGAGCAACCTCAAGTTTTCAAAAACCTGAAGCCTTAGACCACATAGCTTTAGAACCTTGGAGAATTTGATATCTTAAGAAACTCGTGAACCTTAAGAATTTGAGGACTCTGTGAACTTAAACAACCTGAGAACTCCAAGGTTCAGGGAATCTAGGCACGTGGGAATTTAATGAATCCGGAACCTTGAGAACTCGAGAAAAGTGTTTTGAGAAGTCAAGGAAAGTGAAAACTTGAAAACTGGAGAAAGCTGTGAAGTTGAGCTACCGGAACTCTTATGGCATCTGATGACTTGAGAAATGTGAGAATTTCAATCTGGGATATTCTCAAATCTCGGAACATCTGACATTCCAAGGAACTTGAGATTTGAGAATTTAAGAAAGCTAACTTGAAAATTGAGGGACCTGTGGATTTAAGAAATTCGATGACTTAAAGGACCTGAAGAATTGAAACAAACTGAGAGAATGAGAAACTTTGGGGGTCTGATGGCCTTGGAACTTGAGAACTGGAACAATCTAAGAACCTGACATTTTAGAAATTTTCTAAATTTTGTGAAACGTAGACGTTGTGATACATAACCTGAAGACTGTAGAAATGTGACAAGTTGAGGAACCTGAAATCTAAGATTTAGGAACCCGTCTTAAGGAATTTGACTAAAGACTTGAAGGACCTGTGCAATTGGAAGAAATTTAGAGAATGAGGAACATGAAGATCGGCGAGCCTTGGAATATTAGAGAAATTAGATAAATAATTAGAAAAATGAAGTGATATATGACCCTAGGAACCAAAAAACCTAAATTAATTTAAAAACATGAGCAACCTGAGAATTTTAATAACCTGAAATTGAGATTTTAGAAATCCTGGGGACTTACGGAACGTTAGAAATTGATAATCAAAATCTGAGAACTGTAACAATTTTGGAAGACCAGAAATCTTATAAAACCTGAGCAGTGAGACAACCTGTAAACTTGAGAACCAAAAAAAAACAAAGAATTTGAGGAACCTCTAGACTTAAGAAACCTGAGAATTTGGAAGAAATTTATAAAATGAAGAGCATGAAGAAACCTGTCACAGGCGAATTTTGGAACTTCAAAATTTAGAAAACATGAGGAACCTGAGCACTTGAAAAAGTTAAAACTTGAGCAACCTGACACTTTGAAAAACTTGAAATTGAGAGTTTAAAGTCCGACAAGCTTAGAAATTGATAATTATCAACCTGAACAAGTGAGAGAGACGAGAAATTGAGAGAATGAGAAACCGAAATCTACAAGTGGAGGAACCTGATAATTTGAGAAACTTGAAAATATAAGGAACCTGAGAATTTCACTTGAGATTTTAGGGCATATGAGAACTTGAGGAAAGTGAGAAATGTAATCTGCTCTAATACCGCAGAAGAGATTTTAGGAATTCTGAGATTAAAACTTGAGAAGTGAAAGAACCTGATATTTTCGAAAACCTGAGCACTCGGAGAACCTGAGACCTTGAGAAATTTAACTTCAAAACTGTTGTAACTTGAGAAACTTACAATCACTAGAACTGACCAAGAACTAAGAATTTGAGACAATTTTAACAATTTGAGAAATTTTAAGCCTTTCATTGAGAGACCTTGAGAAATCTGAGTTGAGAACTGGAGGAACCTGAGATTTTAGAAAACCCGAAAAATTAGGAATCCTTAAGACATTGATCATAAATTGGGAACTATAGGAACCTGACAATAATTAAATGTTTGTATTCGAAAAACAGGACGGCCTTACTTTTTTTAAGAAACCTTACAGCAACACGTTATTTGGACATTTTGCGGTTTGATTTAGTGCCAGCACTGACAGCAATATTTCCAAATGATCGCGAAGCAGATGTACCCCATCAGGATTTTTGGTTTCAACAACATGAGGCGCCTCCTCATTTATGAATGAACATCCGTCAATTTATGAGATCCTAAGGAACTTGGAACCTTAGAACCTGAGAACTTGGCAAAATTATATTGAGACCTGGCGGAAACCGATATTTTGGAGAATCTGAGAAGCTACTGAACCTTAGACCTTGAAAAACATAACTTGAGAAGTCAAGGAACCTGAAAAATGATAACTTGAGTAAACTAAGAACCTAATAAATTGAGGAAACTAACTTGATAACTGAAACAACCTGAGATTTTAAAAAACTTAAACCTTGAGAAACACAATTTGAGAACTGTAGGTACCTATGATTCCTCAAAATTTGATGAAACTCTAAGAATTTGCGGAATCTCTAGGCTTCCAGAGTTTGAGGAAATGAAGAACCTGGCAAATTTCAACAAATTTAAAGAATGAGAAATATGAGGAACCTGAGGATCCTGGAAGTTGAAAATCTAGGGATTCTGATACCTTCAGTAACCTCAGAAACTCAGCAGCTGAGAAACTTAGCTTGTGAAGTAGAGAAACATTGAACAACCTGATATCTTTAAAAACCTCAGGTCTTAAGACACCCGCGAACTTGGGGAACCTGAGAATTTTAATCTGACGATATCTTGGAAAACCTGAGATCTTAAGAAACTCAAGTCCTTCAGTGTACTAAGAAACTGAGAACGTGAGAAAACTAAGTTGACAACTCGAGCAACATGAGACTTTTAAAAACCTGAAACCTTTATTCTTAAAAATCATAACTTTAGAACTGTAATCTTGGAAAACCTGATATCTTAGGAAACTCCTGATCTTGAAGAATTTGAGGATTCTGTGAACATAAACAACCTGAGGACTCCAAGGTTCAGGGAATCTTGGAACTTGGGAATTTAATGAATCGGGAACCTTGAGAACTTGAGAAAATTGTCTTGTGAAGTCAAGGAAACTGAGAACTTGAAAACTGGAGAAACCTGTGAAGTTGAGAATCCGGAACTCTTATGGCATGTGATGACTTGAAAAATGTGAGAATTTGAATCTGGGGTATTCTCAAATCTCGAAACATCTGAGATTCTGAGGAACTTGAGACTTGAGAATTTAAGGAAGCTAAGTTGAAAATTGGAGTAAAATGGTATTTTAGGGACCTGTGGATTTAAAAAAATCGATGACTTGAAGAATCTGAAGAATTAAAAGAAACTAAAAGAATACGAAACTTTTGGGGACTGGTGGCATTGGAACTTGAGAACTGGACAAATCTAAAAACATGACATTTTAATAATTTTCAATATTTTGGGAAACGTAGAGGTTGTGATACATAACCTGAAAACTGTAGAAATGTGACCAGTTGAGGAACCTAATATCTAAGATTTAGGAACCTGTTTTAAGGAATCTGACTGAGGACTTGAAGGACCTGTGCAATTGCAAGAAATTTAGAGGATGAGGAACGTGAAAATGGAGTGATATATGAACCTAGGAACCAAAAAACCTAAATTAAATTAAAAACATGAGCAACCTGAAAATTTGAATAACCTGAAATTGAGATCCTCGGGAACCTAAAAATCTGAGAACTTCAGAAGATTAATTGACAACTAGAGGAATCTGAGATTTTAGAAACCCTTAGGACTTACGGAACCTTAGAAATTGATAAATAATCAGAATTTGAGAACTGTAACAATTTTGGAGAACCAGAAAGCTTTTAAAGCCTGAGCTGTGAGACAACCTGTGAACTTGAGAACCAAAAAAAAATTAAAGAATTTTAGGAACCTCAGGGCTTAAGGAACCTGAGAAATTGGAAGAAATTTATAAAATGAAGAGCACGAAGAAACCTGAGAGAGATTTTGGACCTTCAAAATTTAGAAAACGTGAGGAACCTGAGACTTTGAAAAACCTGAAATTGAGAGTTTAAAATCCGACAAGCTTTGAAATTGATAATTATTATCAACCTGAACACCTGAGGGAGAAGAGAAATTGAGAGAATGAGAAACCGAAATCTACAAGTGGAGGAACCTAATAATTTGAGAAACTTGAAAACATGAGGAACCTGAGAATTTCACTTGAGATTTTAGGGCCCATGAGAACTTGCGGAAAGTGAGAAATTTAATCTGTGGTATTAGATGAGATGTTAGGAATTCTGAAATTAAAAAGAACGTGATACCTTGAAGAACCCAAGAACCTGACAACTTGAGAACTGAAAGAACCTGATATTTTCGAAAACCTGAGCACTCGGAGAACCTGAGACCTTGACAAATATGACTTGAAAACTATTGTAACTTGAGAAACCTAAAATCGCTAGAACTGACCAAGAACTAAGAATTTGAGACAATTTAAAAAAATTGAGAAATTTTAAACTTTTCATTGAGAGACCTTGAGAAATCTGAGTTGAGAACTGGAGGAACCTGAGATTTTATAAAACCCCAAAAATTAGGAATCCTTAAGACATTGATAATAATAAATTGGGAACTATAGGAACCTGACAATAATTAAATGTTTGTATTGGAAAAATCGGACGGCCCTACTTTTTTAAGAAACCTTACAGCAACACCTTATGTCCCTTTTGCGGTTTGATTTAGTGCCAGCTCTGACAGCAATATTTCCAAATGATCGCGAAGCAGATATACCTCATCAGGATATTTGGTTTCAACAACATGGGGCGTCTCGTCAACTTGGAACCTTAGAACCTGAGAACTTGATAAAACTATATTGAGACCTGGCGGAACCCAATATTTTGGAGAACTTGAGAACCTAGGGAAACTTAGACCTTGAAAAACATAACTTGAGAAGTCAAGGAACCTGAAAAATGATAACTTGAGTAAAGTAAGAACCTAATAAATTAAGAAAACTAACTTGAGAACTCAAACAACCTCAGATTTTAAAAAACTTGAGAACTTAGGTTACCTTAAACCTCGAGAAACAGAATTTGAGAACTGTAGGTACCTATGATTCCTGAAAATTTGATGAAACTCTAAGAATTTGCGGAATCTCTGGGCTTCCAGAGTTTGAGGAAATGAAGAACCTGGCAAATTTCAACAAATTTAAAGAATCAGAAATATGAGGAACCTGAGGACCAGCATATCTTCGATGTTGAGAATCTGGCGATCCTGATACCTTGAGGTACCTAAGAAACTCAGCAGAAACTCAAGTTGCTCCAGTTCTTAACTTAGTTTCTTCACGTTCTCAGTTTCTTAGTATACTAAAGGAGTTAAGTTTCTTAAGATCTCAGGTTTTCCAAGATCCCAGATTTCCTCAAATTCAAGTTCTCAGGTTCCTTAATTTCGCGGGTGTCTTAAGATCTGAGGTTCTGTAAGATTTCAGGTAGTTCAATGTTTAGGTTTCTCAAGTTCTGATGTTTCTCTGCTTCACAAGGTAAGTTTCTCAGCTCCTGAGTTCCTCAAGGTTTCAAAATTCCTAGATTCTCAAGTTCCAAGATTTGTTGATCCTCATGTTCCTCATGTTTCTCATTCTTTAAATTTGTTGAAATTTGTCAGGTTCTTCAAGTCCTCAGATTTTGCAAGTCCAGAGGTTCCTCAAATTCTTAGAGTTTGTTCAGTTAGATTTTCTAAATTCTTAGTTCTTGGTCAGTTCTTCTGATTTTAGGTATCTCAAGCTACAACAGTTTTCAAGTTATATTTCTCAAGGTCTCAGGTTCTCCGAGCGCTCAGGCTTTCGAAAATATCAGGTTCTTTGAGTTCTCAAGTTTTAATCTCAGAATTCTCTAATAGATCTCATCTAATACCGCAGATTCAATTTCTCACTTTCCTCGATTTCTCATATATGCCCAAAAATCTCAAGTGAAATTCTCAGGTTCCTCATATTTTCCAGTTTCTCAAATTATCAGGTTGCTCCACTTGTAGATTTCAGTTTCTCTCTCAATTTCTTCCAACTGCTCGATTCTCAGAATCTCAGGTGTTCATGTTGAAAATTATCAATTTCTAAGCATGTCGGATTTTAATTTCTCAATTTCAGGTTTTTCAAACTCTCAGGTTACTCAAGCTTTAAGGTTTTCAAGTGCTCAGGTTCCTCAGGTTTTCTAAATTTTGAATTTTTCATGCACTTCATTTTATAAATTTCTTCCAATTTCTCAGGTTCCTTATGTCCTGAGGTTCCTCAAATTCTTTGATTTTTTTTAGTTCTCAAGTTTACAGGTTGTCTCAGAGCTCAAGTTTTATAAGGTTCCTGGTCCTCCAAAGTTGTTACAATTCTCAAATTCTGATTATCAAGGTCTAAGTACGAAATCTTCAGGGTTTCTAAAACGTCAGATTCCTCTAGTTCTCAATTAATTTTCTGAAGTTCTCAGGTTTTTTGGTTCCTAGGTTATTTTTCTAATTATCTAATTTCTCAAATATTCCAAGCCTCGCCGATCCTCACGTTCCTCATTCTCTAACTTTCTTCCAATTGCACAGGTCCTTCAAGTCCTCAGTCAGATTCCTTAAGACAGCTTCCCAAATATTAGATTTCAGGTTCCTCAACTTGTCACGTTTCTACAGTTTTCAGGTTAGGTATCACAACGTCTACGTTTCCCAAAATTTTGAAAATTTCTAAAACATCATGTTCTTAGATTGGTCCAGTTCTCAAGCTCCAAGGCCACCAGTCCCCCTAAAGTTTCTTCAGGTTTACGAGTTTTCTAAGAAACAGTTATGTGGTCTAAGGTTTCAGGTTTTTGAAAATCTCAGGTTGCTCCAGTTCTTAACTTAGTTTTCTCACGTTCTCAGTTTCTTAGTACACTGAAGGACTTGAGTTTCTTAAGATCTCAGGTTTTCCAAGATATCGTCAGATTCAAATTGTCAGATTCCCCAAGTTGGCGGGTGTCTTAAGACCTGAGGTTCTCTAAGATTGCAGACTGTTCAATGTTCAGATTTCTCAAGTTCTGAGGTTTCTCTACTTCACAAGCTAAGTTTCTTAGGTACCTCAAGGTATCAGGATCTCTAGATTCTCAACATCGAAGATTTGCTGGTCCTCAGGTTCCTCATGTTTCTGATTCTTAAAATTTGTTGGAATTTGTCAGGTTCTTCAAGTCCTCAAATTTTGGAAGCCCAGAGGTTCCGCAAATTTTTACAGTTTCATCAGATTCTCAGGTATCATAAGTTCCTACAGTTCTCAAAGTTTAGGGTTCCCTAAGTTCTCAAGTTTTCCAGAATCTAAGGTTATTTCAGTTCTCAAGTTAGTTTTCTAAATTTGTCAGGTTTTTAGATTACTCAAGTTACCATCTAAGGTTTCCTAAGTTCTCAAGTTCTCCAAAATATCGGGTTCCAAGGTCCCAAGTTGCTTAGGATCTCAGGTTAGCCAAAATGTTAGTTTCCTCACGTTGTCAGTTAGGTTTTCCAAATTCTTAGTTCTTGGTCAGTTCTTGTAGTTTTAGGTTTCTGAAGGTACAACAGTTTTCAGGTAAGTTATATTTCTCAGTCTCAGGTTCTCCGAGTGCTCAGGTTTTCGAAAATATCAGGGTCTTCCAGTTCTCAAGTTGTCAGGTTCTTGGGTCTCAGGTTCCTTCATGCTCTTCATTTTATAAATTTCTTTCAATTTCTCAGGTTTCCTATGTCCTGAGGTTTCTCAAATTCTTAGATTTTTTTGGTTCTCAAGTTTACAGGTTGCCTCACAGCTCAGGCTTTAAAAGCTCTCTGGATCTCCAAAATTTTTACAGTTCTCAAATCTGATTATCAATTTCTAAGGTTCCGTAAGTCCCCAGTGCTTCTAAAATCTTAGATTCCTTTAGTTGTCAGTCAATTTTCTGAAGTTCTCAGGTTTTTAGGTTACTCATGATCTGAATTTCAGGTTATTTAAGTTCTCAGGTTGCTCATGTTTTTTATTTATCATGTTCATTCTCTTCTCAATTTAGGTTTTTTGGTTCCTAGGTTCATATATTATTCCAGTTCTCTAATTCCCTAATTTCGCAAATATTCCAAGATCCGCAAAAAGTCTAAATAACGTGTTTCTGTAAGGTTTCCTTAAAAAAAGTAAGGCCCTATTAAACGCCGGCCGATTATTCAAATACAAACATTTAATTATTGTCAGCTTGAAATAGTTCTCAAGTTGTTTTTAAATTTCTTAAATTGTCAGGTTTTTGTTGTTCCCAAGTCCTTAACCTCCTCTAAGAAGTCAAGGTATTCAGAGAATCTAGGAATTTTGAAACCTTGAGGAACTTAGGAGCTTGTGAAGTAGAGAAACCTCAGAACTTGAGAAATCTGAGCATTGAACTACCTGAAATCTTACATAACCCCAGATCTTAAGACACCCGCGAAATTAAGGAACCTGAGAACTTGAATTTGAGGAAATCTAGGATCTTGGAAAACTCCTTTAGTATACTAAGAAACTGAGAACGTGAGAAAACTAAGTTGAGAACTAGAGCAACTTGAGATTTTCAAAAACCTCAAACCTTAGACCACATAACTTTGAACTGTTTCTTAGGAAACTCGTGAACCTGAAGAATTTGAGGAACCTGTACAACCTGACAATTCGAAGGTTCAGTGAATCTTGGAACTTGGGAATGTAATGAATCAGGGACCTTGAGAACTTGAGAAAATGATCTTCAGAAGTAGAGGAGAACTGAGACCTTGAAATCTGGAGAAACCTGTGAACTTGAGCAACCCGAACTCTTATGGCATCTGATGACTTGAGAAATGTGAGAATTTTAATCTGAGGAGTTCTCAAATCTCAGAACAGGAATTGAGAATTTAAGAAAACTAACTTGAAAATTGGGGTGACTTGATATTTTAGGGACCTGTGGATTTAAGAAATTCGATGACTTGAAGAACCTGAGGAATTGAAAGAAACTGAGAGAATTAGAAACCTCGGGGGATTAGTGGCCTTTTAACTTGAGACCTGGACCAATCTAAGAAAATGCGTACTGATGAATTTGAGAATTTGAAAATCTGAATACCTTGACTTCTTAGAGGAGTTTAGGGACTTGGGAACACCAAAAACCTGACAATTTAAGAAATTTAAAAACAACTTAAGAACTATTTGAAGCTGACAATAATTAAATGTTTGTATTTGAATAATCGGACGGCGTCTACTTTTTTGAAGGAAACCTTACAGAAACACGTTCTTTAGACTTTTTGCGGTTTTATTTAGTCAGCTCTGACAGCAATGTTTTCAAATGATCGCGAAGCAGATGTACCCCATCAATATATTCGGTTTCAACAAGATGGGGCGCCTCCTCTCTTTTGAACATACATCCGTATATGAACGCCACCTTTCCTGTAAGGTAGATAGCACGTCGAGGAGTATTGAGTGGCCACCGCGTTCACCACACTTGACTCCCCTAGATTTTTTTCTGTGGGGTTATTTAAAATCAATTTCATTTTAATAGGCCAAATAATTTAGACCAGCTACGACAAAGAATTCGCGCTGAAGTGGAGCACATTACTCCTGAAAAATTTTAAAGAATTAATTATAAATTAAGAATAAAAGTTTTATTATAAACATTATGATGTTGTATACTTATATAGTGCGTCTTGTAGACTCTAAAAAATATGACCGTGTGATAAATGCTGCCTCATCATCTTATGGATCATTTAGCGTTGAATGCATGAGACGTGACATATTTTATTATGTCCTATTAATAAAAAATTTACACCAGGTACTAGCAACAGCGGCAACCACTTGCAGCTCCTTAAACGGTACTAATTTACGGATCCCTTGGGTCTCAGCGTTCATAATTTAGTAAATTTTAAACTTTCAACAAGTTAAAGTGGAATTTATAAATAGCAGATCTGGATTTTCTAGAAAGGGGTTACTTAACGTCCCGTCGTTTGATGTGGTTTCAAGGAACGGAGCGAGGAAGTTGTCTTTTACTTAAACAAATATAAATATTGATTTAGCGCTTTTTATTGCTCGTTAATAGTCGCCTCGAAACAGGAATATTCTCGTATCTCATTTCAATATTTTTCTCGGGGAACATTGTGAATTTATTGCCGAACTTTACGCGACGTCTTAATCATATTCATTTGCATGTTGGCGGAGCGATATTTTCCGAAGTTTAACTGTCGCCCCCAACTGTTGTTGTGTCGTCAAACTGTGTGTAATTTGTTGGAAACATTTCGGAGTCAATATACTCATATCTTTATTTAATGCGCAGTCTGGCAAAAGTGCAACCGTCAAGTACGAGAAGCTTTGTCTCACGAACGGAAGACTCTTGTAATAACGCTTGAAATTTAAAGTGTGCTGTATGACGCGATGATGCCTTTGACTATTATTATTATTATTATTGAGGGAGATTTGCGCCCCGCTTTACTTACACCAACAATTCCATCATCCGAAGAGGAAATCCGACCGATACTCTGTTACTTCAAGTCGAAGAAATATTGTTCAGTATCGACCACCGTAGAGAACACAGCCGTCTGAGAGCACAATTGTGGTAAACAAAGACTTGATCAAGTGAGCCTTAGTTCACTCATTATACAGAAAATAGGCTTGGCGGATGATGTGCATTGTTAGTTCCTCGCAGTGCTCCGTGTCTTACTAGAAATTAGTTAATTCGCAACTCTCAACACCATGAAACTTAATATCAGTAGTTAACCTCCCTTAAAACAATGCCGGATCTACATTTGCTCCTTGCGCTTATGCACATACACCGAAGCTGTAGAAAACCGTTTCGTGTCATTCGCACTAATTACCCCGTTTTCATTTAATGAGCAGTTTGTGAGTTTCGATATTACGCTACATTGGATGGCTGAAATTTCCGTATTTTGTCTACAGTGACAGACGAATTGTTAAAAATAAAGGATTTCATCAATTATTAAAAGATACATTTAAATTTGGACACTTGGGGTCTTCCGGGCTGGTTGACATACACGCGAGAATCTACAAAAAAATGGTGCAAAATTAGCCTGTGACGTTCTTATGATGATTCAATTATTAACACCCATCCTCATCGGCTATGCGAGTACAATTCTAGATCGGCTGACGGCCACTCAACTCCCAAGCGTAGGACCAGCAAATGTGGTGGATTATGATTATGTATTGCAGGATTTGATATCAATTAATAACTCATACGCATTTACTGTAGTAGGAGTTACTTCAATAATATCGAAATTGATTTGACCACCGAGCATACCCTATCGGTGTAGTGAGAAGCTCCACACACTTTCCGAGAAAACTACAAACTTTGAAGAGACATCTGGAGGGAAATGAGCCACCTGAAAAATATATTTAAGACGCTAATGCTAACAGTATTGGTGGGAATGTTATAGTCCGGGTTTCCGGGAGGAAGGAAACATCAGTCAGGGCACGGCTCACATCTGCTCTCTTCAGCTGAGCGGAGATTCTTTTATAGAGACGCGGGAGGGTAGATGGACGTTGGCCGGTCAGGGTCTTATCAATGCGTCGTCCTCCCAACGAAGCAGCGGCGGCTCCGGGCAAGTGGCGAGTTCGGAGTGGAGGTATCCGGAGCGTACTTTTACAAGAACCATCCAGGTCTGACACCAGGAAGCATTTTATATCGACATATTAATGGTTCTATGCAAAGGGCGTACTCCACAGTGACAAGGGGCGGTATTAAAAACCTGAAACCCTTGTTCTTGAAAATTATGACTTTAGAACTGTAATCTTTCAAAACCTGATATCTTAGGAAACTCGTGAAATTGAAGAATTTGAGAAAACTGTCTTGAGAACTTGAAAACTGGAGAAACCTGTGAAATTGAGCAACCGGAACTCTTATGGCATCTGATGAATTGAGAAATGTGAAAACTTGAATTTGGGGTATTCTCAAATCTCGGAACATCTGAGATTCTAAGGAACTTGAGACTTGAGAATTTAAGAGAGCTAACTTGAAAATTGGGGCACCCTGATATTTTAGGGACCTGTGGATTTAAAAAATTCGATGAGTTGAAGAACCTGAGAAATTGAAAGAAACTGAGACAATGAGAAACCTTGGGGGACTGGTGGCCTTGGAACTTGGGAACTGGACCAATCTAAGAACCAAACGTAGACGTTGTGATACATAACCTGAAAACTGTAGAAACGGGACAAGTTGAGGAACCTGAAATCTAAGATTTAGGAACCTGTCTGAGGACTCAAAGGACCTGTGCAATTGGAAGAACGTTAGAAAATGAGGAACGTGAGGAATATTTGAGAAATTAGACAATTAGAGAAATGGAGTGATATATGAACCTAGGAACCAAGAAACCTAAATTAAATTAAAAACATGAGCAACCTGAAAATTTGAATGACCTGAAATTGAGATCCTCGGGAAACTAAAAATCTGAGAACTTCAGAAAATTAATTGACAAACTTAGACTTTGATAATCAAAATCTGAGAACTGTAAGAATTTTGGAAGACCAGAAATCTTATAAAACCTGAGCTGTGAGACAACCTGTAAACTTGAAAACCAAAAAAAAAAAATTGAGAGAATTTGAGGAACCTCAAGACTTAAGGAACCTGAAAAATTGGAAGAAATTTACAAAATGAAGAGCATGAAAAAACCTGAGACCTTCGAATTTTGGAAATTTAGAAAACATGAGGAACCTGAGCACTTGAAAACCTTAAAATTTGAGGAACCTCAGACTTTGAAAAACCTGAAATTGAGAGTTTAAAATCCGACAAGCTTAAAAATTGATAATTATCAACCTGAACACCTGAGAGAGAAAAGATATTGGAAGAATCAGAAACCAAAATCTACAAGTGGAGGAACCTGATAATTTGAGAAACTTGAAAATATGAGGAACCTGAGAATTTCACTTGAGATTTTAGGGCCCATGAGAACTTGCGGAAAGTAGTGAGAAATTTAATCTGTGGTATTAGATGAGATCTTAGGAATTCTGAGATTAAAAAGAATATAATACCTTGAACAACTCAAGAACCTGACAACTTGAGAACTGAAAGAACCTGATATTTTTGAAAACCTGAGCACTCGGAGAACCTGAGACCTTGAGAAATATAACTTAAAAACTGTTGTAACTTGAGAAACCTAAAATCACTAGAACTGACCAAGAACTAAGAATTTGATACAATTTTAACAATTTGAGAAATTTTAAACCTTTCATTGAGAGACCTTGAGAAATCTGAGTTTAGAACAGGAGGAACCTGAGATTTTAGAAAACCCGAAAAATTAGGAATCCTTAAGACATTGATAATAATAAATTGGAACCTAAGAATCTGAAAACTTGACAAAACTATATTGAGACCTGGCGGAACCCGATATTTTGGAGAACCTGAGAACCTTGAAAAACATAACTTGAGAAGTCAAGGAACCTGAAAAATGATAACTTGAGTCAACTAAGAACCTGACAAATTAAGAAAACTAACTTGCGAACTGAAGCAACCTGAGATTTTAAAAAACTTGGGAACTTAGGTAACCTTAAACCTTAAAAAACACAATTTGAGATCTGTAGGTACCTATGATTCCTGAAAATTTGATGAAACTCTACGAATTTGCGGAATCTCTGGGCTTCCAGAGTTTGAGGAAATGAAGAACCTGGCAAATTTCAACAAATTTAAAGAATGAGAAATATGGGCAAATCCTGGAAGTTGAGAATCTAGGGGTTCTGATACCTTGAGGAACCTAAGAAACTCAGCAGCTGAGAAACTTAGGTTGTGAAGTAGAGAAACCTCAGAACTTCAGAAATCTGTACATTGAACAACCTGAAATCTTAAAAGACCTCCGGTCTTAAGACAACCGCCAACTTGAGGAACCTGATAATTTGAATCTGAGGAAATCTTGGAAAACCTAAGATCTTAAGAAACTTAAGTCCTGTAGTATACTAAGAAACTGAGAACGTGAGTAACCTAGGTTGAGAACTGGAGCAAGAGAACTGGAGCAACCTGAAATTTTCAAAAACCTGAAACCTTAGTCGTTGAAAATGATAAATTTAGAACTGTAATCTCGGAAAACCTGATATCTTAGAAAACTAGTGAACTTGAAAAATTTAAGCACAACCTGAGGATTGCAAGGTTCAGGGTATCTTGGAACTTGGAAATTTACTGAATCGGGAACTCTGAAATCGGCATCTGAGGACTCGAGACATGTGAGAATTTGAATCTGAGGAATTCTCAAATCTCGGAATATCTGAGATTCTAAGGAACTTGAGACTTGAGAATTTAAGAGAGCTAACTTGAAAATTGGGGCAACCTGATATTTTAGGGACCTGTGGATTTAAAAAATTCGATGAGTTGAAGAACCTGAGAAATTGAAAGAATCTGAGACAATGGGAAACCTTGGGGGAATGGTGGCCTTGGAACTTGGGAACTGGACCAATCTAAGAACCAAACGTAGACGTTGTGATACATAACCTGAAAACTGTAGAAACGGGACAAGTTGAGGAACCTGAAATCTAAGATTTAGGAACCTCTCTGAGGACTCAAAAGACCTGTGCAATTGGAAGAAAGTTAGAAAATGAGGAACGTGAGGATCGGCGCGCCTTGGAATATTTGAGAAATTAGACAATTAGATAAATGGAGTGATATATGAACCTAGGAACCAAGAAACCTAAATTAAATTAAAAACATGAGCAACGTCAAAATTTGAATAACCTGAAATTGAGATCCTCGGGAAACTAAAAATCTGAGAACTTCAGAAAATTAATTGACAAACTTAGACCTTGATAATCAAAATCTGAGAACTGTAAGAATTTTGGAAGACCAGAAATCTTATAAAACCTGAGCTGTGAGACAACCTGTAAACTTGAAAACCAAAAAAAAATTTAAAGAATTTGAGGAACCTCAAGACTTAAGGAACCTGAAAAATTGGAAGAAATTTATAAAATGAAGAGCATGAAGAAACCTGAGACCGGCGAATTTTGGAACTTCAAAATTGAGAAAACATGAGAAACCTGAGCACTTGACAACCTTAAAATTTGAGGAACCTGAGACTTTGAAAAACCTGAAATTGATAGTTTAAAATCCGACAAGCTTAGAAATTGATAATTATCAACCTGAACACCTGAGAAAGAAGAGATATTGAGAGAATGAGAAACCGAAATCTACAAGTGGAGGAACCTGATAATTTGAGACCATAATAGCGGAGGAATCATAATTTGACCATCCCGGTTTGACGCCAGGAAGCATTTTATATCGACATATTACTGGTTCTATGCAAAGGGCGTACTCCACAGTGACAAGGGGCGGTATTAAAAACCTGAAACCCTTGTTCTTGAAAATTATAACTTTAGAACTGTAATCTTTCAAAACCTGATATCTTAGGAAACTCGTGAAATTGAAGAATTTGAGAAAACTGTCTTGAGAAGTGAAGGAAACTGAGAACTTGAGAACTGGAGAAACCTGTGAAATTGAGCAACCGGAACTCTTATGGCATCTGATGACTTGAGAAATGTGAAAACTTGAATCTGGGGTATTCTCAAATCTGGGAACATCTGAGATTCTAAGGAACTTGAGAATTTAAGAGAGCTAACTTGAAAATTGGGGCACCCTGATATTTTAGGGACCTGTGGATTTAAAAAATTCGATGTGTTGAAGAACCTGAGAAATTGAAAGAAACTGAGACAATGAGAAACCTTGGGGGACTGGTGGCCTTGGAACTTGGGAACTGGACCAATCTAAGAACCAAACGTAGACGTTGTGATACATAACCTGAAAACTGTAGAAACGGGACAAGTTGAGGAACCTGAAATCTAAGATTTAGGAACCTGTCTGAGGACTCAAAAGAAGTCTGAGGACTCAATGAGGAACGGGAGGATCGGCGAGCCTTGGAATATTTGAGAAATTAGACAATTAGAGAAATGGAGTGATATATGAACCTAGAAACCAAGAAACCTAAATTGAATTAAAAACATGAGCAACCTGAAAATTTGAATAACCTGAAATTGAGATCCTCTGGAAACAAAAATTCTGAGAACTTCAGAAAATTAATTGACAAACTTAGACCTTGATAATCAAAATTTGAGAACTGTAAGAATTTTGGAAGACCAGAAATCTTATAAAACCTGAGCTGTTAGACAACCTGTAAACTTGAAAACCAAAAAAAAATTGAGAGAATTTGAGGAACCTCAAGACTTAAGGAACCTGAGAAATTGGAAGAAATTTACAAAATGAAGAGCATGAAAAAACCTGAGACCTTCGAATTTTGGAAATTTAGAAAACATGAGGAGCCTGAGCACTTGACAACCTTAAAATTTGAGGAACCTCAGACTTTGAAAAACCTGAAATTGAGAGTTTAAAATCCGACAAGCTTAAAAATTGATAATTATCAACCTGAACACCTGAGAGAGAAAAGATATTGAGAGAATCAGAAACCAAAATCTACAAGTGGAGGAACCTGATAATTTGAGAAACTTGAAAATATGAGGAACCTGAGAATTTCACTTGAGATTTTAGGGCCCATGAGAACTTGCGGAAAGTAGTGAGAAATTTAATCTGTGGTATTAGATGAGATCTTAGGAATTCTGAGATTAAAAAGAATATAATACCTTGAACAACTCAAGAACCTGACAACTTGAGAACTGAAAGAACCTGATATTTTCGAAAACCTGAGCACTCGGAGAACCTGAGACCTTGAGAAATATAACTTAAAAACTGTTGTAACTTGAGAAACCTAAAATCACTAGAACTGACCAAGAACTAAGAATTTGATACAATTTTAACAATTTGAGAAATTTTAAACCTTTCATTGAGAGACCTTGAGAAATCTGAGTTTAGAACAGGAGGAACCTGAGATTTTAGAAAACCCGAAAAATTAGGAATCCTTAAGACATTGATAATAATAAATTGGAACCTAAGAATCTGAAAACTTGACAAAACTATATTGAGACCTGGCGGAACCCGATATTTTGGAGAACCTGAGAACCTTGAAAAACAACTTGAGAAGTCAAGGAACCTGAAAAATGATAACTTGAGTCAACTAAGAACCTGACAAATTGAGAAAACTAACTTGCGAACTGAAGCAACCTGAGATTTTAAAAAACTTAGGAACTTAGTGTAACCTTAAACCTTAAGAAACACAATTTCAGAACTGTAGGTACCTATGATTCCTGAAAATTTGATGAAACTCTAAGAATTTGCGGAATCTCTGGGCTTCCAGAGTTTGAGGAAATGAAGAACCTGGCAAATTTCAACAAATTTAAAGAATGAGAAATATGAGCTAATCCTGGAAGTTGAGAATCTAGGGGTTCTGATACCTTGAGGAACCTAAGAAACTCAACAGCTGAGAAACTTAGGTTGTGAAGTAGAGAAACCTCAGAACTTCAGAAATCTGTACATTGAACAACCTGAAATCTTAAAAGACCTCAGGTCTTAAGACACCCGCCAACTTGAGGAACCTGATAATTTGAATCTGAGGAAATCTTGGAAAACCTAAGATCTTAAGAAACTTAAGTCCTGTAGTATACTAAGAAACTGAGAACGTGAGTAACCTAAGTTGAGAACTGGAGCAACCTGAAATTTTCAAAAACCTGAAACCTTAGTCGTTGAAAATGATAAAATTATAACTGTAATCTTGGAAAACCTGATATCTTAGAAAACTAGTGAACTTGAAAAATTTAAGCACAACCTTAGGATTGCAAGGTTCAGGGTATCTTGGAACTTGGAAATTTATTGAATCGGGAACTCTGAGAACTTAAGAAAATTGTCTTGAGAAGTCAAGGAAACTGAGAACTTGAAAACTGAAGTTGAACAACCGGAACTCTTATGGCAACTGAGGACTCGAGACATGTGAGAACTTGAATCTGAGGAATTCTCAAATCTCGGAATATCTGAGATTCTAAGGAACTTGAGACTTGAGAATTTAAGAGAGCTAACTTGAAAATTGGGGCACCCTGATATTTTAGGGACCTGTGGATTTAAAAAATTCGATGAGTTGAAGAACCTGAGGAATTGCAAGAAACTGAGACAATGAGAAACCTCATGGGACTGGTGGCCTTGGAAGTTGGGAACTGGACCAATCTAAGAACCAAACGTTGACGTTGTGATACAAAACCCGAAAACTGTAGAAACGGGACAAGTTGAGGAACTTGAAATCTAAGATTTAGGAACCTGTCTTAAGGAATCTGTCTGAGGACTCAAAGGACCTGTGCAATTGGAAGAAAGTTAGAAAATGAGGAACGTGAGGATCGGCGAGCCTTGCAATATTTGAGAAATTAGACAATTAGAGAAATGGAGTGATATATGAACCTAGGAACCAAGAAACCTAAATTAAATTAAAAACATGAGCAACCTCAAAATTTGAATAACCTGAAATTGAGATCCTCGGGAAACTAAAAATTTGAGAACTTCAGAAAATTAATTGACAAACTTAGACCTTGATAATCAAAATTTGAGAACTGTAAGAATTTTGGAAGACCAGAAATCTTATAAAACCTGAGCTGTGAGACAACCTGTAAACTTGAAAACCAAAAAAAAAATTGAGAGAATTTGAGGAACCTCAAGACTTAAGGAACCTGAGAAATTGGAAGAAATTTACAAAATGAAGAGCATGAAAAAACCTGAGACCTTCGAATTTTGGAAATTTAGAAAACATGAGGAACCTGAGCACTTGAATACCTTAAAATTTGAGGAACCTGATACTTTGAAAAACCTGAAATTGAGAGTTTAAAATCCGACAAGCTTAGAAATTGTTAATTATCAATCTAAACACCTGAGAGAGAAGAGATATTGAGAGAATGAGAAACCGAAATCTACAAGTGGAGGAACCTGATAATTTGAGACCATAATAGCGGAGGAATTATAATTTGACCATCCCGGTTTGACACCAGGAAGCATTTTATATCGACATATTACTGGTTCCATGCAAAGGGCGTACTCCACAGTGGCAAGGGGCGGTGACTGAGGGTGGTCGTAGCGGCTCCGGGACAGCTGCATTCGCAGCGCGCTATTTTTCTGACTGCTGGAGTGAAATAATCATCCCGATCCGACACCAGGAAGTATTTTGTTAACGGTTCGATTTAGGGCGTGGGGGGTTGGACTTTATCCAAACAGCGAAGGGATGGACCGGTCGTAGCGGCGAACGTCGCCGGCTGTATTCGAATCTCGGAAAGCTCGGGAACTTCGGTATAATTAATAAAAGCTAATTTGCTTGTGTGCACAATACAAAAAGTATATTGCAGGAAATTGCCATGGGGAGGTGCTTACGTATAGGATTTTGAAATCGGTATGTATTTTGTGGTTTGAGTCATACCCAAGGTGCATCAGCCATGGCTCTTAGATTGGCTACCTTGGATAATTTAGATGTTAGATCACATATGTCTATATTGGTCTGATTCTTGCTTTATAAATAAGCATTTTGTTGTCCACAGATATCTTGGATTTTCTTCCTATCAGTATATTTATTTCTTTCAAATTTAAATTTATTTTCTTCCTATTTTCTGTATGTGTTCTTTCCCATTTAATCTATTATCAAAGTCCTACGGATTGAGCCACCTACCAGGCGCGTTTCCAGGTGGCAGATAGCAGAACGGCCGCTGCTTTCACAAGCTCTTGCTAGTGGGGGGGTAGTGGGGAGGCCCGAGTTCTAAACCCTTCGCTGTGCTGAACGAACGCCTCTCGCCGCGGACCAGGTCGCGACGCATACCGTAAACCGCCTCACGTGAGGCACAGGGGCTTGGATTAAGTGTCTGGTCACGTGGATGCGGTTTCACCATACAAACTTCCCCATACAACATGGTGACTGGTGTAAGGTTCATAGACAGTCACCCACGCTTTTGTGCCGTGCGGGTCGACGAAGAGATCCTAGGGGTTTAGCCTGATCTTGGCTTCGGCCTCGTGAGGGCAACACGCCACTTTCGCCCGAATTTCACCACCTCCACATCACTAAAACAGAGGTTTAACTTTGTCTTGCCGCTTAATCGTCTTTGAAGTAACCTCTCTCGCTTGCTGACTCGCCACGTGCTGAGATATAATTATCATTATACGTAGTTTAATGTTTATTTGTAATTTGATTCAAATTCAATTTATTATTAAAATATAATATCAACTGCCGGATTTAAAACTTTCAAAACCTAAACAGTGTAACGCAGTATAGCTGGCCGCTGTCCCACTGCTTCGACAAGGTCAAGCCCCTTACGCCAAATCCTTATCTTTAACAGCCCCTTAAAAATACTTGTTGACGACTGATCGGAATGATACTTTCACCATTGTAACCGAAAAAATAGAGCGCTACTTATGCAACTTTCCGCTCGCTACGAATAATTGTTGAAGTGTCCAGGAAAAATACTTTCCATTATCGGATTGGAATGAGACTTGCATCATTTTGAACAGCAAGGAAGCGCGCTCCGGACCTCGCCATTTCGGAATCGCTACATTGCCCGGAGTCGCTGCCGTTCCGTCGGGAAGAGAACGCAGTGATTAGGTTCTGACAGCCGCACTGCACCATTTCGCACGCATCCAGCAACGTGATCGTTGCTCCACTGAGTGGCTCCACTTAGTGGCGGAAAGGAGATAAGGGTCGCACCGAAGAGGAAGTCCCAGCCAACCATCTTTCCGGTTCCCGTCCAAGTTCCTGGTAACATCCTGGTACCTTCCAATACCCGGACTCGTTCCCTTCCAGTTTCTAGTCGTCGCCTGCCGGTGTGAAATTCGCCGCAGTGGTGTTGGTAAATAAACTGTATATAGGGTTCTTATTAAAGACTGTCACATCGTACCCTCCCGCCAAATTAGACAGCTGACCCCTAGCGTACTCCTGTGTAGCTACCCGCGGTCCCGTGGAGTTTGCCATGCAAAAACTGGCGCTCGAGGCAACCCGATCAGAGTAAGCGTCACAACATGTGCGACACTCCTTTGAGGTAGCTGAAATATTCCACCATTTACCAATTCTGATAAAATCGTATGATATAAGACTTTACTATATATCTCAAATACCTTTAGTTTAATTCTGTAAGCAACTGTAGAATTCTGTCGATGAGTCAAAACCATAAATAAGGTATCTGGAGGCCAGAAAAAGAAAACAACATAAGATAGCGATCGAGTTAGAGAGTGATGACCTGACACTTTGGGAACAACGCAGCACCAGCTGATTTTTCAGATAGACTTTTTGCTGTGACACTTACTGTCTAGTTTGGCAGGAAGGAAAAAATAATTTAACACAATGTGACAATCTATAATAAAATCCCTATATCCAATGTATTTACAACCCCACTATCTTCACTATCCTCGTTGCTTCCTCTTCTCTCAATGGCGGAACGCCCTCCCGACGGTTGTAGCGGCGGCGAAAGGTGTCAAGGGTAGGGAAGGTGTGCTCCGGGTTTCCGGGGGGAAAAACAGGAAAATTGTCTGGATACTACTAGCGCGCGACAGTTGGCTGGCTCGCGAGCAGAGTGGTGCCGGAATTTCATTTCACATCGGCAGGCGACGACTAGAAACCGGAAGTGGAGACCGGAAAGAACGTGGTCGGGAACTGGAAGGTACCGGGATGTTACGAGGAACATGGACGGGAACCGGGAGGGACCTCCTCTTTGGTAGAGGTGCGACTGACATCTGTCTTCTGCGGCTGAGCGGAGCTTCTTTTGGGGACACGCTGGAGGGGAGACGATGACGTTAGCAGACGCACGCAGCCTGTTGCAATGTAGTAGGGAGAAAGTCTTATCACAGCATTCTTTTCCGGACGGAACGGCAGCGGCTCCGGGCAAGGTAGCGATTCCGGAACAGCGAAGTCTGGAAAATTACATAAGCTGCGCGCTATTTTTCCGGTTTTTAAGAGTATTTTTAAGAGGCTGATTTGGGCGTAGGGAGTCGAACAGTGGAACAGTGGCCCGCTAGACTGCGGAGAGTTTCGCGTCAGAGCATCGAGCCTCATTTCCGACACTCGTCTCTTGGAATTTTTAGGTAACTTCGTGACTCTGCTATAAATCCAGTTCAAATCAAGACATGGTTCGAGGTGATATATCGATCAGTGAAACCTTCTTTTATAAATACATCATACAAATATCCTGCGAAAGCATTTATCATTTATCTCATTATGAAGATTCCATTCCAATTTATGAAAATTGATCCGTATTTTTCGTCCAGACGAATTCCGAACAATTTTTTGCCGAACCCTGATAGCGTACTTAACACTCCGTTGGTCGCGCCCCTTAGACTAACGCCATTAATCGCGTTGGATCTGTGAGATCCACAACCCAAAATCGATCTATTAAACCTTTCATTTACAAAACACAACAATTTAAGCAAAAAACAAAAAAACCAATTTTTATCGAACTAAAAAAAAATTTTTTACTAAAATTAGCACTACTCGAGATAGGAAGCTAAACGAAATGACGGCCACATTAGGTTACTAACAACCGAGAAATCACGAAAAAAGCGCGACGTGGATCTTTCAGATCCAACGCAACAAACGGAGTGTTAAAACGTATACAAGTATTTCGATTATTACACTGTCCATAAATCCTGTTCCAAATCCGAATTCTGTATGGTGGTGGCTGTGGTTGGAATGTTATAGTCCGGGTTTCCAGGAGGGAGGAAAATTCCGTCTGGATGTTACCAAATCGCGGCGGGTTGGCTGGCTTGCGAGCAGATCGCCCTCGCAGTAAAACAACCGAGGAGTGCTGGAATGTACACGGCAGGCGGTGGCTAGAAACCGGAAGTAGCGACAGGAAGGAACACGTCCGAATATTACCAAAGTGTGGCCGGTCAGCTGGCCTAGCGAGCAGAGTGCTCCCGCAGTCAGACAACCGGGATATTACCAGGAATATGGGTAGGAAGGGAAAGGATGGTCGGCTGGTGCTCACCTTCCTGAACTAAAACTTTTTCTCCGGAAAGGGCACGCCTCACATCTGCTCTCTTTAGCTGAGCGGAGATTCGTTTAGAGAGACGCGGGAGGAGAGATATTGACGTTGGCCTGTCAGGGTTTTATCAATGCGGCCTCCTGCCAACGAAGCGGCGGCGGCTCCGGGCAAGTAGCGAGTTCGGGGTAGAGGTATCCGTAGCGCACTTTTTTGATACAGGAACCATCCCGGTCTGACACCATGAAGCATTTTATCTCGACATGTTACTGGTTCGATGCGAAGGGCGTGCACTAATGGAAGCATTTTTCCTAGACACTTTAATTATTCAGTGCGGACAACGTGGTCCCCGGTGACAAGGGCGGTGGCTTGGGGTGGTCGTAGCGACTTCCGGAGAATTGCATAAGCTGCCTGCTATTCCGACACTTTTAGGTAACTTCGTTACACTGCTATAAATCCAGTTCAAATCAAGACATGGTTAGAGGTGATATTTATATCGATCAGTTTTAGAAATACATACAAATATCCTGCGAAAGCATTTTTCATTTATCCCGTTATGAAGACTCCATTCCAGTTTATGAAAATTGATCCGTATTTTTCGTCCAGACGAATTCCGAACAATTTTTTGCCGAACCCTGATACCGTCCTTTAAAACGGTACAAGTATTTCAATTACACCCTCCATAAATCCCGCTCCAAATCCGAATTCTGTCTTCGCTTCGCTTCTTGTCCTCCCCGGTTTATTATTTGAAATTTCGCTAAGCCGAATGCGTAATTTTGCAGGTACAAAAAATATCAGCGTCAACTTTCCCGGTGTTTTATTTGGCTCGAAAGCTCCAGTCTCCCGATATAAGTTTACACACTCCAGTAGAAATAACGCTTTTATTAAACAGATTTAGGAGAAATGTTGACGCTTCTTGGAAACCTAATCACTGTGTAAACTCAGGAGGAAAGCGGAGTTTTATTAACGTATTAGGTATTATTTTTTAAGTGTGTAGGGCGCGCTGTCGTTTATTGCGAAATAGGGCCATTAGATGTGACAGCAATTGCAGTTATTATAAAATGAAACGTGCGATGGAATTTTATTAAAATGTCGACATTGTGTTAATTTTACATATCGTGCATTGACTTAATCGGGCTAATTTGTTGTATTTACATCTAGTATTTTCAGATTAACAGATGCCAAATTTTGCTTTGTTCTGCCTGCCGATAAAAAATTCCAGGTCTTTTCCTCCAGGGGCCCGGGGCGGGCCGTACGACAGTCCTAGCTCCGAAATTCGTACTGACAACCACATCCATAAAAACGACGTGTCCCGTCAACGATTTCTCCATCACAATACACTTAAAAATGGCCATGCCTAATAATAAATCACAGGCAAAATTTCCACTTGAAAGAAATCAGAAACGTAGATACACGTGAACGATGAGCGGTTGCCACTTCAGAATAGAGACAATCGATCTATCTTGGCCATTTCAGAAGGTGATAAATGATTACGGATTGTCAGGCCAGTGAATGCGATACGGAACGGTACGGTTATCTTGGGTTTTTATTCGATTCGGGACTGTTGGTCGTGTAATAAACGAGCCGCAAATAGTTTGCATTTAAACTAAATTCAAACGCAATTATGTTTACAGGGTATCGGTTGGTAGATGGTTTGCGGTTGATCGGAACAGCTGGTCGCGACAAATGATAGTCTTTGTTCCGCAAAGACCGTCATTAATTATTTTGGTCATCGGAGCCAGCCAGGTGAGGAAGTGGTCTTTTTGGGTTTGTTGGCACTGCTTGCTGCTATCGAGACGCTCAATTAACAACGTGGTAATCAACGAAGTTTTCGTACGGTTAATAATTGAAGTGTGGCGGCTGCTTTACAGGCTTCGACTTTGCTTGTTGGAGATATCCGACAAACATGCATTACATGACAACAAAATACAATTGTGTAACTTGATACAAGTATTTGCTGCTTCCAAACGTTTAATGCACATGTGATTCGAGTGTTTACTATCTACTATTTACATGCATTGCAGAGAGACAATAGCGAAATTATATGCTGAGCGTCAAAAAGAGTATCAAAAGAGAAAAAAAATATATAGCAAAATACCAAAAACTCTAAACATACAAATATAAACAATCTAAATCTCTGATTGACGATTTACATTTGGAGTTGAATTTCATAATTGCACAATAAATTCTCCAATTTCGCATCTCCCTAACTCCAAAATTTACAATTCCAAAACTTTCTTTTCAATTCTTAATTTGATAATTCCGTAAATATCTTCGGTAATTCCGAAATTTCATAATTCTACAATTACAAAATTCCACTACATATTCTAAAATTTGGAAACTTCAAAATTACAAACCTTACGTAGTTACGTAATTTCCAAATCCAAAATTTTATAATTTCTCATTTCAAAAATCTGAAAACGAAAACCTCAAAGCTTGATGATTTTATAATTTCAAATTATTTTATTTAATCAATTTCAAAGTTTGATAAATAAGCATTTCTCTAATTCCATAATTCGGGAATTCCGAAAATTCATAATTACAGAATTCCGCAAATCCAAAATTTGGAAACTTCAAAATTCAAAATGTTTTAATGGTGAATTTCAAAATTCCATTATTAAGCAATTCCGCGATTCCAAAAATTCTACATTTCAAAATCGCACTATCGCATTTCAGTAACTTCGCAATTCCGCAATTCCAAACTGATACAAAGTGTACGCGTGTCTCGTTTGACACAGCATCCACAATATATTTCTGTCCCGATAGTCAGCATTGCTTATCGCTTCCACACTCCAGACTGGATGTACCACAAACTTGAGCTCCTTTGACAGATTGAGTTTATTATCTCACTTCTGAGAACAAAGTCTATAGTTCAAAAATACCAATATATCTTTAAAAAATTAATAAACTGTGAATAGGTAATAAAATGGCCCGACTAGTGCTCAAGGCAGCTTGTCTCCCTGCTCTGGGGGATTCCTGCTCTCGGTCCTGTTCCGCACTCTTGACCACCTCAGGCGTGTGCGATATATCAGCTGCCGCCCCTTTAATATACATACTTGGTAATCACTTCAAAATATCAATCAACCCATTTCTGTAAATTTCGAAATGTCTGTGAACTGATACAAAGTGTACGCGTGTCTCGTTTGACACAGCATTCACAATATATTCCTGTCCTGATAGTCAGCACTGCTTATCGCTTCCACAATCCAGACTGGGTGTACCACAAACTTAAGATCCTTTGACAGTTTGAGTTTATTATCTCACTTCTGAGAACAAAGTCTATAGCTCAAAAATACCAATATGTCTTTAAGAAATTAATAAACTATGAATAGGCAATAAAATGGCCCGACTAGTGCTCAAGGCAGCTTGTCTCCCTGCTCTGGGGGATTCCTGCTCTCGGTCCTGTTCCGCACTCTTGACCACCTCAGGCGTGTGCGATATATCAGCTGCCGCCCCTTTAACATACATACTTGGTAATCACTTCAAAATATCAATCAACCCATTTCTGTAAATTTCGAAATGTCTGTGAACTGATACAAAGTGTACGCGTATCTCGTTTGACACAGCATCCACAATATATTCCTGTCCTGATAGTCAGCACTGCGTATCGTTTCCACAATCCAGACTGGGTGTACCACAAACTTAAGATCCTTTGACAGTTTGAGTTTATTATCTCACTTCTGAGAACAAAGTCTATAGCTCAAAAATACCAATATGTCTTTAAGAAATTAATAAACTATGAATAGGCAATAAAATGGCCCGACTAGTGCTCAAGGCAGCTTGTCTCCCTGCTCTGGGGGATTCCTGCTCTCGGTCCTGTTCCGCACTCTTGACCACCTCAGGCGTGTGCGATATATCAGCTCCCGCCCCTTTAACATACATACTTGGTAATCACTTCAAAATATCAATCAACCCATTTCTGTAAATTTCGAAATGTCTGTGAACTGATACAAAGTGTACGCGTATCTCGTTTGACACAGCATCCACAATATATTCCTGTCCTGATAGTCAGCACTGCGTATCGTTTCCACAATCCAGACTGGGTGTACCCCAAACTTGAGCTTCTTTGACAGTTTGAGTTTATTATGTCACTTCTGATAACAAAGTCTATAGCTCAAAAATACCAATATATCTTTAAAAAATTAATAAACTATGAATAGGTAATAAAATGGCCCGACTAGTGCTCAAGACAGCTTGTCTCCCTGCTGTCGGGGATTCCTGCTCTCGGTCCTGTTCCGCACTCTTGACCACCTCAGGAGTGTGCGATATATCAGCTGCCGCCCCTTTAACATACATACTTGGTAATCACTTCAAAATATCAATCAACCCATTTCTTTAAATTTCGAGATGTCTGTGAACTGATACAAAGTGTACGCGTGTCTCGTTTGACACAGCATCCACAATATATTCCTGTCCTGATTGTCAGCACTGCTTATTGCTTCCACAATCCAGGCTGGATGTACCACAAACTTGAGCTCCTTTGACAGTTTGAGTTTATTATCTCACTTCTGATAACAAAGTTTATAGCTCAAAAATACCAATATATCTTTAAAAAATTAATAAACTCTGAATAGTTAATAAAATGGCCCGACTAGTGCTCAAGGCAGCTTGTCTCCCTGCTCTGGGGGATTCCTGCTCTAGGTCCTGTTCCGCACTCTTGACCACCTCAGGCGTGTGCGATATATCAACTGCCGCCCTTTTAACATACGTACTTGGTAATCACTTCACAAAAATCAATCAACCCATTTCTGTAAATTTCGAGATGTCTGTGAACTGATACAAAGTGTACGCGTGTCTCGTTTGACACAACATCCACAATATCTTCTTGTCCTGATAGTCGGCACTGCTTATCGCTTCCACAATCCAGAGTGAGTGTACCTCAAACTTGAGCTCCTTTGACAGTTTGAGTTTATTATCTCACTTCTGAGAACAAAGTCTATAGCTCAAAAATACCAATATGTCTTTAAAAAATTAATAAACTATGAATAGGCAATAAAATGGCCCGACTAGTGCTCAAGGCAGCTTGTCTCCCTGCTCTGGGGGATTCCTGCTCTAGGTCCTGTTCCGCACTCTTGACCACCTCAGGCGTGTGCGATATATCAACTGCCGCCCTTTTAACATACGTACTTGGTAATCACTTCACAAAAATCAATCAACCCATTTCTGTAAATTTCGAGATGTCTGTGAACTGATACAAAGTGTACGCGTGTCTCGTTTGACACAACATCCACAATATCTTCTTGTCCTGATAGTCGGCACTGCTTATCGCTTCCACAATCCAGAGTGAGTGTACCTCAAACTTGAGCTCCTTTGACAGTTTGAGTTTATTATCTCACTTCTGAGAACAAAGTCTATAGCTCAAAAATATTAATATGTCTTTAAGAAATTAATAAACTATGAATAGGCAATAAAATGGCCCGACTAGTGCTCAAGGCAGCTTGTCTCCCTGCTCTGGGGGATTCCTGCTTCCGGTCCTGTTCCGCACTCTTGACCACCTCAGACGTGTGCGATATATCAGCTGCCGCACCTTTAAGATACATTCTTGATAATTCCGCATTTCTGTAAATCTGAAATCGACAATTCCAAAACTTGAAGAGTTCGAAATTCTATAATTCGGTAATTCCAGAAATGCCCAATTCCAAAATTTGGGAACTTTAAAATTACATAATTCAAAACTACATAATTAAGTAATTTCCAAATCATACAAAGTTAAAGAGTCTCTTCCCACAAATTTTCATTCTCCAAAGCAACTCGTCATCTATCAATGCTTTCGTCATTGTGCCAATGCTACTTATTTGAATAAAATTAATGTTGTGAAGAAGCTGTGACGCTTGTTTACGGCGGCGGTTGCCTCGAGCGCCAGTTTTTTAACGTGGTGTGCTCCACGGGACCACAAGTAGCTAAATGTCGATTTGGTGTTACAGTTTACAACTATTTACATTATATTCACAAAGCTCAGCAATTCGGTCGGTGGTAAATCAGTGAAGGAACTTGAGTTTCAGCCTGTATGTCCCTGTCAAATTGCACCAGACTGTATACGGCGGTTCAGAGTCTGCACGTTTCGGTTTGTGAGTGGTCGATGACAAATGTTACGAAACACCCTGTAGAGGTCGGTGTATCCGGTGACAACAGTTACGATGCACTCGGCCTCTGTATACGGTGGTTCGATTGTTTCGGTTTCGGTACCCGAGCGGCTAGTGACAAAAGTTAAGATGACCCCTGTAGACCTTGATGCACCCATGTATACGGTGGTTCGGTTAGTTCGGAACCCGAGCGGTCGGTGACAAAAGCTATGAGACACCGTGTAGACACTGATGTACTCGTCCCTTATCTACAGTGGTTCGGTTAACAGAAGTTTCGGAACCCGTGCGGTCGATGACAAAAGTTGTGAGACACCCTGTAGACGTAGATGCGCCCACCCCTTGAATACGGCGATTCGATTATCACAAGGTGCGGAACTCGGGCGGTCGATGACAAAGGTTACGGAACACCCTGTAGTATACGTTTATTGGGTTTGATCCGGGCTAGCCAGCAGAAAAACAAGTCGGTCCGGTTGAACCGGAAGCTTAGACAGCGTGGAACCGTGAGATCCCCCGCGTGGACCCAACCTTCCGGAGACCAATTGAGACTAGGAAGGAAGTGGGGAGCATGGTTGGAGCCCCTCACCTTAGTCAGCTTGTTCCTGGGCGGCTTCCTTCTGGGCTGGTCTTCTTTGGAGCGGACATGACTCTTCACTGTGTGATAATGACGTAGGCTGATGCGTACGACTCGCAATGCGGAGGAGTGAGGGTCTTATCGTCCCTCCGTAGTGAAATCGGTTCCGGGCATCGTATCGGATCCGGAATGGCGGCGTCCGTAACGCGCTTCTTTGCTGGTCAAGATGATGTAAAAATCATTCTGTACGATAACCGATAAAGTATTTATTTTTGGCGGTTTCCGGTTCGACGAAAGGGCGTCATCGGGCGTGACAAGGTCGGCGGCTACAAATTATTTTGGTAGTTGACATGAATTGAGTTACTGACGCATTTTCGTGTCGGCCGCGAATTAGGCTTACCCAATGCCAAAATCTTATTTCGTTCTCCTCGCGGTCTAAAATCTTCTCGCCACGGTCCGATCTTGCGTTTTTGTGTAGGACGCGAATTCAACTGTGCCAAATGCAAACAGCAGTTAGTAGTGAGGATATATGATGCAGATGCCAGCGGAGAGAAGAGGTACAATATAAAATATTCCTCCACTTATATTATGGAACGCCACGCATTTTCGTAGGACGCGAATTAGGTTTACCCCGTGCAAAAAATCTTACACCTTAACAATACAGTCCAAAAAAAATAAATTAAATAGTATTATTTTGTTTGTTTTTTATTTATTTATTGTTTTGTATTTTTACTTTTTTTAATTATTTAGTTAAGAACTGAAGCGGTTGTACCAATTCCAAATATCCCCGAGTGTAAAGCCGCGGGTAACTGCTAGTAAATTATTTAACTTGCCCTGTTAAATCGGCACAAGATGGCGGATTACATTTTCTTTTCAACACCCTTAGTATAGGTAGCAAATGTAAGGGCTTGAAGAGTAGAAAACAATAAAGGTAGTGATATCACAATAAATTCAGTACGGGCGCCGTTCCAAGATGGCGGATTACATTTTCTTTTCAACACCCTTAATATGGGTATCAAATGAAAGGGATTAAAGAATAGAAAACGATAAAGTTAGTGACGTCACACTAAATTCAATATGGACGCCGTTCCAAGATGGCGGATGTTACTGATGCGCATTGAAGCATGAATTATACATATGAAATTTTTGTCTGTAAATTTGTTTCATAGAAAACTGCAATTTCTACTTAGAATTACTTTCAAGATATATAAATTCTCGTGACAAGCTTTTATATCAGATATAATAATAATCTGGAAGGCTGAATTTGCATTCGGCATTTTTTTGTGAATTCTCTAAAATTAAATTCGAAAAAACGTTCAAGTATTCGAGAATTTCCATTTGAAAAATTGCTAGATATACCTGTTTCAAATCTTTAAATGTTATTTACTCTCTTACAATTCTCTACACTAGAAAACAGTTTCTGGAAGCCTGAATTTGCACTCGGCAATTTTTTTTGAATTCTCGAATGTGAAATGAGAAATAAGTTTGAAATATTTGAAAATTTACATTCTAAAAATTGCTACATATAATACCTGTATTCTTTAAAGTACACTAATTTAAGGAATCTTTACTTCCTTACACTTATGTACACCAGAAAAGAGTATCTAGAAGCCTGAATTTCCAATCGTGAATTTTTTGTGAATTCTCGAAAATGAAGAATTTCCATTTCAAAAATTGCTAAATATACCTTTTTCAGATCCTTGAATGTCATTTACCCTTTACAATTCTCTACACTAGAAAACAGTTTCTGGAAGCCTGAATTTGCACTCCGCAATTTTTTGTGAATTCTCGAATGTGAAATTTGAAAAATTCGAAAATTTAAATTTAAAAAATTGCTAAATATACCTTTTTCAGATCCTTAAATGTCATTTACTCTCTTACAATTCTCCACACAAGAAAACAGTTTCTGGAAGCCTGAATTTGCACACGGCAATTTTTGGTGAATTCTCGAATGTGAAATTTGAAAAATTCGAAAATTTGAATTTAAAAAATTGCTAAATATACCTGTTTTCTTTAAATCACACAAATTTAAGGATACTTTACTCCCTTCCACTTATGTACACGAAAAAATAATATCTAGAAGCCTGAATTTCCACTCGTGAATTTTTTGTGAATTCTCGAAAATGTAGTTCGAAAAAAGTTCAAGTATTCGAGAATTTCCATTTCAAAAATTGCTAAATATACCTTTTTCAGATCTTTAAATGTCATTTACTTTCTTACAATTCTCTCCACTAGAAAACAGTTTTTGGAAGCCTGAATTTGCACTCGGCAATTTTTTGTGAATTCTCGAATGTGAAATGAGAAATAAATTTGAAATATTCGAAAATTTAAATTTAAAAAATTGCTAAATATACCTGTTTTCTTTAAAGCACACTAATTTAAGGATTATTTACTCCCTTCCACTTATGTACACCAGAAAATAATATCTAGAACCCTGAATTTCCAGTCGTGAATTTTTTGTGAATTCTCGAAAATGAAGAATTTCCATTTCAAAAATTGCTAAATATACCTTTTTCAGATCCTTGAATGTCATTTACCCTCTTACAATTCTCTACACTAGAAAACAGTTTCTGGAAGCCTGAATTTGCACTCGGCAATTTTTTGTGAATTCTCGAATGTGAAATTTGAAAAATTCGAAAATTTAAATTTAAAAAATTGCTAAATATACCTTTTTCAGATCCTTAAATGTCATTTACTCTCTTACAATTCTCCACACAAGAAAACAGTTTCTGGAAGCCTGAATTTGCACACGGCAATCTTTGGTGAATTCTCGAATGTGAAATTTGAAAAATTCGAAAATTTAAATTTAAAAAATTGCTAAATATACCTGTTTTCTTTAAAGCACACAAATTTAAGGATACTTTACTCCCTTCCACTTATGTACACGAAAAAATAATATCTAGAAGCCTGAATTTCCACTCGTGAATTTTTTGTGAATTCTCGAAAATGAAGTTCGAAAAAAGTTCAAGTATTCGAGAATTTCCATTTCAAAAATTGCTAAATATACCTTTTTCAGATCTTTAAATGTCATTTATTTTCTTACAATTCTCTCCACTAGAAAACAGTTTTTGGAAGCCTGAATTTGCACTCGGCAATTTTTTGTGAATTCTCGAATGTGAAATGAGAAATAAATTTGAAATATTCGAAAATTTAAATTTAAAAAATTGCTAAATATACCTGTTTTCTTTAAAGCACACTAATTTAAGGATTATTTACTCCCTTCCACTTATGTACACCAGAAAATAATATCTAGAACCCTGAATTTCCAGTCGTGAATTTTTTGTGAATTCTCGAAAATGAAGAATTTCCATTTCAAAAATTGCTAAATATACCTTTTTCAGATCCTTGAATGTCATTTACCCTCTTACAATTCTCTACACTAGAAAACAGTTTCTGGAAGCCTGAATTTGCACTCGGCAATTTTTTGTGAATTCTCGAATGTGAAATTTGAAAAATTCGAAAATTTAAATTTAAAAAATTGCTAAATATACCTTTTTCAGATCCTTAAATGTCATTTACTCTCTTACAATTCTCCACACAAGAAAACAGTTTCTGGAAGCCTGAATTTGCACACGGCAATTTTTGGTGAATTCTCGAATGTGAAATTTGAAAAATTCGAAAATTTAAATTTAAAAAATTGCTAAATATACCTGTTTTCTTTAAAGCACACAAATTTAAGGATACTTTACTCCCTTCCACTTATGTACACGAAAAAATAATATCTAGAAGCCTGAATTTCCACTCGTGAATTTTTTGTGAATTCTCGAAAATGAAGTTCGAAAAAAGTTCAAGTATTCGAGAATTTCCATTTCAAAAATTGCTAAATATACCTTTTTCAGATCTTTAAATGTCATTTACTTTCTTACAATTCTCTCCACTAGAAAACAGTTTTTGGAAGCCTGAATTTGCACTCGGCAATTTTTTGTGAATTCTCGAATGTGAAATGAGAAATAAATTTGAAATATTCGAAAATTTAAATTTAAAAAATTGCTAAATATACCTGTTTTCTTTAAAGCACACTAATTTAAGGATTATTTACTCCCTTCCACTTATGTACACCAGAAAATAATATCTAGAACCCTGAATTTCCACTCGTGAATTTTTTGTGAATTCTCGAAAATGAAGAATTTCCATTTCAAAAATTGCTAAATATACCTTTTTCAGATCCTTGAATGTCATTTACCCTTTTACAATTCTCTACACTAGAAAACAGTTTCTGGAAGCCTGAATTTGCACTCGGCAATTTTTTGTGAATTCTCGAATGTGAAATTTGAAAAATTCGAAAATTTAAATTTAAAAAATTGCTAAATATACCTTTTTCAGATCCTTAAATGTCATTTACTCTCTTACAATTCTCTACACAAGAAAACAGTTTCTGGAAGCCTGAATTTGCACACGGCAATTTTTGGTGAATTCTCGAATGTGAAATTTGAAAAATTCGAAAATTTTAATTTAAAAAATTGCTAAATATACCTGTTTTCTTTAAAGCACACTAATTTAAGGATTATTTACTCCCTTCCACTTATGTACACCAGAAAATAATATCTAGAACCCTGAATTTCCACTCGTGAATTTTTTGTGAATTCTCGAAAATGAAGAATTTCCATTTCAAAAATTGCTAAATATACCTTTTTCAGATCCTTTAATGTCATTTACCCTCTTACAATTCTCTACACTAGAAAACAGTTTCTGGAAGCCTGAATTTGCACTCGTCAATTTTTTGTGAATTCTCGAATGTGAAATTTGAAAAATTCGAAAATTTAAATTTAAAAAATTGCCAAATATACCTTTTTCAGATCCTTAAATGTCATCTACTCTCTTACAATTCTCTACACAAGAAAACAGTTTCTGGAAGCCTGAATTTGC
Organism: Diaperis boleti; assembly: GCA_963583935.1. NCBI lineage: Eukaryota > Metazoa > Arthropoda > Insecta > Coleoptera > Tenebrionidae > Diaperis > Diaperis boleti. The sequence goes on along the minus strand of OY757244.1, from coordinate 6,434,328 downwards.
ACACGGCAATTTTTGGTGAATTCTCGAATGTGAAATTTGAAAAATTCGAAAATTTAAATTTAAAAAATTGCTAAATATACCTGTTTTCTTTAAAGCACACAAATTTAAGGATACTTTACTCCCTGCCACTTGTGTACACGAGAAAATAATATCTAGAAGCCTGAATTTCCACTCGTGAATTTTTTGTGAATTCTCGAAAATGAAGTTCGAAAAAAGTTCAAGTATTCGAGAATTTCCATTTCAAAAATTGCTAAATATACCTTTTTCAGATCCTTGAATGTCATTTACCCTCTTACAATTCTCTACACTAGAAAACAGTTTCTGGAAGCCTGAATTTGCACTCGGCAATTTTTTGTGAATTCACGAATGTGAAATGAGAAATAAATTTGAAATATTCGATAATAATAATAATAACATAATCCTACCTAATATCGTTTGCATAACCGTATGTTTCGTTCTTTACGCGTTTGTTTTCATATTACTAGCAAACCAGGGCCGCATTTGCATACATTTTTCATTACTCACGCTTTCTGTCTACTTACTAAAATTTATTCCATTACCGGTTCCGTAATTTCGAAGGCTTTTATTTAATTACCCATAACATGGTCATTTTTTGTCTTCTCGTTTATCATTCCGAACAAACGTGCAATCCCTGGATCAGAAATGTATCAAATGATCACGCATACGTGTTTCGATTTGCGTTTTGGGCTTTTTTTGATGGCGCTGCATTAATCATGACGTCCTTTGTGATGCTATCGCGTAGTTAATAATTAAATTAATGACTTCTATACCACCTGAAACGGCTAATTGAATGCGAGAATAATCTATCATGCAACGAGCGTATTATTTTAATTGAGCGTTTAGAAATGATTAGTCGCGTTAGCGATGCTCGAGTCCAGAGTGTTAATAATAGTTATTTGAAGACTTCTTCGGTGAGTGTGGTAAGATGTGCAGGTGTTATTACTGATAATTTGGGATTTCTAAAATCAATTTTCATCAAATCTGTGGAAGCGGAGACTACTAAACTGCAGCCTCTGGTCTAGGTCCCGCTTCATTACGCGTTTATTAGCTAAAGGTAAATTATAGGCTTGCATTATGTTTTGACAGAATATTTCGGTAATACAGTTGAATTTTACACAACAACAGGTAAACGTTTGTTAAATCTGACCTGATTAAAATCCCAAAAATCATTGCATCTCCTGCTCTTTGAGCGGAAATCTCATTTCGCTTGCGCGTCGAGGAACACTCACTCCCATCCTTTGATGTGCTGGAACAAGGTATTAATGCTACATCAAATACACATTAATTACTTCTAAATAATACACCGACGAAGCGAAACGTCTTATTACCGTTACCGTGAAAAATGGCACGTAATTTTTGATTATAATAAACCGATTATGTGCCTGACTGACGTAACGTTACGTAAGAAAATAATTAAAGTCTTTCACTGCACCTACAGAAAGTTAGGGAATCTTAACGTGATGATTTATTTGTGGGCAGAGAGACAAGCTTTATTAATGATTGTGACTTTTAATTTTTTCACGAATGTTGGCTGTGATCATTATTTAGACAAATTGGTTTAGTCACCAGTTTTACACGACAAATGTCATTTTCTTCTTTTTATATCGTATAATGTTATTATACGGCTCGACAAGACCACATTTTGAGGTGTCAGCGTCTCGCAATTTAAAATAGGAGCGTCACGAAATGACTCAGCCACCTCAATCCGTTGCGTAATGGTGTTACAATGAAGTTGACAATTCTCCAAAACACCTATGTATATGTATTTTTCTTTTCTTTTACCACCCATACATAGATTGTGCCAATATTTTGAATATTTATTTTTCAGTTGTTTTATTGACGTTTCGCATCTATTAATCTTTCTTTAACTAGCATTGATTTTTATTCAAAATAAAGCTATATAGGAGGATACACGAATTTTAAAATTATTCACCTTCCGGCATTGAGAGAACTGTTTAAATCGAAAATTGTTGCTTACGCAATAGTAAGTCTGTCTATTGTCAATCATCGATAGCCAAATTGACAGTCAATCTCTACCATTCTCTGATCGGAGGGGTCGAGAAATTGGCAGTTATCAATTAAAATTTAGTTTGGCGATTGTCGTTCACCAATGAAAAAGATAATATTGAATCGGACGAGATAAGATGTTCTGACAATCGATGAAACACATGTCATTCGTTGATGACAAAGTCTGGCCTTTTTAAAAAAAATCACATTTTGGTATTGAGAGAACTATATAAATCGAAAATTGTTCATTAAGCAATAATAAGTCATAAGCCAAATCGACAGTGAATCTCGACAATTTTCAGGTCCGAGGGGTCGAGTTATCAATTAAAACGTAATCTGGCAATGGTCGTTCGTCAAAGAAAACGATTATATCGAACATAGCAATATAGAGATATTTTGACCATCGATAACACCCATGTCATTCGTTGATGACAGAGCCTGGTCTTTTTACAAATGTTGACATTTTGGTACTGAAGAAAATTGTATAAATCGAAGATTGTTGATTAATCAATAGTAAGTCCGTCGATTGTGAATCATCGATAGACAAAGCAACAGTCAATCTCGACAATTTTCAGATCGGGGGGTCGAGAAATTGATTAAAATTTAGTCTGGCGATTGTCGTTCGCCAATGAAAACGATTATATCGAATACGACGATATAAGATGTTCTCAATCGTTAAAACACATATAATTCGTTGATGACAGTCTGGCTTTTTTAGAAATTATCACATTCTGGTACTGAAGAGAACTGTATAAATCAGAAATTGTTGAATAAGCAATAGTAAGTCCGTCGATTGTCTATCATCGAAAGACAAAGCGACAGTCAATCCTCTACAATTTTCAGGTCGGGGGGTCGAGAAATTGACAGTTATCAATTGAAACGTAATCTAGCAATGGTCGTTTGTCAATTAAAACGATTATATCGAATATAACAATATACACATATTTTGACAATCGGTCAAACCCACGTCATTCGTTGATGACAAAGTCTGGCCTTTTTACAAATTTTTACATGTTGGTACTGAAGAGAACTGTATAAATCGAAAATTTTTGATTAAGCAATAGCAAGCCCGTCGATTGTTAATCATCGATAGACAAAGCGACAGTCAATCTCGACAATTTTCAGGTCGGGGGGTCGAGAAATTAGCAGTTATTGATTAAAATTTAGTCTGGCGTTTATCGTTCGTCAATTATTGATTATGCCGAGTATGACATTACGGAGATATTCTGACACTCGATAAAACCCGTACCGTTCGTTTTTACAATTTTTCACATTTTGGTATTGGGAGGAATATATAAATGGAAAATTGTTCATTAAGCAATAGTAGGTCTGTCGATTGTTAATCAGCGATAGCCAACTTGATAGTCAATTTTGACAATTGTCAGGTCGGAAGAGTCGAGAAATTGGGAGTTAGCAATTAAAATTACTTAGTCCGGCGACTGTCGTTCGTCGATTAAAACAATCAAATTGAATATGATGATATAAGATATTCTGACAATCGATAAAATAGATGTCATTCGTTGATGACAAAATCTGATTTTTTTTATAAAATTTCGCATTGTAGTAATTAGAGAACTGTATAAATTAAAAATTGTTAATTAAGCAATAATAGTCCGTCGATTGTCAATCATCGATAGACAAAGTGACAGTCAATCTAAACAATTTTCAGGTAGAAGAGGTCTACCAATTGGCAATTCTCAATCAAAATTTTGTTTGGCGATTGTCGTTTTTCAATTAAAACAATTATATCAAATATAACAATATAGGCATATTTTGACAATCGATAAAAAACATGTCATTCCTTGATGACAAAGTCTGGCCTTTTTAAAAAACTTCACATTTTGGTACCGAGGAACTGTATAAACCGAAAATTGTTTATTAAGCAATAGTAAATCCGTCGAATGTCAACCATCGATAGCCAAACTGACAGCCAATCTCTACAATTTTCAGGTCGGAAAAGTTGAGACATTAGCAGTTATGAATTAAAATTTAGTCTGGCGATTATCGTTCACCACTAAAAATTATTATATCGAATAAGATGAGATAAGATGTTCTGACAATCGATAAAACACATGTCTTTCGTTGATGACAAAGTCTGACCTTTTTGCAAATGTTCACATTTTGGTACTAAAGAGAATTGTATAAATCTAAAATTGTTGATTAACCAATAGTAGGTCTGTCGATTGTCAATCATCGACAGCCAAATCGACAGTGACTCTCGACAATTTTCAGGTCCGAGGGATCGACAAATTGACAGTTATCAATTGAAACGTAATTTGGCGATTGTCGTTCGTCAGTTAAATCAATTATATCGAATATAACAATATAGAGATATTTTGACAATCGATAAAACCCATGTCATTCATTGATGGCAAAGTCTGGCCTCTACAAATGTTCACATTTTGGTACTGAAGAGAATTGTATAAATCGAAAATTGTTGATTAACCAATAGTAGGTCTGTCGATTGTCAATCATCGACAGCCGAATCGTCAGTGAATCTCGAAAGTTTTCAGGTCCGAGGGATCGAGAAATTGACAGTTATCAATTGAAACGTAATCTCGCGATTGTCGTTCGTCAATTAAACCAATTATATCGAATATAACAATATAGAGATATTTTGACAATCGATAAAACCCATGTCATGCGTTGATGGCAAAGTCTGGCCTTTTTACAAATGTTCACATTTTGGTACTGAAGAGAACTGTATAATAGTAAGTCCGTCGATTGTCAATCATCGATGGACAAAGCAACAGTCAATCTCGACAATTTTCAGATCGGGGGGTCGAGAAATTGATTAGAATTTAGTCTGGCGATTGTCGTTCGCCAATGAAAACGATTATAACGAATACGACGATATAAGATGTTCTCAATCGATAAAACACATATAATTCGTTGATGACAGTCTGGCCTTTTTAGAAATTATCACATTCTGGTACTGAAGAGAACTGTATAAATCAGAAATTGTTGATTAAGCAATAGTAAGTCCGTCGATTGTCTATCATCGAAAGACAAAGAGACAGTCAATCCTCTACAATTTTCAGGTCGGGGGGTCGAGAAATTGACAGTTATCAATTAAAACGTAATCTAGCAATGGTCGTTTGTCAATTAAAACGATTATATCGAATATAACAATGTAGACATATTTTGACAATCGATCAAACCCACGTCATTCGTTGATGACAAAGTCTGGCCTTTTTACAAATTTTTACATGTTGGTACTGAAGAGAACTGTATAAATCGAAAATTTTTGATTAAGCAATAGCAAGCCCGTCGATTGTCAATCATCGATAGACAAAGCGACAGTCAATCTCGACAATTTTCAGGTCGGGGGGTCGAGAAATGAGCAGTTATTGATTAAAATTTAGTCTGGCGTTTATCGTTCGTCAATTATCGATTATGCCGAGTATGACATTACGGATATATTCTGACACTCGATAAAACCCGTACCGTTCGTTTTTACAATTTTTCTTTCACATTTTGGTATTGGGAGGTATATATAAATGGAAAATTGTTCATTAAGCAATAGTAGGTCTGTCGATGGTTAATAAGCGATAATCAACTTGATAGTCAATATTGACAATTTTCAGGTCGGAAGAGTCGAGAAATTGGGAGTTAGCAATTAAAATTATTTAGTCCGGCGACTGTCGTTCGTCAATTAAAACAATCAAATCGAATATGATGATATAAGATATTCTGACAATCGATAAAATGGATGTCATTCGTTGATGACAAAATCTGATTTTTTTTATAAAATTTCGCAATGTAGTAATTAGAGAACTGTATAAATTGAAAATTGTTAATTAAGCAATAATAGTCCGTTGATTGTCAATCATCGATAGACAAAGTGACAGTCAATCTAAACAACTTTCAGGTAGAAGAGGTCTACCAATTGGCAATTCTCAATCAAAATTTTGTTTGGCGATTGTCATTTTTCAATTAAAGCAATTATATCAAATATAACAATATAGGCATATTTTGACAATCGATAAAAAACATGTCATTCCTTGATGACAAAGTCTGGCCTTTTTAAAAAACTTCACATTTTGGTACCGAGGAACCGAAAATTGTTTATTAAGCAATAGTAAATCCGTCGATTGTCAACCATCGATAGCCAAACTGACAGCCAATCTCTACAATTTTCAGGTCGAAAAAGTCGAGACATTAGCAGTTATGAATTAAAATTTAGTCTGGCGATTATCGTTCACCAATAAAAATTATTATATCGAATAAGATGAGATAAGATGTTCTAACAATCGATAAAACACATGTCTTTCGTTGATGACAAAGTCTGACCTTTTTGCAAATGTTCACATTTTGGTACTAAAGAGAATTGTATAAATCTAAAATTGTTGATTAACCAATAGTAGGTCTGTCGATTGTCAATCATCGACAGCCAAATCGACAGTGACTCTCGACAATTTTCAGGTCCGAGGGATCGACAAATTGACAGTTATCAATTGAAACGTAATTTGGCGATTGTCGTTCGTCATTTAAATCAATTATATCGAATATAACAATATAGAGATATTTCGACAATCGATAAAACCCATGTCATTCATTGATGGCAAAGTCTGGCCTCTTTACAAATGTTCACATTTTGGTACTGAAGAGAATTGTATAAATCGAAAATTGTTGATTAACCAATAGTAGGTCTGTCGATTGTCAATCATCGACAGCCGAATCGTCAGTGAATCTCGAAAATGTTCAGGTCCGAGGGATCGAGAAATTGACAGTTATCAATTGAAACGTAATCTGGCGATTGTCGTTCGTCAATTAAACCAATTATATCGAATATAACACTATAGAGATATTTTGACAATCGATAAAACCCATGTCATGCGTTGATGGCAAAGTCTGGCCTTTTTACAAATGTTCACATTTTGGTACTGAAGAGAACTGTCAATCTCGACAATTTTCAGGTCGGGGTGTCGAGAAATTGGCAGTTATTGATTAAAATTTAGTCTGGCGTTTATCGTTCGTCAATTATCGATTATGTCGAGTATGACACTATGGAGACATTCTGACACTCGATAAGACCCGTACCGTCCGTTGACAACAAAATCTGTAATTTCTACAATTTTTCACATTTTGGTATTGGGAGAATGGAAATGGAGAATGGAAAATCTTTATTAGGTAATTGTAGGTCTGTCGATTGTTAATCATCGATAGCCAAATTGATAGTTAGTAATGACAATAAATTTTCAGGTCGGAAGTTTCGAGAAATTGGCAGTTATGAATTAAAATTTTGTCTGGCGATTGTCGTTCGTCAATTATATCGAATATAACAATATAGAGATATTTTGACAATCGATAAAACCCATGTCATGCGTTGATGGCAAAGTCTGACTTTTTTACAAATGTTCACATTTTGGTACTGAAGAGAACTGTATAAGTAAGTCCGTCGATTGTCAATCATCGATAGACAAAGCAGCAGTCAATCTCGACAATTTTCAGGTAGGGGGGTCGAGAAATTGGCAGTTATTAATTAAAATTTAGTCTGGCGTTTATCGTTCGTCAGTTATCGATTATGTCGAGTATGACATTATGGAGACATTCTGACACTCGATCAGACCCGTACCGTCCGTTGACAACAAAATCTGGCATTTCTAAAATTTTTCACATTTTGGTATTGGGAGGATGGAAATGGAAAACGGAAAATGTTCATTAACTAAAAGTAGGTCTGCCGATTGTTAATCATCGATAGCCAAATTGATAGTTAATATTCACAATAAATTTTCAGGTCGGAAGGGTCGAGAAATTGGCAGTTATGAATTAAAATTTTGTCTGGCGATTGTCGTTCGTCAATTACATCGAATATAACAATATAGAGATATTTTGATAATCGATAAAACCCATGTCATTCGTTGATGACAAAGTCTGGCCTTTTTACAAATTTTCACATTTTGGTACTGAAGGGATGTGTATTAGTGGGTTTGTTAAGATGGACGAAATTTGCGCAATGTAAAATACTTACTCATGACAATTATTACAATAATAATAATCATCAAAACAACGTGCGAGACCATGGAATTGCACCATTTCGACCTACTCAACAGTTTTCAATTTTTAGCCACTAAGTCATTGCAGCAACATGTTTGGTAACACAGTTAGATTTTAAGTATGTATATTTTTCATGGAATTACATATAAAAAATTAAAAAAAAAAAATTCGCGCGCTCGGTCGTCAAACATTACAGACATGCCACGAAAAGAATCCTAATAAAACAATATAGTATTTTCTCTGTGTTTTATGGAAACCGTGTGAACCTAGACAAATGTGAGTAAGTTTTGTAAAATTTTGACTGGTCTGTAATCGCCCATCAATCTGCAAATAATGAAACTGATTAGGTTTAGAGGTTATTTTGTGACAAATATTTTTTCATTAAATCGACTACTCTGGTAAATCGTACCACCGGTAATACTATAAATTGTAGCGGTACGATTAAAGATACGCTTCAAATTCGAATTGTGAAGGCAGCATTTTCCATACGCCTTTACGTCGTAGCGTTCACGAGCACGTTTGAATTGGCCAGTTTTGGTATGCTCCACGGGACCACCGGTAGCTAAATTAGAGTATGGTATACCAGGGGTCAACTGTCTAGTTTGGCGATAGGGGAAGTAAAACAAGTGCAGTGTCGGCGATCGGATGTTATTTACAGTTTATAAACAGGGAGGTTCGGATTTTATTTACAGTTTACATACAGAGAGGTCAATATGTATAGGGGGAGTATTTACAATATATACCTATATACAGGCCAGGGGAAACGAAGTGAGGGTGGGTCTTCCTCCGGGAAGCAGTGTTGAGAAGTCGACCGTCGACTACTCACTATATCTTTCCCGGGTGGTCAACTGTCTCCTCGATCAGAGCGGAGCTTCTTTTATTTTATCACTGTGCCCTCTTCCCAGCGGAGGATGGCGGCTCCGGGAGCGCGCTTGATTCGGGCGTGGTTCGAGGTGACTGGGGGTCCCGGAAAGAACGTGCATTCGAAGCGCTGTATTTTTCTGATTACCGGAGCGAAAGAATCATCCCGCTACGACATCAGGAAGTATTCGATTCGTAAACAGTTGGTTTTAATCAAAATCAAGACGAGATATCTTTCTGAGACTAAAATGTGGTGCAATATATTATCCGACTCTCCCATATTGTTATCTGTTTATCTCTCTATTCTTCCCTGGTATCCCGGGTAAGGTACTTTTGTAATTTGTGTACTTGCTGATGTGCTCAAATGATTGCAGGTATTTACATGGCAACAATATTTAGAGTTAAACGTTTATTTACAACACTCGTTTGCGTGTTGCAAGCTCTGGTGAAGAAGAGCAATCATAACATGCTTGCATAATAACATACTATTAAATTCATTATAAATTATTAGGTTTAAAGACGTCGTTAACCACAAGCTGTACTGTTCTAGCAAAAAAAGAAAAACTGTGATAAAATGCACTAGTTCAGATCCAATATCAGATAAATTGAGGCAGATTGGACGTGCGCTGGATCCGCCTAATTAATTCAATTACGTTCTAGAAGTTCGACCCCAGAAACACATACGAACTTTTATTCAGTGCTATCACCACCACAATTCAATACATTATTGCCAAAAGAGCTTTCAATTATGTCCAACATTGCATTGCTACTTGGTTAATAACCCATCAAAGTCATAATTAGTATTAACTGGCCGACCTACTAGAAAAGTATCCACCATAGTGGTAACGTGTTGAATATAACGCATATGGTGCTTAATTATTAAGATAATAGGATTATTATTAAAGTTCGCACAACCCTGGATGGAATGAATTCCAAACACTAGAGGCTTTGTAGGTAGCAGAGATTAATGTAATAAAACGCCACCGGTATTATTAATGGTCGCTTGTTGCAATGGCTATTGTGCTTCAATCAATTGTAAACTTTTGGGTAACTCTTGAGTTAGTAATAATAAATTGCTGTTTAGCAGCAGGAAAAGTTATACTTATTGTGCCGAATCTGTATAAGTATGACATAAATTATGACAGTGACATACTGAAAATAGGTACTTGATTCACACATCACATCATCAATGATGTTTCTATAGCGACAATCCATCGTCGGCAGCAAAAGTTTCTTTTCGCTCCCCCAATCACTTTTAGTGTCGCCGTCCTAAACTTAAAGTTTAATAATCACACATTTCCCCCTCTTTTGAATAAAAAGGGTATTACGTTACAGCAATGTCCGCCATAATCGTTACTACCGACAACGCGACCAGAATCCAATCAAACTTGCCGTAATTCATCACCGCCGAATCAATTCCAGAAATGAGGAAAGTAAAGTATAATTTCATCGAAGCGGAAGTTATCTTGAGTCCAGTAGTGCTGGTACCTGTAGCGTCGACTCTCCGCTCTAAAATCAATTTTTCAGCATTAACGGCCCCAATATTTGTCGCAACTCAAACAAAAACCTCCACACGACGTTCATGTCGAACATTATCAAAGTTTGCGATCTCTCATAGAATTGAATTTTCAATCAAACCCAATTTACATCCTACATTCAGCCCGATGAATTATTAACAAAGCTAAATTGCTTCCTTATTTATTTATATTTCGAGAAAAGTTCTGGCCAAATCTAATCATGCTTATTAATAGTTAATATCGTTGCGTGTACTTTACGGGACTGAGATGAGACCGTTAAAGGGAGAAATAATTTTGCTTTCTGAGAAGCACGGGGGAGTACATATTGAACTTTGCTGATCTTGGATGGTTGGCGGTGGATAAATAACAAAGACAATAATTTGTAATCAAATACTGTGGGGGAGTTGATGAAAATGTGAGAGAATATCTCATATGAAACTCTACTGTTTGCATATTATTTGGTAAACCGTTTTCACCAACCAAAAAATAGCGAACAAAAAATATTGCCAAAATTTTATATAGGATTATTGTAAAATGTAACGAAGTTACCGAATTTTTAATGTGATATTTACACCGAAATAAAATGCTTCCCGGCACCGTATCGAAACCTGAAGTGAATCAGCGCGCTCCTGATGCCGAGATCCAGTCCCCCAATTGCCACTCAAAACCGCGCATTCGTTCGACGTCATAACGGAGCACCGCTCATCGTCTGTAAAAAAGGCCGGCCGCGTCAAAAAAAGGATGGGTCCACCCGCCCGACCTAAAGGAGGTAGAAGAAGAAGAGAAGCCGAACATTGGGAGAGAGACGTAGAAGAGGAAGACACGAAGAAGCAGAAGAAAAGGTAGAGAGCCACCGCCGGAACCACTTGCCCCGTTAGGGAGAGGTCCGGGTATCAAACTGGCTGGTGTGTGGCTGATTCCACTTGGGTTGGAAAACGAGTCTAGCTGGTGCTGCGAAAGACGGTCTGTGGCTCATTCCGCTTCAGCTGGAAACCCCAACGTGTCCAGGGTTAAACGGAGAGAGACAGACCGTGTAGATTAATAAAGGCAGCGATTATATGGGTCAAACGGAGAGAGAGACACTCTCGGCTCCGGCACCCATTCCTGTTCCCCCTCACTGTGTAAACTCTAGATTTAGTAACTTTAGAGAGAGCGAAGGAGCGATCCTGTATATATTGTAGCCACTCGTGGTTAAGTGAACCATACCACGTTAACTTCCCAGATGGTCGGTTTTCTGTGTTTTTTAATGAGCACGAAGACCTTGAACGAATTCCGGAAAGGAATTTTGAAGAATCAGAAAAATCTTAGAAACAGATGCAGGGGAAATGAGCAATCGAAGAGAAAAAAGAAACAAACTGAAAAACTGGGGAATTGATAAATTGAGAAACTGAGATGCTGATACAATGAGAAACTCAGAAGCGGAGGAAAAACTAAGGAAGTGAACAGGAGAAAAGAAACAAAAAAATTAGAAGCTAAGCAAGTCAAGAGAAACAAAACTGAGAAACTGAAATGCAGAGATACTGAAAAACTAAAAACTGAGATGCAGAGTGAAAATCTAAAATACCTGAGATACCGAAAAACTGGGACGCTGACATAGTGGTAAACTGAGATGAGAAGATACTGAGAAACTAAAAAATTGAGCAACTGAAAAGACGATGAGATACTGAGAAACCGATAGTGCTATTGTGACCTGTATTACCGACTGACAGCCTGATTTCATGTTGAATTGCGACTGGTTTTAAACGTGGTTTGCTATGGAAACGTCTTATAAAATTGAGCCTTACTGCCTGGGCTTTAGTTAAGACGTTTCCACAGCAACCGGCACTTGCGACCAGTCACAAATCAACATCGTGGCCACACGTGGTGCAGATAAAAGTAAAGTAAACATAGAAAAAAGGACAGAGAAAATTAAAGAAATGAGCAAAGAAGGATAATAGAGATAGCAAAAAGGGAGAGCAAAAAGGGGTTTGGTAGCAAATGGCGGCGACATCTATCAGGCATTAGAACAAAACTATTAACAAAGGAAGCGAAGAGAATTCACGAAACTGACATGATGAGCGACTGATAAATTGGAAAACTGAAAAACTGAGATACTGTAATGCTGAGAAATTGAGATACTGAGTAAGCGATATAGTGATATACTATTATACAACTGGATAAATTAAGAAATTGAAAAACAAAAAACTGAAATTCTCAAATACTGAAAAATTTACGCTTACGATGAGATAAAAACTGCTCAACTTGGGAAACTGAAAAATTGAGAAACTGAAGAGAAACAAAGCAAGTCAAGAGACACATCAAACTGCGTTACTGAGAAACTGAGAAGCAAAAATCTGAGACTTAGGTATTGTGAACCTGAAAAGCTGAAAAACTGAGATGCATAAGATATTGGGAAAATGATATGAGGAAATATTGAGAAGTGGAACGAAACGTAGAAAATAAACAAAGAACTTTAGAAAATAATAATAAAACTGAGAAACATAATAGAAAAAAGCAAGCAAGGGAACCGAGAATCCAAGAAACTAAAAACATGAGGTAATGAGATTTTAAAAAACAAATAAAAATGAGCAAATATTAATCTGACAAACTGACAGGATAAAATACTCAGATACTGACAATGTGAAAAATCTTAAGATACTGACAAACCGAGAAACTGAAAAGGCGATACACTGATATATTAATATACCGATACACTCATATACTGATATGCTGAAATATTTTTATGCTGATATGCTAAGAAACTGAAAAACTAAAATCCATCAACTAACAACAATGTTATGGCTAACAAGTACATACTATCCCAATGTCATTTCGTCACATCAGAATAGTTCAAATTTAAAAATCATAAAAAAATTACTCTGATTTTCTAACACATTCCTATGACATTTTTTGAGTTTACCAGTGTATATAGAATCAAACAATTACGGCATCAAAGTTATATTGCAGAACATGATGTGTTGACGAATTTCTAACTGTCCTATCTAAATTTCGTTTCGTCAGATCAAAATCGTTCAATTCCAAAAATCATAAAAAATCACTGCGGATTTTTAATGTAGTGACACTTTTTAAATTTACCAGTGTATATAGAATCAAGAAATTACGGCACCAATGTTATACTGCAGAACCTGATTTGTTGACGAATTTTTAGTTTACTATCCCAATTTCATTTCGTCACATCAAAATCGTTCAATTTAAAAAATCACAATAACATTACTCCGACTTTCTAACGCATTGATATGACACTTTTTGAGTCTACCAGTGTATATAGAATCAAAAAATTACGGCACCAAAGTTATATTGCAGAACCTGATGTGTTGACGAATTTCTAAGTGTCCTATCTAAATTTCGTTTCGCCAGTTCAAAATCGTTCAATTCCAAGAATCATAAGAAAATCACTCCGACTTTTTAAAGTATTGCTATGACACTTTTTGAGTTTACCAGTGTATATATAATCAAGAAAATACGGCAATAAAGTTATACTGCAGAACCTGATTTGTTGACGAAGTTTTAGTGTACTATCCCGTCACATCAAAATCGTTCAATTTAAAAAATCATAAAAAAATTACTCCGACTTTCTAACGCATTGCTATGACACTTTTTGAGTCTACCAGTGTATATAGAATCAAAAAATTACGGCTTCAAAGTTATATTGCAGAACCTGATGTGTTGACGAATTTCTAAGTGTCCTATCTAAATTTCGTTTCGTCAGATCAAAATCGTTCAATTCCAAAAATCATAAAAAATCACTGCGGCTTTTTAATGTATTGCTATGACACTTTTTGAGTTTACCAGTGTATATAGAATCAAGAAATTACGGCACCAAAGTTATACTGCGGAATCTGATTTGTTGACGAATTTTTAGTGTACTATCTCAATTTCATTTCGTCACATCAAAATCGTTTAATTTAAAAAATCATAAAAAATCACTGCGACTTTTTCATGTATTGCTATAACACTTTTTGAGATTACCTGTGTATATAGAATCAAGAAATTAAGGCCCCAAAGTTATACTGCAGAACCTGATTTGTTGACGAATTTTTAGTGTACTATCCCAATTTCATTTCGTCACATCAAAATCGTTCAATTTAAAAAATTATAAAAAAAATTACTCCGACTCTAACGCATTGCTATGACACTTTTTAAGTTTACCAGTGTATATAGAAACAAAAAATTGCGGCACCAAAGTCATATTGCAGAACCTGATATGTTGACAAATTTCTAAGTGTCCTATCTAAATTTCGTTTCCTCAGATCAAAATCGTTTAATTCCAAAAATCATAAAAAATCACTGCGACCTTTTCATGTATTGCTATGACACTTTTTGAGTTTACCAGTGTATATAGAATCAAGAAATTACGGCAATAAACTTATACCGCAGAACCTGATTTGTTGACGAATTTTTAGTTTACTATCCCGTCACATCAAAATCGTTCAATTTAAAAAATCATAAAAAAATTACTCCGACTCTCTAATGCATTGCTACGACACTTTTTGAGTCTACCAGTGTATATAGAAACAAAAAATTACGGCATTAAAGTCATAATGCAGAACCTGATGTGTTGATGAATTTCTAAGTGTCCTATCTAAATTTCGTTTCGTCAGATCAAAATCGTTCAATTATAAAACTTATAAGAAAATTACTCCGACTTTTTAAAGTACTGCTATGACACTTTTTGAGTTTACCAGTGTATATAGAATCAAGAAATTACGGCACCAAAGTTATACTGCGGAATCTGATTTGTTGACGAATTTTTAGTGTACTATCTCAATTTCATTTCGTCACATCAAAATCGTTTAATTTAAAAAATCATAAAAAATCACTGCGACTTTTTCATGTATTGCTATAACACTTTTTGAGATTACCTGTGTATATAGAATCAAGAAATTAAGGCCCCAAAGTTATACTGCAGAACCTGATTTGTTGACGAATTTTTAGTGTACTATCCCAATTTCATTTCGTCACATCAAAATCGTTCAATTTAAAAAATTATAAAAAAAATTACTCCGACTCTCTAACGCATTGCTATTACACTTTTTGAGTTTACCAATGTATATAAAATCAAAAAATTATGGCATCAAAGTTATATTGCAAAACCTGATGTGTTTTTAAAGCTCTTTGTCTCTGTTGACTTGAATTAACCAACACTAAGTAAGAACTGAATACAGAAGGGCAAATAGCGGCAAAGCGCCACGCCCAATCTTGTAGTTCTGAAATGGATGTTATCTCTTTATGCCATGTTGCGCCCCCTTGCGATTTCCGATTCCGCCGTACGCATGTAGACGATATCTAGCTAGTTTAGCCATTGGGAAGCCAAATTTCGGTATCTAGTGTTTTTGCTTTGTGCATGTTTGTAGTTTCGTTGCGCCTCGTTGTGTTTGCGCCCTCTAGGTATCGTCGCGTCGCGCACGTTTCAAAATGGCTTCCAAAGAAAACGCTGCGTTACTGTATTTTTTTTTATGTTTGTCCATATATGTTTTGAATCAACAGATAGACCAAATAGCATTAATTTTTGTGGTAAAATATTTGTTAACACTTCTTTAAGATGCATAATAATAATTGCTAATAAAATTGCAGCTTCTCTGAAATTTTGAGATTACGTTATCTGTTTACAAGTCATGGACACTTTTTAATCAGTCAATCAAAATAAAACCAAATCGCAATTTCAAAGCTTGCTCTAACCAGGTTTTTTGGTAATTACATTTATAAGAAAGAATAAGAAAGGCCTTAATATGGCCCTCACGTCGAGACTCATATATCTTCCTAAATGTTTAAATGATTAAATCATTGGACGTTGAATAACTACCGGTTTTTCTCTATCCTCCGAAAATATATGTTTCCGTCCAGCTCCGGTTTTATCACGCTCTTCGAAAGTGACCAGTCGTCCTCCGGCATGCACGAGACAAATACGCAGCGATTTTTCTTGCGGACGGGTCGCGGAGTGTTAATTCGAGGGACAAAACTGTCGGAGGGTGCTTGCGTGTTTGTACACGGGATCTTGTTTGATTATAGGGGACATGTTTTAAAAAGGGTAACGCGAGGGTGTGAATTGTTTTCGAAAGCAGATTACTGTCGTATCCGATTATCCATCTCTTTGTTTTTTTTTTTCAAAAAGATTTAAAATTACAGACCTTGACAGCGTCTGCTCACTTTACGGCCAATGACTAGGCTTTTCCTGGAATGACTAATTCCATCAATAACCGACGATATACTGTATGAATATCTCCAATCCAACAACATCAATCCCCGTAATTCTTCTTGCGGACGTCCCGCGGAATGCATAAATTCGGGAGACGAAACACGCAGGGTGTGTTTGTGTATGGTATTGTGTTTGATTATGGGGGGCGCCATTAACGCCATCGATCTCACGTGGCATGACTAATTCTCAACCGGTCTCCTATTAGACACTCGCGCTTGCAACAGCTGCGCCCCCATTTGTCTGTGAAGCGTGCCGTGCGGCGGTTTCCCCCTAAAAACATGTACACGCTTACTTTGGCTGTTACCTGGATGTCATATTTCTCCATGCAGCTCCCCAGCATTGACAAAGATAATGGATAGCAATTTGCGCCCGCCAGAGAAGAATAATAAAGGCCATTAATTTTTTTCCTGCTGCTACCTGCATTAAAAAGGTTTCGCGGATGCAGCAGGACTCGTCCACTCTCTGTTAAATAGTAGGATTTATAGGACAGTGCCTGTCATTAAGCAGGAGTAACTTTGTTTGTGTTTCGGTGACGAGGCGTCGATGTTTTCCACGTCTGCGAATTTCTAAATGAGATGAGTTTTTTTACGGGAGGTGGTCCGGGAGTCCATTTCTTTCCGTAAAGTATTTAATCTCTTATGAGGGCTTAAGAAGTTAGTCGAGTTTGAATGAGGTGGGGATTTAAAGAGAGGGCCCAGCTTAAAAGAAGCGGATGGTAGCAGTCTTACGGGACTTAACTCCAAAGGGAGGGGCAGATCTGATAGTGTTCAATGTAGCTTGTTTTTTATTATTGTTATAGCATCTACGGCGCGCCTGAGGCTATAATATTGTGTTTTCTTTGTGGCACGCTTTCAGTAAAGTAGACCAGTCTGTCTTCATCGATGCAGGTGCATCTGCATATTATGATACTGAGACGAGATAAATTAATTTGCAGGCGGGCCGAACAAGTGAATACATTTTATTCTTTTCAGTGCGTTCTAGCGACTTCGCTGGTCCTCTAGATAGCTTCAGTGCACAAAATCGGTTGGGGCTTTATCTATAAATTTCTATAAATGAAATTAAATTTGTGGATCAGTAGTTTAACACAATTACAAAATTGTTTAGTTCTAGTGCGGTCAAGTGGGATACTCATTGGGATAAATTCTGAATAATTTATCCGGTTATAAAGTGTTTTTTGTAATGCACTAATTATTAAAATATATAGGTATACCCACGACCGCGACCGTCTACAAATCCTGCGGTCGCAACATTAACATGACTTTTATCTATACACTGAATTCTAACATCTCATCATTTTATGTAAATCGCCTTCCACCACACTACATGTATGTATGTATATTTGTGATTACGACCTTAACGCCGCTGAAATAAACATCCCGTTACATGTTTTATGAGTTCTGACCGGTCAGAAATACGTAATAAAAACGCGAGTCACTTGTTGCGAGACGAGTGGAATCCCTAATTTTCGCCGCTAATGGAGGTAATTGTGTCACACGGCTTTCCATAAAACATAAATTAAAATGGATGCAAGTTGGTCTCGTTATCGTGAAACGAGAAAATCAAGTTGGCTCGACTTTTTGACGTTTCTGAAGCGGCTTTGGGTAATTTGAATTTTCCAATTTCGGGGTTAACTTGCCAATTAAAATGTGGGTCTGCTGTGTTTCGAGATGGAGTCGACTCGGTGCTAATGAACAAAGAATTACAAAATTTTAAAAATACGTGATCTAGTTTGCAATGTTGTGTCTCGAGGCACGAGTGGGGATTTGATTTTGAGTTAATGACGTTTTGATGGCACTTCATATACAATAGCTGTTCACAATTATTGTATCTACCAAATTCATTCTACTAAATTCATATTCTACTAAATTAATTAAACCCGATTCTATGACCACTGCATACACAATAATTATTATCAATTTGAACGCCCCTTGAGGACATCGGATATACGATACTGAGGAGGTCCAATGAGACCGAAACGGGTTTGTGGCTTCCGTTGGAGGACTTAGATAGAAAGTTTGCAGTAGTGCTACAAAACGGATGGTGTCACGATGAGTCCTGGGCCAAAAAAATAAAACATTTTTTTTTCGTAACGGTACTATGAAAATATTGTTCATGATGACAAAATAAAATTTTTCTAAAAGTTTGAGCCCTTAATAAAAATATTAAGAGGTGCATCATCGCAGTTATAGATTTTTTAACAGTTGTTGCGTTTTTTGCATAAATTTTCGACTTGGTCGATTTAAAAAAAAAAATTATCTCTTACCCTGATAGGAAATCAAATTCCCTTCAAAAAAGCTCTGTTAGTAAATTTTTGTAAGACGAGCCCATTCTTTGTAATTGAGCCTTAAACATTGGTATATATTTTTAATTTTTCACTTTGCACTCGGAATTTTAAAAATGACCTTAAATATCAATATTTTTTTAAGACCGCTGATTATTTTTAAGTGAAATTTAATGCTCTACAAAAAAGGTCTCTTAACATTTTTCGATAAACTCATTCTTATCGCATTGCGCCAGACCGCGGGCATCAGCCAACGTCATTGCCTCCGCTCCAACTTTTCTATAAAGGAAGCTCCGCCACTCGGAATAGCCATATATTGAGCCGACCAGCTAGTTTCTTCGGCTCCCCGGCTGTTCAACCGACTGTGCACCGGAAGCATCCGGACTGATTTTTTTGCAGGTACCCAGCCTGTCCCATCCGTTGAACTGAATATCTACCGTGACCATTCGACTTATCGAGAAATGGTTTATCTATAAAATAATTAGGGGAGCTAATATTCAATTTTTTTTATTTTTACGTGTGAATTCTCAAAATGCTATTTTAGTCACATTTCTTTACTTTGAAAACACCGCAGCTGATGTTACAGTTCCTAATTGCTCAATAAAAACAGGTCTAAAATTTCTGAATAAACGGAACTGCCATAATGTTCTGAATGGACGGAAACTGGTAATTAAGGAACCATTTTATTGTGTTTTCGGGGACATTAATTTTTTTCAGAATTATTTTGCCGAACGGTAAAATAAAATAAGAGTGACAAACTGTACCGAAAAATTGTCTTATTGTCCCACAGATGTGGACGTGTGGTTTTCATTTTTTTAACTTGTTAATTCTTTAACAAATATACAGTGTTTTTGTGCACGTATTTGAAACAGCGTGAAAGAAACTTAAAAATAATAATAAAAAATATTGTAGATTACTCTTTAATTGCACCTTTTAATATCAAGCTTAAATCAGATTTAATTCGTGAGGGTAACGACGTATGCAAATAAAACGGCTAGAGTTTTAATTCGATTAATTAGCAAGTTTCGCCTTTGAAAGTTCTGTGTTGTTTTAACCACTATTAGTTTGTTTATTTGTTTCGGCAGCTTTTTCGGAGCAAAAGTGAAATATAACTCATAGAGTGGAAATAAATAATATATTATACAAAATGAATAATTATGATTCCTGTATTACCGAGCTGAAGCTAAACATGTGGTAGAGAGGTTAAGTAGCGAAAAATAGAGAAATAGAAGGTAATATAAAGAAAAAATTAGAGAAGATATTGACAAAAGCGAGAAGAGATATTAGAGAAAGGTAGGAAGAAAGAATTAGGCAGGGAAGAGGAGATATAGTCAGAAAAAAGAATAAATCGGCGAAGCCGGAACATAACATCTAGGAGGCGCCACAGGAAGCGGAGGAACAAAGACGATAGAAACCGCTCGCTCAGTCAGGGAAGCCTGGACTCTTACCTGGAGGAAAGGAAAAGAAAGAGAAAAGGGGAGGCTAGAACAGAAAAACAAGAAGAGGAGGAAGAGAATTTTTTTCAAAAAAGTTAAAAAACGGCGAGGTCTCCTGGAGTAAATAAAACACAGAAGACATCAGAGAAAGAGAAGGAAACGGACACAGAGATGGAGAAAAAAATATTGGAGATGTTGCAAGAGTTGAAGGAGGAGATGGAAGGAATAAGACGAGAAAACAAGGAACTCAAGAAAGAGATAGAGAGGCAGAGAGAAGAATTTAAAGAGAAGGAGAAGAGATGGGAAGGAGAGAGAGACTGGTGGAAGGAGAGAGTGGAAAAGCTGGAAGAGAGAATGGAAATCGAAGAGAGAAGAAAGAGGAAGAACAACATTGTGATAACAGGATGGGACGGGAAAGAAAAAGTCATGTAAAAAAAGAGGATGTAGAGAAGTTTTTGAAGGAAAATGTAGAGGATAATAAAGTAAAAGATTGTTACAGGATTAACAAGGATCAAGTATTGGTGGAGATGGAGGGATGGGGTGAGAAGGAAAGAATAATGAAGCACAAAGGAAAATTGAGAGAGAAGAGGGAAACAAGGGGGATATACATAGACAACGACCTCACAAAGAAAGAAAGAGATTTACAGATGAAACTAAGAAGTATGGCGAAGGAAAAAGGGAAGAAGGGAAAGAAGTAAGAGTGGGATACAGGAAATTAATAGTGGACGGGGAACAATGGAGATGGAATGAAAAGAGAGAGAGACTAGAGGTTTTCCAATAAGAAGAAGAAGGGGAGGAGGGAAAAAGGGGGACAACGGCAAAGTAAAAAGGACAATGAAACGGGAAAAAAGAAACAAAGAAGGAAGTAGGAGGAAAACTAAGGAAGGAAGGGGGAAATCAAAGAAGGTAAAGAGGAAAACAGGAGTGAGGGCACTATTTTGGAATGTAGCGGGACTAGGGAAAAAAGAAGAAGATTTTTGGGACTATGTGAAGGAGTTCGATATTGTTGGATTAACAGAAACATGGTCAGAAAGCTGGGAAAAAATAGAAAAACTGTTACCAAAGGAGTTCAAGTGGGAATGGCAAGGGGCGAGAAGGGGAAAGAAAAAAGGAAGAGCAGCAGGGGGAATAATAACAGGGGTAAAAAAGGAATAAAAAAGAATACTAAAAAGAAGGGAGAAGAGGAAGGTCACATGGTGAGAAACGTTAAAATAGACAGTAAATGGTGGAAAATAGTGACAGTGTACAGCAAAGAGATGATAGAAACAATAAGCAAGATAGAAGAAACGTTAAAAGACAACAGGGAAGAATGTCTGCTTCTGGGAGGGGAATTATTATTAACGGGAGAATTGGGAAAAGAGGAGCCAGGGTTTGGGAAGAAGAGAGAGGAGAGGGAAAAAGAAAATCGAAAGACAAGGAAGAAAACGCGGAAGGGAAGAAGTTGATGGAATGGATAGAAGAAAAAGGATGGGAAGTGCTGAATTTAAATAAACAAGGCGACGAAGAAGGAGAATGGACTTACATAGGCGGTAGAGGAGAGACGGTGATAGACTACGGAATAGTAAACGAAGAAGCATGGGAAGAAGTCGAAGAATTCAGAATAGGGGAAAGAGTAGAGTCAGACCATCTGCCTATGGAGATAAGTATAGGAAGGAGGAGAGAGAAGAGAGGAGGAGAAGAAAAAATGGAGGAAATGCGAAAGGTGATAAGTAAAGTATGGGACGAGCAAGGGATGGAAGAGTATAAGAGAAGACTGGAAAAAGCAAGATTTAACGAACAAGAAGTAGGGAAAATGGAGAAAGAATTGGTAGAAATATTGGAAAAAGCAGCGACAAAAAGAGAAATAACAGTAAGAGGTGGAGGAACAAAAAGAAAGAATAAATGGTGGGACAAAGAATGTGAGCAACGTAAAAATGAAGCAATAAAAGAACTAAGAAAGTGGAGAAAGACTAAAGGGAACAGAATTGGCTTTTTAGAAGCGAAAAGAAGATACAGAGAGATATACAGGGAGAAGAAGAGGCAGAAGAAGGAGAGAGAGGAGGAAGAGATAAAAGCAATAAGAACGGAGAAGGAGGTATGGAACTATATTAATAGAGAGAGAAAGAAAAAAAATGGGGGCGAGGAGATAACGATGAATGAGTGGGAGGAGTACTTCATGAGGCTGCTGGAGGGAGAAAAGGAAAAAAAGAAAACGGAAATAGAGACGAAGAGAAACCGAGTAGAACCTGAAGGAGAAGAAATTACAATGGAAGAGGTGGAGAGGCATGTGAAGAAACTGAGGAAAGGGACGGCACCAGGGAGGGATAGAATATAGAATGAGTTGTGGATGTATGGGACGAGAAGAGTGCTAGAGAGGCTGGTGGAGGTAATGAATGGGGTGTGGAGAGGAGAATGATTCCCGGTAGTGTGGAGAGAGGGGGTAATTTACCCCATTTACAAAAAAGGGGAGAAATACAAAGTAGAAAATTACCGAGGGATAACTCTCCTAAACACAGGGTACAAGTTGAATGCATTAATTCTGAATGAAAGGATGAACAGAGAGATAGAGGAAAAGGGAGCATTACCAGACAGCCAAGCAGGATTTAGAGAGGGGAGGGGAACTATGGATAATGTATACATCCTGGACCATTTGACGAAGAGTGAGTTAAAGAAGAAAGGGGGGAGGGTGTATGCATTATTCGTAGACTTCAAGGCGGCTTTTGACAAGGTGGACAGAGAGAGGATGTTTGAGTGCCTGAGGGAGAAAGGGGTAAATGAATGGCTGGTAAGAAAGGTGGAGGAAATATATGAGAAGACAAAAAGTAAAGTGAAGGTAGGGGAGAAGTAAAGTGAATGGTTTGTGACAACAAAGGGAGTGAGGCGGTTGCCCGCTCAGCCCTTTGTTGTTCACGATGCTTGTGGCAGATATGAACGGAATGTTAGAGAGAGCACAAGCGGGGGGGTGTGTGGTAGGTAGAAAAAAAATGTGGAGTCTGGCGTTTGCGTTTGCGTTTGCGCATGATGTGGTAATGATGGCAAAGAGTGAAAGAGAAATGAAGGAGATGATAAAGAGTTTAGGAAAATATGTGAAGAAGAAAAGACTAGAAGTGAATGTAGAGAAAACAAAAATGCTGGTGTTCAATAAGAGAAAGAGGAAGAACGAAGAGAGTGATTGGAGGTGGGAGGGAGAAGTAATAGAACAAGTAAAAGAATTCAAATACTTGCGGTATGTATTCAATGACAGAGCCACAGATAAGGCACATATTAGAGAACTGGCAAGAAAAGCGCACAAAGTGATAGGAGGTGTATGGGGAATAGGAGAGAGAAGGTGGGGAGGCAATTTTAAGAGGAGAATGATGATGTTTGAAAGTCTTATTGAAAGCGTGTTGTTGTACGGAGCAGAGGTCTGGGGATGGAAAGAACAAGAGGAGATAGAGAGGGTGCAAGAGAAATATCTGAGGTGGGTGCTAGGGGTGGAGAGAGAAACGCCAGGGTACATAGTGAGAGAAGAATGCAAGAGGAATAAGTTGAGAGTGAAAGCGGGAAAAAGAGCGGTCAAGTTCGAAGACAGGATGGAAGGGAGGAAAGAATGTAGGATACTAAAGGAGTGCTGGAGAGAAAAAAAGAAGAATTCAGAGGAGAATGATAGGGAGAATTACTACAGGAGGAATGGGTATGCAAGCAAAGAAATAGAGAGACTGAGACAAAGAGGCGTGTGGATGAATGTAGAACTAAGTGAAAGAGATAAGGATACGGATAGACAAGAGAGGAGAGAAAGAATTAGAGAATCCAGATACAACGGGAAGTACGGAAGATGCATGATCGAGGAAGTACCGAAGTATTTGGGGAGGGAGAGCGAGAAAGAAAGAAAGATGATGGCGAGGTTTAGGTGTGGAAATGAAGAGAGGGAAAATAGGTATTGGGCAGAAGATGGAGGTAGAATGTGTAAAATGTGCTATGAGGAAAGAGAGACGATTGAGCATATGTGGAACGAGTGCAGTAAGATGAAACAAAGAGAGAGGAAATACTGAATGTAGATGGAAGGGAAATTAAATGGATAAAAGAGGTATGGAAGAGGAGGGAGAAGGGAGAAGAGGAAAGGGGAGGGGAGAAGAAATAGAGAATTTTATAGGAATCAGAAAGCCCGTAGGGCAAATAAAGATTTATTATAATACAAAATGAATATTTTAATATTTTGTTTTAATTTTAAGTCATGTCAAAGTTTCGATATTCCTAAAGTATTTTTTTGTTGGCATTTTAATTTAATTCGGCGGCAAACTTAAATAATCAAATTAAACACGAAAGAACGAAACGAAAAAACTACACAACACGAGACAACAGCGATGACTATATCTTTAAGTCCGATAGTAATCGTGACTCCGAACGTAAATCGGCGTATCGCGCAAGATGACTCATATCACAGGAGATTTTAAAATATCCCTACACATGTTTTTTTTTCCGTTCAACTTGTTCACTTCTGGTCCATGCTTTAGAAAAAAAAAATGCATAATCTGCCCATATTCTGAAAAATATTGTCCACGTTCCAGAACGCCATTCCGCACGGTTGCATGGTACATGGATATTTTTCAGTTTTCATACAACAGCACCTGAATAAATCGCCGTAACAATGTTTATGGCAAAATATAGCTGTAAATGCAAAACAGGCAATGAATAATTTAACCGAATTATTGTATCGCATAACATTATTAATAGTTTTATTAAATACTTAACCAACCAAAAGCATCTGGGTGTAAACCCAACCTTGATTTTCCTCCTCGGCGGTCGTGAAAAATGTTCGATTCATCCGTGCCGTTGGCTCTCGAATCTGATCCTAATCGAGGAGAGGCACAAATGTAATTTTAATTCACTTTTAATTGCGACTATGATGTGCTACTTTCAAAAAACATATATATCATCCGTGTCTGGCGCTTGAAAAGCTCGTGGTGAGTGTAGGAGGGCAAACACATTAATTAAGAACATGAAAGTCGGCAACCGCCGGTTCTCATTCAACCCTCAAAGTACCGCCAAAGTTCTCTCACATTTTGATTGATGATATGTACATTTTTTCCACCAAAACACTATACCAACTTTGTTCGGTATGTATTGAATTAGATTGACCGAAAATAAGGTGATTGATTACTCCGATGAAAGGGCGCACTGCGAACTTGGATAAACAGAGGATGTGTGCGCTAAACACAACAGTCACTTACCGGAGGATATAGAAACTCAATGCCATTACTCTTGAAAAAGATGAAGACTCACCGAGGCCAACGTACCATTTATAAAAATTGTTCAAAATGACGACCGCCCTGTTACTTAATTATTGCACGGTGTTGATGGGACTCGCATAAACAAGCTGCTTCATGTGGCCCCACACGAAAAAATGACTTATTCCGATCCACCTGTCGTCTAAATTATTATCTAACCAGTCTGACACTACGCGTGCACTACGGGGAGGAGCTCCGTCTTGTAAGAACTTGAGTCTTGTAAAATCCCGAGACGAAGGGAGTTCCCATATCGAATCATATCTGTCATGTCACTATTTGAAAATGGAAGCATTTTAAAATGTGTAGTGCACCGTCAACAGTCAAAGTAAAACTAAAAGTAATTAATTAATCAAAAAGTCCTCTTTTGTTTAGGTCAAGAGGTTTATTTACTAATGATTATTTTCACCGGTTAAAAAGGCAATGGGTAAGGAAATGAAATAGATGGTGAAAAAATTATGGAGGATGTAGGGGAGATAAAGGAAGAGAATCGGAAGATGAGCCGGGAAATTTTGAATGAGGACGGAATAGGGATCCAATGGATGAAGAAAGTTGAGTGGAGAAGGCGGACAATATATGATCTATTTTATTATTATTTATTATAGTATTTTATTGAGTTATGGAAAAATCTGTGGATCGGATACTTCATAAACCTGTAAAGGTAATAAATATACATACTACTACTCAATCATGCCAGCGGTTCTCAATCGGTTTTGTAACGTCATTGTAGCGTCATATTCTATAGAATTATTTTACAGTTCTATAAGCGACTGTTTTTAATCACTTTTTAAATAGGTGCAGTTGTAATTCCCCATATTGAATGTTGCTTTAAAAAATCCTTAGACTCATAAAAAGCCGTTGCAATTTGGTTCTGCGAAGGGTTACTCATGCGAAGCTCTGATTTACGGTCCTGTCTAGCCGTCCAGCCGACTTATTACATGTTTGTTATAAATCCGAGCAGAAAAAAATAATGAAATAAAGTCGGTCGGCTATAAATACAGGCCCCGAAATAATATAACAAAAGTTACACGCGTAGAATGTTAACAAGATTTAACGTGCAGGATGTATGGTGCGAAAACCGAAAACCCATTTTTGCAGGATCTATTTTTATTTACGGCAAATGATTAATTTCGACTTTCCTGAATTTTTAATAAAGCCGGCGATTTATAGACGTGCATGCACATATTCGGTTCCGAATTTACTCCCGGCAGCAGTGTGCAATTGTTTTATTTATAGATTTTTTCCTGCACGTACAAGTTAAGGCTTGCTTTCTACGGACGCGTGACGTGACGCGCGTGTTCAAATCGAGCGCCAGTCATCGCACATTAACGCGCGCAGCTGTGCTTTCCTAGATTCAGACCGTGACGGACGTGATGGACGAGGACGAGTTGTTACAAATTTTAATCGGAGTTTCAATTGAAGATGAGCTGGTGTATCTCGCAGATTTGGTTGCTACGAACTCTTGATAAAAAAATATTTATGTGAAGACGAGAAAAAAATTTTCATCACGTACTGAGTTTTGTACTAATTCAATTAATAGTTCATCTTTGCAGGTTGACATTTTGGAAGACAATAGAGACATATACCACGCCAAAGTTAACCCGTCACGCGTCCTAGGAAAGCAAGGCTTAAATTAGACTAAAAATTAAAAAGTAAGTTGGGGTGGGCTGTCACACCTATAGGGTCGTATGTACTTACATGGCAACGTGTATACGTGATGAATGAAAAGAAAATGAAACAGCTTCTTCATCGTTTCAAAGTGGAATCTTGGTCATAATAACTGAAGAATAAACGACTTACCTTAAGGAAGCTCATTCGTAATTATACCAGCTGGTCACGTCATTTAGGTCAGCCTGTAGTAGCGTTCGTCAGTTAGATCGCTGTGAATGTAAGGGTTTTTGACAAAAGTGTCATTGAGGTGGAAGGGTAGTGATAAAAATGACGTGACCGACTCGTATAATTACGAGTGAGCTTCCTTAAGTACGTATTTTATTCTTCAGTTATACTTTGCTGATAAGGTCCATTAAATCACCCTGTAGATGTTTACAGTTATCAGCGATCTAGTTGTAAGAAGAATATCTTATGAGGAGTATTGGTATGTATTTTAAAACGGCATAAAATAAATTACACAACACAAAGAGGGCTAAATCTTAATTTACAGTTTAAAGAAAGCATAGGCACCTGAAAATATGGAAACTGACAATTAGACAACTTGAGAAATATTCTCCGACCTGAAAATTGTTTAGATTAACAATCGACGGACTTATTATTGCTTAATCAATAATTTTCGATTTATACAGTTCTCTTCGGTACCAAAATGTGAAAATTTGTAAAAAGGCCAGACTTTGTAGTCAACGAATGACATGGGGTTTATCGATTGTCAAAATATCTCTATATTGTTATATTCAATATAATTGACGAACGAAAATCGCCAGACAAAATTCTAATTCATAACTGTTAATTTCTCGACCCTTCCGACCTGAAAATTTATTGTCAATATTAACTATCAATTTGGCCATCGATGATTAACAATCGACAGACCTACTATTACTTAATGAACATTTTCCATTTTCCATTTCCATCCTCCCAATATCAAAATGTGAAAAATTGTAGAAATGCCAAATTTTGTTGTCAACGGACGGTACGGGTCTTATCGAGTGTCAGAATGTCTCCATAATGTCATACTCGACATAATCGATAATTGACGAACGGTAAACGCCAGATTAAATTTTAATCAATAGCTGCCAATTTCTCGACCCCCCGACCTGAAAATTGTGGAGATTGACTGTTGCTTTGTCTATCGATGATCGACAATAGACGGACTTACTATTATACAGACATGCACAGCTTTTTTGACCGTATCTTTCATTTTTCCTTCCAGTTACATCTCAGTAGCGGTGGATATCGGGTGGTCATAGGGAATGTGGTCACCCTGTATATACCAGATTCCCTATGGCCTACGCCACTTCTTTGTCTCTAGTTTCCATTTTCTTCTGTCATAACATGTTTCTATCCTCTTCAAAGTCTCTTGTTACCAAAAATACAAACATGTGTTAATAAACAGAAGTAGGTAAAATTCAAATTTGGAAATTAAATTGCAAATTTGGAATGAGGAGAATTCTGAATTTAATCCTTTGATCTGATTAAATGTTTGAATTCCAAATTTGAAAATTTTGAATCGTAGCATCATGAATTATTATTTGAAAAAAATTAATTATTGAAATATAGAATTAAAAAAATTCGTTAGTTCAAATTTCGAATTCCTGAATTCTGGTCATTTGATTTAAGGAAATATAATTCCAAAATTTGCAAATTTTGAATAATAAATATCTCAAATTCCTGAATTTGAAAAAAATTCAAATTTGGAAATTGTGGGTCATTTGAATCCGGCTCTCCAAATTTTGAAATCTTGGAATTTCGAAAACAAGTTGTGAATTCTTAAATCTGAAAATTGTAAATTTCGAATGATAAGAATTATGAATTTAATACTTTGGAGCGATTAAATGTTGAGTTCCTAAATTCCGAATTTGAAAACTCTAAATCGTAGAATCTTGAATTTGGAAATTTTTAATTATAGAAATACTGAATTAAAAAAAAATTATCAATTGAAATTTCGAATTAATGAATTCTGATCATTTGATTTAAGTAAATCCATTTCAGAATTTGCTGATTTTGAATAATAAAGATCTCCAATTCCTGAATTTGAAAAAAAAAATTAATTTTGAATACTAAAAATTCCAAATTGTGAAATTGTGGGCCATTTCCCGGCTTTCCACATTTTGAGATTTTGAAATCAATTCTTAACTCGGATTTTTTTAATTTCGAATGATATGAATTCTGAATTTAATACTTTGACCGATTAAATGTTGAATTCCTGAATTCCGAATTTGGAAAATTTAATTATTGAAATACAGAATAAAAAAAAATATATTTGTTGAAATTTCGAATTCCTGAATTCTGATCATTTGATCGAAGGAAATATAATTTCAGAATTAGCAGATTTTGAATAATAAAGATCTCAAATTCCTGAGTTTGGAAAAAAATTGAATTTTGAATACTATAAATTCCAAATTTGGAAATTGTGGGCCATTTGAATCCGGCTTTCCACATTTTGAAATTTTGGAATTAATTCTTGAGTCGGATTTTTTTTTTATTTCGAATGACATGAATTCTGAATTTAATACTTTGACCGATTAAATGTTGAATTCCCGAATTCCGAATTTGGAAAATTCTAATTATTGAAATACAAAATTCAATAAAATATATTTGTTGAAATTTCGAATTCCTGAATTCTGATCATTTGATTTAAAGAAATGTATTTCAGAATTTGCAGATTTTGAATCATAAAGATCTCAAATTCCTGAATTTGAAAAAAATTGAATTTTGAATACTAAAAATTCCCTAATTTTGAAATTGTGGCCTACTTCAACTCGGCTTTCCACATTTTGGAATCAATTCTTAAATCGGATTTTTTTTACTTAGAATGATATGAATTCTGAATTTAATATTTTGACCGATTATATGTTGAATTCCTGAATTCCGAATTTGGAAAATTTTAATTATTGAAATACAGAATTAAAAAAAATTATTTGTTGAAATTTCGAATTCCTGAATTCTGATCATTTCATTTAAAGAAATGTATTTCAGAATTTGCAGATTTTGAATAATAAAGATCTCAAATTCTTGAATTTGGAAATTTGTAAATATTTTGAAATTGTAGAATTTTGAAAACTCGAGATGTCAATAATTCTTAAATTTGAAAATAGCAAATTTTGACTAATGAGAATTCTGAATTTACTTTTTTGGTCCGATTAATTTGGAAAATTTTAATTATTGAAAAACAGATTTAAAAAATTTTTTAGTTGAAATTCCGAATTCCTGAATTCTAATCATTTGATTTAAGAAGATATAATTCTAGAATTTGCAGATTTCAAAAATATATATCTCAAATTCCTAAATTTGGAAAATTTTCAATTTCGAAATCAAGTTGTGAATTCTTAAATCTGAAAATTGTAATTTTCGAATGATAAGAATTCTGAATTTAATACTTTGGGGCGATTAAATGTTGAGTTCCTGAATTACAAATTTGAAAATTTTAAATCGTAGCATTCTGAATTTGGAAAATTTTAACTATTGGAATACAGAATTTGTGAAACTTTACTTGATTTGATGAAATATAACTCCAGAATTTCCCGATTTTGAATAATAAATGTCTTAAATTCCCGAATTTGGAAAAATTGCAAATTTGGAATGGTGTACTTCCTCAAAGTTTTACTTCTAGGGGTATATTTTACAGGTGTCTTCAAGATCTCCTCAGAATGCAATTTTCTATAAGACTTTCGTTCCTTACTCTGTATAAATCCTTCAAGTCGAAAGAAACTAATCTTATGCGAGACACCCTGTATAATATTTATGAGTTGAACTGAACGACTACAAATTAAATGTACATTTTCAAAATTATTTAATATTTAGCATTTTTTTACAACAATCAGGTACCTTTTACAAGTTCCTTTCGTGTATTTTGCATCGTCAATCCTGTTTCCTTTCTGATTTTAAATTGATAATCCTCATAAATTACTCAAACGTATGCGTGCACTGTTTTCAAATAAAGTCGTTAGGCTGCACATTGGGGTACATAATGATATTTAATGGGGTCCGCCCTGCTCTGTGATAAATGAAATATTTCCGTTTATGACTAACACGTTCCGAGAAGCAAGAGATTTTATTTGAAAAGTAAATAACGTCTAAAGTGAAAGACGCCCTAAAGAAGGGATCGGTGTGGGTGCACCATTTTAGGGTGCGTACAGACAACAGAGATGCATGCTGCCGATTAAAAAAAACATGTTTCGGTTTGTATATATCTAGTAGTTTGAAAATGAGTGAAGTGACTGGGACGGGTTGCATCCGATTAAAAAACCACGTGGCACGTGGCTGAGTCACCACCGGAAACTCTTTGTATTTATATTTCTACCAAATCTATCGACATTCTCAGCTTAATCATTGTAGTGATACCGTTTGTTCCGAACATGTGTTCTGGTGGCGTCAGGTCATAAACTTCGCTACTATATACTGTCTGCTGTGCTGCCTACGTTTCTACGATGGTCATAAGATAAATCTTTATTTGCCCTACGGGCTTTCTGATTCCTATACATATACAAATAAACTTAACAATTATAATAATAAAAAAAAACTAAATAAAATTCTCTATTTCTTCTCCCTTCTCCCTCCTCTTCCATACCTCTTTCATCCATTTAATTTCCCTTCCATCTACATTTAGTATTTCCTCTCTTTCTTTCCTCTCTCTTTCTTTCATCTCACTGCACTCGTTCCACATATGCTCAATCGTCTCTCTTTCCTCATAGCACATTCTACACATTCTTCCTCCATCTTCTGCCCAATACCTATTTTCCCTCTCTTCATTTCCGCACCTAAACCTCGCCATCATCTTTCTATCTTTCTCGCTCTCCCTCCCCAAATACTTCGGTACTTCCTCGATCATACATCTTCCGTACTTCCCGTTGTATCTGGATTCTCTAATTCTTTCTCTCCTCTCTTGTCTATCCGTATCCTTATCTCTTTCACTTAGTTCTACATTCATCCACACGCCTCTTTCTCTCAGTCTCCCTATTTCTTTGCTTGCATACCCATTCCTCCTGTAGGAATTCTTCCTATCATTCTCCTCTGAATTCTTCTTTTTTTTTCTCCAGCACTCCTTTAGTATCCTACATTCTTTCCTCCCTTCCATCCTGTCTTCGAACTTGACCGCTCTTTTTCCCGCTTTCACTCTCAACCTATTCCTCTTGCATTCTTCTCTCACTATGTACCCTGGCGTTTGTCTGTACACCCCTAGCACCCACCTCAGATATTTCTCTTGCACCCTCTCTATCTCCTCTTGTTCTTTCCATCCCCAGACCTCTGCTCCGTACAACAACACGCTTTCAATAAGACTTTCAAACATCATCATTCTCCTCTTAAAATCGCCTCCCCACCTTCTCTCTCCTATTCCTCATACACATCCTATCACCTTGTTCGCTTTTCTTGCCAGTTCTCTAATATGTGCCTTATCTGTGGCTCTTTCATTGAACACATACCCCAAGTATTTGAATTCTTTTACTTGTTCTATTACTTCTCCCACCTCCAATCACTCTCTTCGTTCTTCCTCTTTCTCTTATTGAACACCAGCATTTTTATTTTCTTTACATTCACTTCTAGTCTTTTCTTCTTCACATATTTTCCTCAACTCTTTATCATTTCCTTAATTTCTCTTTCACTCTTTGCCACCATTACCACATCATCCGCAAACGCCATGCTCCACACTTTTTTCTACCTACCCCCCCCCCCCCTCGTGCTCTCTCTAACATTCCGTTCATATCTGCCACATACATCGTGAACAACAAGGGGCTGAGCGGGCAACCTTGCCTCACTCCCTTTGTTGTCACAAACCATTCACTTTCCCTCTCCCCTACCTTCACTTTACTTTTTGTCTTCTCATATATTTCCTCCACCTTTCTTCTTACCAGCCATTCATTTACCCCTTTCTCCCTCAGGCACTCAGACATCCTCTCTCTGTCCACCTTGTCAAAAGCCGCCTTGAAGTCTACGAATAATGCATACACCCTCCCCCCTTTCTTCTTTAACTCACTCTTCGTCAAGTGGTCCAGGATGTATACATTATCCATAGTTCCCCTCCCCTCTCTAAATCCTGCTTGGCTGTCTGGTAATGCTCCCTTTTCCTCTATCTCTCTGCTCATTCTTTCATTCAGAATTGATGCATACAACTTGTACCCTGTGTTTAGGAGAGTTATCCCTCGGTAATTCTCTACTTTATTTTTCTCCCCTTTTTTGTAAATGGGGTAAATTACCCCCTCTCTCCACCCTATCAGAAATCCTTCTCCTCTCCACACCCCATTCATTACCTCCACCAGCCTCTCTAGCACTCTTCTCGTCCCATACATCCACGACTCATTCTGTATTCTATGCTTCCCTGGTGCCTTCCCTTTCCTCAATTTCTTCACATGCCTCTCCACCTCTTCCATTGTAATTTCTTCTCCTTCAGGTTCTACTCGGTTTCTCTTCGTCTCTATTTCCGTTTTCTTTTTTCCTTTTCTCCCTCCAGCAGCCTCATGAAGTACTCCTCCCACTCATTCATCGTTATCTCCTCGCTCCCATTTTCTTTTTTCTTTCTCTCTCTATTAATATAGTTCCATACCTCCTTCTCTGTTCTTATTGCTTTTATCTCTTCCTCCTCTCTCTCCTTCTTCTGCCTCTTCTTCTCCCTGCATGTCTCTCTGTATCTTCTTTTCGCTTCTAAAAAGCCACTTCTGTTCCCTTTAGTCTTTCTCCACTTTCTTAGTTCTTTTATTGCTTCCTTTTTACGTTGCTCACATTCTTTGTCCCACCATTTATTCTTTCTTTTTGTTCCTCCACCTCTTACTATTATTTCTCTTTTTGTCGCTGCTTTTTCCAATATTTCTACCAATTCTTTCTCCATTTTCCCTACTTCTTGTTCTTTAAATCTTGCTTTTTCCAGTCTTCTCTTATACTCTTCCACCCCTTGCTCGTCCCATACTTTAATTATCACTTTCCGCATTTCCTCTATTTTTTCTTCTCCTCCTCTTTTCTCTCTCCCCCTTCCTATACTTATCTCTATAGACAGATGGTCTGACTCTACTCTTTCCCCTATTCTGAATTCTTCGACTTCTTCTCATGCTTCTTCGTTTACTATTCCGTAGTCTATCACCGTCTCTCCTCTACCGCCTATATTATCCGATTCTCGTCCAAGATGCCAAGCGGTGCAGACGGATTAACACAACTGTCTTGCAAAAAGTGCAAAAAGAACTGTGTAAGTGGCCCAAAATGTGATACGTGTGGAGCCATTTATCATTCTAGTTGTGCCAAGCTTTCGTCGAAAGTAAAATTTGTTAGTGATAACAGTGTTAACTGTTGTGTAACCACCGATGCAGAAGATTACAGTGATAGTGAATCTCAAACTAATGAAGTCGAACGTCTAGTAAAGGAAATTGAATATCTGAAACGAATTGTTCAACATAAAGATGTGTTAATTGCTGAATTAAACGACAAAATCGATTTAATGAAGCAAACTTTTTGTTTAAAAAACTACATTGATTCTCTGCAACGCCAAGGTCTTAGTAAAAGCAACGATAACTCCGCCAATATTATCTGGCCGGAAAAGAAAAGTGATCAAGTCATCGAACTCGAACAGAATAAAAAATTCACATTGGACGTCCCAAAACCCAAAACAAGTGTAAAATGCTTCTCCAAAAGCGAAGAAGCAGTAAATAATCTTGAAGATAAAAATCCGGAGCCATCCGGGAGCCAACCCTTACAGGAGAATGAGGGATTTACAGTGGTAGAAGGTCGAAGACGAAAAAAGGAAAAGTCGACGAGCTTACGCCGCAAGCCAGCTATAGGGACAGCCACTACTGTTGCAGGCTTCTCTAGTGCTCCAAAAATGGGGTATGTACACGTCTCACGTGTCTCGCCATCAACTAAGTCTGAACAAATAGTAAACCATTTAACATCATTGGTTAATGTTGTTAGCTGTGAGCAACTTAAGTCTAAAAACCCAATTGTCTATTCTTCATTTAAAGTGACGGTGCCTCTGAATCAAGTTGCAATAATTTTGGATGCCGCAGTTTGGCCTGAAGGTGTGTCAGTTAACAGGTTTTTTTTCAAGAAAACTCCAATGTTGCAGGATCACAGCTAGTGTCTTCAGCTGCTTTCAGTACAAATTTAGTCGTTTTATTTGTTAATATTCAATGTATTCGTAATAAGATAAATTTGTTAGAGGCTATATTACAGGACCTTGACATAAGCATATTATGTCTTGCCGAGCACTGGATGAAAGTCGATGAGATGGATCATTTATCAATAAACAATCTTAAGGTTTCTGATTGTTTTGCGAGGAAGTGTCACATTCATGGTGGAGTTGCAGAGCTCTCGGAGAGTTCACTCTGTTATAAACAACTGGACTTCATCAAAAACCTATCTGTTGAACTCCACTGCGAATTAGTTGGTATTTTCATCCCCAAATTAAATTTAGTTTTAGTTACATTATATCGTTCACCAAAAGGCGATATAAATATTTTTTGTGATAGTATTGTAAAACTGTTTAGTTTAATAGATTACAAAAAAAAATACGTTATGATCGCAGGTGATTTTAATGTTCATTTTCATACTGATGATCCTCATTCTCGACTATTGAGCGACTTGTTTTGAAGCTTTGGTCTCACATCTCAAGTACAATTTCTCACAAGAAATAAAGCTCAACTGGATAACGTATTTTCAAATACAACACCAAATAATATTAAGACTCATCCCATAGACTTACAATTGACAGATCATCTTGGAATTTTAGTCAATATAAATGTACCTTCCCCCCCCCCCCTTTTACCGATGCTCCAGTTACAAAAATCTTTCGTCCTGTGACTGAGTATGGCAAACTGACCTTTTTTAGTCTTCTTAGTTCTGTAAACTGGGACTTTATAAGTACTGACATTGATGTTAATAATAAGTTTGAAATGTTTCTTAAAACAATGCTTTTTTGTTATTATATAGCTTTTCCTGAAAGAAAATTTGTGTGTAACGTTTCTAAGCACACGGTTTCAAGGAACAGCTGGTTTTCACCTTACTTGCGTAAAATGCGTGAGACGCTAGCTTTTTTAACCGATGCATATAAGCTGCATGGAACCGTGGAGCTTAAAGAGGCATTGGTTAGGTTTAAGAAAAAATATAACTTAGCAATTAAGAATTCCAAAATTGAAGCAAATGACAAATATATAAAGGAAAATAAAAATAACCCAAGAGCGATGTGGAAACTCATCCCAAACAATAAACCCAAAAACAATGCAATATCAAAACAAACAACTCCGGATATGTTTAATAACTTTTTTGTTAAAATTGCTGAAAATATAACATCCTCATTACCATCACCTAATAATTCTGACCCCATCAATATGATGATGACTGATGTGGGTATTCCTAATCTTTTTCTATTTCAAGCCGTGTCCCAAATTGAGGTTCGTGATGCTCTTGGAAATTTACGTAACAGTAAAGCCAAAGATGCATATGGGTTAAGCGTTGTTCACTTAAAAGCTGTAAAAGACATACTTGTAGGTCCACTCACTAAACTTGTTAATCAATGTATTGAAGATAATGTCTTCCCTGACTGCCTTAAACTCGCGAAAGTCATACCTCTGCACAAAAAGGGTGACATTGACAATCCCACTAGTTACAGACCAATTTCGCTTCTACCAATTCTTAGTAACATTTTTGAAAAACTTTTGCTTAATCAATTGGTAAATCATTTACAAACCAATAACTTACTGTCTTCCAAACAATTTGGTTTCCGCAAAGGTTCTTCAACCTCCGACGCAATACTTGCATTTGTAAATAATGTCATCAATAGTTTTGAAAGTAAAGAAACTTATGCCGGGGCTTTTCTTGATCTGAGCAAAGCATTCGACTGTTTATCTCACGACATCCTACTGAGAAAATTATATTTCTTCAATTTTCATCCGAAAAGTGTTAGACTTATAATGAGTTATCTGGAAAATCGCAGTCAACAAGTCTTTTATAATAATATGACGTCTAATTTATCCAACATCGTCCATGGAGTACCTCAATGCTCCATCTTAGGACCAGTACTATTTTTAGTGTATGTCAACGATTTACCTGGTTACATGTTCAATGCGGACGTTACTCTCTACGCTGATGACACTACTATCGCTACTTCTGGAACCTCTGTGGAGGTAGCTAGAAACAAACTGAACAGTTCTCTAATGCGCGCTGAAAATTGGTACATCGCAAATCGTCTAAGCCTAGACAAAAATAAAACGCTTAATCTTTTATTCAATTGTAAAGAGTTTAATAATAATGGAGAACTTTTGAGTGTGGCTAGATACCTGGGAGTATACATAGATATAGATCTAACGTGGACCAAACATGGTAACT
Organism: Diaperis boleti; assembly: GCA_963583935.1. NCBI lineage: Eukaryota > Metazoa > Arthropoda > Insecta > Coleoptera > Tenebrionidae > Diaperis > Diaperis boleti. The sequence continues at coordinate 6,396,793 of OY757244.1, read as the reverse complement.
ATGTGGCAGAAAAAGTTTCCAAAAACATCTTTTTACTGAGACACCTAGCAAATAATCTGTCAGCACACATTTTAAGAATAATTTATTTTGCCCTAATAAACAGTCATTTAGAGTATGCAATTTTAGTCTGGGGACACTTGCAAGACTATTTAAACTGCAAAGGAGAAGTATCAGAATACTTGCCAATTTGGGATATCGCGAAGATTGTAAGGAATCCTTCGTGCGATTCAATATTCTTACATTGCCCTGTTTATATATTTATAAGTGCCTAAAATATCTCCATGATAACTCTACAAATTATACCAAATTGAGCTCCTCTCACTCATACGCAACAAGAACGGAGAATGTAACTTATCTAAATCTCAGACTAACTAAATCGAGAGACGCCGCTCACTATTTTTGCATTAAATTCTTTAATGTGCTACCGCACCAAATTAAAATGCTTGATGGGAAGACATTTCTCCATAAAATTAAGTCATACTTGATTGACAAAGCCTTTTATTCTTTTAATGAGTACCTCGACAACAATTTTAATGATTTCGAGAGTTGACCGAAACTCTTTCCCTTTTATCGTTTAGTTTCCCACTCCAACTTTGTGCATAGTTAATTTTGTTTGCTCTTGCCTATTTATTGCCTACTTATTTATTTGTTATCTGTTTATTATTTTATTTTATTTTTTAAAATTATACTATTGTAATTGAGTTGTTTTTTTTTGACGTGTGTAAGCTCAGGTAATAACACCTTTTTCTTCTATCCATTCCATCAACTTCTTCCCTTCCGCGTTTTCTTTCTTGTCTTTGGATTTTCTTTATCCCTCTCCTCTCTCTTCTTCCCAATCCCTGGCTCCTCTTTCCCCAATTCTCCCGTTAAAATCCCCTCCCAGAAGCAGACATTCTTCCCTGTTGTCTTTTAATGTTTCTTCTATCTTGCTTATTGTTTCTTTCATCTCTTTGCTGTACACTGTCACTATTTTCCACCATTTACTGTCTATTTTAACGTTTCTCACCATGTGACCTTCCTCTTCTCCCTTCTTTTTAGTATTCTCTTTTATTCCTTTTTTTACCCCTGTTATTATTCCCCCTGCTGCTCTTCCTTTTTTCTTGATGGTGATATAAAAGTCGTAAAAAATTTCAGAAATTGATTACAAATTAATGTTAATATTGGAAAACAATTTTTAAAATGTCTTGTAATTTTACATGTTAGAAAGTATAGTTTTATTATCGTACTCATTGTCTTGAGTAATAGCGTACTTCACTTGTTCATTCAATAATAAATACACTATTGTTAATCCGTTCGAAACCCATCGATCCCAAGCTTTTCTTTTATTCGGGTCCATTGTTCATCGGTCTATAGGCGCCACCCTAAGAAGGGGTTCCCGTGCACCGATGCTTGATAGGAAAACCGACGAACGCACTTCTGAACGGCGAGGGGTGAAACTGAATCATATCCTTGTCAGAATCCAAGAAACTTTGTATTTACTGGAAGGTTAACACTGGAATACCGGATAGATTGCATTTTCACGGGGAGCGGAACGAGACAGATGTACGTGCCGTGGAGATGGAAGTCTACGATAAATACGTATCACGTCGACGTCAAAATGACGGATGCCTTCAGGGATGACTCATAGTTAATATGGAATAGGCAAATTTCAACTGCTCTGTTGTCTCGAGAATTGTTGTAATTGCCAGAGATGCGTTTCGACGACATAACTAAATCGTATATTCGAAAAAAGTGATTTAGGGGACCCAACCTCCACTCAAAATGAATAATAATCTGGTCTCGGAGGAATATTAACTTTGAAACGTTTTGCTGTTCTTCGGGATAACGTTGTCGGTCTATAATGTGGTCGGATTTTGTGGGATCGTCGTGAGTGACGGTTGGAGCCAGGACGTTGAACCAGAAAAGAGTTTAAAAGATAATTGGCAAATATTATTTACCTAATTGGAACTCCAACTAAAAGTAAAGTAAAACTTTTCGGAATAATAATAAGTACACATCGGCATTTTGTAAATTTTAGCGTAGAAAAAATATGAAACAAATTGTACATACATTACAGTTCGGTTAATATAATCCATCCAAAATTCAATACAAGGAGAGCTCAAAACTAATTTCCTGAGTTAAAACATCAAGAAACAACAGCGATGATCGGATAAAAAAATCCCCATTATGAAGGGACTTGTCCTAATAAAAAATTATCAAGTAGGTGCTCACGTCACGTCGCGTCGGCTGTGCAAAATGTCGGAATTTTCCTAGTGCGATCGTTCTGTCGAAAATTGTTTGAAATTAGTGATTTTCTTCGAAATTACGGACTAAAATGTGTTTTTCTGTGAACTTTCTGTGCAAAGGAACCGGAGGAGCTTAAGAACTGCAGCTGCGATGGAAAAGGTAGGAATATTATTAATGTAATTCTAACGGGAGGCATTTTCGTAAAAATTTACTGAAATATTGTAAAATTGGCCAGTATTCACGACGTTGAAAATCTTTGCGGTCTATTTTGGTACAATGAGAGTTTCAGTTTTGGCGTAAAAGTTCGGTGACCTTTTAGGCAAAGTTCTTGAAGATCTTCGGGGGGCGTCGGGAGCAGGCGGAGCTTCCCGAAGTAATTTTTTTTCAAATGAATTAATTTAGTTTCATTTTTTGGTTTATCATAGTCATTGTATGTTTGACGGTATTTTTTATAAAATTCAATGAAGTACCGTACTGAAATTAATGCGGAATTTAATAGATACCTATAATGAATGGTCATCTAAATTTAAAGAGAAACCTTTTAGGTACACTAATAGAATCCTAATTAAGTTCGGATTGATTCTTCAATCATTTTGTCATAAAATTTTAATTGAACTGTTAACCCCTTTAGGGCTCTTATTTATTATTCAGCAACCATTTCAATTTCAAGGTGAATTTTGTTAGTCAATTCTAATTTTTTTAATTGTTTCACATTTGTTGGCTCAATATTATTGAAAACGTTTTAACTCTTTTAGAAGTGGTTGCTTTTAATTGTTTAGGTTTTAGTTAATGGAATAAATACCTTGTTTTTTATCTTACCCGTAATCCAAATAAAAAAAAAAATTGTTTTCTAAACGAAATGTTCCCGCATAATGCATAATGCTAATTTAACCAGTGGACTAATTATTGTCAAATCTAACGAGTGAGCAACAAAATTCGTGATCGTAGGAGCCTCTGAATCCAAAATTTTGAATCGATTCTTGATCGATACGATTGTGTAAAAAGTCATCGAGTAATGTAAATTGTAAACAGTAAAGTAAAAGAACCGATATAAGTTTAACAACTGCGATCACGAATTTTGTTGCTCGCTCGGTATAAATAGGTAAATACATCATTCTGTAGAAAATTTCACGTTTTCATTGTCTAGAAAAAATAACACAAATTAATAATTTTTATTTACTTCAAAAGGACAACCATATTGTCGTCCTATCGAATGTAAAGTTCTGATGAAACACCTGAGGCAGTATAATATTTATTATACCCTATAAATCATTCATACAAATTGAGAAACTGGGAAACTGAGAAACCAAGGTGACGAGATCCTGAGAAGCCAAAAAGTGAAAAATTGATATATGATGTAGTGAGAAACTGAAAAATCGAGAAACTGAGAAACTCGTAAACTGAGAAACTCAGAGGATGAGAAACTGAAAAACTGGAAAACAGGTAAACTGCTAAACTGAGAAACTGGGAGACTTAGAAACTTGGAAACTGAGAAACTGAGAGGATGAAGAACTGAGAAACTGAGATGATCCGAAACCGAGAATGGAAAGCTGAGCAACTGGTAAACTGGGAAAATGAGGAAACTGAGAAACTGGGAAACTGAGAAACTGCGATGATGCGAAACCGAGAAACTGAGTAACTGGTAAACTGAGAAACTGAGAAACAAGGAAACTGAGCAACTGGAAAACTGAGAAACTGAGATGATGCAAAACTGAGAAACTGGGAAACTGAGCAACTGGGAAACTGAAAAACTGAGAAACTAAGAAACTGGTAAACTGAGCAACTGGTAAACTGGGAAAATGAGGACACTGAGAAACTGAGATGATGCGAAACCGAGAAACTGAGAAAATAAGAAACTGAGAAACTGGTAACCTGGAAAACTGAGAAACTGAGAAACTGGGAAACTGAGCAACTGAGATGATGCAAAACCGAGAAACTGGGAAACTGAGAAACTGAGAAACTGGTAAACAGGAAAACTGACAAACTTAGAAACAGAGAAACTAGTAAATTGGGAAACTTAGAAACTAGAAAACTGGCAAATTGGAAAACTGAGAAACTGGAAATCTAAAAAACTTAGAAAAGAAGAAACTGGTAAATTGGCAAACTGAGAAACTGAGATGATGCAAAGCCGAGAAACAAATAACACAAATGACAAATGACAAATGACAAACCGGGAAACTGAAAAACAGAGAAACTGAGAAACTGAGAAACTGAGAAACTGAGAAACTGAGAAACTGAGAAACTGAGAAACTGAGAAACTGAGAAACTGACAAACTGGTAAACTGGGAAACTGACAAACTTAGAAACGGAGAAACGGAGAAACTATTAAATTGGGAAACTTAGAAACTAGCAAACTGGGAAATTGGGAAACTGAGAATCTGTGAAACTTAGAAACGGAGAAACTGGTTAATTGGCAAACTGAAAAACTGAGATGATGCGAAGCCGAGGAACTGACTAACCGGGAAACTGGGAAACTGAAAAACTGAGAAACTGAGAAACTTAGAAACTGACATGATGCGAAACCGAGAAACTGGAACACTGAGCAAATGGTAAACTGGGAAAATGAGTAAACTGAGAAACTTTGAAACTGGAAAACTGAGAAACTGAGAAACTGGGAAACTGAGCAACTGGTAAATTGGGAATCTTAGAAACTTAAAAACGGAGAAACTGGTAAATCGGGAAACTGAGAAACTAGAAAACTAGGAAATTGGGAAACTGAGAAACTAGAAAACTGGGAAATTGGGAAACTGAGAAACTGGAAAACTGAGATGATGCAAAACCGAGAAACTGGGAAACTGAGAAACTGGTAAACTGGGAAACTGTGAGACTTAGAAACTAGAAAACTGGGAAATTGGAAAAATGAGAAACTGGGAATCTGAGAAACTGGTAAATTGGCAAACTGAGAAACTGGTAAATTGGCAAACTGAGAAACTGAGATGTTGCGAAGCCGACAAACTGACAAACCGCGAAACTGGGAAACTGAAAAACTTAGAAACTGAGATGATGCGAAACCGAGAAACTGGAACACTGAGCAACTGGTAAACTGGGAAAATGAGTAAACTGAGAAACTGGGAAACTGGGAAACTGGGAAACTGGGAAACTGAGAAACTGAGAAACTGAGAAACTGGTAACCTGGAAAATTGAGAAACTGATAACCTGGAAAATTGAGAAACTGAGTAACTGGGAAAGTGAGCAACTGGTAAACTGCGAAACTTAGATATTGAGAAACTGAGAGGATGAGAAACTGGGACACTGAGCAACTGGGAAAATGAAAAACTGGGAAACTGAGAAACTGAGAAACTGGTAAACTGGTAAATTGAGAAACTGAGAAACTGAGAAACTGGAAAACTGGACAACTGGTAAACTGGAAAATTGGGAAACTGAAAAACTTATAAACGGTGAAACTGGTAAACTAGGAAACTGAGAAACTGAGCTGATGCGAAACCGAAAAACTGGAAAACTGAGCAACTGAGAAACTGAGCTGATGCGAAACCGAAAAACTGGAAAACTGAGCAACTGGTAAACTGGGAAAAAGAGGAAACTGAGATGATGCGAAACCGAGAAACTGAGAAAATAGGAAACAGGGAAAGTGGTAACCTGGAAAACTGAGAAACTGAGAAATTGGGAAACTGAGTAACTGGTAAACGTTGAAACTGCGAATGTAAGAAACTGAGAGGATGAGAAACTGAGAAACCGGGAAACTGAGCAACTGGTAAACTGGGAAACTGGGAAACTGAGAAACTGAGAGGATGAAAAACTGATAACCTGAGAAAGTGTGAAATGATGAAGAAATGAGCATGCAAGGGGAAATTGAGAAACTGAGATACTGAGAAATAAAGAAACAAAGAACAAAAAAACTGAAAACTGATATACTGAGAAATCGAAAAACTCAGAAATTCGAAAGCTTAGAAACAGAAATTTAGTAAATGAGTAACTTAGAAACTGAGAAACAGATCCTGAGCATTTGAGGAACTGAGAAACTGAGAAACTGACAAACTGAGAAATTGAGAAATTGAGAAATTGAGAAATTGAGAAACTGAGAAACTGAGAAACTGAGAACCTGAGAACCTGAGAAACTGGGAAACTGAGAAACTGAGAAACTGAGGAACTGAGAAACTGAGAAACTGAGAAACTGAGAAACTGAGAAACTGGAAAATTGAGAAACTGAGAAACTGCTAAACTGAGAAAATGGGAAACTGAAAAACTCTGAAACTGAGATGAGAAACTGGGAAACTGAGAAACTTAGAAACGGAGAAACTTGGAAACTACTAAACTGAGAAACTGAGAAGATGAGATCCTGAGTAGCTAAGAAACTTAAAAAAATTATGATGTGAAAGCGAAGTAGTGGGAAATTCAGAAACAGAAATTAAGGAACAAAAACTTAAAATCTATTTTGCAATATCACTAGATGAAGCATTGAGACACTCAGCTGATGATAAATTGTGCTGAAAAAGTAAAAAACTGGGATGACATACTGAGAAAGCAGTAACTGTGAAATTAAAATTCTTATAAAACTGGGAAACTGGGAAACTGAGAAACTGTGAAATGATGAAGAAATGAGCATGCAAGGGGAAATTGAGAAACTGAGATACTGAGAAATCAAGAAACAAAGAACAAAAAAACTGAAAACTGATATACTGAGAAATCGAAAAACTCAGAAATTCGAAAGCTTATAAACAGAAATTTAGTAAATGAGTAACTTAGAAACTGAGAAACAGATCCTGAGCATTTGAGGAACTGAGAAACTGACAAACTGAGAATTGAGAAACTGAGAAACTGAGAAACTGAGAACCTGAGAAACTGAGAAACTTAAAAACTGAGAACCTGAGAAACTGAGAACCTGAGAAACTGGGAAACTGAGAAACTGAGAAACTGGAAAATTGAGAAACTGAGAAACTGCTAAACTGAGAAAATGGGAAACTGAAAAACTCTGAAACTGAGATGAGAAACTGAGAAACAGGGAAACTGAGAAACTTAGAAACGGAGAAACTTGGAAACTACTAAACTGAGAAGAAGAGATCCTGAGTAGATCAGAAACTTAAAAAATTATGATGTGAAAGCGAAGTAGTGGGAAATTCAGAAACTGAGAAATTAAGGAACAAGAACTTAAAATCTGATTTGCAATATCACTAGATGAAGCATTGAGACACTCAGCTGATGATAAATTGTGCTGAAAAAGTAAATGAAAAAGTAAAAAACTGGGATGACATACTGAGAAAGCCGTAACTGTGAAATTAAAATTTTATAAAACAGGAAAAATAAACAAGCGAAGAGGAAAAGGAAATTGAAAAAATTAAATGAAAGATTTAGATATTGAAAAGCCAAAAAACTGAAAATACTGCTGTGATAAGGTACTCAGAAACTGAGATGCTGAGATGAAAAATACAAAATGGCGATGCTGAGATGCTGAGAAACTGTGATGATGAAGTACTGGAAAACTGTTTAACTGAAAAACTAAGAAACAGTGGAGAATTGAAAAAGAAACAAAGTAAGGTGCTAAACAAGTAAAGAGAAAAAAAAACACAAGAGAAAATGGGTAGAAACTAAGCAAGCCAAGGGAAACAATGAAACTGAAAATTTTACAATCTGAGAAACCATAAATAAGAAACAATAAATTTTACAAATAGAAAAATGAGACACTAAGAAACAAAAGAGAACCTAAGCCAGTAAAGATAAAAAATGAGCAACAGGCTGAAATACTCAAAAACTTAAGAACTGACATGCTGAGAAACTGTGATGATGAGAGCTCAGCAAGTGAAAATTTGATGTGATGTGGTAATGAGAAACTGAGAATTTCAGAAACTGGCAAAGTGAGAAATGATGAGATGCTGAAACAAAAAAACTAAAAAACCGAGATGATGAAACACTAAAATAATGTAATGCTGAAAAACTGAGACACTGAGAAACGGAGAAACAATCCGGAGAACTATTAACTTTGAAACGTTTTGCCGTTCCTCAGGATAACGTTGTCGGTTTATAATGTGCTTGGATTTCCTCGGATCGTCGTGAGTGATGGTTGGAGCCTCAACGTTGAACCGGAAAAGAGTTTAAAAGATAATTGGCAAATATTATTATTTATCTAATTGGAAATCTGACTACAATTAGTAAAGTAAGACTTTTCGGAAGGAAACTAGGAATAACAATAAGTAGGTACAAATCGGCATTTTGTAAACTTTACCAGTAGAATTTCTGTCAGTAATAATGCGCTAATTGTTGAATTTTTGTTATCAGTAGAAGTTGTAGATAATTCTAATCTAAAGGTAGTGACACAGAAAAAAATAAAAATATTATTAAGCATACATACATTTTGGATTTTCCTTTTAATTTATAGGAAATACATTATTTCGGGTAATATAATTCACCCAAAAATTCAATGCAAGGAAAGCTGAAAACCAATCAGCTGAGAAAAAATAACAGAGACAAGAGGAATGGTCCGTTAAAAGAAAATCATTAATGACCCTAAATTTTTTGCTCATTATGTAGGGATTTCTTCTAATAAAAAATTATCAAGTAGGTGCTCACGTCACTTCGCAGTTCGCGTCGGAATTTTCACCCAGTGCGACCGTTCTATCGAAAATCGTTTCAAATCAGTGATTTTCTTCGAAATTACGGACCAAAAGTGTGTTTTTATTTGAACTTTCTGGGCAAAGGAACCGGAGAACCTGAAGAACTGCAGCTGCGTTGGGAAAGGTAGGAATATTAATGTGATTCTAATAACGGGACGCAATTTCGTAACAATTTGCCGAAAATTGTCCAGTATTTACAAGCTTCAAAATTTTTGCGGTGTATTTTCGTGCAATTTTTAGTTCTGGTTTTGGCGTAAAAGTTCGGTGACCTTTTAGGCAAAGTTCTTGAAGATATTCGGGGGGCGTCGGAAGCAGGCGGAACTTCCCGAAGTAAAATTTTGTTCAAATGAAGGAATTTTTTCGTTTATAATAGATTCAGTGCTATTTTGACGTGATAATTTTATGCTCGACGGTATTCTTTATAAAATTAAAGGTAGTACCTTACTGAAGCTTCTGCAAAATTTCATTATCGGAGTTATCGTTTAAAATTATGTAAACAAGAAACCCTTTACACTATTAGAATCTTAATTACGTAAAATGTTTTCTTGCCGTATAATGCCGATTAATTCGTCAATCATTTTGTGACAAAATTTTAATCGAACTGATAACCACCAATTTAGGTTTCAAGGTGAATTTTGTTTGTGTCAATTCTGAATTTATTCATTGGTGCAAATTTGTTGCTCCAATTTCATTGAAAACGTTATAATTCCTTTAGAAGTGCTTTTTAATAATTTATTATTAAGGTTATAGTTAAAGCAATAAATCCCTTGTTATTCATCCTACCTGTAATTCAAATAATTTATTTTTATTTTATCGTACTTATTATCGTCAAATCTATAAATAGGCAAATAATTCTGAAAAGAATGTTGACGTTTTTACCATGAGAAACAATTACCAAAATAGTATATTTCGATACGAGTGCGCTGTCATGACACTTGTCGGGGTCGGGTGCGAATGCTTGCAACACGAGACGCTAGCCGAGGGTTGCAATGAGACCGAGCATCTGAAAAGTGACAGCGCTCGAGTATTGAACAGCACTTTTTGTATTGATTCACGCAAAATGAGAAGAAAAAACGAATTTACATCAAATTTTGAGGTTAGGTTGACAGTTGTCAAATTAAATACATAATGCTATAATATTAGTGATTAACTTTAATTCTCATTCTGCAAGTTAGTTCAGCAGTGTTAGTTGCGTAAAAAGAAAAAATAAGAAGTAAATACACCTTCAAGTTTTTTGGTAAACGGTTTTTTGCATTTTGTCAAAAATCGCTTAGAACCGAAAGAACAAGTTTTGGAATTAAGGGCCTCATTTAGTTAAGTATTTCATTATGCATTATGTCTTTCAGAGAACGAATACAAAAATATTGTTTTTTATTGTTATTTACTTACGCTTAGGGCAGTATATTATTTCTCAGATGAAGTATACAATTAGTGTATAGAATGCACTTTTCTAACATTTGCAGAATTTTTTTTTGTAAAACAGTAAAAAAAAATTTTTTAATTTTATTTAGAAGAAGCTAAGAAACTAGAAACCTGTTAAAGTGAGAAACTGCGAAATCTGATAATAAGTCTGACAATCACACAATCTGACAATCTGGAAATCTGACAATCTGAGAATTGACAAACTCAGAAGATGAGAAATTGGCAAACTTAGAAGCAGAAACTTAGGAAATAAATAACTCAGAAACGATAGAGAGGGAAACGGGGAGAGTAGGAGTCTGACATAGTGGAAGAATGAGAATCCCAAAAACTGAGAAACCGAGAAACCGAGAACTTGAGAAACTGAAAAATTAAGAAACTGAGAAACTGAGAAGCTAAGAATCTGATAAAGTGAGAAACTGAGAAACTGGAAAAAAAAAATTGAGAAGATGAGTAAAACCAAGAAATCGATAAACCAAGAAACCGAGAAAACGAGAAATCGAGAAAACCAGATACCGATGAGAAACCGAGAAATTGAGAATCTAAGAAATTGAAAACTTGGTAAATAGAAATCGAGAAGCTGAGAAACTGAAAATCTGAAAATTTGAGAATCTGAGAATCTGCGAATCTGGAAATCTTAGAATCTGAGAATTTAGGAATCTGAGAATCTGAGAAATTGGTAAATAGAAATCGAGAAGCTGAGAAACTGAAAACATGAAAATTTTAAAATTTGAGAATCTGAGAATCTGGGAATCTGGGAATCTGGGAATCTGGGAATCTGGGAATCTGGGAATCTGGGAATCTGGGAATCTGGGAATCTGGGAATCTGGGAATCTGGGAATCTGGGAATCTGGGAATCTGGGAATCTGGGAATTTGGGAATCTGGGAATCTGGGAACCTGAGAATCTGGGAATCTGGGAATCTGAGAATCTGAGAATCTGAGAATCTGAGAATCTGAGAATAGAATCTGAGAATCTGAGAATCTGAGAACCTGAGAACCTGAGAACCTGAGAACCTGAGAACCTGAGAACCTGAGAACCTGAGAACCTGAGAACCTGAGAACCTGAGAACCTGAGAATCTGAAAATCTTAGAAACTTAAAAATTGAGAAACTGAGAAATTGAGAAACTGAGAAGTTGAGGAACTTAGACACTAAAAAACTGAGAAATTGGAAAATAAAAAACAGAAACTGAGAAACCGAGAAACTGAAGGACTCAGGAACAGAAAAACCGAGAAGCTGAAAAATTCGGAAATTTAAGAAATTTTTAACTCAGAAACTGAGAAACAGTGCCACACGGAAACTGAGAGACTGAGAAACCGAGGAATCGACAAACCGAAAAATTGAGAGACTGAGAAACTGAAAAACTGAGAACCTGAAAAACTGAGAAACTGAAAAACTGAGAAATTGGGAAAATAAAAAACAGAAACTGAGAAATTGAGAAAAGGAGAAACACAGAAATTGGGAAATAGAAATCGAGAAGTTGAGAAACTGAAAAACTGAGAAACAAAAAACAGATGATGAAAAAACGAGAAACCGAGAAACCGAGAAATTGGGAAACTGAGAAATTGAGAATCTAAGAAACTGAGAAAGTGAGAAAATGAGAAAATGGGAAAATGGAAAACAGAAACTGAGAAATTTGGAAACTGAGAAATTGAGAATCTAAGGAACTGAGAAACTAAAAAAGTGAGAAACTGAGAAAGTATGAAACTTAAAAACTGAGAAAGTGGGAAATTAAACAACAAGATATGATAAGGTGAATCTGAGAAACTGAGAACCTGAGAAACTGAAAAACAGAGGAAATAAAAAAGCTGAGAAATCGGGAAATCGAGAAACCGAAAAACTGAGAAACTGAAAAACTGGGAAACTGAGAAACTGAGAAACTGAGAAACTGAGAAACTGAGAAGCTAAGAACCTGAAAAACTGAGAACCTGAAAAACTGAAAAACTGAGAAATTGAACAACTGAGAAATTGAGAAAACAAAAAACAGAAACTGAGAAACTGAGAAAAGGAGAAACAGAAATTGTGAAATAGAAATCGAGAAGTTGAGAAACTGAAAATCTGAGAAACAAAAAACAGATGATGAGAAAACCAGAAACCGAGAAACCGAGAAATTGGGAAACTGAGAAATTGAGAATCTAAGAAACTGAGAAAATCGGAAAATGGAAAACAGAAACTGAGAAATTCGTAAATAGAAATCGAGAAGTTGAGAAGCTGAAAATCTGAAAAATTAAAAATTAAGAATGGGAATCTGTAAAACAGAGAAACTGAGAAATTTGGAAACTGAGAAATTGAGAATCTAAGGAATTGAGAAACTGAAAAAGTGAGAAACTGAGAAATTGAGAAAATAAAAAACAGAAACCGAGAAATTGAGAAAAGGAGAAACAGAAATTGGGAAATAGAAATCTAGAAGTTGAGAAACTGAAAATCTGAGAAACAAAAAACAGATGATGAGAAAGCCAGAAACCGAGAAACCGAGGAATTGGGAAACTGAGAAATTGAGAATCTAAGAAACTGAGAAAATGGGAAAATGAAAAACAGAAACTGAGAAATTCGTCAATAGAAATCGAGAAGTTGAGAAGCTGAAAATTTGAAAAATTAAGAATGGGAATCGGTAAAACTGAGAAACCGAGAAATTTGGAAACTGAGAAATTGAGAATCTAAGAAACTGAGAAACTAAAAAACTGAGAAAGTGAGAAACTGAGAAATTGAGAAACTGAAAAACTGAGACACTGAGAAACTAAGAAACTGAGAAACTGAGAAACTGAGAAACTGAGAAACTAAGAAACTGAGAAACCAAAAAATTGAGAAACTAAGGGACTGAGAAACAGAAAAACCGAGGAGCTAAGAAATTCGAAAATTTTGGAAATTAATAACTCAGAAACTGAGAAACAGGGTAACACGGAAACTGAGAGACTGGGAGACTGAGAGACTCGGAAACTGAGAGACTGATAAACCGAAAAACTGATACTGAGAAACAGAGAAACTGAGAAGCTGAAAAACTGAGAAACTGAGAAACTGAAAAACTAAAAAACTGAGAAACTGAGAAACTGAGAAACTGAGAAACTGAGAAACTGAGAAACTGAGAAACTGAGAAACTGAGAAAATGAGAAACAGAAACAGAGAAGCTGAGAAGCTGAGAAGCTGAGAAGCTGAGAAGCTGAGAAGCTGAGAAGCTGAGAAACTGAGAAACTGAGAAAATGAGAAACTGATAAACTGAGAAAATGAGGAACTGAGAAACTGAGAAACTGAGAAACTGTAAAACTAGAAACTGAAAAATTGAGAAACTTGGAAACAGAAGTTTAGAAAATGAGTATGTAATTGAGCAAAATTTTATTGAAAGTGCGAAATTGGTTATTTGTTGTTTTATACTTTATTGGCTTCTTTCCCTATAATAATTTATTTTTATGTAGGGATTATTGCATTTACTGTTTTAAAGTTAAAAACGAAAATTTAGAAATTGTGTAACTGATAAACTGAGAAGCAGGGAGACGGAAAATCTGAGTGAATGGGAGTCTGATATAATAGGGGACCGAAACACGGAAAGACTGGGAAACCGAGAAAGAGAGAATCCGAGAAATTAGGAAATTGAGAAGCTCATAATTTGAAAAACTGAATGGCTTATATGCTGAAAGACTGAAAAACTGAGATGATGAGATACTGAGAAACTGATAAAATGATAATCTGGGAAGCTGAGAAACTGATGCGTTTGATCAGATACTGAAAACTAAAATTTGAAAAACATACTAAAAGTAAAGCAAGCGAAGAGAAAAATAGAAATTGAACTGACAAAGTATTAATTTGAGAAACAGGGGACAAATTATAATCAAGCGGAGAAAATTTAAGATATCAAGGTTATGTCGACTGCAAAACTAAGAATCTGAAAGAATTCAGGTGAGGAGAAGATGCGATAGTGAGAAACTGGAGCAACTACGAAACTGAGATGGCTTGAAACTGAAACTGAGAAACAGAGGAGAAATAGGCAAGGGAAGAGAAACTGAGATGATAAGATAGTGAGAAACCAAAAAACTGAAATATTGAGATGAGGAAATGATGAGATACTGCGAAACCGGATGAAATGAGAAACTAATATCTCAGGTAACTAAGAAACTGAAAATCTGACTCTAGATTCCAAAATTTACTATGTTGTTTATTGATTTGAAAGGTCTAGACAGAATAAATTAAAGCTATTTTTGGTCTAGTGGATATGCACGAGTATTATGACTGTCAACAATACTATGATTAATACAGATAATACTATAATAAAAATTAAATAATAGAACATACCGACACCAGATTGGTAACCAAAATCGTAACGATAATGTTTATGAGGATTTCTACTGAAAATATACGTAAATCTCAAAATATTGCACATTTGCAGTTTTATTAAAATAGTTGCTGGTCAATAGGTTTGGACCCGTTAAAATTTCATTTAATCATTAATTTAATGCAATTAATTCATGAATTAACTATTAAATTTTATGCATTTTTGTGCTCTGTAAAATTACCTATATTTATGACATGTCTGCATTTTAAATTAAATTTAAAAGCTTTTGTGGTAACTGCAGACGTTCTTTTGTACTGGGATGAAAATTATATATTATAATACTTGGAATATATTGGAGGAAAGATAGTTTGATAGCCCTCTCGTATTGAGATATTAAATATCTTTCGATATCGTATTCCACATTACGTCCAGATTGCACGGGCGTTCCGTACCCGACCATTTACCGCAAACGCAAAAGGCCAAACCGAGCTGCTAAAACTAGAAATAATAAACAAAACATTGCATTAAAGATGGCCGCAAACTTGAGCTCCGACCACACGGCACAACCCTAGGGTTATTAACAACGCAACGTTTGCTTTTATTAGAGTTAGTTATGCCTTTTAATAAAGAAGACCACCCTCGGTTACGTAAATAACGTAATCGTGCGCCAATAAAACGCAGAACAAGTTCAGGGTGTCGACGCTCATTGGTCATTAGAACCATCTAATGAGGGCTAATTATATAGGTATTTTAATTAAGTCAAACTACCATCTGTTGACCCGTGAAAATTTAGTGACCTTAATAATGCTAACGCTATAGTTACTTGAGCAGGCGGCATCACACAATTAAACGTGCTTATATCGTCATTTGAATGATAATTGCGTTTATACTAACTTGGCGAATAATTGGAGTCGACAAATAAATTGTTCTCCTGGCTGCGGCATAGCGGGTCCAATTCCCGATTTGAATTTTAATATGGAAACTAAAACCAATTTCGAATTTTTATCTGATTCGGGAGTCTATTAAATGGAGGCGCGAAATCGGCGGGGATTTCGATAACCTACCTGGTGGTTCGGCAGTTGTGATGCCTTTCATTTAAATGTTCAAATTAAAATAATTGGTGAATAATAAGTCGTTAAATTATTAAAATTAGTGGTCGCCCGTCGTTCAATCACGCGCACAAACACATATCCGTGTAGTTTTTTTTTAGTGTCGAAAACACTTATAATGAGGTCTAGTTCAGAATTGAATAAGCTATGAATGATATCACACAACACTTCATATCAAAATAGATCTGTTCCAACATTTTTCTGTAAGTTTTTGGAAATCAGAGTTTTCAGGGTGCAAATTTTAGTTGGTATACTGTATTTGCCTGTACCTATTTCAAGCGTGTTTTTTAATGTTTAATATTAATTAAGGTAAGAGATGTAAACAATTTTTGTAGATTTTCAGTAGGTCACTTGCTTCAGGGACAAGTTCATGTTTATCTTCAGTTTTTGTGCGAGCAGATTTTTTACCTTTTAGGGAGCGTCCATTAATTAAGTAAGTCGATTTTGGCGATTTTTTGACTTTAGAATTACACAGTGAAAAAATCGAACAATAAAATATTTAAGTAGGAACTACTAAAATTCTTTTTGGCGTTTCTTATTCACGTCGCTTCACGACATTTCAAGTCCTTTCAAATCGCTTCAAGTTTCTTCAAGTCGTTTCAAGTCCTTTCAAAATATTTCAAGTCCCCTCAAGTCCCTTTAAAATATTTTAAGTCTTTTCAATTCGCTTCAAGTCTTTTACGTCGTTTCAAAACATTTCAAATGTTTTGAGTCGTTTCAAGTTTCTTTAAGCCGCTCTCTTCAAATCGCTAAAAGACATTTCAAGTCTTTTCAAGTAGCTTCCCGTGGCTTCAAAATATCTGAAGTCTTCCCAGGTGAGGACTCTTCAAGACATTTCAAGACTTTTCAAGTCGTTTTAATCTCCTTCAAAACATTTCAAGTCACCTCACGTCCCTTCAAAACATCTGAAGTTTTTTCAATTCCCTTCAAGTCTTTCAAGACATTTCAAATCCTTTCAAGTCGCTTCAGGATATTTCAAGTCTTTTCAAGTGGCTTCCAGTTCCTTCAAATATTTGAAGTCTTCCCAGGTCACTTTAAAACTATTCAAAACATTTCAAGTCTCTTCAATTCCCTCCAAATCTTTTTAGAAGATCTAATAGATAGATTTTAGAAGATATAATTCTTGAATTCCATATCGCGTAATTCCCTAATTCCATGAATTCGTTATTTTGAAAATTTGTAAATTCATAATTTCACAATTTTATAATTTTTTTACAATTTAGAAATGTAGTAGTTTCATTATTCCGTATATACCTATCGCTGGAATTTCGTAATTTAGGAACTTCGCAGCTTCATAATTTCGTAATTTAAAAATTTTTGCAGTTTCATAAATCCCTATCACGGTATTCCGTATTTTCGCAATTTACAAATTTTGTAATTTCAATAAATTTAATTCCAGTAAATTTAATAATTCTTCTCATAAACTCGTCATTTAGAAATTTCGTATATTTTTATGTTTATTATTCCAAAAGCTTACAATAAAATTATGAAATAAAAATCAACGAAATATATTTTGTGAAGAAATATAAAATTATGGAATTACGGAATTATGAATTTACGAAATTTCTAAGTAATAAAGTTATGTAATTACATAATAAGAAATTACGAAATTATCAGAATTATGACAAACTAGAAAATAAAAGGAAATATGAAAATAGTGTAAAGAAAGATCTTCTCAATTCTTTTCAAGTCCTTTTAATATATTTCACGTCGCGTCAAGACATTTCAAGTCCTTTTAAATCGCTTGAAGTTTCTTCAAGACGCTCCAAGACCTTTCTAAATGTCTCATATCGTCTCAAGTCCATTCAAAATATTTCAAGTCTTTTCAAGTCGCTTCAAGTCTTTTTAACGTATTTCACGTCGCTTCAAGACATTTCAAGTCCTTTTAAATCGCTTCAAGTTTTTTTAAGACGCTTCAAGACCTTTCAAAATATTTCACATCGTCTGAAGTCCCTTCAAAATATTTTTTTTCAATTCTTTTCAATTCGCCTCAAGTCCTTTCAAAACATCCCAAGTCTTATCAATTCGCTTCAAGTCTTTCAAGTCGTTTCAAGACAATTCAAATCTTTCCAACGCGTCTTTTCAATTGGCTTCCAATCCCTTCCAGATATTATTTAAAATCTTTCCATATCCCTCCAAGACTCTTCAAGTATTTCTTCAAACATTTCAAGTCGCCCCAAGTCCCTTCAAAACATTTCATGTCGTTTCAAGTTGCTTCAAGTCTTTCAAGTGGTTTCATAGTATTCCAAGTTCCTTCAAGTCGTTTCAACTTTCCTCAAGTTGCTTCAGAACATTTTAAGTTTTTCCAAGTGGTTTCCAGTCCCTTCAACATATTTGAAGTCCTCCCAGGTTGCTTCAAGACTCTTCAAGTATCTTCAAGTCTTTTCAATTCGCTTGCAATGCTTCCAATCCCTTCAAGAAATTTCAAATCTTCTCAGGTCGCTTCAAAGTCCTTTCAAGTCGTTTCAAGTTTCTTCAAGTCGCTTTATCTCTCTTCAAGTCGCTTTCAGTCCCTTCAAAATATTTTCAGGTCATTTCAAGTCTCTTCAATTATTGCTTTCAAAATATTTAAAGACGCCCCATGTCCCTTCACAACATTTGATGTCGTTTCAAGTCGCTTCAAGTCTTTGAAGTCGTTTCAAAACATTCCAAGTCTTTTCAAAGACGTTTAAAGTTTCTTCAATTCTGTTTAACTTTCTTCAAGTCGTTTCAAGACATTTCAAATCTTTCCAAGTCGCTTCAAAGTATTTCAAGTCTTTTCAAGTGGCTTCCAATACCCCTCCAGAAATTATTTTAAATCTTGCCAGATCGCTCCAAGACTCTTCAAGTATTTCTTCAAATATTTCAAGTCGCCCCAAGTCCCTTCAAAACATTTCATGTCGTTTCAAGTCGCTTCAAGTCTTTAAAGTGGTTTCAAAATATGCCAAGTTCCTTAAAGTCGTTTCAAGTTTCCTCAAATTGCTTCAGGACACTTTAAGTTTTCCAAGTCGTTTCCAGTCCCTTCAAGATATTTGAAGTCTTCCCAGGTTGCTTCAAGACTCTTCAAGTCTCTTCAAGACATTTCAAGGCGATTTCAATGCTTTCAATCCCTTCAAGATATTTCAAATCTTCCCAGGTCGCTTGAAAGTCCTTTCAAGTCGTTTCAAGTTTCTTCAAGTCGCTTTATCTCTCTTAAGGTCGCTTTCAGTCCCTTCAAAATATTTTCAAGTCATTTCAAGTCTCTTCAAATCGGTTCAATTATTGCTTTCAAAACATTTAGAGTCGCCTCAGGTCCCTTCAAAACATTTCATGTCGTTTCAAGTCGCTTGAAGTATTTAAGTCGTTTCAAGAAATTCCAAGACTTTTCAAAGTCGATTCAAGTTTCTTCAATTCTCTTTAAGTTTCTTCAAGTCGTTTCAAGACATTTCAAATCTTTTCAAATCTTTCCAAGCCGCTTCAGGGTATTTCAAGTGACTTCCAGTTCCCTCCAGACATTATTTGAAATCTTGCCAGATCGCTCCAAGACTCTTCAAGTATTTCTTCAAATATTTCAAGTCGCCCCAAGTCCCTTCAAAACATTTCATGTCGTTTCAAGTCGCTTCAAGTCTTTAAAGTGGTTTCCAAATATGCCAAGTTCCTTAAAGTCGTTTCAAGTTTCCTCAAATTGCTTCAGGACACTTTAAGTTTTCCAAGTCGTTTCCAGTCCCCTCAAGATATTTGAAGTCTTCCCAGGCCGCTTCAAAGTCCTTTCAAGTCGTTTCAAGTTTCTTCAAGTCGCTTTCAATCCCCTCAAAATATTTGCAAGTCATTTCAAGTTTCTTCAAATCGCTTCAATTTTTGCCTTCAAAATATTTAGAGTCGCCTCAAGTCCCTTCAAAACATTTCATGTCGTTTCAAGTCGCTTCAAGTCTTTCAAGTGGTTTCAAAGTATTCCAATTTTCTTCAAGTCGTTTCAAGTTTCCTCAAATTGCTTTAGGACATTTTAAGTTGTTCCAAGTTATTTCCAGTATTTTTCAAGATATTTTAAGTCTTCCCAGGTTGTTTCAAGACTCTTCAAGTCTCTTCAAGACATTTCAAGTCACTTTCAATCCTTCCAATCCCTTCAAGGTATTTCAAATCTTCCCAGGTCGCTTGATAGTATTTCAATTCGTTTCAAGTTTCTTCAAGTCGCTTTATCTCTCGTCAAGTCGCTTTCAGTCCCTTCAAAATATTTTCAAGTCATTTCAAGTCTCTTCAAATCGCTTCAATTATTGCTTTCAAAATATTTAGAGTCGCCTCAAGTCCCTTCAAAACATTTCATGTCGTTTCAAATCGCTTCAAGTCTTTCAAGTGGTTTCAAAGTATTCCAATTTCCATCAAGTCGCTTCAAGTTTCCTCAAATTGCTTCAGGACGTTTTAAGTTTTTCCAATTCGTTTCCAGTCCCTTTCAAGATATTTTAAATCTTCCCAGGTTGTTTCAAGACTCTTCAAGTCTCTTCAAGACATTTCAAGTCACTTTCAATCCTTCCAATCCCTTCAAGATATTTCAAATCTTCCCAGGTCGCTTGAAAGTATTTCAACTCGTTTCGAGTTTCTTCAAATCGCTTCAATTTTTGCTTTCAAAATATTTAGAGTCGCCTCAAGTCCCTTCAAAACATTTTATGTCGTTTCAAGTCGCTTCAAGTCTTTCAAGTGGTTTCAAAGTATTCCAATTTTCTTCAAGTCGTTTCAAGTTTCCTCAAATTGCTTCAGGACATTTTAAGTTGTTCCAAGTTATTTCCAGTATTTTTCAAGATATTTTAAGTCTTCCCAGGTTGTTTCAAGACTCTTCAAGTTTCTTCAAGACATTTCAAGTCACTTTCAATCCTTCCAATCCCTTCAAGGTATTTCAAATCTTCCCAGGTCGCTTGAAAGTATTTCAACTCGTTTCAAGTTTCTTCAAGTCGCTTTATCTCTCGTCAAGTCGCTTTCAGTCTCTTCAAAATATTTTCAAGTCATTTCAAGTCTCTTCAAATCGCTTCAATTATTGCTTTCAAAATATTTAGAGTCGCCTCAAGTCCCTTCAAAACATTTCATGTCGTTTCAAATCGCTTCAAGTCTTTCAAGTGGTTTCAAAGTATTCCAATTTCCATCAAGTCGCTTCAAGTTTCCTCAAATTGCTTCAGGACATTTTAAGTTTTTCCAATTCGTTTCCAGTCCCTTTCAAGATATTTTAAGTCTTCCCAGGTTGTTTCAAGACTCTTCAAGTCTCTTCAAGACATTTCAAGTCACTTTCAATCCTTCCAATCCCTTCAAGATATTTCAAATCTTCCCAGGTCGCTTGAAAGTATTTCAACTCGTTTCGAGTTTCTTCAAATCGCTTCAATTTTTGCTTTCAAAATATTTAGAGTCGCCTCAAGTCCCTTCAAAACATTTCATGTCGTTTCAAGTCGCTTCAAGTCTTTCAAGTGGTTTCAAAGTATTCCAATTTTCTTCAAGTCGTTTCAAGTTTCCTCAAATTGCTTCAGGACATTTTAAGTTGTTCCAAGTTATTTCCAGTATTTTTCAAGATATTTTAAGTCTTCCCAGGTTGTTTCAAGACTCTTCAAGTCTCTTCAAGACATTTCAAGTCACTTTCAATCCTTCCAATCCCTTCAAGGTATTTCAAATCTTCCCAGGTCGCTTGAAAGTATTTCAATTCGTTTCAAGTTTCTTCAAGTCGCTTTATCTCTCGTCAAGTCGCTTTCAGTCCCTTCAAAATATTTTCAAGTCATTTCAAGTCTCTTCAAATCGCTTCAATTATTGCTTTCAAAATATTTAGAGTCGCCTCAAGTCCCTTCAAAACATTTCATGTCGTTTCAAATCGCTTCAAGTCTTTCAAGTGGTTTCAAAGTATTCCAATTTCCATCAAGTCGCTTCAAGTTTCCTCAAATTGCTTCAGGACATTTTAAGTTTTTCCAATTCGTTTCCAGTCCCTTTCAAGATATTTGAAGTCTTCCCAGGTTGCTTCAAGACCCTTCAAGCTCTTCAAGACCTTTCAAGTCTTTTCAAGTCGCTTCCAATGCTTCCAATCCCTACAAGATATTTCAAACCTTCCCAGGTCGCTTCAAAGTCCTTTGAAGTCGTTTCAAGTTTCTTCAAGTCGCTTCAAGTCGCTTTCAGTCCTTTCAAAATATTTTCAAGTAATTTCAGGTCTCTTCAAATCGATTCATTTATTGCTTTCAAAATATTTAGAGTCGCCTCAAGTCCCTTCAAAACATTTGATGTCGTCTCAAGTCGCTTCAAATCTTTGAAGTCGTTTCAAGACATTCCAAGACTTTTCAAAGCCAACTCAAGTTTCATCAATTCTCTTTAAGTTTCTTGAAGTCGTTTTAAGACATTTCAAATCTTTTCAAGTCGCTTCAAGGTATTTCAAGTGTTTTCAAGTGGCTTCCAATCCCCTCCTGATATTATTTGAAATCTTTCCAGATCGCTCCAAGACTCTTCAAGTATTTCTTCAAACATTTCAAATCTCTTCAAGTCCATTCTAAACGTTTCATGTCGTTTCAAGTCGCTTCAAGTCTTTCAAGTAGTTTCAAAATATGGCAAGTTCCTTCAAGTCGTTTCAAGTTTTTTCAAATTGCTTCAAGACATTTTAAGTTTTTCCAACTCGTTTCTAGTCCCTTCAAGATATTTGAAGTCTTCCCAAGTTGCTTCAAGACTCTTCAAGTCTCTTCAAGACATTTCAAGACTTTTCAAGTCTCTTCCAATGCTTCCAATCCCTTCAAGATATTTCAAATCTTCATAAGTCGCTTCAAAGTCCTTTCAAGTCGTTTCAAGTTTCTTCAAGTCGCTTTCAGTCCCTTCAAAATATTTTCAAGTCATTTCAGGTCTCTTCAAATCGTTTCAATTATTGCTTTGAAAATATTTAGAGTCGCCTCAAGTCCCTTCAAAACATTTGATGTCGTTTCAAGAAATTCCAAATCTTTTCAAAGCCGATTCAAGTTTCTTCAATCCTCTATAAGTTTTTTCAAGTCGTTTCAAGACATTTCAAATCTTTTCAACTCGCTTTAAGGTATTTAAAGTCTTTCAAGTGGCTTCCAATACCCTTCAGAAATTATTATTTGAAATCTTGCCAGATCGCTCCAAGACTCTTCAAGTATTTCTTCAAACATTTCAAGTCGCCCCAAGTCCCTTCAAAACATTTCATGTCGTTTCAAGTTGCTTCAAGTCTTTCAAGTGGTTTCATAGTATTCCAAGTTCCTTCAAGTCGTTTCAACTTTCCTCAAGTTGCTTCAGAACATTTTAAGTTTTTCCAAGTCGTTTCCAGTCCCTTCAACATATTTGAAGTCCTCCCAGGTTGCTTCAAGACTCTTCAAGTCTCTTCAAGACACTTTAAGTCGCTCCCAATGCTTCCAATCCCTTCAAGATATTTAAAATCTTCCCAGGTCGCTTCAAAGTCCTTTCAAGTCGTTTCAAATTTCTTCAAGTTGCTTTATCTCACTTCAAGTCGCTTTCAGTCCCATCAAAATATTTTCAAGTCTCTTCAAATCGCTCCAATTATTGCTTTCAAAATATTTAGCGTCGCCTCAAGTCCCTTCAAAACATTTGATGTCGTTTCAAGTCGCTCCAAGTCTTTGAAGTCGTTTCAAGACATTTCAAATGCTTTCAAATTGCTATTTTTTCTTCAAACGCCGAATGTCGCCTACGAAATACAAATCTGACAGTTTACTCACGTCAATGAATTTCTGTGTAAAAGTGAACATCTCACTACTTCCCGATTATTTTCTAAGACGTCATACACAAGTTTATGAAATTCTATTTTTTTCAAAATAATGTAAACTTCAGCGCAAAATCCCTAAAAGGATGAAATAAAATTTAAATTTAAATTTAAAAATATCTAAATTATGTACGTTGCCGATTTGACAGGCCTCTCGAATTTTTCAAAGTGCACGATTGGTAACTTGAGCGGCAGACAAAATATTTTGCATATACGGCAAAAATGGTCAATTGAGCGGCAGAAAATACTTTGTTTGTCTCGGCAGAGAAATGGACATTTGTCATTGCCTATTGACGTATTCAATGTCACGTTTTTTTGATGCTTGAATATTATTGTGTAGGATTTAGTAATATGTTATGGAGAAACATGTTTTACTTACATAATTTATCTGTTTTCTCCGCAAATTTTACACTTTTTTTTGTGGAAAAAAAAATTACGTGATTGATATTGCATAAAAAAATAACATTTTCGGTAAGCGTTTTACTGCAATTATTTTTTGACAAATTTTTTGCAATGTAGCATGTGCACGTTCTGTTAAAATATTACAGAAAAAGTTTTGGCGCTCTGCCTAGCCGTAATAACTTTTAAATCGATAGACGTAAATTAAACTAAGTTCATCACATCACCCGGTAAATAAATAAAAGGTTATCGATCCAACCCTTGAAATTATGGTAAATATTCTAGGATCAGAAGCTAAATTCATAACGGGTTTTAGGAGTCGTCAATATATTATAGTACGTAGATTATATAGTATGCATTTATGTGACATTTGACGTAACCATCTATAATGAATAGAAGATGGTATTAACGGTTAGAGATCTAGTAGAATATTTCGACACTTTGCAGGGGCGAGGGCGAGTTTTTGTAGCAATGAGGATGAGCGCCTGAAAAGTGACAGCGCACGGGTTTTTTTTTTCTACCAATTAGAACCTTGAGGTAGGTCAATGCATTAAATTTAAACAAACCCGATCTTACATGGGGAAATTCAGTTATATTTTTTTATCGTCACTAGTGCGCTTCTTAAGTATGAGTGTTGCCGTTTGGGTATTCTTATAGACTCTAGTTTCTTACTCCGCGTAAAAACTTACACTCCCATAGGCAACATAAGAACTAGGCAATGTGGTGAAATAAAATTTTATTGTATTTATTACAGTAGTTTACAGTCAGGAGACCAGCACATGCCCATAAATAAATAAAACCATGAATAAAATAATATGTTGTTTAATTTCCAGGTTAGAGGATATATCAGAGTTGTGTGTTCAAATGTTGACGTGAAAGTGACAAATCTTTTAGATTTTTTTTAATTTACCCGAAGATATTTGCACGCGAAGTACAACTAAAGCTAAACTAAAGCCTACAAGAATACCCAATCGGGAACACTCAAACGACGTCAAGTGGGCCAGGGATTGCATCTCATCTCTGTCGGTCAGGTGCGTGGTCCTGACTTACCGACAGAGATGAAATACAGTCCATGTCCCACTTGACGTCGTTTTTTGTTGTACGCACGATACTTAAGAAACGTGCTAGTGAAAAAAATTAATCTGAATTTCCCCATATAAAATCGGGTTTGTTTAGATTCAATGCACTGGCCTACCTCAAGGTTCTACGTCATCACTAATAGCGCGTATAGGTTTAACATCTGTCAAATTAATACATATGTGGTAATATTCATATGTTTATTTATTTACCACTTTCTCCATTATGTATTTCACAAAACGAACATTGTAAATTTTCCTCGCTTTGTTAGATTGAGGCAACATTTTTTTTCATTAATTAACATTGGTAAAATAGTAGGTTATATCCCTGTGAGACTTACCTCATGGTCTAATTTCTAGTATATTCCAGACTATATAATTTCGTATATTGCTTCATTATTCCAGTGTTCGATAGAATACATTACAATTTACTGGCTATTATTGTCCTCTTTTATTAATCAAAATTTTTCGGAGAATGTCCTCGCATTTAATTTATAGAGAACTAATTAAGAAGTTACAAAAGCCAAAACTATTTATCGGTAAACTGAATTGGTGTGGGAATATTATTGAAAGATCCAATTGGTGATGGCTCCACTTTAAGCTCGTTATTTAAATAACGATAATTGAATCGTTTAAGCAGAGGGAAACTAAAGAAAAAAAAATGTTTTAGAGGTTCAGTGTTCATTTCCAAGGTCAGTATCAATAATCAATAAATCTGTAGGTTTATCGACAGAAATAGTCTTAACAATCTGACACACAAAACGCATACCAAGCTCATGTAGTAAGAAACGACATACGTTTGATTTATGGAGGTCGTCTCGACGAAGAGTTTTCTGAAACAAAATGAAAATAAATAATTGGTGTTATTTAATTGACTCAGTGAATGACATTTGAAGTTAGTATGATACAAGCCGAAAATACACGTTTCTGTCGCTCTCTTCTCATAATTTTAGATATGATGACTTTTTCATTCGAACACTCAAGTACTAAATTTTTCAAATAAGACTTTCCGCTGTTACAACTGATCCAATAAATTAATAGCGAGTTTTGTTTTCTCTAGATTCAATGGCTTGAAAGACAAAAACCGACGACAAAGAAGATATGTTCAGCTTCGTTGCCCTCTAATTTCTACTTTTTTTTTCCATTTTTCTTTCAAGCAAGCACAAACCGTCCAACTATCTTCCCCTTTCATAACTTCATGCTCGCGCAAAAATGCCGTGTTTTACCTGTTTTATTTCGAAACAAGCCGCTCTTCGTTGAGCGATTACGGAAATTTAGAAAACCTCACCACCTCCTCGCTCGAACTTAACGTCGTGGAAGTTGAGTATAAAGTTAGATATTCTTTGACAAATCTCTTTTCTATGAGATATAAAAAACATCTGTCGCTGCGCCACTACGACAAACTGAATAATAATGAAAGGCACTGAAAAGTCGGTGTTTTTCCAACTTTAACATTTTATGGTCTAGTTCGTTTTTGTCGCGAAGTATGTAAAGCAGAACTAAGCGTGTTGTTTGGTTCGACGGCATCATAGCGTGCATGGATATCTGGGAGCGCGCCGGAGGAAGGAGTTTGGATCAACAGTTGAATTAAGACTACCACTTATTACAATTATGTGAAGTGAAAACCAATCTGTCATTGATATATTGCCTTTCAACTTTAGCATCATTTTCTAACCAATTGTTGTATCAACTCTAAATGAAGCAAATTCGGTTAAAACATAACTCACTCTGTATACCAGTACATACACAATCCGCGTAAACATAAATAAATAAGAGTGGCTACTAGTGTCCAATACGTGCTGAAAGGATTCACTGAACTGATTAATATCCTGTGAAACATTTACCTTTCAACACTAGCTGTAAAATATGGTTTAGCTCTTGCATCAAATTTATTGATCTCATTTTATTATGAGAGTGGAGTTTATTACCGCATACAACAGATAACATCATAACAGCGGTATTTGCATATTTGGTTTAAAATTAACATTTCTTCACCTGTAATTTCAACAATATTACATTTACTAAGAATTTACTATTGTTAATTAAATCAACACATCAGATCTCGTGTTAAAGCCAATAGTGACATCTCTCCCATTTCTGCAGACTGTTTATAGGGATACATCCGGGAAAGAATATGTCAGATATTGCACTAAACGACTTTATTTGGCTTTATGTGTCTCGGATGCGTAGATACACATTTTTATAGCTTCTATGCACTCCCAGTCGTTTGCTCCCCTAATTCTAGTCGATTTGTGTTGACTATGAATATAAATTTTAGCGGTCCCTTCGAAATTGGTTCTGTCCTATCTGTGCATAACGCTGCTATTTCAATCTGTTAATTTCGGTGCTTGTTCAAGCAGACAACGAGGTCTCTAGTCATTGGGCTGGTTCACTTCCGTTTCAGAATTATTTTTTTCTATTTTTCGAGCACAAATGCGTTTATAGTTTATGGAAACAGATATCTCAAACAAACCTTAAGAAAAAACTGAAGCAGGAATGTAAGAGCAGAAAAGAACAAATTCAAAAACTGAAACACTATGATAAAAGTAATAAGAGAAATAATATTAAATAATTAATTCACAGTTTTACTCCCCAAGTTAACATCGGCGCGGCCGGCAGCGGTACACGCCATGGATACGAGTAGAAAGTTGCCACAAATTTCGAGATCAATTTCCACATCAAACAATCACTGAAAAAAATCAATACAGAAGAAAAATGTAAAGTAATGTATTCTAGGATATATACAGGTTGCACATAAAAAAACAGAAAATACATAATAAAAGATAACAAGAAGAGAACACGTGAAAATAATCAGGTAAAGAAGATAATAATAACAAAAACCAACAGTGGAACTAACAGATAAACAATCTACATGTCGTAAGTCGAGTGAATCATGAAATGGCAAACTTGGCCCCGCAGTCATCTCCCCCAATCGTTCAATCCCCTGCAGCTAATCCGTTCCAGAATAAAATATATCAAATTCTTTTATCACCGAAAGATCAATTTCAAGAAGCAAATGAATATTTATTTGATGCTGCTGATTCTCTTCTCAGTCAGAGTAGATCAAAAAGGAAAGATATTGTAACGAACGTGGACCCCAGATGACTCATCGCTGTCAATCGCTCATCAATTACTAGAATATGTTGGATTTATACTACAACGTACACGAGTATGACATCATCTTTTGGAAGATCCGGTACAGATCGAGAGCGCCATGGAACATCTGGAGGGTCTAGAAGCATTTAGGCGCCGGTATATTGATTAAAGAACCTTTCAACGAAAACCAGTCTAGTCGCATCAGTCAACCAGTCTAGTGAGTCAGTCGTATCATCGAAGATCAGTGGGTCCAGTAGGACAGTTGCTTTTATCTATCCGGAGTGCCGCGTATAGTGTATAGTGTAATATTAGAAGTATCAATAATTTGTACATAGTGTTCAAATAAATAAATGGAACCCAGAAGCGCTACAATATGCTAGGGTACCTCCGATACTGAGAAACGCAAGAATTTAAAATCTTAAGAAACCTGACTTGAGAAGTAGAAAAATCTGACGCCTTAGAAGACCTGAGATCTTAAAACACTCGAGGAATTGAGAGATACCAAACTAAGAATTTGAAGAACCCCACATCTGGGAAAAGCTGATATACATATATTAGAGAACCAGAACTTAAGGAATCTAAGGAATAGGAAATTAAACTTGAGAAATCTACAACTTTAGGGAACTTAAAAACTTGAGGAGTCGAAAAATTAAGAGTTCAAAATTTTAAGAACTTAAGATCTTAGGGAACATATAAGCCATTGAGAAAATTAATATCCTGAAAACTTGAGAATTGCAAGAACGGGATAATTTAGAAAATATGAGATCTTAGGGAACCTCAGATATTGAGATATTTAAAAACTTAATAAACCTAATTTGAGAACTAGAAAAACCTAACATCTAAGAAGGTGAGCATTCCAACAATTCGAAGGACCCCACATCTGGGAGAATCTGATATATTAGGGAACCAGAACTTAAGGAACCTAAAGACCTGAGACATTAATCTTGAAGAATTTAAGACTTTGGGGAACCTAGGACTGGATATTTGAGGAACCTGAGATATTAGGGAACATAAATCCTTGAAAAAATTAAGAACCTGATAATATGGGAAACCCGGTATGTTGGGAACCTCCGATATTGAGAAACGCAAGAATTTAAAATCTTAAGAAACCTGACTTGAGAATTAGCAAAACCTGACACCTTGGAAGACCTGAGATCTTCAAAAACTTGAGGAATTGAGAGATACCAAACTAAGAATTTGAAGGACCCCACATCTGGGAAAAGCCGATATATATTAGGGAACAAGAACTTAACGAACCTAGGGAATTGGAAATTAAACTTGAGAAATCTAAAACTTTAGGGAACCTAAAAAAAAAACTTGAGGAGTTGAAAAATTAAGAGAAAATTAATAACCTGAAAACTTGAGAATTGCAAGAACGGGATAATTTAGAAAATATGAGATCTTAGGGAACTTTAGATATTGAGATATTTAAAAACTTAAGAAACCTAATTTGAGAACTGGAAAAACCTAACATCAAAGAAGGTGAGCATCCTAACAATTGGAAGATCCCACATCGGGGAGAATCTGATATATTAGGGAACCAGAACTTAAGGAACCTAAAGACCTGAGACATTAATCTTGAAGAATCTAAGACTTTGGGGAACCTAGGACTGAATATTTGAAGAACCTGAGATATTAGGGAACATAAACCCTTGAAAAAATTAAGAACCTGATAACATGGAAAACCCCGTATGTTGGGAACCTCCAATAGTGAGAAACGCAAGAATTTAAAATCTTAAGAAACCTGATTTGAGAATTAGCAAAACCTGACACCTTGAAAGACCTGAGATCTTAAAAAACTTGAGGAATTGAGAGATACCAAACTAAGAATTTGAAGGACCCCACATTTGGGAAAAGCTGATATATATTAGGGAACCAGAACTTAAGGAACCTAGGGAATTGGAAATTAAACTTGAGAAATCTAAAACTTTAGGGATCCTAAAAACTTGAGGAGTTGAAAAATTTTAATAGAATTAGAATAGACAATTGCAAAAACCGCATAATTTAGAAAATATGAGATCTTAGGGAACCTCAGATATTGAGATATTTAAAAACTTAATAAACCTAAGTTTAGAACTAGAAAAACCTAACATCTAAGAAGGTGAGTAATCTAACAATTCATAGGACCCCACATCTGGGAGAGTCTGATATATTAGGGAACCAGAACTTAAGGAACTTAAGGACCTGAGACATTAATCTTGAATAATTTAAGACTTTAGGGAACCTAAGAACTTGAGGAGTTGGTAACTTGAAAAATTAAGATTCTTAAATATCTGAAGAACCTGAGATCTAAACCCTTGAAAACATTAAGAACCTGAAAACTTGAGAATTAGAAGAACCTAAGAATCTGATAATATGGAAAACCCGATATGTTAGGGATCCTCCAAAATTGAGAAAGGCAAGAATTTAAAATCTTAAGAGACCTGACTTGAGAACTAGAAAAACTTGACACCTTGGAAGAACTGAGATCTTAAAGAACGCTACTAATTGAGAGAACGAAAATATTGACCAAATTTGGGAAGCTAAGAACGAGCGAAACCTAAGAATTTGAAGGACCCCCACATCTGGCAGCATTTGATATATTAGGCAACCAGAATTTAAGAAACCTAAGTAGGTACTTGAAAAATTAAACCAAGATATTGCGATAAACGAATTGAAATATTCGAATATAAAAATGCAGCAAATCCGTGTACGAAGTAGAACACAGTTCTGATAGCAAAGGACTGCTAGTTTGTTTTACTAAAACTAATCCAGGGTGAAATCGAAATGTAAAAAATGTGGTAACACCTTTGGATGAGTAGAGTGCAACCCCCTTGGTTTAGGTTTTCTACTCCGCCCCTGTATCGAGATAAAATTCTTTAAAGTTTGGTTATTAAATCGGAGCACGCCACAGCACCCAGTGCAGTGTAAACAAGGACTTTTTGCGACATATCTTTAGTTCATAAATAATAGACAAAAACTGTCATCCTTTTTTTGATCCACCACATTCTGAAAGGGCCTCGAAACCGAAAACGTATCACGCGTCTCCTTCCGAAAATTGTACAAAAGTGCAGGTTCTTATTCCGCTGCGTTAAGTTTTTAAGCATTGTGTTGTTGACGGACGAAGCGTGTTTTACGTGAACGTGTGCAAAACAACAGTTTCGTATCAGCATCTGAAGTGCCGTGTCGTGGGTGAATTTAAATATAAATTTAACATAATGTCGTTCTTAGAATAACGAAAGAGTATGTTTCAAGCTTAAACACGCGAGCGTCAGGTCGTGTACTATGCTTTTCCTACGACTACTCCACAGAAGAAAAAAAAACAGATGATTTCTTCACTTCTTTTTTTTAATTTAAAACTGGAAAGCGGTGTAAATAGTCATGAATTGAGGTACTAACTTCTATTCTGTACAACTTTTGTTTAAAAAGCTTTGCTCTAAAATAATTAGGGAAGCCAATATTCTGAGCTTTCTATTTTTACATATGAAATCTCTTCAAAATTCCTTCTACACCACCCGTAGGGAAACCAAATTCAGCTGCTCATGTTGTTTTTCGCTAAAAAAAATTTGATTCTGTGTTTCTGAATTTGTTGATATCATATTGCCAACCTCAAAGATTTTCAAGTTCACAAATTTTGAAGATGTTAATTCCTGAGAATTTTAAGTTTTTAATTTCTTTGGTTTTCGGGGTTTTGACTTGGCTCAAGTGGCACATCTGTCTTCCGCGGCTGAGCGGATCTTCTTTTATGAGCGCGCTGGAGGGGAGACGATGACGTTAGCAGATGCGCGCGGTCTGTTGCAATGTAGTAAAGTCTTATCACAGCATTCTCTTCCGGACGGAATGGCAGCCGCTCCGGGCAAGGTAGCGATTCCGGAGCGCGCTTCTTTACTGATCAAAATA
This sequence comes from Diaperis boleti, assembly GCA_963583935.1. Classification (NCBI taxonomy): domain Eukaryota; kingdom Metazoa; phylum Arthropoda; class Insecta; order Coleoptera; family Tenebrionidae; genus Diaperis; species Diaperis boleti. Next base: position 6,365,063 of record OY757244.1, on the reverse strand, counting down.
AGTCCCATCCCAATCCGGTAATGGCAAGCATTTTTGGGTGGTCGTAGCGTCTTCGGGAAAGTTGCATAAGCTGCGCGCTATTTTTCCGGTTACAACGGTGAAAGTTTCATCCCGATCGGAGGTCAAGAAGTATTTTTAAGAGGCTGTTAAAGTTGCCAATTTGTGCGTAGGGAGCTTGACCTTGTCGAACAGTGGCACAGCCGCCCGCTAGCCTGCGGAGAATTTTCGCTTCAGAGCGTCGGCACTCGTCTCTTGGAATTTTTAAGTAACTTCGTTACAAATGTTCTCAGATTTTAAGTTTTTCATAATCTGATGGTTTCTCATAATCTGGAGGTTTTCAATATCTTAGCGCTTCAGGTTTATTGCGTTTTTAAGTTCTCTAATATACACAGGTTTTAAACTTCTTTTTTAGGTTCCCAGATTCTCAAGTTGTTCGTTTCCCGGACTTAAAAGTTTTACGATCTAATCTTTAGTTTTTGGATTTCTGCTTTTAAGTCTAAAAAAAAAAATACGAGTGTGCTTTAGACCACACGACTGAAGTAAAACTTTAGTTCGCAATTGTGAAAGTGCTCTTAATTTATGTAAGTTTATAAATGGAGCTAGAGAATCCTGAATTAATACCGTCTGCAGTATTGGATAATGCATGTTTCAATTTGTGGTCAACGAAAAGTCGGCAATGATGTGTAGCGATTAAGATAAGTAACGCAAACGCAAAACACGCAAAGCGCGTGTAAGGAGAAAAGCGCGAATTTACAACCCAGAAGACGCGGGTTCACATCCTGTTAAGGCAAACATTTTTTCTATGAATTAATTTATTGTAATATTGTTCGCTTCGCCCGATCACACTTTTCGTAACGCTCTCGTCACACATTCACCAGGTTACTCCAAAAGTCAAGTGTCCGTAAAGAAGTTTTACTTCAAAAAGTTCAATAAGAAACCTTGTTCCTAGACCATGACCATCAAGAACAAAGGTTTCACGTTTTCAAACTGAAAAGTTTTCAGTTTTCTGTATTCAGTGTCGTCAAAATTGAATGTTCATGCTGGCTGTCAATTTCTAAATCTTTCAGGTTTCAGACTCTCGAGTTTTAACCTTCTTATGCTTAGATTTTTTCAGGTCGTTCTTCGGGGGTTCTGGGTCAAAAATTCAATAATTTTTTTCTTAATTTGCTGTTGTTTTTTTATTATTACTTTATCTCTTTTCCTTGAGTTTTTTTGATTTTCCGATTTTTTAAAATTGTATTTATAGGTTTCAAGCTTTATGTTTCTTAGGTCCCAAGGTTCTCATTTTATGGGGATTTCATATTTTCAGATTAGCTTACAATTTTCTGATTTTCACGACTCAAGTTACATTTTATCAAGCTTTTAATAATTTCAGGTTGTGCGCTTTTCAGCATTTTAATTTTTTATATTTGGAGGTTGTTAAATTGTTAAAACCCCTTGTTTTCCGGTTCTTCTTTTTAAGGTTTTCATGTTTTCGGATTATAATGTTCTCAATTTCATATTTTCAAGGTTTACTATTTACTATTATTATCTCTGACATTTCTATGCAAAAGTGTCTGGATGAGCAGAATGATTTAATTTTAAGATTAATTTAAGATTTTAATGTCGTTAGATTACCAAGTTCCCAGGTTCCCATATAGTTCACTGGGCGAACGGGGACATGAACGGTGTCGATACGGTACCGGAAGGTATTTTATTTCCGAGTATTTGTCACCATGTTTTCGGAAAATTCGGTAACTTCGTTACAATATCGTGATGAATGTATTGTAATAGGAGTAGTGTAATTTCTACCGATTTTGACGGAAACAATGTTGACGGCTTTTCAAAATAATAATTGTTGGTAACACTGAGTAGAGCACATAAAATTATAAATTGTAGTTAATAGTGCCACCACATAAAATACTAATTTTTTGTCGTGAATTTATTAACCCCACAACTCAGCCTTTCAAGAGGGAGATCTTGCGTTCTATAAAAAGTATCATGCTCGAAAGGAACCTCGAGGATGATGGGTCGAGTTCATTTAACGCGGTGATTGATAATCCTTGTAAGTGACAATTAATTAAAGCAGGTATTTTTTCACAATTCGCGCCAATTGGACACACCCCAAAGACTGCCCGTTTTTACGCGACTTAACGAGACTGGATTTTAAAATCAAAAACAGGATTAAATGCTTTATCGCGGGACGAAATTAAGGAAACAGGCGGAAAAAAGACTGTCTGCAAACGTAAGTTCTCCGAATCCCGAGCTTGGGAATTAGCCTGGGGAGGGACGGCGAAAACCCGGAAACATTCCAGAAATGGATTATGTGGAGTTCAGACGTAAAAGTGGAAAAATAATTTCGACATTATTTTCAACGCATTGTTATATTGTCGACAGATAGTAATTTAATTTCGCAAGTTATTCCGAGTTTAATGGACATTGCCTTTCTATACAATAGGTCGGATTACATTGGAAACGGTCGGTCTGGACAATTAATTCATCTCGCCTAATTCCTTTATTGAACAGAATGATGTGTGTAATATACTTAAATGTTGGTGTGATAAAAAGGACTCATGTATACTATAAAGAGGGCTTTTATGGTCAGACAGGCATTCACAGTGAAGCCACATTGTTATCAGGAGTGAATTTAAATCATTGTTTTTGTTTCACGAATCCACAGGTGTTGGATCCTTATTACGAAAAGAACAAACAAGTGTAGAGTTTAAAATTCTGCATCTGTAATATAAAAAAATACGTGTGCTTTAGACCACACGACTGAAGTAAAACTTCAGTTCGCCATTGTAAAAGTGCTCTTAATTTATGTAAGTTTATAAATGGAGCTAGAGAATCCTTGATATTGCATGTTTCAGTTTGTCGTAAGCGAAAAGAATTAATTATTGTAAAATCGTGCATTAAAGAAAACTTCCGTTCGCTTCGCCCGATCACACTTTTCGTAACGCTCTCGTCACGCATTCACCAGCTTACTCCCCAAGTCAAGTGTCCGTAAAGAAGTTTTACTTCAAAAATATCATTGTGCGACCACTAATGGAAGTATTGAAAAAGTCGGCACTGAATTAGTTCACAAAGTGGTGATCAAACTATTCAAAACAAGATTCATTATTAATGAACTTTAGTAACTTTAATTTAAGTAAAAAAGAAATTAATAATCAATGTGTTTTAATAATTAGGATAAAATTAATATTGCATCAACAGTTGGCGTTGCTATTTAAGAAAATCGTTGATGACGTCATTGTGAAAAAATGGCTGGTTACTAAGAGTTTTCTAAGAAACGTTAATTTACGGAATAACTTCATAAAACAGCTATCTGCGGTTTTCTCAGTGTATTTGTAACGCAATCCCAAAATATAGTAGGAAAAATGTTTTCAAATTAAATTGCAAATAAAAACAAGAAGTACCACATGAGCAATATACTTCATACGTGGTTTAGACATCCAGTGTGTTAGGAACCCCAAATTCCTCGATCTTTTGTTATCCACAGGCAACACGATGTACGAATGTATGATGTTAATCACAACAACTTAAAATGTCTCAATCAAAGGCCGGCATGGATACATATTAGGAACCAATTCGTTTTCAGAGGTGTTCCATAAATTAATAGAACAAGTGGTTATATTTTGGCCACTTAATTCTGAAACACGCTGTAGACTTGTTGAGAAGACTCCTATTTACTTCTCCTGTTGAGGTCAAGTCCTTGTGTTGAATAGCTTTTGAAGTACAAATTTATCACCGAAACTTATGTGAGTGCTGCTCAATCTGACGTGGCATATAGTTCCGAAACTTATTATGATATGAATTTGAGATTTTAAAAACTTGTTGAGAACACTGTTATTTACTTATCCTGTTGAGGTCAAGTCCCTATGTTGAACAGTTAATTTTTAACCGATTTTGAAATTCAAATTTAAAACCGAAATCTATCTGTGCTGCCCAATCTAATGTGACATATTATATTTCCTAATCTCATAATAATCATATCGGTTTGAGATTTTAAACGCTTATTGAGAACACTTTTATCATGAGGTCAAATCCTTAAGTTCAATATTTTATTTTTTACCAAATTGGAAATTCTAATTTACGACCGAAAACTATCTGAGCAAGTTAACGCTACTCACATTTACAAATCTCACAATGATGTCATTTCGAGACTTTAAAGACTTGTTGAAAAGACTCCTATTTACTTCTCCTGTTGAGGTCAAGTCTCTGTGTTTAATAGCTTCTGAAGTACAAATTTATTACCGAAACTTATGTGAGTGCTGCTCAATCTAACGTGGCATATAGTTACGAAACTCACTATGATATCAGTTTGAGATTTTAAACACTTGTTGAGAACACTGTTATTTACTTTTCCTGATGAGGTCAAGTCCCTATGGCGAACAGTTTTTTTTTACCGATGTTGAAATTCAAATTTACAACCGAAATCTATCTGTGCTGCCCAATCTAACGTGACATATTATATATCCTAATCTCATGATAGTCATATGGGTTTGAGATTTTAAACACTTTTTGAGAACACTCTTATCATGAGGTCAAGTCCTTACGTTCAATATTTTATTTTTTACCAATTTGGAAATTCTAATTTACGACCGAAAACTATCTGAGGAAGTTAACGCTACTCACATTTACAAATCTCACAATGATGTCATTTCGGGACTTTAAAGACTTGTTGAGAAGACTCCTATTTACTTCTCCTGTTGAGGTCAAGTCTCTGTGTTGAATAGCTTCTGAAGTACAAATTTATTACCGAAACTTATGTGAGTGCTGCTCAATCTAACGTGGCATATAGTTACGAAACTCACTATGATATCAGTTTGAGATTTTAAACACTTGTTGAGAACACTGTTATTTACTTTTCCTGATGAGGTCAAGTCCCTATGGCGAACAGTTTATTTTTACCGATGTTGAAATTAAAATTTACAACCGAAATCTATCTGTGCTGCCCAATCTAACGTGACATATGATATATCCTAATCTCATGATAGTCATATCGGTTTGAGATTTTAAACACTTTTTGAGAACACCCTTATGATGAGGTCAAGTCCTTACGTTCAATATTTTATTTTTTACCAATTTGGAAATTCTAATTTACGACCGAAAACTATCTGAGCAAGTTAACGCTACTCACATTTACAAATCTCACAATGATGTCATTTCGGGACTTTAAAGACTTGTTGAGAAGACTCCTATTTACTTCTCCTGTTGAGGTCAAGTCTCTGTGTTGAATAGCTTTTGAAGTACAAATTTACTGCCGAAACTTATGTGAGTGCTGCTCAATCTAACGTGGCATATAGTTACGAAACTCACTATGATATCAGTTTGAGATTTTAAGCACTTGTTGAGAACACTGTTATTTACTTTTCCTGATAAGGTCAAGTCCCTATGGCAAACAGTTTATTTTTACCGATGTTGAAATTCAAATTTACAACCGAAATCTATCTGTGCTGCCCAATCTAACGTGACATATTATATATCCTAATCTCATGATAGTCATATCGGTTTGAGATTTTAAACATTTTTTGAGAACACTCTTATGATGAGGTCAAGTCCTTACGTTCAATATTTTAGTTTTTACCAATTTGGAAATTCTAATTTACGACCGAAAACTATCTGAGCAAGTTAACGCTACTCACATTTACAAATCTCACAATGATGTCATTTCGAGACTTTAAAGACTTGTTGAAAAGACTCCTGTTTACTTCTCCTGTTGAGGTCAAGTCTCTGTGTTGAATAGCTTCTGAAGTACAAATTTATTACCGAAACTTATGTGAGTGCTGCTCAATATAACGTGGCATATAGTTACGAAACTCACTATGATATCAGTTTGAGATTTTAAACACTTGTTGAGAACACTGTTATTTATTTTTCCTGATGAGGTCAAGTCCCTATGGCGAACAGTTTATTTTTACCGATGTTGAAATTCAAATTTACAACCGAAATCTATCTGTGCTGCCCAATCTAACGTGACATATTATATATCCTAATCTCATGATAGTCATATGGGTTTGAGATTTTAAACACTTTTTGAGAACACTCTTATCATGAGGTCAAGTCCTTACGTTCAATATTTTATTTTTTACCAATTTGGAAATTCTAATTTACGACCGAAAACTATCTGAGCAAGTTAACGCTACTCACATTTACAAATCTCACAATGATGTCATTTCGAGACTTTAAAGACTTGTTGAAAAGACTCCTATTTACTTCTCCTGTTGAGGTCAAGTCTCTGTGTTGAATAGCTTTTGAAGTACAAATTTACTACCGAAACTTATGTGAGTGCTGCTCAATCTAACGTGGCATATAGTTCCGAAACTCACTCTGATATCAGTTTGAGATTTTAAACACTTGTTGAGAACACTGTTTTTTACTTTTCCTGATGAGGTCAAGTCCCTATGGCGAACAGTTTATTTTTACCGATGTTGAAATTCAAATTTACAACCGAAATCTATCTGTGCTGCCCAATCTAACGTGACATATTATATATTCTAATCTCATGATAGTCATATTGGTTTGAGATTTTAAACACTTTTTGAGAACACTCTTATCATGAGGTCAAGTCCTTACGTTCAATATTTTATTTTTTACCAATTTGGAAATTCTAATTTACGACCGAAAACTATCTGAGGAAGTTAACGCTACTCACATTTACAAATCTCACAATGATGTCATTTCGGGACTTTAAAGACTTGTTGAGAAGACTCCTATTTACTTCTCCTGTTGAGGTTAAGTCTCTGTGTTGAATAGCTTTTGAAGTACAAATTTACTACCGAAACTTATGTGAGTGCTGCTCAATCTAACGTGGCATATAGTTACGAAACTCACTATGATATCAATTTGAGATTTTAAACACTTGTTGAGAACACTGTTATTTACTTTTCCTGATGAGGTCAAGTCCCTATGGCGAACAGTTTATTTTTACCGATGTTGAAATTCAAATTTACAACCGAAATCTATCTGTGCTGCCCAATGTAACGTGACATATGATATATCCTAATCTCATGATAGTCATATCGGTTTGAGATTTTAAACACTTTTTGAGAACACTCTTATCATGAGGTCAAGTCCTTACGTTCAATATTTTATTTTTTACCAATTTGGAAATTCTAATTTACGACCGAAAACTATCTGAGCAAGTTAACGCTACTCACATTTACAAATCTCACAATGATGTCATTTCGAGACTTTAAAGACTTGTTGAGAAGACTCCTATTTACTTCTCCTGTTGAGGTCAAGTCTCTGTGTTGAATAGCTTCTGAAGTACAAATTTACTACCGAAACTTATGTAAGTGCTGCTCAATCTAACGTGGCATATAGTTCCGAAACTCACTCTGATATCAGTTTGAGATTTTAAACACTTGTTGAGAACACTGTTTTTTACTTTTCCTGATGAGGTCAAGTCCCTATGGCGAACAGTTTATTTTTACCGATGTTGAAATTCAAATTTACAACCGAAATCTATCTGTGCTGCCCAATCTAACGTGACATATGATATATCCTAATCTCATGATAGTCATATCGGTTTGAGATTTTAAACACTTTTTGAGAACACTCTTATGATGAGGTCAAGTCCTTACGTTCAATATTTTATTTTTTACCAATTTGGAAATTCTAATTTACGACCGAAAACTATCTGAGCAAGTTAACGCTACTCACATTTACAAATCTCACAATGATGTCATTTCGAGACTTTAAAGACTTGTTGAGAAGACTCCTATTTACTTCTCCTGTTGAGGTCAAGTCTCTGTGTTGAATAGCTTTTGAAGTACAAATTTACTACCGAAACTTATGTAAGTGCTGCTCAATCTAACGTGGCATATAGTTCCGAAACTCACTCTGATATCAGTTTGAGATTTTAAACACTTGTTGAGAACACTGTTATTTACTTTTCCTGATGAGGTCAAGTCCCTATGGCGAACAGTTTATTTTTACCGATGTTGAAATTCAAATTTACAACCGAAATCTATCTGTGCTGCCCAATCTAACGTGACATATTATATATCCTAATCTCATGATAGTCATATTGGTTTGAGATTTTAAACACTTTTTGAGAACACTCTTATGATGAGGTCAAGTCCTTACGTTCAATATTTTATTTTTTACCAATTTGGAAATTCTAATTTACGACCGAAAACTATCTGAGCAAGTTAACGCTACTCACATTTACAAATCTCACAATGATGTAATTTCGGGACTTTAAAGACTTGTTGAGAAGACTCCTATTTACTTCTCCTGTTGAGGTCAAGTCTCTGTGTTGAATAGCTTTTGAAGTACAAATTTACTACCGAAACTTATGTGAGTGCTGCTCAATCTAACGTGGCATATAGTTCCGAAACTCACTATGATATCAGTTTGAGATTTTAAACACTTGTTGAGAACACTGTTATTTACTTTTCCTGATGAGGTCAAGTCCCTATGGCGAACGGTTTATTTTTACCGATGTTGAAATTCAAATTTACAACCGAAATCTATCTGTGCTGCCCAATCTAACGTGACATATGATATATCCTAATCTCATGATAGTCATATCAGTTTGAGATTTTAAACACTTTTTGAGAACACTCTTATGATGAGGCCAAGTCCTTACGTTCAATATTTTATTTTTTACCAATTTGGAAATTCTAATTTACGACCGAAAACTATCTGAGCAAGTTAACGCTACTCACATTTACAAATCTCACAATGATTTCATTTCGAGACTTTAAAGACTTGTTGAGAAGACTCCTATTTACTTCTCCTGTTGAGGTCAAGTCTCTGTGTTGAATAGCTTTTGAAGTACAAATTTACTACCGAAACTTATGTGAGTGCTGCTCAATCTAACGTGGCATATAGTTCCGAAACTCACTCTGATATCAGTTTGAGATTTTAAACACTTGTTGAGAACACTGTTATTTACTTTTCCTGATAAGGTCAAGTCCCTATGGCGAACAGTTTATTTTTACCGATGTTGAAATTCAAATTTACAACCGAAATCCATCTGTGCTGCCCAATCTAACGTGACATATTATATATCCTAATCTCATGATAGTCATATTGGTTTGAGATTTTAAACACTTTTTGAGAACACTCTTATCATGAGGTCAAGTCCTTACGTTCAATATTTTATTTTTTACCAATTTGGAAATTCTAATTTACGACCGAAAACTATCTGAGGAAGTTAACGCTACTCACATTTACAAATCTCACAATGATGTCATTTCGGGACTTTAAAGACTTGTTGAGAAGACTCCTATTTACTTCTCCTGTTGAGGTTAAGTCTCTGTGTTGAATAGCTTTTGAAGTACAAATTTACTACCGAAACTTATGTGAGTGCTGCTCAATCTAACGTGGCATATAGTTACGAAACTCACTATGATATCAGTTTGAGATTTTAAACACTTGTTGAGAACACTGTTATTTACTTTTCCTGATGAGGTCAAGTCCCTATGGCGAACAGTTTATTTTTACCGATGTTGAAATTCAAATTTACAACCGAAATCTATCTGTGCTGCCCAATCTAACGTGACATATTATATATCCTAATCTCATGATAGTCATATCGGTTTGAGATTTTAAACATTTTTTGAGAACACTCTTATGATGAGGTCAAGTCCTTACGTTCAATATTTTATTTTTTACCAATTTGGAAATTCTAATTTACGACCGAAAACTATCTGAGCAAGTTAACGCTACTCACATTTACAAATCTCACAATGATGTAATTTCGGGACTTTAAAGACTTGTTGAGAAGACTCGTATTTACTTCTCCTGTTGAGGTCAAGTCTCTGTGTTGAATAGCTTCTGAAGTACAAATTTATTACCGAAACTTATGTGAGTGCTGCTCAATCTAACGTGGCATATAGTTCCGAAACTCACTATGATATCAGTTTGAGATTTTAAACACTTGTTGAGAACACTGTTATTTACTTTTCCTGATGAGGTCAAGTCCCTATGGCGAACAGTTTATTTTTACTGATGTTGAAATTCAAATTTACAACCGAAATCCATCTGTGCTGCCCAATCTAACGTGACATATTATATATCCTAATCTCATGATAGTCATATCGGTTTGAGATTTTACACACTTATTGAGAACACTCTTATGATGAGGTCAAGTCCTTAAGTTCAATATTTTATTATTATATTATATTTTATTATTTACCAATTCGTTTTCAGAGGGGTTCCATAAATTAATAGAACAAGTGGTTATATTTTGGCCATTTAATTCTGCAACACGCTGTATATTTTTAATGATAACTTTAAATTTCTCTCGGAAATTAACTTCTCCTCATCAAGTAGCTGCCTATAATAAATTTAATATCCGTTATTACTTTGGTAAATTTTCTGAATATTACCATCGCCTCAGATCCTCATTACCATCATAGAAAGTTAGTTGAGCTCACCCTAATCTATAGTTAATAAATCTCCCTACTACCCCAACCTATTCGTCCAGAAACACTTAATAAACTGGGTCAACACAACCCTAATTGCGTCGCCGCCCCTGTCCGAACTGCATTCAGTGCACCATCATCAACAAGAATTTAACACCTAGGAGAGAGAAGGGTTCGATCTGATATTTTTTGGGGTAAACCAAAAGTAAAAAACTAATATTTTCCCTTAAAATATGAGACAGTTACTAGACGGCACGTGCTGAAAATGAGATAGTATCAGATCTTTTATTGGTAGACTGAAATTGCTTGTGGAAGGTCTTCCGAAAACGTGCCGTCAATGATATTGTGCCTATTGTTGAGGAAAGTTGCAAGCTCAAATAAGAAACAAAAAAAGCGATTGATATATGATAATAGTTAATTATGTATTAAGGACTGTTAAGTGGGAGCTGACGAAGGAGTTGTGATTTATCAGTACGTGGTACGTACAATACTTTTCGTCGTACGACGAAAGAAAGAAACGGCAAAGAAGAAATGCATCATTCACAAAAAAAATATGGAAATAATAGTATTTTACATTCCCAGTGCCGAATAGCATAACGAGGGGAAATGCGGCTCGACGGCTTAGCCGGAAAGCTGTATGGAAGCGAGTTATGCTATTCGACTTTCGCAAGAGTTACATGTACGTAATTTTTTGTGCTGCCCGATCGAATAATGTTAATGGATTACCTAGTCATTTCTTATGGTAAACCTTGGAAAGTTGATTAAAAATATATATATGACCCTGACCTTCCTCTAACTTTTTAGCCTTGTTAGGTTGGAAATTTGGTAAAATATTGTAGCTGACTCAACAGACGTGCTGTCCAAATGTTAATAAATTCTTTTTCGAAACAACAGGAAAGTAAAAACAAATGTATAATTCTATTTTAATTTTATTGAGTTGCGTATTTCCATCTCGGGAGCATAACGAACAAAACAAAAAAATATCAACCAAACAATATTACCTATGTCGTTCCTATATCGTCAATTTATTGTGATCGAGAGTGCATACAAAAATTATGATGATTGCAGTTTTTTCCGAATTTTCTGAGTTTACAGGACCATAACATACAAAACAAAAAAATAATTACGCATATCCATTGTTCGAACTGTGAGTTACGGTCTAGAGTTCATAAAAAAAATTCATATAAAAACACCTTTCCGGCCAACTTTTCCAATTTTTATTTGAACCTTATTTGAACTATTACGAAGATTAAAAAAATTGACAGATCGATCCAGTCGTTCTGAGGTAATTTTTCTTATATAAATTTAGGCTGGAATGCGTTTTTTCCAGATCTTCAATTTCAAGACATTCTATTGAGTTATTTCCATTTCGGGACTATAACGAACAAAACAAAAAAGAATTACGCAAATCCATCGTTCGAATCGTGAGTTATGGTCTTGAGATCATACAAAAATCCCATAGAAAAAGCACTTTCAGTTTTTCCCGAATTTTCCAATTTTTTCCAATTTGTATGTCAAAATAAACATTTTTTAACCACTTTGCTGAAGTCCGCAAGTTATTTAGCTCTCCGCCTATGACTAAGTGACCTTGAATGCATCGGAGAGTTTTTCAAACTTTTTTGGGACAAAAAAATTGTCGTTGATAGTAAATTTAATTATCAGGTGTGTCGCGCCAGCCGATATGTTATGAACTGTGCAAATACTAAGAATTTATTCATTGTAATTTCCATGAAAATGTTTTTTTCTATGGTGCAGAGTCTATGGTGTTAGTGTTGGGTAATGCAAATGAAGTCCGCCGCATATAGCTACAAAGATAAAAATGTATGCGAAAACAATGCGAACTGCGAGGAAAACGCTGCATGGTGCGAACCGAAATTATTTCGCAGATATCCCGTATTCTGCTTTGCGAACCGTCGGAGCCGCATCGGTGTGTACAGTTACATATCCCGCAATGAAATTATGCCCCGCAATGGATTCGCTCCCGATCTCGATCCCGGGGTCCCGCTTTGGTTTGAGCAGGCCTTTATCTCTGATGTAAGTTATTTGTATTATTACATACAAACCTACTTCAATATTATGCATGTTATGGTAGGTTAGTACATGTTTCCATTTAAAAAGTTTTTATTTCGATTCGTTTATCGGGTAAAGTTTTTATGCATTCACATTCACAATCAAAAACGTGGGACCATAAGCGGGTATTGGTTTTAAGGGTTAAACTATTCTTAATTTTAACTCCTTAAGGGAGCGTTTGCGAAACAAATCATGGATAAAAAAAGTTTATTTTGACGAGTTCTACTTATGATTAAATTTTCTGCTAGGACTTCCTAACGCCTTGTATCAAGAAAAAACAATTAGGCATCCACAATTGACCGATTGACTAAGAGTATTGGAATGACAACCATTTTTTGAATTAAGGATTTTGAAATTGAATTGAACACAAGAGTGAGTTGGAGTTTTTAAAGGAAAAAAATTATCAATAAATGGTTGTTACTTCTTATGCATTTAGTCAGTCGATGAGTATAGTGGACAGGGCGGTAAACGGTGCCAAAACCATGCGCTTTTTAGTCACAAAGAAACCTTACACCAGTAATGAGAATAAATCCAAATTGAGATTTACACCAAAATATTATACTCAAATTTACATTTGTGACTGAATGGTTGGACAAACCGGTTTGGGATGACAATTTTGACCAAATTTCGTTTCTTGTATTTCGCAGTTGTTCTTTGGGACTAAAAACCATATGGTTCATGGCACCACAGTGAATGCGGTGGGCGGGTGGGCCGCTGCATCCACAACTGACCGACTGACAAATGGTATTGGAATGACAACCATTTTTTGACTTATAATTAGTGATTCGCTTACAAAGCAGCAGCATTTCAACATTTACGCAAGTGCAGTGCACTTTAAGTTTTCCCCGTTGGTGAGCGCATCACTTGAGAACGGCGGTACCGATTTGGCTGTTTTTTTTTATAATAATCGTAATGGTCCAGGTAAGGTTTTTGAGGAAAGAAACATTGGAAAAGTTTCCCGGAAAACGGTTTCTTCGGGATTTTCCAATTTTCAGGGAAACGTTTCCAATTTTTTATTCCTTACGAATCTGACCTGGACCATTACGAATATTATTAAAAAAAAAATATTGGTAATCGGTAAAGCCGTTCTCAAGTGATGCGTTTACCAACGTACAGCATTTAATATTTATTATATAGATTAATAATTATCATTATTAACGTTTGTAGATAAGTGCATTTGTGTTGTTTTCATCTAAGAACAAAAACTTTTTTCCTTTATAGCACATTCTAATAAGCCCTCTATAAACGGACCAACTAAGCCTTCTCTCTTGGTAGTTGGATCATCTATATTATTTTTGAACTTTTTTGCCTGTTCCTAACTTAAATAGCACTATGAGAAAAATTTAGAAATATGTCCCCTCCTCGAACTCAATACCAAAATGTTAAAAAACTTGGGTGTCCCAGAAATAATTTCTTAATAAAATTTTGCCCTAAATCCCGTAGTTATCGAGTTAAAATTAGTGGAAGTTTTGACGTTAATTTCTGTACACGCCACTGAACCCCCGAACGGTAATAATGACAAGACAAAAAACATCGATAAACACTGGGAATTAACTTAAACATCTCTGCGTAAATAAAAAAAAAAAACTGAAAACTGACCTACTAAACGTCTTTACTTCAACATCCAATGCTATTGAAAATTGTGGGGCCTAATAAATAACATGCGGATTTTCGTCTGCCCATGCGTATTATTTAAGTTGAAAATACCTTCTCCGATGACTTATGTATTATTATATCCTCAGGCTGTAAAAATTACACTTTCTGTACGTGATAGGGACACAGTTGTTGCTCGTTCAAAATTCTCCAAATTGGATTTGGTGACCTTAGGGAAATGGCGGTATTTTGCAAAACACAATGCGAAAGGTTAATGGAAATTAGGCACACGAGAAAAAGCCGGCATCTTTTACGATAATAACTCTAAAAGCGAAAGTAAAATACGATAACACGCCCGCTCGAGTTCGCCCGTTATTATTGTGTTTCTCAACAGGTAGCTGCACCCGAATGTTCAAAAAATTTAGAAACTTGATAAGGACGCTGTCTTTTCCGGAAAAAACAATTGATCGTCTGTAGGTCAAGTTAAAATAAAAATCCATAGGCGGTTCGTGAATTTGAAGGCTTCCAAAAATGCTAAAATAAAATGTAATTTCGAAAAAGTGCTAGATAAAAATTTTGTTGCTCTCGGCTAGTTCTGACACCCTGTATATACCATCTTTATTCTTGCCAAGGTTTAACACAAAATATACTTTCTTTATTAAAATATTTATAGCTCTAGTAACTGAGTTTAACATATCCCTAACTTTTTTCGATCAGTTTATTTGTTGTATTTGAAAAAAAAGTTGACACTGATCTTTCAAAAGCTCACTTTAAAGTTTTGGTACGTAAATAATAGGTCATTGACAAGTCGAGTACAATAGCTTAGAGGTAGAAGTAGAAGATTGACGAAAAATTAAAAAAATTTTAACTTTAAGGGGTAAATTTTGAAAATTGAAAAACCTCCAGTTTCCTCGTAAATAGGGCCGTTTTGGCACTTTTTACAAAAATTGTGAAATTTGTGATCATTTTCCTAATTTATCTCTGCCAGCGTTTTCGTCTTAAAATTTTCTTCAATTTGTGTTTGTAATGTGTGATTCGAGGAAATCGAAAGTGCGTCAATCGAAAGAGGACTACATATGTACATTTACGTTTGGGACTAGATCCTCATTAAGTCTAATACTTTAGCAGAGGATTGAAGAAAAAAAAATTACTTCAATGGGGTAAATTCTCAAAAATAAAATAAACATCGGATAAAATCTGTAAAACACTAACTTACGAGCAAAATCAAATAGTGAAACTGCGACCTACGGTGAACCCGTGGGAACGCTCTTGCGGTTTGGGAGTTGTACGATTTGCCAGAATAGTGTCTTTACAGTAATAATGCACAGATTACGGGAGCATGGTAGTTTTAAAATGAAGACGAGGGATGCTGGTCTGACCAAAAGTCACCGCAGTTTCGAAACTGAAGAGGAGACTGAGAATACAGTTGAGAAGAATCTAGGTACTAATTTCAGAGCACTCACAAAAATATTTATTACCGTTTTGAGCAGTATTCGTGAGATGGTCATAATACCAATGTGTGGAGCGATGAGAACTCCCACGCTGTTGTCGAAAGGAACTTTCAGGAATAATTTTCTGTTAACATTTTACCACGAAGATTATCATGTGCACAATATTTAGAATTTTTGAACTATGAACTAGAGAAATTACTAGAGGACGTTCTTCTGAACGCAAGACAACAAAATTAATGTGGTTCCTACAAGACGGAGCTCCTCCCGATTGTGCACGCGTTTTGTCAGAGGGGTTAGATAATATTTTCCAGGAAACAAAGTGAAATTACCCGATACATGAAACATCTTCGGTACTCGGAGCCTGTGGATACAGTATAAGAACTTCAAATACAAAAATGCGGCAAGAAGAATTCGAAATGCCAGATATTTTTGCACCGCCAAAAAGGGACGACATTTTGAGCAATCTTTGTGCACTCAACGTAATTTATAAGCTATTAAGAACCATTTTGTTTTTTGTTCGGGTCATCATTCCAGTGACCATCAAAAGTTTTCGACCCTGGAATTTTTGTTGAGTTGATGGGAAAAAATTTTTGGTGTCAAGTGTCAATCCATTAGCCTTATACTGCCCCCAGTTTAAATATTTGCGGACCTTCGTGAATCACCCTGTATATGTAGGGGTAAAGGCAGAAGATAAGTGGAAAACGAAAACTAATAAGAAACTCGAGCCGAATATATGTAACAACATTAACAAGAATGCAATAATATAAGAGATTAGAAAACAGAACAATGTAGAAAAGTCACTATAAAACTTAAAACAAATACACTATAAAACTTGAAACAAAGGCACTGCAGATCCTTTAGGATCAATATAATGATTTATGTTATCGACTTGTAATGAAATAATTATTCGCAAGTTGCAAAGTGTATGGTAAATCGATTTCTACGAACGACGTGGTCAAAAGAGTGAACTCAGTAAAACTCATGAATTCTGGTCAGGTGTTGTAAAATCTGTGCGTTTCTTTGTATTAAATAAAGCTAGTGTTTTTTATCAACCAAAATAAAGTCTAGATGCCATTACTGAAAAGACACTAAGAGTACCGGCATACGAGTATAACTCGTTGAGAAGTCAGAGAGAGAAAAAAAGTAAATCTAATCGTTCTCAAAGCTCAAATAAAGCTCGGACAGGGAAAGTAGATGGAAGTCAAGAGACATCACTTCAGGAAAATTTCTAGAAGTCCATGAGATAATAAGATAATTTGTAAAATAAAATACAGCTAATGCATATCTGCTTTTACCTCATGAATAGCAGACGCTTCCAAGGATCTCGGAGACGTCCCATACACAATTAATAAGGTAAACTCCAATCCGCCGTCGTCGTACCCTCCACCCTAAACGAATTCGTCCACCGAGACTTAATAAACTGGGTCAAACCTACCCTAATTACACCGCCGTCCCCGTCTGCACTGCACGATAATAGTGACGGGCGAGTTCGACTCACAGACCCAGTTGTTCCGAGAGCAGCAGCGACAGCCGGGATCAATGGCAGTGTTACGGATTGATAAAGAATTTGAGGTATTCCCCGGTAAACATCGAAAATACGCCAGGACCGTACACATTCAGGTGGGTCCGGGTGCGCATCCTTCTAGGCGAGGGTGCAAACTGGTGGGGACATTTCGCGCGCACGCTTTGAACGTTTTCAACTAGACGCTAGTCAGTAGCACGCGAGACCTGCTCTTACAAACGACCTGCTCCGGACCGACTCCGGCGTCCTCAGTCCGGACCCGCCCACTTTCGGTGACATATCCTCAGTCGTACATGTGTACGGGGTTCACGGGACGGGATCCGCATTAATTCCGTGTTCCCGGATTGCTATTTACATATATGACAATGTTCCGGCGCACGTCAACCGGATTTTAATTGCGGATAAGTTTCCCCGGAGCGCTCCAGAGACGTTCCGCTCCGGAACGCGATAAACTCGCTGAAACTAGAGTGATTAATCTCGGCGATTGATGGTGTACTGTGGTGTATGTTTGGTTTTCTTCTTAAACCAGAGTTCAGTCTGTGCTTGAATGAGTGCTTCTGGGATGCTTCTTGAGTGTCGATAGTACGTCAACATGGTTGGGGTTATGCAAAAATTCTTGATGATCCTTCTTGTCGGGATTTTGCCGGGAGTGACAGCACAAGGTAAGATGACTGAGGGGAAGTGCGTTTGATGGGATTTAAAAGGTCTTCAAACTAACGCGACGTACGGACTCTTCAATTCCTCGGGGTCTGGAGGACCAAAGAAATTTGTAACGTGGAGAGGCACTTTGCGGCCTCTTAGGGTTTATATACATAGGTCGTTAATTATTTATTTGTGGGTTGCAAACTTTTTAATGAGAAAGTCAGAAAGTTATATTTGAATTTGTTGACGTTGGTTGTTTCAGGGCCACTTATTATTATAAAACCGAAAATTACATATATAAAGAGCTTCAAATATTGAATGAAAACAATGTCATATAAAATTTATGAATTTCTGTTTGAAAAAAAAAAACAATAATCGATATGTATTTAAAATAATTGAAGATTTAACAGTTTAGTGCTGCTTCGTATCATATACATCATTCTATTAAGAAAATCTGCTAATGGAAAGAAATAGCGTTACCATTAACAATTAATTTAATTAATCTCAAAATTACTTTATGTATTGAAAAAGGACATCAAGCAACAAATAGTAGATTATATTACAAGTGACAGAAATGCTTGATTGTCAGCGAGTGAGATCTTTCAATCACGAGTGCGATAGCACGAATGATACACATCTCACGAGCTTACGTAAGATTTGACGTTTTATGCCCGACGTGTAATTTCTTGTAAAAGTTAAAAATAAAAAAATTAATGAAATTGTCAAAATGACGTTTCAAAAAATCATTCATGTTTTACCATTGTGTAACCATAGTAATTCATCCATTTTAATATTATATCACTTGTGAGTAAACTGCTACATTATACGTTCCATTTGCGTGGAACATTAAGTCACCCAGACGTTGGTAGGGCATAATAGTACATTATATTACAAAGGACAGAAATGCTTCATTGTCAGCGAGTGGGATCTTTGAATCACGAGTGATACACATCTCGCGAGTTTACAATGGCATTTCGGTCACGTGTAAGATATGACGTTTTATGCCCGACGTGTAATTTCTTGTAAAACATTCAAAATAAAAAAATTAATGAAATTGTCAAAATGACGTTTCGAAAAATTATTCATGTCTTACCATTGTGTAACCATAGAAATTCACCCATTTTAACATTATATCACTTCTGAGTAAACTGCTACATTATACGTTCCATTTGCGTGCAATAATAAGTCATCTAGACGTTGGTAGGGTATAATAGTAGATTATATTACAAGTGACAGAAATGCTTCATTGTCAGCGAGTGAGATCTTTGAATGACGAGTGATGGACATCTCACGAGCTTACAATGTCATTTCGGTCACGTGTAAGATACGACGTTTTATGCCCGACGTGTAATTTCTTGTAAAAGTTAAAAATCAAAAAAATAATGAAAGTGTCAAAATGACGTTTCAAAAAATAATTCATGTCTTACCATTGTGTAACCATAGTAATTCACCCCTTTTTATCATTATATCACTTGTGAGAGAAATAATCCATTATACCTTCCTTTTGGGTGGCAAAAATAGTCATCTAGATTTTAGTCGGGTATAAAATATATCTTCTACGCCTGTTACCGGAATTGACATTTACGCCATTGATTTCCCTGTCCGAAAGTGTCAAATTACATGTGACGTTTGACAGCATGAATGTAAAGTGCACGGAAACGCAAATGGATATGTCAACAGAAGATCCGTGTAAACTGCACGAAAGTGCGTACGTCAAATTACCTACGTGATAATGCTTTTTTTTTCGTTTTATCGTCCAAGCGCTGTGTGGTGTTATTAATAGATGGAAATAAAATTCTATTGCAAAGTGTTTCGCCTGGTGCATCTTTTCCATAAAAATTTATTGAGATGGACGAAGAAATTAATTTGTACACCAGCACAAAAGGTACGAGTAAATACTGCCGAATGAATTTTCTTCATAATGTGGAAACAGAACCTACATAAAGAGTGTGTCAAATCCTCTAATGTTTATTAATTATTGTTCAGCTTATGCCATTTTGTATACGTAGAAAAAATATCGTGTGCAACACGTGCGAAAGTGCTCTTACACACTCGCGTCATGCGTAAAATTTTGGTTAAATATTTCAAATAAAATTACTTACTGCAAAAACACTTCAGTGGAAAATTTCAATTGCTAGTGAGTCAGTGTAACCTTAATCAAAGAGCCCTTTGGGAACAAAAATGACGTCATGACCTTTAAAAAGGGAAGATTTCCTAAAATCTGCTTCAATCAATTTTTATGCATAAAAAATATACTATATATTACTACGGCCAACTTTCTATTTTAAATGAGGAGCATATACATATATGATTAGTGAATTCCATAGGTTTGTGTCTAAAAAAATCATTTTGTTCTGCAGTGACACATTATTTTGTATTTCGTAATTTATTACTTCCAATTAAATCAAGTGTTCATAAATGATTCATAAACAAAACTAAACAAAATAAAAAATAAATACATAAAAAGAAATGGCGCTCAATACTAGTGCAAATTTTATCGGTGTACAGGGTGGTCAAAAAACGGACAGAATTGTGTCTTTCTTTATTTTTGATCTTCAGTAAACAAAAACCAAATGACAGTTCTTTAGCGGCTACAAACTTTTTGACATATGAATTTCAAGGTCAAACCATATAAGAGTGGAAAATAAAAGAAACATGCAGGTTTTTAAAGTTATTTTATTAATTAATGTATAGCGTGTTCAAATCGGCTTAATAACAAACGATACACAGCGTTAAAGGTTTTTTCTGAAACATTCTGTATATGAATAGTGAGCGCGAACAACGTCGTTAAAAAAATGGGGATGCCCCGCTCCAAGAAAATATTGATTTACCTTGTTTCCTGTTTGTTTACTGGCACTGTCATTATTACTGTATGTATATTCTGATGTGTAAATATTAATTATGAGAGCGGACAGCCACATTAAACCAAATGAAAAAAAAAGTTAATTTAATTTTTGTTTAACGACGCTGTCCGCCATCATACATTGTTGTAAATTTGATGTGTATATTCCATCTTCCATTAAATATTTTAGACAAATCTTGTGGTGTTTATTTTATACTCTTGGTGGTACTTTTGAAATTGAATCTGAAATTTCAATTCATGAAATAATTGTCACTTATGCCAATAAACACAGTTGTCTCTGAAAACAAATGAAACAACAGCTCGCCATTGTGAAAGTGCTGTTAAGTTGTGTAAGCTAGAAAATCCTGGATTACTACCGTCTGCAGCGTTGGAAAGTGTAAATAATGCATCTTTGAGTTTGTTGCCGGCAATCATGTGTAACGACCAAGATAAGTACCGCAAATGCATACAACACTGCAAATGGGTGTGTGGTTAGAGGCGCCGATTCAAAATCGGCGGGATGCAGGTTCGAATCCCGTGAATGGTGTTTTGCGAAGCGATTTTCCGGGCGATAGTTTTTCGAAGTAAAAGTGTTTGTCATTAAGTCAACACCAGAATAAAATTTTATAAATTAACCATTATTATATTTAAACTACTTATTGGTGGCCTGTGGCTTGGACACATTTGTATTAACTTCAATCAGTGAAGATCCGAGAGCATTGAATTGAAATCAGATGTCCCAGTGTAAGAGTAATAAAATGTAACTACCTTCACAAAAATTCAATTTAGACACAATTGAGCAAAATCTATATATAAAATTATAATGGTTGTGTGTCCAAAATTAGAATTAAATGCTAACATGGTAAATAAATAATAAATAGGAATATTTAGAGTACTGAATGTTGGCAGTCGACCAATTTGGTCAAGGCGGTTGGATATCTTATCTATTATTACATACGATATTTTATATTAATATATTAGTCCCTATTATACCTACAAAAGTAGGGTATTTACTTGCGTTAAGTTTATAATAAATAAATATTGAGCCTGGTTGCAACATATAGCATCATTACTTACATTCTTACATATTAATTTAAAATTGCAACGTTTCCTTTTTATTGGGTCATAAAGAGTACCGACTACCTCTAATTAAAACTTTTCAAGTTTATTAAACACACCACATAAACGTTCCTTTGAGTAATAGCTCTTGAGGACGAGGATTTCGTGTATACTTTTTCAATTTAATGATTACTAAAAAGAGTCTAAAACACTATTAGTGCGCCAACCTGTATCTAATGGCATATCACGAAACGAGCTTATAATGCAGGTTTTATAACTGAAATGAACGTGTAGCTAATTTTAAGTGATTTTAGAAATGCCATAACACGAAATTATGGACTAATAGCATACACTACTTTGTTGTGGAACTAGTGTTTTAACATTTGCGACGTAATAGTTATTTTCGATACAAGGGAGCACTTTTCAGGGGCGAGGGTGAATTTTTGAATCACGAGGCGAAGCGCACGAGTCAATGTCAAATTTTGAGGTTAGGTTTGGCAGCTGTCAAAGTCAGGTTTTAGAATTTGAGTTGGCAAGCCTGTGAATTGGTGGTCAGACATTTACAAATTTGTAATTATGTCATGTAAATACAACTAGATTTCGCCAACTTAAAGGTAAAATAAACACTACAATTTAGTCTCAATCTACTACCAACAGAATTTTTATTTTTTGAACACCCAAAGTTTTCTAAATGTTTCAAAATAGTTTTCATTCTGCTCCACTGATTTAACACAGATATAAAACTGCAGTTTGTGCAGAACTAGAAAACTTAATTTAAACCGAGTCACCTACACATTTTTTTTTGTGTGGGTCAGAGTTGTGGACCCTTTTTCTTCTTCTCTTCTTTAGCACCAACTTAATTTGCTCCATTTATGTATTTAAGGAACCTTGTAGACCAATGCAGCAGTATATCTTTCGCTCTGCAATTTAAACAACTGTCAGAACGGGCGGCTAAGTGCGATGTCTCTCAATGGTGTTTAAACGGTGGCGCATCTGCTCTCCAACTTGCTCACAAACACTCGGAAGGTCGAGCGAACCAAAGAAATGTATAACCCCGAGAAGCCCTTTGAATTTTTTATCAGGCAAGCAGACTTTCCATGACTAGGTCGTATTTACTTATTCATGTAAAAGTTGAAAACTTCTTTAATGAGGAAGTCAGGAACAAATATTAAAAGACATTTTCGTCCGATTGATGTTTGTTCCTCTGGAAACGCTGTTTTATTCGTTCGGATTTTGAGGGTCAAAACACCATAAGCTGCATAAGTAAACTCATGGTTACACCAGCTGTATCCCCCGAAGCATCTACATATAACTGAAATTAATTAGTGTAGTGTTAATAGCCACGGGCTTCTGCACACTAATATAATTAACGCGGAAGAATTTCTTGTAGAAAAAATATCTGATGGAACACTCACAGTATTGAAGGTTCACTTTACATAAAGATCTTTCTTCTGAATGGGTAACACTCTGTATCCCACCCGCGACTCAAATACGATATCGCTTAATACAGATCTGAATGTTTTCTACATGACCGTCAAATCTTTAAGCTCCACTCCTACAAGTAACTTTTCCCACTAACATAAAACACGATCACTCCATTCTCCAACCTCGATGGTTTTTACTCCATCGAATAATGCGGAAGGCTTGTAGACGCCGCAATCAAATAAGGGACTTCTCCCTAACGAAAGGTATTCTTTGTTATTTTTTCAGGGATACATCTTGAAATAAAATTGCGTCTGGCTCGTGAATTTCAAGCATCTCATCTTTTAAATATTCTTTCTCGCTACACGGGAACCCAGTCATGACGGCCACTATATTTGGCAATCAAAATTGAATGGATACAATGTAAATATAGTGCTCCAGGACGCGGAGAACCCGAACTGCCTTTTAAAATTTGTCACGCGTCCCCTCCGAAACGTCAGTTTTGCAGATGGATCTCGTTACAGGGTGGATCTAATAAATTCGTATCGACAGTGATAATTTATAGGGCTGTTGAAAGAGAGAAAAAATTTTGTGTTAAATTCCGCGAATTCTGATTAATGACCGGGCGTTTTATCTTATAATTAATTATGTAAAATCGTTAAATTGGGAATTAGTTACACACATACGCTATTAGTAGTGATGGGTTTATCCACTATTTGTTAAAGGACATTAATGAATTAAGTTGATTGAGTGGTGAAGGTCGTAAAAGTAGAAATGGGAGGTAGAATTGTAATTATTACCCGTCACAAATTTATTGGTTTAAATCATTTTTGCTTTCCAGGCTATAATAATAATTAGGAAACATCTATGCAATTTATTAGTTTAGACAGTTTTTTACATTCGGATTTTGCCAACAGATGCGCCGTTGAAAACTTTTATTTTACGTCTTGAGGTCTTCAGGTTTCTAAATGTTAAAAGATGATGTAATCTCTAGGTCTCCAGGCTTTTCAGACAATTAACTAAGATCCCAGATTTTCTTATTTTAATTTCTTCCGCCTTTTTTTAGCTTTTCAGGTGCCCAGCTTTTGGCTTTTTTGCGTCTTCAATTATATGATTTTTATGTATTGTTATCAATTTGCAGTTCTTTCAGATTTTCAGTTTCTTAGTTGTCACACAAATTTTCCGGTTTTCCGCTAGAGTTTTCAGTTTTTAGGTTTCAAATTCTCAAGCTCCAAGATTTTCAAGCTATTAATTTTTAAGGTTATCAAGATATAGCGTTTTCGATTCTCTGTCTTTTAACTTTTAAGACTTTCAGGTTTTCAGCTTTCCAGATTTTCAATTTACATTTGTAGACCGTCAAGTTTGAAGGTGGTCAGATTGATATTTTCAGCTTATCAAATTATTAAGGGTTCTCAATCTCTCAGCTTTTAGGTTCTCATTTCAGATCCTTGGATTTAAAAGTTGTAATTTTTTCAGTTTCTTAGTTTTTAAGGATCTCAATCAAATTTAATTTTTTTCTTTCAGATTTTCACTTTCTCAGTTTTTTGGGCATTCTGGTCAACATAGTTTTAGGTTTTCAGGTTCTCAGACTTTCAGTATTAAAGTTATCAGGTAAGATTTTCAGCCTTTCAACTTTTAAAACTTTCAGGTTCTCAGCTTTCCAGACTTTCAATTTAGTTAGATTCTCAGAGTGTCAGGTATTTAGGTTCTCCGATTTTCATATTGCTAGGTGCCCTCTCTTCGTAGTTTTAGGTTTTAGGTTCTTCAGGCTTCAGTTTTAAGGTCTTCACATTTATATCTCCAAATTATCAATGGTTGTCAATCTCCCGGGTTTTAGGTTCTCATATTTTCAGATTCTTTTTGGGAATTGTGTTTCCTAGAGTCTTAGGTTTTCAGATTCTGAGACTTTCAGTTTTAAGGTTATTAGGTTAATATTGATCAGATTTTTGGATTTTAAAGTTGTAATTGTTTCGGTCTCTTAATTTTTACTTTCACAGATTTTTAGGCATTCTGGTTCTCAGAGTCCTAGGTTTTCAGGTTCTCAGACTTTCAGTTATTAGGTTATCAGGTTAGTACTTTCAGGGTCCCAAATTCTTAGGTTTTCAAGCTTCAAGATTTCCAGGCCTCTAATTTCTCAGGCCTTCAGGTTCAGACTTTCCTATTTTCAACCTTCAACTTTCATGTCTTTCAGGTTCTCAGCATTCTAGATTTTCAATTTACTTACATTCTCAGACTGTCGAGTTTTTAGGCTCTCAGGTTCTCGTATTGCTAAGTGCTTCTCTCTTTTTACTTTGATGTTTTAAGTTCCTCTTCAGGTTCTCAAATTATTAAGGGCTCTCAATCTCCCAGGTTTTAGGTTCTCATATTTTCAGATTGTTGGAGTTTTAAATTGAAATTGTTTCGGTTTCTTAATTTTTAAAGTTCTCATACTCAGATTGTAATTTTTTTTTAGATTTCCACTTTCACAGATTTTTAGGCATTCTGGTTCTTAGAGTCCTAGGTTTTCAGGTTCTCAGACTTTCATTTATTACGTTATCAGGTTAGTACTTTCAGGTTCCCAAATTCTTAGGTTCTCAAGCCTCAAGATTTCCAGGCTTCTGATTTCTCAGGCCTTCAGGATCATACTTTCCTATTTTCAATCTTTCAACTTTCATGTCTTTCAGGTTCTCAGCATTCTAGATTTTCAGACTGTCGAGTTTTTAGGCTCTCAGATTCTCGTACTGCTAAGTGCTTCTCTCTTTTTACTTTGATGTTTTAAGTTTCTCTTCAGGTTCTCAAATTATTAAGGGCTCTCAATCTCCCGGCTTTTAGGTTCTCATATTTTCAGATTGTTGGATTTTAAAATTGAAATTGTTTCGGTTTCTTAATTTTTAAGGTTCTCATAGTCAGATTGTATTTTTTTTTAGATTTCCACTTTCACAGATTTTTAGGCATTCTGGTTCTTAGAGTCCTAAGTTTTCAGGTTCTCTGACTTTCAGTTATTAGGTTATCAGGTTGGTACTTTCAGGTTCCCAAATTCTTAGGTTCTCAAGCTTCAAGTTTTCCAGGCTTCTAATCTCTCAGGCCTTCAGGTTCAGACTTTCCTATTTTCAATCTTTCAACTTTCATGTTTTTCAGGTTCTCAGCATTCTAGATTTTCAATTTACTTACATTCTCAGACTGTCGAGTTTTTAGGCTCTCAGATTCTCGTATTGCTAAGTGCTTCTCCCTTCTTACTTTGATGTTTTAAGTTTCTCTTCAGGTTCTCAAATTATTAAGGGCTCTCAATCTTCTAGGTTTTAGGTTCTCATATTTTCAGATTGTTGGATTTTCAAATTGAAATTGTTTCGGTTTCTTAATTTTTAAGGTTCTCATACTCAGATTGTACTTTTTTTTTAGATTTTTACTTTCACAGATTTTTAGGCATTCTGGTTCTTAGAGTCCTAGGATTTCAGGTTCCCAGACTTTCAGTTATTAGGTTATCAGGTTAGTACTTTCAGGTTCCCAAATTCTTAGGTTCTCAAGCTTCAAGATTTCCAGGCTTCTGATTTCTCAGGCCTTCAGGATCATACTTTCCTATTTTCAATCTTTCAACTTTCATGTCTTTCAGGTTCTCAGCATTCTAGATTTTCAGACTGTCGAGTTTTTAGGCTCTCAGATTCTCGTACTGCTAAGTGCTTCTCTCTTTTTACTTTGATGTTTTAAGTTTCTCTTCAGGTTCTCAAATTATTAAGGGCTCTCAATCTCCCGGCTTTTAGGTTCTCATATTTTCAGATTGTTGGATTTTAAAATTGAAATTGTTTCGGTTTCTTAATTTTTAAGGTTTTCATAGTCAGATTGTATTTTTTTTTAGATTTCCACTTTCACAGATTTTTAGGCATTCTGGTTCTTAGAGTCCTAAGTTTTCAGGTTCTCTGACTTTCAGTTATTAGGTTATCAGGTTGGTACTTTCAGGTTCCCAAATTCTTAGGTTCTCAAGCTTCAAGTTTTCCAGGCTTCTAATCTCTCAGGCCTTCAGGTTCAGACTTTCCTATTTTCAATCTTTCAACTTTCATGTTTTTCAGGTTCTCAGCATTCTAGATTTTCAATTTACTTACATTCTCAGACTGTCGAGTTTTTAGGCTCTCAGATTCTCGTATTGCTAAGTGCTTCTCCCTTCTTACTTTGATGTTTTAAGTTTCTCTTCAGGTTCTCAAATTATTAAGGGCTCTCAATCTTCTAGGTTTTAGGTTCTCATATTTTCAGATTGTTGGATTTTCAAATTGAAATTGTTTCGGTTTCTTAATTTTTAAGGTTCTCATACTCAGATTGTACTTTTTTTTTAGATTTTTACTTTCACAGATTTTTAGGCATTCTGGTTCTTAGAGTCCTAGGATTTCAGGTTCCCAGACTTTCAGTTATTAGGTTATCAGGTTAGTACTTTCAGGTTCCCAAATTCTTAGGTTCTCAAGCTTCAAGATTTCCAGGCTTCTGATTTCTCAGGCCTTCAGGATCATACTTTCCTATTTTCAATCTTTCAACTTTCATGTCTTTCAGGTTCTCAGCATTCTAGACGGAGTTTTTAGGCTCTCAGATTCTCGTACTGCTAAGTGCTTCTCTCTTTTTACTTTAATGTTTTAAGTTCCTCTTCAGGTTCTCAAATTATTAAGGGCTCTCAATCTCCCAGGTTTTAGGTTCTCATATTTTCAGATTGTTGGATTTTAAAACTCAAACTTTTTCGGTTTCTTAATTTTTAAGGTTCTCATACTCAGATTGTATTTTTTTTTTAGATTTTCACTTTCACAGATTTTAGGCATTCTGGTTCTTAGAGTCCTAGGTTTTCAGGTTCTCAGACTTTCAGTTATTAGGTTATCAGGTTAGTACTTTCAGGTTCCCAAATTCTTAGGTTCTCAAGCTTCAAGATTTCCAGGCTTCTAATTTCTCAGGCCCTCAGGGTCAGACTTTCCTATTTTCAACCTTCAACTTTCATGTCTATCAGGTTCTCAGCATTCTAGATTTTCAATTTACTTAGATTCTTAGACTGTCGAGTTTTTAGGCTCTCAGATTCTCGTACTGCTAAGTGCTTCTCTCTTTTTACTTTGATGTTTTAAGTTCTTCTTCAGGTTTTCAAATTATTAAGGGCTCTCAATCTCCCAGGTTTTAGGTATTTAGCTTTCAGTTATTAAGTTGTCGAGCTAGTACTTTCAGGTTCCCAAATTCTTAGGTTCTGAAGCTCCAAGATTTCCGGACTTTCAATTTTTAATGTTTTTAGACTTAGAGTTTCCTATTTTCAATCGGTCAACTTTCAGATTCTCACTTTTCTAGAATTTCAATTTCAATTTACAGGCTGTCAGTTAACGGAGTAGAAGAATTAGAATTAATTGTACCGAACACTTTAACATTAATTTTTTGGATATTCGGTTTTGTCATTACAATAAAATACAGTTAAACATGTATCTTTTTGATGGGTCATTGAAGGAAAAGCAGTGTGCAGCACTTGCTGAAGGATATTTCAAGTCGTTACAGTTCAAGCACGAGGGTAGCGAGTTTTTCAGCACTTGTTCGCAATATGCTATTTCGACTTGGTTGTTTAATATTTTTGAATTATATTATTTGCAACTGACAAATGTTTCAAATGCTGACAGTTCTTAATTTCAAACAATAGCTACATATTTTTACAACTGCCACATCCTGAAACATAATTACACATTGCTCCATCTGATCCTAGTTGACGAAGTAGGTGATTTGATGGCATTAAAACGCCATTGCGGCTGGAAAAGTCAGGCCGTGGCAGAAGGATACGTTGACAATTCAATGGCAGCAAAACGAGGCACAAACGTATAATTGTCTCAATTTAACCTAAGTGAGAAATTATCACCGTCAACCTCCAACTGTGGTGCACCTGTTACCTTGACTGATTGCAATAATGTCACTTTAACCTATGATAATGATAATTAATATAGTAAAATAAATTGAGGAATTTGATTTCATATCACATTTTTTGTCGTCGAAGAAAAAGTATAGCAACATGATGGTAAGGACAATTACACGCTCCCGCGAATTATTACAATTCTTTCGCCCGTGCGTAATAAGCTTCTTACCCTACTCGTTACGTAATATACTTTTCTTGGTGCAACAATATCTATTGTTGAAATTAGATGTTTATTACTGCATTAAATTTAAATAAAAATCAAAGTACTTTATCTATCCTTGGGGTTAAAGTGTTACTTGACCTTTTATTTTGTTTAGTACAAAGCACTACTAAAATCTGCTATTTAAAAAAAAATTATTTCATAAAATTTTCGTACCGGTAGCTTTTATTAAGATAATGAAACACCCGAGTTCAAATATTTACAAGAATATAATTTTCATCAACCCGAAAGCTTTCAACTTTTCAGGAAAAGCACAAAATGTTTTCTTAACCTTACAAAGTTCGGTTGTTACACAAACACACGGTGCCACGATTTGATGGACTGCAATAAAGAAACTCCAGGTGGAACAGTCAAGACCGCAAATTTTATTTTACATTTTAACGATCCATTTGGTAGTTAATTTAAGTAGCATTAAAATAAATCATTGCAGTTCTTGGAACAGGTGTACATTAACATCATGGGACTGTTTTATTTGGCACTTTTGGAAATACAATTATGTGCTCTTATTGTTTACTCTTCTAAGTAATCTAACACAGTAACTGAACTTCTGTGGGAAGAGCGATTATGTCACATTAACTTTCAGTAAATGGCTGAAATGAAGGTGCCCTTTCAGTACATAAATGCTTCCGAGTGTTGTTTAATGGCTTCCAGCAGAACTGCCCTCCTCAGATACGGCCGACTTTTGTCGGGAAAACTTTTTTAGCTAATTTTCGATAATGAAAAATCAATGCTTGCTCAGGCAGCAAACAAAGAGTAAATCAACTCCTGTTGAAATACAGCTGAGGGACTTGAGAAATTCGTTATAAAGTTTTGATTCTTTGTGGATTGCTTTATAATAAATTACGGGTCTTTTTGAATAAATAAATTGCAGTGGAGTCCGACTTCTGGAAATTAATAACTTGAATTACTAGCGCGTCACTTTCAGGAGCAAGAATGTACCGGCTTCCGGCGAGACAAATTCGTCAAATTTGTTTTCAGGCATAGTGAGTCCGCATGACTGAAATTTAATGACCCTTATTAGTAGTTATGTAGTGATGAAATTAACGTCGTTAAAATTAAACTGGAGAATGTTCATTCTCGGTGTTGGCTCGGATGGACGGGATGACAAGCTATGCAAATAACTTCGAAGAAGAGAATATCGTGTCTGACATAATTATTTTAATGGGCCATACCGTTTCATGGAAAATTTGCTTCCCGTGGAGCTTTTTCTGTTTTCTGCAGCACCTTCAATAAAGAACCCTTATTTGCTACAACTTATCCGCATTTCCGATTATTGAGCTGCCACTCAAAAGTTAATAATATTTACGAGAGTGATTTAAAATTTCAGCAAAACCCGAATGAAAGTGATATTCAGCGAAGCGTCGAGAAAAGCTCTCGGAACTCTCTTATTGCCTCAAAACGGGCAACGGTTAATACAGCAGAATAGTATATACAGCGAACAAGATTTTAATCTATATCTTTCTGTTCAAAAAGCCATATGATTTACTAAAGCCCGAAGAAAACTCTTTACATTCTGCTCCTTTGAAAAATACCCAACCTCATACATCATTAACGACAAGGCCGATAAAGACGACTGAAACGGGAAGGAAGTCTACGAGATTCCGTACATTTTCACAAACAGGTCGCCGGAGCAAAAGTCTCCCCCGTTTTTATATAGAAAATGCAAACCATCAGGAGTTGGAAACACTTTCGTTGATAGGGATCCACATTAAAATGCAAAAGGAATCTCTGCTGTTTAATTATTTTTTGCTCCGTATTTCCATGTCGTTTTCAGCATGTACAGGGGGTCCCGAGGGGCTCTGGAAGGAAGATTGCGCCCGTTTCGCAGGAATTGTGAAATGAATTTTGAATAATGCCAACGATGCAGTTCAAATCAATGATGTGTTGCAGGAGGGAGCTTAATTTGGGTGAATTAATATAAGGAGCGTTCGAGGATTTGAGACCGCCCACCACTCATTTGTAAGAAACAATAAAAAATGCAATTCCACCCATTATCTCGTGACAGATTAGAAATTTATACAGAGAAAAGGGGACCACACAGAGGCAGGACTGTACAGTATACGTTCTACAGCTATGTCGATAATTCGCGACGACGATCCTGGCACTGGTTTTTTGCGGTTTCCCACAGCTGCAACACAAAAATGTGGGGGTCAGATCAAAGGCCCCGGCGTAATCGTTATGAATATTATTATTATAAGAAACGAACATTAGTCAGTTACCAAACCTGATTGAAACACACAATGGTGCCGCCCACCTCAAACTTCGACTCCCGTTAAGCTCCCCGCCGGGAGTTTGCGCTTATTTATTTGCCTGTCAATCACATCTATTCACAAATACGCTTTCGGACAAGTTAATTAAAAATGTCGCGAACTTGAGCCAGAGTTTGGAAATTTCAAACGGACGCTTATTTAAAAAGTAAATTGCCAAATTAATCAATAAATCCCAATGCCGTGAAGATCGCGCCGCCGTTAAGTTGAATAAGGTTCCTCCGGCAGATTTTTATAGCAGCGCTTTGACGTTTCGAACATACGAGCAGTCCTTCTTCGCATCACGCAATGTCAAATTTATTTATAGCTTTTCATATTTACGTGTTCTAATGAAAAGGTTTGATTTATTCACCGAAAGAGAAGTCGTTTTCTATCGTTTAGATCCTCATAAAGTGCACGGAAAGGAAGTCGGGCGGCTATTTTCTTTGGGAGCTGCATTTTCATATTAAAACGCGAGATTTCAAAGCGGGGAGTTTACAGCGTACATTTATTAACACCGCTTCTCTAAAAGTTGAGATTTCTTTATGCCGGATTCAATCATCTCTCCAAAGAAAAAAAAATCTTTTTAAAACTTCAGATCACCTTATTTGTGCCAACACGCCTACGAGGCCGAAGCCCGAGTTGAAGAACACGTCAAGTGTCATAGTGTGGTATGCGTGATCTGTGAAAGAAATTTCACCAGGGGAACAATCGCATGATAGGTAAAAATAAGACAAAAAAATGTCTTTTTTATTTAAATTAATATGGAACCGACAGTTGGGCATAGTATTTACAACATTGCTTCTTTAATTTCTCGAGTGCTTAGGAAACCTCGGTAAACCTCGGTTTCCCAATTTTGCATTCTCGACCAAAAAATAGCACTTACATTTACGGTACGTAATATACCATTAATCTTGGTAATTGAAGAGAACTAAAAAAAAATATTATTTTAAGCTCTGCATGCATCCGGAACTACACGTAGTTATGCATTTACGTCACTTTAAATCGACGCAATTAATAAATGTCACCAGGTATGTTATTTTTAACGTAACTTTTTCCCGGCGTATTGATCGCTTTGTAGAATCGTAAATAAGCGGGTTTTCCTGGGTCGGCACTATCGGTTTGTATCTATGACTTTATTGAGACAAAATTTTATTTTTAAATATAACCACAAAAAACACAAAGAGCGGGAAAAAATTTAAGTCGATAAATTAAACAATTAGAATTATATGTGAAGATGACAAAATTTAACGTATGGCTTTTACAACAGATACCACAATGTGAACAAAAACTAGAAAGAACGTTGCCATCAAAAATTGGTACATTCCATTATCTTTACTTCTGCTGGTTTTGGATCCTCAATTCACCAAAACCATCAAATCACCTTGGTCCCTCAAACTATTTTGGCCCTTTTTTTCTAATTTGACGAAAGACGAGGAGAACAAGAAAAGCAGTCCCTTCAAGCCGGTGAATGCTGCTGCCTAAATTGATTGGAGAAACAGTTAAGGTCTGCACGGTACCTTACATCCGCATTTAAATGATGTGTTTCTAAACTCTCTGCTATTAAGTCCGTTTTTCTTTAGAAGGAAGGATTGTGAAAGATAGGGACCTCAACGAACCAATAAGAAGTTACCATTTTGTACCACGTGACGCGTCCGCTTTACACTCGCGCACGACGAACCAAACAGCTCGTGTGTTTGTGTCAATAAAATACGATCTAGAAATGTCTAAACACATATCGTTGTTTTTTTATTACACCCTACTTTTGAATGCATGTCACTCATGTCAGCACAGAGACGGCGCGGCTGCTAGAGCTATCCCCATAATACGCCGGTGAAATATGGGTTGCCGACGGAATAAGCGCACCCCTGTTCCATTTATTTGCTAATGTGCACGGGACGTGTACCACTGCTGCCATCTACTTCCTTCTTAACAAAAACGGAGTATAGAAGCCTAAAATTCGGACGGTGATATCTGTCCCGTGTGCACTCTGCAATGAACCCAGTCGGAAAAACTTGCTTGCTGCTCTCCATTTTTTGCCGATCTCTCTGGGGCAATGGCGCGCGGATTTTAAAATTGCAAGAACACCTAATATTAAGTAAAAATTGGGAGCTGATAAATGAGAGAACACTGAATGTAACATTGCCAACAAACAATAAAGATGAAGCGTATACAATAATCACAGTCTATGCACCTAACTAATGGGGTAACGTAGACATAAAGGAGAAATTTTGGAACTACAATAGCTGGTAGAAAGACAACAGGATATCTTAATAGTAAAGGAGGGGATCTTAGCGGCACTGTTGGCAACGGTATAAAACATAAAGAAAGAAGTATAAGGGACGAATGATCGGAAAGATACAATGGAAAAGAAAAAGAATGGGAGAAAGGAAAATTCATTATTGAGAGATCCAGAGACAATTGGACGGATAGGCAAAAGCCATACAACGAATGAATGATATAGACAGAGTGAGCAGAGAGACAGACTGGGAGGGATAGAAGGAGGCATATGGATGATTCTGTTCTAACTGTTACTTTTTTGATTAAAAATTATTCGATTCTGTAATTATAATTTTTTTACTTTTTTTATTACTTTTCCTTCTAAAGTGGATGTTTCTCAAAACTCACAACGCTTTAATGTATTGCTGTAAAGAAACTGCTCACGAAATTCTGTCCATGCATCTTGAACAGAATATTGCCACACGCCGTTTACTTTCTGCCCATTTCGAAAATAGGACTTAACTATAAAAGCTTTGTGTTCTAATGAAAATGCAATTTTTAAGCAGTGAACAAATGAATGGAGAACTGATTTCATAGAGTAGAGATACTGTTTCACTAAGTAGACAAAAATAACGCAACAACCAACATCAACAACGCAAGCGGCAAGATACTTAGATTTGAGGTTAAGTTAATTCTTCAAATTCATTTGACTTTTGGGTGGCAGTGGTTCAGGTTACACCGATCTGGGATTTCATTTATACACAAGATCTGGCGAAGAATTGAAGTTAACAATAAAAAAATAGGTTTGGAGGCTACATTTTTTTCGCATCGGTTTAATAGTATATTAAAGTATGAGTGGATAACAAGGTCTTTAAAACACGCGCGAGTTTTCGAGCACCACGGCGTAGCCGGGAGTGCTCGAAATAGAGCAAGTGTTTTAAAGATCAGTTATCCACAAATACTTTACGCTATTTTTATTATACCAGCAATACTGGAAACAAATTAAGCACTAAAAACTTAGAAATATTTTTTGTCGTGGTAAATCGAAATGGCGTAATAATATTGCCATTAGTTACGACAATTATTGTTTACGTTTTTCTAGCCTCCACGTCTCTCATTGCATTTAGTCGTGTCAGCAAAAATCAAGGAAAAATTAGTTAAAACGAGATTTCACCCGATATAGAAGCATTGGCCGAACAAGCGGAATCCAAAATACTACCATCGAAGTCGAAAGACCCATACCTGAAGGAATATGAAAAGTTTTCAAATTTGATGAAGTTATAATAATACCTATATTTCCTTGACAACCTTTAAAGCTCGCCGTGCTTTAATCGCCTGTATTCGCACGCTCAGGCGTGCTTTAAACGGTGATTCTGATGCAGGTATAATAAAAAAAAATTTTCCTAAATTTTTTTAAACCTCAAAATTATTTTTTAAACTTCTTGAATTACGTAACTTTAGATGCCACAATTAAGCATATCAATCGCGTAAGACACACGGATTCGAGTTCATGGATGACTCGATTACAAATTATCTTGTATTTACCTACTCATACAATATTATACATTATGTACATACAAAATTTTGTGTATTTTGTCCATAGGAAATCTATACCGTCTACACCTTAAATTCGAAAATCTCTTCTTTTTGTACTAATTAATAACGAACCTCCCATTTTTGTGCTGAACGCAGCCCCTTGCAGCAGCACAAACTCTTGTACACATAAAAGAGCCATCTTTATTCTATTACTGCACCAAATTAAATACCAACCTCTGTTATAATTAACAAAACATTGGCTCGTTTGCAACCGAAGGCACCAATTATGGAGGTAAATACAACTCTTAAGTCAGAGCAACTATAACGTTAAATTCAAGCCGTTCGAAGCTTTCGTTTTACCGAGCGCAAATGACGTTTGCTGCAGTCTGGTTTACCCATTATAGCAATTTTCAACACAGCAATATATCGCATTAATAACCGGTACATCGTGGAGCTGTCCTTTCCGAACGCGTTCTTTGTGCCATGATTGATTTCTCTGGCGTGTCAAATTGATCATAATGTCCCGTGTCGGCGAAAGCACAAAACCTTGTATCAGACCCGGCTCATGCATGTATTTGAAGGAAAGGGCGGGATTTTTTTCGTGGGAAATTACTTGCATTAAACTTTGTAATAACGTTGTTAAATGTAATTTCACCCAGTTGCAGTTGTGGGAATGTAAAGTGGAAACGTGCGGAAATGCATTTCGAAAAGTTATCAGGACAGGAACTCGTACATGACTGGTGGTATTAACTAAGGTTCGCTTTCTGAATTCAAAATCTTCTGGCAGTTTTACGTTTCGAACCATCTATCAGGACACCAAAAACTTTTAGCAAAGGCATAATTTTATTATATTTATATTGTCAGTATACTTTGCGTCTTAAGACAGACCAGTAATTTTACAAGGTGTAATCTTGTTTTATCCAAACAAAACATTGTTCCAAACCGCACCTGGTAATTTTAGATTATTGTTCCCGAGTTCCCGAAAAGAGCAACTTTACTAATTTACAGTGTAGTAAAAATTTTGCAGCTAGAGTTGCATTTACCCTGAGTTGCATTCACCTTTTAGGAGTCTGTGCTCCCGAGAATGCCAAAGTTTGTCGACGCGCATTAGAAGGCAATTTTTAAGAAATTACATATTTTCACAAATGGAATTGCATAGCAATATTTAAACAAATTCCACTAAATAAACAAAGTCTCTAGCACAAATAAACAAGCAAGTTTTATAGAAGCAAGGTCATAAAAGAAATATAAAGGTGGCGGTTACGTTTACGACATGACGCCACCAGAACACATGTTTCAAAACCAACGGTAAAATTTGATAGATTTGGCAGAAATGTAAATATGAAGTTTTACCTGTACTTGCGGGGACTCGAACACCTGACACTCGCGGTGCGAATAAAATCAGATTTAACAAATTTGTTTATTTTGCTATATCCTTAAAATGTAAATTTCGCTATATCATATCATATCGTTCTCTGTCGTCAATATGACAACTGATATTTAGATAATATAATCGGAATTACATTAAATAGTATTTCGTTGATATATTGTTTTCATTTTTGATATTTTGTTTTTTGATATTTCCTGAATCTGAAATTTTAAATATTTCATTAATTTGATATTTTCATGTTTCATTAATCTGATAGTGCACTTTGTTACTAAGTTTTCATTTATTTGATATTTCCTTGATTTATTTGGTTGCCTTGCCATTTCGATAATCCTGATATTTGGATCTTTTACAAATTTGATAATTTCCTATTTCGTCAAATTTAGGCTTCGGCTATTGATATTGCCTTTGATACTTGATATATTATTATGAATTTGTGATACTACAATTTCTTTTATTCATTTTCCTCGTTCGTCAACCTTATATTTTTACCTTTGGTTTATGTGCGTTTTTGATATTGGATAAATCTAGATTAGTCTGCTACTTATTTGTATTTTTTTTTCCTGTTGTCAATCGTTATACTTGATATTTTTCCATTTTATAAGTATATTTCTTTTCTTTGATTTAAGTATTTTCTATTTAATCAACTGTTATTACGGTAACTTAAAAATATTTGATATTGTTGATTTAAAGTTTAGGTAGTTCGACAATTTGATATTTTATATTTCGCTTGTACAATATTACATTTTACAATTTGGACATTCACAAATTCGTCAGTTTGATATACTTTAAAATTTGATATTTAGTTGATTTGATATTAATTTTATCAAAATCTCAAATCTTCGAAATTATGCTTGCGTGATACTTGAGGCTTCCTGAAACACTGACTTACACCGAAAAGAACAGATTTCTTTTCTTTGATTTTAGTATTTTCTATTTCGTCAACTGTTCATTCTCTGTTACTACGGTAACTGATTTGAACCGATGTTGAGATTTTTTATTTCGTTAATTTCATGTTTTGTAACTTTATTTTTTCGTTTATTTAAAGTTTCGCTGATTTCAGTTTTAATTTATATTTCCATAATTTGATATTTCTATATTTCAGCAATTAAAAATATTTGATTTTGTTGATCTAATGTTTAGGTAGTTCGACAATGTGATATTTTATACTTCCCTTGTACAATTTTACAATTTACAATTTGGACATTCACAAATTCGTCAGTTTGATACCCTTTAAAATTTGATATTTAATTGATGTGATATTAATTTTATCCAAATCTCAAATCTTCGAAATTATGCTTTCGTGATACTTGATGCTTCCTTAAATGCTGACTTACACCGAAAGCAACAGATTTCTGTTCTTTGATTTTAGAATTTTCTATTTCGTCAACTGTTCATCTTCTGTTATTATTTGAACCAATGTTGAGATTTTTTATTTCGTTAATTTCATGTTTTGTAACTTTATTGTTTCGTTTATTTGATGTATCGCTGATTTCAGTTTTAATTTATATTTCCATAATTTGATATTTCTATATTTCAGCAATTAAAAATATTTGATATTGTTGATTTAAAGTTTAGGTAGTTTGACAATTTGATATTTTATATTTCGCTTGTGCAATATTACAAATATTACAAATGCTTCACAAATTCGTCAGTTTGATACCTTTTAAAATTTGATATTAATTTTATCCATATCTCAAATCTTCGAAATTATGCTTTCGCGATACTTGAGGCTTCCTTAAACACTGACTTCCACCGAAAAGAACAGATTTCTTTTTTTTTTATTTTAGAATTTTCTATTTCGTCAACTGTTCATCTTCTGTTATTATTGGAATCGATGTTGAGATTTTTTATTTCGTTAATTTTATGTTTTGTAACTTTATTGTTTCGTTTATTTGATGTATCGCTGATTTCAGTTTTAATTTATATTTCCATAATTTGATATTTTTCTATATTTCAGCAATTAAAAATATTTGATATTGTTGATCTAATGTTTAGGTAGTTCGACAATGTGATATTTTATACTTCCCTTGTACAATTTTACATTTTACAATTTGGACATTCAGAAATTCGACAGTTTGATACCTTTTAAAATTTGATATTTAATTGATTTGATATGATTTAGAATTTTCTATTTCGTCAACTGTTCATCTTCTGTTATTATTGGAATCGATGTTGAGATTTTTTATTTCGTTAATTTAATGTTTTGTAACTTTATTGTTTCGTTTATTTGATGTATCGCTGATTTCAGTTTTAATTTATATTTCCATAATTTGATATTTCTATATTTCAGCAATTAAAAATATTTGATTTTGTTGATCTAATGTTTAGGTAGTTCGACAATGTGATATTTTATACTTCCCTTGTACAATTTTACAATTTACAATTTGGACATTCACAAATTCGTCAGTTTGATACCCTTTAAAATTTGATATTTAATTGATTTGATATTAATTTTATCCAAATCTCAAATCTTCGAAATTATGCTTTCGTGATACTTGATGCTTCCTTAAATGCTGATTTACACCAAAAACAACAGATTTCTTTTCTTTGATTTTAGAATTTTCTATTTCGTCAACTGTTCATCTTCTGTTATTAGTCGAATCGATGTTGAGATTTTTTATTTCGTTAATTTCATGTTTTGTAACTTTATTGTTTCGTTTATTTGATGTATCGCTGATTTCAGTTTTAATTTATATTTCCATAATTTGATATTTCTATATTTCAGCAATTAAAAATATTTGATATTGTTGATCTAATGTTTGGGTAGTTCGACAATTTGATATTTTATATTTTGCTTGTACAATTTTACAATTTACAATTTGGACATTCACAAATTCGTCAGTTTGATACCCTTTAAAATTTGATATTTAATTGATTTGATATTAATTTTATCCAAATCTCAAATCTTCGAAATTATGCTTTCGTGATACTTGAGGCTTCCTTAAATGCTGACTTCACCGAAAGCAACAGATTTCTGTTCTTTGATTTTAGAATTTTCTATTTCGTCAACTGTTCATCTTCTGTTATTATTTCAATCGATGTTGCGATTTTTTATTTCGTTAATTTAATGTTTTGTAACTTTATTGTTTCGTTTATTTGATGTATCGCTGATTTCAGTTTTAATATATATTTCCATAATTTGATATTTCTATATTTTAGCAATTAAAAATATTTGATATTGTTGATCTAATGTTTAGGTAGTTCGACAATTTGATATTTTATATTTCGCTTGTACAATTTTCCATTTTACAATTTGGACATTCACAAATTCGTCAGTTTGATACTTTTTAAAATTTGATATTTAATTAATTTGATATTAATTTTATCCAAATCTCACATCTTCGAAATTATGCTTTCGTGATACTTGAGGCTTCCTTAAATGCTGACTTACACCTAAAGCAACAGATTTCTGTTTTGATTTTAGAATTTTTTATTTCGTCAGCTGTTCATCTTCTGTTATTATTTGAATCGATGTTGAGATTTTTTATTTCGTTAATTTCATGTTTTGTAACTTTATTATTTCGTGTATTTGATGTATCGCTGATTTCAGTTTTAATATATATTTCCATAATTTGATATTTCTATATTTCAGCAATTAAAAATATTTGATATTGTTGATCTAATGTTTAGGTAGTTCGACAATTTGATATTTTATATTTCGCTTGTACAATATTACATTTTACAATTTGGACATTCACAAATTCGTCAAATTGATACCTTTTAAAATTTGATATTTACTTAATTTGATATTAATTTTATCCAAATCTCGAATCTTCGAAATTATGCTTTCGTGATACTTGAGGCTTCCTTAAATGCTGACTTACACCGAAAGCAACAGATTTCTGTTCTTTGATTTTAGAATTTTCTATTTCGTCAACTGTTCATCTTCTGTTATTATTTGAACCAATGTTGAGATTTTTTATTTCGTTAATTTCATGTTTTGTAACTTTATTGTTTCGTTTATTTGATGTATCGCTGATTTCAGTTTTAATATATATTTCCAAAATTTGATATTTCGATATTTC
This sequence comes from Diaperis boleti, assembly GCA_963583935.1. Classification (NCBI taxonomy): domain Eukaryota; kingdom Metazoa; phylum Arthropoda; class Insecta; order Coleoptera; family Tenebrionidae; genus Diaperis; species Diaperis boleti. The sequence goes on along the minus strand of OY757244.1, from coordinate 6,324,577 downwards.
AACAATTAAAAATATTTGATATTTTTGATCTAATGTTTAGGTAGTTCGACAATTTGATATTTTATATTTCGCTTGTTCAATTTTACATTTTACAATTTGGACATTCACAAATTCGTCAGTTTGATACCTTTTAAAATTTGATATTTAATTAATTTGATATTAATTTTATCCAAATCTCAAATCTTCGAAAATATGCTTTCGTGATACTTGAGGCTTCCTTAAATGCTGACTTCAGCAAAAGCAACAGATTTCTGTTCTTTGATTTTAGAATTTTCTATTTCGTCAACTGTTCAACTTCTGTTATTATTTGAACCGATGTTGAGATTTTTTATTTCGTTAATTTCATGTTTTGTAACTTTATTATTTCGTGTATTTGATGTATCGCTGATTTCAGTTTTAATAAATATTTCCATAATTTGATATTTCTATATTTCAGCAATTAAAAATATTTGATATTGTTGATCTAATGTTTAGGTAGTTCGACAATTTGATATTTTATATTTCGCTTGTGCAATTTTACATTTTACAATTTGCACATTCACAAATTCGTCAGTTTGATGACTTTTAAAATTTGATATTTAATTAATTTGATATTAATTTTATCCAAATCTCAAATCTTCGAAATTATGCTTTCGTGATACTTGAGGCTTCCTTAAATGCTGACTTACACCTAAAGCAACAGATTTCTGTTTTGATTTTAGAATTTTTTATTTCGTCAGCTTTTCATCTTCTGTTATTATTTGAATCGATGTTGAGATTTTTTATTTCGTTAATTTCATGTTTTGTAACTTTATTTTTTCGTGTATTTGATGTATCGCTGATTTCAGTTTTAATAAATATTTCCATAATTTGATATTTCTATATTTCAGCAATTAAAAATATTTGATATTGTTGATCTAATGTTTAGGTAGTTCGACAATTTGATATTTTATATTTCGCTTGTGCAATTTTACATTTTACAATTTGCACATTCACAAATTCGTCAGTTTGATGACTTTTAAAATTTGATATTTAATTAATTTGATATTAATTTTATCCAAATCTCAAATCTTCGAAATTATGCTTTCGTGATACTTGAGGCTTTCTTAAATGCTGACTTACACCTAAAGCAACAGATTTCTGTTTTGATTTTAGAATTTTTTATTTCGTCAGCTGTTCATCTTCTGTTATTATTTGAATCGATGTTGAGATTTTTTATTTCGTTAATTTCATGTTTTGTAACTTTATTGTTTCGTTTATTTGATGTATCGCTGATTTCAGTTTTAATTTACATTTCCATAATGTGATATTTCTATATTTCAGCAATTAAAAATATTTGATATTGTTGATCTAATGTTTAGGTAGTTCGACAATTTGATATTTTGTATTTCGCTTGTACAATTTTACATTTTACAATTTGGACATTCACAAATTCGTCAGTTTGATACCTTTTAAAATTTGATATTTAATTAATTTGATATTAATTTTATCCAAATTTCAAATCTTCGATATTATGCTTTCGTGATACTTGAGGCTTCCTTAAATGCTGACTTACACCGAAAGCAACAGATTTCTGTTCTTTGATTTTAGAATTTTCTATTTCGTCAACTGTTCATCTTCTGTTATTATTTGAATCGATGTTGCGATTTTTTTTTCGTTAATTTAATGTTTTGTAACTTTATTGTTTCGTTTATTTGATGTATCGCTGATTTCAGTTTTAATTTATATTTCCATAATTTGATATTTCTATATTTCAGCAATTAAAAATATCTGATATTGTTGATCTAATGTTTAGGTAGTTCGACAAATTGATATTTTATATTTCGCTTGTACAATTTGCATTTTACAATTTGGACATTCACAAATTCGTCAGTTTGATACCTTTAAAAATTTGGCTTCCTTAAATGCTGACTTACACCGAAAGCAACAGATTTCTGTTCTTTGATTTTAGAATTTTCTATTTCGTCAACTGTTCAACTTCTGTTATTATTTGAACCGATGTTGAGATTTTTTTTTTTTCGTTAATTTAATGTTTTGTAACTTTATTATTTCGTGTATTTGATGTATCGCTGATTTCAGTTTTAATATATATTTCCATAATTTGATATTTCTATATTTCAGCAATTAAAAATATTTGATATTGTTGATCTAATGTTTAGGTAGTTCGACAATTTGATATTTTATATTTCGCTTGTACAATTTTACATTTTACAATTTGGACATTCACAAATTCGTCAGTTTGATACGTTTTAAAATTCGATATTTAATTAATTTGATATTAATTTTATCCAAATCTCAAATCTTCGAAATTATGCTTTCGTGATACTTGAGGCTTCCTTAAATGCTGACTTCACCGAAAGCAACAGATTTCTGTTCTTTGATTTTAGAATTTTCTATTTCGTCAACTGTTCATCTTCTGTTATTATTTGAACCAATGTTGAGATTTTTTATTTCGTTAATTTCATGTTTTGTAACTTTATTGTTTCGTTTATTTGATGTATCGCTGATTTCAATTTTAATATATATTTCCAAAATTTGATATTTCGATATTTCAACAATTAAAAATATTTGATATTGTTGATCTGTTTAGGTAGTTCGACAATGTGATATTTTATACTTCCCTTGTACAATTTTACATTTTACAATTTGGACATTCACAAATTCGTCAGTTTGGTACTCTTTAAAATTTGATATTTAATTAATTTTATATTAATTTTATCCAAATCTCAAATCTTCAAAATCATGCTTTCGTGATACTTGAGGCTTTGTTAAATGCTGACTTCAGTAAAAGCAACAGATTTCTGTTCTTTGATTTTAGAATTTTCTATTTCGTCAACTGTTCATCTTCTGTTATTATTTGAATCGATGTTGCGATTTTTTATTTCGTTAATTTAATGTTTTGTAACTTTATTGTTTCGTTTATTTGATGTATTGCTGATTTCAGTTTTAATTTATATTTCCATAATTTGATATTTCTATATTTCAGCAATTAAAAATATTTGATATTGTTGATCTAATGTTTAGGTAGTTCGACAATTTGATATTTTATATTTCGCTTGTACAATTTTACATTTTACAATTTGGACATTCACAAATTCGTCAGTTTGATACGTTTTAAAATTCGATATTTAATTAATTTGATATTAATTTTATCCAAATCTCAAATCTTCGAAATTATGCTTTCGTGATACTTGAGGCTTCCTTAAATGCTGACTTCACCGAAAGCAACAGATTTCTGTTCTTTGATTTTAGAATTTTCTATTTCGTCAACTGTTCATCTTCTGTTATTATTTGAATCGATGTTGCGATTTTTTATTTCGTTAATTTAATGTTTTGTAACTTTATTGTTTCGTTTATTTGATGTATTGCTGATTTCAGTTTTAATTTATATTTCCATAATTTGATATTTCTATATTTCAGCAGTTAAAAATATCTGATATTGTTGATCTAATGTTTAGGTAGTTCGACAATTTGATATTTTATATTTCGCTTGTACAATTTTACATTTTACAATTTGGACATTCACAAATTCGTCAGTTTGATACGTTTTAAAATTCGATATTTAATTAATTTGATATTAATTTTATCCAAATCTCAAATCTTCGAAATTATGCTTTCGTGATACTTGAGGCTTCCTTAAATGCTGACTTCACCGAAAGCAACAGATTTCTGTTCTTTGATTTTAGAATTTTCTATTTCGTCAACTGTTCATCTTCTGTTATTATTTGAACCAATGTTGAGATTTTTTATTTCGTTAATTTCATGTTTTGTAACTTTATTGTTTCTTTTATTTGATGTATCGCTGATTTCAATTTTAATATATATTTCCAAAATTTGATATTTCGATATTTCAACAATTAAAAATATTTGATATTGTTGATCTGTTTAGGTAGTTCGACAATGTGATATTTTATACTTCCCTTGTACAATTTTACATTTTACAATTTGGACATTCACAAATTCTTCAGTTTGGTACTCTTTAAAATTTGATATTTAATTAATTTTATATTAATTTTATCCAAATCTCAAATCTTCAAAATCATGCTTTCGTGATACTTGAGGCTTTGTTAAATGCTGACTTCAGTAAAAGCAACAGATTTCTGTTCTTTGATTTTAGAATTTTCTATTTCGTCAACTGTTCAACTTCTGTTATTATTTGAACCGATGTTGAGATTTTTTATTTCGTTAATTTCATGTTTTGTAACTTTATTATTTCGTGTATTTGATGTATCGCTGATTTCAGTTTTAATATATATTTCCATAATTTGATATTTCTATATTTCAGCAATTAAAAATATTTGATATTGTTGATCTAATGTTTAGGTAGTTCGACAATTTGATATTTTATATTTCGCTTGTACAATTTTACAGTTTACAATTTGGACATTCACAAATTCGTCAGTTTGATACGTTTTAAAATTCGATATTTAATTAATTTGATATTAATTTTATCCAAATCTCAAATCTTCGAAATTATGCTTTCGTGATACTTGAGGCTTCCTTAAATGCTGACTTCACCGAAAGCAACAGATTTCTGTTCTTTGATTTTAGAATTTTCTATTTCGTCAACTGTTCATCTTCTGTTATTATTTGAACCGATGTTGAGATTTTTTTTTTTTCGTTAATTTAATGTTTTGTAACTTTATTGTTTCGTTTATTTGATGTATCGCTGATTTCAGTTTTAATTTACATTTCCATAATGTGATATTTCTATATTTCAGCAATTAAAAATATTTGATATTGTTGATCTAATGTTTAGGTAGTTCGACAATTTGATATTTTGTATTTCGCTTGTACAATTTTACATTTTACAATTTGGACATTCACAAATTCGTCAGTTTGATACCTTTTAAGATTTGATATTAACTTGATCCAAATCTCAAATCTTCGAAATTATGCTTGCGTGATACTTGAGGGTTCCTTAAACTCACTTACACCGAAAAGAACATTTTTTTGTACATTTTAAAACGAAGCAAATAAGATGATAACCTATGTAAAAAAATCCTAAGCAAATTTTTCTCGCAGTGCTACACTTGTATACCATCTCAAAGGAATAACAACATCAAAGCTCTAAAATTGAACTTACTTCATTTCACCTTTTTGTCTCTAATTTGTGTAATTTCTTTAAGACAACACTGAGACCGTTTACCTTCCATTGAAAACATCCTTATTTGCGGGAATTTTTCTTCGAGCAGTATGATCTAATTAGAGGGAGTTTGTGAGCGTTCATTTGGAGCCGACAAAAAATATTTGTGTAAATACCCGATGTGTTCCAAATTTGTTAAAATAAATTAATAGAGTTAATTAAAATATTGGATGACATTCTGTTTAACGTTTAATTAAAATTTGTTTGATGCCTATCTTTTTTGCTGCACAATGGCCGAAATTAATGATCTGGATGGAAATGTAATTGGTCCATAGATACTGACGCATTATACACCTGCATGACAGGCACAAAGCTGATTTCCACAGAAATTAAATAAATTCGGATAAATTTAACGTATTTTTGTATTCGCTGTTTGTAATGTTTTCCCTTCAAGCAGCCAGCCGTTTATTAAATTCAAATTACATTTTGAATTCAACCCAGAAGCGGTTTGTCTTGTACTTCTTTCAATTAAGTGTTGTTGCACCTGAATTTAGTAGAAGGATGCTTGTAAACTTTACAACCTCCTTCAGATAATTCAGGAGAACATAAAGTATATACTGCAATTACGACGCGAAATACCTACTTTAAATTAACTGCGTATTTATGGCGCCAGCAACATTTTTATCAAGGATTTTCCATCGAATTGTTTTGACCCCAAACATCGTTGAATTCCTGGATCACTGTTGCAGGACGTATTTAAAAAATATCGAAAGAATTTGTAAGTGAGGGCGGGTTTTCATTAAAAGTTTTGAGGGACGCCCTTCAAAACCCAGAGAAAATTTAATTTTGAGGGAGATCAAGATCTGGTCTTGTTAATTAGAAAATACTTGTTTTTAATTGGGGGTTGTAATTAAGAGTGAGTAGGTTGGCATTTCTATTGCGGCCATATTGGGTTATTCTACACAATCTAACAAAGGAATTATAATATTATAATGTAGTTACATGTTGTCAACAATGCTGCCACGAGTTTTTGCAACTGTAATCTATGTAAATGAATAAATCACGTTATGAGCTGAATTAATAAGAACGAAAACACCGCTTTTCTTGCTTTAGATTTGTATTAATAAATCACAGCTTTATTTTAAAAATTGACCAAAAGTGGCATTAACAACACTGAATAGAATATTTTACCGCACAGGTTGGAAATAATATCGTAAATAACTCATGAGACACAATGCTGAGACGTAAAGTTTGTGAAAATATGTGAATGTATTAGAAGGTTAATTCCAACTAGTTCCTATATAATGACGGAAAATTTTTTGGTGATAGATGGTACTTGTATTAACATAAGCATAAAGAATAAATTATGTCTTTGTCAACAATTGGGTAGCGACACCAATAACTATTATTGGAAACATGATATAACGGGGAAACAGGTGTCTGATGTCCCCTGCAACCTTTACACTCAATATATCAGAGTGCTAAATATATCCTGGAAGAGTATGCACCAGATAATAGAATAATGAATAACGGACAGATTATACTGGAATTAAGAAAGAATATGTAAAGAGTACAGAAGATACTCTATTCACCTGAAGTGTCAGTAAAAAATAAATGTCCCTCGACTACGGTTCGATTTTTGCCTGCAAAACAATACAGTTTTTGACAGCACTCCGTGATACTGGAAATGATGGCGGCAGGACTCGTTATACTATTGTGTTGTAGGCGAGAACTGTTACTATTATTACCGAACGTAACATGATAACAAAGATTTTCACGTCCCATTGATGGGGGAATTTATTTCGTTGCGGTGGAACCAAACGGTTGTACTTTTATGTCCCTTCTTTTAAGTAAGTTTTTATACCTTCGCGAGTGTCGTCGAGGCGGAAGAATTTCTTTGATTTTGTGAACATTTATTTAATATACAGGGTGTCTCATGAAGCGTGGTAGAAGTTCAAACCCTCCATTCTGCAGCCCCTAAACGGATTAAAAAAAATTAACTGACAAAAAATTTTTGCTTACTATCAAAACCCTATTGAGAATCATTGACATTGGTTTTAAAAAATCCCGAAAGGAAGTACACAAAATATGATAAGCTCACCTTATTCACCAAAATAAAAAATTCTTGCTTTAAATTGTTCAGAATGTCTACCGTCATTATTGTTTATCGCCCCACACAAATTTAAATCTCGGGACCAAGGCGGCCACGACACGGGCCACTACCTCCTATCCATTTATTCGGATAATTAGCATTAGCATAAGTCTTTGCCGTTGCTAGCGGTTCGTTTTTGGCAAAACTTTTAAAGTATTATTTTCTGAAATTTTTGTAAAATCTACCACACTTCGTGAGACACGTTTTATATAAAAATAAAATAAAAAATCTCTGGTACTTTCTGTTTCCTTTATTTTTTAACATAATTAAATCTCTAATTTCATATCGGCGTCAAGCCAGCTAACAAGAAATAAAATTGCATTTAAAATTAATTTATTTAATCTTGAATTTTAACAGTTGAAAAATGGAGGAACAATAGATAGAAAACCAAACTATTAAATTTAACAAAGGGTAGAAACCCTTTAACAAAAAAAGAAAAACTCAAATGTTTAAAATCCATATAGTTTGTACAATTTTTACATTCTCTGAAATGTTTAGACTTTCAAGATTGTTTTAGTTCGATTTTCAAGTCTTTGACAACAAACGCGTGTCGGATTTTAACTACTTATATCATTGCAAAAAAAAAGTGCGAGTCACGATAATCTAACACCTATAAAACCGGGGCCCACTGCCTCAAACTAGATGCATTATAAGAAAGGTTCAGGGTTGTAAATCAACAGGAAGCGGCAACGTCTTTGAGTTGTTCGTTTATTGGTGGATGAAACGGACCGGACTCGAAATTTCTGGGCCACAATTAATTTTTATAGCAGTTCACATTTAACTGAAATTTGACCTGCGCATGTGATTATTATTTTCTCATTTTATAGATTGCATGCGTTACTTTCGTTTCACACTGAATATCCTACAGTTACAATATTATGCAAATTACTATTGTACAACTAGTTTTACTAATAAATAATACATAATTTTGGAGCGAAAACTAGATTAACAGTCAGGATGTTTCAAGAAGGAGTTCCAGACCTTAAAGAACAAGCAATTAATGTAGCAAGATGTAGTTGGGTCAGGGATGACATTTTCAATAAAAGAACTTCAGGAAAACGTTCTCCAGAGAGTTACAATAAATAATAAAACTGACCCTCGGCCGACCCCGACATAAATCGACCGAATCGGCCCCCACTTAAATGCTAAATACTGCAAAGCCTTTACCAAAAGCATTAATTCGACCGAGTCCACTTTCCGAAATGATCATCCTCACATTTTTTTGCCCTACTCAAACCCGAAATCGGTGTAACCGAAGTGTATAATATAAACAAATCGAGAATGGACGCGTTAAGCCCTAAAGGATTTGAAAGTTTGCCGGAGCTGTTCGTCCGTACCTAAATAAGTTAGGTCGTCATCCGTGGGGACGTGAAGCACGGCGGCGGCGGCGGCGGCGCCACGACGACTTTGATCTGGCGTCGGTGTATTCCTGTCGCTCTGTACCCGCTCCATCCTTGACGATGTTCCTCATTGTTTATTCATTTACAGAAGGAAGTCTAGTCGTGCACCCCAAAGACTGCGTCCAATTTCACATTATTTGATTTGCGACCTGGCTTAATTAATTCCGCCGCCGCCGACGAGATCGGTTCGTGCCTTAATTAAACCGAACCGAATTCGTCGTTGCGATTCATAATTACACACGCACCGAATCAGATCGGAATGAGGCGGCGGCGGTTGAGGCGGAATGCCCCTTTGTAAATGTGCAGCTTGCCATTAAATGTACTCATTTTTGATGAGAGAGGTGTGTGGAAAATCGAGCCCTTTGCCGATTTTCAAACGAGTGTATCACGACGGATGTTCCTGAATTAGTTGTAATTTAAAAAAAAATTGCTACCATCTTAGCTTATAATTATACAATCGAAAGCAGACATGAAATTTATTTATCTGAAGAGAGCACCCAGAAGGAATATAGAACACTGGTTTTACTAAATTTTATCAAAGAGCCGATAATGTGATTGAAGTTCTTATTTTATTTCGGTTATTTTGACAATGTTGAGAACGGTTAACAGTTCGAGTTTTTTAAGTCGCGATCCAAGTCCCTCTGGTGGCCATTTTACCTCTATGTGTACGACTACTGTCAATTTTATCGGCGCGGGCAACGGTTTCATTATACAATATCTGTCACCTGCGACATTTCGCAAAAGAACAAATTAATCTGCTCGAACTACTGGTGCAGCGTGATCCTATGGACACCTCCAAAACTAGCGTAATTTACGAGTGTGAATCAGGCCGATTCATTTCTTGTCAATTAACAGAGACATCTTGATCATACCTGATGGAGACATAAAACCCTGGCTTGAATGCACATCGCCTCCTCGCGCTAAGCAAACTATGTAGTCGTAACACGGGCTGGCAATCTCAAGACACAGGTATGGTAATTATGTCTTTACCTACCTGTGCAGCAAAATATGATAATACATATATTTACTTTGTAAAATACGTGCTCCTAGAAAATCCCGGCTTGCAGAGCTCATTTCGAAATGTGTGTCTTATCAAATATATCAATCAAAACGAGATTGCAGGGCTTCCGAATGGTCTGCCCGAAATTTAACTTGGAAAGTAAGTGCACCATAAATTCCCGTTTTAAATTTGTGTTTTGAAACGGGCAGACACTCGTTTAAATTTAAAATTATGCGAATGTAATAAAAATACAATACCGCGTCGGGATTTACTTTGAATTTAGCTTCTAAAATATATTGTTGGGATAACCGCAAGCAAAACATCCAAGATTGCGACTTCCTGCATGGAAAATATTATCTGGAGTGTAATCTATAATGCTATGGTTGATGAAGTTTCGTTGGAGATGTTCGCAAGGAAAATTTAGACGAACATTCTGATGATCTAAACTATTATACTGATACATGCATTGACGCCAATTTAGAAAAACCGGGAAAATTTAAGTTTCGGCAACGTGATCGTCTAAAAATGACAGAAAAGAAACCTACTTTGTTTGAATAAGTTGGCGGGAGACTAGAATGTCAATGAAACACACTTATCACTTTTGTATTTATTTCCAGGTACTTTTAGCTTTTAATTTCCTGTTTACACCATTTTCCTGTTCCTTTTATATGTTTGTTTTTTTTCTTATTAGTTTCCTCACTCGTGTCCGCTTCCGTTGCTTGGGTCGTCATCTTGTTCTCTTTTAAATCAGTTCTTAATTTTTGGTACCCTGGCTTGTTGTTCTTCCCTTCTATGACACTTCTGCCATTTTTCGCTTTATTTTTTTTTCGTATTTTTCTTGCAACTTCTCCCCTAGCATTAAAATGTATTTGATGTTTTTCTTATTCTTTCTTTCTAATCCGTTACAACAATATTATTCTTTATTCTGTTCCTCCCTTAAAACTTTCTTAATATCTCTTCCACCTTCTTCATCTGTTATTTTGTCTCCTTGATCTCTTCCATTTGCATTACGTTCTCGTGTTTCATGTCCTCTCGAGCCTTTTTCTTCTTGTATTCTATTTATCTTACTGCATCTCTCTCTTTACCTCTTGTGTTGCTTTCCAAATTCTTCCCCATTACTTCTTTTTACGATTTTCTAGTCTTCTTTTCCTTATAGTGTTTATCTTCCTTCTCATTCTTTTTGGCGTGTTTTATGTTTTTCCAATTCTCTCTCTCTCTCTCGCTCTAGGTTTCCCCCCGCTTGTTTTTTGTCTTCTTTTTCACTATTTTGTTCCCTTTTCTATGTGACAGGTCTCTCTTGGCTAGGCATATATTTCAACCAAGTTCGTATTTTTTTCTCGTTCTAATTCGACACCCTTTCTGTTTCTCCCTTTTTCTTATCTCTTTTTTTTATAGACCAGAAGGAAATCCTCGTGATTCCGACCTTCACGAGGTTCCTTGCTGGTCAGATGTTTCTTATCTCTATAATTGTCTATTTCAAATTTCGCATAATATCTATCCTTTCACTCCTTTCTCTCTTTAACATGTCTCTATATTTTTTATGTTTATCTTTCTAATTCTTTAACCCGATTTACTTTGTTCCAGTGCACATGCCTCCTTCTATCCTATGCCTCCTTCTATCCTTCAAATTTTATCTTTGCCCTCACTGTCTCTTTCACTCCTTCATTCTATGTCTTTTCTCTCTCCCATTCTCTTTCTTTTCCAGTCTTTCTCATTTTCTATAATTCGTCCTCTTCCATTATACTTTTTTCTTCGTTTTTTTATTTCTTCCTTTTAACTTACTATTGTAGAGTTTATTTTTCCTATTGTTTATCTGCAGACTGATCAACAATTAATATTTTAGGTGGTGAGAGATTCAGATGAAAGTGTAGATTTATTTTTGCCTTCAAGTTATCACTGTCACTTGTAGGTCCAGCGTCATTTTTTTGTTCTAAGTTTGAATGTAGATGTTGTTACATGTCGCACGGTCCCATTCCGCGCATTTAGGTGTCAGAATAGTAATTAATTAAGATAGGGAGCGTGTGACGTCAGGTCGCGAGTCTGGCGCCAATACGCCTCTTGACCCCATAGTTTCATAAGTTTAGGCTAATTTAATTGTACAGGGAACAGTTTTGGATGCCTGAGACCGATCTTTGTAATTTCCCGACCCACCAGGTTGCTCTCGGCGGGAATTAAATCTATTGCAGAACGGGAAATGGAATTTTAATATTTTTATGCTCCTTTTTCTCCCATTCTGTCACAAATTTCGTCTTTATGTGTTTTAATTGTCTCACTCTCTCTCTCTTTTCTATTGTAGATTTTCCTTAATTGTACTCACCCGTCCTCTAACTCATTTTTTCTCTAAACTCTCCAATTTTGTTATTTCTTTTCTATTCTTTAGTATTTGCGAAGGATTCTTCCATTCTGAGATTTAAATTTCTCCTATTCTCTCCTGAACATCACTCTTTAACTTTGTTTAGAGTATCTTCTCTTTCATTTATTTTGTTCTTTCCGTACTTCTCTATCAAACTCTCGAGGCTCAACGCTCGTCCTACTTTTTTCCCCTCTCTGTACCTAGTCTTTCTCTGCATCTACAACTGACTGATTGACAAATGGTAATGGAAAGACAACCATTCCTTGGCTTTAAATTTCTGAAAGCAGATAAAGAATGATAACGGGTTCTAATTAAGATGATAAAAATAGTCAATAAATGGTTGTCATTTCTCAACCACTTAGTCAGTTTCGTGTACTGCACAGACGTGTTTTGTGACTTAAAACCATGTGGTTCATGGCACCACATGTGAATGCGGTGGGCGGGTGGGCCGCTGCATCTACAACTGACTGATTGACTAATGGTATTGAAAAGACAACCATTCCTTGGCTTTAAATTTCTGAAAGCAGATAAAAAATGATAACGGGTTCTAATTAAGATGAAAAAAATAGTCAATAAATGGTTGTCATTTCTCAACCACTTAGTGAGCCGATGAGTATAGTGGAGAGGGCGGCCCACCCGCCCACCGCACTCACAGGCAGTTCCAGAACCATAATATTTTTAGTCACAAAGAAACCTTCTTACATTATACTCAGATTTACATTTTTGACTGAATGGTTGACAAACCGCTTCGGAATGACCACCATTTTCCTAGTGTATCCACATTCCGTTTCGTGTACTGCACAGACGTGTTTTGTGACTTAAAACCATGTGGTTCATGGCACCACATGTGAATGCGGTGGGCGGGTGGGCCGCTGCATCTACAACTGACTGATTGACTAATGGTATTGGAAAGACAACCATTCCTTGGCTTTAAATTTCTGAAAGCAGATAAAAAATGATAACGGGTTCTAATTAAGATGATAAAAATAGTCAATAAATGGTTGTCATTTCTCAACCACTTAGTCAGCCGATGAGTATAGTGGACAGGTCGGCCCACCCGCCCACCGCACTCACAGGCAGTTCCAGAACCATAATATTTTTAGTCACAAAGAAACCTTCTAACATATACTCAGATTTACATTTTTGACTGAATGGTTGACAAACCGCTTCGGAATGACCATCATTTTCCTGGTGTATCCACATTCCGTTTCGTGTACTGCACAGACGTGTTTTGTGACTTAAAACCATGTGGTTTATGGCACCACATGTGAATGCGGTGGGCGGGTGGGCCGCTGCATCTACAACTGACTGATTGACTAATGGTATTGGAAAGACAACCATTCCTTGGCTTTAAATTTCTGAAAGCAGATAAAAAATGATAACGGGTTCTAATTAAGATGATAAAAATAGTCAATAAATGGTTGTCATTTCTCAACCACTTAGTCAGTTTCGTGTACTGCACAGACGTGTTTTGTGACTTAAAACCATGTGGTTCATGGCACCACATGTGAATGCGGTGGGCGGGTGGGCCGCTGCATCTACAACTGACTGATTGACTAATGGTATTGAAAAGACAACCATTCCTTGGCTTTAAATTTCTGAAAGCAGATAAAAAATGATAACGGGTTCTAATTAAGATGAAAAAAATAGTCAATAAATGGTTGTCATTTCTCAACCACTTAGTGAGCCGATGAGTATAGTGGAGAGGGCGGCCCACCCGCCCACCGCACTCACAGGCAGTTCCAGAACCATAATATTTTTAGTCACAAAGAAACCTTCTTACATTATACTCAGATTTACATTTTTGACTGAATGGTTGACAAACCGCTTCGGAATGACCACCATTTTCCTAGTGTATCCACATTCCGTTTCGTGTACTGCACAGACGTGTTTTGTGACTTAAAACCATGTGGTTCATGGCACCACATGTGAAAGCGGTGGGTGGGTGGGCCGCCGCATTTACAACTGACTGACTGACTAATGGTATTGAAAAGACAACCATTCCTTGGCTTTAAATTTCTGAAAGCAGATTAAAATTGAGAATTAGTTCTAATTAAAATAAAAAAAAATAGTCAATAAATGGTCATTTCTCAACCACTTAGTCGGTAGATAGACTAGTACGTTTACATGCGCTGCTGAAAACGGAAAAAAAAATTGTACATAACCTTTGTCTTTAGCCTATAAAAGATTCGTGCATTTAAACTAAACAAATAGCTGCTCGTGTATTGCCAACGTAATGCATTAGTAAATAACAAAAACTACTGGACAGTTCATGCAAGTATATACGAATATGTTTAATATTTTAATTGGGGCATCAGATTTCCAAATGACACCTTGGGTGCTTAAAATATACATCACTTTTATTTTTAGGAAAATTGGACAAACTGTTCCATTATCAGAAAACTGGTTGACTGGACCGATGAAAATACCAAATAAAGTTGCAGTGATAAATATTTTAAACTGAAAATGTTTCATCTATTTGTTTTACGTGGAAACGATATTCGTTATACAGGAGTTTCGTTTTTCACTGTAAAGGGAAATGAACCAACAATTACTAAATATTAATTCCAAAATTCTATAATAACACAGGCAAAAAATACCCCTGGAACGTGTTCTCTCAATTATTTGTTTTCCTGTTCATTTTATGCCGGAAATGTAGATATGTTTTTAATAAATCACCAATTTATTGCGAAAGTTCCACAATTATGTTTGCGTTCCCTGCGATAAAATGTAAATTATAACTATGCGAAAATTTATGCGACATATTGGTTTCGTCTGCTGCAGAATTGAACTAGTGCCGTAGGCCTAACGGGCGTGGTGAAATCAACACATCGACGACATATCATATTTTACAATGTTGTAAAACTTGATTCACCCTGGCTTGTCATGTATAGAATTAAATCAAATGTTAGGCGAGCAAGCGACGATTAAGTAACTACGAGCCGCGAGTTTAGGGATGAATTCCTCGTGCCACACTTGAGGTAAAATTTCCACTTGCTTCGCGCCACTACACTAATCAACGTCTCGATGCTATGTGGGTAGCAGAATAATCAAACCTAGTATGTATGTTTCCACGCCCTATGAAAACGTCTCGAGTTTAAAACGTTTCCAGTACGGCATGGAAACGCACCAGATTTTTTAAAATTGTATATCGGTAGAAATAAATGGATCATTTGTTAGAGCACGATACGTGAATCCCCAACCGGACGCATAAGTCTTCACCGACTTCTAGAAACAATTAGTATTGCACAGCGGTAGCGAAACCAGAATTCATTCGAACATATTGCCGATCCGGCTATCTTTTTAATTAAAGCGAATAGACTCCGCGATCATTCATAAAGAAAAAATCACCCCCGGGGTACAAATGCTCGGTCTTACGAAAGTTAATCATTTTGTCATCAAGTTTATATCTAACCGGGTGATTCATGGGCCCATTTATTGCGTCTTCCGCAGCAAGCTTCGGATATGTGGGGAACTTCCTTCGGCTCATCCCTAACCGCCTTTTGGCAGACTTGAAACTTTCGGTCTTATTGAAGCCTGTTTCGGATTAGCGATGACGGAATAATAATTTCAACATGCTGCTCGCGATATTTAAACTTGGCGCGTTTGATAAATCCCAGACAAATCTCCTGCCTTATCTCTGACTGTTCTTTCGTTAGTTATAATCCGTCGTTCGGGGTACGTATTAACACAGGTGGCTAATTCCATTAGGGTTATTAAGTCGTGTGGATGAGCTCTGGTTTAAGGGAATAATAGCCTGGATACGGAGCGGGAGTGGCTTCAGCAGTGGTGTCTAAGTTACAGTTGTTTACAAAAGGGTTCCTGGTGTTCATTCTGTTCTCTTGTATTTTTCTTACATTTTTGTCTGTTGTTTTCTTATCTTCAGCCAGGATCTTCAGGGTCATCTTAATACTGATCACCCCCAACTCACGGTGTCGTGTAGCAGAACTACATCTCATAACTAAAAAACTTTACCATACTACATTAATTACACTAGGAAAACTTTGAAAATCCGGTCACCAGCACACGTTACGAGACCTCGCGTAATGCGGATAGCACTTCCATGTTATTTACAATTGAAGCATAATAGAAATTCTAGCGTTGCAGTGCTGACGGTGGAAAGAATTTAACATCAAATGTGCAAATGTATGCTGCAACTCGAGTATTAACCTATTTAATGGCAAAATTCGGAGCATATGACTAACTATTAACAATACCATTATCTGCTAATTACAAAGCGTCGCTTTATCTGTCCAACTAGTTCCAATTAACGGCTCGCGATAGAACTCGTTGTGCATTAATTTTTTATACAAATCGTCTGATTAACACATTAAACACGCCGCGCATTTTCATTGTTGCCCAATTTTGGCACAATAACGTGATCAACGCTAACTTTATCGATATAGAAAATTGGGAGATTATATGACACCTATTAGATTACCCCTTTCTATGCACGTTATTGTGCTGTCAATCCAGTCGGTTCGAAATAACTTACTTCCAGAAGTTTTGTGGTATTGCGTGAAGAGGCAATTCATCGTCGGCGGCATATAGAGTCATGCACACTAATGGAGCCAGCGTAATTTGCACAAGTTTGACGGAGAAATGGCAGTTTTTAATACGGGTTCTATACTTTTTTTTTCGGAGTTGACATCCAGCAGCGAGTTGCTTTTAACCGATTATGGTGTGGAATGAAATCATTTTTATTACGTTATTTAAGGTAATTGACGTTGACAGTCGAGTGGATTTCGAAGTTTTCAGAGTTCTGTTTGTGGATATCGGGAGAATTGTAGAGAGAGTTGGAAGCGAGAGTTCTATTTATACATGTGAACGTTTCTGGTTTAGAGTTCGACCTAATGGTAAATATTTTATTTTGTTTTGATAAAATAATCATGAGATGCATGGGTCAATTGTTTCAAAGTTTTTATTTCAAAGCTCGGCTTTGCCACGACTCCTGGACTCCGTTGAACACGTCGGGCATTCCTCGGATGTCTCAAAATTAAAATCAACCAATAATAAATTATTTTTATTGATGATACGAGATTGAAGTCGATAGAAACACAAAAGGCTGATTTTTTTGCAGTCATTGCTACGACGGAACTCTCATTGTCCATCACTTTTTTGTGTTGTTCCGAATGATAAATATTCAATTCTGATGGTCATTATCTTTTGCCAGTGGTTCTTAAACGGTTGCGATAAGATTTTTGAAAGTTAAATTTCACGAAAACTATCTAACCTTGACGTACCAAATTTTTGCATATTGTAACGAAGTTGCCCGACAATTCGAAGAGACGAATATCGGAAACGAGGCTCGACGCTCTGAAGCGAAGCTCCCTACGACCAAACCAGCTTTCGCCGTTGTAACCGGAAAAATAGCGCGCAGCTTATGCAACTTTCCGGAAATCGCTACGACCACCCCAAGCACCGAATCATTAAAGGAAAAATGCTTTTCATTATCGGTTTGGAATGGGAGTTTCATCATTTTGACCAGCCTGGAGCCGCTGCCGTTCCATCCGGAAGAGAATGCTGTGATAAGACTTTCTCTGGTAACATTCCGGTACCTTCTTTGCGGTCTCCACTTCCGGTTTCTAGCCATCGTCTGCCGGTGTTAAATTCCGGCATCTTCCGGTTGTCTGACGGCGGGGGCACTCTGCTCGCGAGCCAGCCAACTGTCGCGCGCTAGTAGTATCCAGACAAGTAGCTACCCGCGTTCCCGTGGAGCATACCACGTAAAAAAAACTGGCGCTCGGGGCAACCCGACCGTAGGAAGCGTCACAATATCTCATTCATGTCTCCAGGGGTATTACAGGTTTAAATTTTTGCGACGCTTTATGAATCACACTGTATAATATAAAAACGGAAGTTTGTGTATGTGATATTACTAAACTCCACTATTTGACCGATCACCATAAAAATTAGCACGTGTGACTTTATAAAAGAAAATAAAAAAATTTTTTGATCTCATCATATATTACCATCAAAGCTGCATCGACTAAAATTATTTTCAGTTATATTTGGTGTTTCACTATTCCAGGGCCGTACTAAACTTTTTTTTTAAATGGAACCCTATATATTTTTTTTTATTTGCTGTTCTAAGTGCTATGCTAAGTGCTAGATTTGGAATTACAAGGTTGCCAAGTTATTAATTTTTTTCTGAAAATTTTCTGAAAGTCATGTGATGATTTAAAATTTTGTATCAGCATTACTATTAAATATTAAATATTAAAATTTGGCACAGACTAATTTATGAAATATTTGAAAATCTATAGCTTTGTTATTTTAAACGGATCATTGGGTAGTCCTATTAATTATCTTTCACTTTTGTTAAACATATGGTATGTCTAATACGTGTGGTTATTGAGATTGCATTCACAGAAAGTAAGTTTTGAAAACATTTTTATAGCAATACGAAGTGCCAAACAATGAAGCTTTGATTTCCTTTCGTCCGGTAATAACGTGTTTTGGTGATCGTGTTTCTAAGAATCTAGTATTTGGTAAAAATGAATCTTAGTCACGATGAACCTATTGATATGGTGTATTTCTTGGCTGCAGGAGACCGAAATCCATTTCTGATCTCTAGAATGTATCACCAACAATATCCCGATGGTATAATGCGATATTCCAAATTGATTTGCTAATCTGCGGTGGTAGGTTTTCACCATTTTGCAAAACACAAACACAACACAAAACACACAGCAGAGATCAGATAAACCGAAAAGACGAAAGAAAAGAAAGGGGGTCTAAAGAAACTAAAAAACCAAAATGAGGACATCAACACAAAACGAATGAGACTAGGTAAACCCAAAATACAAAAAAACTAAGGACTACTGAACAAAACTTAAACGTCTAGAGCTGCCATTGACGCTAAGGATTAAAAGGAACGGGACAATAAAGAAAAAGAAACAAAGAGTCTTTTACTCTTTTGGATTTGGATTCTACGGGCTTTTGTGTCCCTTTGGGTTTTCCCAACTGGCCGAAAGGCCCCTGCGAATATTTCTGAACAGCATTCGTGGTTGTTTTGGGTTTTTACGTATCGTTTCGCCCTGTCATTATCGTTTCATAGCTTCGTAGTGATATGGCTATCGTTTTAAGAGTGTTTTAAGAATGAAATATGTATTTTCCCAAATGAACACGAGTATTATTATTATTATTATTAACACGTAGTTGGTAACTAAGCACCGCCTTTCGATATGGCGGCGGCGGCCCCATAGATCATTAAAGATACTCCAGCATGGTAATGCTCATTCGGATGAGGGCGGAAGCGATAGGTGATAATTTTCCAACGGTGGGAGTGTTAATAGAGTGCATTTTAAAGAGACGACATAAAATTTCTTCAATTATCTCTCCTGAAAAAAGCATCCATTACGAGTTTTTGCTCAATTCGAGGGGCAATAAAGCAAAGTTATTGAAGTATAGCACCTAGAAACTGGGTTTCGCTGTCGCGCCAGAATTGATAGCGGAAAGGTTACGAGAGAAAATTATGAAGCAATTTTGTGGGTGCTGGAGTCATTAGTCTTTCGTCTCGCAATTCGCGTGCGCAAGCGCCTGCCACTTTCAAACCGCAGGGTGCTTTATAACGTCACCACTTGCCATTCCAGATGTTGGCTTCCTTTTACACTGCCGAAAGTAATGATAATTCCTGACAACGTTAATCTTTCAGATCGGCGAGGGGAGAAGTTACGCGACAATCTGATCGTAAACATTCCGGATACTTGGGCATGTTCGCACCCTTTTCCCTTCAGACTACTTTATAATTGTTACGAGTTCCGTGAGGATTGAAGTTTATGGAACAGGTTAACATTCTACTTTTTCTACAAGCACCGGTTTACAAATCACATATATTAGGCCTCCAAGATCTTCCATTTTATTATTCTACAGCGAGCTGTACACTTTTATCAAGCCTCATCTCAGAAAAAAGAACAAATCGCGTCAGCTCCAATGTGACACGGAAACTGCCATCACTGTTATGTTTCTCAGTAAATTGCAGCTGCCGCTGACAACGTTCGGCCAATCTGCAATAAGTTTTTCCATTTCTTATTAAAGCGGAGTGCCGTTTGCTGAAAGTTTCGGGGTGGCCAATAATCTTGTTTGTCTGAATGTACCTGAAATAGTAATTGTTTGGAAATCTGCAAATTGACGCAGAGATTTACATTAATAATGCAACAAACTGTTTCGGTAAATGTTTCAACGTCATTTGGTCTGTATATTTCACAGATTGATTGGCTCAATTTGTAGCCATCAGGTTTGACGTCTGATACTGATGTAACTGACAAAAGGGGTGGTAGAAGTAACAACTATTGAGTATTTAAAAGCTTGTGTCCAAATGTTCACAAGTATCCCACCACCAACTGTTTATAACCCAGTGTAGGGGCTAAAGGGATTTAAAAGTAGGGAAAGAAGAAGGCCAGTTATATTTCCATCCAACTTTCTGAACGCGTGTCGTATACTATATTATTCATCCCCTAGCCGAAAGTCAGCCTTCCCGGTCGCGTTTCGCTTTGAAAGTCGAGGTTTTTACTGGTCGGCGCATAGGCCACAAAGGCAGCTGTTCTCTGAGCGAAACGCGGCCGGGAAGATCGAGTTTCGACTATGGGATGCAGATTCTTTTTCACGCTGAAAAAATGATACAACAACCACAAAACCATGAACCATGTTGAGTTTAACAACCTTCCCTTGAAAAGTATATTGTTTCCTCTTTTCTTTGACAACAACCTCCTAGAAATTGACTTTTTAACTGTTGAGTTTGTCAACGCTTCCTTGGAAAGTTTCTTTTTTTCTGTTTTCTTTGGCAACGTCATCTTATAAAACGTGTTTTTCAGTATTGAGTTTATCAACGCTCTCTTAGAAAATGTCTATTTACTGTTGGGTTTGACAACGCACCCTTTGAAAGTGTCTTTCTCCCTGTTTGGTTTGATAACGGCTCATTAGAAAGTGTCTTTTTCACTCTTCAGTTTAACAACGTCCCTTTAGAAAACATCTTTTTTCCTGCTTGCTTTAGCAACGCTCCCTAAGTGTGCTTTATTAATATTGCGTTTGACAACGTCTAATTAGAAAGTTTCTCTATTCCTGTTTGATTTGACGAGACACACTTAGAAAGTGTTTTTTTTCTATAGGGTTTAACAGTTTTCTCTTGGAAAATGTCCTTTTCACTGTTAGGCTTGACAACGTCCCATAAGAAAGTGTCTATTTACTGTTGGGTTTGCCAACGTCCCCTTAGAAAGCTGCGTCTTTTATGCTATTGGATTTAACAATTTTCCCTTGGAAATTATATTTCTGCCTCTTTGCTGTGACAGCACCCCCTTTAGAAAGGATTTTTTGCTGTTTGCTTTTACAACCCTTCCTTAGAAAGTGTCTTTTTTCTTATTTGCTTTGACAACACATCCTTAGAAATTGTCTTTCTTATTGCTGAGTTTGACTACGCTCCCTTAGAAAGTATATTTTTACTGTTGGGTTTATTTAACAACCTTCCCTTGGAAAGTATATTTCTTCCTGTTGTTCTTGACAACCTCCTAGGAATTGACTTTTTAACTGTTGAGTTTGTCCACGCTCCCTTGGAAAAATTTCTTTTTTCCTGTTTGCTTTGAGAACGCCCTCTTAGAAAGTGTATTTTTCACAACTGAGTTTGACAACGTCCCCTTAAAAAGTTTCTATATTCCCGGTTGATTTGACAACACCCTCTTAGAAAGTGTCTTTTTTACTGTCCGGTTTAACAACTTTCCCCCTGGAAAGTTTCTTTTAACTAACTAGTTTAACATCGCCCCTTTAGAAAGTATCCATTTTCTTGCTTGCTTTGACAACACCCCCTAAGAAAGTGTCTTTTTCACTGTTGGGTTTGACAACGTCCCCTTCGAAAGTATCTATTAATGTTTTGATTTAACAACACCCTCTTAGAGAGTGTCTTTTTTACTGCTGGATTTGACAACTTTTCTTTGGAAAGTTTCTTTTCACTGTTGGCTTTGACAACGCTTGCTTAGAAAATGTCGTTCCTATTGGCTTTGATAACGCCCTCTTAGGAAGTGTATTTTTCACTACTGAGATTGACAACGTCCCTTTAGAAAGTTTCTCTATTCATGTTTGATTTGACAACACCCTCTTAGAAAGTGTCTTTTTTACTGCTGGACTTGACAACTTTTCTTTGGAACGTTTCTTTTCACTGTTGGGTTTGACAACGCTCGCTTAGAAAGTGTCTTTCCTGTTGGCTTTGACAACGCCCTCTTAGGAAGTGTATTTTTCAATACTGAGATTGACAACGTCCCTTTAGAAAGTTTCTATATTCTTGGTTGATTTGACAACACCCTCTTAGGAAGTGTCTTTTTTACTGTTTGGTTTAACAACTTAAAGTTTCTTTTAACTAACTAGTTTAACATCGCCCCTTTAGAAAGTATCCATTTTCTTGCTTGCTTTGACAACACCCCCTAAGAAAGTGTCTTTTTCACTGTTGGGTTTGACAACGTCCCCTTCGAAAGTATCTATTAATGTTTTGATTTAACAACACCCTCTTAGAGAGTGTCTTTTTTACTGCTGGATTTGACAACTTTTCTTTGGAAAGTTTCTTTTCACTGTTGGCTTTGACAACGCTTGCTTAGAAAATGTCGTTCCTATTGGCTTTGATAACGCCCTCTTAGGAAGTGTATTTTTCACTACTGAGATTGACAACGTCCCTTTAGAAAGTTTCTCTATTCATGTTTGATTTGACAACACCCTCTTAGAAAGTGTCTTTTTTACTGTCCGGTTTAACAACTTTTCCCCTGGAAAGTTTCTTTTAACTGATTAGTATAACATCGTCCCTTTAGCAAGTATCTATTTTACTGCTTGCTTTGACAACACCCCCTAAGAAAGTGTCTTTTTTACTGTTGGGTTTGCCAACGTCCCCTTAGAAAGCTGCGTCTTTTATGCTATTAGGTTTAACAATATTCCCTTGGAAATTGTATTTCTGCCTCTTCGCTTTGATAACACCCCCTTTAGATTTTTTTTTTGCTGTTTGCTTTTACAACCCTCCTTTAGAAAGTGCCTCTTTTCTTATTTGCTTTGACAACACATCCTTTCTTATTGCTGAGTTTGACTCGCTCCCTTAGAAAGCATTTTTTTACTGTTGGGTTTTACAACGTTCCCTGAAAGTTTTTTCTTCCTGTTGAATTTGAAAACGCTCTCTTAGAAAGTGTTTGCTTTACTGTTGGGTTTAACAACCTTCTCTTGGAAAGTATATTTCTTCTTGTTTTCCTTGACAACTTCCTAGAAATTGACTTTTTAACTGTTCAGTTTGTCAACGCTCTCTTGGAAAATATTTTTTTCTTGTTTGCTTTGAGAACGCCCTCTTAGAAAGTATACAACTGAGTTTGACAACGTCCCCTTAAAAAATTTCTATATTCCCGGTTGATTTGACAACACCCTCTTAGAAAGTGTCTTTTTTACTGTCCGGTTTAACAACTTTCCCCCTGGAAAGTTTCTTTTAACTGATTAGTATAACATCCTCCCTTTAGAAAGTATTTATTTTCTTGCTTGCTTTGGTAACACCCCCTAACAAAGTGTCTTTTTCACTGTTGGGTTTGACAACATCCCCTTAGAAAGTATCTATTAATGTTTTGATTTAACAACACCCTCTTAGAAAGTGTCTTTTTTACTGCTGGACTTGAAAACTTTTCTTTGGAACGTTTCTTTTCACTGTTGGGTTTGACAACGCTCGCTTAGAAAGTGTCTTTCCTGTTGGCTTTGACAACGCCCTCTTAGGAAGTGTATTCTTCAATACTGAGATTGACAACGTCCCTTTAGAAAGTTCCTATATTCTTGGTTGATTTGACAACACCCTCTTAGGAAGTGTCTTTTTTACTGTTTGGTTTAACAACTTAAAGTTTCTTTTAACTAACTAGTTTAACATCGCCCCTTTAGAAAGTATACATTTTCTTGCTTGCTTTGACAACACCCCCTAAGAAAGTGTGTTTTTCACTGTTGGGTTTGACAACGTCCCCTTCGAAAGTATCTATTAATGTTTTGATTTAACAACACCCTCTTAGAGAGTGTCTTTTTTACTGCTGGATTTGACAACTTTTCTTTGGATAGTTTCTTTTCACTGTTGGCTTTGACAACGCTTGCTTAGAAAATGTCGTTCCTATTGGCTTTGATAACGCCCTCTTAGGAAGTGTATTTTTCACTACTGAGATTGACAACGTCCCTTTAGAAAGTTTCTCTATTCATGTTTGATTTGACAACACCCTCTTAGAAAGTGTCTTTTTTACTGTCCGGTTTAACAACTTTTCCCCTGGAAAGTTTCTTTTAACTGATTAGTATAACATCGTCCTTTTAGCAAGTATCTATTTTACTGCTTGCTTTGACAACACCCCAAAAGAAAGTGTCTTTTTTACTGTTGGGTTTGCCAACGTCCCCTTAGAAAGCTGCGTCTTTTATGCTATTAGGTTTAACAATATTCCCTTGGAAATTGTATTTCTGCCTCTTCGCTTTGATAACACCCCCTTTAATTTTTTTTTTTGCTGTTTGCTTTTACAACCCTCCTTTAGAAAGTGCCTATTTTCTTATTTGCTTTGACAACACATCCTTACTTATTGCTGAGTTTGACTCGCTCCCTTAGAAAGCATTTTTTAACTAACTAGTTTAACATCGCCCCTTTAGAAAGTATCCATTTTATTGCTTGCTTTGACAACACCCCCTAAGAAAGTGTCTTTTTCACTGTTGGGTTTGACAACGTCCCCTTCGAAAGTATCTATTAATGTTTTGATTTAGCAATACCCTCTTAGAAAGTGTTTTTTTTACTGCTGGGTTTAACAACTTTTCTGTTGGAAGTTTCTCTTTACTGTTGGGTTTTACAACGCTCTGTTAGAAAGTGCCATTTTTCCTGTTTGCTTTGACCACGCCCTCTTAGGATGTGTCTTTTTCACTGTTGGGTTTGACAACGCTCGCTTAAAAAGTGTCCTTCCTCTTGGCTTTGACAACGCCTTTTTAGAAACTGTATTTTTCACTACTGAGATTGACAACGTCCTTTTAGAAAGTTTCTATATTCCTGGTTGATTTGACAAGACCCTCTTAAAAAGTGTCTTTTTTACTGTTCGGTTTAACAAAGTCTTCTTGGGTAGTGTTTTTCTTTGTTTGCTTTGACAGCACCTCCATGGAATATGTTGTTTTTACTGTTGATTTTGAGTATGTTTCTTTAAAAAGTGTTTTTATTTCTGTTTTTTTTTTGACAATGATGCTTTGTAAAATGTCCTTTTTACCATTGGTGTTTACAGCCTGGTCTTGGAGAGCCTCTTCTCCTGTTTGCTTTGACAACATTCCCCAGAAAGTGTCTGTTATTGGTGGGTTTGACAACGTACCCTCCAAAAGTATCGTTCTTTCGGTTAGCTTTTACAACACCCCGTTTAGAAATTGTTTTCTTTACTGTTGGTTTTAACAACATCCCCAAAAATTGTGTTTGTTTTTGTTTGCTTTGACAACATCCCTTTAGAAATTGTCTTTTTTTACTGTTGGGTTTGACAACGTCCCCTCAGATCGTGTTTTTCTTTATGTTTGCTTTGACAGCACCTTCCTGGAGAATGTCGTTTTTACTATTGATTTTGACAACGTTCCTTTAAGAACTGTTTTAGAAAGTGTTTTTCTTTCTGTTTGTTTTGACAATGCCGCTTTGTAAAATGTCCTTTTTACTATTGGTTTTGACAAACCTGGTCTTGGAGAGCGTCTTTCCCTGTTTGCTTTGACAACACTCCCCAGAAAGTGTCTCCGTTATTGGTGGGTTTGACAACGTACCCTTGAAAAGTGTCGTTCTTTCTGTTAGCTTAAGAAGTTACATTCGTTTAGAAATTGCCTTCTTTCCTGTTGGTTTTGACAACGTCACCAAAAATTGTCTCTCTTTCTCTTTGCTTTGATAACACCCCTTTAGTAATTGTCTCTTTTACTGTTGGGTTTGCCAATGGGCCCTAAAAAGTGTCTCTCTGTCTGTTTACTTTGACACAACCCTTTAGAATGTGACTTTTCACTCTTGAGTTTGACAACGTACCCTTAGACATTGTATTTCTTCCTGTTTGCCTTGACACCCTTTTATAAATGGTGCTTTATACTGCTGGGTTTCACAAAGTCTCCCTAGTAGGTGTTTTTCTTTCCGTTTGCTTTGACAACATCCCGTAAAATGTCTTTTTGGTCATTGGGTTTGACAATGTCTTTTTATAAACCGTTTTTCTTCCTATTTTGCACCCTTTTAGAAATTTTCTTCTTCACTGTTGTTCACTGTTAACTGTTGACAACGCTCTCTTAGAAAGTATCTTTCTTCCTGTTTGATTTGATAACTCCCTCTTAGAAAGTGTATTTATTTCGGTTTGCTTTGGAAACTCTTCTTAGAAAATGTATTTTTCGCTGTTGGGTTTGACATCTCCTTCTTGTTGTTTATCTTTATTTTCTTATTGATTAATTGTATGTTACATACAGGGTGAATCACGAAGCGTAGTAGTTATTTAAAAATGTGACAGTCCCCAATATGAGGAGACCTAGAAAAATGAAACAAATTCTAACCGTAAAAAAAATACAATGTGTTATAATAACATTTATTACAGAAGAAAGAAGTTATAGAAGTCCTGGGAAAAAAATTAACCACAAGTAGAACTTGTCAAAAGAAAAAAAAATTTTCGAAAATTTTTTTCCCCGTTAGAGTTCAAATTAAGAATAGTTTGACACCTAAAACTGTATAATTTCAATTTTCTGTTTCTTTATGTTTTTTCAATGAGTTTTTCTTTTCTAAATCCTACTTTCTAGATATTTTGCTCTCCATTTGGCGAAAACGTCTTTCATAACAAGAATAACTAAGTAATTTAAGTCAATAATCTCCGAATTTCTGAAGAATCTTTAAAAATTGTGAAATGTTATGAATATGTAAAGCAAAAGAAATCTTAAAGAGCTAGAACAGATAAAAAAGTTTATCTGAAATATTTAAATCCTTATTACTTATTTTAGAAAGTTAGTCTTAAAAATGCAAACACAGAATTATAGAATATATAGAATATATGGAATATATGGAATATATGGAATATATGGAATATATGGAATATATGGAATATATAGAATATATAGAAATCACATACGTGAAATAGATGGCTAACTTATCGCATTAAGCGGGAAATAGTTTTTCACAGAGACGAAAATAATTTGTAGCAATTTGAACCACTGTGCGTCGTCTGAATTTTCCATACTGTGTGTTGCTAAAACACTTGATAGGGTATATGATCATCTTGCTTTAAAATCCGACATTTTTATTAACGATCCACAAAACTGAAATGCATTTTTTACTATCGTTTGACGATTGTCACTACGGCTGAATATTCCTGCACATTATCTATTACCTCCTAAAAACTCCACCGATAAACCCGAATTACATCTCACGCCCATAAAAAACTCCCGTCAATGTCGTTACGGAGTTAATTGCTCAGAATCATTTCTGATGCGTCGAGCGTGTGAATGAACCACCCGAAGGTGTAAGTGTAAGAGATAATCACATAAATCAAGCCGGTTGATTTCGGATCCCTGGAGCGTTTGAGCTCGCGAACTCGCAGACCGTCTTGGGACTATCCCAACTAAAGCATATATTTAAATTTTCCCTACAATTCTGTCGAGAGCTCCAACTTGTGACCGAGTTTTGGATGTACATTAAAAAAGGAAACAAATCTCGTGTGGAATATCGCCGAGTTGATGTTTAATTCATCGTTCCGGGATGCGGAGACGGATGGTTTTGTGGAAAATGTTTGGATTAGAACGCTTGACGAAAATATTGAAGATGTAGGGGCATTTATAATATTTGCATCTGTCTACAATTCAGTTTTTAGGAGCTTGTATTAAGTGATAAAATTAATCTCAGTTCATGGCCAAATTAAGATCAGCACAATAAATTGGCTTTTAAGCGACCTTTAAAGTCCTGTCAATATTTTACAAAACACTGTGGTTTTTAAGTGCAGTTCCAGCTATTTTAAGTTCGTGCATCATTTAAGGTCAGCCGATCACCATCCAAGGAAAATATCCCAGTTTTACAAAAATCCTCGGAACCACGTGCATTCACCAAGCTGACTAAAATAAATTCGCTCGTCCTGTGCTCTTCATTACAATGCGTCTACAATCCCCTTCTAGCATTTATCATCCCCGCTTTTCTTACATTGTACACATCGCTTTTTCTTCCGACGACACATTTTTCCATTCTTCTCTTTGTGCCCCGGAAATATTTTAGTCTCTCGAGAAAATCTGGTGCGAAAAGTCGCAAGATATATTTCAATCTCCCGACTCGAGGGAGTTGGCGCTGTCTGATTGAAAATTAATCGATAGGCTTTTAATTGGTCCGTATGAAAAACAATCGAGGAGATTAAGACCCTTTCGCCCGGTTTGCGACCCCTTTTAGAATTGATTAGCCGGTAAAAAGGGCTTTCGACGCGGTTATTTTTTAAATGTCGCAGTTTAGGGTCTTAATTCGGATGGAGACGTCTTACGACCCGGAGTGAAGTGTAATGGCGCAATATACACAGTTCTCGTTTTAGTAATCCGTGTACCAGGCATAAATCATCATTGTCTTTTGTGCAAAGACATTTATCTACAAATACCGAGCTAAACCGGAACGCCCTGAACTCCGGGCTTTAACAGGAATGATGTCGCTTGCCGCTTTATAGTGCTTGTTTGGTGTCAACCTCCGAATAACTATTACAAAAGATAATAACCTGCTGGATTAAGTATCGTGCGTCTGGAAATGATTAAGCAAGAGTTTTTCGAGCACTTTTGCGGTTTCCTGTAGAAGAAAGATGGCAAAGTAATTTTTCATTCTTGCAATACCCACTACAATATTTACAAACTCACATGTGAATTTTCAATGAGTAGATAATTAAAAAAATAAAATTTTTACTACTGGGACGCTAAAAATTAAAAAAAACCAACATTAGTCAATATTAGCTTCTATATCCTAAGATCCCAAAATTTTATAAGTTATAAGATTGAAATCGAGTATATTAGGAATAATTGACTAAAATTGGAAATAAAAAAAAATATTTTGATATGCAGATGTTGACCTAAAATATTTTTTCTACTTTGGTGTCACAAAGTGTTCATTGTGACACTAAAAGTGGTTGCACAATGGAACCTATTATGCAACTGCTTTGTTTTTTTTTTTATTTGATACCTATTACGTTGGTATTGAGCATTTCTAACCAACTCCTGTCGAAGTCAAGCCAAGTGTCAACTTTTCAGATAAAAAACATAACCTTCAACACAACCAGAAAATAGTTTCAATGGAACCAGCCAGAAACAGAGCAAGATACGCCATTCCGGTCAAGATTGGAAAAATAACAGACCTGCTAAAAATCGTAATATTTTATTTTGGACTACCTAACCTCCGAATCGCATACAGAGTGAACATAAAGTTCCGCACAAAGTTCATAATTTAGTTATGTAATGTTTTTGCGAAAAACGCTCGAACAGGTCGATTTTTGTTTTTAAATTGCCATCTTTTGACATAAATTTTTTGTTGATGAAGTCATCTGTTTTTGAACTATGACACCGTCATCAATTTTTTTAAATGGCAACTCCCAATTTTTTTTGAGTCTTAAATACACTTTTCAATTCTCTATTCAACAAGCGTAAAAAATGGCCACTTTGCATAACTTTTTTTTTTGAAAAAAATACGTTTTACATCAAAAATAAAATTTTTATTTCTTAAAAAAAAATTGAAAAATAACAATAAATTTGGAAAGCAAAGAACGAAAAATGAAAAACCATTTGATAAAATTTGACGCAAGTGCTCAAATTGCCACCCGCCAACTATTTGACGCATTCCCTGACGTGTTTTAACGCTTTGAACACTTCGTTCAATCACTTCGGGATTAATCTGCGCCATTTCACCACGAATTCGTAGTGAAATAGTACTTTTTCAAGGAATAAAAATTTAATTTTTTTGAAGTAAAATTTGTAATTTTTTCAAAAAAAAAGTTATGCAAGGTATCACTTTTTTACTCTTGTTGAATAGAGAATTGAAAGGTGCATCTAAAACCAAAAAAAAAGTTGGGGGTTGCCATTTAAAAAAATTGATGACGGTGTCATAGTTCAAAAACAGATGACGTGTTCATCAAAATTTTTTGTCAAAAAATGGCAATTTGAAAACAAAAATCGACCTGTTCGAGCGTTTTTCGCAAGAACATTACATAACTAAATTATGAATTTTGTGCGGAACTTTATGTTCACTCTGTATATACAGGATGCCCCAGAAATGTCAAATGAATTGTCTTTGTCCAGAAAAACTCGGCTGTTGTCATTATCAACATTCTGAATTTTTTTAAGTTTCGTGCGGTCAACAACGTCCTGAAATCGGTTTGTCGACACCGAGGATGACCGCCGGTAATTTGTTATTGTATTTCACTGTCGTCATTAAATTTCGCCAAGACTTTATGTGTTTTTTTTATTTTGTCCCATTTTTTTTTTTTTTTTTTGGTGAAGTTTGGCTATCTTACTTCTTTTGTGTCATTACTCAATTCAATTACTCTCTTTGGCCTCTTTAGTACTCTGTTATGGTTTTCATTTCATTTGTATATTTAGTGTCTCTGTTGTTTTTCGTTTGTGTTATTTTTATGCTCGATCGATTCTGTGGTTGCGTTCCCTTTTGTTTCCTTTGTCTCTTTTGTCTTTATCTTGTCTTTTTCTTCTTTCTTTTCTTTTCACTTTAGTCACATTACACACTTTGATCTGTTACATTCCCCTTCTCTCATATATTCTCTTTGGTCTCCTTGATATCTGTTGGTTGAACCCTTGAACAGCCAAGTAGGTATAGATAGTCCCTAAACGAGAAAGCAACAAGGGAAACAAAATAACTAAAGTAGTTCAGACCCGAACACAACAATAGGAAACGAAACATATAGACACTTCCTAAACCCGAGAACAAAGAAAGAAATGTAATATTTAAAAACCGTCCCTAAACCGGAAAACAAGTCGTGAAAAGCAGTCCCTAAACCCGACGGCTAAGGCGGAAGAGAAATAGTTGAAGTTCAAATCTCAGAATAAAAGCCGAAACGAATAAATTAAAAACACTCTCTACACCTGAGTGATACAAAATATTCAAAGCCAAAACAAAAATCCAAGAGCAACACGGAAATGAAATAGCTAAATTTATTTCCTAAGCTCGAGAACAACAGAGGAAACGAAATAGTTAAAGACAGTCCATAATCCGAGAACAATGAAGGAAATGCACTAGTGAAAGGCAGTCCATAAACCCAACAACAGAAAGGGAAACTGAATAGCTGAATTCACTCTCGAAATTCGAAAATAACAGAGAAGACCAAATAGTCAAAAGCAGTCCTTAAATCCGAGAACAACAGGAAAACGAAATAGTTAAATTCATTCCCTAAATTCGAGAAATAGTTAAAACACTTCAGTGCCTAAACCCGAGACCAACGGAGTAAACCAAGTAACGGAAGACGGTTTCCTAAACCAGAGAACAGAGGAGGAAACGAAATAGAGAAAGAGATGCGCTAAATCCGAGAACAGTAGGAAACGGAATAGTCAAAGGTACTCCCTAAACCTGAGAACAATGAAGGAAACGAAATCGTGTAAGAGAGTCCCTAAACCCGAGAACAACAGGGGATACAAAATAACGGAATGCATTCCATAAACGCAGGAACAACATAGGAAACGAAATGGTGAAAGACAGTAGTAAACCGAGTAGAGCGAAGGAAACGAAATAGTTAAAGACAGTCCATAATCCGAGAACAATGAAGGAAACACACTAGTGAAAGGCAGTCCATAGACCCAAAAACAGAAAGGGAAACTGAACAGATGAATTCACTCTCTAAATTCAAAAATAACAGAGAAAACGAAATAGTTAAAAGCAGTCCTTAAATCCGAGGACAACAGGGAAACGAAATAGTTAAATTCATTCCCTAAATTCGAGAAATAGTTAAAACACTTCAGTGCCTAAACCCGAGACCAACGGAGTAAACCAAGTAACGGAAGACGGTTTCCTAAACCAGAGAACAGAGGAGGAAACGAAATAGAGAAAGAGATGCGCTAAATCCGAGAACAGTAGGAAACGGAATAGTCAAAGGTACTCCCTAAACCTGAGAACAATGAAGGAAACGAAATCGTGTAAGAGAGTCCCTAAACCCGAGAACAACAGGGGATACAAAATAACGGAATGCATTCCATAAACGCAGGAACAACATAGGAAACGAAATAGTGAAAGACAGTAGTAAACCGAGTACAGCGAAGGAAACGAAATAGTTAAAGACAGTCCATAATCCGAGAACAATGAAGGAAACACACTAGTGAAAGGCAGTCCATAAACCCAACAACAGAAAGGGAAACTGAACAGATGAATTCACTCTCTAAATTCAAAAATAACAGAGAAAACGAAATAGTTAAAAGCAGTCCTTAAATCCGAGGACAACAGGGAAACGAAATAGTTAAATTCATTCCCTAAATTCGAGAAATAGTTAAAATACTTCAGTGCCTAAACCCGAGACCAACGGAGTAAACCAAGTAACGGAAGACGGTTTCCTAAACCAGAGAACAGAGGAGGAAACGAAATAGAGAAAGAGATGCGCTAAATCCGAGAACAGTAGGAAACGGAATAGTCAAAGGTACTCCATAAATCTGAGAACAATGAAGGAAACGAAATCGTGTAAGAGAGTCCCTAAACCCGAGAACAATATGGGATACAAAATAACGGAATGCATTCCATAAACGCAGGAACAACATAGGAAACGAAATGGTGAAAGACAGTAGTAAACCGAGTACAGCGAGGGAAACGAAATAGTTAAAGACAGTCCATAATCCGAGAACAATGAAGGAAACACACTAGTGAAAGGCAGTCCATAAACCCAACAACAGAAAGGGAAACTGAACGGATGAATTCACTCTCTAAATTCAAAAATAACAGAGAAAACGAAATAGTTAAAAGCAGTCCTTAAATCTGAGGACAACAGGGAAACGAAATAGTTAAATTCATTCCCTAAATTCGAGAAATAGTTAAAACACTTCAGTGCCTAAACCCGAGACCAACGAAGTAAACCAAGTAACGAAAGACGGTTTCCTAAACCAGAGAACAGAGGAGGAAACGAAATAGAGAAAGAGATGCGCTAAATCCGAGAACAGTAGGAAACGGAATAGTCAAAGGTACTCCCTAAATCTGAGAACAATGAAGGAAACGAAATCGTGTAAGAGAGTCCCTAAACCCGAGAACAACAGGGGATACAAAATAACGGAATGCATTCCATAAACGCAGGAACAACATAGGAAACGAAATGGTGAAAGACAGTAGTAAACCGAGTACAGCGAGGGAAACGAAATAGTTAAAGACAGTCCATAATCCGAGAACAATGAAGGAAATGCACTAGTGAAAGGCAGTCCATAAACCCAACAACAGAAAGGGAAACTGAATAGCTGAATTCACTCTCTAAATTCGAAAATAACAGAGAAAGCGAAATACCCCACATCCGAGAACAGCACGGAAACGAAATAGTTAACTTCATTTCCTAAATTCGGGAAATAGTTAAAACAGTTCAGTACCTAAACCAGAGACCAACGGAGTAAACCAAGTAATGAAAGAGGATTCCTAAAACAGAGAACATAGGAGGAAACGAAATAGAGAAAGAGATGCCCTAAAGCCGAGAACAGCAGGAAACGAAATAGTCAAAGGTCCTACTCCATAAACCCGAGAACAATGAAGGAAACGAAATAGTGTAAGAGCGTCCCTAAACCCGAGAACAACAAGGGATACAAAATAACGGTATGCACTCCATAAACGCAGGAACAACGTAGGAAACGAAATAGTTAAAGACAGTCCCTGCTACCGAGAACAAAAAAGGAAACAAAATGGCTAAAGACAGTTTCTAAAACATTGTTGTTATTTTTCTGTTGTTTCTTTAATGTATTATACTCTTTAAAATGTATTATTTTTTTAAACAGTTTTTAACTTCTAGTACACTCACATTTGTGATTAAAATGCGCTCGACCTCCGTCTAGAATTACAACTCCCTTCCACGGAATTTATAATATCTCAATGTCTAATTCCATTCAGGTATGACAGAAGAAAGCAAATTGTCTGAATCGCAAAGTGCTCTCCATAGGATCATTATGATCGACATTATTACGTGGTTAATTTTCTTGTCTCCCGAACCGTTCAATTTAATGTCACTGGAACACAGTTCATTATTGAAAGGGTAAAGAATCGATCAGAATTTAAATTAACTTCACTTAGATCAAACAAGGAGCAGTTTTTAAGGATTCAAATTGGACCCCTCTTATTTAATTTGTAATTCGTTCTAATTCAGATTGACAATTAGAAGCCGGGTCGTAATTTTCGTCCTTTTGATGGGGTTCAGTTTATTTTTACCAATCAAATTAGCGAGGGCTTCCAGATTGAAACGTTTCAATTCCTCCTTTTTACTTTATAAACAATATGTTCTTCGAACTACTCTGTCATAAAAGCTGCATTCTGCAGGCAACGAAATTTTCCATTTTAATTTGATTACCCCTCTATGCTCGACTCTACAATATGAATTGCCATCAACGTATGATGCAGCTTTTATATCTCGTTCCTTATTTAGATTTTATTTTGTTATTTTCTGCTGCATAGATCTATTAAAGAGGAGACTGGCACGTTAGGTGCTTCCCCGGATGTATTAGGGCTCCTTATCCTACAAAGTAGTTCCAGGTTAGAGTCTCGATGCGCTATCGCAGAAAGACTTTATCCTTGCTTGGAGAATTAAAATGACTTTGGAGTATTAATTCTCCACTTAATCTGAAACCGATTCGCAATCGCCAGACTAATCTGGAGCAGCTTCTTCGAAATCTCGTCTCGATGTCCTCCGTTAGCAGGGATTGTAATTTTGTTTTAATTAAGATATTTTGTAGTCACGTTGCAAGTATAGATACATCAAATTGCAGAAGATTTTAATTACATTTTAAGTTGACGTTCGAAGATGCCCGTCTTGTTTTCTTTAATTAACTTTAATTTACTAGTGGAGCGCATAGATTGAATTTCAACAAGAACTAAAAATAAACGCCTGCATTTATATAATTAATTACTGCTCGTCAAGTGTTGCATCTATGCCAATTAGTCGTTTCACTTGTCTTCTTATTAATTTTAGCATGAAATGAATTTCGACGCGCTTGTGTGATTTCAACTTTAGCTTCCGTTTCATGTTTCCATCATTACGAGTGGCAGGGATCAGAGATCACATATGCCGCACACGTACTGAAATGTAGTTACAGAGAATATACTAAAGACATAAAAAGAAACAACATCCTCTGGGGTATTCTTGTGAGTAAGTGTAAGCGTGGGTTTTCCGTTAAAAAATAGGATCGTTTATATCCAGTTGAAGTGTTGTGCAACTCGTGCTTCGGCCTCGTAGGATAATTTTTACGTCACCCGAATTAAATTTCACACAACACCGTTGACGTTTTAAAAACAATTTATTTCTAAAACGGAGGCAAGCATTACAAACTGTGTGTGGGTGCTACACTAGACTGTACATTAGACTAAAGCTAAACAAGGATGGGAGTAGTATTTATAAGCTTTAAGAGTACCAACACTATCAGACAATGGTGATGTTATCCATTAAGGATATCAGTAATGTTACACTCTTCGTTCGTTCAACTTTCTATAATCTATAACCATTCGCCATTTGCGTTTTCCTGAGGCGTCTAATTTTTTTGGTACAATCCAGATGGGACTTGACCAAGGCGAATTTGAGGGTTGGATAATCTGTTGATGTAGCATTTTGATGTATGTTTTTGTATAAATTGGGGCATCGTTAGTCAATTTAATTTCATGCTGAATTTGGTTTGTAAATGTCAATGGAACTTTTTCACTATGGAAAATATCACGGAACTCGTAACACAATTTTCTGATTTCGCGGTTTTCTTCAGGGTTGCAATAACTCAAACGTGAATATTTGGATAAAAATTTTGATAATTAATTTCAGGTTCTATAGGGGTTTCCAAATAATTTGTTTGAAAAGATTCAAAAGGTTCCACTTCAATTTGTCTATTAAATTTACAACTAATCTCGTTTGTATTTGAATTCGTTAAAACTACTGTCGCCAAATTTCTTTTTACTGTTACAAGAGCTTGGGGTATTTCGACATTTTGTCCTAAATTTTTATAAGGGATTACAGCATATCCTTCCATATTTACTGGTACTTGCGAGATTAATTGAGTTCTGGAATTTTTACCGTTACTGGTCGATATCCTAAAATTTGGGATAGGTCATTGATAATTTCGGTTGATTCTGATTCTGTATTGTTATTCTGTTTGCGTTAGGGGTGATCATTATTTTTCGTTTTAGATTAATGCTTGCGTCTAAATCTGTTCCTATAATACCGTCATTTTTTTTTTTGAAAAATCGAAAATGTGGAATCTATGTAAACCGTTTGTATTAAAAATTTTGAAAGGTAGAATTTTGATAATTTCATTATGTATAGCCGATCCATGAGCTGTTGTGATTATAAATTCTTGTTTCCGAATATATGGTCCGTAACACTGATAAGCAATTTTGTTACGAATTAGACTCCCTGTGTCTATTAAAAAATATGCTCTAAGTTCTGGAATAAAAATATATGGGCGATCTGACCTGTTATTGTTTAATCTCAGCTCGTATAGAGGTTGGGGCTGATTAAACGAAAATTTTGAGGTTGACTAATTAATAATTTGGGTTGACTTGTGAAGATAAATCGTTATCTTCTGCTTGGTAATAATAATGATTATCGCAATCTACATCCGGAAAATAATAGCTATTGTCGGGTAAATTTTGCTGATCCAACATTTCCGTATTACCGGCATAACGGGTGGCATTTGGTCGTAATTTCGGTCTTGATTTTGGGTGGAAAATCCCGTTGTATGCGTTTGGCGGATTGGCTACAATACAACAGTAACTAAATGTCAGCACTATCACACAATGGTGTCTTTTATCACTGGTGTCTTACACTTGTTGCATAAGTAACTGTTTTTTTTTTAAATAACCTTATCCGTAAGAGGGTCGTGAGAAAACTCCACTTCCACTCTTTTTCTAAATTTAAGAACTCCACTATATTCTTTATGTAGTTCTTAATTTGGCAATCAAATTGGTAGAATATACAGAATTAGAATATACAGGTTCCTCTTAGAAAGTTCTACGGTCTCGACACTGTCATTACATTTTTACATAACTGATAATAATTCTAATTTAATATTCTTTGTTACAGGTGAGTTAGCAACCATTTACATCTAATTGGGGTAAGACGGTGTAATCGTACAAGGTGTTTTTTGAATTTCGTCTAGTCTCCCGTGCATTTTTCATGTAAAATAGAAAAAGCCGCTTTACGAAAATAGTTATAATTTTTATATAACCTCAAAAATGTATCGAGGAACAATTCGATGAAGGCCGTGTTTCTCGTGTCAATGAAGAGCACCGCGGCGGGATTGAGTTGGCCGCCCTCGCAGCCAACCCCATTGGCAGGACGTCCCGTGGCACGCCAGTTGAACCTCCCTGATTCCTGTATTACCGAGCTAAAGGTAAACATGTGGTAGAGAGGTTAACTAGCAAAAAATAGAGAACTAGAAGGTGATATAAAGAAAAAAATAGAGAAGATATTGAGAAAAGCGAGAAGAGGTATTAGAGGAAGGTAGGAAGAAAGAATTGGGCAGGGAAGAGGAGATATAGTCAGGAAAAAGAATAAATCGGCGGATGAACAAAGACGATAGAAACCGCTCGCCGTCAGGGAAGCCTGGAGTCTTACCTGGAGGAAAGGAAAAGAAAGAGAAAAGGGGAGGGTAGAACAGAAAAACAAGAAGAGGAGGAAGAGAAATTTTTTCAAAAAAGTAAAAAGAGGGCGAGGTCTCCTGGAGTAAAGAAAACACAGAAGACATCAGAGAAAAAGAAGGAAACGGACACAGAGATGGAGAAAAAAATATTGGAGCTGTTGCAAGAGTTGAAGGAGGAGATGAAAGAAATAAGACGAAAAAACAAGGAACTCAAGAGAGAGATAGAGAGGCAGAGAGAAGAATTTAAAGAGAAGTGGAAGAGATGGGAAGGAGAGAGAGACTGGTGGAAGGAGAGAGTGGAAAAGCTGGAAGAGAGAATGGAAATCGAAGAGAGAAGAAAGAGGAAGAACAACATCGTGATAACAGGATGAGACGGGGAAGGAAAAAGTCATGTAAAAAAAAAGGATGTAGAGAAGTTTTTGAAGGAAAATGTAGAGGATAGTAAAGTAAAAGATTGTTACAGTATTAGCAAGGATCAAGTATTGGTGGAGATGGAGGGATGGGGTGAGACGAAAAGAATAATGAAGCACAAAGGAAAATTGAGGGAGAAGAGGGAAACAAGGGGGATATACATAGACAACGACCTCACAAAGAAAGAAAGAGATTTACAGAAGAAACTAAGAAGTATGGCGAAGGAAAAAAGGGAAGAAGGGAAAGAAGTGAGAGTGTGATACAGGAAATTAATTGGAAAACTTTTTTCATTCGCGAATCTTTTAGACCACTTCTTACGGTGAGATTGCAAGAATTAATTTTATTTTAGCACTTACGGAAGCCTGTATAATAAATTTTGTTGTTCAGTTTTGTTTTTGTTATTCGTAGGTTAGGTTGCAGACCACGTAGGAGTATGTTTACATCGGCTAAATATAGAAATAAAATTAATTGGTTAGACTATAAGTCCCTTGATTGCTTCTATGCGTTTGGTTATTTTTTTAACAATGTTTTCTAATAATTATCTGCCGGCTGAATTGAATTGAATTATTACAAATTTGAAACATCTGAGATATTACCGTTATATGTTGTACATAAAATATTCTTCATAATATATTCAGGCAAAGTCGTATCTCCTTATCTCACAGGAAAACTTTATGGCAGACTTCAGTGTAGTGAACTAACTATAAAAATCTTAAATAAAATTTCTTTCTCGTAAAATTTTAAATTAGGTTAATGTCTTGTCAATTTAAACCATATTGATCGTTCCTTGGCAGGTATGAAAAATGTTCGTGCAGTCGTGTTTTTTTTTTGACGTATGATAAATTTAACCTCTCTGTAATTCAATAAAATTGCCCTTAAACAAATATCCACATTTCCTGTCGCTACTGTAACGACGTTAACATTTCATATATTTGTGACAACCGCTACACTTACTGTAATTAGATTTTGATGAATAGTTATAGGTATTTTCGACTTTACATGCGCGCGCGATTAATAACAGTAAATATTCAGAAATTATTCAGTAGACTGTGGAATTCCCTAAATTTTAGGTTGGCGATACAATCGTTTTGGGGATATTCTTGTTCAGGTTTCCTTCCTGATTCCTAACCTTCTTTGGTTCTGTCAACATGGTTTGACGAAATCTCTCAATAAAATTATAGATCCACAAAGATTGTCTCATCAAGAAGATCTTTAATATAATAACCTCAACCTGATGAAGTTGACATTTCTGGGTTTGACAAATAAACATAAAGTGATTCACACTTTAAGTGACTTTTTGCTAAAGCTGCAATCACATTGTCATGGCCACTGAGGTGTCAATAATTTTTGAATGATCTATACTTACAAATCTTTATGTATAAAATTCCGGTGTGCGTGTGTTCCTAAGTCTTCTCCTCCTAAACGGCTTGACCGATTTTGAGGTGGCGCTGTTGTCGAGATATTTTGATATTCCTTTCAAAAAAATTCTTTGCGAGTTCATTGCATCGTAGCTTGGCCTTGTTTTGATATTTATATTTCGGATTGGTGAAGTCATCGTGCATTAAGGCGTTCTACATTTGTTTCTTTTGTATTTGCATTCGATGCTTCGAAAATTGGGGCAAACTGCAAAAAATATAATTTTTGTATAGACTCTCGATCATAACTGACGATAGGAACGAAATATTTGCTTCATTCTTTTTTTGTTTTGTTCGTTATGCTCCCGGGATGAAAATGGCTCAATTGAATGTTTTCAAATGAAAAATGAAATCTGGAAGATCTGGAAAAACGCATTCCAGCCTAAATCTATGTGATAAAATTTAGAAATTAAAATAAAATCACATTTGTTTTTACTTTTGTGTTGTTTCGCGATCTGTAAAAACAAATTAATTTATTGAAAATTGGACAAGACAACGTCTGTCGGGTCAGCTAGCTCCATATATAAACATTCCACTAATTGCTAAAAGACTCAACCGGCAACTCGCTCACCATTTTGCATAGACTAATTAAATTACACCATTCTGTAGCGA
This sequence comes from Diaperis boleti, assembly GCA_963583935.1. NCBI lineage: Eukaryota > Metazoa > Arthropoda > Insecta > Coleoptera > Tenebrionidae > Diaperis > Diaperis boleti. The sequence continues at coordinate 6,284,417 of OY757244.1, read as the reverse complement.
TTATGTTTCCAGTTCCTAGTGCAATATTATTTACTGGCATTTTACCTCAATTCGTACAGTCTGATTATTTTCAATTCCGCCGTAATGAATTTAGGAATAAATTACACCTCCGTCTTGTTTTCGAGCGAACTTGTACCGACTGATAATTTAGGTAAACGAGGAAAACTTGTGACATCCTAAAGCTGCGGTGTAGGTATACGAAATCGTCCCCGAGCATTAGGTGGAATTTTCGAAAAAGCCGCGAGTGTTGTTAATTACTTTAGAGAAGCAGTCATAGTCGCAGCGGTCTTAATAAAAGGGCGTCTCGAGTTGAGCAATTATTTCTGCGGCGGTGTAAAAGGGTTCTTTGTTTCTGGAGGTGGAAGGTTGCAGGGGCGGCGCGTGGAGCTAACAAGTCGAAGACACTTGTCTTATCAGTGCAGACTATGTTTTGTCTCAACTCTTACCAAAGAAGCTAATGAATCACTTGCCAAGAACATGAGGATGTTTTTCTGGCAGCGCAAGCAGATGACAAAGATAACAACAGTCCGTGTGAAATTGTGAGTCTTGCAGGATCTAGTGCTGCAAAGTATGAAAGACAACTATAAAATAATGGCACTCGTAATGTAAATAATTTTTTAGCATGTAATCAGTGATAAAATTATTTGTAGCATGTTGGGAACTCATTCGCCGACGCTCTAATTGGCTGGTCTTTCACAAGTCCAAACTAATAAAATATTACTCATCTATCTTAATTTTATTTTAGAACTAATCACTACACTGCACTAAAACACTTAAAAGCTCTGCAAATCCGGTCACCAGCACCGCGTTCAGACTAGAACCTCAAAAGACAAGAAAGCAATAATTAATGGGCCGTCAGAAAATCTTAATGCAGGAGAGGAATAGTCTGAACTATGGAAGCCCCGCCAGCCGAGAGTCCTGTTAAACCGGCGAAACGTATTTTAATACAACTCAGGTAAATCATGTTGACAGTGTCATTTAATTAATGCATTTCGAAAACGGGCTACGTGAACCGTATTCTGAAAGTGCGGTGGACCAAATCAAATTGAATTCGCTTCATGACTCCTGGAATAATATTTCAGAGTCGTCGGAACGTTGTCATTTCAGTAGCGATCATGAAATTTCAAATTAAGGAGCGACTTTCCTCCAGCTAAATATATCATTTCCTCGTTGCCGTCGAAACATTTAAATAATAAATTTAATGTAATCAGTCGAAAAGCGCTTGTTTCTAACGAACGTCGCTGCCATTTTGAAACTTTTACGGAGTTTCATTTTGTTGCGTTTGTAGTCTTTTGAGCAGAAGGAAGTCAGTTACACTGATTACGATTCTTGGACGGAAAGAGACAGACCCAATAAGGGCCAGGATAAACTCGGCTCTGATATCCTGGACTTATTACGTCGCTTTGCCAAGCGTTCTGATTGTTAGAGAATATATAGGGGGTTCGGGTCCAATTTAACGCAGTTAATATGTTTCCGGGAAGACGGAACCGTGTTGCGAAATATTAGTTGGGGTTTAGGCATTTGAATTTTCGGCGCTTATAATTTTCTTTGCTTCACTTGGGTTGAAAGGTATAGAAAACGATCCATTTTTATTTTTTATTTTTAATGCACCATTAGGGAATGGATCCTTTCGGGACTTTGTCCTTGTTATTAACTTATCTAACTTAATTCCTAAATACCGCGACATCGCGGATGGCGGAAGTAGAACCATGAAGGGTTGGGCGTCGTCTCGACTGGCGCCAATTTTATGGACCCATTTCCATAGCAACTCTGTGCAACAATATATACAATGCCATGCACAGGAAAGTGTGACAAGCCGAAACTACACTTCGTCAATTAAAACAATACACTATATTTACACTTAACTATTACAAATTAAAAAAAAGAAATAATTTTTACATTATAAATTCCTCACTTGTAAGGAACAAATTTAACTTAAAATATGATCCTTTATATTAATTTAGAAATTTACAATCCCTTGCAGTGATTTCAAGCATTGGAAGTTTTCGATTTTTATTTTGGGTCCTTAAATTTATTAAATGCGCACGAAAAAGAAAGTACTAGACAAAAATGGCTTCAAAAAAAAATAAAGGAACCAAAAAATTAAAAGTATTAATGGAACAAAAGTAATTAAAGCACCTCTATGAATGGGGGAAACAAGTTAATAAATTACAAAAACTTGCAATACACAACAAAAAGAAAAATTAAAAAAAAAATGGATCAAAATGATCAGAATGATCAAACGTATCAATAGCATCAAAAGAATCTAGTAATGAACGAAATAAAATCATGGTAATGGAAGATAACGTGTTACTGAATCAAAATGGTGGAAAGTATCAAAGAAGTAAATAAAATCAAAAGAACATGCATATAGTGAAATGAGTCAAAAAAATCGAGAAATCGAAAGAACCAAAAGGGCCAAGAACCAAAACTATAAAGAGCCAAGGGGATGAAAAGTGTTAAAAGAGTGAGAAGGTAAATTTGGTTAGGTGAACTACAAGGTCGAATAAAAACAAGACGATCAGAAAGTTGAAAGTGTCAGGAATTAAAAAAAGTCAAAATCAATAGTCAAAAAGTTGAAATTCTTGAGATATCTGAAGTGACATTAAGAAATTTAGGAATGCTCAGAATTAGGTATCAACCCTAAAATCCACGAAGAAAATTTTAAAATCTAAAAGTCTCAGAAATTTGAGAAACCTGTAGAGGTTTTATCTTTAAAAAATTGAGATATTTTAGAAATCCAGAATGATGAACATTTTGAGAAACTGTAAAAATTCTTGAAACAATGAAATCTTGAAAAAACAGTAAGTTTAGAATTGAGAAACACCTTGAGAAACTGTAAAAATTCAGGAACCACGAAGACTTAAAAATTTGAAATTCTAAAAGTCCCAGAAATTTGAGAAACCTGTAGATGTATGAACCCTAAAAAACTGAGAAAATTTGGATATTTTAGAAATTGAGAAATTTCAGAAACCGTTTAGTTGAGAGCTGAGAAACAGTTTGAGCAAATGTAAAAGTGCAGAAACTAGACAACAGTGAGAATTTGAGAACCTGAAAAACTAAGAAATTTGAGAAACGTAGAAATTTTAAAATCTTGAGAAATGTGAAGGGCTGAGCGATATTAAGAAATCTGGCAAAGCTCATAATCTGGAAATCTGGAAAATTGTCAACCCTGAGGAGCTAATTAAATCAGGATATATAAGATTTAAAACACGGTAACGGTAGAAGAGTAGGCTGAGGAATTTGAGGCACCTGAGAAATTGATAAACTTGAAACACCAGTAAGTTCAGAACTGAGAAACACCTTGAGAAACTGTAAAAATTCAGGAGTCCCAAAGATATGAAAATTTGAAAAGCTAAAGGCTCAGAAATTTGAGAAACCTGTGGAGGTATGAACGCTAAAGAACTGAGGAGTTTGACATATTTCTGAAATTTGAGAAACGGTTAAATTGAGAGCTGAGAAACAGTTTGAGCAAATGTAAAGATGCAGGAACTAGGGAACAATGAGAATTTGAGAATGTGAAATACGCAGTAATTTGAGAAACTTTTAAAGCTGAGGAACCAACCTAAGAAAGTTGAGAAACGGAGAAAATTTAAAATCTTGAGAAATGTGAAGGGTTGAGCAATATTAAAAAATCTGGGAAGACTCAATATCTGGAAATGTGGAAAATTATCAACCCCGAGGAGTTAATTAAATCAGGATATATAAGATTTAAAACAGGGGAACGATAGAAGGGACGGCTCAGGAATTTGAGACACGTGAGAAATTGATAAACTTGAAAAACCAGTAAGTGTAGAGTTGAGAAACATCTTGAGAAACTGTAAAAATTGAGGAACCACGAAGGCATGAAAATTTGAAAGTCTAAAAGTCCCAGAAATTTGAGAAACCTGTAGATGTATGAACCCTAAAAAACTGAGAAAATTTGGATATTTTAGAAATTGAGAAATTTCAGAAACCGTTTAGTTGAGAGCTGAGAAACAGTTTGAGCAAATGTAAAAGTGCAGAAACTAGACAACAGTGAGAATTTGAGAATCTGAAATACGCAGAAATTTGAGAATCTTTTGAAGTTAAGGAACCTGAAAAACTAAGAAGGTTGATATTAAGAAATCTGGAACAGTTCAGAATCTGGAATCTTGATGAACATCTTGAGAAACTGTAAAAATTCTTGAAACCCTGAAATGTTGAAAAACCCGTAAGTTTAGAATTGAGAAACACCTTGAGAAACTGTAAAAATTCAGGAACCACGACGACATGAAAATTTTAAAATCTAAAAGTCTCAAAAATTTGAGAGACCTGTAGAGGTATGAACCCCAAAAAAACTGAGAAACTTGGGATATTTCTGAAATCTCAGAAACGATTAAATTGAGAGCTGAGAAACAGTTTGAGCAAATGTAAAAGTGCAGGAACAAGAGAACAATGAAAATTTGAGAATCTGAAAGACGTAGAAATTTTGAGAAATTTTTAAAGCTAATAATTTTAAATTCTTGAGAAATCTGAAGGGCTGAGCGATATTAAGAAATCTGGGAAGTCTCTGAATCTGGAGATCTAGAAAATTGTCAACCCGGAGGAGCAAATTAAATCAGGATATGCAAGATTAAAAACAGGGGAACGATAGAAGAGAAGGCTGAGGAATTTGAGGCACGTGAGAAATCGATAATCTTGAAAAACCAGTAAGTTTGGAATTGAGAAACACCTTGAGAAACTGTAAAAATTCAGGAACCACGAAGACATGAAAATTTGAATGTAGAGATATGAACCCTAAAAAACTGAGAAATTTGAGATATTTCTGAAATTTGAGAAACGGTTAAATTGAGAGCTGAGAAACAGTTAAACAGTTTGAGCAAATGTAAAAGTGCAGGAACTAGGGAGCAATAAGAATTTGAGAATATGAGAGACGCAGAAATTTGAGAAACTTTTAAAGCTAAGGAATCTGAAAAACTAAGAAAGTTGAGAAACGCAGAAATTTTAAAATATTGAGAAATCTGAAGGGCTGAGCGATATTAAGAAATCTGGGAATGCTTAGGATCTGGAAATATAGAAAGTTCTCAACTCTGAGGAGCTAACTAAATCAGGATATGTAAGATTTAACACAAGGGAACGCTAGAAGAGAAGGCTGAGGAATTTGAGGCACGTGAGAAATTGATAATCTTGAAAAACCAGTAAGTTTAGAATTGGGAAACACCTTCAGAAACTGTAAAAATTTAGGAACCACGAAGACATGAAAATCTGAAAATCTAAAAGTCTCAGAAATTTGAGAAACCTGTAGAAGAAATTGAGAAATTTCAGAAACCGTTAAGTTGAGAGCTGAGAAACAATTTGAGGAAATGTAAAAGTGGAGGAACTAGGGAACAATGAGAATATGAGAATCTGAAAAAAGCAGAAATTTTAAAAACTTTTAAAGCTAAGGAATCTGAAAAACTAAGAAAGTATAGAAACGGAGAAATTCTAAGATCTTGAGAAATATGAAGGGCCGAGCGATATTAAGAAATCTGGGACAGCTCAGAATCTGGAATCTTGATGAACATCTTGAGAAACTGTAAAAATTCAGGAACCAGGAAGACATGACAATTTGAAAATCTGAAGGCTCAGAAATTTGAGAAACCTGTAGAGGTATGAACAATAAAAACTGAGAAATTTGAGATATTTCTGAAATTTCAAAAACGGTTAAATTGAGAGCTGAGAAACAGTTTGAGCAAATGTAGAAGTGCAGGAACTAGGGAACAATGAGATTTGAGAATCTGAAAGACGCAGAAATTTGAGAGACTTTTAAAGCTAAGGAACCTGAAAAACTAAGAATGTTGAGAAACGGAGAAATTTTAAAATCTTGAGAAACCTAAAGGGCTGAGCGATATTAAGAAATCTGGAATCTTGATGAACATCTCGAGAAACTGTAAAAAATCTTGAAACCCTGAAATATTGAAAAACCAGTGTGTTTAGAATTGAGAAACACCTTGAGAATCTGTAAAATTTCAGGAACCACGAAGACATGAAAATTTGAAAATCTAAAGGCTCAGAAATTCGAGGAACCTGTAGAGGTATGAACCCTAAAGAACTGAGAAAATTGAGATATTTCTGAAATTTTAGAAAGGGTTAAATTGAGAGCTGAGAAACAGTTTGAGCAAAAGTAAAACTGCAGGAACTAGAGAACAATGAGAATTTGAGAATCTGAAATACGCAGAGATTTGAGAAACTTTTAAAGCTAAGGAACCTGAAGAACTAAGAAAGTTGAGAAACGGAGAAATTTTAAAATTTTGAGAAACCTGAAGGGCTGAGTGATATTAAGAATTCTGATAAAGTTCAGAATCTAATATCTTGATGAACACCTTGAGAAACTGTAAAAATTCTGTAACCAGTGAACATGAACAAATCGAAAAAGCTGAAATTGAATGTTGGAGTATCAAATGTTTGAGAATCTGAAAAATTTGTGAACCCTGGGAAATTAATTAAACCTGTAAAGCTACGAACCCTGAAATCTAAGAAATTTAAAACAGCTAAGAAATTGATATATTTGAGAAACAAAGAAGTTGGAAACTGAGAAACTTCTTGAGCAACCGTAGATTTGAAGGAGGGCTAAGTGATTTGGGAAACCCCAAAATACGGAACGTTGATGAACAAATATCATACTATAAAGAGCAAAAGAAGTAAAGGAATGGAGGAGATAAAAATATTACGCAAAAGGCCTTTGTCCACAATGAATGAACGGACACTAAAGCAAAAATAGAATGAATCTGGAACTTTTTATAAAGAAAAATGGGTAAAGGGGACAGAAGAAGAAGAAGCAACATAGAGTTGTAAAGTAATATAATAAAAAGCTAAAGAAACAAAGGAACCAACGAAATTAAAATGGGCAAATCGATCAAATATAGCGAAAATAGAAAACAAAATACATAATAAAAATGTGGAAAAAATTACAAAGAGAGACTGGAACAACATAGGAATCAAAACAAAAATATATATTGACAAAAAGGACAACTAAGACAGAAAAGTGTTTCAAAAAAATAGATTAATAAAGCCTGTTGGTATAACTCAAGTAATTATACTAAAAGAAAACAATATAATTGGAGTTTACTCCTTGAGAATTGATTTTTAAAGCCCGGTACGAAAAATTGATGGGTAGTAAAATCGAGCGTTAAAAAAAAACCTTATGTTTTGCATTTTTGTCGTTTCTTTCACAAATCGCTCTTGAAAAACTATTGACTCATGTCTTGTGATGCCTCTGATGCAAGTTTTATATTTTTAGCACAAAAAACAAGCCTGCTATAATAATAAATGTAAAATAGTAACGCATTGACGGAAGGGGTCACCGCTTGCTTATAGCGGGACATTAAAAAATTTCATTCTTAAAAGCCTAATAATTTTTAATATTATCGAAATTTTTCCTCTGGCATTCTGAGTTGTACTACATCTCGCGTGAGTTTCAATATTTCTTTTCACAAACAATAATATATAGTATAAGGAATAATAAATATGAATAAAAGTGTATTCAAAGACAAAAAGTAAACTCCAGTCGCGCGCCGGAGCTGACACGCACAATTACTTTTTTATATAAAAATTTCTTCCATTAGGCACATTAGTCCAATTTTGTTGGAATGGCGAATGGTAGTGGATATTAGCACTTAATAATTAATATATTTAACCGGAAATAATATGACAGTTGAAATTGTAGTTATTAAATGAACACTATTTGTCGACCAAGGCTTCCTTCTCAAACCTGCCCCAATCTATGCCACACTCTGACTTCGACTGCGCTCCTAAGGCCTCTCCAGTTGAATGGATTCTGGGAAGGAAAGATTGATATTCCCACAATTATTGCAATGCAGACAATTTTGCTTTGTTTGCTATCATTAATGTATAGAAAATTGTATTTTCGTGGTTATGGAATTTTCCCCTGATTCTTTGAGAAAATAATTAGTTTATTCTATCTTGAATATGAGCATACAATTCCGTCTTTCACATTGACTTGGACAAACATAATGACAGAGCCGCCACAAATCAAAGGAATAAAACATGTTTTAAGCCAATTTAGAGACTGCTTCTCCATATTTTCCATAATGCCTGAAAAATGTACATGGAAATACAGCACAAAGCACAAAGCATTATTTGGCTTTTTAGTGCATTTTACATCCACTTGTTATAAAACCGATGCCGCAAAACTAGGGCCAATGGAAATTACTGAAAATGTATCTGAAGTATTAATAATTTATGGACCCATTTCGATCGCGCATTGTTTAAATGATGATCGCTAAAATCGAGCTTAACTTTTTAGTTTGGATTTAATGTTGCACATGAATCGGACGTTGAACGACAGAAATGCGAAATATGCAAATGGCAAATGTTTAATTGTAGGAAAAATCGAAAATCGTAAAATTTCGATTGTAAAAATGCTTTATGGTGTCGGTTTTGTTGGTATGGTGCTTTCAATATAGAATAAAGTGGTGATTAGGTTTGGATCGTTTCGGATTTCAACTGTTTAATGTTGATAGCGCACTGGCAGTATTTAATCATTTTGTATTATTACCTTCGGTGATCCTCAGTAAACAATTTGTCATTTCGCAGTTGGGCCGAAATTCCCAATAATCCTCCAGAGGCGCATGAATCTCTTTTAAATTGCTAATTTCTTGTTATTACACCCGCGTTCAGAGATGTGCATATTTAACATACACTGTTTTGCCCCTTCGAGCTGCGACTAAATTTTAGTGTCAGCATACATCTTTTGTGAACAAACCTCCTTTAAAATAACACAATTTAAAAGCACTACATATTTAAACCCACTCCTTCAGCAGTCAAGCAACTCCATTAAAAATAATAACACTACTTTTCCACTAAACCCTTTTATAATTCCAGGATCAAAGTTTTTCAACACAAGCATTTTCCTCCAGCAACTGTGGATTGGTTTCTAGCGGCTGCTAAAAAGTTAAAAATCACATTTATGCGCGGAATTAAAGAATATGCTAGCTTTTTAACGCAAAATGTGGGATGAAAGCTTTTAGATTACTGAAGCTAGATAGTGTTCATTTTGCAAGTTTTATGATGTATTGGAAAACTCTTTGATAATGGTATTGATTGGTAAACTGCGGAAATATGACTAAGAAGTTTAGTTGTATTTTATTATCGGGTGCTTTTTAAACTGGAAGATTTTAATTAGTTATTGATCATCACTTCCTCCTAGCGGATTTTTTTATCTACAATGATACTCGCGCTTATTTGCTGGTCTCTAAGCCGAAAACTTACCAGAGATTTCCTTTTACTAATCCTCATTCGCATTTCTTTTTTAATAGCTCATGAAACTTTTTCCCCGCCGTGCTCAACCCCAATCTAATCCGTATGATTATTTGCTTCCATTAATCTAATTAAAAAGAGCTCGCCGAGTGAGTCCTGGTGGGTCCTTTGAGGGCACGCAGCTTTAATCAGAATTCTCCTCAATCCATAAGGGCACTATTCCCATTTCTAGTGATTACACGTTGTAGCTTCGAGGAGAGGACAGACAATCCACGCCTTCCGATGTGATCTCCCTTGGCGTTTGTATTTTATTGGGCCACCGCGTGTCTCTTGACAACAAGATCGACCTCGTCCGACAATGAAGTTCTCACTTTTGTCTCGAGGTGGTTATTTTCTGCCCTTTCGCCGATACTTTCCGGGATTATGTTTTGAGGCCAAAGTCGGAAAAATTAACTTCTTTTGAATCATAAAATTATAATCAGAAATCAATTAGGAAACCATATATTCACAATCGGTTAATAATATACTTGTTGTGACTAATTCCCGACCTCCAATTCTATTACTCACCTGATGTTGCCAGGCAACCCGAATTTTAATTATTAAACGTAAGATGATTGATAAAGGCAATCACGTAATTGTTTGTGCAGCCTCGCGGCAACTCATGAGCAGTTGACATATACAAAATTGCGATTAGAAATTCCTCTTGCTGTGATTTAATAATTTGTGTAATTCTTGTAAGTACAAATTCCGAAAAATCTTTTGACATTTATCTGACAAATAATATCAATTGTTACAGCGCTTACTAAGGGCAAACATTTGACTGAAATTACACGTTGCATTAAATAATAAAATAGTACACAAACTTCGGCAAAAGTACCATTCCTATGTCTCGAGAACTTGTTCACCTCGAGGCTACACACCTCTCTGTAGACGATATGTAGACAGGAATGGAACACTTTCCGCCTCAGTATGTAATATACTGTAATTGGAGTGAAATAAGATATTTTGTAACGATAATGGTAAAAACCCGAGCTCTTATATGACTTTACCCTCCACTTGCATACTACACACTTTCTAAGAAACTTAAAATTGGAGTGATATTGAGCACGTACAGCGTCGTTGAAATATATTTAAAAAATCAGTTATTTGTGAAATTTGTTTCATATTGTTTAACGACGCTGTCCGCGCTCAAAATCAATGTCGATCCGACGAGTTTAAAACAGTAATTTGTGTGGACAGCGTCGTTAAACTACGTAGGAAGAAATTTGTTAATCTATATGTATGTTTGCAGAAATACACCATTTTTATACTTATTTTACATTGTTTAACGACGCTGTCCGCAAAATTAATGTCAATCTGAAGGTTTTAAATTAACACAGTGAGCGCGGATAGCGTCGTTAAACCATATAGAAAGAATCATTATTATTAAAGCTCATTTTAGATTGCTTAACGGCGCTGTCCGCGGTTAATATTATTGTTAATTTGAAGCCGTAATAATATAATGTAACAACTAATACTGACCGCCTACAGTGTCGTTAAACTATATACAAAGGAATTATTTACGAAATTTGTTTCACATTGTTTAACGACGGTGACTGAACTCGAAATTAATGACAATCTCAAGACTTCAAAGTAATACATATAACGTCGTTAAACTTATGGAAAACATTCCTAATAGTTAAAACTCCTTTCAAATTATTAAACGACGCTATCCGCACTTAATTTTAGTGTAAATCTGAAGTCGTTAAATTAATATTTAGCGCATATAGCGCCGTTGAAATTTGTATGTAAAAATGTCTCAAAATCCATTTTATGACCGGTATCTACGACGCTTTCCAATCACAAAATTAGTGTCAATCTGATATAAACGAACGCGAACAGCGTCGTTAAACTATATGGGAAAAAATTCTATCTCAATCCATCGCGGAGTTATAGGATGATGAAGTTGACAATTCTACGAAATACCAACATGCGAATGTGGCGAATAAGATGTAAGAATGAAAAAAAACTGAATTTCGCGCTCAAAGTTAATGCCAAGATTTTAAATTAACACATAGTGAGCGCGATTAGCGTCGTTAAACAGTATACAAAAAATCATAATTTTTAGTGTTCATTTCAACGCCGACCGCGCTCAAAATTTATGTTAATTTGAAGCCGTTGAAGTGATATTGATCACGTACAGCGTCATTGAAATATATTTAAAAGAAATCCGTTATTTATGACATTTGTTTCACATTGTTTAACGACGCTGTCCGCGCTCAAAATCAGTGTCGATCCAGTGACTCTAAAATAGTAATTTGCGTGGACAGCGTTCTTAAACATCATTTTTAAAGCTCATTTCAGATTGTCTAACGGCGCTGTCCGCGCTTAAGATTAAAGTTAATTTGAAGCCGTAATAATATTGAATTTGTACCGTAATTATAAAATAATATAATAGATATTATAGGGAGCCCACAGCGTCGTTAAACTGTATACAAAGGAATTATATATTTCACATTGTTTAACGACGGTGACGAACTCCCAATTAATGTCAATGTGAAAACTTCGAAGTAATACAAATTGAGCACGGACAGCGTCGTTAAACGATATGGAAAACATTCATGATTGAACTCGTTTCAAATTAATTAACGACGCTATGCGCACTTAATTTAAGTGTAAATCTGGAGTCGATAAATTAATATGTAGCGCGTATAGCGCCGTTAAAATTTGTGTGTAAGAATGTCTCAAAATTCATTCTATATCCGGTATCTACGACGCCTTCCAATCACAAGATTAGTGTCGATCTGATACCAATGAACGCGAACAGCGTCGTTAAACTAGATGGGAAGAAATCCCCAATTTTTGAAACTTGGATTTCAATGCTACCGGCGCTGCCCGCGCTTAGGATTAATGATAATTTGAAGCCTTTATTGACCGCCTACAGCGTCGTTAAACTATACACAAAGGAATCCGTTATTTATGAAATTAGTTTCAAATGATTTAACAACGGTGACCGAGCTCGAAATTAATGTCAATCTGAAGACTTCAAAGTAATACATATTGAGCGCGGACAGCGTCGTTAAACTATATGAAAAACATTCATAATTGTTAAAACTCGTTTCAAATTATTTAACGACGCTATCCGCACTTAATTTTAGTTTAAACTTGAAGATGTTGAATTAATATTTAGCGCATCTAGCGCCGTTGATATTTGTATGTAAAAACGTCTCAACATCCATTCTATTTGACGCTTTCCAAGCACAAAATTAGTGTCAATCTGATACCAATGAACGCGAACAGCGTCGTTAAACTATATGGGAAGAAATCCCCAATTTTTGAAACTTGGATTTCAATGTTAACAGCGCTTCCCGCGTTTAAGATTAATGATAATTTGAAGCCTTTATTGACCGCCTACAGCGTCGTTAAACTATACACAAAGGAATCCGTTATTTATGAAATTTATTTCACATGGTTTAACAAAGGTGACCGAGCTCGGAATTAATGTCAATCTGAAGACTTCAAATTAATACATATTGTGCGCGGACAGCGTCGTTAAGATATATGGAAAACATTCATAATTGTTAAAAATCTTTTCAAATTTTTTAACGACGCTATCCGTAGTTAATTTTAGTGTAAACCTGAAGATGTTAAATTAATATTTAGCGCATCTAGCGCCGTTGAAATTTGTATGTAAAAACGTCTTAACATCTATTCTATATGACGCTTTCCAAGCACAAAATTAGTGTCAATCTGATACCAATGAACGCGAACAGCGTCGTTAAACTATATGGGAAGAAATCCCCAATTTTTGAAACTTGGATTTTAATGCTAACGGCGCTGCCCGCGGTTAAGATTAATGATAATTTGTAGCGTTTATTGACAGCATATACAGCGTCGTTAAACTATACACAAAGGAATCCGTTATTAATGAAATTAATTTTACATGGTTTAACAACGGTGACCGAGCTCGAAATTAATGTCAATCTGAAGACTTCAAATTAATACATATTGAGCGCGGACAGCGTCGTTAAGATATATGGAAAACATTCATAATTGTTAAAACTCGTTTCAAATTATTTAACGACGTTATCGGCAGTTAATTTTAGTGTAAACCTGAAGATGTTAAATTAATATTTAGCGCATCTAGCGCCGTTGAAATTTGTATGTAAAAACGTCTTAACATCTATTCTATATGACGCTTTCCAAGCACAAAATTAGTGTCAATCTGATACCAATGAACGCGAACAGCGTCGTTAAACTATATGGGAAGAAATCCCCAATTTTTGAAACTTGGATTTCAATGCTAACGGCGCTGCCCGCGCTTAAGATTAATGATAATTTGAAGCCTTTATTGACCGACTACAGCGTCGTTGAACTATACACAAAGGAATCCGTTATTTATGAAATTAGTTTCACAAGGTTTAACGACGATAACCGAACTCGAAATTAATGTCAATCAGAAGACTTCAAAGTAATAAATATCGAGCGCGCACAGCATCGTTAAAGTATATGGATTATTTTTCCGTATACTTTAACGACTGTCTGCGCTCAACTTTAGTGTACAGAAACTTATTTACATTGTTTAACGACGCTGCACGCGCTCAATATCACTTTAACGGCTTCAGGTTGAGATTAATGTTAAGCGCTGACAGCGTCGTTAAACAATGTAAAATAAGTTTTAAAAATAGGGAATTTCTTCGTACGACGCTCTACGCGATCATTATTACTTTAACGACTTCAGATGTACACTAAAGTTGAGCGCGGACAGCGTCGTTGAAGTATATGGAAAAAAATCATCGTTCCTAAGGATCATTCCACGTTGTTTAACGACGCCATCCGCGCTCAACTTTAGCGTACATCTGAAGTCGTTAAAGTAATAATGATTGCATAGAGCGTCGTACGAAGAAATCCCCTATTTTTTAAACTTATTTTACATTTTTTAAACTTATTTTACGTTATTTTACATTGTTTAACGACGCTGTCCGCGCTTAACTTTAATGTCAATCTGAAGGCGTCAAAGTGATATTGAGCGCGTGCAGCGTCGGTGAATTACATACGAAGGAACAGACCATTTTTTAAACTAAATTCATATTGTCTAACGGCGTTGTCTGCGCTCAAAATTTATTATTGATTCTTGGGTCTATTTTCATCGTGATTAAACTTATTAGGGGTCTAGTTTCAATATGAAACTTGGAAACTTTATATTCTAACCACGCAATAAATACGATTGAAATTGGGGATAATTTAAAATTGATAATAATAGGACTTATGCCGACTGCTATTTGTAAAACCTATTGGTATGTATATTGTGTGGACATTGTATTGCTGAGTTCATGGTTGTAATAACAAATTTGATCAGGAAGTAACACAGGATGAATTGAATAAAAAATTATTAATAACATGAACACACAGTTTTAAATCACACAAATTATACTAAAGCGATGCCAATGCAACCGACACCTTAGTTAATTGCCCATTACTTGCCGGTGCGTGTTTGTAACTTTAGTGGTAGTCGTTGATTACTTTTTTCTGCTATAACTACTTCAATTATAGGAATACATGCTGGAAAGTGAAACGCCCTTTTATTTATTTTAGTTTGTTTCATCGCAACAGCATCACCTTCAGCAACAACGACACTGGATCCTTCATCCTCACTTTTGTGTTGACGTCGTTATTTTCCCTTCTTTCCCTAATAGTTTCCGTTCCGTAATATCGTGATCATATCCGAGAATCTTGATCGTAATATCCAACGCCCTTTGACCGGGTGCCGATTTAATGCCGTCGATATGGATGGCCGACAGTGAACGGTTTCTTCCACTAGGATTTTGTCATTGTTACTGGATATTCAGCTGAAACCTGACCGAATTACGACACGATCTAGAACTTGTCACATGGACGGAACGTTTTCTTTTTATTATTAGACCCTCGAGGAAACGAGATGGCGAAGGACCCAAAAGTGAAAGCGGCAAAAACGGTGTTGGCTTAAATGTAAAAAGTACGAGTACAGGCTGTTCATATATGGCTGCACTGTAATCGAATTCCGCACTTGATGTGTTAACCTCCCCTATTTGTTTTCCTAGAATCAAAATCACCACTCCATTCTGCACACTCGAATGGATAAATAGTCTCGCGCAATAATCATTTATTAGCGACTTAATTAAACTGTTTAATAACGCCTGTAGTCTCGTTAGAGCAATATTACATTACCAATCAAACATCATAATTGCCTATTGCGATCGGCGTTCGGTCTAATGGAATTTTTTCTTTGTGTTAACATGACGCGTTGAATGCAAATATGCATTCATCCCCAAGAATTAAAAGTTAATTAATCCGAACCCCATACATTCACCGCAAGCCATAATTATGCATACAAGTCAGGAAACAAGTTCCTGATAAGACTGGTAATTATTAACCAGATACCACTTTGGGTCTTGGTTTTAATTTAATTCAAACTTCGGTAGGGACTTATTTAGTCGTTAAAATCCACCTATTAAAATCCTTTTAAAAGATGATAAACATCGTCACGACTAACTTGTACCTGCGGCGTTGCTTAACTAGACCAACTTACTTTAGCGAGTGACTCTAAAACCGCGATGCGATGGGGGAATTAAGTTAGAGAAATCTCTTTCGGCAAATTTTACCAGGTATCGTTAGGAAATATTACCCTTGGAAGTACTTGCTGGAAGTGTTTCGTTAATTTTTGGTATGTGTCTCTGTGAAGTTGTCTACAAATTATTCATGTATTCGTCGTTCGTAATTTCACGAATTTTTTTTGCAAAAAACTGTAAAATTGCGAGAAAACTGTTAAATTATGTAAGTAAAACACGTTTCTCCATAAAACGTCAAAATAAACGTACATTGTATACGTCAATAGACAATGACAAATGTTCATTTCTCTGCCTAGACAGACAAAGTATTTTGTCTGCCGCTCAATTGACCATTTTTGCTGCGTAGACGAAATATTTTGTCTGCCGCTCAATTTACCAATCGTGTGCTTCGACAAATTCGAGAGGTCTGTCAAATCGGCAGCGTATATAATTTTTTTTTTTTTTGGAATTTAAATTATTTCAATAATTTCATCAAATTTGTATATTAAAATTTAAATATATCTAAGTCGAACTCCACAAACTTTGTATATGACGTCTTAGAAAATAAACGGGTTACTGAGATGTTCACTTTTAGATAGAAATTCATGTGTATATTGAGGTTAGTAAACTGTCGGGTTTGTATTTCGTGGGCGATTTTCAGCGTTTGAAGAAAAAATAGCATATTCTATTGGGAGAAAAGTTACTTGAAGCAATTTGAAGGCACTTGAAATGTTTTTAAGCGACTTGAATAAACTTGAAACAACTTCAAAGACTTGAGGCGACTTGAAACGACATGAAATATTTTGAAGGGACTTGAAACGACTTGAAATGTTTTGACGGAAATTGAAGCGACTTCAAAAGTATTAAAATGTTTTAAAGAGTCTTGAACCGACTTGAAGAGAGATGAAGCGACTTGAAAAGACTTGTAGTAAGTAAGATCCGCTTTTGGGTGATGACCCGTTTATTTAACACACTATAATTACACTATGTACATTTCATAAAAAAGGACATTGTTAGGAGCAAGCTCCGTCTTAGTGAAGATTTAGATTTTGAATGAGTGGTGTGGCTGGAGCCACCCCAAAAGAAAAGGTAAGGTGGGGGTGCGTAGTACCCCCTACCCTAAGTGCCTCAAGGGCGGAAAAGATCGTTCATTCTCCCCCCCTTGAAGTCACCGACTTCATTAAACAAAAGTATAAATTTATAGAATAAACAATATAAAACAATATACGAAAATGAGTCATAAAAAACTAACTATATAAGCTACACACTAATTGAAAAAGTTAAAACACAAGAAAATAAACATAATTATGTAGGTGTAATAATAATCACGCAGGATCAACGAACGGAATCACTTTTATAGTTTTGGTAGCAAACACAATTTGCGCACTGCACGTTTTATTTCACCACTTGGCGTCTTTAGCGTTGCGACGCGCACTACACCGTCACGTCCAGGGTGGAGTTCGATGATGCGTACTAGTTGCCATCTCTGCGGAGGGCAGTTTTCCTCGACGATAACTGCGAGATCGTTAAGGTTGATTTCCACTCCCTTGGTCGATTGCTTTTTGGGTCGTTCCTGAAGTTGGGATAGGTATCCTTTCGCCAACGTTTCCAGAAATGCTGCCGCATTTGTTCCACTCGCTGCCATCTCTTCAAACGGTTCTCGGGGACATCAGTGAGGTCCACTTCGGCGATGGTGGTCATTGGTTGTCCGATCAGGAAGTGTCCAGGAGTTAGAGCTTCTAGGTCATTGGGATCGGAAGTAAGCGGGGTAATTGGTCGGGAATTTAGGATAGCTTCGATGCGTGTAAGGAGCGTGTACATTTCCTCATACGTCAGAAATGACATCCCGAGGATGCGCTTTAAATGAAATTTAACGGCCTTCACATTAATTTCCCAAAGTCCGCCTAGGTGGGGCGAACCAGGTGCTATATTGTGCCACGTTATGCCTTTGCTTGCGAGATCTTCAATTACGTCACTAAAGCTGATTGATTTTAAAAACTGGCGCATTTCGCCAAGCTCGCGTTGTGCACCGCGGAAATTGGTGGCATTGTCTGAGTAGATGTGGGACACGTGCCCCCGTCTCGAAACCAAACGTTTTAATGCATTCAAAAAGGACGCCGTCGTCAAGTCACCTACAAGCTCCAGATGCACAGCTTTCGTAGCGAAGCAGACGAAGACAGCGACGTAAGCCTTAACATTTCGCTTACCGCGACCGTGAGACTCCTTAATTAGCAGCGGCCCAGCGAAGTCGACTCCGCTGACCGTGAAAGGGCGCGCATTTTTTACCCTAAATGTAGGCAAGTCACCCATAAATGTGTTTGTGCGTTTAGGATTTGACCTATAACATTTTATACAATTGTGTATTTCCTGCCGAACCGCGGTTTTGCCAGAAATGATCCAAAATCTTTGTCGTAGAGCCGATAGGGTACCTTGTACTCCGGCGTGTAATTGACTGTGATGCCCCTGCCTAATTATTAATCGAGTAATGTGGTGGCTTTTTGGCAATAAAATGGGGTGCATACTTTCATATCGTATCGCCGCGTTTTTTAATCGACCCCCGACTCTTATGACCTTGTCGACAGGACCAAAAAACGGATTTAAGGACAGTAGGTTAGAACATTTGTGAAGTTGATTATTACTGCATAATGACGAAATTTCACTGGCGAACTCGTTTTTTTGAACAAGCTGCGCAATCTTTATTGTAGCTTCTCTGAGTTCCGTTGCGCTTAAATACTTGTTGGAAACTTTATCGTTGGGATTTTGACTATTTTTGCAAAACCGTAGAGTCCACGCCACGACGCGCTGGGTTTTGGCAAAGGACGAGAATTTTGTCAACATTTGGTTTAAATTTGAGTTATCCGACGCAGCGGATGTCATGGAAATGGTGCGCCTTTCAGGCAACTCCTTGTCAATAGTATCCTGGGCCACCCCACCAAGTTGAAATGTCTTTGATTTTGGAGGGCGCGACGCCGCGACTGAGTAAATCGGCGGGATTATCTTCTCCCTTAACATGGTACCAATCGTTTTCGTTAGACAGCGCTTGAATTGTGGACACGCGGTTGGCCACGAAGGTTTGAAATTGTCCGGATCTGGACTTAATCCAGGCCAGAACTATTTTTGAATCCGTCCAAAAGAATTTTTTAGCGATGTTGAGGTTTAATGTTTTTTTCCACGGACTCTACCAAGTGCGGCAAAAGTGCCGCGGCACACAACTCTAACCTTGGGATAGTTATCAAACGGAGAGGAGATACACGTGACTTAGCACATAATAACCGAACGCAAATTTCGTTATTAGAATTTTGTGATCGAAGACACACTGCCGCACCGTATGCGGTTTGAGAAGCGTCACTAAAACCGTGCAACTCAATGAAACTGGGTTTATCAGAACTTTTCTTGAAATTCGAATATTATTAAGCGATGAAAGCTCGCGTAAAAAATGATTCCATGTGTGACACATGTCTTCAGGTACGGGTTCATCCCATGACAGTTTGAGCTGCCATAGTTTCTGCATAATTATTTTTGGCGTTATTATGATGGGACCTAAGAGTCCTAATGGATCAAAAATCTGCGCTGTGGCTGACAAAATGTTTCGTTTTGTGATTTTGGTTGCATTGATTAAGGGTTTGACCTGGTATTTTAACGAATCTGAAGCGGGATTCCACAGAAGTCCAAGGGTTTTTGTGAATTCATTTTTGTCTAATCGCACGTCATGTTTACAATTATTGTCGTCATGTGTTTAAATCAAAGACAACTCATTAGATGCCCATTTACGGAGTTCAAATCCGCCTTGTTTTAAAATTGCAATAATTTGATTTTTTATTTCTGATAGTTTTTCTAGATCGTCGTGACCGGTTAATAAATCGTCGACATAGAAATCGCGTCGAATGACATCGCTTGCGTCCGAAAAGTTTTTCGCGTTCAAGTCCGCTAGTTCTTGAAGACAGCGCGTTGCGATATAGGATGCCGGTTTGGTACCGTACGTTAAGGTTTTAAGGCAAAATATCTTTAGCGGTTGTAATTTGTCTTCACGCCAAAATATCCGATGGTACTTACTATGATCGGGGTGCAAGAGAATCATGCGATACATTTTTGCGATATCGCCACTAATTACGTATCGGAACGTTCTGAATCGCGTTAAAATTGCAAACAAATCTTGCTGGATTGTCGGACCAGCCATTAGATTGTCATTTAAGCTCAACCCATTTGTGCTTCTAGCAGATGCATTAAAAACGACGCGTAATTTTGTTGAAACCGATTCTTTTAACACGGCGTGATGCGGTAGGTAAAATGCATTTGACTTCCTGCATGTGGCCCAAATGCTCATATTCGCGCATGAATTTTATATAATCCTTTTTAAGATTGGGTTGATCCGCTAATCGGCGCTCTAATGATAAAAATTGCTTTTCAGCTGTTTCCCTGGTTTTGCCTAGATCCGGGGGGTAATCCTTGAAGGGTAGATTTATTACGAATTGACCGGATGTCGCCCGTTGAGTTGTTTGTTGAAAGTACCGCTCGCACTCCAGATGTTCTTTAGCAATACCCGACGTGTTTATAACTTTATTGCCTTCGTCTTCTAGTCTCCAAAATTTCTCTAATTGCTGTTGTAAGGTCCATAGAGTGGTTGTATGCATTGAAATAGGCGGGTCGGAAACGTCCAATAAAGTACCTGCGACGATCCATCCTAAATGTGTTTCTTGAATAACAGTTGGCCCTTTTACGATTTTACCCGAACGTAGTAATTTCCAAAATAAATTTGAGCCGATAAGAAGGTCCACCGACGATGACGTCGTAAAATTCGGGTCCGCTAATTTTATTGAACTTGGTATTTGTAGGCCCAATTTGCTAATTGTTCTAACAGGTAAATTTTCGGTTATTTGGTCGATGACAAAACATTTTATGTGACCAGAGAAATCATCGTATTTTGATTTAAAATAGGCTTGGGCCGCGTATTTTATTTTCGTTTTAATTTGACCGATACCGCATACCGAAATATCGGTATTAAATCGTTTCAATCTTAATTTTCGGCACATCGATGCCGAAATGTAATTGGACATGGACCCCGAATCGAGCAAGACCCTACAATTGTGCCACTTATTGTTCCCGTCGCGGATATAAACTAAAGCGGTTGGTAAAAGCGCGATTTTGTCTTGGGTCTTTCTATTAGAAATTAGGGAAACCTCCTGATTTATGATTGGCGATTCAGATTCACTGGTTTGAGGTTCTTGATCGTGAAGCAACGTGTGATGCCGTTTGTTGCACGTTCGGCAATTGGTGCGAATCAAACATCTGGAAACGTGGTGCCCAATCCGGAGGCAATTAAGACAAAGTTTTAATTGTCGTACCCTTTGTGATCTTTGGCCCACCGTTAATTCTAAAAATTCTGCACAAGCACTAATTTTGGGGCAATCACCCTTGCAAAGGACACAGTTTACTTTTATTGCCGCTGTGTGGGAAAGTACCCGCTTATATTTGGGATCTGTGACATATGGTTTTGAAGGAGTGCTGTTGTTACCGATCGCGTTTAATGATTTTAATAATTGACATCGTTTTTCTAAAAAGCGTTTTAAAGATTCGAATTCTGGAACTTCTGTATTTAAGGTGATTTGCCATTCTTTAATCGTGTTATAGTCTAATTTCTCTACTACTATCGGTACTAATAAAGCATGGTACGTATGAATTGGTATGTTCAGCTTGTTTAGCGCGGCTATATTGACCTTAAGTATATTCAAAAAGTCCTGTAGTGCAGTATGTGACTGCCTAGACATAGCGGGATGCTTTAGAATAGCGAGGACGTGGTCCTGTACAATTAATCGCGTATTTTTAAACTGTTCTTCAAGTATCTGCCATGCGGTACGATAATTTGCTTCGGCGATTTCAACAGCATCTATTGATTTTAGTGCATCGCCCCGTAAACACGATTTTAAGTACTGTAATCGTTGACAATCATTTAAACCGTTTTTTGGATCGTCGATCGCAGCAGTATAGGAATTATAAAATGATAGCCAATCTTGGTATTCTCCGGAAAACGTTTTTAAATCTAACACCGGCAAGTTTACGTGGGGTGTCGCCCGACGTTCGCTTGTTTCTTCGGACGTTTGTCGCGTTGAATTATTATCGGATTTTTGCGAAATCGACTGGGACGCTGCTTAATTAAGAATTTTAGCCATTTTCTCCGCTATGGCATAGTAATCGTTTTCAAAATGTACGCGTTCTTCGTCATGCTTTTCTCGCGAAGAGGTTTTGTGGATTTGTTCAATTTCAAATTGAATGTTTTCAAGATTTCGAAAAGCATCTAGGGCTTGTTGGCGGCGCTCCGCAATTCCATGAATACTGTCTTTGTTAGTATCAAATTTATCGATCCAATTGTAAAGACGCGTTAATTTCCCTTTAACAGTGCCCCTAGTTCTAACGAGTTTTTCGAGTTGTTCGGCCATCGTAATAATGTTTCAATTTGTCACGAATGAGAAAATGTACATGCGTGTAACACAAAGGAAGGATAAATAGAAGGATGACTGACCTTATGCCGTGGAAATGCTGCTTCGTAGAGGCGTGGGTTTTTCTTGATTTGGTTCGTTATGGTGTTGATGACACTGAAGTCTTTCCTCTTGCTCTGGAGACATCGACGGAAAGCTCCTGGGTTTACGAGTACTTGAATCCGGCTCGAAGGACCAATGTTTTGTTGATTTGAGTTGTGGACACAAAGTACTAGTAAGATCCGCTTTTGGGTGATGACCCGTTTATTTAAGACACTATAATTACACTATGTACATTTCATAAAAAAGGACATTGTTAGGAGCAAGCTCCGTCTTAGTGAAGTTTTAGATTTTGAATGAGTGGTGTGGCTGGAGCCACCCCAAAAGAAAAGGTAAGGTGGGGGTGCGTAGTACCCCCTACCCTAAGTGCCTCAAGGGCGGAACTTGAAATACCTTGAAGCGACTTGAAAGGATTTGAAATGTCTTGAAGAGTTTTGAGGCGACGTGGGAAGATTTGAAATATCTTGAAGGGACTGGAAGCGACTTGGAAAAACTTAAAATGTCCTGAAGCAACTTGAGGAAACTTGAAACGACTTGAAGGAAGTTGGAATATTTTGAAACTACTTAAAATATTTGGAGCGACTCTTGAAACGACATGAAATGTTGCGAAGGGACTTGAGGCGACTTAAAATGCTTGAAGAAATACTTGAATAGTCTTGGAGCGATCTGGGAAGACTTCCAATAATATCTTGAAGGGACTGGAAACCACTTGAAAAAACTTGAAATACCTTGAAGTGACTTGAAGTATGTTAAAAGGACTTGAAGCGACTTGAAAAGACTTGGATGCGAATTGAAACGACATGAAATGTTTTGAAGAGACGTGGGGCGACTTGAAGAGTTTTGAAAAGAATTGAAGAAATTTGAAATATCTTCAAGATGTCTTGAGGCGACCTGGAAAGATTTGATATATTTTGAAGGGATTGAAAGCGACTGCAATAGACTTAAAATGTCTGGAAACTACTTGAAGAGTTTCGAAGCGATCTGGAAAATAATATTTGAACGGAATGGAAGCCACTTGAAAAGACTTGAAATGTCCTTTAGCGACTTGAAAAGAGATGAAGTGGCTTGAAGAAACTTGAAACGACTGGATGGAACGTATGTTTTGAAACGACTTTGAATGGACTTATGGCGATATGGAATATTTTGAAAGGTCTAGAAGCGACTTGAAGAATCTTGAAACGATTTAAATTGACTTCAAATGTCTTGAAGCGACGCAAAATATGTTAAAAGGACTTGAAGCGATTTTGAAACGACTTGAAATACTTGAAGTGAATTGAAACGACATGAAATGTTGCGAAGGGACTCGAGGCGACTTGAAATGCTTGAAGAAATACTTGAATAGTCTTGGAGCGATCTGGGAAGACTTCAAATAATGTCTTGAAGGGACTGGAAGCCACTTGGAAAGATTGAAATACAGAAATAAAAATCACATACAGTCGAACATCGAAACTCCTCCTTTTTTGAAGTCGGTAAAAATAAGCATGAAATTAAAACTTCTGAAAGGACTAGAATAAAAGAAAAACAGTTTTATAAAACTTCATCAATAGAAAAAAAAAAATGCAAATCATAGTCCTCAAAAGGAGACCCTGAAATTTTAGAGGAGATGAGAAGTTTTGAAAACTCCGTAGAGATAGTAAAGGGTCCTGATGGCATTATGAGTCCCGAAAAATTCTTCTAAGGAATCCTGAAGAGCGCTGAAGAGTATTTACACCTCGTGATGCCTCCCACACGCCTAAAATTACCTCACACTCTCGCTTCATTATTGACATCAAAATATGTACATAGGCCCCATTTAACCATACCTTTATTAAACATGTAACATAAAAATAGGGCGATTGGCTACAATTTAGATATAATCTAGAACGCCAATACCCCTAACTAATAGAAAATTGACCGTATTGTGGTGCTATGGACTTAATTCTGGTAATTTCGGGAGGCTTTTAGTGACGACAGACCCTGCGTGCAAAGTGGTATTAAAAATGCATTAGACGATGATTAAAGTTTTCGAAGGATTAGAACATGGTAATCAAACTACCATCATAGACGAACGTGTGTATCTAAATAATTGCGGAAGTAAATGTAAGAGATAGCATCTAAGTTATTGGGTGAAAGGAAAAGTAAGCGTCAATTCTATTCTTTGTTTTTAATTGGAAGAAGCGCCAACAGAGTAAACGCTGAGCAACCACCCTGTGGATATAGGCGCATAATTAAATTAGGTCCACACACAACTATGTATCCAAATACCTACATCATCGGTTGGAATTTTCCCAATATCGGAAGTAAATACAACCCCGACAAATTACATCTAAATTCCTGGAAACATCTTAGGCAATCGAGTTAACGCCGCCCCAGCCAACCGCGGCCCCCGGTTCCCGAATAAGCACAATAACGTGTCGAAATTCATATCCGGTGGCAAGCGCTCACCGTCTGCTCCATCTACTTCTTTGAGATTCGGGATGCGTATTTTATGTTATCAGTGGAACATAAATGTAATATCGGCACCTTGAATCGAAATGTGACTGGCGGGTGTATTTCCAATTCGCATTTTAAACCCGTTTATTCTAACGCTGTTATTCTGCTGTGTGATGTGTATCGCGAAAAAAAATCGACGTGAATTATGATTAGGTGAAGTTGACTTATTGCTATGGCGTCGTCCCAACGTGTGTTCGCCGAAACGGCGTCCTTATTTACAATTTCAATTGAGTTCAATCGATGGCTGCCGCTAACTGGGATTTATGGTTTAACGAAGAAAAATAGGCTGCAGTCGGGTGCGATTTAAAAAATCTAGTGACAGATTTTTTACTAATCTGGTGAACGTAAAAAAGTTTGGGGCAATTATCGATTAACCAATGAGTAGTTTCAAATTCTATATAAAGCTGACCACAGATTAGAGATCTTGAATAAACAGTGTCAGGACTATTTACTATCTCTAGAGAATTTTCAATGTCTTCTATTGATAAGGTTTTTTTCAATTGTTTAATAAAGTTGATAAAGTCAAAATCTGTGTGTCACTGAATTTTCCTGAACAATAACGTTTCTGAAAAGTTCTCAAAAATATAAAAAAATATATAGAATTTTCAGCTTCATAAAACTTCAAGAGCAGAAAGACTAAAATGAATATATTGCTGTTAAAATTAATAAAAATTCACGTATAACGATTCACCAATCACAAATTACAAATTTTAGAAACAAATCACAACTCCCAACCTGTATTTCACAAATTTCAATTTTCAGACAACAGTTTACAATCGTGAAAATTTATAATGGCAAATTATGAAATACGAATCACGAATGACGAATCACGAGTAACGAGTTAAGATTCACGAATCACGAATCACAAATTAGGAATTACAAATTTCAGATTAGAAACAAATTACAAATGAAAATTCCCAAACTGCATTCAACAAATTACAACTTTCAGAATTCAGTTTACAGTTTATTATGAGACAAATTATGAATTTCGAATTACAAACTACAAAGGCTCACGGATCACTAATCACAAACTACAAATTTCAGAAACGAATTAGAAATTAGAATTAATTAAATTGATATCAAAATTACGAATTCCGAATCACAAACTACAGAATTACGAATCAAGAACAACAAATCATATATTACGAATTTCAGTAACAAATTACAATTCCGAAACTGTATTTAACAAATTCCAACTTCCATTTACAATTCTGAACGACGAACACCAAATTTCGAATTACAAAATCCAAAAGGACAAATTATGAATTACGAATCACAAATGGGGAAACACGAGTGTCACGAGTAACGACTTAAGATTCACGAATCCCGAATCACAAATTACAAATGAAAATTCCCAAGCTGCATTTAACAAATTCCAACTTTCAGAATTCAGTTTACAATTTAATATGAGAGACGAGTTATGAATTTCGAATTACAAACTACAAAGGCTCACGGATCACCAATCACAAACTACAAATTTCAGAAACAAATTAGAAATTAGAATTAATTAAATTGATATCAAAATTACGAATTCCGAATCACAAACTACAGAATTACGAATCAAGAACAACAAATCATATATTACGAATTTCAGTAACAAATTACAATTCCGAAACTGTATTTAACAAATTCCAACTTCCATTTACAATTCTGAACGACGAACACCAAATTTCGAATTACAAAATCCAAAAGGACAAATTATGAATTACGAATCACAAATGGGGAAACACGAGTGTCACGAGTAACGACTTAAGATTCACGAATCACGAATCACAAATTACAAATGAAAATTCCCAAGCTGCATTTAACAAATTCCAACTTTCAGAATTCAGTTTACAATTTAATATGAGAGACGAGTTATGAATTTCGAATTACAAACTACAAAGGCTCACGGATCACCAATCACAAACTACAAATTTCAGAAACAAATTAGAAATTAGAATTAATTAAATTGATATCAAAATTACGAATTCCGAATCACAAACTACAGAATTACGAATCAAGAACAACAAATCATATATTACGAATTTCAGTAACAAATTACAATTCCGAAACTGTATTTAACAAATTCCAACTTCCATTTACAATTCTGAACGACGAACACCAAATTTCGAATTACAAAATCCAAAAGGACAAATTATGAATTACGAATCACAAATGGGGAAACACGAGTGTCACGAGTAACGACTTAAGATTCACGAATCACGAATCACAAATTACAAATGAAAATTCCCAAGCTGCATTTAACAAATTCCAACTTTCAGAATTCAGTTTACAATTTAATATGAGAGACGAGTTATGAATTTCGAATTACAAACTACAAAGGCTCACGGATCACCAATCACAAACTACAAATTTCAGAAACAAATTAGAAATTAGAATTAATTAAATTGATATCAAAATTACGAATTCCGAATCACAAACTACAGAATTACGAATCAAGAACAACAAATCATATATTACGAATTTCAGTAACAAATTACAATTCCGAAACTGTATTTAACAAATTCCAACTTCCATTTACAATTCTGAACGACGAACACCAAATTTCGAATTACAAAATCCAAAAGGACAAATTATGAATTACGAATCACAAATGGGGAAACACGAGTGTCACGAGTAACGACTTAAGATTCACGAATCACGAATCACAAATTACAAATGAAAATTCCCAAGCTGCATTTAACAAATTCCAACTTTCAGAATTCAGTTTACAATTTAATATGAGAGACGAGTTATGAATTTCGAATTACAAACTACAAAGGCTCACGGATCACCAATCACAAACTACAAATTTCAGAAACGAATTAGAAATTAGAATTAATTAAATTGATATCAAAATTACGAATTCCGAATCACAAACTACAGAATTACGAATCAAGAACAACAAATCATATATTACGAATTTCAGTAACAAATTACAATTCCGAAACTGTATTTAACAAATTCCAACTTCCATTTACAATTCTGAACGACGAACACCAAATTTCGAATTACAAAATCCAAAAGGACAAATTATGAATTACGAATCACAAATGGGGAAACACGAGTGTCACGAGTAACGACTTAAGATTCACGAATCACGAATCACAAATTACAAATGAAAATTCCCAAGCTGCATTTAACAAATTCCAACTTTCAGAATTCAGTTTACAATTTAATATGAGAGACGAGTTATGAATTTCGAATTACAAACTACAAAGGCTCACGGATCACCAATCACAAACTACAAATTTCAGAAACAAATTAGAAATTAGAATTAATTAAATTGATATCAAAATTACGAATTCCGAATCACAAACTACAGAATTACGAATCAAGAACAACAAATCATATATTACGAATTTCAGTAACAAATTACAATTCCGAAACTGTATTTAACAAATTCCAACTTCCATTTACAATTCTGAACGACGAACACCAAATTTCGAATTACAAAATCCAAAAGGACAAATTATGAATTACGAATCACAAATGGGGAAACACGAGTGTCACGAGTAACGACTTAAGATTCACGAATCACGAATCACAAATTACAAATGAAAATTCCCAAGCTGCATTTAACAAATTCCAACTTTCAGAATTCAGTTTACAATTTAATATGAGAGACGAGTTATGAATTTCGAATTACAAACTACAAAGGCTCACGGATCACCAATCACAAACTACAAATTTCAGAAACAAATTAGAAATTAGAATTAATTAAATTGATATCAAAATTACGAATTCCGAATCACAAACTACAGAATTACGAATCAAGAACAACAAATCATATATTACGAATTTCAGTAACAAATTACAATTCCGAAACTGTATTTAACAAATTCCAACTTCCATTTACAATTCTGAACGACGAACACCAAATTTCGAATTACAAAATCCAAAAGGACAAATTATGAATTACGAATCACAAATGGGGAAACACGAGTGTCACGAGTAACGACTTAAGATTCACGAATCACGAATCACAAATTACAAATGAAAATTCCCAAGCTGCATTTAACAAATTCCAACTTTCAGAATTCAGTTTACAATTTAATATGAGAGACGAGTTATGAATTTCGAATTACAAACTACAAAGGCTCACGGATCACCAATCACAAACTACAAATTTCAGAAACGAATTAGAAATTAGAATTAATTAAATTGATATCAAAATTACGAATTCCGAATCACAAACTACAGAATTACGAATCAAGAACAACAAATCATATATTACGAATTTCAGTAACAAATTACAATTCCGAAACTGTATTTAACAAATTCCAACTTCCATTTACAATTCTGAACGACGAACACCAAATTTCGAATTACAAAATCCAAAAGGACAAATTATGAATTACGAATCACAAATGGGGAAACACGAGTGTCACGAGTAACGACTTAAGATTCACGAATCACGAATCACAAATTACAAATGAAAATTCCCAAGCTGCATTTAACAAATTCCAACTTTCAGAATTCAGTTTACAATTTAATATGAGAGACGAGTTATGAATTTCGAATTACAAACTACAAAGGCTCACGGATCACCAATCACAAACTACAAATTTCAGAAACAAATTAGAAATTAGAATTAATTAAATTGATATCAAAATTACGAATTCCGAATCACAAACTACAGAATTACGAATCAAGAACAACAAATCATATATTACGAATTTCAGTAACAAATTACAATTCCGAAACTGTATTTAACAAATTCCAACTTCCATTTACAATTCTGAACGACGAACACCAAATTTCGAATTACAAAATCCAAAAGGACAAATTATGAATTACGAATCACAAATGGGGAAACACGAGTGTCACGAGTAACGACTTAAGATTCACGAATCACGAATCACAAATTACAAATGAAAATTCCCAAGCTGCATTTAACAAATTCCAACTTTCAGAATTCAGTTTACAATTTAATATGAGAGACGAGTTATGAATTTCGAATTACAAACTACAAAGGCTCACGGATCACCAATCACAAACTACAAATTTCAGAAACAAATTAGAAATTAGAATTAATTAAATTGATATCAAAATTACGAATTCCGAATCACAAACTACAGAATTACGAATCAAGAACAACAAATCATATATTACGAATTTCAGTAACAAATTACAATTCCGAAACTGTATTTAACAAATTCCAACTTCCATTTACAATTCTGAACGACGAACACCAAATTTCGAATTACAAAATCCAAAAGGACAAATTATGAATTACGAATCACAAATGGGGAAACACGAGTGTCACGAGTAACGACTTAAGATTCACGAATCCCGAATCACAAATTACAAATGAAAATTCCCAAGCTGCATTTAACAAATTCCAACTTTCAGAATTCAGTTTACAATTTAATATGAGAGACGAGTTATGAATTTCGAATTACAAACTACAAAGGCTCACGGATCACCAATCACAAACTACAAATTTCAGAAACAAATTAGAAATTAGAATTAATTAAATTGATATCAAAATTACGAATTCCGAATCACAAACTACAGAATTACGAATCAAGAACAACAAATCATATATTACGAATTTCAGTAACAAATTACAATTCCGAAACTGTATTTAACAAATTCCAACTTCCATTTACAATTCTGAACGACGAACACCAAATTTCGAATTACAAAATCCAAAAGGACAAATTATGAATTACGAATCACAAATGGGGAAACACGAGTGTCACGAGTAACGACTTAAGATTCACGAATCACGAATCACAAATTACAAATGAAAATTCCCAAGCTGCATTTAACAAATTCCAACTTTCAGAATTCAGTTTACAATTTAATATGAGAGACGAGTTATGAATTTCGAATTACAAACTACAAAGGCTCACGGATCACCAATCACAAACTACAAATTTCAGAAACAAATTAGAAATTAGAATTAATTAAATTGATATCAAAATTACGAATTCCGAATCACAAACTACAGAATTACGAATCAAGAACAACAAATCATATATTACGAATTTCAGTAACAAATTACAATTCCGAAACTGTATTTAACAAATTCCAACTTCCATTTACAATTCTGAACGACGAACACCAAATTTCGAATTACAAAATCCAAAAGGACAAATTATGAATTACGAATCACAAATGGGGAAACACGAGTGTCACGAGTAACGACTTAAGATTTACGAATCACGAATCACAAATTACAAATGAAAATTCCCAAGCTGCATTTAACAAATTCCAACTTTCAGAATTCAGTTTACAATTTAATATGAGAGACGAGTTATGAATTTCGAATTACAAACTACAAAGACTCACGGATCACCAATCACAAACTACAAATTTCAGAAACAAATTAGAAATTAGAATTAATTAAATTGATATTAAAATTACGAATTTCGAATCACAAACTATGGAATTACGAATCAAGAACAACGAATCATAAACTACAAATTTCAGTAACAAATTTCAATTCCCAAACTGTATTTAACAAATTCCAACTTTCATTTACAATTCTGAACGACGAGTAACGAATTTCGAATTACAAAATCCAAAAGGACAAATTATTAATTACGAATCACAAATGGGGAAACAGGAGTGTCACGAGTAACGACTTAAGATTCACGAATCACGAATCACAAATTACGAATTACAAATTTCAGATTAGAAACAAATTACAAGTGAAAATTCCCAAGCTGCATTTAACAAATTCCAACTTTCAGAATTCAGTTTACAATTTATTATGAGAGAGGAATTATAAATTTCGAATTACAAACTACAAAGACTCACGAATCACTAATCACAAACTAAGAAATTACAATTAATTAAATTGATATTAAAATTACGAATTTCGTATCACAAACTACGGAATTACGAATCAAGAACAACGAATCATAAATTACAAATTTCAGTAACAAATTACAATTTTCAAACTGTATTTAACAAATTTCAACTTCCATTTACAATTCTGAATGACGAATACCGAATTTCGAATTACAAAATCCAAAAGGACAAATTACGAATTACGAATCACAAATGGGGAAACAGGAGTGTCACGAGTAACGACTTAAGATTCACGAATCACGAATCACAAATTACGAATTACAAATTTCAGATTAGAAACAAATTACAAGTGAAAATTCCCAAGCTGCATTTAACAAATTCCAACTTTCAGAATTCCGTTTACAATTTATTATGAGAGACAAATTATAAATTTCGAATTACAAACTACAAAGACTCATGGATCACTAATCACAAACTACAAATTTCAGAAACAAATTAGAAATTAGAATTAATTAAATTGATATTAAAATTACGAATTTCGAATCACAAACTATGGAATTACGAATCAAGAACAACGAATCATAAACTACAAATTTCAGTAACAAATTACAATTCCCAAACTGTATTTAACAAATTCCAACTTTCATTTACAGTTCTGAACCACGAATACCAACTTTGCGAATGCAGTTTACAACTTTGAAAGACTAATGACGAATTTCGAAACACAACCTACATAATGACAAATTTAATTACGAATCACGAGTCCCTACCTAAGATTCACGAATCACAAAAATTATTCACAAATTACAAGTTATCATTTCCAAACTGCATTTTACAGACGACTTTCAGATAGCTGTTTACAGTTATGAAAGACGCATTACCAATTACAAACTACAATGTTCACATTTCACCCAGAGCTGGACATTGCTCTCAGTCAAATGGCCGGGGTTATATTATATAAAGATATTTTTCTATTGTTTTCTAAATTTATTCTTGCAGCTATTGCGTAAGTGTCGCCCTGTCCCCCACATCTAAATGATGTCCCCACCTTGAGAACCCCTATTTATGGGATTCTAAACTTTTTCTGAAACTCTGTCGTCAAAGGAATGTGTAATTATCCAAAGCCAGCATGTATCAGCTCCAAAAACCCGCAAATGCCCGTTCCCTCACAATGAGCACCCATTAATCTGTTTGACAAACATCCTGAAATATTAACAGCGTCCCTTTATCAACACGAAAGAACGTAGCGTACATAATCACCAGAAGGTGCGTTAGTATTCCGCCCCCGGCGTATCGTTAGCTTAGAGATGAGATAATTTACATCGTCAACTAGTCGAAAGTATATAAATGCAAACAAAAGTCGGTCGGGAGAACGAGCACAAAGAACACCCATCTTCTCATCATCCGGATCGCTCCGAAATCCACCGGTATATATGTGTTCGAGTGTGTAAAGAGCCGCCCGGAGACAGTAAGCAGCCTTTTCACGGCGTGATGTCTCTTTCCGGTTGTAATCTGTTGGTGCGAAGATAGATTGCTATACCATTGACTGAACTAATCCTCGGTCTGCGACCGCAGATACGAACGAAAATTACTGGTAATGCCTTTTAGTGGTCCGTTGTAATGTTTCCACTCTTCATCCGCTTTTCCGGCCATCCTGATTCAATCATTCCCCCGTCACTCCCAACAAACTTGCGATAAGTTGGTAATTAATAACTTACGCAACTGTTCTAATCAAAACCGATTCAATTCGGGACGAGCATTGTGCTCGCGTTTACCTCCGTAAACATAAATCACGGGAGCTATTTTCACCGGGAATCTTTGATCTTTCAAATTTAATCTCGTGTTTTCCTGTTGTTACGATCGTGTCTGAGAGCCACAATCGGGAATTACGAGCAGTTGTGTCGCGATTGTGATACAAAATTCTAATTAAAGATGGAAACTGTTTTTCACGCGTTTGCGCAGACGCTTTTATTGTAATGTTTTCGAAGAGACGAGTTTTTGTCAAATACGTAAACGCTCCATGTCTACCATTACATGTTTTGCAAATTATCGCGGGGTTATTATCGTGAGGTTGACAAATAACGGTTCGTTACGTATTGTACGAGTGTCACAATGCCTCGTTAAACGAGTGTAACTACTTTGGAGCTCTTCGTTTTATGAAAATGGTAAAATTTTCTTTTCAAATATTCTAGGGAATTTTTTATTTGAAAAGTTGACACTTGGCTTGACTTCGACAGCAGTTGGTTAGAAATGCTCAATACCAACGTAATACGTATCAAATAAAACAAAAAGCAGTTGAATAATAAGTTTCAACACTTTGTGACACCAAAGTAGAAAAGATTCTTTTTTTGTGAGCTCGATCCCACTCCACCCGTGACACGAACGTTACGTAAATTTTCATCGTAACAATTTGGGGGCTCAACCGGCTTTGTCAATAAGTTGATATAAATTAATGTAGTGCTGATTGCGTTGCCGATATTGGAGCTGGAAGGAACTGGAGAATTTATTAGCAAACCACCCACCACTGACATGTTGCAGATTTTGATTGTTGACTGTTGGGTCTGTACAATAGTTGATAGCGCGAAATTTGAAATTTTGCCAAGGCCTTGAGGAGGTTCGCGAATTGTTCGGTAGTTTTAAATTAAATTGCTAGCCGACTTTAGGATAAAAGTGTATATTTTTTGTAGACTTGATCCCACTCCATCCTTGACAAAAACGTTACGTCAATTTTGATTGTAACAGTACCTACCTGTAATATTAAATAACAAAAATGACTATTATTTGACCTAAAAGATGCAATCCTATCATCTGATAATATAACTGTAGTGCATTTAGCAGATTGTAATGTAGATTACCGTTGAGATAGATACACTACACAAATATTGGTATATAAAAAATTGTGCGGTAAAAAATTCTGCTACAAAGAAAGGGCGACAGAACACTACTGATTCAGTGGAGGGAGTATTAAAAAACAATGGACATTATTTAGCAATGTAATGTGGGGTGTAGGGTGTGAAGTTAAGGGTGTAGGGTTAGGGTCGCTTGAGAGGGATGAACTAGTAGGGTATGTTGTAAGGGGGATTCAAAGTACACATGACGAGCATTACTATTAATAATAATTTACTTAGTCTGATGTACAGAGCGATTGTTTTATGTCGGAATTTTAATCAGAAACATTTTAAACTATATTGTCTGTGGTGGTAAATAGTAGACCAATATCAGTGCAATTTTTCATTAGATGTCATTATCGCACTTGTCTTGGGTCTCGGTTGTAATAAAGACTTTCCCGCCGGTTATATATTGCACGCTGTTGTACACATCCACCGAACGTATTTATTTCCACTGCGGTTGCACACAGTTGCAACGTTCTGTTCCCATTAAAATCTGCAATCTAATTTCTTATTCCATTAAAAAGACAATCAAGCACACACGAACTTAAACGATTGAGTATAATTATTTCGCCATTAGATTCCCTGTCCTGCCATAATTATTCATATAATCGTGAATTAATGATTACCGACCAGATACGTTCTCGAAATGGGGGTGTAATTAAAAGCTTTCCTCTGTTCCAACGAAATTGGCCATTTCCTAAATTGTGAGGTCCCGTTTACGTATATCTGTTATTAAAAATAGGAGCCATTACAAAAGTTGAGCATTTAGCGTATTTCACCCGTCGTAAAAATTTGAATAATCACCGAATTACCAACATGTGAAACACGAATAAAGTTCGTAAGCCGTGTTTCATCTGACCTGAGCCGAAAAGCAGACATATCGAGATTCGGAGAGAGAGGAAGCGACCATAACTCGAGTTTGTCATATTGAAAACTCCCGGGAAAAATTTCCACGCACAACGGCGGGACTAAAAAAATGAATATAATCGGGATCGTCCCGTGAAGCTCGTTAAGCACATAAAATTAGGGATGTGGATACAAATTGATAAAATACGTCCCGTTCTCAAGCATTGTCGGGGATAATCACCGCAAACACGGGCGGTTTTTCGGGAGTGGATTAACATGCAAATGTGGGCGAGCTCAGCAATCAACGGATTTATAATTGATTAAAATTGGTACTTAGAAGTTTAACCCCTGGCCACATTGTTGACTACATACTTTCGTCACGGGCTGCATGCACAGTTGTTAATATTCTTCACATTTACACACCGACTAAATTCAATTCTGTTGTAACACGTGTCCTATGTTGCGAACAATTTGCCACAGTGAATTTCAATTTAACGCGAGCAAAGTATTTTTCTGTTTATGCGTGTGGGAGTCGATGTATTTAGAAAATGTGTCACAAGTTTTTAATTCCCTAAATTGAATTAAATGATGACACAGCGGTGAAAATAGTATTAACAGCATATGGATGGAATTGCTTTTTTGCAAATCCCGAAATGAAGCTTAAAATAATAGCTATTTAAGTAACAATGAATGTGAGGACGTATTAACATTGGGGCAGACAAGGCGAAGCCGCGGCTTGTTGTCTGCCGAAGTCAATAAATAATAACCAATAATATTTTTTCCAAGTCAAATTGGTTAGGTAAAAACAACAGTGATTTTATTAATGTGATTAGTAACTGCACCGCAAGAATTAATTTTATGTACTGCTGAAAGAATACCTAAATTGCATGTACTCTTCGATTTGATACGCCAATATTCTTAGCAAATTCGAAGATTCTCTTCTATACTAAGAAGAACATCCAACTCAACTGTTTGAGAAAATTGACGCTGTTCTCGTTTAGCGTTTTCAACTGCTCCATACTATCGTAAATTTTGTTCCAGTCTTCCGAATTTACGAAGGTTTGGAACTTCAGCGGTTCATGTAAAGCTGGACAGCCTGGTGGCTATTTTTATCGCACTGGACATAAGCTTCAAAAATATCAGTCAACTGATTACAGTCCATCTTGTTTAAAATAAATAAAACGTTGAAATGTCCCGGGTGAAAATTTCAACACTGACGTTTGAATGACTTTTGCCACTTTGTGTGATTTGATTGTTTGCCATGGCATACTTGAAAATTTCGTATGAAACTCGGTATGTTTGTAATAAATATTTCGTTACTTTTCTAATAATTATGCATCGAATACATCTATGGATTAAGAAAATAAATCTTCATGGTTGTAAAACAAAAAAAAAAAAGGTGGCCATTAAAAAAAAAGTTGACTATCGATTGAAACTGAAGGTGACATTAAAAAAATCTAAACTCGGACACTATAAAAGTACTTACATGTTTATTCGTTGAAATCGAACAATAAATAAAGAAGTTATAGAGTGAGGCGTTTTTTAGGAAACTGTATAATCCTAAAGAATACTGACATATTCTGAAGCTTTTCGATTAATCAAATATGCAAAATATTCAAAAACGTAATGTTCGCAAGCTTTAATTTTGTTTTATTTTGTAACGTCTTATTATACCATATATTCGAAAACAAGAATTTATAATTTATAATCACAACAGCTCATGGATCGACTATACATAACAAAATTATCAAAATTCCACCTTTAAAATTTTTTAATACAAACGGTTTAAACAGATTCCATATTTTCGATTTTTCAAAAAAATTTGACGTTATTATAGGAGCAGATTTATTAATGCATTTAGACGCAAGCATTAATCTAAAGCGAAAAATAATGATGACCCCAATCGAGTATAATAACACAGAATCACCCGAAATATTAAAATATCGACCAGTAACAGTAAAAATTTCACCCAGAACTCAATTGATCGCGCAGTAAATATGGAAGAAGGATATGCTGTAATCCGTTATAAAATTTAAGACAAAATGTAGAAATACTTCAAGCTCTTGTAACATTAAAAAATTATTTAGCGACAGTAGTTTTAACGCATTCAAACACAGATTATTTGGAAACCCTTATAGAACCTGAAATTAATTATCAAAATTTTTATCCAAATTCTGATAACTGTCTTAAAGAAAATTTGAAAAATTCACGTTTGAGTCAATGCAACCCTGAAGAAAACCGCGAAATCAGAAAATTATGTTACGAGTTCCATGATATTCTCCATAGTGAAAAAGTTCCATTGACATTTACAAACCAAATTCAGGATGAAATTAAATTGACTAACGATTCCCCAATTTATACAAAAACATACAGATATCCAGAAATTTATAAACGCGAAGTAAAAGATCAAATCGCGAAAATGTTTGAACAGATTATTCAACCCTCAAATTCGCCTTGGTCAAGTCCTATCTGAGTTGTACCAAAAAAATAGACGCCACAGGAAAACGCAAATGGCGGATGGTTATAGATTATAGAAAGTTGAACGAACGAACAGTGGATGATAAATAACCTTCACCTAATATTACTAATATCCTTGACAAACGACACCCCTAAACGACTCGACTACGAATTCAGACGCATGCCATTTTTCTTAAAAATGCACCCGCTACTTTCCAATGTAATGCCTCGTCTACTTAGATGACATTGTAATTTTTAGTACATCTTTGGGAGACAAATTTCAAAATCCAACTATATAAATCAGGGGGGGGGGAGTTTTGTCGCAAAGAAATCCAATATTTAGGTCAAGAAGGCATAAAACCAAATCCTCAAAAAGTTGAAGCCATTAGAAAATTCCCTATGCCTCAAACCAAAACAGAAATTAAATCATTTTTAGGAGTTTTAGGTTATTACGGACGATTTAATCCAAATTTCGCGAAAATCACAAAACCATTGATACTCTGTTTGAAAAAGAATGCACACCGCAGACTTTGTAAAATTGTAGACTACGCAAAGAAGAATTACTGATCAATCCTTCTTTCTTAGAATATCCTAACTTTTCGACTTCATTTTGACTACAGACGCTAGCAACTTTGCTCTTGGTGCTGTCCTGTCTCAAGGCAATGTTCCTAATAACAACCCATAGCATATGCTTCAAGAACTTTGAACCAATCAGAAATTAATTATTCAACCATTGAGAAAGAATTACTGGCAATCGTGTGGGCATGTAAATACAGCGTGATCAAGAAGGACTGTTTGAGTTGGTAATACTGAATTTCATTTTTAAATGGTAGAATTGTAAGAACTTCTGGTTGTTGACGTCTTGACACTGAAAGCCGTCGTGTCATTCACAACTTAGTGACATTTCAAATTTGAAATTCAAACGTTGTGAAATTAGACTGAATGGGCAGCAGTTTGTGGCGGCATTTTGAGCATTACCTTTAGTGTGATTATCGTTCTGTATTTGAAGTTTAATTTCTGCTTCGTTTAATTTCCTTAAATTGATAGAATTATTTCTATTCACCTAACCTACAATTTTCTCTCAGTTGACATTACCGCAAATATGGATACAGTATTACAAATAGCCGAACAAAAAAAGTATCTTAAAAGTAATACCAACTTAAACAGTCCTTCTTGATCACTCTGTACTACTACTGGTCGATTCCGATTCGCGCAGTTGAGACGAGCGGACGTCTTTGGGGCGCTCGATAAGATAAGCGGATAAAAAAGCGTGAAAAAATGAAAAACAAATAGAATGAAAAAAAGTGGTAGTGATAGCGAGAGAGAAAAAGATTACAAAAGAAAAAAGAGAAGAAGGACGAAAATCGGAAGAGAGGATTAACCCCTTTAGGAAAAGAAAGAAGTTGGAAAGATCACCGGTTAATAAGGCAATGGATGAGGAAATGAAAGGGATGCTGAAAAAAATTATGGAGGCTGTAAAGGAGATAAAGGAAGAGAATCGGAAGATGAGCCTTGAAATGGAACAGTTGAAAATTATGATGCGTGAAAAGGAAGAACAATGGGAAAGAGAAAAGATGGAACTAAAAGAAAAAATGAAAAATTTGGAGGATAAAATGGAAGAGCAGGAAAAAAGAGTGAGAAAAAAAGAATATTGTAGTAACGGGATTTGACGAAGAGGAATGCGAGAGCGAGAAAAAAACTGGAAAAATGGATGGAGGTTGAATTAGGGGTAGAAGTCACTGTGAGAGAGATGTATAAAATAAATGGAGGAAAAGTGATTGTAGCGGAACTTGGGAGCTGGGGGGAAAAGAGGAAAGTTATGGAAAATAAAAGAGAACTAAGAGAAGAAAAAAAAGGAATTAAGAGCGATAGCCAAAGAAGAGCGACAAAAAGGACAGCGGGTGAAAGTTGGTTATAAAAAGATATGGATAGAGGGAAAAGGGCTTAGGTGGGACGAAGAAAAGGGGGAGTTAGATACAGAAAATTTTTGAATAAGAGCACAAGAAAAAGACGACAGGGCAGAAAAGGGAAAACGAATACGGAGAGGAATAAAGGAGAAAAGGAGCAAATAAGAATAGTATTCTGGAACGTAGCGGGAATAAAAAAGAAAGATAATGAATTTTGAGAGTATTTGAGAAAATTTGACGTAGTGGGAATGGTAGAAACGTTAGTGGAAGAAAAGGGGTGGGAAAAATTGGAAAAGAGAATGCCGAAAGAGTTTAAGTGGAAATATCAATATGCAGAGAGGGAAAGCAAGAAAGGGAGAGCTAAAGGTGGGATAATGATGGGGGTCAAAGAGGGACTGGAAGGAGAAAATGGAACTGAAGCAAAAGAAGAATTATGGAAAGAACGGTGAAAAGTAAACAGAGAAAATGGAGAATTGTAACAGTGTAGAAGAAGTATGAAGGAAACGAAGAGAATAATAGAAGAGCGAGTAAAAGAGCAAGAAGAAGGAACTTTGGTGATTGGGGGGGATTTTAAAGCAAGAATTGGGGGAAAAGGAAGACGGATAGAAGAGGAACAAGAAACAATAGAAGAAAGATCAACAAAAGATGGAACAGAAAACGCAGAGGGGAGAGTACTGATTAGCTTAGTAGAAGAAAGAGGGTGGGACATACTTAATGGGAACTGCACAGGAGATGAGAAAGGGGAGTAGTTATGGATTATGTTATGGTAAATGAAGAAGCATGGGATGAAATAGAGAAATTCAAGGTGGGAGAAAGAATGGAGTCGGTCCATATGCCTTTAGAAGTGAAGACAAAAGGAAGAGAGAAAGATAGAGGAAGTGTGAATGAGTTTAGAAGAAAAATTGTGAAGAATATTTGGACGGAAGAATTAAAAGAAAATTATAGAGCAAGACTTAGGGAGGCAAAATACGATGAAACAGAAATAAACCAAAAGGTGAGGGAACTGAGCGATAACATAAGAAACGCAACAGAGAAAAAAGAGATAGAGATAAGAGAGAAGATGGGGCTGTAGAAGAACAAGTGGTGGGATAAAGAATGCAGAGAAAGGAAGCAGGAAGCAAGAAGGAAACTAATAAAATGGAAAAAAGAAAAATCAACCAAGGAAGAGTACAAGAGAGCACGCAAGAGGTACAATTTAGTATGCAAAGAGAAGAAGCAAAAGAAACAGATGGAAGAAGAGCTAGAGATGAAGAGTATAAAGACGGAAGAAGAGGTATGGAGATAGAGATTGAGATAGAGTGAGTGATGGAATTACTATGGAAGAATGGAGAGAGTACTTCAGTGAGCTGCTGGGGGGTGATGAAAACAGTCAAGAAAAGGAAAAGAGACAACAAAGAGTGGAAGAAATAGAAGAGATAACAAGAGAAGAACTAGAGCAACAACTAAACAAACTGAAAAGAAAAAAGACACAGGGATGGTATACAGAATGAAGCGTGGATACATGGAACAGAAAGGGAAGTTGACAGGTTGTTAGAGATAATGAATGGAGTGTGGAAGGGAGAGGGATTCTCCCAAGAGTGGAAGGAGGGAATAATATGCCCCATATATAAGAAAGGAGAAAAGGATACAGTCAGTAATTATAGAGGAGATGTTCAGGAAGGGGAAGGCGGGGGGGGGGGGTTGTAGTGGGCAAAGAAAAACTGGGGTCTTTAGCATTCGCGGATGATTTGGTGGTGCTAGCGAGAGAGGAGAAAGGTATGAAAGAAATGATAGGAAACATGGAGAAATACGAGGCTGGTTTGATAATTCCGTGACTTTTCGAAGAACGAGCCCTCGAATCGCAAATTCTATTTTTTGCTACAGTTGGCCATAATTTTTAAACAAGCACACCAAATTTCAACCAGATCTGTCATAAAGAAACTGCGTTGCGTTGTCCGAAACAAGAGTATGTCAAGTGTCGTTTGTGCCATGGAGAAAAGTGAATTTCGAGTACTAATAAAACATTATTTTTTGCGTGGTAAAACTATTAAAGAAACTGAAGAAAAGTTAAGGAAATATTACGGGAAGTCTGCTCCTTCGCATGGTATGGTCCACAAGTGGTTTACTGCTCTATTATGCTGAGTTACTCGACAAATTTCATAAGGAATTGATGGCAAAACGGCCCCATTTATTAAAGAAAAAAATCATTTTCCACCACGACAATGCACCTGTGCACACATCTGCTGTTGCAGTAGCCAAATTGGTTGAATTACGATATGAAATATTTCCTCATCCAGCCTATTCGCCGGATTTAGCTCCTTGCGACTTTTTTCTTTTTGGAAACATGAAGAAATGGCTCAGTGGAAAAAAAATTCGACTCAGATGAAGAGATCATTACCGAAACTAACAACTATTTTGCAGACTATTTTTTAGACTATGCTATTTTTTGGAAGGGATAAGAAAGTTAGAAAAACGGTGGGCTAAGTGTATAGAGCTTAAAGGAGACTACATTGAAAAATAAATATAGCTATATTGAAAAAAAAATTTTTTTCTTAGAAAAGTCACTGATTTATCAAACCAGCCTCGTATATGAGGAGGAAAAAGTTGACGGTGAATGTACAGAAATCCAAGATGATGGTGTTCAGAAAAGGGGGTGGTAGGAGAAAAGTAAATGAGTGGAGATGGGAGAAAGAGAAAATTGAAGAACTGAAAGAATTTAAGTATTTAGGTTATGTGATGAATGAACGAAACACAGAAACAGCACACGTGAGAGAGTTAGTGAAAAAAGCAAATAAGATAATAGGAGCTGTATGGGGAATAGGAGAGAGAAAATTTGGACATGATTTGAGAAGGAGAGTAATGATGTTTGATAGTTTGGTGAAAAGCGTGATGATGTATGGAGCGGAAATATGGGGATGGAGAGAGCAAGAGGGATTGGAAGAGGTGCAAGGGAAATATATGAAATGGGTGCTAGGGGTAGAGAGAGAGACGCCGGGGTATACAGTGATGGAGGAAACAAAGAGAGATGGAATAAGAATAGAAGCAGGAAAAAGAGCAATAAGATTTGAGGAGAGAGTGATAGAGAGAGGAGAGTGCAGAATTTTGCAAGAGAGTTTGAAAGAAAAAAGGAAAGAAATAGGAAAGGGGATATGGAAAGAGACGGAGGCATATTTCGAAAGAAATGGGTATGCAGGCGCGGAGATAGAAAGAATGCGAGAGAGAGTTAGAGTAATGACGATGAATTTGTGCAGAGAGATAGAGATGTGCAAGTGCAGGAAAGAAGAACGAGAATTAGGGAGTCTAGGTACAATGGGAAGTATGAAAAAATTATAAAGGAAGAAATGCCAAAGTACTTAGGAAGAGAGAGTAAAAAAGAGAGAGTGATAATTTAGATGTGGAAATGAGGAGAGAGAGAATAAATATTAGAGTGAGGATAATAATAGAGTATGCAGGATGTGTGGAGAATAAAAGGAGACGATAGAGCATTTGTTGAAGGAATGCGTAGAATTGAGAGGGAGAGATGAGAGTAGAGAAATTTTTTTTAATGAGGACGGAAGAGGGATCGAATGGATGAGGAAGGTTGAGTGGAGAAGAGGGACAATAAGTGGGCAGGGATAAAAGCTGCTAGTTATTGTGTTGAATTATTGATTTATTTAGTTTTATTTATAATATTATATTTTATTGTATTTGCATTATGGGAAATGTATCGGATACTACTACTACTGGTTAAAATTAATGTAGTTATTTCTGGTATTTAACACTCACCTCTTCTTTCCTTGTATCTACTTCATCTTTTGCACCTCTCCCTTCACAAGCACCCCGATCTCTCCTTTCGATAATCTATCACTCATCCGCGGTGTGATTCTCCCCTCTCCGCCCCCACCTATAAATCTCCAACCTTTTGTACTTCTTTGACCAAACCTTTCCAAAGTCGGTTGATGGGGTCGAGATTTTTTCATTTATCTCCGAAGGCGATTAATTTTCCTTGGCTTTGTACTTGATTTAAAGTCTCTTTATTCATTTTGGAACCCAGTCTATCCTAGATTCGTTATTGCACTGTCCAATTCGTTATTCCGTCTACACTATATAAGGCCGGATTTTAAAACACTAAAAGGATGTAAATGGAAACCTTATTCAGCGGATCCGCTTATTGCGCTTTACTCCGCATTCAAGATTTTGCGGCTGGGCTGGAACACATTAATATCTTTTTCTAATTTTGCGGTTTGGAGGGGTTTGGCTTCCTCTGTACTTCTGTTCCGCGTGTATCGAGGACATTTTTATTTTTGGAGGACTTACGTCTTGCGTACGAATCGGAAAAACACAGCTCTGCTTAACATGCATCCGACAGTTTTATGCTGATATCAAATTAGATTTTCTACGTGTTCATATCCTTTTCCTTTCGAGAAATTACTTGTATAAAGGAATCCCGTGGAGTTTTTATGAGCATCGGGGAGGAAATCTTTATGCTTATACCCGGCTTTGAATAACTTATTTTGAAAGCTTTAAGCATTAAGAAGCCAAGAACATCTTCATCTTATAACTACTT
The DNA here is from genome assembly GCA_963583935.1 of Diaperis boleti. NCBI lineage: Eukaryota > Metazoa > Arthropoda > Insecta > Coleoptera > Tenebrionidae > Diaperis > Diaperis boleti. The sequence goes on along the minus strand of OY757244.1, from coordinate 6,240,254 downwards.
GTAGGTGTGTATTAGAACGTTAAGTTAATTTTTATTTTTCAAAGGAGCCTAAACCGCACAAACCAATCGGCGAAGCCAACGCGTCGAAATTCTTAGCCAAACCGAAAAATATCCATGCAACTTTCAAACATGCAACGCTGGAAGCTCGAAAAGGAATTTTAAAATCCTCATTTTGTTTTAATTTGTTTCGAACGTGGTTGAATTTCAAATTAAAGTAACAAGAGCGGCTTCAAGAGTCAGTGCTGGAAAAACTTCAATTTTGTTTATATCCTGTTATAATGAAGCCGTCCCGTGTTTCAATTCCGTTGTCCGTACAAACGCGTAATTGTGCGACTGACCACAACAGCTCTAACAAGGCGGAGTTCTGAAATTTTGTGACAATTGCCGGTAATTAATGTGAATGCGGGGTCCTTTTCGTACGAGCTGGTCGAGTTACACATGTATGAAGTGCAAATGAGAGTTGTAAAAATTACCATTTATCGATTGGTTTTTATCTTTGATAGTATCGCAAGGGTTGGGGAATGTTTAGCGGTGGTGTGGTATAAACAACTGTGACATTGTGTGCATTAAGGTCAAGGGTACTATATTACACAAATTCGAAGTAATTCGAAAAAATAATAATGAATATTTCAATAAATAATTTACTTATAGATGAATTTGTTTGCAGGTGAGTCGTGAGTATCAAGGATGCACATCTCTTCACTACTAGCCATTTTATAATAACAACCGGGGATGTTTTGGTAACTACGAAAAGTCAGTTGGTATACACGTTCCCCAACAAGACTCATGCCGGACTCCTTGCAGTGACGCGGAACAAACTTCAAAGGTGCGGATACTCTTCTCAATAAACTGCTCTCAGAATCCAAAAAATTACAACGACTTTTCACAAATCATTTCCCAAAGTGGATTTTTAATCATCCAAGCGCTCCGCACATCGGCGGTACATGTGCTGTAAAATCAGTGAAACGCCATAATTAAGAATTCTCCGTCAATTAGATATTTTTGTACTTAGCGCTCGACATGATGGCTACTATTAACTCTACTGATCTCGAAAACACGACATCAGCTTGTATTGTAAACTCAATTGTGAGTAATAACTTACATTACATCCTTATCGAATAACATAAAATTGCGAGGTGCAGAAACGTAACCGTTACCCACACCTGACTATCCACTTATACTCTCTGCAGCACGCGACGATGTAGCTATTACAGCAATAGAGAAGCAATACTGTAAATATATGTAGCTCCTCCGGCGACATGTATACTCTTCGAGAAAGCGTAAGTAAGGCAGTCACGTTGTTACATCCGTGGAGGAAAAGGTTCGATGAATATGCCCCGCGGACGCTCCCTGTCAAGGATGAGCCACTTGGAGTCGCATTTGCCATTCAGACTAGAATGCTCTTTTCATCCCGAGCGCCGACGGTACCGTCCAAATTTACCATCCGGAGTACGAAGAGAGAGAAATTCCGAATTCAGTGCGCACATAATTTTTCACAGAATATATTGGATCGCACCGAAAACGTTTACATCTTACCACAAAGATCCAGAATAAAGGTAAACCGGTTGATGCAATTGCTCAAGTATGTGTGCTGAATAAACGGGAGTCCGTATCTTTTGTATATACATTCTAATGAAGTGAGGTCGTTTTTATTAATTCTCGAGGAAGTTTCGCGCCGTTGCACAGACGCAGATGGCCAGTGATATGAAAATTGTAATTTCGTTTGAAATTGAACGTAAGGGACGTGCCTGGCGGCAGTATGTGGATGTGGTTTTATGCCCTTTGCGTCGGGGATGACCGTAATCTTGGTCTGATTATCACGTCGAAATTTACATTATGTCTGGTGGTGGCTCTCTGAATTTTAAATTAAAAAAAGTAATTTAGCATTTGTGTGGAAGCCTTAACTTTGGTCTATAAAACACAGGACAGTTAAAAAATGAAAAATCTGAAACAATTAGAGAAATTGAGAGACCTGTCATCGTCCATGATGGAAAATTGTAAAGTTCAATGCCTACTGGAGCTTTTGTGGCCTGCTCGCAGCAGCGCTGTTCCATTTCTAATTTTCAATCGGAGACCTAAACTAATTAATTAATTACAAAAATTAACTGAAAAGGAAAGTACAAAGGAAAATTGGAATTTAATTATGGCTAAATCAATTCTGTACCTTATTTTTTTTGTGCTATACTTTTGTTACCTCTTTACTAAATTAGTATCTTCCTTACTTATTTTGGCTCCTTTACCACTAACGAAGCGTGAGGGCTGTTGCGTTATTCTAAAATTAGATTAAAAGAATTATACGGAAAACAAGCAGCATCTCTTGAGTTTTCTTCAACTTTTATAATCTCACTTTACAAACTTGAGTCAATGAAACACATACACTTTTGACCGTTGGCAAACAAGGAAAAGCAAGTAGGAGGGTATTGAAAAAACACTTAAACCGTTTATGTTAGAAAAGTTTAATTCCCTTTCAAATAAAGAAGACGTCCGGGGAGATCCAAGAAAATAAAAACACACAACACAAACACACCGGTCCGGTAAAATTCCTCAACACACATTATCCCAATAAATTACGTTCCGAGGTGAAAACTTAGATCTGTTCCTCCGTCGAAGCTTGACGTGACAGTTTCCAAAGTGTTTTAAAATTTCGGACTCGGAATTTCATCCTGTCTATTATTAATCACGACATGAAAAATCTGACACAAACAGCTGTCCCATGTAATTAGGGTGAATAATTAACTGCCGAAAAACGAAAATTCACCGGCGGTCATTAAGGAAAGGGACGTAGAATTCCGATTGAATTTTTTATACGACCGGTGTAATTATTGATCTGGGTATGAATAATGCAGGGATAGTACGGGCAATTGTCGAGCAAACATCACTATTAATCACCTTCGGGAGGGGGTTAACGGCCAGGTGGAGGCGGAAATAATTTTTTGGCCTTCTGAATTGTAAAGTTAGCTTTGACATCATGTATAACTAGATTTTTATGCGGGAAAGTAACCAGTGAATTTTTAGCTTTCCAGGAACCTTTAAAAAAATAATTAAGTATAAGACAAAAAGTCTAATTTAGTACACACTACTTTACAACATAATTGAAACAATAATGTACAAAATAAAACGGTAATAATTTCTTATTTTTTATTATTACATGTGGCGCCATCTATGAGAATTTAAAAGAAATCTACATTAATTTCGTTGTGTTGGTACCACGGTCATACTATATTAATTATGACATTTGACAGATTGATGGTTAATTACTTTTAGTTAATTATTATCAACTATTACTCCTACAAATTTCAGCGCCTGTGTGCATGTTTTCTTGCAGGCTGATTTGATCTGCATGACTGCACGTGTGATTGAAGGTTTCAAGATCCAATCTCTCCAATATTCAAAATTCCGTAATTCCGATACCCTAACTCGAATATTAATATTTTCATAATTTCAAATGCCAAGTTTGAGTTCCAAAATTACAAAAAGTCTTTTATAATAATAACATTTATTTCGTCCTTTTCTCTTGTAACAATTTGATAATATAAGCGAGCTATTATTCATAAACAAGACGCGTCAATAATTTCCCATTACAGACCAGTTTCATACAAGATTTTATTTTTCTTTTATGTTGTTTAAAGTCGAACTTTGAAGTATTTCGTAATGTTTCATTTTGTTCCATACTTAGCAACACTGTGGTCACCGTTTGGTGGTATTTCTGTTCTCATTTCGATGACTTTCTCAAAATTTTATGAATTTAAAATTTTTATATTCAAAATTCGCTAATTTCGATACGACGGATTCAATATTCTTGCAATTTTCAAATTCCAACTTTGAGTTCCAAAATGAAAAAGGATACATTCTCTTACAATAATTGTTTTTATGGTTTTATAATAAATATATAAGCGAGCGAAGCGAGCTAGTATTCATAAACACAAAATCTTGTATGCACCTGAGTTCATTATGTTTCATACAAGATTTTATGTTCCTTTCGTGTTGTTTAAAGTCGAACTTTGAAGACTTTCGTAATGTTTCATTTCGTTCCATGTTTAGCAACACTGTAGTCACCGTTTGGTGGTATTTCTGTTCTCATTTCGATAACTTTTTCTAAATTCTATGAATTAAAAATTCGTTAATGTCGATACGACGGATTCAATATTTTTGCATTTTCAAATCACAACTTTGAGTTCCAAAATTAAAAAGGATACATTCTTTTTCAATAAAAAGTTGTAATGGTTTATAATATATGAGCGAGCGAAGCGAGCTACTATCCATGAACACAAAATCTTGTATGTAACTGAGTTTATTATGTAATTTACTGATTCGCATTGTTTATGGATACAGCTCGCTTCGCTCGCTCCTATTTTCTAATTCGTTACAATCTGAAGAACGAAATAATTTTCTGCTATTCATAAACAAGACGAGTCAATAATTACTCATTACATCCGAGTTTCATACAAGATTTTATGTTTTTTTCGTCTTGATTAAAGTCGAACTTTGAAGACTTTCGTAATGTTTAATTTCGTTGCTTATTTAGCAACACTGTAGTCACCGTTTGGTGGTATTTCTGTTCTCATTTCGATGACTTTTTCAAAATTCTATGAATTCAAAGTTCGCTAATGTCCATCCGACGGATTCAATATGTTTGCATTTTCAAATGCCGACTTTGAGTTCCAAATATAAAAAGGATACATTCTTTTACAATAAAAAATTGTAACGGTTTTATAATATATGAGCGAGCGAAGCGAGCTACTATTCATAAACACAAAATCTTGTATGCAACTGAGTTCATTATGTAATTTACTGATTCGCATTGTTTATGGATACAGCTCGTTTCGCTCGCTCCTATTTTCTGATTCGTTACAGTCTGACGAACGAAATAATTTTCTGCTATTCATAAACAAGACGAGTCAATAAGTTCCCATTACAGCCGAGTTTCATACAAGATTTTATGTTTCTTGCGCGTTGTTTAAAGTCGAACTTTGAAGACTTTCGTAATGTTTCATTTCGTTGCATATTTAGCAACACTGTACTCACCGTTTGGTGGTATTTCTGTTCTCATTTCGATGACTTTTTCAAAATTCTATAAAAATGTCCATCCAACGGATTGAATATTTTTGCATTTTCAAATGCCCACTTTGAGTTCCAAAATTAAAAAGGATACATTCTTTTACAATAAAGAATTGTAACGGTTTTATAATATATGAGCGAGCGAAGCGAACTACTATTCATAAATACAAAATCTTGTATGCAACTGATTTCATTATGTAATTTACTGATTCGCATTGTTTATGGATGCAGCTCGCTTCGCTCGCTCCTATTTTCTAATTCGTTACAATCTGAAGAACGAAATAATTTTCTGCTATTCATAAACAAGACGAGTCAATAAGTTCCCATTACAGCCGAGTTTCATACAAGATTTTATGTTTCTTGCGCGTTGTTTAAAGTCGAACTTTGAAGACTTTCGTAATGTTTCATTTCGTTGCATATTTAGCAACACTGTACTCACCGTTTGGTGGTATTTCTGTTCTCATTTCGATGACTTTTTCAAAATTCTATGAATTCAAAATTCGCTAATGTCCATCCGACAGATTCAATATTTTTGCATTTTCAAATGCCAACTTTGAGTTCCAAAGTTAAGAATGATACATTCTTTTACAATAAAAATTTGTGATGGTTTTATAATATATGAGCAAGCGAAGCGAGCTACTATTCATAAACACAAAATCTTGTATGCAACTGGGTACATTATGTAATTTACTGATTCGCATTGTTTATGGATGCAGCTCGCTTCGCTCGCTCCTATTTTCTAATTCGTTACAATCTGAAGAACGAAATAATTTTCTGCTATTGATAAACAAGACGAGTCAATAAGTTCCCATTACAGCCGAGTTTCATACAAGATTTTATGTTCCTTTCGGGTTGTTTAAAGTCGAACTTTGAAGACTTTCGTAATGTTTAATGTCGTTGCATATTTAGCAACACTGTACTCACCGTTTGGTGGTATTTCTGTTCTCATTTCGATGACTTTTTCAAAATTCTATGAATTCAAAATTCGCTAATGTCCATCCGACGGATTCAATATTTTTGCATTTTCAAATGCCGACTTTGAGTTCCAAAATTAAAAAGGATACATACTTTTACAATAACAATTTGTAAAGGTTTTATCATATATGAGTGAGCGAAGCGAGCTAATATTCATAAACACAAAATCTTGTATGCAACTGGGTTCATTATGTAACTTACTGATTCGCATTGTTTATGAATACAGCTCGCTTCGCTTGCTCTTATTTTCTAATTCGTAACAATCTGAAGAACGAAATAATTTTCTGCTATTCATAAACAAGACGAGTCAATAAGTTCACATTACAGCCGGGTTTCATACAAGATTTTATGTTCCTTTCGGGTTGTTTAAAGTCGAACTTTGAAGACTTTCGTAATGTTTAATTTCGTTGCATATTTAGCAACACTGGTAGTCACCGTTTGGAGTTATTTCTGTAAGACTTTTTCAAAATTCTATGAATTCAAAATTTTTATATTCAAATTTCCCTTATATCGATACGACAGATTCAATATTTTTGCATTTTCAAATGCCAACTTTGAGTTCCAAAATTAAGAATGATACATTCTTTTACAATAAAAATTTGTGATGGTTTTATAATATATGAGCGAGCGAAGCGAGCTACTATTCATAAACACAAAATCTTGTATGCAACTGGGTACATTATGTAATTTACTGATTCGCATTGTTTATAGATGCAGCTCGCTTCGCTCGCTCCTATTTTCTAATTCGTTACAATCTGAAGAACGAAATAATTTTCTGCTCTTGATAAACAAGACGAGTCAAATAAGTTCCCATTACATCATAATTTCATACAAGATTTTATGTGCCTTTTGTGTAAAATTTTGAAGAATTTGATAATTCATCCTGTGATTTTTCTTGTTATTCTTGTATATTTATAAAAAATATGTTAATAAGACTTTGTATTCAATTTAGGTTTTACCTCTATTGCCACTGATTCAATTAAGTATTATAAAGCGACATTTTCACTCGATATTTTTGAATTTTTTTTTGGAACCCTAATCTTTATATTCGGAATATTGCCGTTCATATCGGACTGTTGACTTCTGGCGTAATAGTTCTGAAGCAGCATTTTGGGCCACTTGTTTTAATTCTGGCTGTGTTGCTTCAAAAATTTCACTGTCTCAAAATTTGAATTAGACAAAATGTCAAAGTTTGTGAGTACCAATATTAAAAAATTTAATAATTTCTAATTTCTATTTATTTTTTCTTACAGTATTTGTAGGCCAAACAATTGTATACAAATTTCGTGCGCAAAGTGATTTTACAACGCGACAGCTCGTTTGGGGGAATATTAGAGATTACTTATTTTCTTAATATTGGTACTTTTCAGCACTCAATGTAAATAACAATTGGGGTGGTGGTTGCATCTATAAATGTCGATTATAACCGGAAACGACATAATTTTATTATTACCACATTGGCGACTACTGCTGAGATTGTTAAAATTGACCAAGTATCTTTCTTTATGGGATCGGCAATACACAACATCCGGTGGACCACCCTGCGTAGTCTGTAATTGTTATATTTTACACCAGGTTGGGCTCATTTAGATGGAGAATTTGACGTGCAAAACCTGCCGAATGTGCGAATCATTTATGGCGATCCCGTATATCGTTTAATTGCATCCCACAATAAATTAAGTTTTAGTAATTTATGCATGCAAATATTTATTCGACTTTTCATTTCATTATTCCTATTTGAATAAAGGCACATTAAATTCGCCATGAAATAGAATTTACATCAACAAACACAATTTATAAACATAATCCCCACATTCAGATTGAATTAAATCGATCGGGTTTACAGTAATTTCAAAACTGAAATAAAAACATTGAAGCCAACAAAAACGCAAATTAACGAAGCTTTTGTTGTAAAATATTTAATTTTTTTTACAGAAGCAAAATTGTGGATTATTATAAAATTAAATGAAAAACAAAAAGATTAATTCGGTGCGTAACCGCCACGCCCTTTTTAAGCATTTTTTAACCATTTTAAGTGATGTTAATGTATTTTCTGAATCATCCTTAAACCATAGACGATGATCACTACCACACACAGATCCGAACGAATTATTGGTAATTCGCCCTAAAATGTGTTTATGAATTATGTTGGGCGAAGGATTCATAACAAATATTGGCATAAATGGAAAACCTACCTTAAAATGTCTCCTAGACTGTAACTGCCTCTCAGAAAAAATAAATGAGTGAGAGCAATGCGTCACTGTAGATCAAGCAGCCATTAGTTGGTGCGTTTTTGATATTTTCATCAATTTGTATTTTGATTTTTCTTTAGGGCCCCACTATAACCTCTCCCACTCTCGCGAGCGCTCAATCTGTGTTTCGGATATAAATCTCTTGCTTACATTAGATGACCATTTGCATGCAAATCATTACCGGTGTGGCTCATCATCCCCGTTATCATCACCGTTTCGAGCACTACATTCCAGCTCATTGCGCAGCGATTTAAATCAATTCGGTCGGGTTGTAAAAAAAAGACGCTTTATGGCGACTACGGATTACACTAATGTGTCCTGAGAGTAATATTATTGTCCGGAGCGGCACCGGAGGCTACCGGAGCTGACTAGCGAATACCTGACCGTCGGAGAAACTTATGGAAGTGGATTTAGGCCGAAACAGCGAGGGGAAGGAAGAGGAAGAGCGCGCCTGAATTTACGATCTGCTGGGCTTACTCTTCGAATTTATCCATCCCGGAGAGGGGTCGCTTTCACCCCCGACTTAATCTTGATTATTACCCGGCGTACCCGTATTTTTTGTGTTGCCCGTGATAAGATATGAACATTATCGTGTTGGCGGGACCGTAATCTACCGACTTGAGGAATATTCTCAAAACAAAGTTTATTCGAGAGACTGGAGGAGGAAGTTTAACGGCTATTGTTCTCGCGCATTGCGTTTTGCATCTTCGCGACGAGCGTTTATTTATCGCACCCCATTTTATCAAGTTCAATTTTTAGGCAGTGGCGCTCAGTTTATCGAGAGATGGATCCGGGCGACATTTTAAATTTCGATCACTTACTGGAAGGTCTTTATGCTTTGTGGATCTCTTTCTTATAACATTTTTTAAACTATCCAATGAAGAGACTTTACTATAGTTATTTACTTGGATTTTTTTTTGAAAACCTTCTAAAACCACCAGACACCATGCAATTGCACCATTCCGACCAATCCGGCTCTTTTCAAAAATATTAATTAAACCAATGAGTCCTTCCCAAGAGGACTGACAAAACCGTGTGCTTAAAGGCTTTCGACGTGTTCGCTATTTTTTTCCCAAAGGGGTTGGTGATTTTTCATGACAGTGCCAGAGGCGTGTGCGATAAGCAGGGTTAGATTTCAAGTATTTCTTGTACGTATTGCCACATAAACGTCACTGGAATGGGTGCATCCTATTTTCCTCTATTACGCCCTAAAGACAATATGTATAATGTCAAAAGCTCAACTAAGTGAAAAGCACAATAGTAATGCTATTTGATGTCTATTTGATATATTTTCTTGTTGATATGAACTGTAGTTCAGAGTCCAAGGTCAAATAAATAGTCGCCTACAGCAATTACAATATCGTATCTATTGTTTTATTTAATATTTTTTTTTTCTTTGTAGGTAATTGAAATGAAAAAGGTCGATGCGTTGTAATTGAAATTTAACAGATTTATTTAAAATTTCGCTCGCGTTTACAGCAGCTTTTAGTGGATTTAAAACCGTTAATATAATTTTACATGTAATGGGTCAGATATTGGTAATTAATAAACAATAAATTTGGCAATTTTAAACCTTTAAAAGAAGTTTTCAACAGACTCAGGTTTGAATGTATTTACACAAAAATATAAAATAATAAATAAATATAATTATTATTAGTTATTCAAATATTTTTGTAACTCTTTTACAATAATTAAATAAACTAAGGGTCGAGTGGCGTATTGGCGCCAGACTGGCGACCTAACAAGCACTGACGTCACGCGCTCCATATTGCGGTTAATTAATTCTAAAAGATCTAAAACGAATTTGTGTTATATACACATTGTGACATTTCATATCATCAAACAAATAACTTTCATAGATGCCCTTGATGAAGGATTTTATGGATCATATGGTATTTTATCAGGCACCCTAAAATGATACAACATTACATGCTCAGAGTGCACGAAATGGAAGCCTTAATTAAGCTTTTAAAACAGGTATTTTTCGCAATGTAACCATAATAACTATGTGAGCTCAAATTCGTGTCGTTTAAGTGGCATCTGGAAAAAAACAAATTTCCGGAGTAACGATCCCAACGGGTGTTAATGTGGGGTTAATTGGTTCATAGACGTCGTTAACATGCATTTGTCTGCATTCCATTTTATTAACACAAATAGGTATTATGCCATTATACTCGCACAAATTGCCTTTTTGACTCTCGGGTAACATCTGACCTGGTAATTTGTGCAATAATGGTATTATTGTCTAGTCAGTTTTTTTATTGTGCGTTTAACTTTGGCCCGAGAAATAATTATAATTGAACTTCAAATAGCACATACGTGTTTAATGTTGCACAGATATACAGGGTGGTAACACGGCACCCAACACCACACGATTACATGAAGCCGAGTGCCGTATATTAATAGTTAATTAGCGGCTTTACGTACATGGCCAACTTTGACTAATTACTTTTCGATCTCCCTGTATATAGAGAAAAATAAATTTTATAGTATTTTGTCCTCTCGAGATGCCATAAATGTTTTTAAAGTAAGTAATATGTAAGACCCTGACGCTTTAACAACAATCTCACCATAATGGATGAATTTTGACACCACCCATAAATTTGGCACCTATCAATGCGCGGATAACTTTACAGACTCTATAAAAATGCACTGCCATTCGTATGAATAATTCATTCCAATAGATCATGATTTATGAATGACGGACATTTTTAATCACGTGAAAATTACTAGCTTCGACATTTTCCGGCCATAATCACTCTGAGCACAAATATTTTAGGTCCCGGCTGTTTCATTTTGCACATTAACGATCATGTTCTTTCATCCGATATGAAAAAGCATAATTTTAATGTACCCCATCACGCATGCATATCGATTATTGATTTATTAGTAACTATTACTTTTAAAAGCTGTATAATTTCCTGCTACGTTGGAATGTTACAGTGGTCTCTACATTTGAGCTCGCAGAGCTTGTCAGCGCATTGAACATTGTAATTTACAAGTTTCGAAGTTAAATTTTCAACACGAGGTGTGGCAGTTTTCTACCTGGGGCGAGATGTAAATAGTGGTTTTTGCACGGTTCCGACTGAATATGCATGACAGTGTTGGTGATTTTTTCATCGCTATTGTGAAATGTTGGGGAATAAGACGGAAGCAAAAAGTGATCCTAAAGTAGTTACCGTAAACAAAATTAATTAGTTTTGAGGGAAAAACTTCTAAGCCGGTTAGAGGAGCGTTGTTAATTTAATTTGGCAATTAACTTGATTATGTGGTTAGAGTTTATCGGTCATTTAATAGTTAATGGGGCCGCAATTTATATTTTATGTAGGCTCGTTGTAGTTGAAATTATTACGCGTTGGGTGATGGATCTGATAAAGGACTAGGAGATTTAAGTCACACTAAAGGCTCAGCCTGTTAATTCGAATTAAACCTTCGTTTAAAAAGTCTGAATTTTTTTTTATAATTTTATAGATCTTTGGGATACAATCGCATCAGAAAACAAAGCCCGAATTTACTTATTGAAAACATTGTGCACTATTGAATTACGTGACCAAAGCACAACAGAAGCAACGACATTCGTCGTAAACATTCTCCTGTTTTTAAAGTTGAGATTTTTCTATTTTTTAATTGCATTGTCGAAATTTTACGTTACCAGAAGGATCGGTGGAAGTTAAATTAACAATCGCGTGTGTGGTGCCACCCGACGTATTTACAGGTACCCTTTTTATTCTATTTTTTTTTTCATACTCAACATAATCAGATGGCCCTGAAATTGACCGGCGTTTGTTAGACGTTCATACCAGAAATCCTTAGGTAAAACCATTTCAAATTTTACCGTTACTCGGCCATTTTCTGCGGCGTCATAAAACCCGCCATGATGAACACAAAATTGTTTGTCTTGTTAATAATTCTAGCCTTTGTTTAAAAATACTGTTCACTATTGCTACTGGCAGTATTCCGTGGACCTCGCGTGAACCCAGAAATTTCGTATCAGTTGCCTTCAGCCCCTCTCTCTCTCTGCAGTAGCATAAATTACCAAAGTTATGAGTCACACGCACCGCGAATAACTTGCTAAAGTCGTTGTTGTAATTTGTTTTTAGATATTGTTGTCAATTTCAGAAACTGATTCTATAACTTAACATAACTAGATTGCCACTCAAGTAAATCCTTTAATAACTACCTGTCGTTTGGTATGATGTCGACAGCAGCTCGCTGTCATTTAAAAGCTATTTTGTCTCTGTTGACCAAAAGGGCAAATAGAGGCAGAGCGCCACGCCGAATGTTGGGGTTCTGAAAAGTGTCTTATCTTTATGTTGTATTGCGCCCCCTTGCGATTTCCGAATTCCGTCGTTCGTATGTAACCGACATCTGGCTATTTTAGACACCGGGAAGCCAAATTTTAGTATCTAGTGTTTTTGCTTTTTGCATGTTTGTAGCTTCGTTGTGCCTCGTTGCGTTTACGCCCGCTAGATGTCCCGTCGCGATTGTTTCAAAATGGCTTCCAAAGAAAACGTTGCGCTACTGTATATTATTTTATTGTTTGTCTGTATATGTTTCGAATCAACAGATAGACCAAATAGCATTCATTTTTGTAGTTCTTGTTGCAATACAGCTTTCGAGATTTTATACGGTTCCAATCGTGCGAACCTGCTCTCTGGGGTCATTTGTCAAACGGGGGTCGTTTTCGTACTTGCTTGAACTTCCTCCCGGGGTTGCAGGGTATTACGAGGTGGAGTTACTGTTAATTTCTGAGCCAAAGTTAAGTTGGAGTTTGCAGTGTGGGTTTCGGGCTACTCATAAATTGCTTGTGTCACAAATGTTTAAAATACTTAACAACCAAAAGAATAGAACTTGGTTTGGAGAAGCCTTAAAGAAAGACGGGAAACTAAGCATGACTCGGACAATACAAGGAAAATAGTGATGAGTCACGATGTGAAATTCAAACCAGAAGTCGTCTGTAATGTGAAATTCAAATCAGAAGTCTGTAATCGGAGCAAGTAACGGAAGTACCGGTTTTAAAGCTCGATTAGTAGCGATGGCTAAAGGTCAGGAATTTACTACGAGGAAACATTTAGTCCTGTTGCACGTTATGACACCATTAGGATCCTGTTAGCTGTAGCTGCTGCAAAGAAATTGCAGTTGGAACAGTTCAACGTGAAGACAGCGTTTTTGAATCGCATACTTGAAGAAAAAGTGTATTTAGAACAACCAGAAGGTTTCGACGACTGTACCGGTTAATTTATGAAGAAAGCAGGTTTTCAAAACAGTGTTGCAGATCTATGTACAAGAATTTAAAACGACGGAAGGTTCTAACAATTTTCTTGGAATGAAAATAAAAAAATGCAAAGATGGATCAATAATAGTAAGCGAAGAAAATTACACGAAACGAATATTGTAAAGATTTCGAATGGCTGAATCGAACGCAGTTTTAACTCCTGTTGGCCGTGAAGAAGTTGATTTCGACGATGCATCAGTCTCGTCTGATGTACCCTATCGGGAGGCAGTGGGTTGTCTTATCGTTTGGGTTGTTTTGCTCAGCACGAGCCCCCCACACACGCTCACGCATTCAAGCGCGATGAAGGACGCAATGAACGATCCACTGCCTACTCAGGTCGAGTTGATTGTGAATTCACACATGAATTCTTAAAAGAATGCATAAATTCACCCTTGAGTTCACTGAATTCAAATGAATTTATGAGTTTAAGCAAAGTGTACCCTGAGCACGCGTTACTCTGAAATACTTATTTAGTCTAATCTTACGTACAAAATGGGATTCCCAGTAAACACAACCACGTGAGAAAAACGTAAAAAAAAGACGAGTACCAACGGTTGTATAGACGTTACGATGTCGCTGACTTCAACGTTACTTTCGACGTGTAAATGTGACGTGTTTATAACGTCTAGTAAAACACGTTTTTTTTACGTGATTTTACCACGTTGTTAAGACGTACTGATTTTCCGTAAACAAAACAACGTGAAAAAAACGTAAAACAAACGAGTACCTACCAACCGTTGAATAGACGTTACGATGTCGCCGAAATCAACGTTACTTTTGACGTGTAAAAACCACGTGTTACAAACGTCTGATAAAACACGTGTCTTTCAGGTGTTTTTACCAGGTTGAAAAATCGTGTTGATTTTCTGAATTAAACGTCATTTTCAATGTCTCAACAAAACGTTCTGTAAACGTATTTTAAAGATATTATAAAATACGCCCTTTTTAGGTGATTTTAGGAAATAAGTATATTAAAAAAGTGTTGATTTTCATGACATATATTTATTATAAAACAAACAAAAAAAATTGTTTCACAAAAGTTTAAATCTATTATAATGTATAAAGGTGAATAGAAAATATAAAAATTATTACTAAAAACTATAATATCAACTATGTACTACTAATATTATAAACTATATAACTATAACTGTAATTATTATTATAAAAAAACTAAAATAATTATTATGGGCTCATTGTGCTAATTAAATTAAATTTGTTTGTCGCCAAAACAAATTCGATAAGGCAGAAATTTTCATTGATAGTACCATTGAATATCAATACTCTAACTACTCTAAATAGAGTATTGATATTCAATGATAGTAGTGATCTATACGTTTGGTTATTATTTATTTTCGACAATAAAATTACGCTCGCGTAGTAGGTTCCTCAACCTTCACCCCCCATCATAAACCAATATCCGTTCTTCTCAAAATTCCAGCCCCTATTATACCTGCTTTCAATTTCGTTTTTAAAAGCTATTCATTTCTTGACCAACACTAAACTCTTCTCGGATTTCTATATTACCGAGCAAAAGGTAAACATGTGGTAGAGAGGTTAAGTAGCGAAAAATAGAGAAATAGAAGGTGAATGAACAAAGAAGTAGATGAAGAAGTGGATGAACAAATGACAATAGAAACCGCTCGCTCAGTCAGGGAAGCCTGGACTCTTACCTGGAGGAAAGGAAAAGAAAGAGAAAAGGGGAGGGTAAAAAAGAAAAACAAGAAGAGGAGGAAGAGAAATTTTTTCAAAAAAGTAAAAAGACGGCGAGGTCTCCTGGAGTAAAGAAAACACAGAAGACATCAGAGAAAGAGAAGAAAACGGACACAGAGATGGAGAAAGAAATAAGACGAGAAAACAAGGAACTCAAGAGAGAGATAGAGAGGCAGAGAGAAGAATTTAAAGAGAAGGAGAAGAGATGGGAAGGGGAGAGAGACTGGTGGAAGGAGAGAGTGGAAAAGCTGGAAGAGAGAATGGAGATCGAAGAGAGAACAAAGAGGAATAACAACATCGTGATAACAGGATGGGACGGGGAAAGAAAAAGTCATGTAAAAAAAGAGGATGTAGAGAAGTTTTTGAAGGAAAATGTAGAGAATAGTAAAGTAAAAGACTGTTACAGGATTAACAAGGATCAAGTATTGGTGGAGATGGAGGGATGGGGTGAGAAGGAAAGAATAATGAAGCACAAAGGAAAATTGAGGGGGAAGAGGGAAACAAGGGGGATATACATAGACAACGACCTCACAAAGAGAGAAAGAGATTTACAGAAGAAACTAAGAAGTATGGCGAAGGAAAAAAGGGAAGAAGGGAAAGCAGTAAGAGTGGGATACAGGAAATTAATAGTGGACGGGGAGCAATGGAGATGGAATGAAAAGAGAGAGAGACTAGATAAGAAGAAGAAGGGGAGGAGGGAAAAAGGGGGACAACGGCAAAGTAAAAAGGACAATGAAACGGGAAAAAAAGAAACAAAGAAGGAAGTAGGAGGGAAACTAAGGAAGGAAGGAAGGGGGAAATCAAAGAAGGTAACGAGAAAAACAGGGGTGAGAGCACTATTTTGGAATGTAGCGGGACTAGGGAAAAAAGAAGAAGATTTTTGGGAAAAAATAGAAAAACTGTTACCAAAGGAGTTCAAGTAGAAATGGCAAGGGGCAAGAAGGGGAAAGAAAAAAGGAAGAGCACCAGGGGGAATAATAACAAGGGTAAAAAAAGGAATAAAAGAGAATACTAAAAAGAAGGGAGAAGAGGAAGGTCACATGGTGAGAAACGTTAAAATAGACAGTAAATGGTGGAAAATAGTGACAGTGTACAGCAAAGAGATGAAAGAAACAATAAGCAAGATAGAAGAAATATTAACAGACAAAAGGGAAGAATGTCTCCTTCTGGGAGGGGATTTTAACGGGAGAATTGGGGAAAGAGGAGCCAGGGATTGGGAAGACGAGAGAGAGGAGAGGGAAAAAGAAAATCCAAAGACAAGAAAGAAAACGCGGAAGGGAAGAAGTTGATGGAATGGATAGAAGAAAAAGGATGGGAAGTGCTGAATGGAAATAAACAAGGGGACGAAGAAGGAGAATGGACCTACATAGGCGGTAGAGGAGAGACGGTGATAGACTACGGAATAGTAAACGAAGAAGCATGGGAAGAAGTCGAAGAATTCAGAATAGGGGAAAGAGTAGAGTCAGACCATCTCTCTATAGAGATAAGTATAGGAAGGGGGAGAGAGAAGAGAGGAGAAGAAGAAAAAATAGAGGAAAAGCGGAAGGTGATAATTAAAGTATGGGACGAGCAAGGGGTGGAAGAGTATAAGAGAAGAGTGGAAAAAGCAAGATTTAAAGAACAAGAAGTACGGAAAATGGAGAAAGAATTGGTAGAAATATTGGAAAAAGCAGCGACAAAAAGAGAAATAACAGTAAGAGGGGGAGGAACAAAAAGAAAGAATAAATGGTGGGACAAAGAATGTGAGCAACGTAAAAAGGAAGCAATAAAAAAAATAAGAAAGTGGAGAAAGACTAAAAGGAACAGAAGTGGCTTTTTAGAAGCGAAAAGAAGATACAACAGAGAGACATGCAGGGAGAAGAAAAGGTAGAAGAAGGAGAGAGAGGAGGAAGAGATAAAAGCAATAAGAACAGACAAGGAGGTATGGAACTATATTAATAGGGAGAGAAAGAAAAAATAAAATGGGAGCGAGGAGATAACGATGAATGAGTGGGAGGAGTACTTTATGAAGCTGCTGGAGGGAGAAAAGGAAATAAAGAAAACGGAAATAGAGACGAAGAGAAACCGAGTATAACCGGAAGGAGAAGAAATTACAATGGAAGAGTTGGAGAGGCATGTGAAGAAACTGAGGAAAGGGAAGGCACCAGGGAGGGATAGAATACAGAATGAGTCGTGGATGTATGGGACGAGAAGCGTGCTAGAGAGGCTGGTGGAGGTAATGAATGGGGTGTGGAGAGGAGAAGAACTCCCGGTAGGGTGGAGAGAGGGGGTAATTTACAATATTTAGAAAAAAGGGGAGAAAAATAAAGTAGAAAATTACCGAGGGATAACTCTCCTAAACACAGGGTACAAGTTGTATGCATCAATTCTGAATGAAAGGATGAGTAGAGAGATAGAGGAAAAGGGAGCATTACCAGACAGCCAAGCAGGATTTAGAGAGGGGAGGGGAACTATGGATAATGTATACATCCTGGACCATTTTACGAAGAGTGAGTTAAAGAAGAAAGGGGGGAGGGTGTACGCATTATTAGACTTCAAGGCGGCTTTTGACAAGGTGGACAGAGAGAGGATGTTTGAGTGCCTGAGGGAGAAAGGGGTAAATGAATGGCTGGTAAGAAAGGTGGAGGAGATATATGAGAAGACAAAAAGTAAAGTGAAAGTAGGGGAGAGGGAAAGTGAATGGTTTGTGACAACAAAGGGAGTGAGGCAAGGTTGCCCGCTCAGCCCCTTGTTGTTCACGATGTATGTGGCAGATATGGACGGAATGTTAGAGAGAGCACAAGCGGGGGGGTATGTGGTAGGTAGAAAAAGTGTGGAGTCTAGCGTTTGCGGATGATGTGGTAATGGTGGCAAAGAGTGAAAGAGAAATGAAAGAAATGATAAAGAGTTTAGGAAAATATGTGAAGAAGAAAAGACTAGAAGTGAATGTAGAGAAAACAAAAATGCTGGTGTTCAATAAGAAAAAGAGGAAGAACGAAGAGAGTGATTGGAGGTGGGAGGGAGAAGTAATAGTAAAAGAATTCAAATACTTGGGGTATGTGTTCAATGAAAGAGCCACAGATAAGGCACATATTAGAGCACTGGCAAGAAAAGCGAACAAGGTGATAGGATGTGTATGGGGAATAGGAGAGAGAAGGTGGGGAGGCGATTTTAAGAGGAGAATGATGATGTTTGAAAGTCTTATTGAAAGCGTGTTGTTGTACGGAGCAGAGATCTGGGGATAGAAAGAACAAGAGGAGGTAGAGAGGGTGCAAGAGAAATATCTGATTTGGGTGCTAGGGGTGGAGAGAGAAACGCCAGGGTAAGCGGGAAAAAGAGCGGTCAAGTTCGAAGACAGGATGGAAGGGAGGAAAGAATGTAGGATACTAAAAGAGTGCTGGAGAGAAAAAAAGAAGAATTCAGATGAGTATGATAGGGAGAATTACTACAGGAGGAATGGGTATGCAAGCAAAGAAATAGGGAGACTGAGAGAAAGAATTAGAGAATCCAGATACAACGGGAAGTACGGAAGATGCATGATCGAGGAATAAGTATTTGGGGAGGGAGAGCGAGAAAGAAAGAAAGATGATGGCGAGGTTTAGGTGCGGAAATGAAGAGAGGGAAAATAGGTATTGGGCAGAAGATGGAGGAAGAATGTGTAGAATGTGCTATGAGGAAAGAGAGACGATTGAGCATATGTGGAACGAGTGCAGTGAGATGAAACAAAGAGAGAGGAAAGAAAGAGAGGAAATACTGAATGTAGATGGAAGGGAAATTAAATGGATGAAAGAGGTATGGAAGAGGAGGGAGAAGGGAGAAGATTAAAGGGGAGGGGAGAAAAAATAGAGAATTTTATTTAGTTTTTTTTTTTATTATTATAATTGTTAAGTTTACTTGTATATGTATAGGAATCAGAAAGCCCGTAGGGCAAATAAAGATTTATTATTATACACTAAACTCTTCTCCGGTCAAAGACACTCTCAAAAGAGATTCGTTGTTTCATTGTTTATCTTTTCGCTGGTCTTTTGACACCTTCACTTACTTCACAGCTTTTCACATTACCAGACATTACCAATATTTATTAATTTTGTTGATTAACCTTAATAATTAAAGATCTTAATTTTTGTTTTCAACTTTAACAAACATTTAAATTAATATTTGTAAGTACCCATCTACGTAAGTAAATATAGCTACTTACATTGAATTATTTCTTTGCCGTTGGGTTAAAGAACTTTTGTAATTTTTTATAACATTAACACCATAATAGAATAGGGAATGTCAATTTTATTTTTAAATTTTAATTTAATAATAATTATATGACTACTTTTAATCAGTTTTCTTTAAAACACCAAAAACAATTTTTATTATAAATACCGACGCACGTTTCGCCAACAATGTTGGCATCATCAGGGTGATGAGTGAATCGGAAAACTGATTAAAAATAGCTATCTACCACCAAAAGTTATCCAGACAATTATTTTGTTTTTGAATAATTATATGAATTCTCAAAGAGCGATTGTTCATCTCTATTGCGAATTAGGCGGGCGAGATGATCCTAAAACATTTCAACCACGAGAAAACGTCAAACTTTCAAGGTTATTTGGGTAAAATTTGGAGTGCCAAATGTTTACAAGAGCTAACTTAGTTGTTACCATGTTTCGTAAAGATTATGAAAGAAATGCTAGCCTTACTAAATATTTCCATTGTTTCTACTTTTAAATTCTATAACCATTCTATTTTATTTAAAATGTGATTCAAATAATAAATGTACATATGTTTTATAACATACAATTTACAGTGGCTTCTAAACTTGGCGCAAAAACCGCCCATATGGAATCTGTAAAAGACGCCAATGGAATGCGTTCCTTTGTAGTACATAAATTAAATATAATTATATGAGTATATAAACACGTGAATTTATTGTAAAAATTTCACGAGAAATTAATGTCAGAACTGAACGTCAAAAATTACTTATATTTTACCCACATGAATTCCTTTCTATGCTTCTATATTTGATTTTAATCGTAATTCAAATAAAAAATATAAATTAAGTAGGATTATTATACATTATGTATTTTAAAATCATCATTTTTATGTTTGAAACCCCTTAGTGATTTATGAACTTGACCACAAAACACGCCTCGAATGCGTTTTTATTTGTAGTATAGATGACTAGAAAAACACGTGTATTTAATCTTAAAATTTTACGAGAAATAATAGTCAAAAATAATAATTTAAACTTCACCGCCATTCGTTCTTTCCTATTTTACATAATTTGATTTAAGTTATGATTTAAATAATAAATATATATTTTTTAACATGATTTTTAATAAAAAAAAAAGTAAATTGGGGTAAAGTAAAATACAATAATAAAAAAAAATAAGGGAAGTAAATTGAAAAACCTCCTTTTAAACCCAAAAACCTATAGGGCTACACCATGATGATGATTTTTTATACTCTGCTAGAACTCTTTCACTCCTTAGATATTTTTATTTTTTATTTGATTAAGAAAACACGTGTACTTAACGTAAGAATTTCACGAAAAATAAACGACGACAAACACGCCTATATGACACTAGAAAAACACGTGTATTTAATGTAAGAATTTCACGAGAAACAAACGTCAGAACTGCACGTGGAAAATAACTTATATTTTATCAACATTATGTACCTTTCGTTGATTAACAATATTGATTAAACGTCTTTATTGCGTCATATATAATATTTAAAAATAACGTAATTTTTTAACGTTGAATTGTCGTAATTTATAGATACGTAGTCAATATTTTATTGTAAATCAACGTTGAATTTACGTTATATAAAATACGTTGAAATAACGTTGAAGGTATTACCAAAATATAACGTGATATATTCAACCATAAACGTGTTATCAACCACATACACAGCTTTTCCACGTTAAAACAACGTGCATGTGTTTACTGGGTTCCACCAAAGACATGGATTAGCCCTTTTATATAAAGGCAGTATGATGAATGCTGATGCTATTTAAAAAAACAAATAATCAGATCATCAGGCAGACATACGAAGCACCATAGGGTTGTTTAACAGCGCCAAGAGCACGCTTCCATGGTAATAAAATTCCACCTTTTGGTTATAAAATAGCACCTTGCTGTTTTATTACAAACACAAAAGTCAGGGTCCTGCGGCGGAGGACGCTACCACCAATTGCTAAGTTTAATGAAGATGTCACTTCTGAGCTGCATATTTATTACGGTAGTAAAAACAACTTATTTTAGAATTGTGTAAAACAATTCCGTGAGAAGTTTTCATTTGGGCTGATTTCATAGCTATATAGACTATTAAAGAAGTCGTTGAATGCAGAGTAGTTATTTTCGATAAAGTGCGCTCTCAAAGAGCGAGGGCGAATTTTGAGGTTAAGTTTGACAGTTGTCAAATTAAGCACATAACCGGACAAGTTTATGTAGTTAATTACCGAATGTAGCAGTGGGAAACAAAATGAATTCTTTATAACAGTTGTTTACGTTACGAGTGCCGTAACGAGCGGGAATGCGGCTCGACGGCGGAGCCCGTTACGCTATGAGCCATTGTACATAATATTTTGTGCTGTCTAGGCAGTTCTAATTGAATCGATAATAATCGTTAGTCGTCAGGTTAGTCTATTTTATAATTGTATTTCATAATTCATGATCATCATAACAGTCGAATACATTCACAAAAACAAAAATGCTGATTTAGATCGATTTTAATATTTTTATTTAATCAACAAAATACGGAATTCGTTTTATTTCTATAAAACACAGGGGAATTGTTTTGACATCCGTCACATAAACATAAATACAAAAATTAATAATGGAAAATATACAAACTTTTTTTGCGTTTGAACGCTGATGGGCTGTCGCATCAAACATAGTTGGCAGCCAATTTGGATTTTGCATTTTTGCTCCACGCAAGAGAGACTCAGATAGAAATCAATACCAGTGGGTATTTTAAATATTAAACGGTTCGACGCAGTGGAGCATTATTATATTCACATACTCTATTGTTTGGTTTTAATCATAAAGGTTGTTCCGCAAAGTTTTAGTGTTTTTGATAACCGCATACGTAAATGTTAATTTCGTTCGGTGTTTAATCACGTCTATCCAGGTGTTGCGGCCGCAAATTCAATACAATTTTTAGCGAATTTGAATTCTGATAACAATAACATTCTGTGTAAATTTTTGTTTGAGTGGAAAATGGATACAACAGAGTGAGAAGCTCTAAAGCGTCGTGAGGATAGATGATCACGCAACTTTGAAAACCAGAAAGTTTAATTAAAAAACAGAAGAAATTTGATTAGAAAATTATGTACCTACCGCCGTAATAAAGACTTGCTCCGAGTTTAAAACTTGAATACGCAAAGTTCTGATTAAAATGTGAAACGATTTTCAGGTGTAGCAAATTAAACAAAGGACCAAGTTTTTCATCGTCATGTGTAACTTTCCGTATCAACAAACGGCGACGAAAATATCCAATATCGCGAATTGATCTAAATTAATAATATTGAATTGCTCCCGAATAAAATTAACTACATTCACTCCGCATTAGTTTAATCTATCATCTTGTAATCCCCGCCTACACAAATTCAATTGGTGACAAATCGGTCGCGGTTCGGGTCAGTGAACAACATTAATTCTAAGTTTCTCAACTGGATCATCCGTGATGGGTTGAGGTAGGCCCGTTGTGTTTATAATGAGGAGCGATGAGAATGCAAGTGGTGGCGGGGAGTTTAATGACCGGCCTTTGGTGGTGACGTCGTTATTTAATTGGGCCACAACGAACAACACTATATGAAATTCTTAAATGAATCATTCGAGTGTTACTGTTGGTTTTAGCCACATGTTCTATTGGCGTCATATCGTAAACTTTTATTTTGTGACCATGGCTCTATAAAACTTACTAGCTTATTCGTACTAGATGGTTTGATTATTTACTAGAATTTCATTCTAATTGTATATTAATATTATGTAATATGTTAAAAATTGGCTCCTGGCATCATTTCTCTTACATCAAAGTAAATTTCGTAAATTGAACATTTTTTGACATTGACACGTTCATAAAGTGGCGGGAACGTCCGAGGAGGGTTATCACAGTGCTAAAAATATTTGTTAAATTGGACGAAACGCCCAACTACTAAACCCATTTTTCTTTGTTTCTTCCCATTCCTTTCTTAGCCGTTATCAACAAATCATACTTTCAAAACAGCACCGGGTCTTTTCATTCATTTAGTATGCTCTAATGTGTCCATATTTAAAATTCTGAAACCATCAATCATATTTTCAAGGTTACAGATTATCAACGTTTGAATGCGGTTCGTTTATCAGATTCTTTGTGAATAAACTCTCGCTATGGTCGCTTTTATCGAAATGGAAATCGTGTTAAAAGTATAATTTTTATTCATTCATAAATAATGTAATGTTTCCCAAAAGATTTTTTCGGACTCTTCGACCCAAGTAGACAAAGTTGTTATAAAAGACTCTGTGAACCTCAAAAATCGCCCTTGCAACGCAACCGTCGAAGATTGAATTAAAACTAATTCACTGCAAACCACCGACTCGGATCGTTAATGTCCTTCGACCCAAAACCTGTCACAGATTCTGTCAGCAAATACGGCTCGCCGCAAAATACGGGCTCGCTATCGTGCATTTGGAACTAAGAAGATAACCTCATTAAGGCGTACGACCACACGCCCGACGACTGAAAAGCCTAATCAAGCTGCTGCACCTACATCTTATGCAGCTGTAATCGGGGTGTTTGGCTTAGGGATCCATTAGTTACGGTGCTGCGTCATCCTGAAGCGTTCGCTGCAGAGGCTCGGATTCTAATCGGTCATTTATAAACGCAACAATCTCTATATAGCACAAAGACTGGGCTGATATAAGTAGGGCTAGCGTCCTGTTGAAAAAATAATAACAGGTGCGTGGTGATAATGTGGTCATTACCTGCAGGAAATCGAACATTTACGCCTCCCGGTAGGTAATGAGTGCGTTGGATAAATAATAGTGCTGGCCCTACAGCACTTTTTGTATTTTCTGGTCTTAATGAAATCAAACAATTCAATGTGCTTTCTCGATTTGTGGATATTATCTCAAATTTACTCAAAATTTTTCAAAAACATGTAAACAAAAATTTGTTCCGATACGCCGGCCTTTGCTAATTTGGAAACCGCAGTTGACCTTGTTGAATGATTTGTGACTTTAATCTTAACGCTTATTACTTGTGAGTTTAGCAGCTATTCCTAGAAGATACACAAAATCTACGCACGATTACACGACGTTCTATTTCTGCATCATCGAGTGTATCCGCGTCCTTGCCGAGGCAAATTCTTACCCCTCGAGCACGCGAAACGGTCATGGCCAGTCGAATAAACATGCGACGTCGCGACGCTAACAAACTAAAATCAACTAAGTGAATAACACAATTGCTTTATGTCGTAAATTACCTAAGCAGTCGCATAATCTCGATTTAAATTGCACTTGCCAGTAGTACGTCCAATTTGCATTTATGATATTAAATGTTTTTATTGTTCCTTGCCGTAAATTCAGTATGCAAATTGTTGATGTTAAAGGCAACTTGGTGGTAAAAGTGTCTTCTTTGTTTCGTATCGAGCTCGCCGTTTAACACCGGCTTCTTGGAGATGTTCAATTACAATTTCAAATACGACCGCCTCACTGCTCATTCGAGCCCAGGAAGTTGTTTTTATTTTCATGTTGACATATTCGACCTGAATACTGGGTTGATTGGACAA
Source organism: Diaperis boleti (assembly GCA_963583935.1). Taxonomy (NCBI): domain Eukaryota; kingdom Metazoa; phylum Arthropoda; class Insecta; order Coleoptera; family Tenebrionidae; genus Diaperis; species Diaperis boleti. The sequence goes on along the minus strand of OY757244.1, from coordinate 6,215,239 downwards.
CAAAAAAGGGGTTCAATAGTCCTGATCAAGATTGTAACGGGAGTAGTAACTGATGTTATGCTACCATATTAATCATGTTTTTTTTTTATGGGAGGTCATTAATACGCGTGTATGTCCCTGTCGTGACGAGTCATTAGATTGATTCAATGCACCAGAAGTACGGTCTTAGAGGAAGGTGAGGGTGCTTTGAATTAGAGTGGAATGTCCAAACTAATTATAACGGACATTATACGATCATACGGGATCGTGAGTTCGTGAGATTATGAGTTACTAAAATAATTATGAAATTATAAAAATACGAAATTGCTAAATTACGAAATTTGAAATTACGAAATTCCGAAATTACGAAATTATGAAAATATGAAATTATTGTAAAATAATCTTATAGACTTTGGAAAAACATTAACAAATTCTGTGACAGAAAAAGATCGTGAAATTATGAGCTAGAAAAAAAAATGCGAAAGTATAAAATTATGAAATTATGAAATTCTGGAATCTTGGAAATCATCTCAAAGTTGCCACACTCTTTTCTTACAATAGCGTATCCATGTTTTCAGATATTTATTTCACATTGTTTTAACAACGCTATCGGCGCTATATTTTCATCATTACGAACTTACGCAATTCTTGAATTATGAAATTACGAAATGATGCAAATAACGAATTATAAAAATATATTGAAATAATTAGGAAAGTATGGAAATACTGAATTAATACACTATAAAATTATAGAAATAAAAAATTAATATGTATAGATCAGTATAGATCAGATACCTCTCATGCACCCTCTCTATCTCTTGTCCTTTCCATCACCAAACCTGCTTCGTATAACAATATTCTCCTCTTGAAATCGCCTTGTCTTTGGATTTTTATTCTCCAGCTTATCTCTCATCTTTCATATCCTTAGCTCCTTTCTTCTCCCGTCAAACCAAAAAAAATCCTTGTTCCTTTGCCGTCGTCTCCACTTTCTCCCTCGTCCCTTCTTCTTCTTCTTATTGGAAAACCTCTCTCTCCTTTCATTCCGTTTCCATTGAACCCTAACCTAGCCCTAACCCTAACCTAACCCTAACCCTAACCCTAACCCTAACCCTAACCTAACCCTAACCTGTTGTTAATTTCATGCATCCCACTCTTACTTCTTTCCCGTCTCCCCGTGCTTCCTTTGTTACACCCCTTAATTTCCTATGTAACTCTTTCTTGCATTGTGAGGTCATTAACTATAAATATCATCTCCCTTTATTTCTTTCTCCTTAGTTTTCCTTTTTGTTTCATCAAATATTCGTTTTCCTCCGAATCTGCCATTCCACTATTCGTTGATCTCGTTCTGTTATTTTACTTATTTATATATCTTCTCTTCTTCCTCTTATTATCTTTCTGGAATTCAGCTGAATTTCCTTGGCTACACTACCGGTTTCTACTAGTAAAGAACCCGAATTAAGAATTAAGAATGAGTAAAAAGGAAAAATAGAGAATAAGGTAACAATGGGGAATTACGACTAAGAAATGTGAGAGAATGCGAAATTATTCGAAACGAGAAATGGGGGCTATTATGACAAAAACATAATGATTTAGAAATGGGGAATTAAAAGGACTAAATACATAAGGAAAAATAATAATTAAGAGTAGAAAAAAACAGAAGAAGGAAACATAAAGAGAAATAATAATGCACTGGGAGATGGTGAGAACTGGGGCCTATTTCGGAAACAAAAATTCCTAATATAATACACATTGGAGTCAAAAAATCAGATATAATAAATGTCAGATACGAATAAAGGATGGGAAATGAGTAATTTCTTACGTGGACAGTCATCCCGATGAGGTCTGATAAAACCAAAACCAGCCTACGGTCTCCGTTGGATGGTGTGACGCTTGCTACGGTCGGGTTGCCTCGAGCGCCAGTTTTTTAACGTGGTATGCTCCACACTTGTCCACGGATGGCTTAGCGGAGAAATTGACGAACCTGAAATGTTGACAACCTGAGGTCATAGGGAACCTGACAACTTGAGGAACTTAAAAATTTGAATTTGAGATTTTCGAAAACTTAAGGTCTCAGTGAAGTTGAGTAACCCAATAACCTGAGAACTTGAAAATTGGTACGTGAAAGTTAATTAAATTTAAAACTAAGAGAACCCCCAATACTTGAGAATTTGGGAGCTTGAAAAATATAACTAGGAAACTTGAGCAATCTCAGGAACCTGAGAATCTAAGAAACTCAGAACCTGAGAAGATATCTAGAAACCTGGAGGAACCCAAAATTTAAAATCTGAGAATTTAGGGAACCTTGAAAAATATAATTTGTAAACTGGAGGAACCTGCCACCTTGCGGAACCTAAGAAGCTGGGATAGTCGGAACCTGAGCAATTTGAAGAATGTCGTCGGGAACCTGAGCATTTGAAGAATTTAACACTGGAAAACTGTGACTTGGGACAGGGAAAAACTTGAATTTGGAAAACAAAACAAAAAATGAAGAAATTCGGAACTTGAAAAATATAGAAGGAAATTTGAGCAATTTGAAGCAATTGAAGAATCTGCGAAGATAAGAAATCTGGGAACTTCGGAAATCTGCTTTAAAATTGAGGAACCTGTGAATTTAGAAAATGGGAAACTTTAAGGAACCTAAGAAACTCAGAACCTGAGAAACGATAATGAGAACTGGAAGAACCTGAAATTTTAAAACTGAGAATTTAGGGAACCTTGAAAAATATAATTTGTAAACTGGAGGAACCTGCCACCTTGCGGAACCTAAGAAGCTGGCATACTCGGAACCTGAGGAACTTGAAGAATGTCGTCGGGAACCTGAGCATTTGAAGAATTTAACACTGGAAAACTGTGACTTGGGACAGGGAAAAACTTGAATTTGGAAAACAAAACAAAAAATGAAGAAATTCGGAACTTGAAAAATATAGAAGGAAATTTGAGCAATTTGAAGCAATTGAAGGATCTGCGAAGATAAGAAATCTGGGAACTTCGGAAATCTACTTTAAAATTGAGGAACCTGTGAATTTAGAAAATGGGAAACTTTAAGGAACCTAAGAAACTCAAAACCTGAGAAACTATAATGAGAACTGGAAGAACCTGAAATTTTAAAACTGAGAATTTAGGGAACCTTGAAAAATATAATTTGTAAACTGGAGGAACCTGCCACCTTGCGGAACCTAAGAAGCTGGGATACCCGGAACCTGAGGAATTTGAAGAATGTCCTCGGGAACCTGAGCATTTGAAGAATTTAACACCGGAAAACTGTGACTTGGGACAGGGAAAAATTTTAATTTGGAAAACAAAACAAAAAATGAAGAAATTCGGAACTTGAAAAATATAGAAGGAAATTTGAGCAATTTGAAGTAATTGAAGGATCTGCGAAGATAAGAAATCTGGGAACTTCGGAAATCTACTTTAAAATTGAGGAACCTGTGAATTTAGAAAATGGGAAACTTTAAGGAACCTAAGAAACTCAGAACCTGAGAAACTATAATGAGAACTGGAAGAACCTGAAATTTTAAAACTGAGAATTTAGGGAACTTTGAAAAATATAATTTGTAAACTGGAGGAACCTGCCACCTTGCGGAACCTAAGAAGCTGACATACTCGGAACCTGAGGAACTTGAAGAATGTCGTCGGGAACCTGAGCATTTGAAGAATTTAACACTGGAAAACTGTGACTTGGGACAGGGAAAAACTTGAATTTGGAAAACAAAACAAAAAATGAAGAAATTCGAAACTTCAAAATATAGAAGGAAATTTGAGCAATTTGAAGCAATTGAAGAATCTGCGAAGATAAGAAATCTGGGAACTTCGGAAATCTACTTTAAAATTGAGGAACCTGTGAATTTAGAAAATGGGAAACTTTAAGGAACCTAAGAAACTCAGAACCTGAGAAACTATAATGAGAACTGGAAGAACCTGCAATGTTAAAACTGAGAATTTAGGGAACCTTGAAAAATATAATTTGTAAACGGGAGGAACCTGCTACCTTGCGGAACCTAAGAAGCTGGAATACTCGGAACCTGAGGAATTTGAAGAATGTCCTCGGGAACCTGAGCATTTGAAGAATTTAACACTGGAAAACTGTGACTTGGGACAGGGAAAAACTTGAATTTGGAAAACAAAAACAAAAATGAAGAAATTCGGAACTTGAAAAATATAGAAGGAAATTTGAGCAATTTAAAGCAATTGAAGAATCTGCGAAGATAAGAAATCTGGGAACTTCGGAAATCTACTTTAAAATTGAGGAACCTGCGAATTTGGAAAATGGGAAACTTTTAGGAAGCTAAGAAACTCAGAACCTGAAAAGCTATCATGAGAACTGGAAGAACCTGAAATTTTAAAACTGAGAGTTTAGGCAACCTTGAAAAATATAATTTGTAAACTGGAGGAACCTGCCACCTTGCGGAACCTAAGAAGCGGGGATACTCGGAACCTGAGGAATTTCAAGAATGTCCTCGGGAACCTGAGCATTTGAAGAATTTAACACCGGAAAACTGTGACTTGGGACAGGGAAAAACTTGAATTTGGAAAAAGAAACAAAAAATTAAGAAATTCGGAACTTGAAAAATATAGAAGGAAATTTGAGCAATTTGAAGCAATTGAAGAATCTGCGAAGATAAGAAATCTGGGAACTTCGGAAATCTACTTTAAAATTGAGGAACCTGTGAATTTAGAAAATGGGAAAATTTAAGGAACCTAAGAAACTCAGAACCTGAGAAACTATAATGAGAACTGGAAAAACCTGAAATTTTAAAACTGAGAATTTAGGGAACCTTGAAAAATATAATTTGTAAACTGGAGGAACCTGCCACCTTGCGGAACCTAAGAAGCTGGGATACTCGGAACCTGAGGAATTTGAAGAATGTCCTCGGGAACCTGAGCATTTGAAGAATTTAACACTGGAAAACTGTGACTTGGGACAGGAAAAAATTTGAATTTAGAAAACAAAAAAAAATGAAGAAATTCGGAACTTGAGAAATTTAGAAGGAAATTTGAGCAATTTGAAGCAATTGAAGAATCTGCGAAGATAAGAAATCTGGGAACTTCGGAAATCTACTTTAAAATTGAGGAACCTGTGAATTTAGAAAATGGGAAACTTTAAGGAACCTAAGAAACTCAGAACCTGAGAAACTATAATGAGAACTGGAAGAACCTGAAATTTTAAAACTGAGAATTTAGGGAACCTTGAAAAATATAATTTGTAAACTGGAGGAACCTGCCACCTTGCGGAACCTAAGAAGCTGGGATACCCGGAACCTGAGGAATTTGAAGAATGTCCTCGGGAACCTGAGCATTTGAAGAATTTAACACCGGAAAACTGTGACTTGGGACAGGGAAAAATTTTAATTTGGAAAACAAAACAAAAAATGAAGAAATTCGGAACTTGAAAAATATAGAAGGAAATTTGAGCAATTTGAAGTAATTGAAGGATCTGCGAAGATAAGAAATCTGGGAACTTCGGAAATCTACTTTAAAATTGAGGAACCTGTGAATTTAGAAAATGGGAAACTTTAAGGAACCTAAGAAACTCAGAACCTGAGAAACTATAATGAGAACTGGAAGAACCTGCAATTTTAAAACTGAGAATTTAGGGAACCTTGAAAAATATAATTTGTAAACTGGAGGAACCTGCTACCTTGCGGAACCTAAGAAGCTGGAATACTCGGAACCTGAGGAATTTGAAGAATGTCCTCGGGAACCTGAGCATTTGAAGAATTTAACACTGGAAAACTGTGACTTGGGACAGGAAAAAATTTGAATTTAGAAAACAAAAAAAAATGAAGAAATTCGGAACTTGAGAAATTTAGAAGGAAATTTGAGCAATTTGAAGCAATTGAAGAATCTGCGAAGATAAGAAATCTGGGAACTTCGGAAATCTACTTTAAAATTGAGGAACCTGTGAATTTAGAAAATGGGAAACTTTAAGGAACCTAAGAAACTCAGAACCTGAGAAACTATAATGAGAACTGGAAGAACCTGAAATTTTAAAACTGAGAATTTAGGGAACCTTGAAAAATATAATTTGTAAACTGGAGGAACCTGCCACCTTGCGGAACCTAAGAAGCTGGGATACCCGGAACCTGAGGAATTTGAAGAATGTCCTCGGGAACCTGAGCATTTGAAGAATTTAACACCGGAAAACTATGACTTGGGACAGGGAAAAATTTTAATTTGGAAAACAAAACAAAAAATGAAGAAATTCGGAACTTGAAAAATATAGAAGGAAATTTGAGCAATTTGAAGTAATTGAAGGATCTGCGAAGATAAGAAATCTGGGAACTTCGGAAATCTACTTTAAAATTGAGGAACCTGTGAATTTAGAAAATGGGAAACTTTAAGGAACCTAAGAAACTCAGAACCTGAGAAACTATAATGAGAACTGGAAGAACCTGAAATTTTAAAACTGAGAATTTAGGGAACTTTGAAAAATATAATTTGTAAACTGGAGGAACCTGCCACCTTGCGGAACCTAAGAAGCTGACATACTCGGAACCTGAGGAACTTGAAGAATGTCGTCGGGAACCTGAGCATTTGAAGAATTTAACACTGGAAAACTGTGACTTGGGACAGGGAAAAACTTGAATTTGGAAAACAAAACAAAAAATGAAGAAATTCGAAACTTCAAAATATAGAAGGAAATTTGAGCAATTTGAAGCAATTGAAGAATCTGCGAAGATAAGAAATCTGGGAACTTCGGAAATCTACTTTAAAATTGAGGAACCTGTGAATTTAGAAAATGGGAAACTTTAAGGAACCTAAGAAACTCAGAACCTGAGAAACTATAATGAGAACTGGAAGAACCTGCAATTTTAAAACTGAGAATTTAGGGAACCTTGAAAAATATAATTTGTAAACTGGAGGAACCTGCTACCTTGCGGAACCTAAGAAGCTGGAATACTCGGAACCTGAGGAATTTGAAGAATGTCCTCGGGAACCTGAGCATTTGAAGAATTTAACACTGGAAAACTGTGACTTGGGACAGGGAAAAACTTGAATTTGGAAAACAAAACAAAAAATGAAGAAATTCGAAACTTCAAAATATAGAAGGAAATTTGAGCAATTTGAAGCAATTGAAGAATCTGCGAAGATAAGAAATCTGGGAACTTCGGAAATCTACTTTAAAATTGAGGAACCTGTGAATTTAGAAAATGGGAAACTTTAAGGAACCTAAGAAACTCAGAACCTGAGAAACTATAATGAGAACTGGAAGAACCTGCAATGTTAAAACTGAGAATTTAGGGAACCTTGAAAAATATAATTTGTAAACGGGAGGAACCTGCTACCTTGCGGAACCTAAGAAGCTGGAATACTCGGAACCTGAGGAATTTGAAGAATGTCCTCGGGAACCTGAGCATTTGAAGAATTTAACACTGGAAAACTGTGACTTGGGACAGGGAAAAACTTGAATTTGGAAAACAAAAACAAAAATGAAGAAATTCGGAACTTGAAAAATATAGAAGGAAATTTGAGCAATTTAAAGCAATTGAAGAATCTGCGAAGATAAGAAATCTGGGAACTTCGGAAATCTACTTTAAAATTGAGGAACCTGCGAATTTGGAAAATGGGAAACTTTTAGGAAGCTAAGAAACTCAGAACCTGAAAAGCTATCATGAGAACTGGAAGAACCTGAAATTTTAAAACTGAGAGTTTAGGCAACCTTGAAAAATATAATTTGTAAACTGGAGGAACCTGCCACCTTGCGGAACCTAAGAAGCGGGGATACTCGGAACCTGAGGAATTTCAAGAATGTCCTCGGGAACCTGAGCATTTGAAGAATTTAACACCGGAAAACTGTGACTTGGGACAGGGAAAAACTTGAATTTGGAAAAAGAAACAAAAAATTAAGAAATTCGGAACTTGAAAAATATAGAAGGAAATTTGAGCAATTTGAAGCAGTTGAAGAATCTGCGAAGATAAGAAATCTGGGAACTTCGGAAATCTACTTTAAAATTGAGGAACCTGTGAATTTAGAAAATGGGAAAATTTAAGGAACCTAAGAAACTCAGAACCTGAGAAACTATAATGAGAACTGGAAAAACCTGAAATTTTAAAACTGAGAATTTAGGGAACCTTGAAAAATATAATTTGTAAACTGGAGGAACCTGCCACCTTGCGGAACCTAAGAAGCTGGGATACTCGGAACCTGAGGAATTTGAAGAATGTCCTCGGGAACCTGAGCATTTGAAGAATTTAACACTGGAAAACTGTGACTTGGGACAGGAAAAAATTTGAATTTAGAAAACAAAAAAAAATGAAGAAATTCGGAACTTGAGAAATTTAGAAGGAAATTTGAGCAATTTGAAGCAATTGAAGAATCTGCGAAGATAAGAAATCTGGGAACTTCGGAAATCTACTTTAAAATTGAGGAACCTGTGAATTTAGAAAATGGGAAACTTTAAGGAACCTAAGAAACTCAGAACCTGAGAAACTATAATGAGAACTGGAAGAACCTGAAATTTTAAAACTGAGAATTTAGGGAACCTTGAAAAATATAATTTGTAAACTGGAGGAACCTGCCACCTTGCGGAACCTAAGAAGCTGGGATACCCGGAACCTGAGGAATTTGAAGAATGTCCTCGGGAACCTGAGCATTTGAAGAATTTAACACCGGAAAACTGTGACTTGGGACAGGGAAAAATTTTAATTTGGAAAACAAAACAAAAAATGAAGAAATTCGGAACTTGAAAAATATAGAAGGAAATTTGAGCAATTTGAAGTAATTGAAGGATCTGCGAAGATAAGAAATCTGGGAACTTCGGAAATCTACTTTAAAATTGAGGAACCTGTGAATTTAGAAAATGGGAAACTTTAAGGAACCTAAGAAACTCAGAACCTGAGAAACTATAATGAGAACTGGAAGAACCTGAAATTTTAAAACTGAGAATTTAGGGAACTTTGAAAAATATAATTTGTAAACTGGAGGAACCTGCCACCTTGCGGAACCTAAGAAGCTGACATACTCGGAACCTGAGGAACTTGAAGAATGTCGTCGGGAACCTGAGCATTTGAAGAATTTAACACTGGAAAACTGTGACTTGGGACAGGGAAAAACTTGAATTTGGAAAACAAAACAAAAAATGAAGAAATTCGAAACTTCAAAATATAGAAGGAAATTTGAGCAATTTGAAGCAATTGAAGAATCTGCGAAGATAAGAAATCTGGGAACTTCGGAAATCTACTTTAAAATTGAGGAACCTGTGAATTTAGAAAATGGGAAACTTTAAGGAACCTAAGAAACTCAGAACCTGAGAAACTATAATGAGAACTGGAAGAACCTGCAATTTTAAAACTGAGAATTTAGGGAACCTTGAAAAATATAATTTGTAAACTGGAGGAACCTGCCACCTTGCGGAACCTAAGAAGCTGGGATACTCGGAACCTGAGGAATTTGAAGAATGTCCTCGGGAACCTGAGCATTTGAAGAATTTAACACTGGAAAACTGTGACTTGGGACAGGAAAAAATTTGAATTTAGAAAACAAAAAAAAATGAAGAAATTCGGAACTTGAGAAATTTAGAAGGAAATTTGAGCAATTTGAAGCAATTGAAGAATCTGCGAAGATAAGAAATCTGGGAACTTCGGAAATCTACTTTAAAATTGAGGAACCTGTGAATTTAGAAAATGGGAAACTTTAAGGAACCTAAGAAACTCAGAACCTGAGAAACTATAATGAGAACTGGAAGAACCTGAAATTTTAAAACTGAGAATTTAGGGAACCTTGAAAAATATAATTTGTAAACTGGAGGAACCTGCCACCTTGCGGAACCTAAGAAGCTGGGATACCCGGAACCTGAGGAATTTGAAGAATGTCCTCGGGAACCTGAGCATTTGAAGAATTTAACACCGGAAAACTGTGACTTGGGACAGGGAAAAATTTTAATTTGGAAAACAAAACAAAAAATGAAGAAATTCGGAACTTGAAAAATATAGAAGGAAATTTGAGCAATTTGAAGTAATTGAAGGATCTGCGAAGATAAGAAATCTGGGAACTTCGGAAATCTACTTTAAAATTGAGGAACCTGTGAATTTAGAAAATGGGAAACTTTAAGGAACCTAAGAAACTCAGAACCTGAGAAACTATAATGAGAACTGGAAGAACCTGAAATTTTAAAACTGAGAATTTAGGGAACTTTGAAAAATATAATTTGTAAACTGGAGGAACCTGCCACCTTGCGGAACCTAAGAAGCTGACATACTCGGAACCTGAGGAACTTGAAGAATGTCGTCGGGAACCTGAGCATTTGAAGAATTTAACACTGGAAAACTGTGACTTGGGACAGGGAAAAACTTGAATTTGGAAAACAAAACAAAAAATGAAGAAATTCGAAACTTCAAAATATAGAAGGAAATTTGAGCAATTTGAAGCAATTGAAGAATCTGCGAAGATAAGAAATCTGGGAACTTCGGAAATCTACTTTAAAATTGAGGAACCTGTGAATTTAGAAAATGGGAAACTTTAAGGAACCTAAGAAACTCAGAACCTGAGAAACTATAATGAGAACTGGAAGAACCTGCAATTTTAAAACTGAGAATTTAGGGAACCTTGAAAAATATAATTTGTAAACTGGAGGAACCTGCTACCTTGCGGAACCTAAGAAGCTGGAATACTCGGAACCTGAGGAATTTGAAGAATGTCCTCGGGAACCTGAGCATTTGAAGAATTTAACACTGGAAAACTGTGACTTGGGACAGGGAAAAACTTGAATTTGGAAAACAAAAAAAAAAATGAAGAAATTCGGAACTTGAGAAATATCGAAGTAAATTTGAGCAATTTGAAGCAATTGAAGAATCTGCGAAGATAAGAAATCTGGGAACTTCGGAAATCTGCTTTAAAATTGAGGAACCTGTGAATTTAGAAAATGGGAAACTTTAAGGAACCTAAGAAACTCAGAACCTGAGAAACTACAATGAGAACTGGAAGAACCTGAAATTTTAAAATTGAGAATTTAGGGTACCTTGAAAAATATAATTTGTAAACTGGAGGAACCTGCCACCTTGCGGAACCTAAGAAGCTGGGATACCCGGAACCTGAGGAATTTGAAGAATGTCCTCGGGAACCTGAGCATTTGAAGAATTTAACACTGGAAAACTGTGACTTGGGACAGGGAAAAACTTGAATTTGGAAAACAAAAAAAAAATGAAGAAATTTGGAACTTGAGAAATATAGAAGGAAATTTGAGCAATTTGAAGCAATTGAAGACTCTGCGAAGATAAGAAATCTGGGAACTTCGGAAATCTACTTTAAAATTGAGGAACCTGTGAATTTAGAAAATGGGAAACTTTAAGGAACCTAAGAAACTCAGAACCTGAGAAACTATAATGAGAACTGGAAGAACCTGCAATTTTAAAACTGAGAATTTAGGGAACCTTGAAAAATATAATTTGTAAACTGGAGGAACCTGCCACCTTGCGGAACCTAAGAAGCTGGGATACTCGGAACCTGAGGAATTTGAAGAATGTCCTCGGGAACCTGAGCATTTGAAGAATTTAACACTGGAAAACTGTGACTTGGGACAGGGAAAAACTCGAATTTGGAAAACCTAAAAATATGAAGAAATTGGGAACTTGAGAAATATAAGAAGGAAATTTGAGCAATTTGAAGAAATTGAAGAATCTGCGAAGATAAGAAATCTGGGAACTTCGGAAATCTACTTTAAAATTGAGGAACCTGTGAATTTAGAAAATGGAAAACTTTAAGGAACCTAAGAAGCTCAGAACCTGAGAAACTATAATGAGAACTGGAAGAATCTGAAATTTTAAAACTGAGAATTTAGGGAACCTTGAAAAATATAATTTGTAAACTGGAGGAATCTGCCACCTTGCGGAACCTAAGAAGCTGGGATACTCGGAACCTGAGGAATTTGAAAAATGTCCTCGGGAACCTGAGCATTTGAAGAATTTAACACTGGAAAACTGTGACTTGGGACAGGGAAAAACTCGAATTTGGAAAACCTAAAAATATGAAGAAATTGGAAACTTGAGAAATATAAGAAGAAAATTTGAGCAATTTGAAGAAATTGAAGAATCTGCGAAGATAAGGAATCTGGGAACTTCGGAAATCTACTTTAAAATTGAAGAACCTGCAAATTTAGAAAATGGGAAACTTTTAGGAAGCTAAGAAACTCAGAACCTGAGAAGCTATCATGAGAACTGGAAGAACCTGAAATTTTAAAACTGAGAATTTAGGCAACCTTGAAAAATATAATTTGTAAACTGGAGGAACCTGACACCTTGCGGAACCTAAGAAGCGGGGATACTCGGAACCTGAGGAATTTGAAGAATTTGTCAGGTCCTCGGGAAAGTGAGTATTTGAAGAATTTGAGATTTTCGAAATCTTAAGATTCCAGAGAAGTTGAGTAGGTAACCCAATAAAGTGAGAACTCGAGAATTAGTACGGAGGAAGATAAAAGAAAATTGAAAGCAAAGGGCACTTTAACACTTGAAAAATATGACTTGAGAAAGGGAGAAACTTGAATTTGGAAAACATGAGAAATTAAAGAAATTGGGAACTTGAGAACTATAAGAACTAATTTGAAGAAATTGAAGAATCTGGGAACTCCGGAAATCTACTTTAAAATTGAGGAACCTGCGGATTTAAGAAATGGAAAACTTTAAGGAACCTAAACTTAGAACCTGAGAAGCTATCTTGAGAACTGGAAGAACCTGAAATTTTTAAAACTGAGAATTTAGGGAACCTTGAAAAATATAATTTGTAAACTGGAGGAACCTGACAACTTGCGGAACCTGAGAAGCGGGAATCCTCGGAACCTGAGTAATTTGAAGAATGTTTTAGGGAACCTGAGCATTTGAAGAATTTGAGATTTTCGAAATCTTAAGATTCCAGAGAAGTTGAGTAGGTAAGCCAATAAGGTGAGGACTCGAGAATTGGTACGGAGGAACATAAAAGAAAATTGAAAGCAAAGAGCACTTTAACACCTGAAAAATATGACTTGAGAAAGGGAGAAACTTGAATTTGGAACACATAAGAAATTGAAGAAATTGGGAACTTGAAAAATATAAGAAGGGAATTTGAGCAATTTGAAGAAATTGAAGAATCTGGCAACTCCGGAAACGTACTTTAAAATTAAGGAAACTGCCAATTTAAGAAATGGGAAACTTTAAGGAACCTAAGAAACTCAGAACCTGAGAAGCTATCTTGAGAACTGGAAGAACCTGAAATTTTCAAAACTGAGAATTTAGGGAACCTTGAAAAATATAATTTGTAAACTGGAGGAACCTGACAGCTTGCGGAACCTGACAACTTGAGAACTGAGGCATATTTAGGAAACAGAGATTCCTAATATAATACACATTGGAGTCAAAGAATCAGATATAATAAATGTTAGTTACGAATAAAGGATGGGAAATCAGGAATCGAAACTGAAGAAATATAAAATTTGAATTTGTGTCTTACGTGGACAGTCATCCCGATGAGGTCTGATAAAACCAAAACCAGGCTACAGTTTCCGTTGGATGGTGTGACGCTTGCTACGGTCGGGTTGCCTCGAGCGCCAGTTTTTTAACGTGGTATGCTTCACACTTGTCCACGGGTAGCTTAGCGGAGAAATTGACGAACCTGAAATGTTGACAACCTGAGGTAAAAAGGAACCTGACAACTTGAGGAACTTAAAAATTTGAAGAATTTGAGACTTTCGAAAACTAAAGGTCTCAGCGAAGTTGATTAACTCGATAACCTGAGAACTTGAAAATTGGTACGTAAAATTTAGTTAAATTTAAAACTAAGAGAATAATACTTGAGAGTTTGGGAACTTGAGAAATATAAGAAGGGATCTTGAGCAATTTCAGGAACCTGAGAATCTAAAAAACTCAGAACCTGAGAAGATATCTTGAAACCTGGAGGAACCCAAAATTTTAAATCTGAGAATTTAGGGAACCTTGAAATATAAAATTTGTAAACTGGAGGAACCTGAGAAGCGGAGATCCTCGGAACCTGAGGAATTTGAAGAATGTTCTAGGGAACCTCAGCATTTGAAGATTTTGAGATTTTCAAAATCTTAAGATCCCAGAGAAGTTGAGTAGGTAACCCAATAAAGTGAGGACTCGAGAATTGGTACGGAGGAAGATAAAAGAAAATTGAAAGCAAAGGGCACTTTAACACTTGAAAAATTTGACTTGAGAAAGGGAGAAACTTGAATTTGGAAAACATAAGAAATTGAAGAAATTGGGAACTTGAGAAATATAAGAAGGGAATTTGAGCAATTTGAAGAAATTGAAGAATCTGGGAACTCCGGAAATGTACTTTAAAACTGAGGAACCTGCGGATTTAAGAAATGGAAAACTTTAAGGAACCTAAACTTAGAACCTGAGAAGCTATCTTGAGAACTGGAAGAACCTGAAATTTTTAAAACTGAGAATTTAGGGATCCTTGAAAAATATAATTTGTAAACTGGAGGAACCTGACAGCTTGCGGAATCTGACAACTTGCGGAACCTGAGAAGCTCACACTAAACAAAATGGCGTTGGCACCCCCTAACTTCTCGTGAACCAAATTCACACCGGTAACATTCCATTTCACTCCTATCATCGTGAATCGGGGCATAGAGAACAGAATTTTATCGCTTTATAATTCCAACAGGGCACTGTGCCAAAAATTTCGGGACAAAATTGTAGCTCATGTTTAGACAATTCAAAATCAATTTTATAATACTGAAATATCAGCTATTAATGTATGTAAAAACCATAATGAATAAATAATTTTAAATTTTAAGTTGGTGACTAACCAGAGGACTGTGTTTTTGGTATTTAAAAAAAATCAATAATTATTACTAGAACTTTTCTTAAGTTTCCTTACAGGCACACAGAATAAATTATTCATTTTCATCGTACATTTACAGCAAAATTAAGAATTTCCAAAATAAAAATAGTGTGAGACACTAAGTTGTCCAATTAGTGGAGAAATGCCCAGATAAAAAAAATAGGAATTATTAAAAAAATAGAAAGACATTCAAAGAAGATATGATGCAGCAGATGAAAGTAATAACTGTGGCGAGAAAAAACGGCACCAAAAAGTTTTTCGAGAGGTATCGGCTGAGTAAAGAAAAGGGAGAAATCACTAGAAGGAAAACACCGACTAGATTATTTTAGTAGCTTTTTCAGCTTTGTATATATCGTCAGCAAATGTCGCAACAATTACATCTTCAATTTCCAGTAGATCGTAGGTGTACAGCAGGTAGAACTTTGGGCGGACGACACACCCCTAGAAATATTTGACACAAAATTCGTATACCAAAATTTTATTAGGCCTATCATTTAATCGTCTGGAATACTGTGTCACCCTATAATCTCGAGCTCGAAAAACACCGAGACATCAGAAAAGTTTTAGTTATAATATAACGAATTACACCTACATCTACGCCGCGCCGTAAACTTTACCGAGAAAATTGTCTCTTCTCAATTATTCAGGTCCATGCCTCCACGCCTTTAATTTGTAGCTCACGTCCTATTATTTCATTTTTTCGTTATTTGTTTTCTCTCGCGATGAGGAATGTGAAAATGCTGGAAACAATCGCTGAGAAATTAGTTGGAGTAGAGATTTGAGGTCTTGAATCGATTGGCACATAAAGTTTTGTATATTGCTTTACCGTCTGAGATCTTAAGGTGGAAAAATACCGGAGATGTAAATAATAAGGCCTCTTAAAGAACTATTGTGTCCCATTCGATCTATTTTTTTTATTTGTGTGTGTATAGTAGACCCCACTCGTTCGTCCTGTGAGCGAACATACGCGCTCTAATGACTCTTCAGAGCCGGAGTAATCGGAGAATTAACTCATTATCACCGCAGAGTATGGATGGATCCACAAACACTTTAGAACTCCGAGTCCCGTGCTGCTTGTCAAAATTTCAACATCACTTCTTCTGATTGTGTACGATCACCCGATACCCTTGGCTGCTTCAGCAATTTCGTCGCCTGGAACACCTTGACGAAATTAGCATAAATTTGTGTACGCTTCTACTTTGGGGATTATCAAAATATTGGCAAAGTAATCGAGTTGAATCTAATACGATGTTATTGTTGCAGGTACGTGGGACGGCTGTTATTCTAGGAGTTGAGCGGTAAGCGCCTCTCGGTGTATTTGTGTTAAGGTCCCGGTCTGAAAGCTTAAGAGACGTGCCAACATCAAGCCGTCACAGAATGAAACAGCGTCATATTACAAGATCTCAATCTAAATATCGTGTTCATAAGTATTCTGTTCTTTGCATTTGTCATTTCGCTTTATCTTCCCGGTTTCATAAAATAAAATAATGGGCGCGTCGTCAGTCCTCTCGTCTTGTACATTTTTCAATAAGATGGTTTACAGTTTTGCTGTATCTCGTGAAGTGCGCCACAAAATCTTATTATAGCGGTAGAAACTCGGTCTAGAAAATGCCAGATGACACTTAAAAATGCTTTTAACGAAAAGTATACGAGCTCCACGTAACTCTGTAGCAATTCGAGGACAATAAGTAAAGAGTGCTAAACGTTTGCTAAAGTGAAATTTGTAGCTCGGCTGCTCTATGAAAACACGGCATTACGACGTTTACTGGAATTAAAACGGTGAAGCCCCCTTCCTGAGCAAGACTTACCACTTGAGTTAAGGCTTTCAGAATACGCATCGGGTGTAGCGTGTAGTGTCTCTCTTGAGTCACCACCATTCTCTGCTTCCTGCTCCTGGAAACTTTACTTCATGGACTAGATGTCTATTCATAGAAGTTAATTGATTTCTGTAAGTGTCGTAGGACTTAGGAAATTAAATTCTCTCAAACGTCCAGATCCACTTAAGGAGAAACACACGCAAATCTCAAGAAATCTTCTAAAGAAACTTGAACACAAGTGGTTCGAAATTATCAAGGTAATAATCCAACGAAGAAGCCAGCTTGCGTAACGTTTGAATAGCGATTTTGAGTTTCCTTGACGTCTTCTTCACCGCTGCGCGGCGGCGGTTCTGGGCGGCGGAGAGAACTCGGGAGGTCGGCACCGGAAGCGCGCTGACTCCCGACAATTTCCAATTTCTAGATGTGGTAGCAGTTAAGACTGAATAAATTGGGGCTGCTCGCGAATTGCTCAATGCTGTTGTTTTCCAAGGACTGATTACCATTTTATTTAATTTCCCATCGACCCGATACATCCTTCTTTTCCCCGTCCGGAAACATTTCAATCTAGCAGCACAGTAGCGCGCAAATTATGCAAATCAATCAGTCGCGAAAACAGACATTTCGATTAAACAGGACTCTTCATCCCGGAATTGGTTGCGTCGTCCAATTCCCCGGGCTTTCAGATCCCTCAAGCAACAACTCCCGAAGCGAACGTGATAGATTGATGCGTTAAGTTCGCTCGGATGCGACAACATTTGAGGAAAACACCTTTGTCTTAAGAGCTTCGGACAATTTTCGCATAAAATTTTCAACGGCCAACATATCACGGGGATATTTCGCAGCGATGGTATCGCATTATTTACTATTAGCTCGCTATCAGCGCAACTGTATTTTATAAAGTTCCCGTTCGAGCCCCGAGAAAAGTTATATTCTCCGCAAAATGCTTCTGCTTGCGGAATAAGGACTTAGTGCATTTCGGATAAAGACGCTCCTATTTATCAGGAGGGAGACTTGTAGCGGTGTATTAAACTAGTTTCGGATAGTAAACTTTCATCAGTGGGAAAGTTTAGACTATGAACGTACTCAAGACGCGGTCGGGAAGCAAGGAGAAACTCGATACTTGGCGGGGTCGGTTTTTGTGCCGAAACCGATTTACACGCGTTTTTGGGTTTATGGTGGATTTATGGTCAACAAGAACAGGAGTTGCTAAATAGAGTAATGAGTACAGATACACAGGGTGATTTTAATCATGTGTCAACACATAAGCAATAAAAGAAGCTGAATCGACCTCATTAACAAATAAACTTTTTATTTACGTTCTATGTTTCTTCTTTCAATCAATACAATTTATTACAACAACAAAGAAAGAGTGAACAAGACTTGAAGAACGAACGGGAGAAATATTTGCACACACGACCACGTCTCTGGGAGCTAACTTCTTTGGAGGGAGAAGTGGGAATCATTTAATTAGAAACTGACAGCCAGCTCGGAGTTCTGTTTAATTATTGATAGCATTAACATGTCCCCATTAAAGAGTCTAAGGAGGACGAAGATGGCACCTTCATTAGCAAGCACGCACATAAGGATGTCCAATCTCATTCCAATCTTGTTCTAGGATGCACGTTCAAAATAATCAGGATGAGGGAGATCTAGGAAACGCTATGCAGATGATTTTCGCCTGCACCTGCATTGCTTATGGTGTGCAATTTGTCATTGGTTATCAGTTTTTGTATTTTGTAGTATAAAATTTAAAGTTCTCGATGATGCTGGCTGGCTGGCTGGAGCTGAGGTTTCTCAAACTGGCTCAAACCCTCTCAAACCTTGGTCCCCTCTACAATCCAACAGGAACACTTCGCCCAAGGTCTCGGCGAATTTAAATCAAGGTCTCAACGAATGAGGGAGGAAGCGAAAAAAAGAACAACCCTAATAGTTGGTGGATGCTGCCTAAATTGATTAGTGAAACAGTTAAACTACAGGAAGTCCTATCTTACCCCTTACCTGCTGTCTCTTAACCGTGTCGCCCGCAGCTTGAAATCGAAAGACCGAGGCGATAATCCTACCAGCCCATGAACCCGTTCGACTGTTTTTCCATCAATATTCTAATTCTACTAGAACACTTAACTTGGGGCTTACTACCAGCTCCACGATCACGACCTCACCAAATCAGAGGCTTCAAACCGAACGTTAAGTGCTAAACCATGTGACCTGCCGCAACGCCTAACTACTTCAACAAAATAAACTAAGAATGGGCTCTATAGCGGCTCCTCGTTAAAATTTATGGCACTATAGTAGCCCCACTAGAACATTGATGAGCGAATCCAACAGCACGAGAGCCTTCTGCGTCGCGCTAATGTTGTCAGATTCGACAGCATCGCCGAGGATCCCGATGCCGGCTTGTGCCATCCCGGGGAGTCATTACCTCCATTCAGGTTCGAAAACCCATCAGAGGCACCATTGTGGACCCTCCCAACAACGAACAGCTACCCCAAACAAAATATCTCGATTGTGCAGATTGTACGGCCGAAGACCAACCGGCCCAACCACGTTTAATCACTCTGAAGAGACTCTCGGAGTACTTACCGAACCGTTACCCGATCTCTTTTTTTTTTCTCTTTCACTCAATCATTCTCTCCTCCCATACGTACAGTTATGTTCAGAAAAGTGTTGTACAGAATTTGAAGTGTGTGAACTTACCCGTGATTTCACCGAGTTCAAAAAAGTGTTGTACAAGAATTGTTGCAGAACCATGATCTTAATGCCAATAATGCTCTATCTAAATGAATATTTTCAAAATTACATAACAAAAACATTTAATTAGAAATCAAATACATAACATAAATGCAAACCAGTACCTCAATATTATTATCAACAAAACATTGATTAACTAGGCCTGCGGTATGAATAGGGCAGTTGTCATGCTGAAATATAAAATTATTTTCGAAAAAGTGTTGTCTTACTGACGCAACAACATTTTCTAAAATATTTCAAGATGTTATAGCATTAAGTCTCTCTTCAATATCCGAACACATCCCAAGTCGGTGAATATTTATCCATGCTCAACAATTTATAAAATATCTTCCTGTTCTACCGCCGGTGATAACATATTGCTCATCAAATATTTTGTATTAAGGAAGGGTGAAAAATGGTGGATGCGTCGTTTAAAAAAAAAATTAAAAATTCAGCCTGCCTTGCTGGGTGTATTCTGTGAAATGTGGGCATTTTATTCATCATTACAATCTCATAGTTGAAGAGAAAAGGACACTCGGAAGTCTATAGAGGAAGATTGAAGAAAGTGTAAAAAATGGTGGATGCGCCACTTGAATTTTTTTTAATATAAAAATTTTGCCTTTCTTTCAGGGCTGAAATTTGTCGAATTTGGGCATTGTTTTCGTCATTACAATGTCTCATTTGAACAGATATAGACACCCGGAAGTCTATAGGGGAATATTTAAGAAAGTGTGAAAAATGGTGGATGCGTCGCTTAAAAAAAATTGTAAAAAATTCAGCCTGCCTTTGAAATTTGGGCATTTTATTCATCATTACAATCTCACAATTGAAGAGAAAAAGACACTCGGAAGTCTATAGAGGAAGATTGAAGAAAGTGTGAAAAATGCTAGACGCGTCACTTTAAAAAAAAATGTAAAAATTGAGGCTTTCTTTGAAGGCCGAAATTTGTCGAATTTGGGCATTGTTTTTGTGATTACAATATCACATTTGAACAGATATAGACACCCGGAAGTCTATAGGGGAATATTTAAGAAAGTGTGAAAAATGGTGGATGCGTCGCTTAAAAAAAATTGTAAAAAATTCAGCCTGCCTTTGAAATTTGGGCATTTTATTCATCATTACAATCTCACAATTGAAGAGAAAAAGACACTCGGAAGTCTATAGAGGAAGATTGAAGAAAGTGTGAAAAATGCTAGACGCGTCACTTTAAAAAAAAATGTAAAAATTGAGGCTTTCTTTGAAGGCCGAAATTTGTCGAATTTGGGCATTGTTTTTGTGATTACAATATCACATTTGAACAGATATAGACACCCGGAAGTCTATAGGGGAATATTTAAGAAAGTGTGAAAAATGGTGGATGCGTCGCTTAAAAAAAATTGTAAAAAATTCAGCCTGCCTTTGAGGGTGTATTCTGTGAAATTTGGGCATTTCATTCATCATTACAATCTTACAATTGAAGAGAGAAAGACACTCGGAAGTCTATAGAGGAAGATTGAAGAAAGTCTGAAAAATGGTGGATGCGCCACTTAATTTTTTTTTTTTTAATTCAGCATTGCTTTGAGAGCTGAAATTTGTCGAATTTCAATGTCACATTTGAACAGATATAGACACCCGGAAGTGTATAGCGGAATATTTAACAAAGTGTGAAAAATGGTGGATGCGTAGCTTAAAAAAAATGTAAAAAATTCAGCCTTTCTTTGCGGGTGTATTCTGTCAAATTTGGGCATTTTACTCATCATTACAATCTCACAATTGAAGAGAAAAAGACACTCGGAAGTCTATAGAGGAAGATTGAAGAAAGTGTAAAAAATGGTGGAAAAAAAAAGCAAAAATTCAGCCTTTCTTTGAGGGCCGAAATTTGTCGATTTTGGGCATTGTTTTCCTCATTACAATGTCACATTTGAACAGATATAGACACCCGGAAGTCTATAGGAGAATATTTAAGAAAGTGTGAAAAATGGTGGATGCATCGCTTAAAAAAATCGTAAAAAAATCAGCTTGCCTTTGAGGGTGTATTTTGTCAAATTTGGGCATTTTATTCATCATTACAATCTCACAATTGAAGAGAAAAAGACACTCGGAAGTCTAAAGAGGGAGATTGAAGAAAGTGTGAAAAATGATGGATGCGCCACTTGGAAAAAAAAAGTAAAAATTTAGCCTTTCTTTGAGGGCCGAAATTTGTCGAATTTGGGCATTGTTTTCCTCATTACAATGTCACATTTGAACAGATATAGACACCCGGAAGTCTATAGGGGAATATTTAAGAAAGTGTGAAAAATGGTGGATGCGTCGCTTAAAAAAAGTTGTAAAAAATTCAGCCTGCCTTTGAGGGTGCATTCTGTGAAATTTGGGCATTTTATTCATCATTACAATCTCACAATTGAAGAGAAAAAGACACTCGGAAGTCTATAGAGGAAGACTGAAGAAAGTGTAAAAAATGGTGGATGCGCCACTTAAATTTTTTTTATATAAAAATTTAACCTTTCTTTCAGGGCTGAAATTTGTCGAATTTGGGCATTGTTTTCGTTATTACAATGTCTCATTTGAACAGATATAGACACCCGGAAGTCTATAGGGGAATATTTAAGAAAGAGTGAAAAATGGTGGATGCGTCGCTTAAAAAAATTGTAAAAAATTCAGCCTGCCTTTGAAATTTGGGCATTTTATTCATCATTACAATCTCACAATTGAAGAGAAAAAGACACTCGGAAGTCTATAGAGGAAGATTGAAGAAAGTGTGAAAAATGCTAGACGCGTCACTTTAAAAAAAAATGTAAAAATTGAGGCTTTCTTTGAGGGCCGAAATTTGTCGAATTTGGGCATTGTTTTTGTGATTACAATATCACATTTGAACAGATATAGACACCCGGAAGTCTATAGGGGAATATTTAAGAAAGTGTGAAAAATGGTGGATGCGTCGCTTAAAAAAAATTGTAAAAAATTCAGCCTGCCTTTGAGGGTGTATTCTGTGAAATTTGGGCATTTCATTCATCATTACAATCTTACAATTGAAGAGAGAAAGACACTCGGAAGTCTATAGAGGAAGATTGAAGAAAGTGTGAAAAATGCTAGACGCGTCACTTTAAAAAAAAATGTAAAAATTGAGGCTTTCTTTGAAGGCCGAAATTTGTCGAATTTGGGCATTGTTTTTGTGATTACAATATCACATTTGAACAGATATAGACACCCGGAAGTCTATAGGGGAATATTTAAGAAAGTGTGAAAAATGGTGGATGCGTCGCTTAAAAAAATTGTAAAAAATTCAGCCTGCCTTTGAGGGTGTATTCTGTGAAATTTGGGCATTTCATTCATCATTACAATCTTACAATTGAAGAGAGAAAGACACTCGGAAGTCTATAGAGGAAGATTGAAGAAAGTCTGAAAAATGGTGGATGCGCCACTTAATTTTTTTTTTTTTTAATTCAGCATTGCTTTGAGAGCTGAAATTTGTCGAATTTCAATGTCACATTTGAACAGATATAGACACCCGGAAGTGTATAGCGGAATATTTAACAAAGTGTGAAAAATGGTGGATGCGTAGCTTAAAAAAAATTTAAAAAATTCAGCCTTTCTTTGCGGGTGTATTCTGTCAAATTTGGGCATTTTACTCATCATTACAATCTCACAATTGAAGAGAAAAAGACACTCGGAAGTCTATAGAGGAAGATTGAAGAAAGTGTAAAAAATGGTGGATGCGCCACTTGAAAAAAAAAGCAAAAATTCAGCCTTTCTTTGAGGGCCGAAATTTGTCGATTTTGGGCATTGTTTTCCTCATTACAATGTCACATTTGAACAGATATAGACACCCGGAAGTCTATAGGAGAATATTTAAGAAAGTGTGAAAAATGGTGGATGCGTCGCTTAAAAAAATCGTAAAAAAATCAGCTTGCCTTTGAGGGTGTAGTTTGTCAAATTTGGGCATTTTATTCATCATTACAATCTCACAATTGAAGAGAAAAAGACACTCGGAAGTCTAAAGAGGGAGATTGAAGAAAGTGTGAAAAATGATGGATGCGCCACTTGGAAAAAAAAAGTAAAAATTTTGCCTTTCTTTGAGGGCCGAAATTTGTCGAATTTGGGCATTGTTTTCCTCATTACAATGTCACATTTGAACAGATATAGACACCCGGAAGTCTATAGGGGAATATTTAAGAAAGTGTGAAAAATGGTGGATGCGTCGCTTAAAAAAAGTTGTAAAAAATTCAGCCTGCCTTTGAGGGTGCATTCTGTGAAATTTGGGCATTTTATTCATCATTACAATCTCACAATTGAAGAGAAAAAGACACTCGGAAGTCTATAGAGGAAGACTGAAGAAAGTGTAAAAAATGGTGGATGCGCCACTTAAATTTTTTTTATATAAAAATTTTACCTTTCTTTCAGGGCTGAAATTTGTCGAATTTGGGCATTGTTTTCGTTATTACAATGTCTCATTTGAACAGATATAGACACCCGGAAGTCTATAGGGGAATATTTAAGAAAGAGTGAAAAATGGTGGATGCGTCGCTTAAAAAAATTGTAAAAAATTCAGCCTGCCTTTGAAATTTGGGCATTTTATTCATCATTACAATCTCACAATTGAAGAGAAAAAGACACTCGGAAGTCTATAGAGGAAGATTGAAGAAAGTGTGAAAAATGCTAGACGCGTCACTTTAAAAAAAAATGTAAAAATTGAGGCTTTCTTTGAGGGCCGAAATTTGTCGAATTTGGGCATTGTTTTTGTGATTACAATATCACATTTGAACAGATATAGACACCCGGAAGTCTATAGGGGAATATTTAAGAAAGTGTGAAAAATGGTGGATGCGTCGCTTAAAAAAAATTGTAAAAAATTCAGCCTGCCTTTGAGGGTGTATTCTGTGAAATTTGGGCATTTCATTCATCATTACAATCTTACAATTGAAGAGAGAAAGACACTCGGAAGTCTATAGAGGAAGATTGAAGAAAGTGTGAAAAATGCTAGACGCGTCACTTTAAAAAAAAATGTAAAAATTGAGGCTTTCTTTGAAGGCCGAAATTTGTCGAATTTGGGCATTGTTTTTGTGATTACAATATCACATTTGAACAGATATAGACACCCGGAAGTCTATAGGGGAATATTTAAGAAAGTGTGAAAAATGGTGGATGCGTCGCTTAAAAAAATTGTAAAAAATTCAGCCTGCCTTTGAGGGTGTATTCTGTGAAATTTGGGCATTTCATTCATCATTACAATCTTACAATTGAAGAGAGAAAGACACTCGGAAGTCTATAGAGGAAGATTGAAGAAAGTCTGAAAAATGGTGGATGCGCCACTTAATTTTTTTTTTTTTTAATTCAGCATTGCTTTGAGAGCTGAAATTTGTCGAATTTCAATGTCACATTTGAACAGATATAGACACCCGGAAGTGTATAGCGGAATATTTAACAAAGTGTGAAAAATGGTGGATGCGTAGCTTAAAAAAAATTTAAAAAATTCAGCCTTTCTTTGCGGGTGTATTCTGTCAAATTTGGGCATTTTACTCATCATTACAATCTCACAATTGAAGAGAAAAAGACACTCGGAAGTCTATAGAGGAAGATTGAAGAAAGTGTAAAAAATGGTGGATGCGCCACTTGAAAAAAAAAGCAAAAATTCAGCCTTTCTTTGAGGGCCGAAATTTGTCGATTTTGGGCATTGTTTTCCTCATTACAATGTCACATTTGAACAGATATAGACACCCGGAAGTCTATAGGAGAATATTTAAGAAAGTGTGAAAAATGGTGGATGCGTCGCTTAAAAAAATCGTAAAAAAATCAGCTTGCCTTTGAGGGTGTATTTTGTCAAATTTGGGCATTTTATTCATCATTACAATCTCACAATTGAAGAGAAAAAGACACTCGGAAGTCTAAAGAGGGAGATTGAAGAAAGTGTGAAAAATGATGGATGCGCCACTTGGAAAAAAAAAGTAAAAATTTAGCCTTTCTTTGAGGGCCGAAATTTGTCGAATTTGGGCATTATTTTCCTCATTACAATGTCACATTTGAACAGATATAGACACCCGGAAGTCTATAGGGGAATATTTAAGAAAGTGTGAAAAATGGTGGATGCGTCGCTTAAAAAAAGTTGTAAAAAATTCAGCCTGCCTTTGAGGGTGCATTCTGTGAAATTTGGGCATTTTATTCATCATTACAATCTCACAATTGAAGAGAAAAAGACACTCGGAAGTCTATAGAGGAAGACTGAAGAAAGTGTAAAAAATGGTGGATGCGCCACTTAAATTTTTTTTATATAAAAATTTAACCTTTCTTTCAGGGCTGAAATTTGTCGAATTTGGGCATTGTTTTCGTTATTACAATGTCTCATTTGAACAGATATAGACACCCGGAAGTCTATAGGGGAATATTTAAGAAAGAGTGAAAAATGGTGGATGCGTCGCTTAAAAAAATTGTAAAAAATTCAGCCTGCCTTTGAAATTTGGGCATTTTATTCATCATTACAATCTCACAATTGAAGAGAAAAAGACACTCGGAAGTCTATAGAGGAAGATTGAAGAAAGTGTGAAAAATGCTAGACGCGTCACTTTAAAAAAAAATGTAAAAATTGAGGCTTTCTTTGAGGGCCGAAATTTGTCGAATTTGGGCATTGTTTTTGTGATTACAATATCACATTTGAACAGATATAGACACCCGGAAGTCTATAGGGGAATATTTAAGAAAGTGTGAAAAATGGTGGATGCGTCGCTTAAAAAAAATTGTAAAAAATTCAGCCTGCCTTTGAGGGTGTATTCTGTGAAATTTGGGCATTTCATTCATCATTACAATCTTACAATTGAAGAGAGAAAGACACTCGGAAGTCTATAGAGGAAGATTGAAGAAAGTCTGAAAAATGGTGGATGCGCCACTTAATTTTTTTTTTTTTATTCAGCATTGCTTTGAGAGCTGAAATTTGTCGAATTTCAATGTCACATTTGAACAGATATAGACACCCGGAAGTGTATAGCGGAATATTTAACAAAGTGTGAAAAATGGTGGATGCGTAGCTTAAAAAAAATCTAAAAAAAATTCAGCCTTTCTTTGCGGGTGTATTCTGTCAAATTTGGGCATTTTACTCATCATTACAATCTCACAATTGAAGAGAAAAAGACACTCGGAAGTCTATAGAGGAAGATTGAAGAAAGTGTGAAAAATGGTGGATGCGCCACTTGAAAAAAAAAAGTTAAAATTCAGCCTTTCTTTGAGGGCCGAAATTTGTCGATTTTGGGCATTGTTTTCCTCATTACAATGTCACATTTGAACAGATATAGACACCCGGAAGTCTATAGGAGAATATTTAAGAAAGTGTGAAAAATGGTGGATGCGTCGCTTAAAAAAATCGTAAAAAAATCAGCTTGCCTTTGAGGGTGTATTTTGTCAAATTTGGGCATTTTATTCATCATTACAATCTCACAATTGAAGAGAAAAAGACACTCGGAAGTCTAAAGAGGGAGATTGAAGAAAGTGTGAAAAATGATGGATGCGCCACTTAAATTTTTTTTATATAAAAATTTAACCTTTCTTTCAGGGCTGAAATTTGTCGAATTTGGGCATTGTTTTCGTCATTACAATATCTCATTTGAACAGATATAGACACCCGGAAGTCTATAGGGGAATATTTAAGAAAGAGTGAAAAATGGTGGATGCGTCGCTTAAAAAAAATTGTAAAAAATTCAGCCTGTCTTTGAGGATGCATTCTGTGAAATTTGGGCATTTTATTCATTATTACAATCTCACAATTGAAGAGAAAAAGACACTCGGAAGTCTATAGAGGAAGATTGAAGAAAGTGTAAAAAATGGTGGATGCGCCTCATGAATTTTTTTTTAATATAAAAATTTAGCCTTTCTTTCCGGGCTGAAATTTGTTGAATTTCGGCATTGTTTTCGTCATTACAATGTCACATTTGAACAGATATAGACACCCGGAAGTCTATAGAAGAATATTTAAGAAAGGGTGAAAAATGGTGGATGTGTCGTTTAATTTTTTTTTTTAAATTCTGCCTGTTTTTGAGGGTCTATTGAGTCAAATCTTGTATTTAAATGTTGACTGAATTACTAACATAAATTAACTTACTAACATCGGTAAAAATTACTTGATTCCAATTGTCACGGAACAAATTGGCCTACCCGTAGACTTCTTCTACTCCAGAGTTCCGTCAATTTCTCATCGTTTTTTGACTTTTAAAATGGTGTTTTTACTTGTCTGCATAATTTTCACAACTTCTCTGATGAATCATAATCCCTCATCTAATTATGCAATAATATGTGCTCTTTCCATTTTTTTAACTATGGTGATGTTTAATTTTTTTAAATCCGATGCACATACATCTAAACTAGCTGTACAACACATTAATGAACATAACTGTACCTCCTTTCAAACCCCGATCTGCTCCGTCCCGTACACAAACGACCATCCCTCTGGAATTTACAAACGTAACTAAAACTACTAGTCAACCATCGTTGGATGGCAGTTGGCCGCGCAGAGAGGGAAAAAGTGACGTCGCTGATAGAGAGGGACGCAGAATGCTATGCTGCCGTGAAAGTACCCTGAGCTCCGCATCAGGGGAGTGGCTTCGACCATTGCGCATCAACCCTCACATGCCATGCTAAGTTTGCCAAGTAATACAGAAGTGTATGGTACGGTTGCAAAGATAGAGGCAGTTAAAATATAATTTTGTTTTTAATTTTGGGATTTCAGTTTATTAATTTCCTAGGCGACAAAGTATGCCCCAAACTGCTAAACTGTGCAAAATATTCTAAATTGAAAAGCTCAAATTGTGATTTGCAAAGAACCTCTGAAAGCTCTTCTTTTTTTTTCAAATGTTCTGAAATCATTTCTGCTTAGTTCACTTAACTCACAATTCATGTCGCCTCCCGGGTTAGCTGTCTCATCAATTTAAGGTCGTGGTTTGTTTCTAACCAAAAGCATTTCAAGTTAATGTTAAAAATTTAGGTATAGTTCCTTCAAAACTTATCGTACGAGAGAAGAGAAGGCGCAAAAAAACTGGTTTTACTTGTGCACCACGTGCAGGTGAGACGGGCCAGTCTTCGATTTTTTGTTTTATTACACTTTTGGTCGAATATGCAGTTCTACACCTACACTTTAAGTCAATTATCGCCCAAATTAAGACTTACTAAAACAACGTTCAATAGCACTGCATAAATCGAAACTTTTACCGAAACTTTAATTTCTGGAGTACGTCTCTGTCGGCCAAATGCTCGCACGCGACGAAACCGGTGCGGATCGCCTAGCAGCTGCGTATCATGATTTAAAAAAATCTGTACAAACATCTTGTTTTTTACATTAACCTCTGTGTTGTACGCAGATAATTGAATGTTTTCCTGCACAATGTAAAGCAGGCACGCAACTTAATTTGAATATGTAATTTAATTAGAACTCCCGAGATATTCCCCAAATTTCACAAATTAATTACAGGCCATCATTATCCCGTCGAAAAACCCATTAGTTTGGGTCGATAAAATCGACGAAACAATTATTGTTATTATTCAATGGACGGCCGGGATTCAGCCGCAAAAACGCTGCATTTGAGATTAAATTTGAATTAATATCGCTTGTTGGGGATGGTGGGGACAAATGTGTCGTTATTAGTATAACGCCGTAGAAATAATTAAGACACTTGTTATTATCGCTTTCACGACAGAAATACATTATGTCGTGCTTACGCTTTGTAATCACGTCATTTTTCACTTCAAATTTACGTTACGTTACGTCATATTTACATCTGATCGTGGCAGTCACTCTCTTTGACCACCCCCGCAACGCGTGGGAAAATCGACTTTGTCTTCTTGATTAACTCTGTCGAAAAACTTTTCTCGGCAACAAGGTAATGCGATTTGTTTTAATCGGCGTGTTTCGGTTCTTGACAGTCCTTAAAGAAATATATTTTTAAGGGAAGCTGAAACGTTGCGATAAAATTTTGTACGTGTTTTTCCAAATTGACGTCTTCGTGTTATCGGAATTTATAACGCCGAATCCTAAAATATTGCCCGCTAGCAGATGGAAGACATTTTAATAAATCGTTTTCGGCGAAAATCTGATAAATATCAATATTTTTTTAATGGCTTCTGTTGGCTCGTGAAAGAATTCTTGCTCGGGTTTTATTGATTCACGCTCGGTTCGTTAGACATTAGAACGCCGACATTGTGATGCTGATTTGATTTTAATTTCGTGTTAACATTTGACCTTCTCTTCAACACTGGGGTAAGTTTGGGGCATCGGGTCAGTTATTTTAGTCATTTTTATTGAAACTGATGTAACGAGGACTAACTGAAAATTTAATGCTTGATTTCGTAAATATCGTTAACGTGTATAGAAATGTTATGCACATATAGATGATTCAATTACAGGTCAAAAAGTGTAGACAACTGAATTACCGAAAATTGGACGCTCGAATTTCAGTGGACACAATTTTTTGCGCTTGTACACTCTTCCTAAAATAATGCGAATAAAATCGCAATCTCCAACATCATTTGCTTTTTTCGCACTCGTCACAAACACAAAAACCTTCCAATTTGCTACTTAATCGCAACCTTTCCGTAAAAAATGCGAATCAGGATCCAGTACATTGTAAAACAATTCAGACCATTGATTTTTAATTGCTCGCAAACGCTTTCAATCCGTTAATCCAACCGCATCGCTCAGTCTCCGGGTTAGGCCTGCATAAAAGAGTAATTTTAACGATTCGAATTCAGTCTATTCAAGAGGGATTGGCGAATGGCAAACAATAATATAACAGACATCATGAATAGCATTGTTCTCAAACACTTTGCTATTTATGTAACAATATTCAGGATGGAATTATTCCCCGTTAATGAATTTGTACGTAATTGTTCGATTGTGAACTGGAGACGACCTCCAGCTACTACTTAGTGGAGTATGAAGACAGAAGTTCGACAATAGTTACATATGAAGATAGATCAGTCCTAAGTCAATTAATTTTGGTATTGTCATCACGTATGACTGGATCCCATTGTTGACTTTGCTGCAAAAGAATGATTGCCTTAAAAATTTCTTTTTCTCACTACTGACTGTTTCGCTTGTAAGTGGTGGAAACGCTTATTTCTCCCTCCAAAGTTAGGTGTGGGACGATCGTATGAAAAATGTTGTAATAAATTTGAGTTGAGTAATAAATAAATTAAAAAACATTTATAATCCCAAACTGGGTTTTAGTATTTGAGGTTTCGATGGTGAATGATTCTGATATTCGAGATTCGAAATATTTTGACACCCCCACAATTATTACAAAATTAAGAAATTGGTATTTTCGTAAGATTCGAAATTGTAACATTGGTAAATTCGAAACATACTAATTCGGCTTTTAAAGATATCTAAACGTCAAGATTCCAGAGATTTCTTCAATTTCCCCCCTAGGCTTACGGGTCTTTTTATCTGACGCAATGAACAAATTACACCCTCAAAGGCCGACTGAATTTTTCGCAATTCTTTTTCATGAGGCGCATCCAACATTTCCCACGTTTTCTTCTATTTTTCCCTCTTTTCTTAATAGTGTTTTTATGCGATTAAATCTGACATTTTAGTGATGAAGACAACGCCCAAATTGTACACGTAGCACCCACAAATCCCGACTTAATTTTTTACAATCTATTTTGGAGAAGCACATCCATCACTTCTTACACTTTCTTTAGTTTTCCGCCTAGGCTTCCGAGTGTCTTCATCTATTCAAATCTGACATTTTAATGATGAAAACAACCGCCAAATTCAACAAATTACGCCCTCAATGGCCGACAGATTTTTTTTATAATTTATCTTTCGAGAGGCGCCTCCATCATTTTCCGCCATTTCCTCAACTTTCTTCCCAGGCCTCTGGGTGTCTTTATCTGATCAAATATGACCTTCTAATAATGAAAATAGTGCCCAAAATCGGCAAATTACACCATCAAAGGTAGACTGAATTTTTCACAATTTTTCTTCAAGTTGCGCATACACCAATTTTCTCCATTTCTGCAATTTTCCACTTGAGGCTTCCTGCTATGTTTGCTTGACCAAACTTAACATTGTAATGATCATAGCAACGCCCAAATTCGAGCAGTTACCCCACTCTAAGCCGATTGATTTTTTTTACAATTTTACAATTTTTTCTTCAAGCGGCGCAATTACAATTTCTCACCTTTTCTTCGGTTTTCTCTTCAAGGCTTCCGGGTGTCTTTATTTGACCAAATCGTAATTATGAAAACAAGACCCACGTTCTACAAATTACACCCTCAAAGGCCGACTCATTTTTTTACATTTTATTTTCAAGAGGCGCATCCATCATTTTTCGCCATTTCTTCAACTTTCTTCCCAGGCCTCTGGGTGTCTTTATCTGATCAAATGTGACATTATAATAATGAAAATAGTGCCCAAAATCGGCAAATTACACCATCAAAAGTAGACTGAATTTTTCACAATTTTTCTTCAAGTAGCGCATACACCAATTTTGGCCATGTCTTCAATTTCCCACTTGAGGCTTCCTTCTATGTTTGCCTGACCAAACGTAACATTGTAATGATCATAACAACGCCCAAATTCGAGAAATTAGTCTACTCTAAGCCGATTGATTTTTTTTACAATTTTTCTTCAACCGGTGCAATTACAATTTCTCACCTTTTCTTCGGTTTTCTCCTCAAGGCTTCCAGGTGTCTTTATTTGATCAAATCGTAATTATGAAAACAAGATCCACGTTCCACAAATTACACCCTCAAAGGCCGACTCATTTTTTTACATTTTATTTTCAAGAGGCGCATCCACCATTTTCCGCCATTTCTTCAACTTTCTTCCCAGGCCTCTGGGTGTCTTTATCTGATCAAATGTGACATTATAATGATGAAAATAGTGCCCAAAATCGGCAAATTACACCATCAAAAGTAGACTGAATTTTTCACAATTTTTCTTCAAGTGGCGCATACACCAATTTTCGCCATGTCTTCAATTTCCCACTTGAGGCTTCCTTCTATGTTTGCCTGACCAAACGTAACATTGTAATGATCATAACAACGCCCAAATTCGAGAAATTAGTCTACTCTAAGCCGATTGATTTTTTTTACAATTTTTCTTCAACCGGTGCAATTACAATTTCTCACTTTTTCTTCGGTTTTCTCCTCAAGGCTTCCAGGTGTCTTTTTTTGATCAAATCGTAATTATGAAAACAAGACCCACATTCCACAAATTACACCCTCAAAGGCCGACTCAATTTTTTACATTTTATCTTCAAAAGACGCATCCACCATATCTCACCATTTCCACAACTTTCTCCCCAGGCATTTTGGGCGTCTTTATCTGATCAAATGTGACTTTGTAATGATAAAAATAGTGCCCAAAATCGGCAAATTACACCATGAAAGGCAGACTGAATTTTTCACAATTTTTCTTCAAGTGGCGCATACACCAATTTTCGCCATTTCTTCAATTTCCCACTTGAGGCTTCCTGCTATGTTTGCTTGACCAAACGTAACATTGTAATGTTCATAACAACGCCCAAATTCGAGAAATTACTCCACTCTAAGCCGATTGATTTTCAAGCGGAGCAATTACAATTTCTCACCTTTTCTTCGGTTTTCTCCTCAAGGCTTCCGGGTGTCTTTATTAGATCAAATCGTAATTGCGAAAACAAGACCCACGTTCTACAAATTACACCCTCAAAGGCCGACTCATTTTTTTACATTTTATTTTCAAGAGGCGCATCCACCATTTTCCGCCATTTCTTCAACTTTCTTCACAGGCCTCTGGGTGTCTTTGTCTGATCAAATGTGACATTCTAATAATGCAAATAGTGCCCAAAATCGGCAAATTACACCATAAAAAGTAGACTGAATTTTTCACAATTTTTCTTCAAGTGGCGCATACACCAATTTTCGCCATTTCTTCAATTTCCCACTTGAGGCTTCCTGCTATGTTTTCCTGACCAAACGTAACATTGTGATGATCATAACAACGCCCAAATTCGAGAAATTAATCTACTCTAAGCCGATTGATTTTTTTTACAATTTTTCTTCAACCGGCGCAATTACAATTTCTCACCTTTTCTTCGGTTTTCTCCTCAAGGCTTCCGTGTGTCTTTATTTGATCAAATCGTAATTATGAAAACAAGACCCACGTTCCACAAATTACACCCTCAAAGGCCGACTCAATTTTTTACATTTTATCTTCAAGAGGCGCAATTACCATTTCTCACCTTCTCTTCAGTTTTCTCCTCAAGGCTTTCGGGTGTCTTTATCTGATCAAATCGTAATTATGAAAACAAGACCCACGTTCCACAAATTACACCCTCAAAGGCCGACTAAATTTTTTACATTTTATCTTCAAGAGGCGCAACCACCTGATCTCACCATTTCCGCAACTTTCTCCCCAGGCATTTTGGGCGTCTTTATCTGATCAAATGTGACATTCTAATAATGAAAATAGTGCCCAAAATCGGCAAATTACACCATCAAAGGCAGGCTGAATTTTTCACAATTTTTCTTCAAGTTGCGCATACACCAATTTTCTCCATTTCTGCAATTTCCCACTTGAGGCTTCCTGCTATGTTTGCTTGACCAAACTTAACATTGTAATGATCATAACAACGCCCAAATTCGAGAAATTACTCCACTCTAAGCCGATTGATTTTTTTACAATTTTACAATTTTTCTTCAAGCGGCGCAATTACAATTTCTCACCTTTTCTTCGGTTTTCTCTTCAAGGCTTCCGGGTGTCTTTATTTGATCAAATCGTAATTATGAAAACAAGACCCACGTTCCACAAATTACACCCTCAAAGGCCGACTCATTTTTTTACATTTTATCTTCAAGAGGCGCATCCACCATTTTCCGCCATTTCCTCAACTGTCTTTTCAGGCCTGGGGGGTCTTTATCTGATCAAATGTGGCATTCTAATAATGAAAATAGTGCCCAAAATCGGCAAATTACACCATCAAAGGTAGACTGAATTTTTCACAATTTTTCTTCCAGTGGCGCATACACCAATTTTCGCCATTTCTTCAATTTCCCACTTGAGGCTTCCTGCTATGTTTTCCTGACCAAACGTAACATTGTGATGATCATAACAGCGCCCAAATTCGAGAAATTAATCTACTCTAAGCCGATTGATTTTTTTTACAATTTTTCTTCAACCGGCGCAATTACAATTTCTCACCTTTTCTTCGGTTTTCTCCTCGAGGCTTCCGTGTGTCTTTATTTGATCAAATCGTAATTATGAAAACAAGACCCACGTTCCACAAATTACACCCTCAAAGGCCGACTAAATTTTTTACATTTTATCTTCAAAAGACGCATCCACCATATCTCACCATTTCCGCAGCTTTCTCCCCAGGCATTTTGGGCGTCTTTATCTGATCAAATGTGACTTTGTAATGATTAAAATAGTGCTCAAAATCGGCAAATTACACCATGAAAGGCAGACTGAATTTTTCACAATTTTTCTTCAAGTGGCGCATACACCAATTTTCGCCATTTCTTCAATTTCCCACTTGAGGCTTCCTGCTATGTTTGCCTGACCAAACGTAACATTGTAATGATCATACCAACGCCCAAATTCGAGAAATTACTCCACTCTAAGCCGATTGATTTTCAAGCGGAGCAATTACAATTTCTCACCTTTTCTTCGGTTTTCTCCTCAAGGCTTCCGGGTGTCTTTATTAGATCAAATCGTAATTGCGAAAACAAGACCTACGTTCTACAAATTACACCCTCAAAGGCCGACTGAATTTTTCGCAATTCTTTTTCATGAGGCGCATCTACCATTTCCCACGTTTTCTTCTATTTTTTCCTCTAGGCTTAAGAGTGTTTTTATCCGATTAAATCTGACATTTTAGTGATGAAGACAACGCCCAAATTGTACACATAGCACCCACAAATCCCGACTGAATTTTTTACAATCTATTTTCGAGAAGCACATCCATCACTTCTTACCCTTTCTTTAGTTTTCCGCCTAGGCTTCCGAGTGTCTTCATCTATTCAAAGCTGACATTTTAATGATGAAAACAACCGCCAAATTCGACAAATTACGCCCTCAAAGGCCGACAGATTTTTTTAATAATTTATCTTTCGAGAGGCGCCTCCATCATTTTCCGCCATTTCCTCAACTTTCTTCCCAGGCCTCTGGGTGTCTTTATCTGATCAAATATGACATTGTAATAATGAAAATAGTGCCAAAAATAGGCAAATTACACCATCAAAGGTAGACTAAATTTTTCACAATTTTTCTTCAAGTTGCGCATACACCAATTTTCTCCATTTCTGCAATTTTCCACTTGAGGCTTCCTGCTATGTTTGCCTGACCAAACTTAACATTGTAATGATCATAACAACGCCCAAATTCGAGAAATTACCCCACTCTAAGCCGATTGATTTTTTTTACAATTTTACAATTTTTCTTCAAGCGGCGCAATTACAATTTCTCACCTTTTCTTCGGTTTTCTCCTCAAGGCTTCCGGGTGTCTTTATTAGATCAAATCGTAATTATGAAAACAAGACCCACGTTCTACAAATTACACCCTCAAAGGCCGACTCATTTTTTTACATTTTATTTTGAAGAGGCGCATCCACCATTTTTCGCCATTTCTTCAACTTTCTTCACAGGCCTCTGGATGTCTCTGTCTGATTAAATGTGACATTCTAATAATGAAAATAGTGCCCAAAATCGGCAAATTACACCATCAAAGGTAGACTGAATGTTTCACATTTTTTCTTCAAGTGGCGCATACACCAATTTTCGCCATTTCTTCATTTTCCTACTTGAGGCTTCCTGCTATGTTTGCCTGACCAAACGTAACATTGTAATGATCATAACAACGCCCAAATTCGAGAAATTACTCCACTCTAAGCCGATTGATTTTTTTTACAATTTTACAATTTTTCTTCAAGCGGCGCAATTACAATTTCTCACCTTTTCTTTGGTTTTCTCCTCAAGGCATCCGAGTGTCTTTATTAGATCAAATCGTAATTATGAAAACAATACCCACGTTCTACAAATTATAACCTCAAAGGCCGACTCATTTTTTTACATTTTATCTTCAAGAGGCGCATTCGCCATTTTCCGCCATTTCCTCGACTTTCTCCCTAGGGATTCTGGGCGTCTTTATCTGATCACATGTGACTTTGTAATGATAAAAATAGTGCTGAAAATCGGCAAATTACGCCATCAAAGGCAGACTGAATTTTTCACAATTTTTCTTCAAGTGGCGCGTCCACCAATTTTCGCCCTTTCTTCAATTTCCCCCTTTAGGCTTCCTGGTGTCTTTACCTGATGAAACGTAACATTGTGATGATCAAAACATCGCCCGAATTCGACAAATTTCTCCACTAATGGCCGATTGTTTTTTTTTACAATTCTACAATTTTTCTTCAAGAAGCGCAATTACCATTTCTCACCTTTTCTTCAGTTTTCTCCTTAAGGCTTCCGGTTGTTTTTATCTGATCAAATCGTAAGTATGAAAACAAGACCCACGTTCCACAAATTACACCCTCAAAGCCCGACTCCATTTTTTACATTTTATCTTTAAGACGCGCATCCACCATTTCCTCAACTTTCTCCCCAGGGATTCTGGGCGTCTTTATCTGATCACATGTGACTTTGTAATGATAAAAATAGTGCCGAAAATCGGCAAATTACGCCATCAAAGGCAGACCGAATTTTTCATAATTTTTCTTCAAGAGGCGCCTCCACCAATTTTCGCTCTTTCTTCAATTTCCCCCCTTAGGCTTCCTGGTGTCTTTACATGATGAAACGTAACATTGTACTGATCAAAACAACGGCCAAATTCGAAAAATTGCACCTTTAAGGGCCGACTGAATTTTTTACAATTTTTCTTCAAGTGGCGCATCTACCAATTCTCACCCTTTTTTTATTATTATCTCTCATTATTGATATATTTATTATGACATCTAAAATTACTAGCGTCATGGCGATATCATGAAAAAGTGTCTTCTGAATATTCAAATTAGACTAGCGCATCCACCATTTTGAGCCGTTATAATTATAGGTCTAAACTTATCTAAAATTGAATAGTTGTGCTGCTTTTTTAACTTTTTTTTAAATATCTTTCCGATCAATATTTGCATAATTCTAGCCGGTCAAAGTTGAAAATAACATTTCAATTCAATTAGAGAATATTTCTAATTCCGTAGCTCTAGAAATTTAGTTTAAAAAACTAGAAAAAATTCATTTCGAATTGATTTTATTAGGGACACAGACGTTGACATTTCAAATATAGTGTGCAGCTAATTACCTACATGTTTTTCCTGGAATTATATATAATAATAAATTATGATGGTTGACGATCAAAACCTACTGGATGTATATATCATATTCATGAAAATGTGAGTGCGTGAGTGAGTGAGTTGTCACAATTACGCCACATAGTTATACTCAGAAAGAAGCGCTCGTCTCATACCGCTCGAGTCTGGAGTGATTGTGAAGTGCGTTTACCTTAAATTAAATACTCGACTAGTCGACGTGACGTTACAATTCACTCACTGACGCACCCAGATGTTCAAGAATAGGGCCCATAGTACTGTCATACACGCTTTTTTCTTTATGGAAACCATGAAAATTTTATATTTTAATATAAACATCAAAAAAATTATTGGGCATCCAGGTAAGGCTGTCATGGAAATAAAAAAAGATAGGAAATTAACAAAAGAGGCAAATTTATTTACTTAAGAAATATTTAAAGGCTGCTTGTCAGGGCGCGAAATTTAAAATATTCCCTACAATAAAAGACAAGCAAGGACTAGAATTTACATACCAATACTATTTCCTCTTTCTTTATATTGTTCATTTTTATTTTTTAGTAATGAATTGTCTGTTCTAGTGAGAATTCTCAGTGTTGGTAACCTTAATTACGTAGTTCTGTGAAATCTATAGATTCAATCTATTAAAGGACGATTGTTAATAAAAACGGTTCGTTTATTACTAATGGGCCATAAAATAACCACAGCGTTATCTTAATTTCCGCACTTAATTTCTCAATTTGCACGAAATTTATTTCCGATTCACTCGAGCCACCAACTTAATGCCATACTTCGGCCCAGTTTTTAAATATTTATGAGAGCTTCCTTTTTCTGCAACAACACAGTTATATGAGACCATTAGAGAAGACACGCACGTACTAAGTATGGATTTATCGAGTACTTTTTCGTGGCGCATGATTTATTCATCCGTAATTACCATTGTACATCGACCGTTTTAATGAATCGATCACGATACACATTTTTTCCTCGTTTATGGAATATTAATATTAAGTGGGACGTTGCAAATTATTTTCAGAGTTGATGAATTGTGGATTTGACGAATTTCCATAGAGCCTACAAAATTGTTCTCCCGAAAGCTAAAAACTTTTCCTTGTCCGCCTTCAAAAATGGAAAACATTTCCAATAAATGTGTTGGTACCTAATTAACTCAAGAACCCTTGACGATTCTAATTTTAATTAGTGTTTCGGAAAGTTTAAAATCAAAACACCGAGTTAAAATGCGTCGGGAGCGGTGCTCAAACCTAATTAGTGAGCAGAAAGAGACGGATTTCATATTTTCTAATTTATAATTAATTTTCTTGGCAACTTGACCTAATACTTCCGCCATATTTTTAAATTAGTTCTCAGCGGTTAAGCTCGAGCCGCTGCCGCTTCCGGAATTGATCCGGAAAGAATTTACAAAGAGACATAAATATTAATAATTCGTTTTGATTTATTTATCAAGGATCTAACGTTAATGTGCACAGTCGTCAACCGAAATTGCATTGCCAACAAATAAATAATTGACCGGTTTTAGGTATTATTTTATAAGCCCAGATTACACAACGATAGCATAGTCATCATGAATATAAATATGGGCAGTTTGTTTTAGCGATTTCGGATTTAAGCATGCAATGCATGTGTAATAGAGTTAATTACTGTCAAGCTGTCAGTAATATTAACGGCAATCTCTTTGATAAGGTAAGCAATGAGGCCAGCATTTGCATTTTTATTCTCACTTCTTTGTCATCTTACCGATACAAATTTCTGTCCGTAATTCCGGAAACAAAGCGAGTAAGTTTTTATGCCCACTTTTCGTCCAAGTCCTATTTAAAATTTCAAAGTTTTATATTTATTCTACTCGACTGCAAGAAGTTTGAAGCTTAAAAAGAAAATCAATATTTGCGTATTTTAATACTCGTTTTCTAAGTTTCCAAGCAATCGCACTCAAACCTGTAAGTTGTCTACAGTTTTGGAACTTCCGGTTTGATACACACGGGGAGATTAAATACACATTATGGTTTTCATTACCAAGGAGCACGTTCGGGTTTCTTTGATACTGTGCTTTTGGATCTTGGGAAATGTGTTCAACTAGTAAGTTTGAAAACGTGTCCAGGAGGACTAATGAAGACTAAAAGAAGCAGAAATAACAGATGGAAATGAAGATAAATTTTGAGAATAAGAATTAACAAGAATGTCGAAAGAATGGGAACAATCAGGGAGTGAAGACTAAAAATAAAATAATTGATAGAAAAAATATATTTAAAATAGACTGACTACGGTGTATTAGAAAATCAGGAGAATAAACTGACAGAATAAGAAAAATGAAAAATCGTGAGACTGTGGGGAATTGGGAGAATCAAGACGGTGACCCAAATGAAGAAATTGTGCGAATATTTGAGGTTAAGTCACATTAGAACTGATTGAATTATAAATCCTTCAATTCCTCAACCTCTCAATCTCTCAATTTCCAACTTTCCAAATTAATTTTTTTATTTTCTCATTTGCTGAACCCGCTAGTCCCCCAATTTCTCCATTTATGACTTTTCCAATTCGAATTCTCAACCTCAATCCTCAATCTCTCAATTTCTCAATCTTTCAGTTCCTAAATTAACTAATACCATAATTTTTCCCTATATTCTGTGCAAATGTTCTATTTCTTGATATCTCAGTTTTTCAGTTTAGATTTTTGGTGTTCCCAATTTAGTAATTCCTCTAACTTTCAATTCTAAATTTCTCAAATTAACAATTTCTTAATCTCTTAATAACCCAATTTTTTATTTTGATAGTCTCAATTTCAAACGATCAAATCAATTTTTCAATTAATTAATTTCTCAATTTCTGAAACTACCAATTTCTCACTTTCTCAATATCTCAATTTCTCAATTTCTCAATTTCTCAATTTCTCAATTTCTCAATTTCTCAATTTCTCAATTTCTCAATTTCTCAATTTCTCAATTTCTCAATTTCTCAATTTCTCAATTTCTCAATTTCTCAATTTCTCAATTTCTCAATTTCTCAATTTCTCAATTTCTCAATTTCTCAATTTCTCAATTTCTCAATTTCTCAATTTCTGAACCTGCTAGTCCCCCAATTTCTCAATTTTCCAAATTTAATTCCTCAATTTCTCAATCTTTAAATCTCTAAATCGCTTAATTTTTCAATTTCTGAGACTACCAATTTCTCACTTTTCCAATTTCTCAATTTTTAAATTTTTTAATTTCTCAATTTCCCATTTTTTTTTTATTTCTTATTTTCCGAACCTGCTAGTCCCCCAATTTCCAAATTTTTCAATTTTCCAAATTTAATTCCTCAGTTTCTCAGTCCTTAAATATCTAATGCGCTTAATTTCTCAATTTCTGAAACAACCAATTTCTCACTTTCCCAGTTTCTCAATTTTCCAAATTTGATTCCTTAATTTCTCAATCTTCAAATCTCTAAATCGCTTAATTTCTCAGTTTCTGAAACTACCAACTTCTCACTTTCCAATTTTCTCGATTTCTAATTTTTTCTACTTCTCATTTTCTGAATCTGCTAGTCCCCCAATTTCTCAATTTCCCAAATTTAATTCCTCAATTTCTCAATCTCTCAATCTCTGAGTGTCTAAATGTCTCAATTCCTCAATCTTTCAGTTTCTTAATTACCTAATATTATAATTTTCCCCAATATTCTGTGCAAATTTACTATTTCTTAATACCTCTTTTTCAATTTAAATTTTTCGCTTTCCCAAATTAGTAATTCCTCTAATTTTCAATTCATGGGTCAATTTCTTATTTTGACAATATCTCAATTTCTCAAATTAACAATATTTTCATCTCTTTGTAACCCATTTCTTATTTTGATAGTTTTTCAATTTATCACTCTAGATCTCTCAATTTCTTAAAAACTTTCAATATCTCAATTAGTTAATTTCTCAATTTCAAACGATCAAATCAATTTCTCAATTAATAATGCAGATATTAAAAAAATGCAAAATATCAAATGAATGATTTAAAAAATATCAAATCGAAAATAGCTAAACGTCAAATTAACGAAATATCAAAATTATACTATAAAAATGAGATCATGAAAACGTGAAAAGCCCGAAATATTATACAGGATCTTCACAAATGATCCATACATCATGTTGCCTATGGAAAACAAAATTTACTGTCAAATTAATGCAACATGAAAATATCAAAATTTCAAACGAATAAAATATTATTTTATTGAAATGGGAAAATATCAAGTGGACGAAAAACACAATGCCAATATCACATTAATGAATTATCAAAATAACATCAGGAAAAGAACAAACTAAAGAAAGATAAAAAACATGAAGTTAACGAAATATCCTTTCACGAAATGGAAATTCAAATTTCAGAAACTAAATAATCGATTAATGGCAAAAATACACAATGGGCACAATACGCCCGCGGTGTGGTCTAGTGTCAGTGAGGGGAGCCAAAAATAAAATATCAAATTAAAAATAGCTGAACGTCAAATTAACGAAATATCAAAATTATACTATGTAAATAAGGAAATCATGAAAACGTGAAGTGCCCGACATATTATACAGGGTCTTCATAAATGATTCATACATCATCTTGCCTCTGGAAAACAAAATTTACTGTCAAATTAATACAACATGAAAATATCAAAATTTCAAACGAATATATCATCAATATTTCACACTAACGAAATATTATTTCATTGAGATGGCAAAATATCAAGTGGACGAAAAACACAATGACAATATCACATTAATGAATTATTATCAATATAACATATTAGCAAAAGAGCAAACAAAAGAAACAAAAAGCAATGAAGTTAACG
Organism: Diaperis boleti; assembly: GCA_963583935.1. Taxonomy (NCBI): domain Eukaryota; kingdom Metazoa; phylum Arthropoda; class Insecta; order Coleoptera; family Tenebrionidae; genus Diaperis; species Diaperis boleti. The sequence continues at coordinate 6,172,882 of OY757244.1, read as the reverse complement.
AAATATCGTTTCACGAAATGGAAACTCAAATTTCAAAAACTAAATAATCGATTAATGTAAAAAATACACAATGGGCACAATACGCCCGCGGTGTGGTCTAAGTGTCAGTGAGGGGAACCAAAAATAAAATATCAAATTAAAAATAGCTAAACGTCAGATTAACGAAATATCAAAATTATACTATGTAAATAAGGAAATCATGAAAACGTGAAGTGCCCGACATATTATACAGGGTCTTCATAAATGATTCATACATCATCTTGCCTCTGGAAAACAAAATTTACTGTCAAATTAATGCAACATGAAAATATCAAAATTTCAAACGAATATATCATCAATATTTCACACTAACGAAATATTATTTCATTGAGATGGCAAAATATCAAGTGGACGGAAAACACAATGACAATATCACATTAATGAATTATTATCAATATAAAATATTAGCAAAAGAGCAAACAAAAGATACAAAAAACAATGAAGTTAACGAAATATCGTTTCACGAAATGGAAACTCAAATTTGAAAAACTAAATAATCGATTAATGGAAAAAATACACAATGGGCACAATACACCCGCGGTGTGGTCTAAGTGTCAGTGAGGGGAGCCAAAAATAAAATATCAAATTAAAAATAGCTGAACGTCAAATTAACGAAATATCAAAATTATACTATGTAAATAAGGAAATCATGAAAACGTGAAGTGCCCGACATATTATACAGGGTCTTCATAAATGATTCATACATGATCTTGCCTCTGGAAAACAAAATTTACTGTCAAATTAATACAACATGAAAATATCAAAATTTCAAACGAATATATCATCAATATTTCACACTAACGAAATATTATTTCATTGATATAGCAAAATATCAGGTGGACGAAAAACACAATGACAATATCATATTAATGAATTATTATCAATATAATATATTAGCAAAAGAGCAAACAAAAGAGACAAAATAACAATGAAGTTAACGAAATATCGTTTCACGAAATGGAAACTCAAATTTGAAAAACTAAATAATCGATTAATGGAAAAAATACACAATGGGCACAATACACCCGCGGTGTGGTCTAAGTGTCAGTGAGGGGAGCCAAAAATAAAATATCAAATTAAAAATACCCAAACGGCAAATTAACGAAATATCAGAATTATACTATATCAATAAGAAAATCATGAAAACGTGAAATGTCCGAAATATTATACAAGGTCTTCATAAATGATTCATACATCATGTTGTCTCTGGAAAACAAAATTTACTGTCAACTTAATGCAACATGAAAATATCAAAATTTCAAACGAATATATCATCAATATTTCACACTAACGAAATATTATTTCATTGAGATGGCAAAATATCAAGTGGACGAAAAACACAATGACAATATCACATTAATGAATTATTATCAATATAAAATATTAGCAAAAGAGCAAACAAAAGAGAGAAAAAAACAATGAAGTTAACGAAATATCGTTTCACGAAATGGAAACTCAAATTTGAAAAACGAAATAATCGATTAATGGAAAAAATACACAATGGGCACAATACACCCGCGGTGTGGTCTAAGTGTCAGTGAGGGGAGCCAAAAATAAAATATCAAATTAAAAATAGCTGAACGTCAAATTAACGAAATATCAAAATTATACTTTGTAAATAAGGAAATCATGAAAACGTGAAGTGCCCGACATATTATACAGGGTCTTCATAAATGATTCATACATGATCTTGCCTCTGGAAAACAAAATTTACTGTCAAATTAATACAACATGAAAATATCAAAATTTCAAACGAATATATCAACTATATTTCACACTAACGAAATATTATTTCATTGAGATGGCGAAATGTCAAGTGGGCGAAAAACACAATGACAATATCACATTAATGAATTATTATCAATATAACATATTAGCAAAAGAGCAAACAAAAGAAACAAAAAGCAATGAAGTTAACGAAATATCGTTTCACGAAATGGAAACTCAAATTTCAAAAACTAAATAATCGATTAATGGAAAAAATACACAATGGGCACAATACACCGGCGGTGTGGTCTAAGTGTCAGTGAGGGGAGCCAAAAATAAAATATCAAATTAAAAATAGCTGAACGTCAAATTAACGAAATATCAAAATTATACTTTGTAAATAAGGAAATCATGAAAACGTGAAGTGCCCGACATATTATACAGGGTCTTCATAAATGATTCATACATGATCTTGCCTCTGGAAAACAAAATTTACTGTCAAATTAATACAACATGAAAATATCAAAATTTCAAACGAATATATCAACTATATTTCACACTAACGAAATATTATTTCATTGAGCTGGCGAAATGTCAAGTGGGCGAAAAACACAATGACAATATCACATTAATGAATTATTATCAATATAACATATTAGCAAAAGAGCAAACAAAAGAAACAAAAAGCAATGAAGTTAACGAAATATCGTTTCACGAAATGGAAACTCAAATTTCAAAAACTAAATAATCGATTAATGGAAAAAATACACAATGGGCACAATACACCGGCGGTGTGGTCTAAGTGTCAGTGAGGGGAGCCAAAAATAAAATATCAAATTAAAAATAGCTAAACGTCAGATTAACGAAATATCAAAATTATACTATGTAAATAAGGAAATCATGAAAACGTGAAATGTCCGAAATATTATACAAGGTCTTCATAAATGATTCATACATCATGTTGCCTCTGGAAAACAAAATTTACTGTCAAATTAATGCAACATGAAAATATCAAAATTTGAAACGAATATATCATCAATATTTCACACTAACGAAATATTATTTCATTGAGATAGCAAAATATCAAGTGGACGAAAAACACAATGACAATATCACATTAATGAATTATTATCAATATAAAATATTAGCAAAAGAGCAAACAAAAGAGACAAAAAAACAATGAAGTTAACGAAATATCGTTTATAATCTATTAATGGAAAAAATACATAATGCGCCAGCGGTGTGATCCAAGTGTCATTGAGGGGAGCCAAATGCCTCAGACCCCTCAACACCTAATCAATGGAAAAAATAAATTAAAAGTCAAAATTACGAAAAAAAAAATTAACGAAAAATCTAACTAAATATCAAATTATCAAAACAAAAACATCAAAATATAGCAAATTAACGAAATATCACGACTTGATAAAAGAAATGGTAGTTTTCGTAACTAGTGTTGCAAACGAGACATATCATGCGAGTGTGAGGTTTGACTGATGAGGAAGCTCACAAAAGCAATGATATTTTCACTTTCGAACGAGTTATGAACATTATTTTTTGGGCGACTACGAACATTATAGAGTTATATTATTAATTAACACTAACCAAAAGATGCAGCAGTTACCCCCAACAAACGTCAAATAAATTTTATTTTTATTTTTACAAAAAAAAATGTTAAATTAGAAGCTAACATTTGGCTTTACATTCCCCACTGAAATATCAGCTTTTACCCCCTTACAGGTTATCCGCATATCTCCATTTAAAATTTCGTGTAAATTCTACCAATATATATATATATATATATATATATATATATATATATATATATATATATATATATATATATATATATATATATATATATATATATATATATATATATATATATATATATATATATATTTGTTAATTCATTACTAACTATTACTTTGTAGTAGTTCTAGTGGTTTGTGATATAGACCCGGAAACACTGCGATATATTTCACATTGAGAACTGTGGTGATATGTCAAGTTTCGACAAGTAGGTATTGCTTTGTAGATATGGTTACTATCATATGCAGTCGTATTATAAATAAACCAGTAGTAAAATATCACATCAATGAAATATCAATATTAAAAAATAAATGAATATGTACCAAAATATCAGCCTGAGGATGTAGAAAAATCTCAAATTCACCAATCCTTCAATTACGAATTATTTAGTAAATTATTTTTAGTTTTTCGAACAGACACAATACAACAAAATCTCGTATTTCCTATAACGGATGTATTTGCGTGTTAAATAGTTAATGAGGAGATCCAAAATCAAACAGAAGGACTTTATGGATGCACCAGCGGGAGACCGGAGTAGCTATCCATTAGCTTGATACATTTTTCATGTATGTGTTAATTGCAGGCAGTTAAAAGCGCATCTATTTTTAGTTATTTATGCTTCAAAATGCCATCGTGCAAAACAAACAAAGTTTCTATTAAGTTTTCAAAATTCTCCAAGTTATTGACAAGTGCTAAGTGCGGTTATTTTTAGGAGTGTGGGATTGGCAGACGAGATGCGGCGGACGCTCTAAAATTTCAAGTAAAGACACCATTATCGATCAGGTGCACATGCAACGCCATATTATTATTTTGAATAATTTCGGTCGTAGCGCCGCCTAAGTAGCGGTTGAGGATTATGGTATCTGTAGTCTACACTAATTGTAAAAATTGCACGCGTCCTCGGTATAAAATTATGTTAAAATAAACACTGTTTATTTTTGTTTTCGTTTGAACTTGAAATTGAAATGGTTGGCTGTGGAATGAATTACGTGTTGCCTATTTAAAATTTGGCAGGCGTTGGCGAATAAAATAAAAGCCCTGTGTTGTCAATTGATGTCCAAATAGTACAGTTTTGAAGGAGTCTAATCCGCTCCCCTTCCTAATAGCCAGTTGAAAAGAAACCAAGAAACCTCACCGAACATCCGGCTACTCTTTGTACAACTTGTAGATAATTGCCACGTCCCGTTCTTCTGTTCAGACATCAATATGCCATAAAACATAAAATTGAAACAAACATGCTCGTCTGCTTCAATTCCTATTCAGAGCGCACACCACGTATCTATAAATGCAAATTGCAATAAAGGAATAAAAATGCGACATCGTTTGCTATATCACATGCTCGGAAATATATGCATCTGGAAGATCCTTTATTGTCTTTTTATGTCCATAATAGAGGAATTCATGGAACGGCACCGTAATAATTTTTATATCTCGTAAAAAAATGTCTCTTTGTTTCATTCGCCAACGTCCCGACTGTTATCAACCACCCGCTGCGACATGATAATCCCTTGTATATGTGCGGCCTATCTACTTTACTGGAGCCGTTACGTTAATTCCACCAGGAATAAATTAATTATGCAATTAGTTTATTATTCTCTAAACATTGAGTTATTAACGATGGCCAAGAGACTCCGTTCTCTGGATGGCTATAATGTTGGCCCAAACTGGCAGACTGGCAGGGAAGTTTTGTCAATTCAGAAAGTGTGAAACAAGGGGGAGCTTTTTAAAGTTTTGTGGTAATTGTGTTTACAAGGGTGTCGAGAAGTTATTTTTTAATTCGGGGTACCTTATTGGGGTTTGACAGGTTATTGTGATGAGTTGATAAATAAGTTTTCAGACTGCACCTGGTCACTTGTATGTGAAAGAATGTATGTCCCAAAATTCACTCCCATTATGTATTTTGAAATTTCCAGAAGCTCACCGTTAATACACAATAATAATAATTATTGTTTCTGTTCTATTTTTTATTTGTCTTTTACATATTTTATTCCCATTTTTCTCATTTTCCTTTATTCTTGATTCATTTTCATGTTTCATTATTTCTTTCTCTCATCTATGGATGCTGTTCAGGCTCCAACCCCTTCCACCCCAAAAGTGGGGGTGTAACACACACCCCAAAGGGGTGGGGGTGCGGCCACGCACCACTTTTAGTTTGTATTTGTTTATTTTACCCCCATCAGACTTTAATCCTGCCATCTCGTAGTTACTCAATCTGGTTACACTTTCATACATTTTCAATCTCTGGATATTTCAATACTAATATTTTTATTATTTGATCTTTTCATCCCTATTTAAATTTTTTCATTTGTTTTAATTCTCTCATCCTTTCCTCCATTAGTCCGTTCTATCCTTTTCATCCCATTTATTGTTTCCCACCTTTAACTCTTCCATTTTCATTCATCTCTTTTAGTCCTTTACTTGTAAATTTCTTTTACTTTTTATTCTATTTCATCCATCTTTTTATACTTTCAACCTTTTATTATTCCCTTGTTTTTTTCAATCTCTAAATATGTCGTTATTTCTTTTGTTATTTTAGTTCGTTTACAGGTATTCCCTTTAATTTTCAGTTTCCCTAATTTTCAGGTTCTCCGGAACTAGATCTTAATAAGTTTCCAGGTTTTCAGGTTTTTAGATCCCAGATTTTTACGTTTCCAGCCTGTCAGGTTTTCAGGCCTTACATTCTCACATTGTCAAGTTAATTTTCAGGTTTTTATGTTTTTAGATTCTCATGATCTCAGTTTCAGATTTTTTGAATCTCCGATTGTCACGTTTTCAGGCTGTCAGGGTCTCAGGCTTTAGTTTACAGGTTGTCAAGGTCATTCTCAGGTTATGGAATTCTCTGTGTTTAATTTTCAGGCTTTATTTAGTTTTATTCCTCTATTTCTCTTTCAATTAACAATGAAGTAAGCACTTCTAAAACTGTTTTGGCAACGGTAACTATATAAAAATTATTTCATAGAATTGCAGTTTCTTCGAAATCGGAGCTCCACATCTCTACTTCGTGCTGAGCAATATCTTCTTATTTCTTCAAATCAGAATGTTGTATTTTCGTGTTTTCTTATACGTCATCCTCGTCGTATTTTCCCTACTTTGATTTCTCTTTCCTCGTCTTCTTCATTGCCCTCTTTGTTTTCTATAACTATATTTTCTAAAAAAAAAAAAAATGGGAAGTGGTAAATTTAAAGTTTAAGAAATTGAGAGACCGAGAGAATGATGAGAAATTGGGAGAGTGACAGATTAAGAGATTAAGAGATTGAGAGACTGAGGGATTAAAAGATTGAGAGATTGAGGGATTGAGAGATTGAGAAACTGTTAATTCGAGAAATTGAGATATTGTCAAAATGAGAAATTGGGAGAGTGAAAGATTGAGAGATTGAGGGATTGAGAGATTGAGAAACTGTTAATTCGAGAAATTGAGATATTGTCAAATAGATAAATCGACACAAGAACTTATGATTGGAGGAATTGGAAAATTGGGAACGCAAAAAATCTAAATTGAAGGAATGAGAAATTAAGAAATAGAAAATTTGCACGGAGAATTGGAAAAAATTATGGTAAGAGTTAGGTAATTGAGAAATTAAGAAATTGAGAGGTTGAGAGATTAAGAGATTGAAAGATCAAGAGATTAGGAGATTGAGAGACTGAGATATTGAGAGACTGAGGGATTGAGCGTGAGAGACTGAGTGAAAGGCTGTGAGATTGAGAAACTGCTAATTCGACAAATTGAGAAATTGGGAGATTCAGATATTCAGAAAATTGAGAAATTTAGAAAATGGAAAATTGAGAAATTGGAGGACTAGCAGGTTCAGCAAATGAGAAAATAGAAAAATGAAAAAATGGGAAAATGACAAAATTGAAAGTTAAAGAAATTGAGAGACCGAGAGAATGAGAATTTGAAAAACTGTCAAAATGAGAAATTGGGAGATTGAGAGACTGAGGAACTGAGAGATTGAGAGATTGAGAGACTGAGAGATTGAGAGATTGGGAGATTAAGAGATTGAAAGATTTAGAGCTTGAGAGGTTGAGAGGTTGAGAGACTGAGAGATTGAGGGATTGAGAGACTGGGAGATTAAGAGATTGAGAGATTGAAAGATTAAAAGATTGAGAGACTGAGGGATTGAAAGATTGAGAGACTGGGAGATTAAGAGATTGAGAGATTGAAAGATTAAAAGATTGAGAGACTGAGGGATTGAAAGATTTTGAGATTTAGAGATTGACGGATTGAGATATTGAGAGATTCGGAGATTGAGAAATTGCTAATTCGAGAAATTGAGAAATTGAGAGATTCAGATATTCAGAGACAGAGATTGAGAGATCTAGGAATTGAAATTGGAAAATTGAGAAATCGAGAGATGGAGAAATTAAGAAATTGAGAAATTGGGGGACTAGCAAGTTTAGCAAATGAGAAAATAGAAAAATGAGAAATTGGAAAAATGAAAAATTGAAAGTTTAAGAAATTGAGAGACCGAAAGAATGAGAAATTCAAAAACTGTCAAAATGAGAAATTGGGAGATTGAGAGACTGAGGGATTGAGAGATTGGGAGACTGAGGGATTGAAAGTTTGAGAGTTTGAGAGATTGGGAGATTAGGAGATTAAGAGATTGAGAGATTGAGAGATTGAGAGATTGAGAGATTGAGAGATTGAGAGATTGAGAGATTGAGAGATTGAGAGATTGAGAGATTGAGAGATTGAGAGATTGAGAGACTGAGAGATTGGAAGATTGAGAGATTGGGAGATTATAGATATTTATGTACCAAGGGCATAATGAGGATGTTTATATTCGAGGGCAACAGTTTACAAATTCGAGGGCCTCCGGCCCGAGATCTTGTAAATTGCCCGAGATTTATAAACATCGAGTTATGCCCGTGGTGCATACAGCTTTTTATATTTCACTGCATTTGAATTTGTGAACATTTAAAAAAATATAAATTTTGAATTTGATTTTGCTAAATTTCCTCGTTTGCGGCGGCTTGTATCTATGAAGTTGTAAGCTCTCGTGAAACTGGAACGTCCGGCGAAAATAGAATTTTCGGTAAAACTGATGCCTCCAACCTGAATGCTTCTTCATTTAAACATAGTATAAGTTGTTCAATTAATGGATCTTCATTTACAAATTGTATTTTTAACTTTAAATAAATAATAATAACATTTAAAAATTTTGAGGGCATAATATGCGGGCATTATGATTTATAGGCCCTGGGGCATTATAGCCTAGTTAATATATCTGGTTGTCAAGGTATAAAAAACAAATAATGGTTTAGTGATATATATAGAGATTAAGAGATTGAGAGTCTGAGAGATTGAGAGACTGATGGATTGAGAAACTGTTAATTCGAGAAATTGAGAGATTCAGAAATTCAGAGACAGAAATCGTGGAATTGAAATCGGAAAATTGAGAAATTCAGAAATTGGGAAATTGAGAAATTGGGAAAATGAAAAATTGAAAGTTTAAGACATTGAGAAACCGAAAGAATGAGAAATTGGAAAACTGTCAAAATGAGAAATTGGGGGATTGGGAGACTGAGGGATTGAGAGTTTGAGAGATTGGGAGATTGAGAGATTGAGAGACTGAGAGATTGAGAGATTTGGAGATTAAGAGATTGTGAGACTGAGGAATTGAAAGTTTGAGAGTTTGAGAGATTGGGAGATTGGGGGATTAAGGGATTGAAAGACTCAGAGATTGGGAGATTGGGAGATTGGGAGATTGGGATATTAAGAGATTAAGAGATTGAAAGACTGAGGGATTGAGAAACTGCTAATTCGAGAAATTGAGAAATTGAGAGATTCAGATATTCAGAGACAGAAATCGAGAAATTGAAATCGGAAAATTGTGAAATTGAGAAATTGAGAAATTGGGAAATTGAGAAATTGGGGGACTAGCAAGTTCAGCAAATGAGAAAATAAAAAATTGAAAGTTTAAGAAATTGAGAGACCGAAAGAATGAGAAATTGAAAAACTGTCAAAATGAGAAATTGGGAGATTGAGAGACTGAGGGATTGAGAGATTGGGAGACTGAGGGATTGAAAGTTTGATAGTTTGAGAGATTGAGAGATTGGGAGACTGAGGGATTGAGAGATTGAGAGATTGAGAGATTGAGAGACTGAGAGGTTGGAAGATTGAGAGATTGGGAGATTAAGAGATTAAGAGATTGAGAGTCTGAGAGATTGAGAGACTGATGGATTGAGAAACTGTTAATTCGAGAAATTGAGACCGAAAGAATGAGAAATTGGAAAACTGTCAAAATGAGAAATTGGGAGATTGAGAGACTAAGGGATTGAGAGATTGAGAGATTGAGAGACTGAAAGATTGAGAGACTGAAAGATTGAGAGATTGAGAGATTGAGAGATTGAGAGATTAAGAGATTGGGAGATTAAGAGCTTGAGAGATTGGGAGATTAAGAGCTTGAGAGATTGAGACACTTAGGGATTGAGAGATTGAAAGATTGAGAGACTGAGGGATTGAGAGATTGAGAGATTGAGAGACTGAGAGATTGAGAGATTGAGAGATTGAGAGATTGAGAGATTGGGAGATTAAGAGATTGAGCGATTGACAGATTGAGAGATTAAGAGCTTGAGAGATTTAGAGACTGAGGGATTGAGAGATTCAAAGATTGAGAGACTGAGGGATTGAGAGATTGGGAGATCGAGAAATTGCTAATTCGAGAAATTGAGAAATTGAGAAATTGAGAAATTGAGAAATTGAGAAATTGAGAAATTGAGAAATTGAGAAATTGAAAAATTGAGAAATTGAGAAATTGAGAAATTGAGAAATTGAGAAATTGAGAAATTGAGAAATTGAGAAATTGAGAGATTCAGATATTCAGATAAAGAGATTGAGAAATTGAGAAATTGGGAGATTCAGATATTCAGAGAAAGAGATTGAGAAATCGAGGAATTGAAATTGGAAAATTGAGAGATTGAGAGATGGAGAAATTGGGAAATTGAGAAATTGGGGGACTAGCAGGTTCAGCAAATGAAAAAAGAGAAAAATGAGAAATTGGGAATTTGGGAAATTGAAAATTTAAGAAATTGAGAGACCGAGAGAATGAGAAACTGTCAAAATTAAGAGATTGAGAGATTGAGAGGCTGAGAAATTGAGAGATTGAGAGATTGATAATTTTTTTCCTTCCAGATATATTTCATTATTTTGTTCTCATAAATTCTGGACTTATTTTTTCTACATATGGTATATATTTTTAAGAAATTCTAATTTTCTTAATCCAATAGACAAGACATACAAAGGGGACTAAAAGAAAATGGAACATCGAAACAGAAATACAGGTTACTGCAAGTGAGCGGACGGCTGATGAACAAATACAACAAAGTTATTAACCAAAAATTATGACGTCACAATATCGGAGGTTGACGGTTGATTATGTTGGAAAGCATTCTACGGACTAAACCTTTTCTTCTTCTACCCACGTAGTCACGTTTCCCAACCATACCTTACCTTGCACCTCTTGGTGGAACAATGATTAAAAGTAGGAGTAGTAGTGTTGGTGTGCTAGTTTTATAATTATTGTATAATCAGTAGGACCAGAAATTTTTTCGTTGCAGGCAAATTATATGACCAGACTGGATGGCCTGAATATATTAGTAACATTAATGGTGAACCCCCATTAAAATTTCAAAATGCATTATTGCCATTCCCAAATTAATCGTTGTAACATTCAATACCCGAATGGCTTTTTGTAAACAATTTTCACGTCTACTCGATGCATATTTATTATTTATTTAAGCTAGACCAGACAATGGGGGCTTAAACAATATAGATGTTTTAGAGGAACAAACAGCGTTTTCAGAACGTAAGTATAAATTATGCAGAGATCGTAACTGTACATGTAAGTACTCGACTTAAACTTACGATGCACTAAACTACCAGAAAGACATTTATGTTATTGTTTGCGCCAATTTAGAAAAGCGGAAGCGATCCTTACTGCAAAATTTCGAGTTTTGATAATTATGTCTAATGATCCATATTTACTCAACTTGCTTTATCAAATTAAATGTATCTTGAAATCTTAAATGCCTCTTGGTCTATCCATCCAGTAGGCATCGAGCCTCAAAATGTAAATTTTGTTTTCCAGAGGCAGCATGATGTATGAATCATGAAGACCCGATATCTATATATTTAATCGTTGAACCAAATAAAACAGTCTTTACTTCACCGATTTTGATAATTGTTTTTTTAAATGAAAGAAATTGACAAGTCCTGAAGATTACTTTCCATTTTCAAAAATTTCACAGGTTCATTAATTATTTGCAAATCATTTTAGGGGAAAAGCGGTCCATTACAGTCATCGATTTAAATGAGCATGAATCGTTTTAAGTGAGAAGTTGGACAACTGTAGCTAAATATAGTGTGAAGGGTGTGAAATAGAGGACGAATAAAGCTGTGCAAAATACAATTCTTTTATCGCATAATTTTTCTTGCCGAAAAATTGGTTTACTAATTCCACAATATTTTCGTTTAACTGACCTGCGACTTTCTCAAAAAATCAATCGAAATGCGGAAGATTTATTGTTTAATAATCGAATGTATGAAACGGCTAATAATGAACAATGTGCCGTTATTGATCATATACTTTAAGAGGTTTTTCAACACAATACTGGTAGTAATGTCTTCTGTTTCGTACATTCGATGGTCTCTACATTAGCGAACAATTCAATCAGGAGCATTTTATACCGCACAATGAACAAGTCTTTACGCAAAACATTGTATATAAAGAAATTATTTCGAGTGACGGGCGATCACTAGTTTATATAATAATTCTAGGACAGCCAAGAGATACATTCACAGTATTTTTGCCGTCATTCTCATATTCTTTTTCGACGCTCCAGTCCCAAACTTTTCCTGAAAAACCGACTGCTTGTAGCTCTTTTGCTTCATTGGTGACATTTTTAATGAATTCCAAATGCGAATGACAGTGTTCCAACTAAATAGTGCATAAAGCACATTTTTCTTTGGCACCGTTTTTAGACGCTGAGTCGATATTCCACTCTTCCCGCCGATCTGTATTTACCGTCCCAGCAGTTCACCGCACGGGAGTGGAGTATATCTCTGCATAAAATGTCTGTGGAGTGTTGAGTCGATATATTTATAGGAAAGCATTCAATGGGATGCGGTTAAGGCACGGAGCAGGTATTCAATAATAAATAAAAAATAGCATCCGCCAAATGGGATTTTTCATAAAAACCGGCATAAATATTGGATTTTATACGGTTCCCTGAGAATTCAAAATGACGAGAATGTTTTGAAAAACTCACAAATATATAATTTATATATTCACCCCTGCTCGTGGCACACAATGGACGCATAAAATATGATTATAACCCATTGATATATGTCGGTGCCAGTTTATATTTTCCCTTTTCACCTCGGGGCGCTGCAGCGCCGAATTACTTATGAAGACCGCAAAACAGTAACCTTGAGACAAATGGTTGTTTCCGCTCTTTCGACCTGTGTTTACCCTCTTCTCAATTCTATCTGGCCCTTTGTTGCGGAGGGTCGTCCTCCCTGTAAAAAGATGTAAATGTCGAGCCGTTTTGTTAAAAGCTTCGCGCTGATTTTACTTTATGTTTTGTGTGGCCGACTATTGAATTGTCATAAGCACCGAAAAAGGGATAATTAATTCTATTAAAACGGCTTTGTCTGCGATCCACCCTTTGACCCACCAAATACACCGCCGCTCACGCGACGCCCCATTAAATCATCTCAATAATGCACGTTATCGTAATTTACACCCGGCGCAATTAAATGAATTATACACTAATAATTCCATTGTTAATAAAGGAAGACCCTTTGCTGCCCCTCGGGAGACACCGGTCTTCGAGGTTGCGGGGGCGATCGAGGCCGTTCGAGGACAAAAAAGTGCCGTGGGAAATAAGTTCGGTTAATTTAAGGTTATATAATGCATGATCATTTAGCAGCAGCAATATATTCAAAATAGCAATAAAAAACTAGATTTTAGGTACTGGTAAAAAAGCTTGCAATTTTCATGTGTTTTGGAAAGCTCTTTTGGAGCACATAACATTTGAAAAATTAAGTCATTATTTAAGACACTCTAATTTTTGACATTTGTCATCAAACAAGTTTAACAAGTGTCTGATAAATCTTCAAACGTAAAAATTCACAAAAATGCCTAATTTAATACTCTCAACGTGGCATTGGAGAAACAATTTTCGGACATAGCCCCCTTTGATTAATATTGTTTTCGATCACTCTGTACATATACAGTTGAGACGCTCTAGAGTTTGTATAGACTGTCAATATGTACAGTGGTAACTCGAAATGAAAGAGATCAAAGAAACAAAGTAGATTGAAGTGTTTACAGACAAGACCCTAAAAGGACGAGAAAAAGAAGTGAGAAGAAAGATACAAAAATACCAAAAGATAGCAAAAATACTAGAGGGGCTAAAGAAGTCAATACAATAGAAATACAAAAAAAAAGTTAAGAGAACAAGGAGACTAAAAAAATATTCAAAGAGACAAAGAAAGACATCAAGGAAACCTATAAGGGACCAAAGTGAAGAAAGAAATAAATAAAGGAGATATAAGAGACCAAATATACTAAAAACAAAAAAGTCAAACGCATAAAGCAAAAAACAAAAGAAATTAAGGGAATCTACATTTTTCTAAATTTGAAAAAATAAAAACTGGAAATTGTAAGCACGTGAAAGTCCGAGAAGCTGAAAATCTTAGAAATTGAAATACTAAGAAATTGAGGAATTGAGGAATGAGAGACTGACATTAAAAAAATGTCAAATTTTAAATTTGTAATAATTCCAACCGAGAAATTGACACAAGAATTGATGATTGGAGGAACTGTGAAATTGGGAACTCAAAACATCTAAACTGAAGAACTAAGAAATCAAGAAATAGAAAAGTTGCACAGAGTATTGGAAAAAATTATGGTATTAGGTAATTGAGAAACTGAGAGAATGAGGGATTGAGAGATTGAGGTATTAAGACATTAAGGAATTGAGAGATTTAAAGATTTAGAGATTGAGAGGTTGAGAAATTGAGGAATTAAAATTGGGAAATTGAGAAATTGAAAAATTGAGAAATTGAGAAATTGAGAAATTGAGAAATTGAGAAATTGAGAAATTGAGAAATTGAGAAATTGAGAAATTGAGAAATTGAGAAATTGAGAAATTGAGAAATTGAGAAATTGAGGAATTGAGAAAATGAGAAATTGGTAGTTTCAGAAATTGAGATTTTAAGTAATTGAGAAATTGATTTGATCGTTTGAAATTGAGAAATTAACTAATTGAGATATTGAGAGATGAATGAAGAATTGAAAAGCTATCAAAATAAGAAATTGTGTTATTGAGAGATTAAGAAATTGTTAATTTGAGAAATTGACATATTGTCAAAATGAGAAATTGGCGCATGAATTCAAAATTAGAGGAATTACTAAAATGGGAACGCGAAAAATCTAAATTGAAAAACTGAGATATCAAGAAATAGAAAATTTGCAGAGAATGAATATTGGGAAAAATTGTGGTATTAGGTAATTAAGAAACTGAAAGATTGATAAATTGAGAGATTGAGGAATTTAGGAATTGAAATTGGAAAACTGAGAAATGGAGAAATTGGAGAGTCCAAAGAGACTAGAGATAAAAGAAACAAACAGATCATTTTGAGACAAAACAAGCTATAAAGATTAAAATATTCAAAGAGACAAAAAAAAGACATCAAGGAAACCTATGAGGGACCAAAGTGACGAAAGATTCATCAGAGACCAATAAAACTACAGAGACTAAAGAAATAAATAAAAGGAGATATAAGAGACCAAATATACTAAAAACAAAAAAGTCAAACGCATAAAGCAAAAAA
This sequence comes from Diaperis boleti, assembly GCA_963583935.1. Lineage (NCBI taxonomy): Eukaryota > Metazoa > Arthropoda > Insecta > Coleoptera > Tenebrionidae > Diaperis > Diaperis boleti. The sequence goes on along the minus strand of OY757244.1, from coordinate 6,157,488 downwards.
CAAAAGAAATTAAGGGGATCTACATTTTTCTAAATTTGGAAAGATAAAAACTGGAAATTTTAAGCACGTGAAAGTCCGAGAAGCTGAAAATCTAAAATGAAAGATTCTGAGTATAATAGTAGCCTGAGAACTCAAGAACTTAAGAGCATGAGAATAAAAGAAGCTGAAAACATTAGAAATTGAAAGACTAAGAAATCGAGGAATTGAGAGACTGACATTAAAAAATTGTCAAATTGGAAATTTGTAATATTGCCAACTGAGAAATTGACACAAGAATTGATGATTGGAGGAATTATGAAATTGGGAACTCAAAACATCTAAACTGAAGAACTGAGAAAACAAGAAATAGAAAAGTTGCACAGGGTATTGGAAAAATTATGGTATTAGGTAATTGAGAAACGGGGGGGGGGGGAGAGAATGAGGGATTGAGAGATTGAGGAATTAAGACATTAAGGAATTGAGAGATTGAGAAATTGAAAGATTTAGAGATTGAGAGGTTGAGAAATTGAGGAATTAAAATTGGGAAATTTGGAAATTGAGAAATTGAGAAATTGAGAAACTGAGAAATTGAGAAATTGAGAAATTGAGAAATTGAGAAATTGAGAAATTGAGAAATTGAGAAATTGAGAAATTGAGAAATTGAGAAATTGAGAAATTGAGAAATTGAGAAATTGAGAAATTGAGAAATTGAGAAATTGAGAAATTGAGAAATTGAGCAATTGAGAAATTGAGCAATTGAGCAATTGAGAAATTGAGCAATTGAGCAATTGAGAAATTGATCAATTGATCAATTGAGCAATTGAGAAATTGAGAAATTGAGAAATTGGGAAATTGGGAAAATGAGAAATTGGTAGTTTTAGAAATTCAGATTTTAGTTAATTGAGAAATTGATTTGATCGTTTGAAATTGAGAAATTAACTAATTGAGATATTGAGAGATCTAGCGAATGAAGAATTGAAAAGCTATCAAAATAAGAAATTGCGTTATTGAGAGATTAAGAAATTATTAATTTGAGAAATTGAGATATTGTCAAAATGAGAAATTGGCGCATGAATTCAAAATTAGAGAATTACTAAATTGGAAACGCGAAAAATCTAAATTGAAAAACTGAGATTTCAAGAAATAGAAAATTTGCAGAGAATGAATATTGGGAAAAATTGTGGTATTAGGTAATTAAGAAACTGAAAGATTGAGAAATTGAGAGATTGAGAAATTTAGGAATTGAAATTGGCAAATTGGGAAATTGGGGTTTCAGCAAATGCGAAAATTATGAGAAATTGGGAAAGTGGAAAATTGAAAGTTTAAGAAATTGAGAGATCGAAAGAATGAAAAATTGAAAAACTCATCTAATGAGAAATTGGGAGGTTGAGAGATTAATATTTCTTTGGACTGATTTTGAGATCTTGATATTTTCTTAATTTGATATTTCGATATTTCATCAATTAGATCTGTTATTTTTTCACGTTTTCCTTTTTGTCAATTTGATAAATCTGTAATTTTGGTCTTTTGTTATACTGATATTCCCATGATTTCACGTTTGGTTACTTGACTAATTTTTGGTTTTATATAATTGCTTTATTTTGATATTCTATCCATTTCATAATAAAAGCTTTTAGAATCCTCACATCTGATACCCTGCACGTCAATTTGTTTGCTTGCATCTCTACACGCCCGTTTTAAAGAGTTCAACGAGCCGGCATTTTCAATTAAAAAGTAGTGCAGAGAAACAGCAGAATTATTCCTTCTTACGATGTTAACAAAAGTGCCATTTATTATTCGACGACAATGAGGTCTCATTTTTCATATCGGTGTTTTGCTTTTCATGCTGAAAGCTTTGAAAATACTAATTGCGATCGTAGAGGAGCATTGCGGTTGACGATCCAAGAATCTGCACTGTTTGCGACTCAAACTGCATTGGTCTGGCAAATTGGTTTCCCGGTTAGGTTGCTTAAATTAATTAATACTTTGAGCCAATGCGAAAATATCAAACGGACATCCGTAGTAATCTCGCAATATATAAATCTGCCCCATTCCGTTCGATTCCAAGAATTCCGCGGTTGAAGGCCACGATTTTCCCGGGAACCATCTCGTAGATTGAATCAACGGAAAATTCCATTCTTGCTATGTGTCTCTTTGCATCGCCATTCCTAGCGCGGAACCTATCACCGCTGTGGCAAAATTGCAGGTGTAGATCCCTTGGAACTCGTTTCCTAAAGAGATAAAGCGATAGCTGAATATGTAGACCTGTTAGAAAATTGACAAAAAAGCAAGGACGTAAATTTTGTTTGGAGGTAACGGGGGTGATCCCGGTGGAAGTTAAAGTTCAGGGAAACGACGCAATAGAACGGTGTTAATAATTCGGAGTGAAAGCTTGGGAAAAGGGTCTTTTAGTAATATTTGCATACGGTTTATAACAATATCTGTAGCTATTTATAAAATATTAAATATTTTCACCAAAGAAGACGAATCCAGCGTTTAAAATGCAAAACCTGCTCAATTTATTTACATGTCACTGGCAATTGAAAATTCCCTGTTAGGAATACTTTAGAAGCTATTTTTCAGTTGCGATGCATCTGGCATGGCTGATATAAAAATCTCTATGCACATTTTAGCTTTACGGTCCGAGACCACTCTAACACTTCAGGAATTGGATTGAAAAAAAAACAACGACATTTTTACGTCGCAAGGTAAAGCTGGTCATCTACTCGTGGCAAAGGAAAACGGTCCCTGATAGTTTTAGCAATTAACTCTCGGTAGTCAACACACATTCGGTCAGCACACATTTTTCTTTCTGACAAGCAGGATCGGCCGCGAATACGGAAAGTCTGACTTACGTAGTATTCCACAGCTTAACAAATCGCCACCGGCCTCTCAACCGCCGGAATCTACGTAATTATTTTATTTTAATCCAGATCCCACACAAAAGCCGTAAAGCTTTCAGAAACGCCGATAGTGAGCGCTAGTCGGGAATCACTTTAAACGATCGTTATAAATTTATAATGATCCAACGAGCAAAACAGGACTCTCCGGAAAGAGACCAAAACATAAAAAGTTATGACACGGCTGGAGACACAAAGGGACGGCGGAGAAACGACAAAGATGGGATGGTACGTGTATTAGCTAAGCCTTCCAGATATTTATAGCAGCTATTTGCGAGATGTGAAGCCGGCCAGTGTGCAAGCTCTATTTACTATTTATCTGTCCCGGTGGTGCCATTTGACTTTATCAAGATGGCGGATCTCACTATCATATACACGCTTGTACAGAGCGATTCCAACAACCGTCTCGGTCTTATAAGCTTATATGTCATTCTGATTGGGGCATAAAAGAAAACATTGAAAGACCAAACCGGTTTCCCTATTCATAGAAATGAGATTTTATCGCGCGGGGGTTGATACGCGATCAACCCCTCTAAATTAAAGATGAGATTTTGATAGGGATGACGTGCTGCATGAGCCGCGCGATGGCGGTCTTTGTGCTGCAGCTAACGTTCCATCCATTCATACGGAACAGTGTTTTGATGCAGGCAAATTGAGATGCACTTTTGGTCTATTACCTGATGGCAGTCGATTCTTGGATAAAATTCAGATTTCAAATATTTTCTCTGCGGGATATAAATTATTTCTAGTTTTAAAGTTTGAATCGGTTCTTAATGGCTACAGATTGAAACTCGCTTCCGAAAAAAGTTACATTTCAAAACTAAATATTTTTCCGCCGTGCATTTTTAAATCTCGGATATCCGACGCCGAGCTGCTTCTACTGGAAACACGATGTAATTTTTTAATAAACCCTAACCGGTCTCATCAATTTTTCATTAAGGGATAATAACTCACTTGGCAAGTTTTTATTAGATTATGTCATTGAGTAGACGGGCCGTAATCAGTTTAAGAACTTGGTAGAGCGAGCTTTGATTATTCCTATGATATAGGCGGGACAGAAACTGGTGTTGGGAGAGATACACGTTTTTGTAATACGTAATACGGGTGATTTTCGAATCACAAAATCTGGTCACATCTAAATTAGTAATTGTTGCTTGTTTTAGGGTGGATGAGCAAGCGTTAGGTAATTATTGACTGGCAGTAAATTTGAAATAATAAAATTGGGACTAATAAACCTCAGAACCTTTACAAACTGGGAAGGGCTATAGGGTTTCCTTCATAGTTTCCCATCGCTTGCTTTTTGTTGGCCTCCCTTTTGATTTTCTTGTATTCTGGTCCGCTCCATACAATTTTCGTAACTGTCTCATGTCTCACATTCATATAACGCTGTCTGTCTTATTTTGGTCCAGGAGATGTGTAGTTTTTAGTATTTAGAGTAGAAATTAACAAAGTTAGTGAGCGTGATACGTCAGCACCGGCCCAGTCATAAAAGTGGTGCCAGTCTAGCGGCAACACGCCTCTTGACCATCTAGAGGTTAAATGTGAAAGGAACAGTTCTCGCCACCTGGGACCTACCCCGAGAATTTCCCGCCAATTTATTTGAAATGGGAGGTCGGAGGGCGGAGCTATTTCGGCAACGAAATAGAAAGCTAAAGCTCAGCTGCCATCGCCGAGGCGTTGGTAGATCGTCTCATTACCTCCGGAAGGCTTTTCTTAGTCTCGCGGTGCCCTGGTTCCCACTCAAGGTTACTTCGCGGCCCGTGAATATTATGGGTTTAGTCGTGACACTGTTAGCACGCAAGCTTGAAAGTTCCAAAGCTATATATTTTTTGTTTGATCCTGATGTTTTCTATGGATACTCCGTCTGTTTTTTTCTTATTTTCCATTTTTTTTTTAATTTTTTTTTCTTCTTCTTCCAATTCATCATTCAATAATAATTTATAAATAGCTGCTATAAATATCTGGAAAGCTTAGCTAATACACGTACCATCCCATCTTTGTCACTTCTCCCCCGTCCCCTTGTGTCTCTAGCCGTGCCATAACTTTTTATGTTTTGGTCTCTTCCCGGATAGTCTTGTTTTGCTCGTTGAATCATTACTAATTACGCACATTCGCTTCTGGACAAGTGTTGTTCAACCTTATCGGTTATCTTATTCATCTTATCTGGAGCGTGATGTCGTATGAGGACCCGATTCTACTTGTCTGAAAGAAAAATGGCATTCACCGAATGTGTGTTGACTACCGAGAGTTAATTGCTAAAACCATCAAGGACCGTTTTCCTTTGTCACGAGTAGACGACCACATGGTAAAACTGAAAGATGCTCAATTCTTTACGTCACTGGATCTGTCAAGCGGATATTACCCATGGCTGCTGATTCGATCAGCAAGAACGCTTTTGTAACCCCTGACGGGCAGTATGACTGGATGCGTACGCCTTTTAGGTGTCCCAGAAAACAAGGTTTTAGGACCACTAACGTTTCATACTGCATTTACCAATATAGATGACATTGTTTTGCCCTCTACTGTTTTCCAAAGTGGTCTAGGTGTCTTGAGGTCTGTTCTTAAGGTGTTAAGTAAAGCTGGTCCGACGTTGAAGTTAAGCAAATGTTGCCTCTTCCAAAAAGAGATTGAGTATCTGGGTAATGAAAGTGGTACAAATGATACTACGTGAGTCAGACTCGCCGTATTTGAGCCCGATCGTACTTGTCCGAAAAAAGATTGGCATTCACCGAATGTGCGTTGACTACCGAGAGTTAATTGCTAAAACCATCAAGGACCGTTTTCCTTTGCCACGAGTAGACGACCACATGGTAAAACTGAAAGATGCTCAATTCTTTACGTCACTGGATCTGTCAAGCGGATATTGCCCATGGCTGCTGATTCTATCAGAAAGAACGCTTTTGTAACCCCTGACGGGCAGTATGACTAGATGCGTACGCCTTTTGGGTGTCCCAGAAAACTAGGTTTTAGGACCACTGAGCTTTTATACTGCATTTACCAATATAGATGATATTGTTTTGCCTTCTACTGTTTTCCAAAGTATTCTAGGTGTCTTGAGGTCTGTTCTTAAGGTGTTAAGTAAAGCTGGTCCAACGTTGAAGTTAAGCAAATGTTGCCTCTTTCAAAAAGAGAAATACTATTTGGATAATGAAAGTGATACAAATGATACTACGTGAGTCAGACTCGCCGTATTCGAGCCGGATCCTACTTGTCCGAAAGAAAAATGGCACTCACCGAATGTGTGTTGACTACCGAGAGTTAGTCGCTAAAACCATTAAGGACAACAAGGTTTTAGGACCACTGAGGTTTCATACTGCATTTACAAATATAGATGATATTGTTTTGCCCTTTGCTGTTTTCCAAAGTGGTTCAGGTGTCTTGAGATCTGTCCTTAATCTGTTAAGTAGAGCTGGTCCGACGTTGAAGTTAAGCAAATGTTAAAAGAGATTCGAGTATTTGGGTAATGAAAGTGGTACAAGTTAACTTAAAAAAAAGATAACCGACTTCAAAAAGTGAAAAATAATTTAATACATGTTGGTTATTACATGTGCCACCTAATCATCTGTTTGAAGTCGGTGCAAAGCCAAATAGGTAGTAGATAGATAGGCTGCCCGCTCTATCCACATCGGAAGTCTCGTGAGCGTGGGTGTGGGGCTCCTGCTTAGCAAAATAACCCGAACGGCAGACGCCGTTGACGGTCGTCTCGCATGATATCGAATTTTTTATGCGTTATAACGTTGTTGACTTTTTGAAGTCGGTTCTCTTTTTTTAAGTTAATTTTTTTATGGCTTATAGTTTCCATAGTTTTATATTACCTATTCTTAATTTACAAGGTGCTGAGAATTAATTTGCTTCTTTGTTGTTATTTTTGCGGCTCGAGTTTCGCAATATAATATCACTGTCCAGATCCATGTCACCACTTGGAACACCATTAACAAGGCACCGTCCATTTGCGTGCATTTATGGGTTAGCATACCGTTAGCATAAACGCGGGTGATTAATTATTATGCGTCGTTGTTATGGTTACTATAAATGTTTTTCTTATTCGCTCAAAATACCAGTGAAATATGAAAGTGTGCTTCTGTGATGCTTCTGAAAATTTTTTTATATAATCGTAAACAAGCAAAAGTTTTGCGCAAGAGATTCTAGGTTGGGAACCGCCGCTCTAGTTAATACGCGCTTGTTTACAATGGTAAAGAGCATATCTGCATATTTGCTATAGATTTTAAAACGACCCATTCAAAACAATGTAAACATAAATAATCAGACAAGTATTTGCATAATAAAGGTACACTCAAATCCACAATAAACATTATTCGTGATGTAACAGGAAGATTTGTTTGCTTGTTCAACATCATAGTTTGATCACTCTAATTTTCCGTTTGTATTATTATGTGCGTTTGTTGTCATTATGGTGTGATTGGTTATTATTAATGTTGTTTTTTTTTCAGGTGAGTCGTTAGTATACCAAATCCAATAGCCGCATTCCTAATATTTGGTAAGTTTGGTAAGAATTTAAGGTTTTCTTCGGTCCTTGCTTTCATAAACTTGTAGACATCTTTCAGCATTACAAATTAGCATTTGTAACAAGGATTCCTCCTTAATGAACCGTTTACCGCAGACACTAAGCTCGAACTCGGTTCTATTGAAGTTGGAACTTCCCGATCATATCTGTAATTTCCACTGTTTATTCTTCTGCACAACTCTGATTTTTAACTTCGTGAACCCTTTATATTTATGTTCCGTGACAGTCGAAAGCTTTAACTCCTTTACTCAGTCAAGTTCCGTCTTATTAAGTTATTAACCGTCGAAGTGATCACGACATTATTATGTGTGGAGTTTGAAAGTTCCTCGTTTGCAGCGAGAAAAAGCGGAATGCAAATTAGCTGTCGTTACTCCCACGCGAAGAAAGCACGATGAAGTTGTGAGGACTGAACTAGCTGTTCAATAAAGTTAGGAGTATTGTAGGTTAATAGGGCCCTTAATTGGAAACCGGGGGAACTTGTTACCCCAGTCTAGCTCAGTTATTAAAACAATATTGGGGAATTTTGATAGCCCAGTGTCCAAATAAAATTTAGAGGAACTGCAAGAACCTTTTTTGCTAGTGCGCTCGACTCGGCTGCTTTTCGCCGCCGGTTTTTATTGCCCTAATATTTTACGTGGGTGAAAGTAGACACCCTGTATAGATCCATAACCGCTCACAGTGAAACCGTAAAAATAAATAACTGATATCCCGATCTCTTTTCCAGCAGCTCTAAAAATTCCAATCGATAATTTAATACTATTTCACTTATGATACCGCCCCAAATCCGAACTTTGAAGTGGCACACATATTTTTCTTATCTCCTAATAAATTCCGCCACCCTCTCCGTCCGTCCATACCGAATTTAAGGGCGAACGCTTTCATTACGTGCGGTTACATCGTCAATTTTACCGTTTCATCCCTGCTCTCCAAATATGTCTCTTTCGCGGATTATCGCCTCCACGCTTCCAGATGAACGATAGAAACGGCGCAAAACATTGTTGGCTAAGTTCCTCCCGCTTTCGGAAGCCGAATCTCTTTAATGAACTCGATAAATATTAGCGAAAGTGTGGCGCGAGGCGTTCGAATACAAAGAAACGAAATTGTCTCATTAAATTCGAAATTATGAAATAAATTACTGAACACGAGCCGTTTTTACTCCAATAAAAATACCCGTCATTTACGTCTTCCTCCGCGTTTTATAAAACGACGCTGGAAATGATTTAAGAAAAAGTAGGTACGGCAGCTGCTTAGCTCTCAAGTAGAACATTTATTACGGGGTTTTTATTATTTTGCGGATTATTCGCGAGGGCGTTCCGGACGAAATATTCGACCGAATTGCGGCAAAAATAAGCTCGAAGGTCATGCGGTTTAGTTGTGGTAATCAACAGGGAAATATGCATGAAGAGGAAACGAAAAGCAATTGACGACATAATTTAATCACATATCTAGTGGGATAGACAACACAATATAAAATCGACCTGAAATAAAAAAAATGTGTTTATAAAAAAGGTAAAATTGTATAATATAATATTAAACAATCTAAACATTATTATTGAACGCACGAAAAATCATATCATGTATAATTTGAATGATAAGCCCAATTAACATAATATCAATAATTCCCCCATTATGTTTGTTGTTTGTTTGTCAAATTTCTCAGAAAGTAATTTTTTTAAATTTCCCAGATTTTGCTGTTCCCCTAGTTACCGTTTTTCATCCCAGGTTTCCCGGCCCCTCTCTTAAGATTATAGGATTCTCAGTATCTCAAATGATTTATTGCCTCTGGTTCTCCCATCACTTAAGATTTCGTCTTTTCTCACCCTATCAAGTTTTCAAACCGTTTACTTCCTCAAGTTACTCAGCAAGGCATTTTTGTAAATTTCTCAGGTTTTTTAGATCCTTTAATTACGTAATCTCTTTTGATTTTAATTACTTCCACATCCCGGGTTTCCAGTTTTCCAGATTTCTCATCCCCGGTTTCCTGCAACGCTTATAGCATTCTCAGTATCCCAAGTGATGCAATCCCTACAAAAAAAATTTTTTCTCATTTTTCAGACTGTCAATTTCTCAGTTTCTCCATCTCCCTCGGTTTTCCAAGTTTTCCAAGATTCCTCAATTTCTTAAGTTCATTGTATTCTCAGCATCTCAACCGTTTAGTCCCTAAAGTTTTTCAACAATTCATTCTTCCCAGGTTTCTAGTTTCTCAGGTGCCTAGGGTTCCTCCGACTCTTGTGATTTTACTTTTTTCCTTTCTCACCTTTTCAAGTTTCCAGGTTTATCAGGTTTCCCATTCTCCAATCTCTTAAGTTCATTGAATTCTCAGCATCTCATCAAGCAAGGCATTTTTGTAAATTTCTCAGGTTTTCCGTTCCTCTGGTTGCCTAATCTCTTCTGATTTTAATTACTTTCACATCCCGGGTTTCCAGTTTCCCAGGTTTCCCTGCCCCATCTCCTAAAATTGTAGAATTCTGAGTATCTCAAGTACTGCACTGCCTAGAGTTCCCCCGGCTATTGTCATTTTACTTTTTTGCTTTCTCACACTCCCAAGTTTCCAGGTTTGTGAAGTTTCTTAATCTCTCTGGGGTTTCCAATCTCTTAAATTCCCCAATCGTCCAAGTTGTTTGAAATCTCAGTATCTTAACCGTTTAGTTCCCAAATTTCTCAGCAAGTTATGTTTCTGAATTTCTCAGGTTTTTCAGTTCCTCTTGTTACATAATATTTTATAATTTTAAGTTTTTTCACTTCCCGTTTTCCCAGGTTTTCAGTTTCTCAAGTTTCTCATCCCAGGTTTCAAGGCCCCTCTCTTAACATTGTAGGATTCTTTGTTTCTAAAGTGATTCTCAGTATTGCCCCGTCCCTTGGGATTTTACTTTTTCTCCTTTCTCAGACTATCAAGTTTCCAGGTTTGTCAGGTTTCCCAATCTCCAATCTCTTGAGTTCATTGGATTCTCAACATCTCGACCGTTTACTCCCTCAAGTTATTCAGCAAGGAATTTTTGTAAATTTCTCAGGTTTTGCAGTTCCTCTACTGACCTAATCTCTTCTGATTTCAATTACTTTCACATCCCAGGTTTCCAGTTTCCCAGGTTTCTCATCCCAGGTTCGGTCCCTCTCTTACGATTATAGCATTCTCAGTATCTCAAATGGTACAGTCCCTCTGGTTCCTCAGTTTGATTGATTGATTGATTAATTGTCAAGTTTCCAGGTTTGACAGGTTTCTCAATCTCCCTCGGATTTCCAAGTCCCTCGGATTCCCCAATCTCTTATTCTCAGCATCTCAACCGTTTAGTCTCTCAAGTTTCTCAACAATTAATTTTCCTAAATTTCTCAGATCTTGCTGTTCCCCTTGTTAGCTAATCTGTTAGAATTTTAATTCCTTTCACTTCCCAAGTTTCTAGCTTCTCAGGTTTCCCGGCCCCCTTTTTTAAAATTATGGAATTCTCACTATCTCAGGTACTGCACTGCCTAGGCTTCTCCCGGCTCATGTGATTTTACTTTTTTCCTTTCTCACCCTTTCAAGTTTCCAGGTTTATCAGGTTTCTTAATCTCCCTCGGGTTTCCAATCCCTCAGATTCCCGAATCGCTCAAGTTCATTGGATTCTCAGTATCTCAACAGTTTAGTCTCCAAATTTCTCAGAAAGTCGGCTTTCTGATTTTTTCAGGTTTTTCAGTTCCTCTAGTTAGGATTTCACTTCCCATGTTCCCAGGTTTCCAGTTTCTCAAGTTTATCATCCCAGGTTTCCCGGACGCTCTCTTAAGAGTATAGGATTTTCAGTATCTCTGGTTGCCCCGTCGCGAATTTTACTTTTTCTCCTTTCTCACCTTTTCAAGTTTCCAGGTTTGTCAGGTTTCTCAATCTCCCTCAGATTACGCCATCTCTTAACTTCATAGGATTCTCAGCATTTCAATCGTTGTCCCCCAGGTTTCTCAGCAGTTTTCTAACAATTTGGTAGAGGGTGAACCATTTTATAAAATGTTTTTTTAATCTCAATTTGAATTTAGAAAGAGTTTTTTGTAACAGAAGGATTTTAGATTTTTCATGTTTTCAGCTTCTCGAATTGCCTTAAGATTTCCCAGGCTTTCAGGTTGTTATGTTTTGAAGCCCTTGATTTTTATGTTCTCAAGTTTTTAGTCGTGCAGGTTCTGATATTTTCAGATATTTCAGGTCCTCAGGACCTGAAATTGGGGTATTTTAAATTCAAAGGTTTTCAGGTTCTCGAATTACAGGTCTTCAAGTTCTCTTTCTTTTAGGTTTTACCTCCTCAGAATCTCAAGTTTTTACGTCTTCAGGTCTTCAGGCCTTTCAGGTTGTTGTGTTCTCAATCCTTAGATTGTTTTGTTTTCAGGTCTGGAAGGTTTTCAGATTTTCTCAATTAAAACTTTCAGATTTACAGGTTTTTAGATAGTTTGGTTCCCAGGACTTAGATTTTCAGGTTTTGATGTTCTCCCTTTCAGGTTTTCAAGTTCTGATGTCTAGGGATTTTTGAACTGTCAGGTTTCCATGTTTTCAGATTCTCAAATTAACTTCCAGGTTTTCAGGTTAGTACTGCTGTTTACAGGTTGTCAATTTTCAGTTTTTTGAACCGTCGAGTTTTCAGGTTTTCAGGTCCTTTATCTTTCAAATGTATAGTTTCTGGTGTTTTCAGATTCTCGAATTTTTTAATCTGTATTTAAATTTTTTATTGTATGACGACCCCATCGTTAGATTTTCAGGTTCTCATGTTTTCGAAGTTCTCTTTCTTTTAGGTTTTTACCTCCTCAGAACTTCATGTTTTTACGTCTTCAGGTCTTTCAGGTTGTTGTGTTCTCAATCCTTGATTTTTGTTTTGTTTTCAGGTCTGGAAGGTTTTCAGATTTTCTCAATTAAAATTTTCAGATTTGCAAGTTTTTGCATACTTTGGTTCCCAGGGCATCATGTTCTCCCTTTCAGGTTTTCAGGTTCTGATGTCTGGGGATTTTTGAACCGTTGATTTTTCAGGTTTTCAGGTCTTTCATCTTTCAAATGTCTAGTTTCTGGTGTTTTCAGATTTTCGAATATTTAAATCTGCATATAAAATTTTTATTGTTAGGTTTCCAGGATCTTAGGACTTTAGATTGTGGTATTATTAAGTTCAAAGGTTTTGAGGTTCTCATGCTTTCGAATTACAGGTCTTCAAGTTCTCTTTCTTTTCGGTTTTTACCTCCCCAGGATCTCACGTTTTTACGTCTTCACGTCTTCACGTCTTCACGTCTTCACGTCTTCAGGTCTTTCAGGTTGTTGTGTTCTCAATTCTTAGATTTTTTGTTTTCAAGTCTGGAAGGTTTTCAGATTTTCTCAATTAAAATTTTCAGATTTACAGGTTTTTAGATACTTTGGTTCCCAGGGCTTAGATTTTCAGGTTTTCATGTTCTTCCTTTCAGGTTTTCAGTTTCTGATGTCTAGGGATTTTTGAACTGTCAGGTTTCCATGTTTTCACATTCTCAAATTAATTTCCAGGTTTTCAGGTTAATACTGCTGTTTTCAGGTTAACAATTTTCAGCTTCTTGAACCGTCGCGTTTGCAGGTTTTCAGGTCCTTTATCTTTCAAATGTCTAGTTTCTGGTGTTTTCAGATTCTCGAATTCTTAAATCTGCATTTAAAATTTTTATTGTGGTACAATCCCATTGTTAGCTTTCCAGGTTTTCAGGACCTGAGATTGTGGAATTTTTAGGTTCAAAGGTTTTCAGGTTCTCATGCCTTCGAATTACAGGTCTTCGATTTCTCTTTCTTTTAGGTTTTTACCTTCTCAGAATTTCAAGTTTTTACATCTTCAGGTCTTCAGGTCTTTCAGGTTGTTGTGTTCTCAATCCTTAGATTTTTTTAGTTCAGGTCTGAAAGATTTTCAGATTTTCTCATTTCAATTTTTCAAATTTACAGGTTTTTAGATACTTTTGTTCTCCCTTTCAGGTTTTCAAGTTCTGATGTCTAGGAATTTTTGAATTGTCAGGTTTCCATGTTTTCAGATTCTCAAATTAATTTTCAAGTTTTCATGTTAGTACTGCTGTTTTCAGGTTCTCAGGACCTGAGATTGTAGTATTTTTGGGTTCAAAGGTTTTCAGGTTCTCATTAGTTATTAATTAATAATATTAATACATTTTTGAAATGTACTACAAGGTCTTTATAAATGTAATTTATCTAGTAGCTTTGAACGTCAAAGTTTCGCTATGTAACAACATTTAAATGTTGTTTTCCATAGGCAACATGATGCATGATTCATTTATGATGATATGATATAATAAAGCAGTGTAAAAAGCCTCGTAATTTTTTTTTACAAATTTTATATATGATTTTTTTTAAGTGAAGGGTCAACAAGACTGAAATATCTATTTTTGTCATAAGTACCTAAAATACAGTTTTTGCGGACGAATCGTTGCTGTTTCCGGACGAGCCGCAGCCGAGTCTGGAATAGCAGATGAGTCTGCAAAAACTTTTTAGGTACGTGTAACAAAGAATGTTTTTTTTTCTTATAGCTCCCCAAATTTTTAAATAAAAAATATTTCATTGTGATTGTTGGGGTCGACATTTTTTTTCGACTTTTCCCAAATCGGGTCTGTTTTGTCAAGCCCCCTCGCGGTGTTAGAACTGGGATTGGGGCTTCCGTTCTCTTCTACATTGAGTTTAAAGTTTGACATTGGGCCACACTGACGTGTAATTTCCGAAAAAAAAATGGCACCTTCAGAAAACGTCTTTTTTCTAGATTTTTTTTTACTCAAATCGATCGGTAAAATCAAAAATAATCCGCAAAAGGTTGCTAAGACAATTTTTATGGACGTGAGTCTCTAAAATTGTAATTTTGGGGAGCGTATACAAAAAACGCATTTACAAATTATTTGTTATTGGAAAAATCAAACGGTATTTATGTAATTGAATCCCCATTCCTCCTGGGAATGGGAGTGTTCCCAGGTGTACGGAAAATCAATCACTTTATCAAGGTTTTTATTTTAAATTATAAACTCACAGTTAGCTCATCATTGAATTTATCGGAAGGAAGATGACCTAATATCCTTTTCAATGACACGCGTAGGTTTAGATGTAGAATTTATTAAGCGAGTAAGTAATTTATTGATCCTTTTTTTACTTGAAATAATTTCCAATTATACTTTTGAAATGAGATGTGTTTCTGCTTTCAGAGTTCATTTACATAATCTTATAATTTTTATCGAATTGCTTGAAAGGATTTTCTTTGTATGAACACACTTAATAGCGGCACTCATTTCGTGACCGCTGAGATATGAAAATTTTATAGTAGTGGCAGATATCCTAGATTTAATCAACGGTGTACACTGCGATTTTTCAACACCCACTAAAAAAAGTTAGTTTAGTATTCTTCGTGTGCCAGTTTTGGAAGGCCTGTAAAAAATTTATTTGTAGTTGTTTGATATGTAATCGCTATAATGATAGATTTAATATTCAATTGTCGGAACGAATTACCGTTCGAAGCTTTTATTTTATTTATTTACTTATTAGACCTCCAGTAATAATCCACTAAATGACGTATTATTATTACTGAAAGCAACAATTTTATGCTCACAATGAAAAGCAAATCTACATTTTGCGTCGTGTTTTTCATCACAAAGCCGCCACAGAAAGCGCTCAAAGCCTAACAATGTTTGTTTGCCTGTTAATGATATTGATCGTAATGGAATTTTAAATATTTGTTCGTGATTACTGTCGCTCTAGCCGTAGCTATTTTCAACAAACCACCCCCATAACTCTCCCCAAATTTACGGCATTTACAAAAAGTTCCGATTTATTAATATCGCAATCACTATTTTATCGCCATTACATATTGATTCGTCAGTAATTCAACATTGTCTCGATTAATGTCCTCAAATCTGTGAAAAATAAAATTTTATGGCGTGCCATTAATTTATTCGTCAGTAAATTTCGTCGCTTATCTACCCCAAATATCAGGTGCCAAAAATGAAGAAAGTTCTTCGATAATGAGAAAAGTTTAATGGCTGTAATATGCATTAAAAAGGGATCGTTTAATATTATTCTTTTTCTCTCGTGGAGCGTCGTCGCTGTTTCCAATGTCGTTTAAAAAGTTTTGCGTCGTGTGGTAATAACGCACGGCGTGCTAGCGAAATGTTTACTCAAAGGATTGTCGGGGAATAAGCCCCCATATTGCGCAGACGACCGACTTGCGAAATTAGGGTTATGAAAACTTGTTCTGTTATTTTAATAGCGAATAAGGGATGGAATTAACATAATATGTCTTTGGCCCAGTGTGCGGTTTGAAACAAATTTTTAGGACACCCTTTTTTTAACCACCTACTGGTGTCTTTATTGTGACGTACAGTAATGTGTTTTTAACTTAATTACGTTGTAGTGCTTCGCTTGCTCTCTACAATGCCACTTGAATCAACGTCCCAGCTGAACGCGTTTTCACGCTACAATAATTTACAACTTAACACAACGCTAATTTCAAACAATCGCGAACATGCACCTACACTAGTCCGATGACGTCACAGGAAAAACAAATGCTGCACGACGAACTCGTACATGGGCTCAGCCGTTGTTAACGCATTATTAGTCTCGTTATTAGCGATTCAAGTCTGACGATATTTTTAACACAAGAAAGTTTGGCTAACACTGTACTGGACGAGCGAATAGACGACCCAGAGAGATAGACACGTCGTAGTGTCGCCATTTAATCCTAGCACCCTCACCTCAATAACTAAACGATGATGCTATTCTCATTATGGAAGAAGTGGATGAGTTGAAGTAACGAGAAATGCATCGAAACATTATTCTTCATTACTTAGAAACGGGAAACAAAGTAAAAGTAAACGGGAAAACAAGTAAAAGATTCTGGACGACGAAAGGAGTAAGACAAGGATGCCCACTCAGTCCCAGTCTATTCGCGGCATATATAAGCGACCTGGAAGAAAAACTAAGACTATCACAGGCAGGGGGAGTGGTGGTAGGAAAAACGAAAGTCCACTCGTTGGCATACGCCGATGATATGGTGTTAATAGCGAGAGAGGCCAAAGAAATGAAGGGAATGATAAAATGCCTAGGAAGATACCTGAAAAGAAAGAAGCTAAAGTTAAACGTGGAGAAAACAAAAATGATGATTTTTCAGAAAGGAGGCAGAAGAAAGAAAGAAGAATGGAAGTGGGAAGGAAAAGAACTAGAAAACGTAAAAGAATTTAAATACTTGGGTTACACCTTTAACGAGACTAACAACGAGAAAAGTCATATAAAGGAACTAGAAAGGAAAGCGAACAGGGTGGTAGGTCAAGTATGGGGAATAGGCGAGAGAAAATTCGGACGAGATATAAGAAGGAGAGGACTGATGTACGAAAGGCTAGTACAGAGTGTAATGATGTACGGAGCAGAAATATGGGGATGGAAGGAGCAGGAAAAGCTGGAAGCAATCCAAGCGAAGTACTGGAGATGGGTACTAGGATTGGACAGGGAAACGCCAGCATATATCGTACTAGAAGAAGTAAAGAGAGACAAGATAAGAGTGGAAGCAGGAAAAAGAGCAGTAAGATTTGAAGAGAGAATAAGAGAAAGAACGGAATGTAAGATCTTGCAAGAGTGTTGGAAAGAGATAAAGAATGGGAACATGGAAAGAGCAGGAAAAGAGAGAAGAAAATACTACGAGAGAAATGGGTATGCAGTGGAGGAGGTAGAGAGGCGAAGAAATAATGGAGTAAATGTACTAAGAGAGATAGTTGAGGTGGACCGAGACGTACAGAGGCAGGAAAGGAGAACGAGGATTAATGAGTCAAGGTATAATGGAAAGTATAGGTCACTAATCACGGAGGAATTGCCGGCATACCTGAGAAAGGAAAGCGAGAAGAACGATAAGAAAGTAATAGCAAGGTTTAGATGTGGAAACGAGGAAAGAGAAAACAAATACTGGAAAGAGAGAGACGAGAGAGTGTGCAGACTATGCAGAGAAGGAGCAGAAACAATAGAGCACATGATGAAAGAATGTGAGGAGCTGAGAGAGGAGAGAGAAGATTGGAAAGTACTGATAGGAGAAGAAGGGAAAGGACTAGGCTGGATGAAAGGAGTTTTAGACAGAAGAAAGAATGTAGAGAAAAGGGGGGAAGAGATGGGAGGAAAATGAAATTAATTTAGCTATTGGTGATGTTTATGTTTTATAGTTTTATTTAATCAGTATTCAGTTATTTAGCATTGTATGGGAATAGGAATCCTTTTCAAAGCCGAAAGGCAAGGAAATATATCTTATTATCATTATTCTTCATTATTACCGACTTCAAAAAAAGGAGGTTCTATGTTCGGCTGTATGTATGTTTTTTTTTTCCTTTTATGTATGTTCACCGATATCTCCGTTAATTGTGGACCGATTTTGAAAATTCTTCTTTTATTTGAAAGAGTACACTCCAGAGGTGGTCCCATTGTCACCAAGTCCGGATCTGATAAAGGGCTCCCATGGAAATCGAGAAAAATTGACAAATTTTTCTTTTTATATATGTTCACCGATTTCTTCGTCAATTGTGGATCGATTTTGAAAATTCTTCTTTTATTTGAAAGAGTATACTCCGGAGGTAGTTCCATTGACAGCAAGTCCGGATCTGATGAGGGGATCCCATGGAAAATGAGGGAAATTCTCAAATTTTTCCTTTTATATATGTTCACCGATTGCTTCGTCAATTATGGAGCAATTTTGAAAATTCTTCCTTTATTTGAAAGGGTATACTCCGGAGGTAGTCCCATTGTCAGCAAGTCCGGACCTGATGAGGTGATGGCATGGGAATCGGGGGAAATCCTCAAATTTTTCCTTTTATGTATGTTCACCGATTTCTTCGTCAATTGTGGATCGATTTCGAAAATTCTTCTTTTATTTGAAACGGTATACTCCGGATGTAGTCCCATTGTCAGCGAGTCCGTTATTATGAAAAAAAAAAATTAAACAAATTCTTTTCCTTCAAAATGTTACAAAATACCTGTAACTGTTTGAAAATTATAAGGGATTTTTGTAAATATACAAATTTTGGAACCCAAAAAAAAAAAATTGGAACCATCGAGTTCGGACTCGTTTTATACATTTCCAAATATGAGAAATTAATCTGTGGTATATTTTTCCGTTTCTCTTTTAGTTTTGGGAATGCAACTCTGACAACAATAAAATTGCAATTATTCTAAAAAATTAAACGCCTTTCTTCTTCAAAACTTTAGAAAACACCTGCAACTGTTCTAAAATATCCAAATTCGTCAATTTCAAACGACAAGTTAGCAAATTATAAGTGATTTTTTTAAACATAAAAATTTTGGAACCCAAATTGTTTTTTTTTTAACAATCCTGCTTGGACCCGTTTTAGTCATTTTCCAACCTGAGAAATTCAACTGCTTGGCCCATCCTTCTGTATCCCTTTTAGTTCCGCAAATTCGACATTGACAACAATGAAATTATTGTGAAAAAAATTGAAACAAATTATTTTTCTTCAAACTGATACAAAATACCTATAACTGTTTGAAAATATCTAAATTCGTTAACTGCATACGACAAAATAAAGTATACCTTTTAGTTCTGGATATACAACCTTGACAACAATGAAATTGTTCTTCTGTTCTTAAAATACGAAAGTGACAACAATAAAATTATTATGAAAAAAAAAATTTGACGAATTCTTTTCCTTCAAAATGTTACAAAATACCTGTAACTGTTTGAAAATGTCTAGATTCGTCAACTGCATACGACAAGTGGGGAAATTATAAGGGATTTTTGTAAATATACAAATTTTGGAACCCAAAAAAAAAAAAAAATTGGAACCATCGAGTTCGGACTCATTTTTAAACATTTCCAAATATGAGAAATTAATATGTGGTATATTTTTCCCTTTCTCTTTTAGTTTTGGGAATGCAACTCTGACAACAATAAAATTGCAATTATTCCAAAAAATTAAACGCCTTTCTTCTTGAAAACTTTACAAAGCACCTGCAACTGTTCTAAAATATCCAAATTCGTCAGTTTCAAACAAGAAGTTAGCAAAATATAAGCGATTTTTGAATTCTCAAAATTTTGGAAACCGAAAAAATATTTCGGAACCATCGAGCTTGGACCCGTTTTAGTCAACCTGAAAACTCTAACTGCCTGGTGAATTTTTCTGTATCCCTTTTAGTTCTAAAAATACAACCTTGACAACAATGAAATTATTATGAAAAGAAAAAAAATCTGTTTCTTACAAAATACGTGTAACTGTTTTAAAATATCTAAATTCGTCAATTGCATACGACAAGTTGACAAATTATAAGTGATTTTTGGAAATATCAAAATTTTGAAACCCGAAAAAAAATTGGAACCATCGAGTTTGGACTCGTTTTATACATTTCCAAACATGAGGAATTAATGTGCGTTTTTTATTTTTCCATTTCTCTTTTCGTATTGAGAATGCAACTGTGAAAACAATGAAATTGTAATTATTATGAAAATATTAGACGCCTTTTTTCTTAAAAAGTTTACAAAACATCCAACTGTTCTAAAGTATCCAAATTCGTCAATTTCAAACGAGAGGTTGACACAATATTAGCGATTTGTGAATTCTCAAAATTTTGGAACCCAAAAAAATATTTCGAAACCATCGAGCTTGGACCCGTTTTAGTGATTTTCCAACCTGCGAAATTCAACTGATTGGTCTATCCTTCTGTATCCCTATTAGTTCCGCAAATTCGACCTTGACAAAAATGAAATTATTGTGAAAAAAATTGAAACACATTATTTTTCTTAAAACTGTTACAAAATACTTATAACAGTCCGGACCTGATGAGGTGATCGCATGGGAATCGGGCGAAGTCCTCACATTTTATAATTATTTGAACTCTCTCGAATGTAGTCGTTCAATAATTATGCAGCTCTTTGCGTCTGGGAGTCATCATTGCCTTAGATTTTTTGACACGTGCGGGGCAGACGTCATTGACGGCCTGATATTGAATTTTTTATGCGCTATAACGTTGTTGATATATTTGTATAATGACAATAGGTTACAAATTTGTTAACCTCTTTGGCTTGGCACCGATTTCAAACAGATCAGTAGGTACCACATATATTAATACATGTACTGAGTTATTTCTCGCTTTTTGAAGTCGGTTTCTTTTTTTTAAAAAGCTAATTATTTGCACGTTGTGGGAGCAGGGACATCCAAATTTTTTGGAGCTTGATCTGGAAGGCTTCTTCGTCGATTTCAGTATTTCATATAGTTATTCATTTTTATGATTTTACTTCGTGTATCTTGATAGGAGATTTTGGAGGAAGAGTCTTAACGGGTGTAGTATTCCGTTTCTTGGTATTATCGTTTACCCTGAACCATTCCGCTTCTTTGGTAAGATCACCTTCGTCCGTGTAGTGGTCAGCTCCTGGTCGCGAAGAAGATGCAAGAGATCCCAGGGTACCTGTTTTAGGCATTGGGTCAGGTCAGGTCAGGTCAATCTGATTTTGAAGTTCTGCGGTTACAAGCGATTGGACTACCTTCATTAACAACAATCAATTCTTTTCCAGAAACGACAAATTTTTAGTGACAATACTTGACGATCCTCCAAGAAGCAAACAGCAATTTAGTATACTTCATATTACCGGTTGAGAGTCCCATAGACTAAATAATTCGTATTTGCTCAGCTCAACCTGTTGAACCCACGTCAAACCGACATTCACGTTCCAAAGGTGAACCCCACCTTGCCACAGGGCCGGCTCCAAATTGCGAAACGATCACAACAATAAATAAAGAACGTTCTGTCAGATTACACGCGTTCGCCGCTTTGTCCGGACTGAAAAAAATCACTGTACAGATAAATCAGATCGCCGAATAAAAGCTATTTAGAATTCATGTAGATTACCGGCCTGAAATGATAAAAAGCTTGTACCGAAATCCAATAAAACAAACAAGCCGTACAATAACTACACTTGTTCGGGCGGACCCCTTCACATTACCTGCTCCGTCAAATGTTGTTCTTTTTTTTCGGTTAACATACCGCAACACCAATTCGTTTTGCAGATACGTCAGTGCGTGTGATGTAAAAAAATGGCAACGATAAAACCGCAACCGCTTAAATATGTGCATTGTTAAGCGTGTTTTTGTTTAGGTGGGGGCGACTGAAATTTGTATTGTTTATGGATATGGGAACATTTGAAGTTTGACGTTTTTATCGGGTCGGGTTTTGTTTGTACTTGATTAATATTGTTGTCGAGAGTCAGTCTGTTACGGTATGTAATTGTAGAATTAACACGTTCCAGCAGAAAATCATCAGTGTTAGTGGTAACATTGAAGGAAATTTAAGGGTTTGCATCTAATGTTAGAGCATGGGCTTGCTCTTTTGGTCATCGACATTTTAATTTCTTGGGTCTTATAAAATTTATTAAGCTTCTTTAACTTTACACGACTTCTGCCGATACTAAGAAAATTGTCTAGATAATCTGATAATGCTAAAACTACTGCTTAAGAATAAATTTTTTATCAATATATATTTTCTTTAAATTCGGTGAGGTCAATCAGTTGTCGCAGAGTGCATCTGCCAGTAAATAATGTAGCGTTTCAGGGTTCCATTTATTTATTTATTTGAACACTATATACAGATTATTTATACTTCTAATATTATTTTACATTATCTACACTATTTACAGTTTACTGCTTTACGACTCGTATTATTTATTTACACATCACGCGGCATTCCGGATAGATAAAAGCAACTGTCCGACTAGACTCACTTATCTTCGCCTTCGAAGCGACTCGTTCGACTGACTAGACTCCATGATACGACTGACTGATTCCCGCTCGAACTTCCTCTAATAAATATACCTAAATCTTTCTAGGCGCCTCCAGATATTCCATAGCGCTCTCGATGTGTACCGGATATTCCAAAAGATGATGTCATACTCGAGTACGTTGTAGTATCAATCCAGCACATTCTAGTAATTGATGACGCCGCTACAGCGATGAGTCATCTCGGGTCCACGTCCGTTACAATAATGAAATAATAAAATGATTGAGCCTTTGTTGAAACTACATTCCCAAGTTCTCACTTCTTTAGTTTCTCATGTTCTCAGTGCCTGATTTTTGTTGTTTCTCAATTTCCCTATCTTCTCAATCTTTCAGTATTTTTGTTTCTCAGCGTTACAAGTCCTCGGTTTCTCAATCTCATCCCAGCCTCCCACTTTTTCTTAGGTTCCTAGTTCGTGAGGTACCCGCTTTCTCAGAATTTCAGGCTGGCAAATTCTCAATTTCTCAACTGTATAATTTTACAGGATCCAGGTTACATTTTGCTCTCAGTTTATTAATTGTTCAAATTCTCAAGTTCTAAGTGTCATAGGTTCTCAGTTTTTCAGTTTCTCAGGTCCCCAGATTTTCTAATTCCTGGTTTCCAGAATTCTAATAATATTCAAAATTCCTAATTTTTAAAATGCTCTGCTCCAGGCTTCCAAATTTCGAAAATTCGTTTAACAAACCAATATTTCAAATGCTCGACATTCGAAACTTCAAGTTTCCAAATTTACCAAAATCCAAACTTAAATATTCCAAATTTTCAAGACTCTCATGCTTCAAAATAATTCAAGTTACCACATTTTCAAGATCCAAAGGTATAAGCTTAAAGATATCCAATTTTTCAAGATTCCAAATTTCTAAAAACACTAGATTCCCAGTTCCGAGATTCAAACCTGAAGATTCCAAATTTGAAAAATTGTATGTTCTGAGAGTCTAAGTCAAGATTTGAAGTTTCAAGAATACAAGTTGTAAGACTCTAAATTTACAAGATTCCCGTTGCCATTTTCAAGATTCGGATATTCCAAGATTTCCAGTAGTAAGATGCCAATGTACGAGATCTAATTTTCAAATTTAGAGTAATTCTAAGCTACAAGATTCCAAATTTTGAGGAGGAAACTCAAGGTCTGATCGCTTTTCGTCTTCTTCCTCACTGAACGGTGGCAGTTCTGGGCGGCGGAGAGCTCGGGAGGTCGTGATGGGAAGCGCGCTAATTCACTGTGCGTCTGGGTACAAGAACGGTCCCGATACGGTGTGGAAACTTTTTCTCTGTTGCTCTTTCGTTAAATCGTATACCTTATTCGTTTTGCATTCTGTGTTCTTTTTTTTCTGTTTTTTTTTTTTCAAAAAATTTCCAATCGCACGGTTTCGTCATTCCATCTCCGCCAATTTCGGCTATGGCTTATTCTTATCGTCTTTCCTTCTTCCTTTTCACTTCTCGCTATCGCTCTTACGTTTTTCCTGTATCTCGTTTCTTTGTGACGTTTGGTGTTGTTTCTGTTCTCGTTTCGATGATTTTTTCAAAATTCTATGAATTCAAAATTTTTATATTCGCTGCTGTCGAAACGTTGATTCAATATTTTTACATGCCAACTTTAAGTTCTAGAATTAAAAAGGATACATTCTTTAACAATAAAAAATTCTAATGGTTTTATAATATATGAGCGAGCGAAGCGAGCCACTATTCTTAAACACAAAATCTTGTATGCAACTGGGTTCATTATGTAATTTACTGATTCGCATTGTTTATAGATACAGCTCGCTTCGCTCGCTCCTATTTTCTGATTCGTTACAATCTGAAGAACGAAATAATTTTTTGTTGTTCATAAACAAGACGAGTCAATAAGTTCCCATTACAGCCGAGTTTCATACAAGATTTTATGTTCCTCTCGCGTTGTTTTAAGTCGAACTTTGAAGACTTTCTTAATCTTTCATTTCGTTCCATATTTAGCAACACTGTAGTCACCGTCTGGTGTTATTTCTGTTCTCATTTGGATGACTTTTTCAATATTCTATGAATTCAAAATTTTTATATTCAAAATTCGCTAATATCGATATATATTGATTCAATATTTTTGCATGTTCAAATGCCAACTTTGAATTCCAAAATTCAAAAGGATACATTCTTTTACAATAAGAATTTCAAATGGTTTTATAATATATGAGCGAGCGAAGCGAGCTACTATTCATAAACACAAAATCTTGTATGCAACTGGGTTCATTACGTAATTTACTGCTTCGCATTGTTTAAGGATACAGCTCGCTTCGCTCGTTCCTATTTTCTAATTCCTTACAATCTCAAGAACGAAATAATTTTCTGCTATTCATAAACAGACGAGCCAATAAGTTTCCATTACAACCGAGTTTCATACAAGATTTTATGTTCCTATCGTGTGGTTTAAATTCGAACGTCATAATGTTGCCTCAATATGAAAGGGTTTAACTATTAGAATACAGTACACCATACAAAATGCAAAATCCAAGATGGCCGCGCCACAAAATAATTAATTAATTTTTTTTCAATCCTCTCAATATGAGTATCAAATGGAAGGGCTTAATTAGTAGAATGAATACAGTGCACCATGAAAGAATTCAACAACCAAGATGGCCGCCACTACAAAATGGCAGATTACATATTTTTTAGTTTTCAATCCCCTCAATATGGGTATCACATGAAAGGGTTTGCCTATTAGAACACAGTACACCATGAAAAATTTAAAATCCAAGATGACGGCGCCACAAAATAGCGGATTACATCTTTTTTAATCCTCTCAATATGTGTATCAAATAGAACGGCTTAATTAGTAGAATACAGTACACCATGAAAACATTTGAAACCTAGGATGGCCGCCGCTACAAAATGGCGGATTACATATTTTTTAGCTTTCAATCCCCTCAATATGGGCACCAAAGAAAGGGCTTACCTATTAGTACACCCTGAAAAAAACTCAAATCCCAGATGGTCGCACCACAAAATAGAGGATTATGTATATTTTTTTTCGATCCCCTCAATATTGGTATCATATAGAAGGGCTTCATTAGTAGAATACAGTAAACTATTAAAACATTCATATACCAAGATGGCCGCCCCTACAAAATGGCGGATTACATATTTTTTAGTTTTCAATCCCCTCAATAGGGGTATTAAATCGAAGGGCTTCATTAGTAGAATACAGTACACCATGAAAAAATTCAACAACAAAGATGGCCGCCGCTACAAAATGGCAGATTACATATTTTTTCGAATCTCCTCTTTCCTCCTCCTCCACATGGGCATGAAATAAAAGGGCTCAACAAGTAGACCACAATACACTTTAGAAAAAACTAAAAACTTGAAAATTAAATAAGTAAAAGACATTTTCAAGTTAAACGGTTCAATTTTAAAAAAAACGTAACGTACTAGAAACGTACTAAAACCTAAAAAATAATTAGGTAGGTACCAGGTACCAGTCATCACACCACTCTCCTCATCCTGATCTAGAGCATTGATCAGTCTAAAATAAACTCGTGTGGCGAGTAGAGTTTCTATTACTTTTCTTTAATTTTATATTTTGTTTAGCAATATGACTTGAATATGTTGGTATTTTATTAATTTAACATTTTGATATCTCGTGAATTATTTTGCTAATGTTGTTTCATTGATCTTTGAGCTCACCAGTTTGGTATTTTTTTAAATTGATATATGATATATGTGTTATCATTTCTTTAATTTCCCGTTTTCCGTTCGCTCATTTCCTTAAATTATCTCCCCGATTGCACGTTTTGTTATTTTGCTAATTTGATTTGTTGGTATTTCGCAAATTTTACCTTTTGTTATTTCGTCGATTTGATAATATGCATTACCATTTCTTTAATTTCAAGTTTATAATAATTCCGCGGTTTGAGTTTTCGTTAATCTGTTATTTTGATTTTTAGTTGTTTCAATATTTTATTAGTTCGTTAATTAAGTTTGAATCTTTCTTTGATAATTTTCTCTCTAATTTTTCCTTACTTTTGCTGACGAACAGTGGGGGTAAACAAAAATATTACGTAAAGTGAAAAATACTACTGAAATATACTACTGAAAATACTACTGAAAAATACTATTCATAAACACAAAATCTTGTATGCAACTGTGTTGATTATGTAATTTACTGATTCGCATTATTTATGAATACCAGCTCGCTTCGCTCGCTCCTATATTCCAACGAACTGAAGAACTTTCTTCTTTCTACTATTCAT
The DNA here is from genome assembly GCA_963583935.1 of Diaperis boleti. NCBI lineage: Eukaryota > Metazoa > Arthropoda > Insecta > Coleoptera > Tenebrionidae > Diaperis > Diaperis boleti. The sequence continues at coordinate 6,131,112 of OY757244.1, read as the reverse complement.
AAACAAGACGAGTCAATAATTCCCCATAATAGCCGAGTTTCATACAAGATTTTATGTTCCTTTCGCCTTGTTTATTTAGCCACACCGTTTGGTGATATTTCTGTTCTCATTTCATACAACATAAAATCTTGTATGAAACTCTACTGTAATGGGAAATTATTGACTCGTTTTGTTTATGAATAGCAAATAGTTATTTCGTTCTTCAGATTGTAACGAGTTAGAAAATAGGAGCGAGCAAAGCGAGCTGTATGCATAAACAATGCGAATCAGTAAATTACATAATCAACCCAGTTGCATACAAGATTTTGTGTTTATTGCTAAATTTGGAACGAAACGAAACATTACGCAAGTCTGGAAATTTCGACTTTAAACGCGGCGAAAAGAACACAAAATCGTGTATGAAACTCGGCTGTAATCTTGGAGCGGCGGCCATATTGAATTTAGTGTGATGTCACTAACTGTATCGTTTTCTAAAAAATATTGATGGATCCTGAAGAGTCTTGAAAAGCTTTCAGGCATCTTGTAGTCTCGTGAGAAATGCTGAAGTAAATACTAAAAATCCTGAAAGTAATTTTATGAGGAACCTGAGAATCTCAAAATTCTAAAAGTCAAAATGACCTTACAATTTGAGTAACTTCATGAACCTGACAAATATAGGAACCTGACCACGTGGAGAACTTGATAATCTTAAGAAACTGACAATGCGAAAAACTTGATAATCTGAGGAACCCAAGAATCTCAAAAACCTGATATTAGAAGATATTGATAATAATTTGATAAACTTGATGAATCTTACAGGATCCTTTCAACGTGAAGAACCTGATAATGTGAGGAACCTGGGAATCTGAAAACCCTAAAATTCAGAGGAACCTGACAATTTGAGTAACTTTATGAACCGGACAAATACATATAGGAATTTTGTCTGGTTAGTTTTCTTCCCGTGTTGACGTCACAGAAAGGCGCGCGTTTCAAATAAGACAAATGTGTCAGATTTTCTTTTACCTAGTAAACGCGTGATTTCGAATAAACAAAAAATAGGGGTATTATATTTTTTCGTCTAGTTTCTAGAAAAACTGTTTTTGAAAATTGTGGGACGACCCCATTCATTCATTTGGGCTCCTAAAGATCTATGTTAGATCCATGTTTCAATGTTTCAGTCCTCTTGCAGCTTGTTTTCTAAGGTTTCAGGTTTCTCATTTTATCCGATTCTGAAATTGTCAGGGTCGGACCTCACTTTCAGGTTTTTAATTTTTAGCTGTTAAATTTTTCAGATTCTTAGACCTTCAGATTGTTCCGTTTCTCACTTCTTAGATTTCCATTTTGTCAGTCCCCAATTTTTGACATTTGCACGTCCTTCAATTCCAGGTTCTCAGTTTGAACATAATATGATGTTTTAAGTTGAAATAGAGTCCATTTCACATAATCCGCTCTTAACAAATTCTTGCATTTATGGGGAACATTTATATGACCTCCTTTGTTACCGATAGTGGAGTTATCGCGACACTGGGCTCTAAAGCTTCCAATCTGCAGTTTAAACTTAACTGGTGAGCCGTTTGTTCCGTGAAACATTCAACAGTTCCAACCGCAAAGAAATCCTTTGAAATACACGCTGCCAAAGGTGACGGATTCGTCTAGGTGGACCTCTTAGAGACATATAAGACCCTCTCCAATCGATCTCGAGCCACTTATTTTCTGTATGCGCCCTAGATTGATTTATATCGTGCACGGAAGACGAAAACTGTCAGCCCTGAAAGAATTCACAGCCCGCTACTCGTGCATTTTTGACGGCTATTTTTGTTGCGTCCTAGTTTTGCATTTTGTTTCTGACGGCGAATAAATAAAACGTCGGAGAATTTTTTTTTGGACGTCTCATTCGAGGCGAAACAATAGCGACTTCCGAATGGAGAGAACAATGCTCTAAAATTCATAACCGACGGGATCGGGAATGACATCGGCCGACGTTTTAAAGATCGCCGTTTTGTCTTATAAATCGCCGGATGAAATCTGCGCAATTCGGTGACAACTGTCTGCATGATGAGATTAATCTTCAAAATAACAGCACAAATATCCCCGAAGACAGCAGAGCGGTGATTAAAATCCAGCACTTGAGGTCGATTAATCGGCGCTCCGAGCCGGAATTATTTGTGAAGCGAATATTTTTCTGCGCTGTTGAACAGATGCGATGTTCCTTCGAGGATTCATAGTTCGTATACGATACGGATTTCTGCATGTGACGCGGATATCGAAACCCTCGCCGACGTATAAATCATAAGTCCAAAGAGCGCGACCATTATAAAACGCATATGGTGCCCCGGAGGGTAAACACCCTTTGTTGGATGGTTACGATCAAATAATGAGCGTCGCCCCGATTCGGGACGCACGCAACTGTTTCACACAATGGGGTTCGACGAGTGACCTCCATCGAGTGGCGTCGAAAAAACGGGATTGAGCACCCTTTCGGTGATTTTCTAATCAAGGACACTCAGATCCTAGGGATTAGCGTGAGGGTGCAAACGGATAAAAAACTAAAAAGAAAAAATTTGACAAAAAAAAAGAAATAAAAATGATGACATAAAAAATTCACTCAGATAGAGGAAGAGTTGAAGTCATTTTTGAGAAGTCTTCAGGAAATGGATAATCTGAGAATCGAGGATCTGTAAATCCAAAAATCTAAAAAACACGTTGTGATATAAAGCCGCGAGGATTGCGATATAAAACCGAAAGCGTAGCAACATAATTTATATTATAATGAGTAGGTTGCTTCTGACAATTTTCACAAGCAGAGTTTAGTATAGATTTTAACATTACTTCAACAAAGCAAAGACAATAGCGCGGGAGGCAGCGTTTTAATTATTAATAAACTCATTTTACATCGGCTGAAAATGATGCCGGTGATTAAACTTCACAGGCCGTCAGACGCGTCAGTAACAGTGTAAAAATTAAAGTGGTAAAAAAGTGATTTTACATCGCTTGGAAGTTTGTATGATGAAATTTTACAAACTAGAAAAGAGTCGGCTGTATTGGGGAATGTACCCGAAACTCATTTCACATCGAATGAATTTTTAAAGGTTAATGATCAGCTGTGTTTATGATGGTGGTAAGAACGACAGTCGACTCCATAAACATACTGCCCGCTCTGTGAATCTTGAACCGAACAGTAACATTAATGGGAATATACTGATACTTCTACTAAACAAGTCCAATCTTTTGGGTTGATGCTGGTAGACAATCACAGACATAAATTTGTGCAAGAGTGAAGAGAAAGCCTTCTAAACGAAACCTCAAGATATCAGTGTAATCTAGACAAACCGCATTGTAAATATTTCCATATGTTATGCAACAGTTAAATGAGAAAAATAAATGACAAAACAGTCAGTACATAGTCAATGATCACCCCATCAGCTACGTTGTTTACATAACATTGAGGTTATGTTGTTTTTCTATTGTTGTGCGGAATGAAACTTTTGTAGAATGTTTTTAATGGGGTCAGACAAAAGCACAACTTTGTGTACAAGAACATGGAGAAAGTTTTCAACACTTGTTGTAAATACATATCTATTGTAAACCCATTGAGCAGGACACGTCGTACAGGTAAATAAAAATTATTTAAAATATTAGTACCGAGAACAGACTGGCCTCTCTGTTGGAGCCTGTGACGACATCAAAAAAGTATTTGCTTAAATTAATATTGGTGAATACAACATGCTTCTGTCAAAAACTGTCTCTGAAATTTTGAGGTTATGTTATCTGTTTGCAAGTCATGGACAATTGTTAATAAGTCAACACTGTAAAAAAATAAAATAAAAGCGCAATTTCAAACCTTGCTCTAACCAGGTCATTCTGTCATAATTGCACATTTTGGACCCTTGCAGGCAGCGCACCGTGTAGCTGCGAGAATCGTCGAAGCACTCGCCGCGCCCTGCTACAATGTGTCGCTCGTCGCATTTCAATTATACTTTATGTTCCGTCTTCCGCATGGGCTCAGTCTGTTATTCGCGTCACCCCATCTGTGACGCCTCCCATTCGCACGACAATACCATCGTTTATGACGCGGGGAACATCCGTGTGGTCGCGACGGTGACGTCTCCGACCCCTGGATGCTTCGCGGTCCCCGCGACGGAACGCTATTCACTTGTTACGTTCACAGTCGACACTTCTCATTATGAGACGACACTCTTGTAGCAATAATCGCGCGGAGGCGGTGATTAGAAGACAGGAGGGTTACTAACCGAGTATCTAGTAGGTCGTAGTCCGGAAGGCTAAAAACAATCCGCAGAATGAGAGTCAGTTGTCGCACTCGCGGTGGAGGCGGTAATATTTTTAGTGACATTATAATAAGTGTTACACCCAGGAATAATTTTTTGGACGTGATTTTTTGGCAATGTGTTAAACTTACATCAAGAATGAAACGATAAGATTTGGAAGAAATTTCAAAAAATTGTATCTAAAAGTGCGACAACTGTTTGTCATTGTCATCAACGAATATAAGAATATATTATATTTTGAGGAATATTGTTGCAACCTTGTCCCTTTCAAGCCCCGTTTCCACTGAAGAAATATTGAGGAACTTTGTGTTTCCCTTTGTCGCGTGTTTAGGAAATGTTTGGCAACCACGGAGGAATCGGCAACATACATAAACTTCTTGCTTCCATCTCAGCAACTGAAAGTCGCCAATAGTTGTAGCTTGAGAAAGCGCAACTCAGTGTTTCCACTGATGTGAAAAATTGCAGCAACTTGGAGGAAGAAAACTTGATATTATCGCCTGTCGATTTTTCCTTTGATGTTACCGCTAGAAATGGAAGCCGGCGACAAATGGGAACAATCAACATTTGTTTCCGAAACAATGAGAAATTCGGAAACATTTGGGAACTTTTAGAAACATTTTCGGAAACAATCAACAGAAACACAAAAGTTGCACAATGTTTCTTCAGCGAGAACGAGGTGAGAAGAAAGTTAGGACATTATAACTGCATAATGTTGAAATAACAAGTGACTAATTCAAATTTGTTCCCCCCTTACAATGCTCAAGATAATCTATTTCAAGAGAATGTAATGCAGGTCCTGCAATAATGAGAGAATGTAAGGGTCCCCCCAAATCCACCTGGGACATCTCCTGGAGGCTGCAAGCCAGAATCTTCTGAGTTTCGGATCCTACTCTAGCAAGAATAATTTAGGTGGCATGTACTCCTTCTTCTTCTTTGTTAAACTCTCTAATGTGGGCTGCTTGACTTTTATATCTGCAACATTTCCCTCCAGTACTCTGTCACAAAACTGCAACTTATTCCTGTAATTAGAAACAATCTTCTCATAAAAACTGTCTGGTTTCCAACCCTCAGTTCAATAGGGAAGCACAGCGTTCAAAATGGAAGCATTGTGGACCACCCTCGTGTCAACCCCCCTGCTACGATGAGTCCTTCTGGCTTTTCAAGAGGTATTATAATAACTGAATTTGAAATTTTGGGGCTTACTAGGATAGACTTGTCGCAACGTTTTATTATTTCCAAACCTTTGACTGTGATGTCTTTGCAGTCGCCGATTATGTAGAACATTTTTATAATGGGAATGCCCGTAGTGGGAATGTGTGGAAGAGTGAGATTAGAACGGGGTGATGGGGTGAGTATGGTTGCCTGGTTTTAGGGGCAATGCTTTCATACTCTGCTAATGATTCGGTTATCAAAAAATTCTCTTAAGGGCATTTTCAGTCCACTCTAACAATCGGATCACATCCTATCTGAAATTTGCGCGTCAACTAAAGGGCGTGTCAAATTTTCTTCTACCTCTGTTTTGCCTATAAGCAACTGAATATCTTGTCCTTGTCTGCATTTTCTATCTGACCAACTAATTATAATACGATGACATTACCGTGTGTGTGTTCATTATACACTTCGCTCGTCTCGCAATTCTCAGATTCGTCCAACAAAGTAGTACTTTTACACCTAGGCATAAAATAAATTTTAAAACACTTTTCAAGGTCACTCCCAATAGATGATAAAAGATCTACGACTTGAAAATGGTACCCACCGGACTACGATGGAATTCCATCTATGCATCCAGGTCAATTTCTATTGTCTACCATGTGCCTTCTGAGTTGCAGCCGCAAGGGTCTCTGCCTTTATACGGCAGTCAGGAATGATTTTCAGATTGGAAACGAGCAAGTCCGTAATGCCTCCCATGCACCCAATTACCAAAACGACGAGTACAAAGAGCAGGTCTTGATATTTTGTCCGCTTTTCCTCCTCCCAATTAATAGGTAATTGGTATTAAAACGATAAAACGGAACCCTGCAGACACTTGCAGTTCCAGTAAAGCCAGACGGTGTATAGGCGGTGTGCACATCCCAGTAAACACATGCACGTTGTTTTAACGTGGAAAAGCCGTGTATGTGGTTGATAACACGTTTATGGTTGAAAATATCACGTTATATTTTGGTAATACCTTCAACGTTATTTCAACGTATTTTATACAACGTAAATTCAACGTCGATTTACAATAAAATATTGACTACGTATCTATAAATTACGACAATTCAACGTTAAAAAATTACGTTATTTTTAAATATTATATATGACGCAATAAAGATGTTTAATCAATATTGTTAATCAACGAAAGGTACACAATATTGATAAAAATGAGTTATTTTCCACGTGCAGTTCTGACGTTTGTTTCTCGTGAAATTTTTACATTACATACACGTGTTTTTCTAGTGGCATATAGGCGTCTTTGTCGTCGTTTATTTTTCGTGAAATTCTTACATTAAGTACACGTGTTTTTCTAATCAAATAAAAAATAAAAATACCTAAGGAGTGAAAGAGTTCCAGCAGAGTATAAAAAATCATCATCATGGTGTAGCCCTATAGGTTTTTGGGTTTAAAAGGAGGTTTTTCAATTTACTTCCCTTATTTTTTTATTATTGTATTTTACTTTAACTCAATTTAATTTTTTATATAAAAAATCATGTTAAAAAATATATATTTATTATTTAAATAATAACTTAAATCAAATTATATAAAATAGAAAAAAACGGATAGCGGTGAAGTCTAAATTATTATTTTTGACTATTATTTCTCGTAAAATTTTAACATTAAATACACGTGTTTTTCTAGTCATCTATACTACAAATAAAAACGCATTCGAGGCGTGTTTTTGAATTACGATTAAAATCAAATATAGAAGCATAGAAAGGAATTAATGTGGGTAAAATAGAAGTAATTGTTGACGTTCAGTTCTGACATTAATATTGGTTTATGGTGGGGGCTGAAAGTTGAGGAACCGACGACGCGAGCGTAATTTTATTGTCGAAAATAAATAATAACCAAACGTGTACCAAACCTCTCAAGCGAAGGACCACCTGGACCGGGAGGCCAGGAAAATAAAAACCTGTTGAGTTTGGAACTATGTATTGAACTATCTACAAAATTAATTAATCGTTATTATACGCGGAATGATGGTGAGCGATCCGGGCTAAAACAATTATTACTATCAGGATCCTAGAGGACAAAAGGAAATGCCAACTTACGAATGTCGAGTGGTGGCAAGTAGGTACTGTAGACCCTTGGAGGAGGTGTCGATTTCCCGTCCTCACTGCACCAGATCTGTCGAAGTCCCTTTTCTCGGGGTTGTGTGTTTTCTTGCGATCTGTTTCTGTTGGCGGTTGACTCGCTTCTCTCTGTCTCGACCCTCCCCACGGTCCACGCGACCCCCGCTGGGGCACGTGACTCTGCGCCACCCACTTCGCTGTTGGCAAGGAAAAACTCGGACACAATGCAACAAGGGGCGGAAGGGATTTAAAGGAAAAGGGAATACCAAACAAAACGTATAGATCAGTACTATCATTGAATATCAATACTCTAGTTAGAGTAGTTAGAGTATTGATATTCAATGGTACTATATCAATGAAAATTTCTGCCTTATCCACTTTGTTTTGGCGACAAACAAACATGCTGCTTCCAAGACACAAAAATGTACGTGATTTACAGCTTTTTTTATTGCCTTGCACCCCGAACGAAACGAAACCAAGGAACTATCATATTTGTCACCTCGATGACTTTTTACACAATCGTATCGATCAAGAATTGACTCAAAATTTTAAATTCAGAGGCTCCTACGATCACGAATTTTGTTGCTCACTCGTTACTATAATAATATATAACCGTCTGTGAAATTCTACACGCTTCCGAACAAATCGTATGAGAAAGAAAGACTTCTAATATATCAAAATCAGAGATCAGCCTTTTATAGTTTGTTGCACAGCCACAGAATTTAGACAAATTAATATTGCAAATATGTATGACGTTCATTTGTTTTACCACTAGAAATGCCAGAAAGGCCGTTGGAGGCGCTGTAAAACGCGCGGAATTTAAAATGTGCCTATAGCAATCATTGCACCTTTTTGGATCTTTTGTATTGAGCACGTTTTGTAATCTTTGGTACTACTCGAACACTCTTTTTCGTTTATTTTCATCTATCAATAACTGATAAGTTCTCCGTTTTCTTGTTTCGAGGATGACAAAACAAGTGGCACTGGAAGTACCTCTAGGGCAATGCAAATCCAACGTTGCTTTGAAGGAATATCGGAAGACCATCTTATCTGGCATCTACCAGAACTGATGACCCGCAAATATGCAGCAGTCGGTAATCGAGGAGTACTTAACTGATTGCCACGAATACATTTACTGACAGTACCGAATAAACATTCGCAGCTAGACTTCTTCCTTGCGCAAGCTACTTACACTTAATTTATCAAAACTGTATAAGCAACATGTTCTGCTTTTCTCTCGCGTTGACGGCTTCCGAATATGCGTATAAATCAATCACTCCCGAACAACAGGCATTTTCCTATGGAGATGGCTATATACACGGCACGATTTATCTTCACTGTATTTAAATAAAGTAAGTCGTCCGTGAGATTCCATCAAGTTCCGGGATGCTCGCGAGCAACCCGAGCGCGAAAATTACTTCAGTATCTGCAAGGATAAAGCAAACTGTTTAGACTTCTTCCACGTACAAAGTCCCCTTTGGTGCTGCCGATTCAATACTCTTGTAGGGTGCATTGCATAGTCTGTAACCATTGTTGTGCATCGTCGCCTTCGTTCCCCACTCGGAAATACGTGTGTTGCCGGAGAGCATTTCGAGTGGAGGGATGCGAGGCGTACAGGTGGCTTATGTGATTACGCATCTTCGGTATTCTGGCGGATAAGGGGTGCAGTAATTGTTCCTGACATTCGAGAGAAATAAAGACGATTTAATAATAATAATTAAAGGACGGAATAAATATATATCTATATCCCGACTGAAAGATAATGCTGAAAGGGCGACAAAATACCAAAATACGAATGTGGAAAGACATCGATACAAACGTTAGGGATGCGGATAAGACATCCCACCTCATTTTTATTTTATAATATATTTCTTGTTATCTGCCAGTTTGTGCTGGCCTTCCTTCTATGTTCCCACTGCCTGTGCAGTCTATAAATTATGCCGGCGAATGTTCGACACGTCCTAAAAGACTAAAAAACGCAAATACAGAAACAGCAAATATAAACTGGAGCTAATGAAAAGCGATTCCTGAAAATACAATTTTTAATTCAGACGGATCCCCCAAAACACCCCATCGACTGTTTAATATTCAACAACCGGAATTCCCGATTTAGACGTCCACGTGTAATCAGAATTAGCGTTTTTCGTTGAAAATCGATCGCCGGATGGCCGCTGCATTTCAATACGAAAAACGAAATTTTATTATTTGGCCGTTACCGCTAACAAGCCGCCGCAGGTCGGACGCGAAAGTTGAGAGTTGTTTATAAATCAAAGACAATGCCGGACAGTTTTTCGTCGTTGATATGTGGGAGTAAGGAGAGCGCCCGGAATGATGCACGAGATGAATATAATTCTGAAAGGAGCAGCCGCAGGCGGGCGACCTGCTACCGGTCTGCAGAGCTGCGTCGTCATAAATATTACTTTGACATGCAGTTCAGTCTCTTCTCTTCAAATCTATGCAGGCGAGAAATGGTATTGCTTCCTTTTCAGAAAACCCCTGGATATTCGCTTCGCTTCCAGCGCCTTGACGCGGATGGATGTGAATGGGTTGAGATTAGCTATGCTGCAAGGATTTGTTGCTAATGCTAACCCTTTGTGACAATTTTTGAAAGAGATGTATAGATCGAGGGAGCAGTTAAAAAAACTTTGTCCGAGATGTCGAGAGTTCCCTATTTCTAATTACTGCTATCACACCACCTTTTTACAACAAGACATGGATCACACATATTTTCCACAGTCATTTCCATTTTATTACCATTATTATGCACAATGCAAATAATTTTTCATAACATAACAGCCACGAGGTATCAAGAAGAAATTACCATTTGTTAACCAACTCCACGATGACGAACTAAGGATGGGTTATTTCAAACAGGATGAAGCTACAGTGCACACAACAAGAGCTTTCATCAACTTGTTAAGAGAATTTTTTGATAACCGAATTATTAGCAGAATATTAAAGCATTGCCCCTAAAACCAGGCAGCCATAATCACCCCATGACCCCGTTCTAACCTCACTTTTCTAGTGCCCTTCCAGGTCTTCCACACATTCCCACTACGAACATTGCCATTATAAAAATGTTCTACATAATCGGCGACTGCAAAGACATCACAGTCAAAGGTTTGGAAATTATAAAACGTTGCGACAAAGTCTATCTGTAGACCTACACGTCGATCCTAATCTGCGGAACCAAAGCGCTAGTAAGTCCCAATATTTCAAATTCAGTTGTTATAATGACTCTTGAAAAGCCAGGAGAACTTCTACGGCCGCAAACTCACGGTAGCAGACCGGGACTAGGTAGAACAAGGAGCCGACGACATCCTTTCCGGGACTGAAACTACAGCTGGTGGTTGGAGACCCGTTTGGGGCCACGACACACACGGACCTGGTGCTGAGGGCAAGAGAGCGTGGGGTTTACACGAGGGTGGTCCACAATGCTTTCATTTTGAACGCTGTGGGGATGCAGTTGTACAGTTCTGAGGACTGTCTCAATTCCCTATTGGATTGAGGGTTGGAAACCAGACAGGAATAAGTTGCACACTTTGTGTTTGTTGGGTAGGTCTACTCAGTATTGTGACAGAGTACTGGAGGGAAATGTTGCAGATATAAAGGTCAAGCAGCCCACATTAGAGAGTTTAACAAAGAAGAAGAAGGGGTACATGTCACCTAAATTCATGTTTGTGAGTGAGGCTTTGCAGCAACTGCTGGAGATACTTAAGAACAAGGGACAGGATGATTTAGGTAGATGTCAAAATGGTGTAAAAATTACTCTTATTGGATTTGTTGTGATTGAAAACACCCTCTGCATTGGTCTTGCTAGAGTAGGATCTGAAACTCTGAAGATTCTGGCTTGCGGCCTCCAGGAGATGTCTCAGGTGGATTTGGAGGAACCCTTACATTCTCTCATTATTGCAGGACCTGTATTACATCCTCTTGAAATAGAGTATCTTGAGCATTGTAAGGGGGGAATAAATTTGAACTAGCACTGTTGTTGCGCTTTCTGAAGCTACAACTATAGGCGACTTTCAGTTGCTCAGATAGAAACACAAAGTTAGTGTATGTTGCCAATTCCTCCGTGGTTGCCAAACATTTTCTAAACACGCGACAAAGGGAAACACAAAGTTCCCCAATGTTTCTTGAAAGGGACAACAGTTTTCACGCTGCAATTCAAATTTTTGACACTCCGAGAAAATAGGTTAAAAGTTTGACAATTAATGTAAACAGTAAAGTAAAAGAACCGATATACGTTTAACCAACTGCGATCACGAATTTTGTTGCTCACTCTTTACAAACACACCGTAGATGGTCTAAACTGGAACGCCTTTCAAGTAACAATCAAGTCTGATCACTGATCACAACAAGATCAGGGTGGCATGACACCCACAAAAGTGACATAATTTTAATGACATTTCTCACCGGTGACAAATCTTGCTCAATAATCGATGACTTTTCACAAGTAAATTTTCGGTGAGATTTGACATTTGGCGTGAGTTGGAAAATTCAAAATCTAAATACTCAAATGAAGTTTGAGAGGGTTGTAAATAAACTAACTTCTAATATTGAGTTAAAAAAAAGAATAATTAATAATTAAACTTGTGTTTATTCCCCGCCTTGGCGTTCGTTAAGATAGAGTGTTATTGTTATGTGTTATATTGTTTATAGTGTGCATTGGATTTTAACTTTGTTGTATAGTTTCTGCCCTTAAACAGCTAAAGACAAGAAGATTTAAACAATGCCAAAAATGCTGAAGAATTGGATGCGCTTTTCAGACAAGACAAGACAAGTTTTTGAATAATATAGAAGAACTTAAAAGAGCACTGTACGTTTGATTTTACTCCCTTCCACCGTTTTATTTTTGATTGTTGAACGCAGAAATCTGGCTAGGTGTATATTATAGATTTAAGAAAGAAAATGTTGATATTAAGCCTAAGTTATTGCAAAACAATCTTTCTCCACGATTTTCACTATTTCTGTGGTCCAATTACAATATTTAATTATTGGTCTGCCACTATTCCAGTAATAGCACTTTTATAAGATGTGTGACGAAAGTCCGCGATCTCAGTGGTAGGACTCCAGGTGCGGGAGACTTCGTTGTTACTTGAAAGACGTTCAAGTTTCGGAGTTTAGACCATCTATAGTTTAAACCCTATAGGCTAACTTTATTTAGAATATGTACGGCAACGTAGACAACCAACTATACAAAGTCACCGATGGCCCCCTGATGGTTTATCTCACGGGTTTTTAACATTCGCAAACAACAACGTCGGTATTATATTATATTATTATATCAATATTGAAAAATAACAAAAAACTCCCAGGAAAAGGTATTTCAAAAAATATTCGAACTTTCACAAATATCACTTCACTTTCACAAATATCTCACAACCAAAATTTTCCAGAAAAATGTCCGGGAGAAACTATTGTTTTCTTCTGAAAAACAAATTTTACATGTACAGGGTGATTACACAGTGAGCGGCAAAAGTATGGAATAAATTCATTAAAAATTAAACAAATTTTTTTTCAAAATTTTTTTTGGACGGGTCAATTTTGGTTTATAAAAAGGAATATTTTTATCCCAAATTAAATTTCAAGCAGTCATTTGTTTTCGAGTGATGACGTCAAATAGAAACCCCCAATTTTTTTTGATTCAGATAGCCCTTTTAATTGTCTAAAGGTCAGTATAAAAATTTTGTTATATTAGATAATGAAAGTTTTGAGAAAAAAAATAAAATTGTTTTTTTTTATGACAAACAAAAAGAAGTCAAAAAATCAAGCAGGTAAATAAGCAGGAAAATGTTGTTTCCAAGACGATTTCCGGAAAAACAATTTACACATACAAATGAAACTGACTATCATTTGACTGTTTGATTTACCTACTTGATTTTTTGACTTGTTTTTGTTTTTTTGTCATGAAAATCCAATTAATTTTTTTTCTCAAAACTTTCATTATCTAAGATAACAAAATTTTTATACTGTCGTTTAGACAATTAAAAGGACTATCTGTATCAAGAAAAAACGTCATCACTCGAAAACAAATGACTGCTTGAAATTAAATTTGGGATCAAAATATTAATTTTAAACCAAAATTGACCCGTCCAAAAACTTTTTCGAAATTTATTTTTTATGAATTTATTCCATACTTTTGCCGCTCACTGTATATGATTTTTCACCAAGTTGGCTTTGGAAAATATGCTTTCGAAAAATGGTTAAAAATACGTTGACATATTTTCCAAAGCCAACTTGATGGAACATCGTTTAGAATCAATTCATATTGCATTGTAAATCAACTGCGAATATCTATTTTCTCAATTTTTCTGGTCATGTGTTTTCAAAATGAAACAAAAATCTCGTTGTTTGCGGATTTTATTTAATGTCTTTTTATCAAATTAGTTTTTCGTTGTCATATTAGAGAAGTGAAATAGTAACATTTAAGATTCGTGTTTTGTATATATGTCCTAGGCATATACTAAAAATAGCCTTTTTATAAAACGCCTAGAAAATGGCAAAACAATAATAGCTTTGCAATTAGACCAGACTAGCCGTCATAACTTTAGGCTTATTGTAAAAACACAATGATTTTACAATATGCCTAGCTTAAATCAGGCGTATTACAAAACGCCTACTTGTTGTTTACGCATATTCCAAAAATCAAAAATTTAGTATTCAAGTCTTATTCAATATAATATTATCGAGTATTAGCAGTAATACTGTATATTATGTTAAATTATTAGATTTGTTTTATTGTTTTTTTTTTGTTTAAAAATAAAATAGAAACTTAAATAAGTCCTTATTTAAATTAAATATGGAAGTTCATAATATCATACTATTATTATTAGTAATAATTTTTTGTTAGCGGTACAATTAACCTCTATTTTAACTCCATAACCTGATTTTATTTGGAGAGAATGATATTGTAAAATAAATATTTGTACATTATTCATTGTCATCTGCAGGAATTCTAGACACTGCGTTTTATTTTGGATTTCTTAACCTCAAAACTAATTAAGGTTATGCCAGGTTATGTAGTAATTTATTAGTAATTTATTTTCCCTATGTTGTCTGTTGCCATATTAGTTCATGCTTGTTCAAGTATGATGAAAACACCCAAAATTCATAAAGCGAGTATAACACCTAAACTGAATGCTGACCGGTGAATTTTAGAATATGCCTAAATAACAAGTAGGCATTTTATAATACGCCTGAATTAAGCTAGGCATATTGTAAAACATTGTGTTTATACAATAAGCCTAAAGTTACGACGGCGTTTTATAAAGCGCCTGAAGTATTTAGTCTAATTGCAAAGCTATTATTGTTTTACAATTTGCCAAGTCATTTTGAAAAAGCCTACGCGTTTTACCAAAAGCCGGGTTTTAGTAAATACCGACGACATCGACATATATATTATATCCTAGCAGATTTGAATTTAGGAGGTTCCAAAATGTGGATGATCGCAGAAAAAGCTTCCGGAAAAATGTTTTGCTTGAGCTTTCATAACTAAGAATTTATTGTAAAATACTGTATCCCACAGCTGTGTTCTTAAACATAAAAGTTTGTAAATATTTCCTTGGTGCTCTTGCAATGGAAAATTAAAATGAAAGCACTTTTCAAGTTTCTACGTTGAATATAGCAGAAGATCTGTTTCTAAAAGTCAAAAAAAGGCCCAAAAAATATTATGTTTGAGATTTCATGAATTTTGTTATTTCAGATACTGGCTCAGGAATTTTGTTATTTATTGTTTGATGAGGACCAAAGTGAGGCTTTTCGCGGCAAATACAGACGCGCACGAATAGCTACTTTTCTGGGAATAAAACATGCTATTTTTTCTTTAGAGGCCAAAAATCTGACATTTCTTTCATTTTCTCAAAATCAGCGGCGCAAAGGTAATTTCAAGATTACTTTTAGTGCCACCAGCTGACTTTATG
Organism: Diaperis boleti; assembly: GCA_963583935.1. NCBI lineage: Eukaryota > Metazoa > Arthropoda > Insecta > Coleoptera > Tenebrionidae > Diaperis > Diaperis boleti. The sequence goes on along the minus strand of OY757244.1, from coordinate 6,115,653 downwards.
CTCCGCTAAACGCTAGACAGTGAAATGACCATTTGTCATTACCTATTGGGGTACTGTCACGTTATGCCACGTTTTTCTGACATTTGAAGAAGAGATATGTTTTTTTAGTTTTCATGGGTTTTATTATTTGAGACACTTCTATACATGAAAAATTGTAAACGAAACTAAGCCTTCTTTTATGTCATTGTATAATTGGGCTTACCTATACACAGGGGATCCAACATTTATAGAAATATCCCAAAAACCTGAGAATTTGAGGAACCCGAATGATAGGAAAACCCGAAAATAAATATTCGGGTTCGTAGCGCGGCCGACGTAGATAAGCAATGAGAAAATCATCAGTAGTGGATACTCCAAGATGAATGGTGCAATGCAATTTGAACAAATCTGTCATCTGTCAAAAATTGTGAGGAATCAAAACTCGTTCTGAGGTTATTTTGTAATGATTCAGTTACAAGATGCAGCGTCAAAAGTTCTTTTCGGTCACTCTGTATATTTTATGTACAGTTCTTCTCGTTCATCGTGTTGCCTGGTGATGCATTATTTTTTCCAGATGCTTATTTCCGACACTGCTGTCGGGTGAATTTTTCAATTGCCTGAGACGTCTGCGACAAACTTATTTCTAGTTCGCCCCATCCTCGCCGCTCATTTTATTTGTTTCCAGTCAAAGAGGCGGAAGCCACGCACAGCCAATTTCGTAACCACTCCATAACTGCACTTCAAAAAGCGCGGCAGAAATTATCTCCGAACTAAGCGTCTCCATCAATTTCGCGGACCGGGCTTCTCCTCGGAGATAAGTCTTAATGAAAATAGTATTATCCGCAGGTTTTATTAAAACATCTCGACTGCTTCTGACTGCCGGCAATTTGAATGAACCCCCGAGTGCGTTCCGGAGAGAAAGCCACTCGTAGTGTCGCTTTTCCACCTCGATACATGGAAGTCAGACACGCCCACTATACACTTGATATTTGCTTTGTTCGGATATGGATTTTCATCTCTGAACCTGACAGTCGGGCACAATTAATCCCGACACTCGTACAACTAAATTTCGACGCCCGAGTGTTTGACTCGGCCCGTATTTCTCTGCGGACGTTTTTTCCTCGCAAGAGATTTCCGCTCAATGGAGCCGCACGGCAAAAACGTCCTATAGATCATGATCCGGGGCATTATAAATAGCTTAAAATTCACTCGGAGCAAGGATGCTTGCTGCTCGAACTCTTCATTATCCGTCGTGAAAAACGGCAAGATCGGAGGGCTTACGGGATTCGAAGGCCCGATTAGTTAGTCCGGATACGCACAAATTGATGTCATTTTTGCGTCAATCGCTTTGGTGTGTTTTTATCCGTTTTATTTGTAATCGTTTTTCGGCGAAAACGTGATTTGCTTTATTCCTGGTTGAGGAATTTTTCTTGCCACGGTACTGACTCATTTAAACTAGATGGTTCTGAAAGCCACGGTACTGACATTTTAGATTTAATTAGCAACTGTAATTATTTGGTTACGAATTTGATAATATTATTTAGGTTAGCAATAACAATAAAAATCTATTACTTATGATAACAAAATCAATAATTAATTAAGTTTACCGATACCACGGTACTGACAAGTATATTTATGACATAAATAATGAACAATAAAATAACAAAAGGTAAACTGACGAAATCAAATTCTAACACAATATGAACATTTCTAAAATACTATCAGATTTACAAAATATTAAAATATCTAACGGAACGGCAAAATATCAAGACGACGAAAAAAAAAATCATTAACGAAATATCAAAATATCGAAGTGACAAAAAGAGAATTAAGGACACATTAAATTAGCAAAACAAAAACACATGAAGATAATGAAACCAACAATAAATATCTAAATATCAAAATAAATGATAATGCAATTGGTGAAATAATAAGCACCAAACTATCCGATGAAGGAACAAATTACATCACAGATACTTTTATAATTACTGTAAAATTAAAGAAATAATTGTAAAATCAAATTGACAAAATGTCAAAAAGAAATATGAAATCAACGAAACACCAAAATATCAAGTGGGCGATAAATTAAAATATATTTATGATTTACAGAATATCAATATTGTGCGAAAACAAAACTTAAATTCAAAATTGGATAGCAAATAATTATGTCATAAAATAAACTGAAAAATAAATATCAATATATCAATAAAGCAGAGAAATATCGAATTAACGAAATAGCAAAATTTTAAATTAAAGGAATTGTAATACCAAATTGATAAAATATGAATAATCACATTAAAGGAAATGGCAAAACGTGAAATTAACAATTTTGCAAGATATCATATCTGTAAAATATCCAAATATCAAATTAAACGAAAAACCGGACGATATATTAAATGATTGAAACGTCATGAAGAAATATGAAATTAAGGAAACATTTCCTTGACAATATCAAATTAATGAATTTGAAATGAAAATTTCGGATTTCGTTAATAGCAAACAACATAACTATAAAATTAATTAAACGTACATCAACTTATAGTATTAGTAAAGTTCAAATTAACGATATATCAAAATATCACAACGAAAAAACAAATTAACGTTAAAATATCACGTCAAGGAATTACGTTATATTCATAACATCGCAGTATCGAGAGCAAGCAAACTATACGTCAAATTAGAGAAACATAAATGAATCAAATCAACGAAGTATTAATGAAGGAAATAACAATCATCTAAATATTAAAATATCAAAAGTAAAGAATGTCACCATAACAAAATTTCTAAACTGGATCCACAGACCATGACTGGTTTAATCAAAAGTCGACCCTCTAGAACAGGTAAGGCGTCGAAAAAAGTATACAGGGTGATTCGCGAGGTATAGTAGATATTTAAACCTCAAATTATATGGACCCTAAAAGTAGCTTTGACGGTATTAAAAAACGTTTAATGTAAAGCTGAAAAATTAATTAAAAATTACCACTTACGATACAAACTATTGTAAACATCTCGGTCTTTACTGATGAACCCTTTCCGACGGACAAAAACCACTTTTGCTTTCAATTATAAAACATACTCACTTACGCCAACGTACCATTTATAAAATTTGTTAGAAATGACGACAGCCCTGTGAATTTTGCAGATGCATTGCTTATTCCGATCCACCTTTTGTGAAAATTTCGTGCAATTTTTGTCTTGTGTTCCATAAATTACACACTCAGAGCAGAGAGTTCCCAAGGGTTTGATGTAATATTATCATAATCGACATAATCATATCGGTCACTATTTGAAAATAAAGGTATTTTAAAATATCTTGTGTGCACCGTCAACAGTCAAAGTGAAACTCAAAGTAATTAATTGCCAGCCGGTCACCGCACTCGTTCCAGCAAAAAAGTTCTTTTTTCTTAATCTAGCAGTTCTCAATTGGTCTCCGCGTTTTAAAAGCATATATCTTGGGTTTTTTTACAGTTAGAATTTTTTTGTATTTTTCTAGGTCTCCTCATATTAGGGACTGTTTAAATAACTACTATACTTCGTGAATCACCCCGCATAATTATAATAAAGAAAACATCACATGAGGAAATATTAAAGTAGCAAATTAACTAAATATCAAAACATGAAATTAACTAAGTATCAAAATATGGAAATAAAAGTATTAAAATTTCAAATCCATGAAAAATCAGTGTCACAACATAGAAATATCAAATTAGCGAAATAATAAACGGTAATCTAACGAAATCAAATTTTAACACAATATGAAAATTTGTAAAACTATCAGATTTACAAAATATTAAAATATCTAACGGAACGGCAAAATATCGAGACGACGAAAAAAAAAACAAATATTAAAACATTATCGAAATATCAAAATATTGAATTAACCGAAAGAAAATTAAGGACACATTAAATTAGCAAAACAAAAACATATGAAGATAATGAAACCAAATGATAATGTTATATTAAATTTAAAAATAAATATCTAAATATCAAAATAAATAATAATACAATTAATTGATGAAATAATAAGCATTAAAATATCCGATGAACCAACAATTACATCACAGATACTTTTATAATTACTGTCAAATTAAAGAAATAATTGTAAAACCAAATTGACAAAATGTCAAAAAGAAATATGAAATCAACCAAACACCAAAATATTAAGTGGGCGATAAATTAAAATATATTTATGATTTAGAGAATATCAATATTGCGCAATAACAAAACTTAAATTCAAAATTAGATACCAAATAATGATATCATAAAAAGACTGCAAAATAAATATCAAATTAAAAAATATCAAAATATCAAATTAAATAATCGGAGTAGTATCAAATTTACAAAATTTTAAATTAAAATAATTATAGTACCAAATTGACAGAATATCAAATTAACGAAATCGCAAATCAAGGAAATGGCAAAACGGAAAATTAACAATTTAGCAAGATATCATATCTATAAAATATCCAAATATCAAATTAAACGAAAAACGAGACGATATATATAATGAATGAAACGTCATGAAGAAATATGAAACTAACGAAATATTTCCTTGAAAATATCAAATTTTTGAATCATGAAAATTTCAGATTTCATTAATAGCAAACAATATAATTATAAAATTTATTAAACTTAGTAAAGTTTAAATTACGATATATCAAAATATCACAACGAAAAAACACATCAAAGTTACAAAATCACGTCAACGACTTGCATTATATTCATAACATCGCACTATCGAAAGAGCAAGCAAACTATACGTCAAATTATAGAAACTTAAATGAATCAAATCAACGAAGTATTAATGAAGGAAATAACAATCATCTAAATATTAAAATATCAAAAGTAAAGAATGTCACCATAACAAAATTTCTAAACTGGATCCACAGACCATGACTGGTTTAATCAAAAGTCGACCCTCTAGAACAGGTAAGGCGTCGAAAAAAGTATACAGGGTGATTCGCGAGGTATAGTAGATATTTAAACCTCAAATTATATGGACCCTAAAAGTAGCTTTGACGGTATTAAAAAACGTTTAATGTAAAGCTGAAAAATTAATTAAAAATTACCACTTACGATACAAACTATTGTAAACATCTCGGTCTTTACTGATGAACCCTTTCCGACTGACAAAAACCACTTTTGCTTTCAATTAAAAAACCTACTCACCTACGCCAACGTACCATTTATAAAATTTGTTAGAAATGACGACAGCCCTGTGAATTTTGCAGATGCATACACCACTATTTTTCGGTGTTAATGGCATAAACAAAATGTTTCATGTGGCCCTACAAGAAAAAATTGCTTATTCCGATCCACCTTTTGTGAAAATTTCGTGCAATTGTTGTCTTATGTTCCATAAATTACACACTCAGAGAGTTCCCAAGGGTTTAATGTAATATTTTGATAATCGACATAATCATATCGGTCACTATTTGAAAATAATTTTAAAATATTTTGTGTGCACCGTCAACAGTCAAAGTGAAACTCAATTGGCAGCCGGTCACCACACTCGTTCCAGCAAAAAAATCCTTTTTTCTCAATCGATCTTCGCGTTTTAATAGCATATATCTTTTGGTTTTTTTTTACAGTTAGATTTTTTTATATTTTTCTTGGTCTCCTCATATTAGGGACTATTTAAATAACTACTATACTTCGTGAATCACCCTGCATAACTATGATAAAGAAAACAGCAAATGAGGAAATATTAAAGTAGCAAATTAACTAAATATCAAAACATGAAATTAATTAATAAATTATCAAAATATGGAAATAAAGGTATCAACATTTCAAATCCATGAAAATTCAATGTCAAACTAGCGAAAATTCACAACATAAAAATATTAAATTGGGGAAATAATAAACGGTAAACTAACGAAATCAAATTTTAACACAATATGAAAATTTGTAAAACACTATCAGATTTACAAAATATTAAAATATCTAACGGAACGGCAAAATATCAAGACGACGAAAAAAAAACGAAATATGAAAATATCGAATTAACAGAAAGAAAATTAAGGACACATTAATTAGTAAAACAAAAACACATGAAGATAATGAAACCAAATCATAACGTTATATTAAATTTAAAAATAAATATCTAAATATCAAAATAAATAATAATACAATTGATGAAATAATAAGCATTAAAATATCCGATGAACAAACAATTACATCACAGATACTTTTATAATTACCGTCAAATTAAAGAAATAATTGCAAAATCAAATTGACAAAATGTCAAAAAGAAATATGAAATCAACGAAATATCAAAATATCAAGTGGGCGCGATAAATTAATATATATTTATGATTTAGAGAATATCAATATTGCGCGATAACTAAACTTACATTCAAAATTGGATAGCAAATAATGATATCATAAAATAAACTGCAAAATAAAATATCAAAATTTCAAATTTAATAATCAGAAATATCGAATTAACGAAATAGCAAAATTTTAAATTAAAGGAATTGTAATATCAAATTGATAAAATATGGATAATCACATTAAAGGAAATGGCAAAACGTGGAATTAACAATTTAGCAAAATATGATATCTATAGAATATCCAAATATCAAATTAAACGAAAAACGAGACGATATATTAAATGAATGAACCGTCATGAAGAAATATCAAATTAACGAGATATTTCCTTGAGAATATCAAATTAATGAATCATGAAAATTTCAGATTTCATTAATCGTAAAGAAAGAACATAATTATAAAATTTATTAAACGTAGTAAAGTTCAAATTAATGATATATCAAAATATCACAACGAAAAACAAATTAACGTTAAAATATCACGTCAACGAATTACATTATATTCATAACATCGCACTATCGAAAGAACAAGCAAACGAAACATCAAATCAGATTTACAAAATATTAAAATATCTAACGAAATGCCAAAATATCAAGACGACGAAAAAAAACCGAAATATCAAAATATCCAATTAACCGAAAGAAAATTAAGGACACATTAAATCAGCAAAACAAAAACACACGAAGATAATGAAACCAAATGATAATGTTATATTAAATTTAAAAATAAATATCTAAATATCAAAATAAATATTAATACAATTGATGAAATAATAAGCATTAAAATATCCGATAAACCAGCAATTACATCACCGATACTTTTATAATTATCGTCAAATTGAAGAAACATCAAAATATCAAGTGGGCGATAAATTAAAATATATTTATGATTTACAGAATATCAATATTGCGCGATAACAAAACTTAAATTCAAAATTGGATAGCAAATAATGATATCATAAAATAAACGGCACTATAAATATAAAATAAAAAAATATCAAATTAACTAATCAGAGAAATATCAAATTAACAAAATAGCAAAATTTTAAATTAAAGGAATTGTAATACCAAATTGATAGAATATCAAATTAACGAAATCGCAAATCAAGGAAATGGCAAAACGTGAAATTAACAATTTAGCAAGATATCATATCTAAATAATATCAAAATAAACGAAAAACGAGACGATATATTAAATGAATGAAACGTCATGAAGAAATATGAAATTAAAGAGATATTTCCTTGAGAATATCCAACAACATAATAATAAAATTTATTAAACGTAGTAAAGTTTAAATTAATGATATATCAAAATATCACAACGAAAAAACTAGTTAACGTTAAAATATCACGTCAACAAATTACATTATATTCATAACATCGCACTATCGACAAAGCAAGCAAACGATACGTCAAATTAGAGAAACATAAATCAATGAACATCAAATCAACGAAGTATTAATGAAGGAAATAACAATTATCTAAATATGAAAATATCGAAAGTAAGGCGTCGAAAAAAGTATACAGGGTAATTCGCGAAGATTAGTAGATATTTAAACCTAAAATTATATGGCCCCTAAACGTAGTTATGACGTTATTACAAAAAAAAAAAAAAAAAAGATGGCAACCAGCGATGATAAACATTTTGATAGTCGCTGGATTTATTTTGGGCAAAAAACTTACTACTTACGATACAAACTATTGTATACATCTCGGTCTTTACTGATGAACCCTTTCCGACTGACAAAAACGACTCTGGCTTTCAAGTGAAAAACAAAGTCAAAGTGAAACTGAAAGTAATTAATTGGGAGCCGTTCACCGCGCTCGTTCCAGAAGAAAAGTCCTTTTTTGTTTAGGCCAATTGATAAGAGTTTATTTACTAATGGATCTTCAGTCTTATCTTGGGGTTTTTTAAAGTTAGATTTTTTTTTATATTTTTCTAGGTCTCCTCATATTAGGGACTGTCATAGGTTTAAATAACTACTATTCTTCGTGAATCACCCTGTATAAATATAATAAAGAAACCTTCAAATGAGGTAATATTAAAGTAGCAAATTAACTAAATATCAACACATGAAATTAACTAAGTATCAAAACATGGAAATAAAAGTATCAAAATTTCAAATCCACGAAAAGTCAATGTCAAACTAGCGAAAAATCACAACATAGAAGTAATTATTTCTAAAAGCCAGCCATTGCTTTTGTAGCTCACTAAATGGAATAGCATTAACTAACGCAGAGCTTCTGGGATTGGTCAAATTCAAAATATAAAGACAACCATTTGAAAAAGAACTGGGTGAATCTGAAATTTTGGAAACTTTGAGAGTTTTAAAATTTGAGAAACATAACTTAAGAGCAGGAGGAATTTAAGAGTCTGAGGAACCTGAGGATTTATAAAACCTGAATATTGGATATCTTGGTAACATAAGGAACCTAAGAACCTCAAACCTTGAAAAATGTATTTGAGGACTAGATAAATCTGAGATCTAGGGGAACCTGTGAACTTGAAGAACCTGATGAATTGTAGACATTGAGGAACATGAGGAACCTGTTGAGCGGTTAGGAAAGACTTGGAATTTGGAAAAATTTGAGGAACCTGCCAAATGTAGGAACCTGCGAACTTGAGAAATTGAAGAAACCCATTCTTGAGACTTGAAGCAAGGACTCAAGGACAGAAAGTTGGATTTATATCGCATACGCCAGGGCATTCAACTTTCTAGCGGCGTGTCCAAATATGATTGAAATAAATAATTCAAATATCGCGTCCTACTTTTTTTTTATAGTGTGACATAATAATGATGTAAGAAATTCATTTTTCACAGCTTTTCTGACATCAGCCATTAATAGAAGCTAGGGCAAATTTAACAACAATTAAGTGACATGGTGCATGGAAAAGTTCAACCGTTGCCGAAGAATATCTGGAAGACTCCCTTAAAAACAAAAAAAGAGTTGCTTCTCAAATTATTCCCGATTATTCTCCTATCGCTTCCTGGAGTTTTGATGGGCAGCCTAACAACAGTAATAAATAATTTAGTCCCTACTACTTCAAATAATCACCCTACCTCCAAAAGTTCTAACTTGCAGGTGAACGATATTTCTTCACATGGGCTTCACATGTATCCAAATAGGATACCTAAATAATTTGTTTCTGGTTGTAGTTAATAAAATCTGAATTCTGAGTTTGAATCTGTTTTGTTGAATTGTCACTTATGAAAGAGATAAAGTGAGGTTAGTTTTACTAAAAGATTGAGAAGAATTGTGTGTTGCCTACAAAACTCTCATCATCAGTTAAGAAGATAAATAGGAAAATACTAACTTAATAAAAAAGAAATCAAAATTGTCTTGTTAACAAAGGCTGTCATTTCATTTTTAATGCTAGTGTTAAAAGTAAACCAGGTGATTTACTTTTAATACGCCACTCTTCAATATTATATTTTTAAATGCAGTATGCAGTGTAAAAATTTCAATTTTTAGTAGCGTTATTTTACCATTCAATTTTTTTTGTTACAGGTAAGGCGTTTGTAAAGCAATACGAAGGATGAAAATTAATTCTGGTAAGTTATACAGTGGCGGGCAGAAAATCGTGGTAATTTAGATTTGATCTGTGCTTTATTGTAAATTTGTCGCAATATTTAAGATTTCTCAACCGCTTGTTAGATGAAGTGTCAAAAATGATAATATAAGGTTAGAATGGGTAAAGGGTGTTCGCGTCAAAGATTTTGTGTTCGCGACTGTATAAAAGTTCAATTCATTCCCAAAGGTGTTCAAATGGAAAATGATTGGATGTAGGCCATTTTATTCCACTCCATACTAGGCAACGTGTGGATGATATACTGATGACGTCACCTGCTCGGAGTTTGGATCGATTATTTCAATCGACCATACTGGGATATATTCCTATTTAATGAGGGTGGTGCGACACTAGAACAAGAGTGAAGCATTTGAGCACCCTATTTTTATTAATTTTTATGTAGTTTCACCCAGAACTGAAAGCTCTAATATTTAAAGTAATGTAGTTCTAGACTCTTCTTAAATTGTGTTGAAGCTACAAACTTACCACCCCTAATCAATAGTAGAACATCTCAATTGTGCTCTCATAGACACAGCTACCCTCGAAAGAGATATCGCCATCAACGGGGACATTGGCCATTACAGGAGGCTTGATGTTTAGCTGTCAGTTTAGGCGTCTCGGCGCCTTTCTCCTTCTTCCCGTCCCTGATGCGATTCCCTCTATTATGCCATTTATAGCAGAACTTTTCATCTTCAACAAGTTGGGATGTGAGAGCGAGCGACATCAAAGTATCATTGTGAAGAAGTTGGAGCTGAAGTGTTACGTAACCCATAAATATTTAAGAAACATAAAACCGACATTCCGTCTCTTTATATTTAGAGAAATGGGTTGAGAGGGATGTGGAGTTTTATCCGATGTTTGTGTTGTTTTTGTGCTGTGGTTTGTATCCGATATTCAATAATTACTGAGTGATTCCAAGATTGACCGACAACCCCACATTAAAGAGCTAAATTAATAAATCGGTTCTCGGATCTACAATTACGTTACATTATGCAAAAAGGTGGGGTCAATTTCTTGTGGCCTCAATGAATTGAATGGCGAACAATGATAACCTGTATAATAAACTTTTAATGAATTTACGGAGACAAATAAGTTTTCGAGCCCAAACAAGAAACTATTTCAAATCGCAGGTTGGTTTTCACATTTTATACTAAAAAACCTTAAGAGCAATTCCTCTTCAATATTGGCGATATTGCTGTATGTTATAAAGAAATAACTACATTAATTTTAACCACTACTCATCAGTCTCAACAATTTTTCTTAATGAAATTTTGCCCTAAGCCCCGTAGTTGTCGTGTTAGAATTTGTGGAAGTTTTACTAACTAGTCGACGCGTCCACGTCGACGATCCTAGCACTGGTTTTCTGCGGTTTCCCAATCCTAGATCCTCGACTCTCCCGCTGACGAGGCAGAAGCCTATAAGAGCGAGCGGGCAGTTTAATGTATTGTAATTCTAACAACATCTCGAATTATTTTGAGTGAATCCAAACACCACTTTGTGATTGTAATAACTGTCGCCAATAAACCTTCTTGTCTGTCCGTGTGTCGGAGGTCTCAAATTTCTCAAGTTTCACGTAAAGTAGATTCATCATTGTCCGCAACTATCGCTATAGAAATAGTTTCGAAAGCAAAATATTATGACTTACGGAGAATTTTTAATTTTCTCAGAGACGTCCGTTTCATCAAAAAATAAATAGAATAAAAGGCAGGTTTTTTTTGACAAAAAGACTACTGAATTATTCATACGTATACGTAGGGTTAATCGACTGTTTTAAACCTGCATTTGATAGGTCCCCTTTCGGTGCGGTTAAAATCAACTGGAATATTGTCATCAAAGACAAGCTATGTAAATGGATGCATCCGTCAAATTTCCTATGATAATTGCTATATAGTGGTAAAACGCACGGACACAGAGCCGCTGTTTGATCTACAATCTGTCAACGCCTGTTACAGAAACTACTTACCAAAACTTTAAACTACCCACAGGATTCCCCCAATACCAATTAATAGTTAACTCAGTATGCCGATGTTGAAGTTGCATTCGGGACTAGATAAGGATTGTTTCCCATAACCATAAATTACCCACACGGATATCGGTTTCTATTCAAGACCCCGAATTTATTCCGCAAATTAAAGTCTCTCTCTCTCCTAAAGAATATTTTTTCCCAACAAGAAACCCTAGTTAACATAACTGCTCTTTCGTGTTACGCTTAATTCACTCCGAATGCTTTATCGACGTTGTGTCAATATGTGTTCTAGCGAAGGGCCATTATTTGCCCGAATTGTTTACGACAGTGCTTCAGAGGCGGTACTTTGACGAACGCCCACGCGAGATGGAAGTTTGAGGTTGAATTTTTTCAGGTCTGAATATATAAAAGCGGCTGTAAAGTTGTAAATTAGGTGGCTGTTTTGTAGGTGGAACAAGCTGCAACATTGCAGCGGAACACCCGCCTTTATAATACCTTCTTTGTTATTTGACGTTTTATTTCGGCGTTCAATCCAAACAAGGAAATTCGGATACGTTTTAGTGCGGGGATTTTCGCGAGGAGTCGGGGATTTTTCTCAAATCTTATTTATTTTAATGATAAGTAACAGCCGAAGCTCGGCAGTAAGGAATTGCAGAGTTTCGATGCAAGTTAAATCGTCTGTTCTTTAAATGAAGTTTGTCAAAAAGGAACTTTATTTAAATTTAATCCGTCGGGTATATATGATGTATCAAACAATTTGGATTTTATGTGTTTAACAATGACAGTGATAAACTATGTATGCAACGTATTGATTGTTAACCAGCATTTTCATCAATATTTTAGACATTAACAATACTCAATTGTGTTTTCCAGAGTATGGTTTTAACAATCAGAATGCTCAAATATTTATACAACGCGTTCATTATATTGTAGTTATAGGAAATTTCTGTTAAATAAGTTTACTCTACAAGAAATTAATTATTGGAAAAGGGAGTTCGTCACTCATCTGCCCATCTGTTGTTTCGCAGATCCTTCCAGTGCAAAACTAGTTTTCTCAAGTTTACAACTTTACTGGGTTCCTCAAGGTTACAAGGTTACTCAAATTCCCAGGGTTCTCAAAATTTTCTTAGTTCCCAAACTCCTCAGGTTACCCATTTTTTTGGCTGCTCCGATTCTCACAGCAGCAAAGTAAAGTTTTTAAGTTAAACTTCTCAGGTTCCCTGAGATCACAGGTTCTTCGAATTCTCAGGTTCCTCCAGTTTCCAAGTTGTGGTCCAAGGTCCCCTAAGTTTTCAGGCCTTTCAAAAACGTAGGTTCTCTCAGTTGCCAACTTTTCAGATGACTCAAGGTCTCAAGTTCTTTAGGTTCTCCTTAGGATTCTTAAAATTCTCAGGTTTCACAACTTCGCACGTTCTTTTCGTTCTCAAGTGTTCAGATGTCCAAGACCTCAAGTTCCTGTAGAGACTTTCATCCTTGCAACATGTTTGCCCAGTTTGCAGATTTCTCAAGTTTTCTTCGGTCTTTGGGTTCCTCAACTTGTCAGGTTCCAAGTTCTCAGGTTTTCCAAGACTTCAGCTTGCTCCACTTTTCCAATTGTGAGTTTATCGTTTTTCCAAAAGGCTAAGACTTCAAGACTAATCAGAATTGCCTAACATTTTAACATTTTTCAGGACTCTTTTGTCGGTTCTGTGCATACATACTTTGTCTAGTTGAGCATATTTCGGCTTGAGTTCATAAATTCTCAGATCCTTCCAGTGCACATGCTACCTTTTGAAGTTTACAACTTTACTGGATTTCTCAAGGTTTCAGTTTTCTCCAATGCCTAGGGTTATAAGGTTGCTCATATTCTCAGGCATCTCAAAATTTTCTTAGTTCCCAAACTCCTCAGGTTACCCATTTTTTTAGGATACAATTTAGGCTGCTCCAATTCCCACAGCAGGTTTGTCCAGTTACCAGATTTCTCAAGTTTTCAAGTTAAACTTTTCAGGTTCCCTAAGAGCCCAGGTTCTTCGAATTCTCAGGTTCCTGTAGTTTCCAAACTTTGATCCAAGGTCTTCTATGTTTTCAGGTCTTTCACAAACATAGGTTCTTTCAGTTGCCAAGTTCCTTCTCTTAAGTTCTCAGGTGACTTAATGTCTCAAGTTCCTTAGGTTTTCTCTAGGATTCGTCTAATTTTCAGGTTTCTCAATTTCTCAGGTTCCTTTCGCTCTCAACTGTTCAGGTTCCCAAGACCTCAAGTTCCTGTAGAGACTTTTGTCATTGCCACATGTTAGCCCAGTTTATAAAGTTGTCAAGTTTTTTTGGGTTTTGAGTTCCTCAACTTGTCAGGTTCCCTAAGACCTCAGGTTTTCCAAGATTTCAGCTTTGCCCACTTTTCCATTTGTGAGTTTATCGGTTTTCCAAAAGGCTACAGGACACTTTAAGACTAATCAGAATTGCCTGATATTTTAACATTTTTCAGGACTCTTTTGTCGGTTCTGTGCATACAGACTTTGTCTAGTTGAGCATATTTCAGCATAAGTGCTAAATTCTCAGATCCTTCCAGTGCACATACTACCTTTTCAAGTTTACAGCTTTACTGGATTTCTCAAGGTTTCAGTTTCCTCCAATGCCTAGGGTTATAAGGTTTCTCATGTTCTCAGGCTTCTCAAAATTTTCTTAGTTCCCAAACTCCTCAGGTTACCCATTTTTTTAGGATACAATTTAGGCTGCTCCAATTCCCACAGCAGGTTTGTCCAGTTACCAGATTTCTCAAGTTTTCAAGTTAAACTTTTCAGGTTCCCTAAGAGCCCAGGTTCTTCGAATTCTCAGGTTCCTGTAGTTTCCAAACTTTGATCCAAGGTCTTCTATGTTTTCAGGTCTTTCACAAACATAGGTTCTTTCAGTTGCCAAGTTCCTTCTCTTAAGTTCTCAGGTGACTTAATGTCTCAAGTTCCTTAGGTTTTCTCTAGGATTCGTCTAATTTTCAGGTTTCTCAATTTCTCAGGTTCCTTTCGTTCTCAACTGTTCAGGTTCCCAAGACCTCAAGTTAATGTAGAGACTTTTGTCATTGCCACATGTTAGCCCAGTTTATAAATTTGTCAAGTTTTTTTGGGTTTTGAGTTCCTCAACTTGTCAGGTTCCCTAAGACCTCAGGTTTTCCAAGATTTCAGCTTCGCCCACTTTTCCAATTGTGAGTTTATCGGTTTTCCAAAAGGCTACAGGACACTTTAAGACTAATCAGAATTGCCTGATATTTTAACATTTTTCAGGACTCTTTTGTCGGTTCTGTGCATACAGACTTTGTCTAGTTGAGCATATTTCAGCATAAGTGCTAAATTCTCAGATCCTTCCAGTGCACATACTACCTTTTCAAGTTTACAGCTTTACTGGATTTCTCAAGGTTTCAGTTTCCTCCAATGCCTAGGGTTATAAGGTTTCTCATATTCTCAGGCTTCTCAAAATTTTCTTACTTCCCAAACTCCTCAGGTTACCCATTTTTTTAGGATACAATTTAGGCTGCTCCAATTCCCACAGCAGGTTTGTCCAGTTACCAGATTTCTCAAGTTTTCAAGTTAAACTTTTCACTTTCCTTAAAAGCCCAGGTTCTTCGAATTCTCAGGTTCCTCTAGTTTCCAAACTTTGATCCAAGGTGTTCTATGTTTTCAGGTCTTTCACAAACATAGGTTCTTTCAGTTACCAAGTTCCTTCTCTTAAGTTCTCAGGTGACTTAATGTCTCAAGTTCCTTAGGTTTTCTCTAGGATTCGTCTAATTTTCAGGTTTCTCAATTTTTCAGGTTCCTTTCTTTCTCAACTGTTCAGGTTCCCAAGACCTCAAGTTTCTGTAGAGACGTTTATCATTGCCACATGTTTGCCCAGTTTAAAAATTTGTCAAGTTTCTTTGGGTTTTTGAGTTCCTCAACTTGTCAGGTTCCCTAAGACCTCAGGTTTTCCAAGATTTCAGCTTCGCCCACTTTTCCAATTGTGAGTTTATCAATTTTCCAAAAGGCTACAGGATACTTTAAGACTAATCAGAATTGCCTAATATTTTAACATTTTTCAGGACTCTTTTGTCGGTTCTGTGCATACAGACTTTGTCTAGTTGAGCATATTTTGGCATGAGTTCATAAATTCTCAGATCCTTCCAGTGCACATGCTACCTTTTCAAGTTTACAATTTTACTGGATTTCTCAAGGTTTCAGTTTCCTCCAATACCTAGGGTTATAAGGTTTCTCATATTCTCAGGCTCCTCAAAATTTTTTTACTTCCCAAACTCCTCAGGTTACCCATTTTTTTAGGATACGATTTAGGCTGCTCCAATTCCCACAGCAGGTTTGTCCAGTTACCAGATTTCTCAAGTTTTCAAGTTAAACTTTTCAGGTTCCCTAAGAGCCCAGGTTCTTCGAATTCTCAGGTTCCTCTAGTTTCCAAACTTTGATCCAAGGTCTTCTATGTTTTCAGGTCTTTCTCAAACATAGGTTCTTTCAGTTGCCAAGTTCCTTCTTTTAAGTTCTCAGGTGACTTAATGTCTCAAGTTCCTTAGGTTTTCTCTAGGATTCGTCTAATTTTCAGGTTTCTCAATTTCTCAGGTTCCTTTCGTTCTCAACTGTTCAGGTTCCCAAGACCTCAAGTTCCTGTAGAGACTTTTATCATTGCAACATGTTTGCCCAGTTTACAAATTTGTCAAGTTTTTTCCGTTTTTGAGTTCCTCAACTTGTCAGGTTCCCTAAGACCTCAGGTTTTCCAAGATTTCAGCTTCGCCCACTTTTCCAATTGTGAGTTTATCGGTTTTCCAAAAGGCTACAGGACACTTTAAGACTAATCAGAATTGCCTGATATTTTAACATTTTTCAGGACTCTTTTGTCGGTTCTGTGCATACAGACTTTGTCTAGTTGAGCATATTTCAGCATAAGTGCTAAATTCTCAGATCCTTCCAGTGCACATACTACCTTTTCAAGTTTACAGCTTTACTGAATTTCTCAAGGTTTCAGTTTCCTCCAATGCCTAGGGTTATAAGGTTTCTCATGTTCTCAGGCTTCTCAAAATTTTCTTAGTTCCCAAACTCCTCAGGTTACCCATTTTTTGGCTGCTGCAATTCTCACAGCAGGTTCGTCCAGTTACCAGATTTCTCAAGTTTTCAATTTAAACTTTTCAGGTTCTCCAAGAGCCCAGGTTCTTCTAATTTTCAGGTTCCTCTATTTCCCAAATGTTGGTCCAAGGTCGTCTATGTTTTCAGGTCTTTTAAAAACATAGGTTCTTTCAGTTGCCAAATTCGTTCTCTTAAGTTCTCAGGTGACCCAATATCTCATGTTCCTTAGGTTTTCTCTAGGATTCGTCTAATTTTCAGGTTTCTCAATTTCTCAGGTTCCTTTCGTTCTCAACTGTTCAGGTTCCCAAGACCTCAAGTTAATGTAGAGACTTTTGTCATTGCCACATGTTAGCCCAGTTTATAAATTTGTCAAGTTTTTTTGGGTTTTGAGTTCCTCAACTTGTCAGGTTCCCTAAGACCTCAGGTTTTCCAAGATTTCAGCTTCGCCCACTTTTCCAATTGTGAGTTTATCGGTTTTCCAAAAGGCTACAGGACACTTTAAGACTAATCAGAATTGCCTGATATTTTAACATTTTTCAGGACTCTTTTGTCGGTTCTGTGCATACAGACTTTGTCTAGTTGAGCATATTTCAGCATAAGTGCTAAATTCTCAGATCCTTCCAGTGCACATGCTACCTTTTCAAGTTTACAATTTTACTGGATTTCTCAAGGTTTCAGTTTCCTCCAATGCCTAGGGTTATAAGGTTTCTCATATTCTCAGGCTTCTCAAAATTTTCTCAGTTCCCAAACTCCTCAGGTTACCCATTTTTTTGGCTTCTGCAATTCTCACAGCAGGTCCGTCCAGTTACCAGATTTCTCAAGTTTTTAAGTTAAACTTTTCAGGTTCCCTAAGATCACAGGTTCTTCGAATTCTCACGTTCCTCCAGTTTCCAAGTTGTGGTCCCCTAAGTTATCAGGTCTTTCAAAAACATAGGTTTTTTCAGTTGCCAAGTTCGTTCTCTTAAGTTCTCAGGTGACTCAATGTCTCAAGTTCCTTAGGTTTTCTTTAGGATTCGTCTAATTTTCAGGTTTCTCAATTTCTCAGGTTCCTTTCGTTCTCAACTGTTCAGATTCCCAAGACCTCAAGTTTCTGTAGAGACTTTTACCATTGCCACATGTTTGCCCAGTTTAAAAATTTGTCAAGTTTTTTTGGGTTTTTGAGTTCCTCAACTTGTCAGGTTCCCTAAGACCTCAGGTTTTCCAAGATTTCAGCTTCGCCCACTTTTCCAATTGTGAGTTTATCGATTTTCCAAAAGGCTATAGGATACTTTAAGACTAATCAGAATTGCCTAATATTTTAACATTTTTCAGGACTCTTTTGTCGGTTCTGTGCATACAGACTTTGTCTAGTTGAACATATTTCGGCATAAGTGCTAAATTCTCAGATCCTTCCAGTGCACATACTACCTTTTCAAGTTTACAGCTTTACTGGATTTCTCAAGGTTTCAGTTTCCTCCAATGCCTAGGGTTATAAGGTTTCTCATGTTCTCAGGCTTCTCAAAATTTTCTTAGTTCCCAAACTCCTCAGGTTACCCATTTTTTGGCTGCTGCAATTCTCACAGCAGGTCCGTCCAGTTACCAGATTTCTCAAGTTTTTAAGTTAAACTTTTCAGGTTCCCTAAGATCACAGGTTCTTCGAATTCTCACGTTCCTCCAGTTTCCAAGTTGTGGTCCCCTAAGTTATCAGGTCTTTCAAAAACATAGGTTCTTTCAGTTGCCAAGTTCCTTCTCTTAAGTTCTCAGGTGACTTAATGTCTCAAGTTCCTTAGGTTTTCTCTAGGATTCGTCTAATTTTCAGGTTTCTCAATTTCTCAGGTTCCTTTCGTTCTCAACTGTTCAGGTTCCCAAGACCTCAAGTTAATGTAGAGACTTTTGTCATTGCCACATGTTAGCCCAGTTTATAAATTTGTCAAGTTTTTTTGGGTTTTGAGTTCCTCAACTTGTCAGGTTCTCTAAGACCTCAGGTTTTCCAAGATTTCAGCTTCGTCCACTTTTCCAATTGTGAGTTTATCGGTTTTCCAAAAGGCTACAGGACACTTTAAGACTAATCAGAATTGCCTGATATTTTAACATTTTTCAGGACTCTTTTGTCGGTTCTGTGCATACAGACTTTGTCTAGTTGAGCATATTTCAGCATAAGTGCTAAATTCTCAGATCCTTCCAGTGCACATACTACCTTTTCAACTTTACAGCTTTACTGGATTTCTCAAGGTTTCAGTTTCCTCCAATGCCTAGGGTTATAAGGTTTCTCATGTTCTCAGGCTTCTCAAAATTTTCTTAGTTCCCAAACTCCTCAGGTTACCCATTTTTTTGGCTGCTGCAATTCTCACAGCAGGTCCGTCCAGTTACCAGATTTCTCAAGTTTTTAAGTTAAACTTTTCAGGTTCCCTAAGATCACAGGTTCTTCGAATTCTCACGTTCCTCCAGTTTCCAAGTTGTGGTCCCCTAAGTTATCAGGTCTTTCAAAAACATAGGTTCTTTCAGTTGCCAAGTTCGTTCTCTTAAGTTCTCAGGTGACTCAATGTCTCAAGTTCCTTAGGTTTTCTCTAGGATTCGTCTAATTTTCAGGTTTCTCAATTTCTCAGGTTCCTTCCGTTCTCAACTGTTCAGGTTCCCAAGACCTCAAGTTCCTGTAGAGACTTTTATCATTGCAACATGTTTGCCCAGTTTACAAATTTGTCAAGTTTTTTCCGTTTTTGAGTTCCTCAACTTGTCAGGTTCCCTAAGACCTCAGGTTTTCCAAGATTTCAGCTTCGCCCACTTTTCCAATTGTGAGTTTATCGGTTTTCCAAAAGGCTACAGGACACTTTAAGACTAATCAGAATTGCCTGATATTTTAACATTTTTCAGGACTCTTTTGTCGGTTCTGTGCATACAGACTTTGTCTAGTTGAGCATATTTCAGCATAAGTGCTAAATTCTCAGATCCTTCCAGTGCACATACTACCTTTTCAAGTTTACAGCTTTACTGAATTTCTCAAGGTTTCAGTTTCCTCCAATGCCTAGGGTTATAAGGTTTCTCATGTTCTCAGGCTTCTCAAAATTTTCTTAGTTCCCAAACTCCTCAGGTTACCCATTTTTTGGCTGCTGCAATTCTCACAGCAGGTTCGTCCAGTTACCAGATTTCTCAAGTTTTCAATTTAAACTTTTCAGGTTCTCCAAGAGCCCAGGTTCTTCTAATTTTCAGGTTCCTCTATTTCCCAAATGTTGGTCCAAGGTCGTCTATGTTTTCAGGTCTTTTAAAAACATAGGTTCTTTCAGTTGCCAAATTCGTTCTCTTAAGTTCTCAGGTGACCCAATATCTCATGTTCCTTAGGTTTTCTCTAGGATTCGTCTAATTTTCAGGTTTCTCAATTTCTCAGGTTCCTTTCGTTCTCAACTGTTCAGGTTCCCAAGACCTCAAGTTAATGTAGAGACTTTTGTCATTGCCACATGTTAGCCCAGTTTATAAATTTGTCAAGTTTTTTTGGGTTTTGAGTTCCTCAACTTGTCAGGTTCCCTAAGACCTCAGGTTTTCCAAGATTTCAGCTTCGCCCACTTTTCCAATTGTGAGTTTATCGGTTTTCCAAAAGGCTACAGGACACTTTAAGACTAATCAGAATTGCCTGATATTTTAACATTTTTCAGGACTCTTTTGTCGGTTCTGTGCATACAGACTTTGTCTAGTTGAGCATATTTCAGCATAAGTGCTAAATTCTCAGATCCTTCCAGTGCACATGCTACCTTTTCAAGTTTACAATTTTACTGGATTTCTCAAGGTTTCAGTTTCCTCCAATGCCTAGGGTTATAAGGTTTCTCATATTCTCAGGCTTCTCAAAATTTTCTCAGTTCCCAAACTCCTCAGGTTACCCATTTTTTTGGCTTCTGCAATTCTCACAGCAGGTCCGTCCAGTTACCAGATTTCTCAAGTTTTTAAGTTAAACTTTTCAGGTTCCCTAAGATCACAGGTTCTTCGAATTCTCACGTTCCTCCAGTTTCCAAGTTGTGGTCCCCTAAGTTATCAGGTCTTTCAAAAACATAGGTTTTTTCAGTTGCCAAGTTCGTTCTCTTAAGTTCTCAGGTGACTCAATGTCTCAAGTTCCTTAGGTTTTCTTTAGGATTCGTCTAATTTTCAGGTTTCTCAATTTCTCAGGTTCCTTTCGTTCTCAACTGTTCAGATTCCCAAGACCTCAAGTTTCTGTAGAGACTTTTACCATTGCCACATGTTTGCCCAGTTTAAAAATTTGTCAAGTTTTTTTGGGTTTTTGAGTTCCTCAACTTGTCAGGTTCCCTAAGACCTCAGGTTTTCCAAGATTTCAGCTTCGCCCACTTTTCCAATTGTGAGTTTATCGATTTTCCAAAAGGCTATAGGATACTTTAAGACTAATCAGAATTGCCTAATATTTTAACATTTTTCAGGACTCTTTTGTCGGTTCTGTGCATACAGACTTTGTCTAGTTGAACATATTTCGGCATAAGTGCTAAATTCTCAGATCCTTCCAGTGCACATACTACCTTTTCAAGTTTACAGCTTTACTGGATTTCTCAAGGTTTCAGTTTCCTCCAATGCCTAGGGTTATAAGGTTTCTCATGTTCTCAGGCTTCTCAAAATTTTCTTAGTTCCCAAACTCCTCAGGTTACCCATTTTTTGGCTGCTGCAATTCTCACAGCAGGTCCGTCCAGTTACCAGATTTCTCAAGTTTTTAAGTTAAACTTTTCAGGTTCCCTAAGATCACAGGTTCTTCGAATTCTCACGTTCCTCCAGTTTCCAAGTTGTGGTCCCCTAAGTTATCAGGTCTTTCAAAAACATAGGTTCTTTCAGTTGCCAAGTTCCTTCTCTTAAGTTCTCAGGTGACTTAATGTCTCAAGTTCCTTAGGTTTTCTCTAGGATTCGTCTAATTTTCAGGTTTCTCAATTTCTCAGGTTCCTTTCGTTCTCAACTGTTCAGGTTCCCAAGACCTCAAGTTAATGTAGAGACTTTTGTCATTGCCACATGTTAGCCCAGTTTATAAATTTGTCAAGTTTTTTTGGGTTTTGAGTTCCTCAACTTGTCAGGTTCTCTAAGACCTCAGGTTTTCCAAGATTTCAGCTTCGTCCACTTTTCCAATTGTGAGTTTATCGGTTTTCCAAAAGGCTACAGGACACTTTAAGACTAATCAGAATTGCCTGATATTTTAACATTTTTCAGGACTCTTTTGTCGGTTCTGTGCATACAGACTTTGTCTAGTTGAGCATATTTCAGCATAAGTGCTAAATTCTCAGATCCTTCCAGTGCACATACTACCTTTTCAACTTTACAGCTTTACTGGATTTCTCAAGGTTTCAGTTTCCTCCAATGCCTAGGGTTATAAGGTTTCTCATGTTCTCAGGCTTCTCAAAATTTTCTTAGTTCCCAAACTCCTCAGGTTACCCATTTTTTTGGCTGCTGCAATTCTCACAGCAGGTCCGTCCAGTTACCAGATTTCTCAAGTTTTTAAGTTAAACTTTTCAGGTTCCCTAAGATCACAGGTTCTTCGAATTCTCACGTTCCTCCAGTTTCCAAGTTGTGGTCCCCTAAGTTATCAGGTCTTTCAAAAACATAGGTTCTTTCAGTTGCCAAGTTCGTTCTCTTAAGTTCTCAGGTGACTCAATGTCTCAAGTTCCTTAGGTTTTCTCTAGGATTCGTCTAATTTTCAGGTTTCTCAATTTCTCAGGTTCCTTCCGTTCTCAACTGTTCAGGTTCCCAAGACCTCAAGTTCCTGTAGAGACTTTTATCATTGCAACATGTTTGCCCAGTTTACAAATTTGTCAAGTTTTTTCCGTTTTTGAGTTCCTCAACTTGTCAGGTTCCCTAAGACCTCAGGTTTTCCAAGATTTCAGCTTCGCCCACTTTTCCAATTGTGAGTTTATCGGTTTTCCAAAAGGCTACAGGACACTTTAAGACTAATCAGAATTGCCTGATATTTTAACATTTTTCAGGACTCTTTTGTCGGTTCTGTGCATACAGACTTTGTCTAGTTGAGCATATTTCAGCATAAGTGCTAAATTCTCAGATCCTTCCAGTGCACATACTACCTTTTCAAGTTTACAGCTTTACTGGATTTCTCAAGGTTTCAGTTTCCTCCAATGCCTAGGGTTATAAGGTTTCTCATGTTCTCAGGCTTCTCAAAATTTTCTTAGTTCCCAAACTCCTCAGGTTACCCATTTTTTTGGCTGCTGCAATTCTCACAGCAGGTCCGTCCAGTTACCAGATTTCTCAAGTTTTTAAGTTAAACTTTTCAGGTTCCCTAAGATCACAGGTTCTTCGAATTCTCACGTTCCTCCAGTTTCCAAGTTGTGGTCCCCTAAGTTATCAGGTCTTTCAAAAACATAATTTTCAGGTTTCTCAATTTCTCAGGTTCCTTTCTTTCTCAACTGTTCAGGTTCCCAAGACCTCAAGTTTCTGTAGAGACTTTTATCATTGCCACATGTTTGCCCAGTTTAAAAATTTGTCAAGTTTTTTTGGGTTTTTGAGTTCCTCAACTTGTCAGGTTCCCTAAGACCTCAGGTTTTCCAAGATTTCAGCTTCGCCCACTTTTCCAATTGTGAGTTTATCGGTTTTCCAAAAGGCTACAGGACACTTTAAGACTAATCAGAATTGCCTGATTTTTTAACATTTTTCAGGACTCTTTTGTCGGTTCTGTGCATACAGACTTTGTCTAGTTGAGAATATTTCAGCATAAGTGCTAAATTCTCAGATCCTTCCAGTGCACATACTACCTTTTCAAGTTTACAGCTTTACTGAATTTCTCAAGGTTTCAGTTTCCTCCAATGCCTAGGGTTATAAGGTTTCTCATGTTCTCAGGCTTCTCAAAATTTTCTTAGTTCCCAAACTCCTCAGGTTACCCATTTTTTTAGGATACAATTTAGGCTGCTCCAATTCCCACAGCAGGTTTGTCCAGTTACCAGATTTCTCAAGTTTTCAAGTTAAACTTTTCACTTTCCTTAAAAGCCCAGGTTCTTCGAATTCTCAGGTTCCTCTAGTTTCCAAACTTTGATCCAAGGTGTTCTATGTTTTCAGGTCTTTCACAAACATAGGTTCTTTCAGTTGCCAAGTTCCTTCTCTTAAGTTCTCAGGTGACTTAATGTCTCAAGTTCCTTAGGTTTTCTCTAGGATTCGTCTAATTTTCAGGTTTCTCAATTTTTCAGGTTCCTTTCTTTCTCAACTGTTCAGGTTCCCAAGACCTCAAGTTTCTGTAGAGACGTTTATCATTGCCACATGTTTGCCCAGTTTAAAAATTTGTCAAGTTTCTCTGGGTTTTTGAGTTCCTCAACTTGTCAGGTTCCCTAAGACCTCAGGTTTTCCAAGATTTCAGCTTCGCCCACTTTTCCAATTGTGAGTTTATCAATTTTCCAAAAGGCTACAGGATACTTTAAGACTAATCAGAATTGCCTGATATTTTAACATTTTTCAGGACTCTTTTGTCGGTTCTGTGCATACAGACTTTGTCTAGTTGAGCATATTTCAGCATAAGTGCTAAATTCTCAGATCCTTCCAGTGCACATGCTACCTTTTCAAGTTTACAATTTTACTGGATTTCTCAAGGTTTCAGTTTCCTCCAATGCCTAGGGTTATAAGGTTTCTCATATTCTCAGGCTTCTCAAAATTTTCTTACTTCCCAAACTCCTCAGGTTACCCATTTTTTTAGGATACAATTTAGGCTGCTCCAATTCCCACAGCAGGTTTGTCCAGTTACCAGATTTCTCAAGTTTTCAAGTTAAACTTTTCACTTTCCTTAAAAGCCCAGGTTCTTCGAATTCTCAGGTTCCTCTAGTTTCCAAACTTTGATCCAAGGTGTTCTATGTTTTCAGGTCTTTCACAAACATAGGTTCTTTCAGTTGCCAAGTTCCTTCTCTTAAGTTCTCAGGTGACTTAATGTCTCAAGTTCCTTAGGTTTTCTCTAGGATTCGTCTAATTTTCAGGTTTCTCAATTTTTCAGGTTCCTTTCTTTCTCAACTGTTCAGGTTCCCAAGACCTCAAGTTTCTGTAGAGACGTTTATCATTGCCACATGTTTGCCCAGTTTAAAAATTTGTCAAGTTTCTCTGGGTTTTTGAGTTCCTCAACTTGTCAGGTTCCCTAAGACCTCAGGTTTTCCAAGATTTCAGCTTCGCCCACTTTTCCAATTGTGAGTTTATCAATTTTCCAAAAGGCTACAGGATACTTTAAGACTAATCAGAATTGCCTAATATTTTAACATTTTTCAGGACTCTTTTGTCGGTTCTGTGCATACATACTTTGTCTAGTTGAGCATATTTCGGCATGAGTTCATAAATTCTCAGATCCCTGCAGTGCACATGCTACCTTTTCAAGTTTACAACTTTACTGGATTTCTCAAGGTTTCAGTTTTCTCCAATGCCTAGGGTTATAAGGGTTCTCATATTCTCAGGCTTCTCAAAATTTTCTTAGTTCCCAAACTCCTCAGGTTACCCATTTTTTTAGGATACAATTAAGGTTGCTCCAATTCCCACAGCAGGTTTGTCCAGTTACCAGATTTCTCAAGTTTTCAAGTTAAACTTTTCAGGTTCCCTAAGAGCCCAGGTTCTTCGAATTCTCAGGTTCCTCTAGTTTCCAAACTTTGATCCAAGGTCTTCTATGTTTTCAGGTCTTTCTCAAACATAGGTTCTTTCAGTTGCCAAGTTCCTTCTCTTAAGTTCTCAGGTGGCTTAATATCTCAAGTTCCTTAGGTTTTCTCTAGGATTCGTCTAATTTTCAGGTTTCTCAATTTCTCAGGTTCCTTTCGTTCTCAACTGTTCGGGTTCCCAAGACCTCAAGTTAATGTAGAGACTTTTGTCATTGCCACATGTTAGCCCAGTTTATAAATTTGTCAAGTTTTTTTGGGTTTTGAGTTCCTCAACTTGTCAGGTTCCCTAAGACCTCAGGTTTTCCAAGATTTCAGCTTCGCCCACTTTTCCAATTGTGAGTTTATCGGTTTTCCAAAAGGCTACAGGACACTTTAAGACTAATCAGAATTGCCTGATATTTTAACATTTTTCAGGACTCTTTTGTCGGTTCTGTGCATACAGACTTTGTCTAGTTGAGCATATTTCAGCATAAATGCTAAATTCTCAGATCCTTCCAGTGCACATACTACCTTTTCAAATTTACAGCTTTACTGGATTTCTCAAGGTTTCCGTTTCCTCCATTGCCTGGGGTTATAAGGGTTCTCATGTTCTCAGGCTTCTCAAAATTTTCTTACTTCCCAAACTCCTCAGGTTACCCATTTTTTTAGGATACAATTTAGGCTGCTCCAATTCCCACAGCAGATTTGTCCAGTTACCAGATTTCTCAAGTTTTCAATTTAAACTTTTCAGGTTCTCCAAGAGCCCAGGTTCTTCTAATTTTCAGGTTCCTCTATTTCCCAAATGTTGGTCCAAGTTCGTCTATGTTTTCAGGTCTTTTAAAAACATAGGTTCTTTCAGTTGCCAAGTTCGTTCTCTTAAGTTCTCAGGTGACTCAATGTCTCAAGTTCCTTAGGTTTTCTTTAGGATTCGTCTAATTTTCAGGTTTCTCAATTTCTCAGGTTCCTTTCTTTCTCAACTGTTCAGGTTCCCAAGACCTCAAGTTTCTGTAGAGACTTTTATCATTGCCACATGTTTGCCCAGTTTAAAAATTTGTGAAGTTTTTTTGGGTTTTTGAGTTCCTCAACTTGTCAGGTTCCCTAAGACCTCAGGTTTTCCAAGATTTCAGCTTCGCCCACTTTTCCAATTGTGAGTTTATCGGTTTTCCAAAAGGCTACAGGACACTTTAAGACTAATCAGAATTGCCTGATTTTTTAACATTTTTCAGGACTCTTTTGTCGGTTCTGTGCATACAGACTTTGTCTAGTTGAGAATATTTCAGCATAAGTGCTAAATTCTCAGATCCTTCCAGTGCACATACTACCTTTTCAAGTTTACAGCTTTACTGAATTTCTCAAGGTTTCAGTTTCCTCCAATGCCTAGGGTTATAAGGTTTCTCATGTTCTCAGGCTTCTCAAAATTTTCTTAGTTCCCAAACTCCTCAGGTTACCCATTTTTTGGCTGCTGCAATTCTCACAGCAGGTTTGTCCAGTTACCAGATTTCTCAAGTTTTCAATTTAAACTTTTCAGGTTCTCCAAGAGCCCAGGTTCTTCTAATTTTCAGGTTCCTCTATTTCCCAAATGTTGGTCCAAGGTCGTCTATGTTTTCAGGTCTTTTAAAAACATAGGTTCTTTCAGTTGCCAAGTTCGTTCTCTTAAGTTCTCAGGTGACCCAATATCTCATGTTCCTTAGGTTTTCTCTAGGATTCGTCTAATTTTCAGGTTTCTCAATTTCTCAGGTTCCTTTCGTTCTCAACTGTTCAGGTTCCCAAGACCTCAAGTTCCTGTAGAGACTTTTATCATTGCAACATGTTTGCCCAGTTTGCAAATTTGTCAAGTTTTTTGGGTTTTTGAGTTCCTCAACTTGTCAGGTTCCCTAAGACCTCAGGTTTTCCAAGATTTCAGCTTCGTCCACTTTTCCAATTGTGAGTTTATCGATTTTCCAAAAGGCTACAGGACACTTTAAGACTAATCAGAATTGCCTAATATTTTAACATTTTTCAGGACTCTTTTGTCGGTTCTGTGCATACAGACTTTGTCTAGTTGAGCATATTTCAGCATAAGTGCTAAATTCTCAGATCCTTCCAGTGCACATGCTACCTTTTCAAGTTTACAATTTTACTGGATTTCTCAAGGTTTCAGTTTCCTCCAATGCCTAGGGTTATAAGGTTTCTCATATTCTCAGGCTTCTCAAAATTTTCTCAGTTCCCAAACTCCTCAGGTTACCCATTTTTTTGGCTTCTGCAATTCTCACAGCAGGTCCGTCCAGTTACCAGATTTCTCAAGTTTTTAAGTTAAACTTTTCAGGTTCCCTAAGATCACAGGTTCTTCGAATTCTCACGTTCCTCCAGTTTCCAAGTTGTGGTCCCCTAAGTTATCAGGTCTTTCAAAAACATAGGTTTTTTCAGTTGCCAAGTTCGTTCTCTTAAGTTCTCAGGTGACTCAATGTCTCAAGTTCCTTAGGTTTTCTTTAGGATTCGTCTAATTTTCAGGTTTCTCAATTTCTCAGGTTCCTTTCGTTCTCAACTGTTCAGATTCCCAAGACCTCAAGTTTCTGTAGAGACTTTTACCATTGCCACATGTTTGCCCAGTTTAAAAATTTGTCAAGTTTTTTTGGGTTTTTGAGTTCCTCAACTTGTCAGGTTCCCTAAGACCTCAGGTTTTCCAAGATTTCAGCTTCGCCCACTTTTCCAATTGTGAGTTTATCGGTTTTCCAAAAGGCTACAGGACACTTTAAGACTAATCAGAATTGTCTGATATTTTAACATTTTTCAGGACTCTTTTGTCGGTTCTGTGCATACAGACTTTGTCTAGTTGAGCATATTTCAGCATAAGTGCTAAATTCTCAGATCCTTCCAGTGCACATACTACCTTTTCAAGTTTACAGCTTTACTGGATTTCTCAAGGTTTCAGTTTCCTCCAATGCCTATTGTTATAAGGTTTCTCATGTTCTCAGGCTTCTCAAAATTTTCTTAGTTCCCAAACTCCTCAGGTTACCCATTTTTTTAGGATACGGTTTAGGCTGCCCCAATTCTGACAGCAGGTTTGTCTAGTTCCCAGATTTCTCAGATTCTCAAGTTAAACTTCTCAGGTTTCCTAAGATCTCAGGTTTTTTTAAGATTTCAGGTTCTTCGAATTCTCAGGTTTCTCCAGCTTTCAAAATCTGGTCTAAGGTCACCTACGTTTTCAGGTTTTCCATAAACTTAGGTTCTTTCAGTTGGCAAGTCCTCAGGTGACTTAATCAATTTTTTGGGTTCTTGGGTTTATCAATTTGTCAGGTTTCCAATTTCTCAATTTTTCCAAGTTTTCAGGTTCCTCCACTTCTCCAATTTTATTCAAACAAGCAGAAACCTAATTATTTTTTCTATTATTATATCCCTAATCTGCTTAATACGATTTTACCGATTTTTTAAAGTTTTTAGGATAGCTCGGGATTTATCAGAAGCCTCCGTTCTTGAAAATTTAAGGAATCGCTCGCCAAATCTTTCCTCACGCAGTATTCATTTTCACATAGGAATTCTCATATTTTATCATTTTATGTAGTCGCGGACTTTTTTATAGGCCTTTTTAAGTTCTACATACTCTACAACTTTTCTGTAGAAATTTATTTATCTCTTACCGTTAAGGCAGCGTTCGTTAGAGACACATTCGCTCGACCATTTATTCATTGACCTTTTTATGTCCACCCTGAAGGACCTTTATAAATATTGGTGAAATTAATAATTATTGAGATCGGATAAGAAGCTTTGGAAATTACCTAGATAAGCTAAACACACACACACACATACACACACAAGGGAATATAGAGCGAGGCATGACTCCATAAAATAAAATAGCGTCATACCGTTGCCGTCACGCTATACGAGTCGGTCTTAACTCCAAGGCGTGCCATTTCAAAGTGAAAACTTGCGCTATTTCTGAACAGTGAACGAAACTGAACCGTCACAGTGAAGCTGGATCCACTTTTTGAAGTGAAAACTTCTTTAGGTGTACCTATCCCTTTTTCTGAATAGTGAACGAAATTGAACCGTCACAGTAAAGCTGTACGGCCACCACCGTACGGTTTGGAACACTTTTTCTCTCCAGAAACTGAGATCCGCAAGTTGAGACCTTGAAGAACCTGAAACCTTCAACTAATTAAGATCTCTGGAAAGTGAAAACTGGAGGGAAACTGACAACTTCTGAAAAAATACTTGAGAACCTGAAAGTTTGATAAACACAACTTGAGAACTCGAAGAACCTTGAATTTGAAGAACCTTTGACGAACCTGAAATCTCAAAATGATCTAAGAATTTTGGGAACCTGAGGATCAAAAATTCAAAACCTTAGAAATACAATGAAAACTTGAAGAAATTGGTATCTTGAAAGACACCAGCTTTTTGGAAACCTGAGAACTTGAGAAACACAATTTGAGAACTCGAGGAACCTGAAAATTTGAAAAACCTGAAATCCAAAAACTGTTTAATATCTTAAGAAACATAGTTTGTGAAATGGAGGAACTTGAGGAAAATTTCGAAAAACTTTAAATCTTGAAGTAACTAAAGAATCTGGAACCTGAGAACTGGAGGGACCTCTCAACAGGACGACTTGAGAAACATAAGGAGTTAAAATTTGAAGAACAAGGAATCATGAACGCCATGAACTGTTTCGAAACCTGAGAATTTGAGCTGAATTAAACTGAGGGAAAACTGGAGGAACCTGCCAACTTGAGGAATCAAAATTTGAAGAACCGGAAATCTTCAACGATATAAGGCCTTTGGAAACCTGAGAACTTGAGAGACACAACTTGAGAACTTGAGAGACCTGCTAAATTGAGGAACGAGAGTGCAAAACAACCTCTCGACAAGACCTGTCAGTCGATAAAGAGCTCGACATGCAGCGTTTCATCTCTTCGCCATTGTAATCACTTACCGCAAAGATTCTAGATTGTTATAAAAGAGCAAACAGCTGACGTAAATAACGTCTGAAGGGTTTGGAACTCAAGTATTTTTGATTCTTTTTTCTCAAATATTGACTGTCTGGGCGAATAAAGATGAGATTATTAAAAGAGAAGGTGGCTGTTTTATATTAGCACAATATTTTATATTCAAACTCTCGTTGTACATTTAATATCCCAGAAACTTGAATATAAGCCCCAGAAGGTTAAATACATTTTTTGCAGATCAAAGAGTTTGTTCGTCCCGATAATATTTTTTACTTATTTCTTTGCAAGAGGTAATGCGTGTATGGATGATGCTTTTTAGGAGGATTTCTTCATGTGCAGACTAGGGGCCTTTGTCGATAGATTTTCCGACCATGGAGTGTTTGAAATAGGAAGCTTCATCATTTTTAAAAAGATCCTTACTTAATTAATCCCTGTTCTGAGGAATTAAAACTACGCATTTGCGCGGAATGGGGCCATGCGACGGGTAACACTATTAACAAAATTAAAAAGAATCAATTCGGGCCTCTGACGAGAGGAAAGGGAGCTGATATAAAAGGTGAACCTTGCTAAAATCAGGTGACGAAAATGTTGCCAGCTCACGTACTATTTATTATTCTAATCGATTGAGATGATCCAATTCTGTGACACTCTTCCGAGTTGACTCCAACTCACCCCCGGTTATACATGTAAGTAACATAAAACTTTATTCAAAAAGAGATGAATATATGCATGAGCCGTATCCGATACATACCAGTAGCGACTATCAATCTTCCGAGACGTCGAAGTAGATATTCAAAAACAGCGCAGGATTAATAATAATCCTTCCGACCCTCGCGCTCTACGCAGGTGTCGAACGCATTGTGCCCAGAGGTGCAATTTTCCTCCACATTGCCGGTGTTGTCCGTTTGTGTACTCGACGCGGAGGGTCCTCGCACGGCCTAATGCAATTAAGACGTCAAAAGCTGCCACAAAAGCCCAGCGGGCGTTCGTTTTGATAATAATTTATTGTGATGCAAACGCTCGAAATTCTTTGTGACCCGCATGGCGTCATTAATAAAAATTATTGTCGGAAGCGATGTAGGGGTTGGCGGGCCGCCGCGTGATGGCGGTTAGTGACAGAACTAAACTCAAGATACGAAAGGGTGCATTTGGAATAGTATATAGGTTTTTATTATTTTTTTTAATACCAATGCGAAAAGATATGGATATCATTATCTGAAATGTGCTTTTCGTTGTTTTCAAGCACAGGCGCCTTAAATTTCAAGAACCCTTCCTTATGAAAAGACATTTCAAAATAAACATTGAGAGTGGCGACTCTCCGTCTGTATAGAAAGCAATGCCATTCACAGACCAGGATAAGAGGACGCTGAAACTCCTTTAAAGCACGTCTGCGATTTACGTCAGAAAATTTGCTGGCGGTGGTTTGTCACAAGACGTCTTGAATTTTCCTTTGGACCGCGTTCCCAAAGGTATATCAGTACAGCGAGCTTTTACATTTTTAAAACTGCGATACAGTCTTATCGCTACGCTAGTTAAAAAAGGTTGTTCTTTTTTTGATTCTAAGGGAACCAGAAACCAGAGTCGTCACTTTCCGCCCCGACCTCCCCTACCCCACCATTTTTCTTTGTTTTGTGCATGATCGAGGCAAAAGTTGTAAAATAAATCTCGAGTCGTCGAGAACAAGTTTTATACATATCTCGTACCACGCTTTTGCATTTGGTTTTGAGCTTTTTCTCCGGGGATTTGGAAGCTCGGTCCTTCTGCGGAATTATGTTCAGCTGTCACATACGACTGTCGATTATCCACACGAATCCGGGCCGTGATTTATGTTTTAGTCATTTCTGCGGCCGGACTTTTCGATATATAGAAAAGTGAGCGGTCAGGAAACGGCCTGAATTTTTTACATTCAACGATTGTGGTCACGTATTTCATATAAAAAGTCGTACTTAACTTTTCAATTTACAGACCTTCAATTTATTACACCGGATCGAACGAAATTATGCCGGATTTTCATCGAACTTATTCCTTCCACGCGTGCCGCGGTATAAATCCGCCATTTAAACACACAAATGATACCAAATCCTCCATGATGAATTCACAATTTCAATACAATCCGCCTCTTGGGCTGACAGATTTACTGGGCCGACAACGAAAGGGGGGAATTTTTCTTTCTTTAAGCGATAAAAGAGTCTCAAAGAAACAAACATTTCTCGGAGAAGTTTTAAATTCAATTTCAGCCGGGCTGCGGTGCTAATACCCTGATTAATTATTTTGCCCGGTTTTAAAAAATGGACTTTCCAGCAATTTTTAATAACAAATTAAGTATACTTTTCACAAACTTTCCTTTCTGATTCAATACTGTAACAGTCTGAATTATTTGTACAGAACTATATTTGATTTCAATACGTTATATTTGGGGCATTCCATACCAAGTGAGCCACCTAAAATTTAGATTTTGTTCAAATTTCATATATTAATAGTACTTATAAATAGCAATGCCCAAGCGCCATTTCAGATTTTTTAGGCTTCTTATTTTTGATATCCATGGAGGTGAATTATAAATGAAAATACAAGACATGAGTAACCTTTCATTTGATTGCTTCGTTCCTACTGACATTTATTTCAATTTAATAACTGTAATAGTGGCACAATGAAATACCCTTTCAAAATGGTCCGATGCAAGATTGACCTAAACCAATATTTTGATCTTGAAAATGACCCACAAATACGAGAAATGATTATTTTCCATCTTATGACTGTTTTTATTTGCTTCAAATGTTGCCCAAAATGTAGCTTGTGACTTCTTCTTTATTGGTCATGAGTTTTATTGTGGGCAGATGTTGGGTTCAGAAGATATAGATTTTTTAAATACCCCTTACGACGTGAAATCGTCGATTTGTTGCTCTTTATATTTGAAAAAAATTATATCTTCTGAACCCAAGCTCGGCCCACAATAAAACTTATGATCAATAAAGAAGACGTCATAAGCTAGATTTTGGGTAACATTTGAAGCGAATAAAAGCAGTCATAAGATGGAAAATAATCATTTTTCAAATTTCTAGGTCATTTTCAAGGTCAAAATATTGGATTAGGTCAAAATTGTATGGGATCATTTTGAAAGGGTTTTTCATTGTCACTCTATTACCGTTATTAAATTGGAAATATTATCAAGAAGAACTGAGTAAAACACATTTAGGTTTACCCATGTCCTATCTTAACATCTATAATTCACCCCCATGCATATAGCAGCCTAAAAAATCTCAGATAGCGCTTGGGAGTTGCTATTTACAAGTACTATTAATATGCCAAATTTGAACAAAATCTAAATTTTAGGTGGCTCACTTGGTATGGAATGTCCCATTTATAAAATAAATTTTAATTTTGACCGCAGTTTTATTTCATGATTAAGATAGAAAATTTATCTATTCCCATTGGAATAATGTAATGAAATCATGTATTTGCAAACAGCAACCTAGAATTTAGTATGTAAAGCCTAGTCTTCAGTCTGTAATACGCAAATTGAAATCTGAATTTTCAGGTATGGAATCTGCAAATAGAAATCTATAAT
Organism: Diaperis boleti; assembly: GCA_963583935.1. Classification (NCBI taxonomy): domain Eukaryota; kingdom Metazoa; phylum Arthropoda; class Insecta; order Coleoptera; family Tenebrionidae; genus Diaperis; species Diaperis boleti. The sequence goes on along the minus strand of OY757244.1, from coordinate 6,081,691 downwards.
CGGTAATCCAGAATCTCATATATCCATAGCGTGAAGTATCTAAAATAAAAAAACTTATACCCAGAAATCTAAGCCAAGAATGTGATATCCACAATCGGTAATTTTGAATATAAAAACTGAAATCTGCAATATAAAACCTGAAGTTGGAAACTGCAATCTGGAATGTGAAATCTACAATCTAATATAATATGAAACCTAAAGCGTGAAATCTAGAATCTGCAGTATGAAATATGTATTCTGAAATGTAAAATATGAAACCTAAAGTCTGCAGCCCAAAACCTAATGCTGGAAACTGCAATCTGGAATTTGAATTCTAGAATCTAATACATGAAACATAAAGCGTGAAATCTACAATCGGCGACCGAATATATATTCTCAAATCTGAAATATGAAAGCGCCAAATCTGTAATGTTAGATCCACAATCCACATCTTGGCTGAAATCGTTATTTTGAATCTGAAACCTAAAACTTGAAATCGGAAGTCTGTACTTTAGGATGCAATGTGAAATCTGGAGTCTGTAATGGACAATTTAAAACTTGAGCTGAAATTTAAATATCAAATTCGAAATCTGGAATATGACATCCACAAGCCGCAATTTCTAAAACTTGAGATTGAAAATCTGTAACCTAGAATATGGACTTTGGAACGTGAAATCTCAGATCTGAAATCTGGAACCAGAAATCTAGTATTCTGCATTCTGGGCTTGAGATCTCAAACGTGAAATTGGAAATTTGCAATCTGGAATGTGAAATCGTGAACGTGAAATCTAGAATCTAATATTCGAAGCCTGAAACGTGAAATTCAAAATATGCAATTTGAAATCCAGAATATGAAATTTCAGATCTATCGATGTGACATGAACAACCGGCAGTTTGGAATCTAAACGTTGAAATCTGCATTTTGAGTTGGAAATCTAAAACTTGAACTCTGATGTCTGTATTGTGAATCTAAAATATTAAATTTGCAACCTGGAATATGACATTAACAAGCAACTTGAGATTGAAAATCTATAATCAGAATTTGGAATTTGGAATGTGAAATCTCAGATCTGATATCTGAAACCAGAAATCTGGAATCTTCTGCTTTCTGGCCTTTAGATCTAAAACGTGAAATTGGAAATATGCAATCTGGAATGTGAAATCGTGAACGTTAAATCTAGAATCTAATATCCTAAGCCTGAAACATGAAATTCAAAATATGCAATCTGAAATGTAAAATAAGAAATTTCAGATCTAGAATGTGAAATGAACAACCGGCAGTTTGGAATCTGAACGTTGAAATTTTGCAATTTGAATTTGGTTTCGAAAAATTGAAATTGAAAATCTATAATCTAGAATATGGAATTTGGAATATGAAATCTCAGATCTGATATCTCAAACCAGAAATCAAGAGTCTTCTGCATTCTGGGCTTGAGATCTCAAACGTGAAATTGGAAATTTGCAATCTGGAATGTGAAATCGTGAACGTGAAATCTAGAATCTAATATTCGAAGCCTGAAACGTGAAATTCAAAATATGCAATCTGAAATGTAAAATAAGAAGTTACAGATCTAGAATGTGACATGAACAATCGGCAATTTTCAATCTGAACGTTGAAATCTGCAATTTGAATCTGGATTCAAAAAATTTAAATTTGAAATATATAATCTAGAATATGGAATTTGGAATGTGAAATCTCAGATCTGATATCTGAAACCAGAAATCAAGAGTGTTCTGCATTCTGGGCTCGAGATCTAAAACGTCAAATTGAAATTTTGCAATCTAGAATGTGAAATCGTCAACGTGAAATCTAGAATCTAATGTTCGAAGCCTGAAACGTGAAATTCAACATATGCAATCTGAAATGTAAAATAAGAAACTTCAGATCAAGAATGTGACATGAACAACCGGCAATTTGGAATCTGAACGTTGAAATCTGCATTTAGAATTTGAAATTGGAAATCTATAATCTAGAATATGGAATTTGGAATGTGAAATCTCAGATCTGATATCTGAAACCAGAAATCAAGAGTGTTCTGCAATCTGGGCTCGAGATCTAAAACGTGAAATTGAAATTTTGCAATCTGGAATGTGAAATCGTGAACGTGAAATCTAGAATCTAATATTCGAAGCCTGAAACGTGAAATTCAACATATGCAATCTGAAATGTAAAATAAGAAACTTCAGATCAAGAATGTGAGATGAACAACCGGCAATTTGGAATCTGAACGTTGAAATCTGCATTTAGAATTTGAAATTGGCAATCTATAATCTAGAATGTAAAAACGTAAACGTGAAATCTAGAATCTAATATTCGAAGCCTGAAGCGTGAAATTCAAAAATGCAATCTGAAGTCTAAAATATGAAATTTCAGATCTAGAATGTGACATGAACAACCGGCAATTTTCAATCTGAACGTTGACATCTGCAATTTGAATTTGGATTCAAAAAATTTAAATTTGAAATATATAATCTAGAATATGGAATTTGGAATCTGAAATCTCAGATCTGATATCTGAAACCAGAAATCAAGAGTGTTCTGCATTCTGGGCTCGAGATCTAAAACGTGAAACTGGAAATTTGCAATCTGGAATGTGAAATCGTGAACGTGAAATCTAGAATCTAATATTCGAAGCCTGAAACGTGAAATTCAAAATATGCAATCTGAAGTCTAAAATATGAAATTTCAGATCTAGAATGTGACATGAACAACCGGCAATTTTCAATCTGAACGTTGAAATCTGCAATTTGAATTTGGATTCAAAAAATTTAAATTTGAAATATATAATCTAGAATATGCAATTTGAAATGTGAAATCTCAGATCTGATATCTGGAACCATAAATTTAGAGTCTTCTGCATTCTGGGCTTGACATCTAAAACGTGAAACTGGAAATTTGCAATCTAGAATGTGAAATCGTGAACGTGAAATCTAGAACCTAATATTCGAAGCCTGAAACGTGAAACTCAAAATATGAAATCTGAAATGTAAAATAAGAAATTTCAGATCTAGAATGTGACATGAACAACCGGAAATTCGGAATCTGAACGTTGAAAACTGCATTTTGAACTTGGATTCGAAAACTGAAATTATAAATCTATAATCTAGAATATGGAATTTAGAATGTGAAATATCAGATCTGATATCTGGAACCAGAAATCTAGAGTCTTGTGCATTCTGGGCTTGACATCTAAAACGTGAAATTGGAAATTTTCAATCTAGAATGTGAAATCGTGAACGTGAAATCTAGAATCTAATATTCGAAGCCTGAAACGTGAAATTCAAAATATGCAATCTGAATTTGGAATGTGAAATCTCAGATCTGATATCTGAAACCAGAAATCAAGAGTGTTCTGCATTCTGGGCTCGAGATCTAAAACGTGAAATTGAAATTTTGCAATCTGGAATGTGAAATCGTGGACGTGAAATCTAGAATCTAATATTCGAAGCCTGAAACGTGAAATTCAAAATATGCAATCTGAATTTGGAATGTGAAATCTCAGATCTGATATCTGAAACCAGAAATCAAGAGTGTTCTGCATTCTGGGCTCGAGATCTAAAACGTGAAATTGAAATTTTGCAATCTGGAATGTGAAATCGTGAACGTGAAATCTAGAATCTAATATTCGAAGCCTGAAACGTGAAATTCAACATATTATGCAATCTGAAATGTAAAATAAGAAGTTACAGATCTAGAATGTGACATGAACAATCGGCAATTTGGAATCTGAACGTTGGCATTTAGAATTTGGATTCGAAAAATTGAAATTGGAAATCTATAATCTAGAATATTTAATTTGGAATGTGAAACCTCAGATCTGATATCTGGAACCAGAAATCTAGTTTTCTGCATTCTGGGCTTGACATCTAAAACGTGAAATTGGAAATATGCAATCTGGATTGTGAAATCGTGAACGTGAAACCTAAAATTTAATATCCGAAGCCTGAAACGTGAACTTTAGAATTTGTAATCTGAAATCCAAAATACGGAATATTTTTTATATATTAATTATATAATATTATTATATTTGTCTCGTCTAGCATTATTCACAGTAAGAAAACTTTTTTGACTTTCAGTCTGCCAAATATTTATCGTTGGTTCGCTACATCGGTTTTAAGCATTGCGTGCCACAGAAAAACTGTGTCAGAAGAGGGTTGCCACCGCTATCACAATAATATTTTGCGTGAGGCATAAAGCCGGTATACTGACCTATACTATTCTATATTTATATTCCATATTTCGTGAAAGACAAAAAATCTCTTCGGAATCCGAACAATTTGAAAGATCGTAAAAATCTAACTATTACATGGAGCGCTCAAAAATCCTAAAAAAATACGAATTTTTATGAACAGAAACTATTAACCAAGAAGTTACGAAGTCGACAGTTTTAAAAATAAACCGTCAAGTAATTTGATAAGTGAAAAAATTATTGTGGTTTTCATTGCCGTAATATTGTTAAAAGGTTACGAAATTGTCATTGTGATTCCTACTTGAAGTATCGTGTGATCGAAAAAACATACAAAGGAGTTATGCACTATTATCTTATTAAATCGGAAGTTAAACCAGAGTACTCAATGAAGACATTCCATATTAGAAGTTACTCGTTGGGTTTAGATATCACGTGATGGACTGAAATGATTTTTGCAGGATTGTTGCTGATGTTTTGAGCAATATCCAATCCCAAAGCGACATCTAAAACACGACTTCGATTTATTATTGATTGGCTGAAATGTCAGCCAGGTTCAGTCACTTGATCGTTTTTATTTATATTCGATGACACGGTCGTATTTTGGACCCCACCGTGCAAATAGTCTGTTTAAAGACGAGTAACTGCGCAAAGAAATTTCCACCCGTTTTACAGCAGTGAACTTTGACCAACTGTTAACAAAGTTCTAAACACACACTCGTCTCTAAATTTCCTCTTTGGTAATTTCCGTGCACCTAGACTAGACCTCGGCGGTGAGTTCCTAAATTACGGGCGCAACTGGAGTTGGAGGTAAGCCGGTTATGCGACCCAGATTTTGCGAACAAGAAATTTCAGCAATGTCGACGAATAAATGTAACACTTCAAGGAATGCACCTGCTGCATAATATTGACCAAGCGTTTTCAAGTCAAGGAATAATGAATACGGCTCTATCACCTGTTCTGCAGAAAAGCTCGGTCTAGAATTTAATCGATACCACCCTGAGTGAAATCTCGACTTTCAGTTCTATTCAAGATTTTTCTGAACACGTCAATGATATGATTTATTTATTTCGTAATACAGCTGAACCTTATAATTATAATTACTAGATTAGTAGACTGGTTGTAAAAAAGCGTTACACTTTCCTATTGTGGCTGAAATATTTATGGCCACCCCTACTTAAAGTGTAATTTAAGTTCTCCTTCGATGGGAGTTAATATTTAACAACGGTAACCCACTGGAGGGTACGTCTCATTCCTGATAATTTATTCAAGACATTATAATATCGACGATGTTTTTGCAGTAAATATTGAAGTACCGGTAGCCTTCATGAATCCGTCAAATTATTAATATTTTGTTATGTGGAACCAAAATGGGTCGGACTTGGGGGCTTCATGGGATTGGAAACGGCTGTGTTAAATTTACTTAACCGGAATGATCCCCCGGGATCTCTTACGTTTTATCCCGCTTCCCGAACTATTTTTTCCACGGACCAAAGTGCAGGAAATTTTCAATTCGATCCCTGATTCCAGCCCGAACAAAAACGATCGCCATTCAAATAAAAGAATTATTCTAATAGTCTGTCTGCGAAAGCTCTTAAGACGTAGAGAAGAGCTGCAGTAATGGGCTGCTCGAGAGTGGTGAATCACTTCCGTGAATAAATAATTCCACTGACACAGTTTTATTATTCTCGGGATTCTCCAAACAACCGTTGAATTTTTTTTTGCCTGCCTGCAGTATCCGTATTGATCTTTGATAATCTCTGTTTTGAAATACCTAAATATTTAACAGTTTTATTAATAATACAGTACGGAAATCTGGAATCAGTTTTAAATTAATGTTCCCGTTGTGGTTGTTTATATTAAATAGTTTAAATTTTGTTGAAGCACATTATTAAACCAGCACTGAGCGGGTAAAAAATTAATTAGTTTTATTAATTTTCCATAATCCCTATTTGTAATAGATAACTCTGATGGTAATCGTTCTGGTATAGTGTAATTTATTGCACATGACGTAATTTTAATACAAAACCGTCAACGTTCTCTGTTGACTGAGTTTGACATCAATATCTTCCAGAAATTATCAATCAGTTAATGTAGCAAAAGATTCCTCCAGTTCTAAAGCTCCCTCAAGTCATGTCCGATTCTTATGTTTCTCAAGGTCTCAATTTTCCTAAAATCTCAAGTTTTCCTAAATTTTTAAGTTTGAATTCTCAAGTTCTCAGGTTGTTTGATTCTGCAATGTCCAAAGTACGCTTAATTCCCAGGTTTTCCAAAATCTCAAGTTCCTTCCTTCCTCAAGTTGTAAGGTTCTTAAGTTACTCAAGGTCACAAGTTTGCTAAGATCTCGGGTTGTCTAAAATCTTATGTTCCATTAATTCAAATTCTCTAGTTTCCTTAAATCTCATATTGTCAAACATTTCAATTCCTCCAAATTCTCAAGTTTGTTAAGTTCTTTGATTCTCTAAAATCTGAAATTTCTGGAGATTACTACAGGTTCTTCAAAATTTCAGGATTCTCAAGTTAGGTAAGATTTTTAAGTTACTCAAGGTCGCAAGTTTTCTAACATTTCGGGTTATTTAAAATCTCGTGTTCCACGACTTCTAGTTCGCAAGTTCCCTCAAATCTCAAATTTTCCGGTATTTTATTTTCCGGGTTCTCAAAAATCCGATATTTTTGGAGATTACGAGTTCTTCATAATGTCAGGTTCATATAGTTCTGAAGTTCCTCAAGTCATGTAAGATTCTTAAGTTTCTCAAGTTTCCTAAAGTCTCAGGGTTTCCAAAATCTCAAGTTAATCCAGTTCTCAAATTTAGTTCAAGGTCTTAAGTTTCCTAAAACCTCAGGTTTTCCAAACTTCAATTTCCCCTAATTCTGAGGTTCCTCAAGTTTTCAGGTTTCCTAAGATCTCAGGTTTTCCACCATCTCAGGTTACTATTAGGTTCGCTTAGACCCCAGGTTTGCCAAAATCTACAGTTCCTCCAGTTCTCTAAAACCTGAGATTTTATTAGATTATGGGATCTTCATCATTTCAGGTGCCTCCAGCTTTGAAGCTTCTCAAGTTATGTCAGAGTCTTAAGTTTCCCAAGCTCCCAAGTTTCCTAAAATCTCAAGTTTGCCGAAATTGAGTTTCCAAATTTTTAAGTTGGGATTCTCAAGTTCTCATATTGTTTGATTCTGCAATGTCCAAAGTTCGCTTAGTTCCCAGGTTTTCAAAAATCTCAAGTTCCTTCAGTTCTCAAGTTTGGTGTCTCAAGTTGTAAGGTTCTTAAGTTACTCAAGGTCACAAGTTTCCTAAGATCTCGGGTTGTCCAAAATCTTATGTTCCATTAATTCAAGTTCTCTACTTTCCTTAAATCTCATATTGTCAAACATTTCAATTCCTCCAAATTCTCAAGTTTGTTAGGTTCTTTTCTTCTCTAAAATCTGAAATTTCTGGAGATTACTACAGGTTCTTGAAAATTTCAGGATTCTCAAGTTAGGTAAGATTTTTAAGTTACTCAAGGTCGCAAGTTTTCTAACATTTCGGGTTATTTAAAATCTCTTGTTCCACTACTCCAAATTCTCAAGTTCCCTTAAATCTCAAATTTTCCGGTAATTTATTTTCCGGGTTCTCTAAAATCCGATATTTTTGGAGATTACGAGTTCTTCATAATGTCAGGTTCATATAGTTCTAAAGTTCCTCAAGTCATGTAAGATTCTTAAGTTTCTCAAATTTAGTTCAAGGTCTTAAGTTTCCTAAAACCTCAGGTTTTCCAAACTTCAATTTCCCCTACTTCTGAGGTTCTTCAAGTTTTCAGGTTTCCTAAGTTCTCAGGTTTTCCACCATCTCAGGTTACTATTAGGTTCGCTTAGACCCCAGGTTTGCCAAAATCTACAGTTCCTCCAGTTCTCTAAAACCTGAGATTTTATTAGATTATGGGATCTTCATCATTTCAGGTGCCTCCAGCTTTGAAGCTTCTCAAGTTATGTCAGAGTCTTAAGTTTCCCAAGCTCCCAAGTTTCCTAAAATCTCAAGTTTGCCGAAATTGAGTTTCCAAATTTTTAAGTTGGGATTCTCAAGTTCTCATATTGTTTGATTCTGCAATGTCCAAAGTTCGCTTAGTTCCCAGGTTTTCAAAAATCTCAAGTTCCTTCAGTTCTCAAGTTTGGTGTCTCAAGTTGTAAGGTTCTTAAGTTACTCAAGGTCACAAGTTTCCTAAGATCTCGGGTTGTCCAAAATCTTATGTTCCATTAATTCAAGTTCTCTACTTTCCTTAAATCTCATATTGTCAAACATTTCAATTCCTCCAAATTCTCAAGTTTGTTAGGTTCTTTTCTTCTCTAAAATCTGAAATTTCTGGAGATTACTACAGGTTCTTGAAAATTTCAGGATTCTCAAGTTAGGTAAGATTTTTAAGTTACTCAAGGTCGCAAGTTTTCTAACATTTCGGGTTATTTAAAATCTCTTGTTCCACTACTCCAAATTCTCAAGTTCCCTTAAATCTCAAATTTTCCGGTAATTTATTTTCCGGGTTCTCTAAAATCCGATATTTTTGGAGATTACGAGTTCTTCATAATGTCAGGTTCATATAGTTCTAAAGTTCCTCAAGTCATGTAAGATTCTTAAGTTTCTCAAATTTAGTTCAAGGTCTTAAGTTTCCTAAAACCTCAGGTTTTCCAAACTTCAATTTCCCCTACTTCTGAGGTTCTTCAAGTTTTCAGGTTTCCTAAGTTCTCAGGTTTTCCACCATCTCAGGTTACTATTAGGTTCGCTTAGACCCCAGGTTTGCCAAAATCTACAGTTCCTCCAGTTCTCTAAAACCTGAGATTTTATTAGATTATGGGATCTTCATCATTTCAGGTGCCTCCAGCTTTAAAGCTTCTCAAGTTATGTCAGAGTCTTAAGTTTCTCGAGCTCCCAAGTTTCCTAAAATCTCAAGTTTGCCGAAATTGAGTTCCCAAATTTTTAAGTTGGGATTCTCAAGTTCTCATATTGTTTGATTCTGCAATGTCCAAAGTTCGGTTAGTTTCCAGGTTTTCAAAAATCTCAAGTTCCTTCAGTTCTCAAGTTTGGTGTCTCAAGTTGTAAGGTTCTAAAGTTACTCAAGGTCACAAGTTTCCTAAGATCTCGGGTTGTCCAAAATCTTATGTTCCATTAATTCAAGTTCTCTACTTTCCTTAAATCTCATATTGTTAAACATTTCAATTCCTCCAAATTCTCAAGTTTGTTAGGTTCTTTTCTTCTCTAAAATCTGAAATTTCTGGAGATTACTACAGCTTCTTCAAAATTTCAGGATTCTCAAGTTAGGTAAGATTTTTAAGTTACTCAAGGTCGCAAGTTTTCTAACATTTCGGGTTATTTAAAATCTCTTGTCCCACTACTTCAAATTCTCAAGTTCCCTTAAATCTCAAATTTTCCGGTATTTTATTTTCCGGGTTCTCTAAAATCCGATATTTTTGGAGATTACGAGTTCTTCATAATGTCAGGTTCATATAGTTCTGAAGTTCCTCAAGTCCTGTAAGATTCTTAAGTTTCTCAAGTTTCCTAAAGTTTCAGGGTTTCCAAAATCTCAAGTTAATCCAGTTCTCAAATTTAGTTCAAGGTCTTAAGTTTCCTAAAACCTCAGGTTTTCCAAACTTCAATTTCCCCTAATTCTGAGGTTCCTCAAGTTTTCAGGTTTCCTAAGATCTCAGGTCTTCCACCATCTCAGGTTACTATTAGGTTCGCTTAGACCCCAGGTTTGCCAAAATCTACAGTTCCTCCAGTTCTCTAAAACCTGAGATTTTATTAGATTATGGGATCTTCATCATTTCAGGTGCCTCCAGCTTTGAAGCTTCTCAAGTTATGTCAGAGTCTTAAGTTTCTCAAGCTCCCAAGTTTCCTAAAATCTCAAGTTTGCCGAAATTGAGTTTCCAAATTTTTAAGTTGGGATTCTCAAGTTCTCATATTGTTTGATTCTGCAATGTCCAAAGTTCGCTTAGTTCCCAGGTTTTCAAAAATCTCAAGTTCCTTCAGTTCTCAAGTTTGGTGTCTCAAGTTGTAAGGTTCTTAAGTTACTCAAGGTCACAAGTTTCCTAAGATCTCGGGTTGTCCAAAATCTTATGTTCCATTAATTCAAGTTCTCTACTTTCCTTAAATCTCATATTGTCAAACATTTCAATTCCTCCAAATTCTCAAGTTTGTTAGGTTCTTTTCTTCTCTAAAATCTGAAATTTCTGGAGATTACTACAGCTTCTTCAAAATTTCAGGATTCTCAAGTTAGGTAAGATTTTTAAGTTACTCAAGGTCGCAAGTTTTCTAACATTTCGGGTTATTTAAAATCTCTTGTCCCACTACTTCAAATTCTCAAGTTCCCTTAAATCTCAAATTTTCCGGTATTTTATTTTCCGGGTTCTCTAAAATCCGATATTTTTGGAGATTACGAGTTCTTCATAATGTCAGGTTCATATAGTTCTGAAGTTCCTCAAGTCCTGTAAGATTCTTAAGTTTCTCAAGTTCCCTAAAGTTTCAGGGTTTCCAAAATCTCAAGTTAATCCAGTTCTCAAATTTAGTTCAAGGTCTTAAGTTTCCTAAAACCTCAGGTTTTCCAAACTTCAATTTCCCCTAATTCTGAGGTTCCTCAAGTTTTCAGGTTTCCTAAGATCTCAGGTCTTCCACCATCTCAGGTTACTATTAGGTTCGCTTAGACCCCAGGTTTGCCAAAATCTACAGTTCCTCCAGTTCTCTAAAACCTGAGATTTTATTAGATTATGGGATCTTCATCATTTCAGGTGCCTCCAGCTTTGAAGCTTCTCAAGTTATGTCAGAGTCTTAAGTTTCTCAAGCTCCCAAGTTTCCTAAAATCTCAAGTTTGCCGAAATTGAGTTTCCAAATTTTTAAGTTGGGATTCTCAAGTTCTCATATTGTTTGATTCTGCAATGTCCAAAGTTCGCTTAGTTCCCAGGTTTTCAAAAATCTCAAGTTCCTTCAGTTCTCAAGTTTGGTGTCTCAAGTTGTAAGGTTCTTAAGTTACTCAAGGTCACAAGTTTCCTAAGATCTCGGGTTGTCCAAAATCTTATGTTCCATTAATTCAAGTTCTCTACTTTCCTTAAATCTCATATTGTCAAACATTTCAATTCCTCCAAATTCTCAAGTTTGTTAGGTTCTTTTCTTCTCTAAAATCTGAAATTTCTGGAGATTACTACAGGTTCTTGAAAATTTCAGGATTCTCAAGTTAGGTAAGATTTTTAAGTTACTCAAGTCATGTAAGATTCTTCAGTTTCTCAAGTTTCCTAAAGTTTCAGGGTTTCCAAAATCTCAAGTTAATCCAGTTCTCAAATTTAGTTCAAGGTCTTAAGTTTCCTAAAACCTCAGGTTTTCCAAACTTCAATTTCCCCTACTTCTGAGGTTCTTCAAGTTTTCAGGTTTCCTAAGATCTCAGGTTTTCCACCATCTCAGGTTACTATTAGGTCCGCTTAGACCCCAGGTTTGCCAAAATCTACAGTTCCTCCAGTTCTCTAAAACCTGAGATTTTATTAGATTATGGGATCTTCATCATTTCAGGTGCCTCCAGCTTTGAAGCTTCTCAAGTTATGTCAGAGCCTTAAGTTTCTCGAGCTCCCAAGTTTCCTAAAATCTCAAGTTTGCCGAAATTGAGTTCCCAAATTTTTAAGTTGGGATTCTCAAGTTCTCATATTGTTTGATTCTGCAATGTCCAAAGTTCGGTTAGTTTCCAGGTTTTCAAAAATCTCAAGTTCCTTCAGTTCTCAAGTTTGGTGTCTCAAGTTGTAAGGTTCTAAAGTTACTCAAGGTCACAAGTTTCCTAAGATCTCGGGTTGTCCAAAATCTTATGTTCCATTAATTCAAGTTCTCTACTTTCCTTAAATCTCATGTTGTCAAACATTTCAATTCCTCCAAATTCTCAAGTTTGTTAGGTTCATTGCTTCTCTAAAATCTGAAATTTCTGGAGATTACTACAGGTTCTTCAAAATTTCAGGATTCTCAAGTTAGGTAAGATTTTTAAGTTACTCAAGGTCGCAAGTTTTCTAACATTTCGGGTTATTTAAAATCTCTTGTTCCACTACTTCAAATTCTCATGTTCCCTTAAATCTCAAATTTTCCGGTATTTTATTTTCCGGGTTCTATAAAATCCGATATTTTTGGAGATTACGAGTTCTTCATAATGTCAGGTTCATATAGTTCTGAAGTTCCTCAAATCCTGTAAGATTCTTAAGTTTCTCAAGTTTCCTAAAGTTTCAGGGTTTCCAAAATCTCAAGTTAATCCAGTTCTCAAATTTAGTTCAAGGTCTTAAGTTTCCTAAAACCTCAGGTTTTCCAAACTTCAATTTCCCCTAATTCTGAGGTTCCTCAAGTTTTCAGGTTTCCTAAGATCTCAGGTTTTCCACCATCTCAGGTTACTATTAGGTTCGCTTAGACCCCAGGTTTGCCAAAATCTACAGTTCCTCCAGTTCTCTAAAACCTGAGATCTTATTAGATTATGGGATCTTCATCATTTCAGGTGCCTCCAGCTTTGAAGCTTCTCAAGTTATGTCAGAGTCTTAAGTTTCTCAAGATCCCAAGTTTCCTAAAATCTCAAGTTTGCCGAAATTCAGTTCCCAAATTTTTAAGTTTTGGTCACCAAGTTCTCAGGTTGTTTGGTTCTGCAATGTTTAAAATTCGCTTAGTTCTCGTGTTTTCCAGAATCTCAAGTTAATCCAGTTCTCAAATTTGGTTCCTCAAGTTCAAAGTTTTAGGTTTCCTGAAATCACAAGTTTTCCAAATTTATTATTTATTTTATTTCCAAATTATCCAAATTCTGAGGTTCCTCAAGTTTTCAGGTTTCCTAATATCTCAGGTTCCTGTTAGGTTCCCTTAGTTCCCAGGTTTTCCAAAATCTCAAGTTCCTTCATAATCTTAAATTTTTAAGGTGGGTTCTCAATTTCTCAGGTTGTTAGATTCTTCTATGTCTAAGATTCGCTTAGTTCTCATTGTTTTTAAAATCTCAAGTTAATCCAGTTCTCAAATTTAGTTCAAAGCCTTAAGTTTCCTAAATTCGAATTTATTATATTCTCAATTTCTCCTAACTCTGAGGTTACTCAAGTTTTCAGGTTTTCCACCATCTCATCAGGTTACTGTTAGGTTCGATTAGATCAGAGGTTTTCCAAAATCTCAAGTTCCTCCAGTTCTCAAGCTAGGTGTTCAAGTTGTAATGTTCTTAAGTTACCTAACATTTCGGGTTATCTAAAATCTCGTGTTCCACAGTTTCAAGTTCTCAAGTTTCCTTAAATCTCAAATTTTTCGGGTATTTCGTTTCTCAGGTTTTCTAAAAAGTTTCTCATAATTTGAGGTTCCTATAGTTCTTAAGTTCGTCAAGTCATGTAAGGATCTTAAGTTTCTCAGGATCTCAAGTTTCCTAAAATCTCAAGTTTTCCAAAATTCAGGTCCAAAATTTTTAAGTTCCCAAGTTCTCAAGTTGTTAGATTCTTCAATGTGTAAGATTCGCTTAGTTCTCAGTGTTTCCAAAATCTCAAGTTAATCCAGTTCTCAAATTTAGTTCAAGTTCTTACGTTTCGTAAAATCTCAGGTTTTCCAAATTTATTATATCCTCATTTTCCCCCAATACTGAGGTTTCTCGAGTTTTCAGGTTTCCTAAGATCTCAGGTTACTATTTATTACCTTCGCTTAGACCTCAGGTTTTCCCAAATCTGAATTTCCTCCAGTTATCAAGTTTGGTGCTTAGGTTGTAAGATTCTTAAGGTACTCAAGGCTGAAATTTTCCCAACATTTCAGGTTGTCTGAAATCCAATGTTCCAAAGTTTCTTCAAATCTCAAGTTCCCAAGATATTCCAACATTTCATTTTTTTTTTCAAATTTCAGCAGTTCTTAGTTTTCCTAAGTTAATTTCTACAAGATTTTAGCTTTTTGAAATTTTCAGATTTCGCAAGTTTTTTTGGTTCTTAAGTGTTCAAGTTCCCAAAAGTTTTCGTTTTGAAATCTGGGCTTTTTGTTCTGCTCAGAACCATTTAGCTCGTAGGTTTAAATCCATCCATATTACGTTTCTGCTTAGATATATTTTTTGTGTGTTTTCTTTGCTTTGCGCTTTAGTTGTATTTCTCCAAATTTCCATATTTACTAGAACTTTGTATCAGTTTTCCAATTTTTTTTGTTTTTCTTTATATTTATTCATCCAAAATTTGACCGATAATTCGCCGTTGAAATATGGAGCCTTCAAGGCGAATTGCTATTTTGCCTACCCGACTTGCTCTAGAGGAGGGCAGCGCTGAGGTGGGAGGGATATCGTGAGGAAATGACGATCGGTCGAGTTTTTCATTTTGTTTAAAATTAAGTTTTATAATTAAAAATTTATGTGTGAACATGTGTTATGGTAGCGTCATGTGATAAACGTAGCCGCCATCTTTTTATTTTGTGGCCTCGCCTTTATAAAGCTTACTTGTTTTTTTATACGCTTGGATTATCGGCTAGAATTTTTTTAAATATTGCTATGCCATTGTATTGGTGAAAATACGAACTAATTGCAAATTGTAAATGGAATTCATTGGCTGCAAATTCTTGTTAGATTGTCAAACCGTTGCCAACAAACCGAACAATTTAAATCAACAAAATTACCAGTAAACATTTCAAACCATAATTGTGTCATACCTCTGATTCCTGGGGTTTGTCTTTGTTTTTGGGTAGTTGCGATTAAAGTTCCCGCCACTGCTTTGTCTTGCCAAAAAAAGCGTAGGGGTTCCGCTTTGCTTTTCTTTCTCTTTCTAGCTATTATCTCCTTGTCGGACGGTCATTGTTCCGAATTTTTAATTTCGTGGTTTGTTTCAAATTTTCGATTTTGACGTAGTTTTTTTTTCATTCTTTTCATAGAAACCCTTATTTTCTATTAAATATTAGCGTCCAATGTTAATGTTTTTATTTATTTATTATGTACTTTCCGTTCTTAGTTTATTTTCGTCCCTAGTTTTTGCTTGAGTTCTTATATAACCTAACCTCAAAACTTGATGTTAATTCGTGTTTTTTCACATATTGCGTGAACGAATACAAAAAACACTCGTGCGCTGTCACTTTTCTCGGCCTACTGCTTAAAAGATTCTCCCTCATCCTGAAAAGTGTCTTTACAGCGCACATGTATCGAAATATACCATTCTCATTGCATACCCGATATTACTTGTCTTAAATTATTAATGTTTTTATTATCATTCTGTTAATATCGAAATGAGTCTATTACTAATTCATGACCTCAAGGAATAAGATCGAACCGAATATATCAGTTTGTTTGAGCTATAATTATTATAACATCTGTTCACATTTTATCGATCTTAAATCTCGAAGAGCCCTCGGGGATTCCAGAAGAAAAAATATTCCGCTTTAATATTAATGACCGTATTTCGTGTAGTAGAGACCGGAATTACATGTTTTCTTCAGAAAAGAAGAGGGGGCACGTGACAAACTTTTCGTGTTTGAATACACCTGTAAATGTAAATCGTTTCCAGAAACTGGGAATACCGGGTTAATAATTAAAAAAAAGTAGACAGAAAACTATATTAGTCACAGTTGGCCAAGCACGAAACTTGTCGTAGTTTGATAGAATTATGTATTAAATGTCAAATTGAAAACGTCAACTTGACATTTAACAAATAATTCTACGGCAAGCGGCTATTCGTGCATGGCCCACTTTAACTAATTTAGTTTTCGATATCTCTATGGAATAAGATGTGTACTGTTACCGGCACTTAATTCTCAAGAGATTTCATTTCTGTGAGTATTGCATGTCTGTAATGGTAACACTGTCTAATGTCGGTTCTTGTTGTCTGCGCAAAAAAAAATTTAGATGGAGAATTTTGTCGTTCAAAGCCTACAGTCAGTTGACGATAAATCAAAAACACATTACTTAGCATTACTTCTTAATGACCATGCTTTTATATCTAATTTCATGGACATTAACTTTCTTTTCTGTATAAATAAATTATCCTGGATTCAGCTTGTGACCAAACGTAGCCACTAACTGGCGCTTGTATAATTCAGAAGGCTGTAAAAGTTTTCCTACATTGTACAGTTAAATTTTTAAAAACCCCTTATATCGGCAGATTTTCTATCCACCCCATCAAACTTAGATATTCCCTGTGCTAACGCACCTACAATCAGTAATCTGTTTTTTTCTCTTGTTAGCTTGTCACAAAATCCGGATCACGTCCACAAATTGATGGATGGAGACATTACGGTGTGGTATTAATGGATCTATTCTCAATCAAATATTAAGCTATTCCCATGGGTTCGATTAATGTTTAAACAAGGTTGAGTCTGCATGTCGGCGGGGTCTACACCTCAACAACCTGATCGATCTTATCTGCTCAAATTTTTGGCACTGCAGTCTGCGTTCGTCAATAATAAATTCACCCTGGCTGCGGTTATGCATTCCATGGGCCATAATCGCAGTTTATTGTCTATAAATGGGAAAGTTAATGATATACTCGGGTTTGATTACGCATTTTCGGAATAATAAGATCAGACAACAAAGGTTGGTTTTATTTAAACTTCTCCATATTATGACATTACTCTGCGGTCGTAAAAATACGCTTCAGGTCTCTTTTTATTCAATTACAATAATTTAACTGCTTTAGGCTCATGCCTCTTCAGCGGAGGGGGTCCAGGATCTTGTTGGGACTGGTTGATGTGGTTGTGTACCCACACACGACTTCGGCCTCGAACATGATCCCACATTCGTGTTACAGCACTGGGAAACCGCAGAAAACCAGTACCAGGATCGTCGTCGTGGGTACTCGACTTGGTGAAAAGATTCTTGGTTTGTTGCTGCCACGTTTTGGAGTTGAGGCTTTTCAGAACTGCTGGCGAAACGTTTGAAATTAATGAATGGAAAATCCAATAATACTTTTATTAACTAAGAGAGTCTACTCAGCACTGGGATCACTAGAATATTATATGTATCTGTACCAATCAATAATTACTGCCTAAATGAAATCGCGTTTTATTAATGGACGGTACATTGTAATACATAAGCTCGAGATATGCAGCTATTTTTACATGTTGTAGGTCCACACCAATCTGCGAATTTAAAAAGTGTCACATAATTCAGTGCAGCATGAAAGTGAATTGTTGAATGCAAACTTCAGCACTTCCAGAAAATCTAACACAATGTGACCTAGTAATGGCAGTGTCGCAGTGACATTTCCTCCATCCAGGTGCTTGAGAATATCAAGTCCAAAAATAGTAAGTGTTCCAGAAAAATGTATGTGCAATACAAGGATCGCATCGGTGTGAAGCTGCCGCCAGCAGCGACTTCGACGTTATTGTGTTCCATTGCGCATTGTTGCGATACTTGGAGAACGTAAATAGAAATAATGTAGTGTTGGAGGTGTGTTTTTCGTTTTTGCAATGAACGTGTATTTCTACTGGGGATAGACACCCTGTCCACCGCATCCGGGTTCCCCAATTTAAATTTATCAAACCTCTGATCAATTTTGCATGACCAAATCGTGCAGCAGTTCGGTTTGATTCCATTGTCCATTTGTAATTAGTGGTTAAACATTTATTTTCATTTCGATTCCTATGGTTAATTTATTGTAAATTCCACGTTATTGTTTAACCTTTAACGATTTAAACATGACATTGTGTTCCATAATGATCACCGGTCTAAATTCATATCTCCCGTGGGGTGAGTATCCATTCGGCTCTCCAACTTCGACAGTTAATGTTTGATAACTTAAGAAATACATTAATTTTTGACCGGGCTCAATTTCGAACTTACTTCAAACTGTCGAGACGAGTCAATAATTAACGTGGTTAATAACTGTCGCAGTGGTGTCAATTATTCAGAGTTAATTAAGGGAGTCACATAATCAGGTAGAGCCATTATCCACGTTTCCATTTAATTAAATATATCCGTTCAGTGGATGCTAAAGGTTCACGTCGACTCCATTTATTGCTAATTGGCGTTTACAGTTCACAGGTCGACAAATCATTTCTTTTTTGGCGTAGGAGCGATATCGGGTATAATTATATTAACAAGGTTTCTTTCATGTCAGTTCAGGTCTGGTGCACAATCATTTGCCTCTAGGAGATACAATGATTTGTTAAAAAATTGGAAAATACCGAAAGGAGCCGGTCGGGGAAATTGAAATTTCGATATAATCACAGACGTGGCTGAAAACGATCACGTATAAAAATATGGAGAGGTGAAATCCAATTTCCCTCTGCTACCTCAAATTTGCTCTTGTACAAAAGGGAATTAGCAACATATTTCACACACGATTTCGTCTTCTTCGTGGTGCGATATTACAATCAAAATTTTACTTAAACGAAGAGTAGATATTTCCTGTTTCTCATAATGTGATCGAAGTAATGCCTTTGCCTTTATTTTCTCTTAAATAAATTTGTTTCACTGATTTTTCGGACTTGAAATTCATATAATATTTTATTCATAGAAGTGACGTGACAATCGTGGTCACTAAGTCAGCTTTCGTGTGTGACAATTTTGGATTTCTACAAGTAAAAGATATATGATCTGAGTATGTGGATTGACCATATATGAATCTACAAGGCTACAAGCTACCTGAAAATCTGAGAATCTGAGAATTTGAAAACCTGAGAAATTAAAAACCTGAAAATATGAGAACCTGACAATCTGGAAACCTGAGAAGCTAAAAAGCTTGGAGGTTAAAAAGCTGAGAAGCCAAAAACCGGAAAACCCGAGAAACTATAAATAGATCCTCCGGACCTAAGAACTCGAAAACCTGTAAATATGAGAACCTAAAAAGCTGAAAACCTGAGAAATGGAGAACTTGAAAATTTGAAAATCTGAGATCCTTAGAACTTGAAAACCTGAAAAACTCAAAAGCAGAAAACCTGGAAACCTGGGAATCTGAAACCCTGAGAAACTGTGAGCAAGAAAATCTGAGACCTTGCATAAGGTAAAATATAAAAACCTGAGAAGTTGAAAATCTGAGAACCTGGGAAGCTGAAACCCTGGGAAGCCGAAAAGCTGAAATCCTGAGAACTTGAACACGTGAAAATATGAAAACCGGAGAACCTGGGAAGACAAAACTTGAAGAGATGAAATACTGATAACAAAGCCTGAAAATCTGGGAAGTGAAAAAGCTGAGAAGCCGAAAACCGGAAATCCCGAGAAGCTGTAAACCTGATAAACTGAGAACTCGAAAGCCTGGAAATCTGAGAACTTCATAACCTGAAAACCCGGGAAGCAATGAAACCTAAAGACCCTAAACGCCTGAAAACTTCAAACTGGAGAACACAATAGTCAAAAAGGATTACTTCTTGCAACATTAATCTAAGTTACCAGAAACTGAAAACCTGAGATCCTGAGAATTCGAGAACTTGAGAACCTAAGAAGCTGAAAACCTGAGAAATTGAGAACTTGAAAATCTGTGATCCTTAGAACTTGAAAACCCGAAAAACTGAGAAGCAGAGAACCTGGAAATCTGGAAAGCCGAAAATCTTGGCAGCTAAAAAGCCAGAGAAGCCAAAAACCTGAAACCTTGAGAATTTAAAAAACCGAAAAACTGTAAGAATGAAAATCTGAGAACTTGAAGAAGTGAAAATATAAGAACCTGAGAATCTGGGAAGCTGAAAATCTGAGAAGCCAAAAAGCTGAAATCCTGAGAACCTGTAAACCTGAGAACTTGAACACGTGAAAATATGAAATGGGAAGACGAAAACTTAAAGAGATAAAAACCCGAGAACCTGAAAATTTGAAAACCTGAAAATTCCAAAAACTTGGCAAGCTGAAGAACTAGGAAGTTAAAAAGCTGAGAAGCCGAAAACCTGAAAACCCGAGAAACCGTAAACCTGAGAAACTGAGAACTCGAAAACCTGTAAATATGAGAACCTAAGAAGCTGAAAACCTGAGAAATTGATAACCTGAAAACTTGAAAACCTGAGATCCTTAGAACTTGAAAACCTGAAAATCTGAGAAGCAGAGAACCTGAAACCCTGAGAATTTAAAAAACCGAAAAACTGTAAGAATGAAAATCTGAGAACTTGAAGAAGTGAAAATATAAGAACCTGAGAATCTGGGAAGCTGAAAATCTGAGAAGTCAAAAAGCTGAAATCCTGAGAACCTGTAAACCTGAGAACTTGAACACGTGAAAATATGAAAACCGGAGAACCTGGGAAGATGAAAACCCGAGAACCTGAAAATTTGAAAACCTGAAAATTCCAAAAACCTGGCAAGCTGAAAAACTGGGAAGTTAAAAACCTGAGAAGCCGAAAATCTGAAAACCCGAGAAACCGTAAACCTGAGAAACTGAGAACTCGGAAACCTGTAAATATGAGAACCTAAGAAGCTGAAAACCTGAGAAATTGATAACCTGAAAACTTGAAAACCTGAGATCCTTAGAACTTGAAAACCTGAAAATCTGAGAAGCAGAAAACCTGAAACCCTGAGAATTTAAAAAACCGAAAAACTGTAAGAATGAAAATCTGAGAACTTGAAGAAGTGAAAATATAAGAACCTGAGAATCTGGGAAGCTGAAAATCTGAGAAGCCAAAAAGCTGAAATCCTGAGAACCTGTAAACCTGAGAACTTGAACACTTGAAAATATGAAAACCGAAGAACCTGGGAAAACGAAAACTTGAAGAGATGAAAACCCGAGAACCTGAAAATTTGAAAACGTGAAAATTCCAAAAACCTGGCAAGCTGAAAAACTGGGAAGTTAAAAAGCTGAGAAGCCGAAAACCTGAAAACCCGAGAAACCGTAAACCTAAGAAACTGAGAACTCGAAAACCTGTAAATATGAGAACCTAAGAAGCTGAAAACCTGAGATATTGATAACCTGAAAATCTGAGAAGCAGAGAACCTGGAAACCTAAGAAGTCAAAAATCTTGGCAGCTAAAAGCCTGAGAAGCCGAAAACCTGAAATACTGAGAATCTGAAACCACGAAAAACTGTAATCACGAAAATCTGAGAACTTGAATCAGTTAAAATATAAGAATCTGTATACCTGAGAACCTGAGAACTTGAACATGTGAATATATGAAAACCGGAAAACCTGGGACGACGAAAACTTGAAGAGATGAAAAACCGAGAACCTGAGATGTTACACACCTGTAGATGTTGACACTGTTAAAGAGTTCATTCTTAAATTAAAACCCTCTATTGAAGGAATCGATGGAATTTCTGGACGAATGCTACAGCAAGCTCTACATTTTGTATGTGCTCCCCTCACTCATTTAATCAATATCTGTTTCGAATATGGCTATGTACCATCTCTTTGGAAAATTTCATCCGTTACGCCAATTCCAAAAAACACAAAAGTTTCTGGCCTAAGTGACTTGAGACCTATTAGTATTCAATCTGTTTGTCTACTAATTGCTGAGTCGATAATTTATAAACAATTAAATCAATATGTGTGTGGCTATAATATACTGCCCCCCATACAGTCCGGCTTCCGCAAAGGTTATAGCACAACATCTGCCCTAGTCTCTATAACAAATGACATCCTTCGGAACATGGATCTAGGTAACATTACATCTTTAACCCTGCTGGACCTATCTAAGGCTTTTGACTCAATCGACATTCACTGTTTGTTAGAAAAACTTAGTTACTACGGTATATGTGACTCTACTTACAAATGGTTTCAAAATTACTTACTTAATCGTAAACAAGTCTGCCGTATTAACTCCACTACATCTAGGCTAGTGTCTAATCTGCGTGACGTCAAGAGTGGTGTCCCGCAGGGTTCTGTTCTCGGACCCCTCTTATTCTCAATATTTATAGCCGATATCCAGTTTGTTCCAAAAAATTGCAAGTTGCACTTGTTCGCTGACGATATTCAACTTTACTACAGTTTTAGGCCGCATGATAACCTGCGAGCTCAGCAAGTAATTAACGATGATCTTAACAAAATCTTTAAATGGACCCTTAGCAACTCGCTAATAATAAATACCAAAAAAACCAAAAACATCGTGCTTGGCACAGCTAACAATTTGATAAATCTGGATCACTCACTATGTATCAACAATGACGTAATTGTCAGCGAACAGGCAGTTAGGAATCTTGGAGTAACTTTTGATAGCCGTTTAAATTTTTCGACTCATGTATCGAATCTCTGCAGACAAGGTTTTCTTAAACTCAAGCGATTATATCCTTTAAAAACGTTCCTAAATCAAGAGATAAAGTTATTGTTGATCAACTCTTTGGTATTGTCAACGTTCAATTATTGTGATCAGGTGTACGGACCCTGTCTATCTAATGAGGATAAACTTAAGTTGCAAAAAATCCAAAACATGTGTATAAGGTTCGTTACATTCATACCTCGATTTGACCACGTAACCCCTTATTTAAGGTCTCTAAACCAACTAAAATTAAATGAACGTCGTTTTGTCCACTATGTTGGATTTGTGAAAAGAATAATCAATAATCAATTTCCTGACTATTTGTTTACTGAGCTAATTAAGCGCTCTGATGCACATCCAAAAATATTGAGACACGTAGATCATCAATTTACGATCCCTCTGCATAAAACAGCTGCATTCCAGTCATCATTTTCATACATTGTTCCATATATTCTAAATCGTCTCTCGGTCAGTCTGGACCTTTCTAGCACTACAATAAAAAATCAGTTGAAGACTGATATATTGAACAATGTACCCTTCAAAGTCGATATAAACAAATTTTAAAATTTTTACTTGTGTTATGTATTATGTAGGTATCATTGTTTTATTATGTGTACTAATTCCTATTTTTATTCTTATTAGGTTAGAGTTTTTATAAATCAGTTTTCTGTACTTTTAACCTTTTGTATGTGTACTGCACTACAATAAACGCTATTATTATTATTATTATTAATTTGAAAGACCCTGAAAGATTGAAAACTTCAAACTGGAGAACACAATATCCAAAAAGCATTTTTTCTTGCAACATTAATCTAAGGTACAAGACACTGTAAACCTGAGATACTTTGAACCTGAGAATGTAAGAAGCTGTAAACCTGAGAAATTGGGAACTTAAAAACTTGAAAAATTGAGATCCTGAGAACTTGAAAACCTGAAAATTTGAGAACCTGAGAGCCTGGAAACCTGGGAAGCCGAAAATTCTGGCAGCTAAAAGCCTGAAAAGCCGAAAACCTGAAATCCTGAGAATCTGAAACCCCGAAAAACTGTAAGCATGGAATTCTGAAAACTTGAATAAGGTAAAATATGAAAACCTGAGAACTTGAAAATTTGAGAACCTCGGAAGCTGAAATCCTGAGAAGCCGAAAAGCTGAAATCCTAAGAACCTGTAAACCTGAGAATTTCGTGAAAATATGAAAACCGGAGAACCTGGGAAGACGAAGACTTGAAGAGGTGAAAACCCGAGAAACTGAGATTTTGAAAACCTGAAAATCTGAAAACCTGGGAAGCTGAAAAGCTATGAAGTTAAAAAGCTCAAAAGCTGAAAACCAAAAAACCCGAGAAACTGAGAATTCGAAAACCTGGAAATCTGAGAACCTGATAACCTGAAAATCTGGGAAGTCTTGAAACCTTAAGACCCTGAACGCCTGAAAACTTCAAACTGGAGAACACAATATCTAAAAAACATTTTTTCTTGCAACATTAATCCAAAATACTAGAGACAGTAAACCTTAAATCCTGCGAACCTGAGAACTCGAAAACATGTAAATATGAGAACCTGGGAAGCCGAAAATCTTGGCAGCTAGAAGACTGAGAAGCCGAAAACCTGAAATCCTGAAAATCTGAAACCCCGAACGACTGTAAGCATGAAAATCCCAGAACTTGAATAAGGTAAAATATAAGAACCTGATAACTTGAAAGTCTGAGAACCTGGGAAGCTGAAACCCTGAGAAGCCAAAAAGCTGCAATCCTGTGAACCTGTATACCTGAGAACCTGAGAACGTGAACATTTGAAAATATGAAAACCGGAGTACCTGGGAAGACGAAAACTTGAAGAGATGAAAACCCGAGAACATGAGATTTGAAAACCTGAAAATCTGAAAACCTGGGAAGCTGAAAAACTGAGAAGTTAAAAAGCTCAAAAGCCGAAAACCGGAAAACCCGAGAAACTGTAAACCTGAGAAACTGAGAACTCGAAATCCTGGAAATCTGAGAACCTGATAACTTGAAAACCTGGGAAGCCCTGAAACCTTAATACCCTGAACGCATGAAAACTTCAAACTGGAGAACACAATATTTAAAAAGCATTATTTCTTGGTACCAGAAAGTGTAAAGCTGAGATCATGAGAACCTGAGAACCTAAGAAGCTGAAAACCTGAGAAATTGAGAACTTGAAAATCTGAGATCCTGAGAACTTTAAA
Source organism: Diaperis boleti (assembly GCA_963583935.1). Classification (NCBI taxonomy): domain Eukaryota; kingdom Metazoa; phylum Arthropoda; class Insecta; order Coleoptera; family Tenebrionidae; genus Diaperis; species Diaperis boleti. Next base: position 6,057,266 of record OY757244.1, on the reverse strand, counting down.
CCTGAAAATTTGAGATCCTAAGCACCTGGAAACCTGGGAACTCGAAAATATTGGCAGCTAAGAGCCTGAGAAGCCGAAAACCTAAAATCCTGAGAATCTGAAACTCTCAGACACTGTAAGCATGAAAATCTGAGAACTTGAAAAAGTTAAATAATTAGAATCTGAGAACTTGAAAATCTGAGAACCGGAGTCCTGGAAACCTGGAAAATTGCAAACCTGGGAAGCTGAAAATTTGAGTAGCCGAGAACTTGAAAAACTGAGAAACTGAGAACTCAAAAACCTGGAAATCTGAGAACCTGACAACCTGAAAGCCTGGGAAGCCCTGAAACCTTGAGACACCGAAAGCCTGAAAACTTCAAACACAATATCTAAAAAATAAATTTTTTGCCACATTAATCTAAGTTACCAGAAACTGTAAACCTGAGATCCTGAGAACCTGACAACTCGAAAACCTGTAAATATGAGAACCTATTATACTGAAACTTCGAGAAGCTGAGAAATTGAAAACCTGAGAATTTGAGGACTTGAAAAATAGAAAATCTGAGATCCTTAGAACTTGAAAACCTGAAAATCTTCTTAATCCTGAGAATCTGAAACCCTCAGACACAGTAAGCATGAAAATCCGAGAACTTGAAAAAGTGAAATGACTAGAACCTGAGAACTTGAACACGTGAAAATATGAAAACCGGAGAACCTGGGAAGATGAAAACTTGAGAGATGAAAACCCGAAAACCTGGGAATTTGAAAACCTGAAAATCTGAAAACCTGGCAAGCTGAAAATCTGGTAAGTTAAAAAGCTGAGAAGCCGAAAACCGGAAAACCCGAGAAACTGTAAACCTGAGAAATTGAGAACTCGAAAATCTGGAAATCTGACTACCTGAAAACCTGGGAAGCCCTGAAACCTTAAGACCCTGAACGCCTGAAAACTTCAAAGTGAAGAACACAATATCTAAAAAGCACTTTTTCTTGCAATATTAATCTAAGGAACCAGCAATTGTAAGCATGAGATTCTGAGAATTTGAGAACTCGAAAACCTGTAAATTTGAGAACATGAGAACCTAAGAAGTTGAAAACCTGAGAAGTGGAGAACTTGAAAACTTGAAAATCTAATATTCTGAGGACTTGAAAACCTGAAAATCTGAGAGCCTGAGAACCTGGAAACCTGGAAAGCTGAAAATTTTGGCAGCTAGAAGCCTGAGAAGCCGAAAACCTGAAATGCTGAGAATCTGAAACTCCGAAAAGAAAGCTGAGAACTTGAATAAGTGAAGATATAAGAACCTGAGAATTTGAAAATCTGATTACTTGAGTCCTAGAAACCTGGAAAGTTGAAGTTGAAGCCTGAAAGCCTGATTTCGGAATTCTCGTGTAGTTACAAGTAAAAAATAATAATTATATGGATTTTTCAGATTTGTGGATCATAATAATATGGGTTCTATAGGACACTGGTTCTAAACCAAACTTTTAGTAGGTTACCTAATGTAATTATTTGCGAACTATAATTTCTTTGATCTATCTTTTGAGATTTATTTGAATATTTTTTCTCCAATCAGACTGATCTGTCAATTTGTCTGATTCAGTTTATTCAGATTTTTCAAATTCTGCTGATTTCTGTTAATTCTTTAATTACTTAACTTTCACTGCGTACTCTGATCCATCTCATTCCCCAGATTTCTCTAATTGTTAATGATAATTTTGATCTCTTTGAAATCTTTGATGATCTTTGATTTAATATCTTTTATTTAAAGTATATATTTTAGTGAGCGGTTTGGGCTTCCGAGCTTAACATATCCATTAAGGCCTCTACCGATCCATTTCAATTGCCACACAAAACATCTAGACCAACAGTTATTTTTTCTGCACACCTCACACCGCATAATGTTTACAGCTTCAACAAGTTCCGTCGTGCGACCAAAATCTAATTCTAATGCACTTCCACTTTATCATTTGAGCTACGTGTTATACAGTCTGAGCGCGGTGAAGGTAAGTAGGTATACCCGGAATTAATTAAAATAAACCGACAAAGTAATTTAGCAGTCAAAAGGCAGTCTTCGGGGTGCAATCAAGATCCCAGCTAATTTAAATGTGTATAAATCTGTAAATAGAATGCGAAGTTCGCAACTTGGTTATGTCAAGTTTTATTGAAACGTATTGATTGAGACATCGCGTCGGAGGACGATGTTGACTTAATACAAATGTTGGAGGTTTTGCCGTTTTGTGCGATGGGGGAGTTCAGAAATTAGTTTTCACCTCTTTTTGGTCCTTCTAACAAAATCCACTATTCCGAGAATAGCTTACTACAGTCCTGGATGCGGAACCCAAAGCACCGCAGAAGCACGTGTACACATATATAAATCCATTCCTCACAAAAGCCTTAAGTATAAAATCGTATTAGGGCATTTTTTGCGACATAAATCGCCTTTTAAATGCCGCGTTACCAGCACCATACGCCGCAAAGCTTCTAACTTTTTGCCCAAGCCCAAGAAGTCATTCATCTTGCCGAGTTTCACGATGCGACAGGAAACATGATATTCAAGATATAGATTACTTCTTCCCGCGCTGAAATTCGGAGCCGCTGTTATGGGGCCGGATTACATAATGGTTATTTTAATTGTGGCGGTTCGCGTGTTACGACACTTACCTGATTGTGCGGGTAATGCGCGGTGGCAGTGATATATGCGGGAATCTGTTCCTCCGGCTTTATAAGAGTGAGATTGCAAGAAGATAGGGGCTGGAGGTTAGTCGCTCTGGCGTGTGATGTCTGAAAAAAATTAAAGCACTCGACAAGGCAGAAAGTAACAGGTAAATTACACTAACAGTCAGACAGCTGGATATCAAAGAAAAGTACAAAAATTTCAAAGAAATTACAGAGAAGATAAAGGAACAATAGAAATCAATGAAGTTACACAAATTATTCAATATCCGACGAAACGAAGTTATAGACCAATCACTGAAATAATAGAGGAGCATCAAAGAGTTAAGGGGAATCAGAGACACTGGCAAGACTGGGGATCATTCAAAGATATCAGAGATTACAAAGAAATCATTGCTATAAGAGAAGTAAGAGGAGTCAAGAAATACCTTTAAATGCAGAATACGAAAAATAATATCAAAAAAGAGGTATATAAAATAATTCAAGAAAATCAGAGAAAGGAGTAATCAGACCAATTAAAAGAATTAGAGCAATCAGGGAGCTAAGAGCAGGCAAGAATGTACAAATCAGGAATCAAAAGCGATAAATCTGAAAAATAAAGGAATTTAATTGAATTAAAGTATCTACAAATTGTAGTGAATAAGCAAAGTCTTGGTACAAAACAAACGCGTTTTATAGAGACAGGCCATAAAATATAAAGCGATGGCGGCTACGTTTATGACCCGACGCCACCAGAACACATGGTCGAAACAAGCAGTAAAAGTGGATTGATTTCATATTTGGACAGAAAAATATTCATTTGTAGATTACATCACGTGCACCTACGATAGATTCGGAAGAAATATAAATATGAAGACGGTGACTGAAACACGCGACACGTGGTTTTAGAAGCTGCTTCCGACACAGTCTCGTAAAGTGAATTATTGACGATGCGGATTTAAATTGAAAATCATGTAGTTCAAAATTCGTAAAATATTCGCGGTTCATAATTGAGACTTGGAGAAGCAATTTTTCCATTGCACTAACACTGGGAAACTTAAAAATTGTGACAATCAACCTCTATATACCAGAAATTATGTTTGACAGTTTTTAAAGCAGACACTTGTCATCGAGAAACAACGCAAATAAAAATTTGTAAAATATTCGTGGTTTATAATTCAGACTTGGAGAAGCATTTCTCCTATTATACTAACACTAGGAAACTTAAAAATTGTGACAATAAGCCTTTATATTCCAGAGATTATGTTTGACAATTTTTGAAAGATACTTGTCATCGAGAAATAAAAGTAATTAAAAATTCCTAAAATATTCGCGGTTTATAACTCAGACTTGGAGAAACAATTCTCCTATTATACTAACACTAGGAAACTTAAAAATTGTGACGATAAGCCTTTATATGCCAGAGATTATGTTTGAGAATTTTTTAAACAGGCACTTGTTGTTATGGAGAAATAAACGTAATTAAAAATTCGTAAAATATTCGCGGTTTATAATTCAGACTTGGAGAGATTCTCCCATTTTAATAACACTGGAAAACTTAAAAATTGTGACAATCAGCCTCTATATACCAGAAATTATGTTTGACAATTTTTAGAGCAGACACTTTTTGTCATCAAGAAAAAAACGTAATTCAAAATTCGTAAAATATTCGCGGTTTACAATTCAGACTTGGAGAAGCAATTTTTCCATTGTAATAACACTGGAAAACTTAAAAATTGTGACAATTAGCCTCTATATACCAGAAATTATGTTTGACAATTTTTAGAGCAGACACTTGTTGTCATAGAGAAATAAACGTAATTAAAAATTTGTAAAATATTCGCGGTTCATAATTCAGACTTGGAGAAGCAATACTCCCATTGTAATAACACTGGAAAACTTAAAAACTGTGACAATCAGCCTCTATATACCAGAAATTATGTTTGACAGTTTTTAAAGCAGACACTGGTTGTCATCGAGAAATAAACGTAATTCAAAATTCGTAAAATATTCGTATTTCATAATTCAGACTTGAAGAAGCAATTTTCCTATTTGACTAACACTGTGAAACTGAAACATTGTGACAATAAGCCTTTATATACCAGAAATTATGTTTGACAATTTTTAAAGCAGACACTTGTTGTCATCGGGAACTAAACGTAATTAGAAATTTGTAAAATATTCTTGTTTCATAATTCAGACTTCGAGAAGCAATTTTCCTATTTGACTAACACTGGGAAACTGAAACATTGTGACAGTAAGCCTTTATATACCAGAAATTATGTTTGACAATTTTTGAAACAAACAGTTGTTGTCATCGAAAAACAACGCAATTAAAAATTCGTAAAATATTCTCGGTTCATAATTCAGACTTGGAGACGCAATTCCCCTATTGTAATAACATTGGGAAACTTAAAAATTGTGACAATAAGCCTCAATATGCCACAGAGTATCTTTGACAATTTTTAAAGCAGACACTTCGTGTCATCGAGAAATAAACGTAATTAGAAATTTGTAAAATATTCTTGTTTCATAATTCAGACCTGGAGAAGCAATTTTCCTATTTGACTAACACTGGGAAACTGAAACATTGTGACAATGAGCCTCTATATACCAGAAATTATGTTTGACAATTTTTGAAACAAACAGTTGTTGTCATCGAAAAACAACGCAATTAAAAATTCGTAAAATATTCTCGGTTCATAATTCAGACTTGGAGACGCAATTCTCCTATTGTAATAACATTGGGAAACTTAAAAATTGTGACAATAAGCCTCAATATGCCACAGAGTATCTTAGTCAATTTTTGAAAGAGACACTTGTTATCATCGAGAAACAACGAAAAAAAATTTGTAAAATATTCGTGTTTTATAATTCAGACTTGGAGAAGCAATTTTTTTATTTGACTAACACTGGGAAACTGAAACATTGTGACAATAAGCCTCTATATACCAGAAATTATGTTTGACAATTTTTAAAGCAGACACTTGTTGTCATCGAGAAATAAACGAAATTAAAAATTCGTAAAATATTCGTGGTTCATAATTCAGACTTGGAGAAGTAATTATTCTATTATAATAACACTGGTATACTTAAAAATTGTGACAATAAGCCTCAATATGCCACAGAGTATCTTTGACAATTTTTAAAGCAGACACTTCGTGTCATCGAGAAATTAACGTAATTAGAAATTCGTAAAATATTCGCGGTTCATAATTCAGACTTGGAAAAGCAACTTTCCTATTTGACTAACACTGGGAAACTGAAACATTGTGACAATGAGCCTCTATATACCAGAAATTATGTTTGACAATTTTTGAAACAAACAGTTGTTGTCATCGAAAAACAACGCAATTAAAAATTCGTAAAATATTCTCGGTTCATAACTCAGACTTGGAGACGCAATTCTCCAATTGTAATAACACTGGGAAACTTAAAAATGGTGACAATAAGCCCCAACATGCCACAGAGTATCTTTGACAATTTTTGAAAGAGACACTTGTTATCATCGAGAAACAATGCAAGTAAAAATTTGTGAAATATTCGTGTTTCATAATTCAGACTTGGAGAAGCAATTTTCCTATTGTACTAACACTGGGAAATTAAAACATTGTGACAGTAAGCCTCTATTATACCAGAAATTATGATTGACAATTTTTGAAACAGACAATTGTCATGGAGAAATAAACGTAATTAAAAATTCGAAAAATATTCGCGGTTTATAATTCAGGCTTGGAGAACCAAATCTCCTATTGTAACAACACTGGGAGACTTAAAAATTGTGACAATAAGCCTCAATATGCCACAGAGTATCTTTGACAATTTTTGAAAGAGACACTTGTTATTATCGAGAAACAACGCAAATAAAAATTTGTAAAATATTCGTGTTTGATAATTCAGACTTGAAGAAGCAATTTTCCTATTTAACTAATACTGGGAAGCTGAAACATTGTGATAATAAGCCTCTATATACCAGAAATTATGTTTGACAATTTTTGAAACAAACAGTTGTTGTCATCGAAAAACAACGCAATTAAAAATTCGTAAAATATTCTCGGTTCATAACTCAGACTTGGAGACGCAATTCTCCTATTTTAATCACACTAGGAAACTTAAAAATGGTGACAATAAGCTTCAATATGCCACAGAGTATCTTTGACAATTTTTGAAAAAGACACTTGTTATCATCGAGAAACAACGCAAATAAAAATTTGTAAAATATTCGTGTTTCATAATTCAGACTTGGAGAAGCAAATTTCCTATTTGACTAACACTGAGAAACTGAAACATTGTGACAATAAGCCTCTATATACCAGAAATTACGTTTGACAATTTCTAAGGCAGACACTTGTTGTCATCGAGAAATAAACGTAATTAAAAATTCGTAAAATATTCGCGGTTCATAATTTAGACTTGGAGAAGCAATTCTCCTATTGTACTAACACTGGAAAACTTAAAGATTGTG